>CM046722.1:9924996-11295103 GCA_025584915.1 Monochamus saltuarius
CTTGTCGTTGGATTTGGTCTATTGTCATGGCACTATTCATCATAATGGTAGGGGACGTACATCGAAAAGCATGTTCAGTGTATTTCTCAGGATCGTTGAATTTAAGATAACGTGCAATTGGCAAGGGACACAATCCAAATGAATTAATACTTGATTGGTGTACTTCCCCTTATCATACCGTAAGAAAACTTGGTCTGTACTTACATTTTGGGGACGCAATTATAAATTACTAATTCCATCACTATCGGCGACAGAAAAACGTCGAGCCTTTACTGTCTTAGATGGTCGGAGAGTAATAAGCTTCCTTCTTCCTTGATCTTATGAAAGCGTAAGTCGCACAATTCACATCTACAAGAGTCAAAGATACCGCAAATGGCTACCACCTTCAAAAATAAATACATAATGTCCGGTGCATAAGAAACGCAAATCGTCTTCTTTGAAAACATAATATGCCTTCTTGGCTACACCATTCTTTCTAATTGAATGCACTTTCACAAATGATTCTAAATGAATCCCTTTTTATCCTCAACATACTTTGCAATTCCAAATGGATAGCCTTCATAGTCGACGTCTTGTACTGCTCCGACATTTTCTGAAAGTAAGCAAGCATAACTCGTTTATCTGTATCTGTTCCTATAAGCGTTTTCCGATTTTTGCGGTATTAATAGCGATTCTGCTTTACTATTTAAGTCATCAATTTTATAACTCAGTTTTAAACAATATACAAAGTAACAACTGTCGTGACAAGAATTAATCTTATATTTATTTATGATTTCGAAGTGTACTAATAAAAAAATAGCGTAAAGTATTCGTGGATAACTGGTCTTTACAACACGTGCTCTCCGGCTACGCCATCGTGCTCGAAAAATCACGCGTGTTGTAAAGACCTTAATATCCACTTATACTATTCTTACATATTGCACTACTATTAGACACACTGTAGTAAAAAAAAGTATTCTTATTCATTCAACGTGTAGTGCCCAACTTTCATTTCGATTGTATCTCGATTAAATTAATTACCATTTAATTTTCGAATTATCTGTCAAGCAATTTGAAAGTCATACGGGAGCAATTAAGCTTCTGATTTTTTAACTCATGCTCTTAAATAAATGCTTTTAAACACGCCCTGGGCAGCAGCATAATTTAATTCAAAGCTTACAATCTCTCGTCGAAAATGGGTCACCGAGAATAATATTCTGCATATCATGTTATCACAGTTAGAACAATCTTTGTAGGTGAATCGAAAAAATCGGGAAAGGCTTTCTAAGAGCGTTTTTAATTAAATTTGTTCAATAGTCGGCGTTGTTCCTCGTACCAGCGAGGATTTCGTAACCGTTTATAACAATCGAAATGTCAGGAAAATACGCCTACTATATATTGTTTATTATACCAATCCTCTTTTAGTTGTGGCAACATCAAACGGTGAAAATCATTATCGAAGAAGAGGAGTAATTCTGTACGTTATATTTGTTAGAACAAAATAATTCTCAATTAGTGTTGGCCTCTTGTCTTGCTTTCTTCTTCACCTTGTTTTGGTCTCGCAAGACTTGACAGCTCGAATTACAAGAAGATTTAAAAAAACTTGCGAGACAAGACAAGAAATACTGCCAAGGCAAGAAGTCTTCCAAATATAAGAAAAGGTAATATTTAAGTGAACATTATTAGCTGGAATCTTCACACCTTTAAAACCAATAAAATACTTTTTTTACTGTATTAGAAAGGTATTTTAAGCTAATATAAATCAAATCTCCTACAATTCCTATCAATGAAGTCATATGTATGCTCTCTGATACCAAACATCTAAGTATGCTAATGAACAATTCCACAGACTCTATTCAATAATTATCTAAAGAAATTAATCTATCTAAATTTACTAACCTAGTTTAATGAAAACTCTATAAATATCTAATTGTCACTTTTGGCAGTGGGAACACGACAATTGAACCACAATAGATGAGATCTGACATATTTCTGCATTTTTAGGATTGCTTCTTCAGGTGGTCTTCTTTAAGTTGAGTCAAATATCTAACTATAAAAGTTATTATATAAATTAAAATTATTTGAAATTAAATATCGACAATGACAAAAGTGACATTGGCCTGTCAATTTTAAATTAAATATGACAATACATACTTGAATAACGTTTACCCTTTATGTAAAGGTTTTTATATATTTTTAGGTATTAATAATATTGTGTGAAACTAACTACTCTGTGGACTAAAGCCCCAACCAGCGTTGAATTACACCCACAATATCTACCCATATATTCTTTATTATTAGCTTTTGTAACATTTTTTACTGTATTTTAAGCTAATATAAATCAAATTTCCTACAATAAAATGCCTTTTTTTGACTCGTTACCATGGCAACCAGAAAAATTTTCGGAAATTTTTTCTTGTCGAGGCGATAATTAAATTGAAATTTAATTCAATTGCCAGTTGAGAAGGTAAACATATATGATCTACATATTGGCACCTTATGCTGAACTAAAACCAATTATAGATTCACTGCCACTTGACGGAAAGAGCTTCGATTTTGTTTCGCCTATTTCATCCATTACTCATTATGTAAACTGACCGTTTCTATACTTTATAAATGTCTACCAATCGACCATATCGATAGTTATGTGTGAGCTCTGAGCAGGACCGTAGCCCACCGAGAGTAACCACCATAGTTATGTTGTAAGACAAAACAATACATTTTTTTGCGTAATTTTAATGTTTCATGTAATTTAACGCTGGTCGGGGTAATAGTCTGCAGAGTAGTTGTCTCCTGGAATTTCGTTTTACAAATATTAGTTATCGCTGAATCACGATAGAGGTCGGAGGCTTTCAAAGATGCCTACAATTACAATATGTAGAATGCTTTATTGCTTTGTGGTCTATCTGGTCCAGCATGAAGTATAGAGTAGCCAAGGGCCAATAGAAAGAAATAGGTACGTTTGCTACATCCCAAGTAATTAAAATTTGTTCATATTATCTTTTACTCACGTATTTTATGTACCAATATTTTTTTGATCTGAGATAGTGCAGAAAATAAAAACATTTTCTTCTAGCCAGTGTGAAGACAGCAGTCAAAGACGCTCTCTACATCAAAATCGCTTATAGAAATAAGATTCTCTATAAAACTCCAATTCCAAAGTCTTGATCAATAAAATTGAGATTAAAATTTTGTTTCAATTAATAATGCATGTTTTCTTTTAACACCTTTAACTTTTTTTTTAATTTAACAAGAGTAAAAAGTGTTTTAAATTAAACTATCTGCGGGATAATATCATGGGATAATTTTAGGGGTAACTCACCCTCAATGAACACATTCTAGTGTTTCAATTTACTTAAATTCATAGTCAATGAAGACCAATAATAAACCTAAATCATGTACCAAATTTGGTTATTCCAAGTTAATGTAATTCAGAGATATTTTTTTTCCAAAAATTTGGCCCCTCTTTGAAGGCCTGTGTGCAACTTTGTATATAAGTGTGTTTGGTTAGATTGCAATATTTTGGGACTCGTTACATGCAACAACTCTGTGTCGGTTCTTATATGAAACACCCTGTATAAATTCAATGAAGTGGTATGTACAACTGTTGCCACACATAATGCAAATCAAATATGTCGTCTAAAATTAAGAAAATCATACTGCTTTCTGTATAATACTACTTTAGGTATCCACCGAAGCAAACCAGTCTTCCAGCAAAGACAAACAAATGTACCGGATGTGACTTAATGGCTGAAATGGCCTTGATAATAATTATTCTTCTACCCAACGCGAATACTAAAAGAATATCGATTTCCTATTATTCAGAAGGACATACTACTAAAATAAGCTGTTGTTACAGTTCTATGGTCATAAAATATACAAAAATGTACGTTCTTTGAATTAATTATGAGCGGATTGAGAACGAAGATATCGTTATTACCCCAGAAATATTCAAATTTTAAATAAATTATTACAGGAATAGAAATAGAATGCATATAAATTTAAAAGTATGTTTGATTTCGAAGACGTAAACGTATGTTATTTAGAGATTATGGTACATTTAATTTAAAATATGTGTACGCACTATTAAAAGAACAAGATTTATTATACAATGTTATGGTGAGAGGTGATGTGAGTTTACAGAAAATTAATTTATGATCATAGCATGTTTTGGCATCGGAAACCATGTCTGAAATTTTGTTTACACAACAACTGAAAACCACTGCACATATTGTTAATCGTTAATGAATTTTATTTCCGTACCGCTTTTTTGTGAACTCAAAATTTCTTTGTTGAACTGTACAACATCCATGCACCCAGCATTTGAATTGTGCGCATGTAATGTAAACCGTTGTCTCTATGTTACATTGGACATCTTAAAAAAACAGGTTTGAAATTTAGGGTACTATAAAAGAAGAAAAAATGAAGATGAAGCAAACTATAAAAAATTGAAATATGAAATATTCAAGAAATCACAGAAGAAGAACTCAAAGAAGCCATGAAAAAAGAGAAAGCTCCAGAACATGGCAGACACAACATCTCTGTTGTCTAGGTGCAATCATTGATGAGTGAGGATAACATGATTTGGAAATTGAAGAAAGAATAAGAAAAACCTTGGGGACAACCTCGGGGAAAACTTTAAAGATGTATTATGCAATGAACAATAATGTATACAGCAATTCACATATCGTAAGTAACACAGGGATTGAATCATCGGTGTTAACTAGAAATAAAGAAAATAGGATACAAGCAGTGGAAATTAAGTATTTAAGAAGGATCAAATGGATACCTAGACTGGACAGAATTAGAAGAGAAATCGAATCAATACTACAGTTCGTAGTATGTTTTATGTATAACATAAAAGTAACATAACATAAAAGTTCGTATACAGTAATAATTTCTAAAATTCAGATGGAAGGAGTATGCCATAGCCCTTTATTAGTTAAGGTCTGTGCATTTTTTCTTCACAAAACTGTTATTTATCATCGAAATATTACACTGTTTAGAAAGGAAGATTTTAGTTGTCTTAAAGAACATACAATTTTAATAAGCTGATCAAATTCCATCATAATGGCTAATTTTGGTATTCAAGCTATCAAACAATATTCATCAAAGTTGGATGTCTTCGTGAATGTGGCAAATCGTTGATGTAAAAATGAAAACATTTTATGGCAGTTACTAAAATATGTCTAAAATAGTTTTTCAATAAGTGTACACTTAGGTGTTATAATAAAACGTTTTCAAATTTGGCTAAACGCCAAAACAAATAAATATATTTGTTTCAATATATCACTTTTCGCTTGTTTGCCACTTTTATTAATTAATAAACAAAAAAATATTACATAGCTTGCTATAGAAGTCACAGCTTTGCTAATAGTTACAGGCATACGCTGTGGATGATATAACACCTTATCGAAGTGACAGAAGAAAAATCAAACAGTACACCCGTGTCCATGAAAAGTTGGCAACCAGAACGCATAAAATTAATTTAGTGTAGAAATGTGCCATTCATCAAACTAATTGTGCAAGAGATATTGTGAAATATTGGCAGGCGTTGAAATGAATATTGTTGTAAAACATTTCTTCACTACGAAGATTGGATCTGTTATTTATAAATTTCAGTTTTCATTATCCTCGCATGAAATTAGTTAATTAAAAACATGAAATTTGTACCAAGTTATAGTTTTTGTAACTCTATGTGCAAAATGTTACATCAAGATTTTGATTTATTTATTTATTTATTTACACAGGAAAGTATACTTCACTGAATTATATGTAACAAACATAAAACAAAATTCAAGAATATAAAAATATCCCACATTAGTATTGACTGTAAAGTAAATAAAAGTGCATGCAAAAATTTTGTTATGGAAATGTCTTCTAAACGGTATTGGGTTAAAATTATAGAAGTTAATATTCGCATCCACGTGCAGGAAATGTGCCGCCCGAACAATGCGCAAAGAATTTTAAAAATATTTTTGCAGGGAATTAATTAAATGCTTAGGAGTACATAACAATCCAAACCAGACAGCAATATTCAATCTTAGGTAGAACTTATGCATAAAATAATCCAATGAGCACGCATTTGTTTAAATCATTTAACTAAAAAATAAACTTTTTTCAACTATGGCGTATAAATAACATAGAAATTAAATAGTTAATAAACGTTTATGGAAAACGTTTTATTTAGAGTTCTATTAACATTTATTAAACCTTTCACGTCACATTTTGATAACGTTTTATACAGGGTTCCGGGAAAATGTGGGAATCTCTCGAGTAGAACAATGAACATGAAAAAATAAGATGAAGAAGTTCCTATAATTTTTTTTATAAGCCCTTCCTACGGTTTTTCTTGAATAACTTTTGAACTACTCAATATAATTTAATAACAATTTAATGTGATGGAAACTAGGACCTCTTAAAATAGTATCTTTGAAACATATTTAGCCTTTTTAGTTTACCAGAGGCGGGCTAAGCTTAAATTTTAAACACACTTTCTGATAAAGACTTTAAAATAATAAATCTGGGTAGCTTCAACCTTAGATTAAAAAAGGTACTCTTGTTTATTGTCGATAGAATGAATCGTTTACGAGAAAAATGATAATACACGAATGCATGTTTTATCTTGCCATGATTTATATATTTTTTTCTCGACAACAAAGTGCAAAAGTCATCCAAATAACAGGAAAGTTTCATTTTAAGATGTTTAATCTGAAAAAAATATAATTTAAAAAAACGCAGTTGTGTCCCAGGAGGCACGCAAAACGTTTAATCAACCAGTACAACGTTTTAAAAACGTTGTGTAAACGTAGGTTTGTCCATTGGAAACAAAATTACAAAAGCTGAAGAAATCAAATAAGTACTGAATCTAATATAAAAAATCGTATTACTATCAAAGCAAATTGTCAAATTCTTTAAAGATCCAAGCGTTTCAATATGTTTTTCCATAGTTGAAAGGTGAAACTGCAGCATTCGAACTTGAAGGACAAATTTTTAAATCATTGCACAGGTTATATAAAATATGAATAATTATGAAATTGAGATATCATTAACACATAAGAGGAAATAGAAGGGGGTCCAGATTAGAGCTTTGAGGTACTTTAGAAATAGATTTTGAATAGACTTTAATCTGTTGCAAGCCAAAGTGAAATCATTTTAGATAAGTAATATTATATAATAATCAACTATTACTGAACTGCTATGAACTAGGATATATTCTGTAGACCCACATAAACGTTTTTTTATCTGGGCCATCTCATTTGATTTGCGGTATTGGACTTAAAATGTATCTCAGCACAACATCGCCGTTTGAATATAAATTTCTAACTTGGTGCAAATATGGAGAAAACAGAAGAAATACTAGAAATCCACAGTCATAAAGAGCAGTCGTTGCCTTTAAGAGCCTCCTTCAATTATCCTGAAATAAAAATGTTCTGAATCTTATATAGTTGTGAAAACGATACATACCCTAAGTGAGTGCAATTAAATTCTGAATACAAGATTTAATGGCGAGATAAAGAGGAGCTTTAAGGAAGTTTATGGAGACATGGACGTATTGCTAGAACGACTACTTCATAATGGGTAATATAGAGGGAGCTAAAAGAGTGAAAGAAAGAAAGCTGTGGAAACTCTATTTTGCTACGAGCACTACAGTAAATTGTCTACGTACAAATATTTTTTTATAAGCAGATCGAATGGTTTATGCAATGGTTTTTGTTTATATTTTATATACAGGGTGATTTCGTCATAATGTTATTAATTTCAAGCACTCCTAGCCACGACATCACAGATTCTCAAGTGGTGAAACGAGCAACATCACACTTGCGTTGCCACATCACAGCTAAATGTTTGATGTTCTTTCATAGATCATTATCCACTAATACATATATCTACGAAAGCAATAAAATCCAAAAAAATAAAGAAGAATGCTGAATTTTCTTATAACTGATTTTAACAATAGTATTAACTTGCCATGCAAAATGTTTTGATAAGTACAGTTTCACACTACCCAACTTTCATTAAAATAAAAAAAAATCTGAATTTGCATTCCAAAATCATTTAATTAAGACGATGCACATCATTTTATCAAATAAAAAGGTTAGGACTAGGCCTGTGCGATCGAATCGATTCGAATCGATTAATTATGTCGATATATTGATTAAAATTTCTTTTCTTCTATTTTTAATCGATTTGTCGAAAAAATCGAATCGAAATATCAAATGGTTGATCATTTCGAATCAAACTAAATAAAATCGGTACATTTAATTGTCAAAATTTATTTGAATAAACAGTTAGGCGTGGAAAAAATTGTTTATAGATTCGATTCGATTGGTATTTTTGAATCGAATAAAATGGAAAAATTACTTAATTGTAATATCAATAAGTTTGTTTGTTTACGGATTTATTTTAACTTTGGGTGGTTGCATATTATCCCCCTCGAACTAAAATGTTGGATGCGTCACTGATTCTGAGGCACTAAACATCTAATATTTTCTTAGTAGCAATATTTGATGCATATAATAATATTGGTACATCATTATAGCAGATAATAAGGAAGTTATTTCCGAAATGGTCTGAAGTTTATGTAAATAATTTAATGTTTATCTGTGCCACAAAATATAACTATCGTAATTCTATCAGCACACATTCTACTGAACGTATCCTAAATGAATTCTGATGTTAATTGAAATTTATTTTAGCCCTAGGCGCATCTCTCGGCCATTCTACGCCAACCATATGTTCATCCACTTCATATTAGCGCATAATTAATTCTGTTTGACCCTAGTTTTAGGAAGTTTTCCAATCTAACTGTTACAAAAAAGATGCAGTTATTCTATGACATCAGAATGTCTCAAAATAAAATAATCTAGCACAGCTATAAAATATACTTTCAAATGTCACTAGTTTTTTTTTGTATTATGACGTATTTATTTACCGATGAGTATAATATATAAAATCCATCCTCAAAACTTCACATTTTTACCCCGTTATGTTAATTTTAATGTTTAAAAACATATAAGTAGGAATTTGATTTTTAGGTTGGAATTTTGTGATCAATGTAAATTATTCTATATTGAAATAGAAATATTAGAATAATAATATCCCTACCCCGCAATCTAATCACGAAGATTAGCCCAGAAGTAGAAGACTTGAGCGGGAGAATGGGCGGCATATTATTATTTTGCAGACCGCATTTGCTCCGAGGAATAACTTACTCCTTGCATCCTGTATGCAGTACATAATGTTGTCCCCTACTAAAAGTAAATGACAATGCCAATGATAATGATAATGATAATGATAATGATAATGATAATGATAATGATAATGATAATGATAAGGATAACGATAACGATAATGGTTATGCTAATGATAATACGACTGTAAAATATAGTTTTAAATGATTTTAAGAGATTTTAAGAACTTATAACATTGGGAATAGATTTATCATTCTGTGTAATTAAAAGGAAACAGCAATTAACTTTAAAATATCTGGGAATAATACAGTATTTTATAAAATAATGTTGGTATTCATAGTTGTAAAAAAGAGGTTAAAAAAATTTGTCAGGTGTGGGGTTCGAACCCACGCTCCCTTTCGGGAACCAGAGCTTAAATCTGGCGCCTTAGACCGCTCGGCCAACCTGACCCTTGCAAAACATCCCCTAACATCGCAAATTTCCCCTAATTTTGCACCACCCTATTTGACCTTTCTAATATTAACTCAAATCGTTTCCTCTATCAACAAAATTCTTTTGTCTGTCTATTGATTTCGCGTTTTGTTCTTTGGTATAGTCTTTCCAAAGTCATTTGGCATGCTGTACTGTAGGACATATATACCGGATTTGCTCGTTTTTAAACACTACGTCAGTAGAATAACTTGCATAAAGATGTTTATTTTCTATATTGAACGTTATCTTTATAGATTAGGTTGGAATATCAAGTGAGCAAATATCCGTCGGCGCAACAAAATTTTGACGATAATAAGTAGCGCTTCCAGTGGTCGACTTTAATATCATAAAAACAGCTTGAACGCGTGTTTAGTGTAGGCAGTCCAGTGCAATGGTATGACAAAAATTAAATAATAAAAGACGTTTTTTTTTGTTTTCGCAATAAAAAACTAAAGCTATAGTATTTTACGCGCCGCCAATTGATTTGGGCTAATAGCCCTACAAAGAAAATCTCAGATCTGGAGGTCAGACTATGTGTACTATATATTTTTGGGGTCGCAGAATCCAAATCCGGTCAGTTTAACCTCATCACGTCAGGGTTTTGACATAACCTCAAAAAACCCAATAATTTAGGCTTTCCAATACTATAAACGCATATAACTCTCTTAAATATTCAAACTTTAAACACAAAATCCAAGCTTTTAACCCCCCAAAACCCATAAAACAATCACCCCACAATTCCATAACCACTAAACCCAATAACCGCGTTACTCAGTACTTGAAATTATCTTACATCACGCGATTTATCGGTGCTCTTTAAACATAACATATCGTACCCCACAAACTTATAACCCAATAACCCCACAGCTCTAAACAAAGCTCTAAAGAAGAAAATGGATAAAAAATAACTATTCCCGTAGTTCATCTATTTTATCAAACTGTTATTGTTTATGGGGTTATGGGGTTCTTGGGTTGTGGGGTTATTAGGTTATAACTTTATTCAAGTACTGAGTTATTGGTATGAGTTATCGGGTTATATGCATTTATTATCTATTTGTCTTTATCCTCAGAAACATCGTTCTGAGGATAAAGATAAAAAGAAACTACTGTTGTATCAAACTGAATAAGTATAAACAATGAAATGAGACATAAAGTGCATTAATTAGTGCTGAAAAACCTAAATTATTAAATTTTCTGAGGTTATGGCAAACTTATGATGTGATGGGGTTAAACTGACCCCGGATGCGGACTCAGCGACCCCAAAAACATATGGCAAACATTGTCAGACCTTCAGATCTGAGAAAAAAATGTGGGGCTGTGTAATTAATGATAAAATTAATTATCTTAAGAATAAATTTTCAACTCGTAGAAGAGAATGCCATATCTTTAACAACTGCTCCTTGTTAGCGATAACAAAATATCGTTGGTCGAGACTAAACATCATTTTTTATTTCTAGAAGACATTTTCTGGCCGAGGTTACGGAAAAATTAACGAGAATATTGTGGTTAGAGCGGTGCCAATATATTTACCCAGCAAATTTACGACGTACTAAAATCATCAAAGCAAAAAATGTTTATTGTGCTACGGGTTCTTTGACATTTCTGGTATTAGGAAGCGTTGCTGATCCAAAACATATTTGCCATCGGTAGTTCCTCGTTCCAAAATCAACACTGCTTCTCTCGCTGGAGTTCAAAATGTACAAATTAGTACTTGGAACCTAGTACGCATGATTATTTCTCGATTTTGTTTATTGTTTAGCTTGAAGCCAGTCGGTTTATTTGGATTATGGAAATGTGATTCAGCTCTGCCAACAAACTTTCGTATTTTTGGCTCCTGCTACTTATTTTTAGATTCACATGATAAAGCGCGATGAAACGAGAGCAAAAATATATTGATTTTATAAATGGGCTACATTCAATTAATATACAGGGTGATTTACAACTTATCAAAAAAAATTCGGGAACAGAGATGCGTCAAAAAAATTAAGTCGATATCGTAAAAGTTATGTTTGTAAAATCCTTACAATTTTAGAAAGGTTGTAGTATTTTAAACCTTTACATCGCTGGGCTACTTAGTCTCTAGAGTCATAGGAATGCATGCTATTCGCGTTTTTAGTATTAACGTTTTTGCGATAGTGTTTGCATTAGTTCTTCAAAGATAAAAAAATGGTATAGGTACGTGTTGGATTTATGGATATCGTTTAATTAGGGTGAAGTAAGGCAAAACGATTTAGTAGCTTCTCGACTGTATGCAGAAACATTTTCCGGTAAACAAGTGCTAAATGCAGCTACTATCGCGGTAGTACAACGCAGGCGAGACACGGGAAATTTCCAACCGAATCGTTGAAGAGATGGAGGTCCGGAATGTCCACGGCGTATTGCAAAAGCTGAAGAACACATTTTAGAGATTGTTGACGAAAATCCCCGAATAAGTATCAGGCAAATCCTTCAACAAGTACAAGGAACATCCAAAACCATGCATAGCGTATCGAATGATTAATACCAAGGGATTATATCTTACGAATTAGATTTTGTGAATGGTTCTTGCAACAAAATGCTTAAAATTCCAGATTTACAGCTGACGATACTAAATGCACAACTGTAATACTCATGTTTGGGATTTTGAAAACCCGCATGCCATTCAACGGGATCATCTCTAACAACGCTTTTTCTTAAATGTCTGGGCAGAGATTGTCGTTGATCGTTTGATTGGATATATATTATCAAATCGAATGGATGGGTTTCAGTATTTCGAGTTCCTTCGAAATAATCTGCCTGGACTTATGGAAGATATGCCCTTAGCTGTCCAACTACGAATGTGGTTCTTGCACGATGGTGCTCCCTCTCACTTTTAACAAATTGTTCGGGAGTACCTAAATGAAGTTCAACGAGTACGATGGGTTGGATGAAGAGGACCGGTATCGCGCCGAAGTGGACACTATTGATGATTTAGGTGTTATAGCTGCTACCAATAACTTACGAGTTCAAAACGGACAAGGACCAAAAACAGTGTTTACACGTCGATGGACAAAATTTTGAACAGTTGTAACATCAGGTATGTCAAACTGTTTTATTAACTACAAACTACAAATTAATTTTATTAATTAATAGTAATAATAGCGGCAAAAGCGGTTGCCACAGCGTCGGTCGCCGACATGTCTTGCCTTGCGCAAAGTCAGGTTTTACAGTGGATCAGTTTCTAATGCTGTGCAGAAATGTATTTTTAAATGATTTTGAAACTGCCCTTTTTAGTTTTTTAATACAAAACTGTATTTGTAAGACTCCTCTGTACATTATTATTATTTTTTGTTTTGTTTTGATAAGTTCTAAATCACCCTGCTAGCCACAGGAGTTGCTTCCCTGTACTGTTTTATATAAAAGATAAATCCAAACCATCAAAAACAATGTTTCAGGTATAGGAAATCTTTCCAATGTCGTAAACTATTTGCAGGTCAGGTAACTCTACATTTATTCAATTTCACGAAGACGGTTACGGATACGACTTATAAATATTCATTATATGTTTTATTACCTAAACACCAAAAATAATTAGGCAAAACTAGGAGAAGCCAGTTAAGAATCAAATTAATGAAACGGCTGTGGATTTATGTTGACTTTGATGAAGTATTTAAAGAAGTTTTCACTGAATATGCCTTCAGAATACATTAGTGGATCCTTAATTCAATGCAAACATTTGAAAGCAATTTAAAAGTAAGAATTGATGTCACTGTCCCGTCGACATTCTTAAAACTGTCGACCTTCGTGTCATATTCGTTCGAATCTACATTTATTAAGCACGACCGCTTTTTGTAGAACTAGTTATGTTGAGCTTCTTCCTTTGACAGTAAACTACGATATGCTGAGACAGTTTTTATCTCTTAAATTTCAGCGTCAAGTGTCTTACTGCTTTTTTCAAAGATAGTAATAACAAACACGTAATTCGAAGATTGGATCGATTCATAAAAACACCTATGAAATCATTAACAAAATGTAAATATATATTTATATTTATTTATATACTGAATATATTCAGTAAACAGATGAAGCCCTATTGTAATAATAATGCCACTCTTTAAAACGAATTTGGCCATTTATTTCGAACTGGTGACGTATTTATAATGAAATCTATTTTGAACATTAGTTTTTAGTTGTCGCATTCATCAATAGACATATATATTTCTGCTCAGAACTTCCAATAGTTCAGAAACTGATTGAATGGCGTTCCAACTTACTAATGGTTTCATGCCATATTATTGCAATATATGTACATAGCGTATCAATTTTTGTTATTATAAATAGAGTGTTGAATGGAATATTTTTCTTTAAAACAAGATATTTATGGAAATTCGTGTATGATATTAGTTTGATTGGAGACCAGTTGCAATATTACTATTTTATTCTTCTAAAACTCTAAAAGGATAAAAATAAAATACATGACAAAGAAAATTATAGATACCAAATTCTTCAATTATAATATAAAATGTATGTAAGTATATTTTACCACGATATTGTGCGAGTATCTGATAAAGTTTTTGCTCGATTCTCATCAACGTGACTACACCTATAGATGATATCGAGGTACTTAATTAGTATCCGCCTTTTAATCAATTTTAACCATGACCTCAAACCTGCTATTGATGTTTTATGAAGAAAAATAAAATTCTCACTGTTTTCACTGCTTTTATAAACTAAATACTCAACCAAATTGGTTCAATCTGCATAATACTGATATTAAAAATATGCTCTAATGCTTAAGATCGCTATGCATCACAAAAAAGTGTACCTAGTTGAAATAAGGGAAAAACTAAATTTGGACAGATAGGTAAGTGTTCAATTGAGAAAAAAATAACCACTTGTGACAATATCAAACGTTGCTTTACAACTTAGGGTGTCTAAAAGATCTATACAAATTTCTACCGCATGTTCTTTGGCTTTGGTTATACAGGTGTGTGAAGTAACAATTCTTTAAATGTACCTTCCTGTTATACATTTTTTTTATAATAGCGCAAGTATCCACTTCTATTTCTGAATTTTACTGACCCAATGATAATCGTTTTATATATAATGTCAACTGCTATAAATCATCATAATTAATATCTATTCTGCTCGAAATGCTGCTTACTTTTCCATGTCACGTTATAACTTGTCATGAAAATGAGAATAAAAAAAACGGAAACGAGAAAGTAACACGAATTCGGCTGCCAATAAGATGTCCTGTCCTTCCTCGAGCAATTTCCGTTCCATCATATTTTTAATTAGCCATCGACTTCCAACAGAGTACTTGATACACAAATCAATAAAGTGTGTATCGAGCCTGGGTTTTCTCTTTAGAGATTTAATGGAATAGTCCTCAGAAGTAGGTTGGTCAAAGAAAACGAACTTGGGGTTAAGACATTAACGGTTTTGTAGACATTAAGCGGTTTGCTATTGTCCATATTTCTCATGCGATTCGCAAGTTTAAGGATATTTGTGCCAAATACTTGCTTTGTTCGGCGTCAGAAGTAGGTTTGTAATACTTTTAGATGGTCATAGTTTTGTTAGAATAGCCATCTTCCAAGCGAAAGTATTGTTATTGCCAATTGTTTTAGCAGGAAGCTCAAAATGTCACAGGAATAATTTGGGTTACTACAGGAATATTTTTTCTAAATTTTCTAACATTTCCTGAATATTCATATTTTCACTGATTTTTTGTATTCGCGAGTTATTGTATACCTCACAAAGATAACACTCCTCGAATCCTTCTTGAGTGGCACGCCTATGGAATCTTGTTCCTGTAACTCTCACTTTCCATATTTATGTAAGGGTGGAATTCATAGATCACACTTAAGGTTAAGTGTGTACTTAACTTTGCAATTTACAAGATAAAAATGCACTGTAACAAGTTACTAATAGTTTCATGCCACACTTTAATAAGTTTCCATTAAGCTACGATATGAAAGAAAATATCTCATATCCTTTCCAAAAATGCAATATTATGTGGGTTGTTAAAAATGCAATAAGAAACAAATAAAGGTAATGTCATGTCATAGTTTTGGCCATATATCGGATCACATTGTAATACAACTTAATAAAAAATAAAAAAATCTGCTCATTTTACGATCTAAGTTTTTTCCTAATTCAATTTATGAACTTCATTAGAATGCGCTGGAAAACTAACACTTAATGATTTTTTTGAAAATGACTACTATAAGACAACAGTTGCTTTTGCGTTCAGGTAATTATTTTTTTGTTTAAAATTTCAATTTATAATAAATAATTCATTCACTGAAAAATGTAAACAAGTTTATAAATATCTGTCGGTCGTAACCTCTATTTATGTAGGTACCCGTTCTCGTATTCACTGTTATCTGTGGCCAATCTTGGCATAAATTATATTTTACATCAAATTAATATATTGTGGAACGACTTGGTCAGTTCTATCGCCTCAAGATTGATTTAAAATGAGCAACTAGAAAAAGACGTAATAAAAAAGCAAAGAATTTACACATGCTTATGCTTGGAAAAGCAACCAGTTTGCTTGTCCTAAGGAGAATTTAACGCAAATTGTGTACATAAACATTTAAACAAAGTTAATGATACCAAAAATATTGAAGCAGAGAAATAATTTTAGATAAAATAGTTGTAAAAAAATTATATACATTCAGAGATATCAAAGTACTGAGTCACAGTAAAATATGAATTCATTCTGGGGAAGGGGAATGATAAAATTGTACCTTGTAATCAAAATGCAATTACTAACATCTGTCTAATTGAACAGGGCAGGAATATAACCGAAACACAAAAAATGAGCATCTGCGAAAATTTGAAGAACACCTCATTAAAACTGGCAACAAACCGCAATAATACCTTCATTTTATTTTGATGATATTTTGATATACGAACTATGAACACTAAAACTATATCTACATGATACACATACTAAATCGTTATAGAAAAGGAATCTCAATGCAATGTGTATCTAATTACACAATTTTTAAAATAATTTTCAAGAACAAATTAAAAGCACATTGAATGAACCAAAATGAACTATTAATATTTTCTTGTACCATATTAAGTTCTTCCTCAAATGGAGAACTAATTGTATATTAGATTGAAATTACAAATGCGATGGTTAAATATTACAAGAAAGCTGTTTTAGCTTTCTAAGTAATTGATTACGTTTAGAATAGTCACAGAAACGCATGACATCATTATTCTTAATAACAGTAACGTGAAAAATATTTTATAATATCTCTACATCACATGTTTGTAGGCTAAATCTATTAATTATTCCTCACAAGAAACTATGGTTTCTAAATTATGGCGAAAAAATATGGCATCCAGAATAACATTGTACTGCTTTTAATAAATTAAAAAATAAAAAAGTTCCCGTTGGATTAGATACGTCTACTAGATTCTCGTCTGCTTTTGTTTTCAATAACGCACTCACATCTTTCATGGCCATTCATTTGTAATTTAAATGATTACCGTAAACAAGGCAAGCTTGATACGCCTAATGTTTGTAATATTAGTGTCTGATTCCGAATACGTATAATGAAATCACATCTGGGACTTGAACTTTGTTTATAAAAATACGAGGTATAAATGGAAAAATCACAAACTTAATCAGCTTTCTTGGGCAATTGGAAGCTATAACATTTTATTATGATTATGGCAGATGTTGTACCGAATTTGAATAAAAATTTAACTTCACGTTAAATCATTATATCTCTATAAAACGTATTAACACATACCATTCAAATAGTAGTCTACAGCGGAATTATTTGTTTAATGAGAACAGGTTTTTATAATATACTAGCATGTTTTCACCATTTAGTTACTGGTCTTTAACTTTAAGCAATAATTTTAATGTGTATTAATAAATTCCTACATTAATTCGCTGATAACCAAATCATTCGTTAAGTATTAGCCATAAACATTATAAATAGGCGTCATATCAAAACCATTAGAGCTCTGAATAGTTGCTGATGTTAATTTCCTACATGACAAACCATTTCTAATCTTGGTAACGTATTTTGTTCTAAATGTAAATTGTTTTTGACTGCAAAACCAAAACAACGAAGTGAACAGTAAACAGATGATACGTCGAAGAACTATGAGAACATATTTACGATTGATTGTAGAAATGGCAATGGAAGACATTTCTCACAGCAGAAGTTACAGTTAGATAATCTTCAATCTTGGTATAATATGGTATGCTAATATTGTATATAAATATGACTGTTACTTACCAGGAAATAGATAAAAATAGTTTATAATATAATGCAGAATTGATACTTTTAAAAAGGAGGCCATGCACATAGTAGAATCAAATGGGGGTAAAAGTGAAACATCAAATTATTTGGATTAAAATGGGTGATTGGTTATATAAAAATAGGTAAACAATACAGTGAGCAAAATGGAACTTGATCTGCCTAAACTTTAAAAAAGAATGATTTTATTCGTTGGAAAAAAGTACAGTACAGATTTTTCTGACTTATGCAATCTAATAAAATTGAAATACTGGGTTTGAAAGGTACTAATTCTGACAAAAATAAATGCATAAAACTTTTCAAAAGATATATTTCCTTCACTACAAAAAACGAGAAACGAGATTTATAATTTTTTGCACCTGTTGACATATACAAGCAATGCCATTACTTATATAAAATGCACACAATCATTATTAGAGTTTTTTATTCATATACTTTGAAAAAATATGTTTGCATTAAAACTTTACAGCAAATGTGAATTTTAGGTACAATACTGAGTTTAATAAAAAAAGAGAATAGGTACATTTTGTAAATTCTCCTGTGTTGTTTTTTCTCGAGAAGTTCAGTTTTACCCGTATCAGTAAGTCTTTCAAAATAAGCAAATAAAAGAGTTTTATATTTTCCCGTACGCATTTCACATTTTCCCATCGACAGGTTAAAAATGAAAAAGAATGTTCAATTTTGTAGCAAACCACTTACAATTTAAGAACCAATAAACAAAGAATATAATACTGTATCTATTCTTTAGGAAAAACCGTAGGTACTTATTATACTTTTTCGATAATGCAAGTTTCAGAAACTGTTTTACTTTTACCCCAACCGACCCTAAATTAGATCTGACAGTTTGTAAATCCTTTCAAATATGTAATTTGCATGAATTTGGTGATTGATTAGTTGATTTTTTTGTTTTAAATTGCAAATTAATCATGAAATCAATGACCTACATAGATAAACATTTCGATCAAAAACTATATTTTTTATTACTGATCAAGGAAGCGATAAGTTTATAAATTTAGGTGCGTGTTATTCTCAAATTATTCTTCTATTCTTCCCCCGTCACATTTTTGTTTTTAATGGGAACCTTGATGTAATTAATGGACTGTTAAGATATCGTACACGTACGCATAAAAATAGTTAAACAGCCAATTTCACACACTCAATATAAAAAGGTAATAATCGATATAACGCTATAATAAAACACTGATTTGCATACACAGGTGATTAATTATATGGAATTAATAATTAATGAAAAGTATGCAGAGATTTCTTTCTTCGTCTAGTTGATTTGTAAAATGGATAATTACATGTTTATGTATATAGTGCTAGGTACATTTTTCATTTCCAAAGGATAGAAGGTCAAAATAATTGCGAAGTACATACTTATTTACATTCACAACCTACTCGAAACGCATTGTTTGGGCATGGCCGTGTTATGCACATGAAAAATGGGTACTAGTTCAAAAAATTTAATATATTGACATGCAAGGAAAATCATAAACCTGAACTAAATAGCACAATTTTCTTGCTTATTCTTAATTAATTAACGTTTCAAATTGGTAATTACAATGTTTAACTTCCATGAATAACTGAACTAAGTATGATTTTGGAAGATGCTTGTGAAAAAATAACACCATGTCCATTCAATTTGCTTCCTCGTTACTTGTTACTTTAATGCAACATGCGACCCATTTCTTGAGTTTGTTAAATATAGTCACACTTTGAACTTGGAAATAAATGAATAAATAATACATTGTTTAGATAACAAAACGCACGTTACTATATATTTAAAATGTAGAACCTCTAACGTTAGGATTTATTATTAAATTACAATGTGAGAATAATGCCGTTATAAAAAATCGTCGAATGCAAAGAAAACCCAACCGGAACGTAGCCTCTGTATGCCCCTCTTACATAATTAAATGTCCACAGAATTCCCGCTCCTGCCAATGACCCATAATCGGCCATAGAAAACTGTGCGTACTCACATTGTCAAATCGTCGGGGTGGAAATCCAAAACAGCATCCCGCGAAGAAGAAAGATCGAACGGTCACAAACAAAACAAAATCCTCGAGGGCCAGCGGCCGGCTCTACCAACAACTAACTGGAAAACAAAGACGCGAACGGTTACATACGTCACCAATGGTTACCTGCTTGATACTGAACGGAAAGGTAAGTTCTGTGTGTTGCAACCGCGTGTTTTACTCAAATCACCTGCCCGGTACTAGGGCAGGTGCTAACGTAGAAATCCCATGGTTTAATTGAAAAGAGACATGCGGTTGCCGCGGTGGTAGAAGCACCGCCCAATGATAATATATCTAATCACGTATATGGATAGTTTAAAAACCCGGTATTCTTGAAATAGTGTTTTCTACAAATACAAATGATTTTAAACATCTATTAGCTGAACTATAACGGCAATGTCATCTCATGCCACCTGCGTATTTTCAAGGATACCGAAAAACACGAACAACTAGCAACAAAAGCAATCTAACCGATGAGTACCGAAATTTATGAAATTACATACTGTACCACTAATGACAGAACGTACACTATCGGACAAAAGTAAAGAACACAGTTTTTTCATATAATTTCAGGTATTAACAATATTGTGTGAAACTAACTACTCAGTGGACAAAAGCCCCAACCTGCGTTGAATTACACCAACAATATCTACCCATATATTCCTTATTATTAGCTTTTGTAACATTTCTTTACTGTTTAAGAAAGGTATTTTAAACTAATATGTATCAAATCTCCTACAATTCCTATCAATGAAGTCATATGTATGTTCTCTGATACCAAACATCTAGGTATGCTAATGAACATCCACAGACAAAACTCTATTCAATAATTATCTAAAGAATTTAATATTTACTAACCTGATATACTTTATATGTATTAACCTCTGGAGTGGGAACTCGAAATTCAACCACAATAGATGAGATCTGACCTATTTCTGCATTTTTAGAATTGCTTCATCAGGTGGCCTCCTTTAACTTGAGTCAAATATCTAACTATAAAGATTATTATACCAATAAATTAAAATTATTTGAAATTAAATATTAAATGTCGACAACGTGAAACTGATTAACTGTCAATGAATGTCATAACGACCTACTAAAATAAGTATATCAGGTTAGTAAATATTAAATTCTTTAGATAATTATTGAATAGAGTTTTGTCTGTGGATGTTCATTAGCATACCTATATGTTTGGTATCAGAGAACATACATATGACTTCATTGATAGTAATTGTAGGAGATTTGATACATATTAGCTTAAAATACCTTTCTTAAACAGTAAAAAAATAAAGCAACACAGTAATGCAACAATAAATAACATTAATTATTTGCGAGCAGTGCATGCAGATTGTACACAATTTTGAAAAAATAGTGTCCACCAGCCACTACCATACCACGAAAAGATAATAATGCACCAAACTTGTAGAAAAATAATATCTTCCATGTCCTATTTCAGCAACAACATAATCAATAGTCACAGAGTGACTCACTGCATTCCAAAACACAGCAAGGTGTTGCTTTACTTTTGTCCAAAAGTGTCCAGCAGCTGGAAGCCTATTCAGCAAGTATTTATTTTGACTAGGAATGACACACGCTGTCTCAAGCGTATCAATTTTACAACTGAAATGGAAGCTTTTCAAGTTGTAACTGCTAAATGAATGAAGGTGCAATGTGTCTGAAACTCGAACGCATGGATCTACTGTGAGGATACAAATAATTTAAATAAAATTTGTGACACGTCCATATTCAATCGAAAGTATTTTTGGGATTTGACAGAAACGACTGATGACGTCATAATTTTTTTTTCAGAAAAATATCCATTTTTCTCCTGTTCAAGAGCTCCTTTTTTCTAATAAACAAAAGGTGATGATAACAATAACCAAATTTAAAAAATGAGATAAACGCCCTCATACTACATACATTGTCATACATATTACAATCTATTCTCTATATGATCTCCTCTTATTTCAAGACACATATCCGATCTTCACCTGACTTCTTTCTGGGCTGCGTTTATTAACATTTCGCCATTTAACTCATTACAAGCGTTTGTGATTTGTTCTTTCAAATGATTAATATCTCGCTAAGGTGTTTTTTAAACCTTATGTTTGAAACTCCCCATAAAGAAAATCGGGGGTTGTTAGATCTGGTGACTTTCCGGACCACTGAATAGGTCCATCATTCCCAATCAATTTTTCTGGGAAAGTTTTATCTAAATATTGCTGCAGAATCTTGGCCTTGTGCGGTGGAACTCCGTCGTGCCATAAGTTTATCCTCAGCTGCAAAGGCTCATAGATAACTCACGCTGTTCAATGTATGTTCATAAAAATAAGGCTCAATTAAACGCCTATCGATGATATCGCACCATACATTTACTCCAAAATGGCCTTGGTTTTGGACTGAACTGCAATGTGAGGATTTTCCTTGGACCAGTAGTGTTCGTTGCGCCTGTTTGGCAACCATTACAAAAAAACCGACTTTCATCCGTTCAAACAACTGGCCGAAATAGGTTCTGATCAACAATGTCTACATTTACTACAATTTGAGCTATAATATTAAGCCATGATCCACATTGGTCTTTGAAATGTATTGAACGGTTGATTTATCCAAATTCAACTCCCGGTTAGCCTGCCATATAGAATTTTGTGGCCTTTATTCGAAATACTGTAACAGTCTAGCTGTATTAACATTGTTACTTATCCTTCGGTCAGTTATTTGATTCTTCCGAATGCATCTTAATTTCGTCGCAATGTCGCCTCCAATCTTGTAAAGGTTCTATGATCAGAAATGAGGCGTTCTGGATACCTTTCTCGATATAATACAGCTCTTCTTAAATCTGTGTGTGACTTGCTGTAAATTTGCAACATATCAACTTTTTCTGAATGAGAAAAAAATTGGTAAGCACAACAGTTATACGTTTGACGTTCGTATTGAATAATGACAAGTATTTTGTGACATTTATGCACTTTAAACAATGAACATTCAATTGTTTTCCAACGATTACTTGATCCTTGCACCGCTAATGTGATTTTTAGGTGGTACCTATTACTTTTAAGACTCTTTAGGACGATATTGCTTATAACTTTTAAACAGGAAGTAATACAAAAACATTTCTCCAATAAAAGTTTATTAGAAAAGAAAGAGTTTTTTAACAGGAAATAAAATTGAGTATGTTTCTGTCAAATCCCAAAGATAATATTAATTTCGATTAAAAATCGAGCTTGCCTCATCCCATCTAACACACATGTCCAAAATGATACTTAACTTTTTTGTATCTTCACAGTAGTATAGGCCTACTACCGAGTTTCAGAGACCCTGTATATTCTAGAAACATATATTCAATCTGCTGTTTCTCTTATTATAACTGCTCATGAGTTTTCTGTTTTGCTCGCAACTAATGTTGGAACTACATTTTGTAGTAGAACGACACATTGTCGACATTTTCTGTGTAATATCAACTTAAATGCCTGTGTAATATTTCTCAAGAAGTAAATTTTCCTGTTTTCTGTCCTCTTTGATAACAAAACAAGCCTCAAGAGCGGAATAGATCGCAGTCTGCTACAGACAGGTTTTCTATTAGAGGTCTATAATTAATGAACGCTGCCAGGAATTTCATTCGCTTTTACCGCGTTCTGAATTACAGCAGGAGTACCGTCAAACTTTATTAGCACTAAAAATTGTATTGATCTTAGCAGGAATTCAGATTTCTCACTTTCGTAATTATCGTATTTGATAAAATAAAATATTTACCGCGGTTGCAGCAAATGTTCAAATTACATTTGTACCGAGAATTAAATCCAGGAAACGGTCCTTTCTTTATTGTCATTCTCGGCTCATAAGCAAATACAATTTACTTGAGACTTTCTTAAATATGTCAAAAGGAACACTTGAGATACAAGTGACGTCAGAAATAGAAGAAAGCATTGTGACCCAACTTAATTTTTTATGAATAAAAACAGTAATTTACTTCAGTTATGAACATTAGAAGGTGTAAACTTAATGAAATGGTAGAACATGTGATTTTAGTTGCCCAAATAGGATGCTCAACTTTTATTATTTGAACTACTTCCATACTGCATTGCAGATGACCAGTAAACTTTCTTGTTGGTATCACTAACGGGAAAGAAACGATTTCATGCAAATTTTCGAGTAAATTGTTCTTAATATATGAAGGGCTTCTCTGTAGGTATCGGATAAATTCTCGATAAGAAAAGGAACACGCTTCAGCAAAGTATAGAACAGAAAAAAGAATCTATGCATAGGTATAGGTACAGGATACTTTTAAAACAAGTAGCATAAATGGCACTGGTGAATCTACAGCTAAAAAGAACACGTTTGCAGAAAAATAACCTTAGTAAAATGTTCACCCCTTAGGATATACAACGCATCAAAGTTTTCAGAAAAATGTGGAATAGCGGCTGTAATTTGAGAAC
Source organism: Monochamus saltuarius (assembly GCA_025584915.1). Classification (NCBI taxonomy): domain Eukaryota; kingdom Metazoa; phylum Arthropoda; class Insecta; order Coleoptera; family Cerambycidae; genus Monochamus; species Monochamus saltuarius. The sequence goes on from CM046722.1 coordinate 9,949,347, forward strand.
TAAAAGAGTATAACAGTCAAATTTTATACAAATTTTCTACTAATGCATAAGTAACTTCTCAACAATTTTTCGAAATTTTCTACCTATGGAAGGGGTTCAAATAAGCATCCCCTAAGTTATTTTTTCTTATAACTTATTTGTTTGACAGAAATTAAGTGTTCAAAAATACGTATCATATAGCCAGGTTTATTATAAGAATTTTACCTCTCTTACTTTTTTGCTTTGAAATTAACATTTCATTAACAAAAAAATAAAATTCATTATCATTTACGATACAGTTCACACGATTACAGCTAAGAAATATGTAAGTAGGCGGTTGTCATGCTAATTTCTGTCATTAGATCTTTTGACTTTTATGAGTGCTTCCTTAGATTTGCTACTTAAAAATTTTATTTTTTACGACAACTTGGAAAGAATTTTGACCAATAATTTTACAAATAATGAATAGGTCTGTTGTGAATGTTTTTTGAATATCGGAAATACTGTGCGGCAGCAAAAAGAACAGTCACAAAAGATCTAATGACAATGAATTAATTAACATGACAGCCGCCTACTTAAATATTTCTCAGCAATCGTGTGAATTGTAAGGCGAATGATACTGAATTTTATTTTTTTGTTAATAAATGATCAGTTTTAATGCAAAAAAGTAAGAGAGGTAAAACTTTTAAAATAAACCAGGCTATCGAATACGTATTTTTGAATATTCCATTTTTGTCAAACAAATAAGCTGCAGCGAAAAAGAATTTAGAGAATGCTTATTTCAACTCCTTCCAAAGGGCATAAATTTTCGAAAAATTGTTAAGAAGTTGCACATGCATTAGTAGAAAATGTGTGTAAAATTTTACTATTATACCTTTTTTGGTTTCAAAATTACAGTCACTATTCCATACTTTTTTAGAAACTTTGAAGGAACTGTGTCTTCTAAGGGGTGAACATTTTACTAAGATCACTTTTATGCAAACGTGTTTTTCTTGGTTGTGGAGTCACCGGTATCATTTTTGTTAGGTACTTCTTTTGAAAACACCCTGATGTGTGTAGAGATGGGACGAAAAAAACTATTTACTAAATTAGGCAGATAATATATTTTCCCAAAAATGCTTGATATAAACAGTTTTTTTTTTAAATAATTGCAGGATCTAAATTACAATAATACTTTTACTAAAACAGTTTTAAAATATCGTTACGTCCGATCTCTGATATCGACCACAGCGTATATAAAGTTATTTAGTAACTACTGCATTCGACTTTCTTTGTATCAAAAGTGTAAGTAAAACTTAATGAATGTGTAATCTATTCCCTCTCGGTAACATGTTTTCTTATCTTGCAAATAAATTTTAATCAAAAAAACACAGCCAGCATCATAAAATTTTCAACGTGTGCCATAAAAAAATTGCTAGTTTGTGACAGATAAGAAGAATGTGAAGTATTGTTAAGATTTCAAATATTTACTCACAGGTATCTACTTATTGTAAAAACACCTTGTATATCAAAGTCAGTGCTCCTAGAAGAAAAGTTTATAATATTAAGAAAAATAAACAAAATAATTTTATCCATCAGGAAAATTTATGTTTATTTTGTATTATGAATTTTAGTAGAGTAATGAAAATTTTATTTAAATTGTCTGAACCGTGTGTACAATATTTTGATATAAATTGTAGGTACTGTCATGTAAGATACATTTGACAAATTGTTACGTGTTGTAATGAAAATTGGTGCCAAAGGACGATTATCGTAATCAAATCACGTGTAATTACACTGTCGCATAATTTTCAAAATTTATACCACGCATTGTCTAAATGCATATATTTATTGGCTATTTTGCAAAGCATCTGATTCAGCGCCACGGTTCATAGATCACTGTCGCTTGGCAAAAATAGAAAATGATTCCGATGTCACCGCCTATTTAACAGTACCGTTTCTCACCTGCCACGTGTCGTTTTGGACATTTTCTTACTCGTATATTATTTTTGAAATGCACGCTATGAAGCTATAGCCAAGTATATAAAATTAACTGCAAATAAATACATAAATCGTAGAATAAATATTTTGAAATTATTTTTAACCGCATTTTTAAGTAAAGAAAGAAATTAGGTATGTCAGGTAAAAATTCATGATTGCCTGTGAAAAAATATAAGATATATCATTAAAGTAGAACGGATAGGCACGCATGATTAGATTATAAAGAATTCAAGTGTTCGAATTCAATTTATATGGGGTTATCGTTTCTGTCGTGATTACATTTGGTCATACAGTATTGAAGCATTAGAGAAATAGACGCAATATTTTTTACAGACATATTACTGAAGAAGGAAGGATCATAAATTAGACTAATACATCGTCAAAGCGTAATAAAACATCCGGAAATGATGCGTCAATATGCTACAAACCTTAAAGTTTTTCTACAAACTCAAAATTGGCAGGGTTACAGGGCGTCAACAATTTTTTTACGATTTTTTTCTCAAAACTGTTTTGTAAGTCTACTGATTTTTTTCTAATTTTGTAATGTCAAAAAATCTACTTCTCTTCTCCACTGATCTTCCAAAATTAGCGGGGATACAGAGCGTCAATTTTTTTTATGAATTTCTTCTTACATTAACTTTTTTATGGATCTACCGATTTTTTCAAATTTTATATACGCATAACTAATATTTCTTTGGATCCACATTCTTAATTTAATACATATCCTCCAACACCAAAGTCCTTGGCCTTCAAATAATGACAGAACTTTTTTTTGTATGAAAATTTTTATAAATTTGTATAGAACGTAATAATTAAAGTCAAAAATCTTAAATAAAGGTTCTCTTGTTATATCAAAAAAGTTCTAAGTAATTATTTTAAGGCCAAGGACAGTAACCTTTTTCGCGTTGTATGTTATGCGTCAAATTAGGGACGTGGATACAAAAGAGCACTAGTAATACGTAATAAAAATTATTAAAAGAAATTCTTAAAGTAATTTTTTTTCGACGCCCTGTAACGCTAATTCTGAGTCTTCGAAAAATTTTTAAAGAGCTTTGTGGTATTAATTTTTCGTGTAACATCACCTTCCGGAATATTGACGCATCATTTCCGGACACCCTGTATACTTTGAACATTTTGAATGTCTATACTTCGATTCTCTTTTATACTTCTATATTTGGTACATTAATTTTATATGTTAATTAACTGAAACTGATTATCTCATGCATTTCTTACAAAAATTCCTTGACCGATGAGTTCCGGCGATATATATTTCCTCCTATATCCCAGTCCTTTCCTCTTTCTGGGCGTTATCTTATCCAATACCCTTTCATGAGCCCCCAGACAACTGAAATCTTCCAGAAGTTCGCATTTTTCCTTGCACAGCTTAAGAGCAGAGAACATGTGCACGGGCTTAAACAAAGTCATTCCATCATTTTCTACCAGCAAATACGGTACTCTTCCAGACAGGACATCTCTGGTAGCCTCTGGTGGTACGACGATCTATGTCTATTACCAATACACAAGTGGTCTAATAAAGAATAGAAAATTTTGTTATATATAAATAAAAATAAAGCAATGGATTATATAAATAGTAAAAATGACTGATTGGATTGCTATATTTGGTACATTAATTTTATATGTTAATTAACTGAAACTGATTATCTCATGCATTTCTTACAAAAATTCCTTGACCGATGAGTTCCGGCGATATATATTTCCTCCTATATCCCAGTCCTTTCCTCTTTCTGGGCGTTATCTTATCCAATACCCTTTCATGAGCCCCCAGACAACTGAAATCTTCCAGAAGTTCGCATTTTTCCTTGCACAGCTTAAGAGCAGAGAACATGTGCACGGGCTTAAACAAAGTCATTCCATCATTTTCTACCAGCAAATACGGTACTCTTCCAGACAGGACATCTCTGGTAGCCTCTGGTGGTACGACGATTCTATGTCTATTACCAATACACAAGTGGTCAAAAATCGAATAGAACATTTTGTCGCTAATAAATAAAAAGAATTAACTAATTATATATAGGTATAAATAAAGCAAATGGATGACTGTCAGAGACCATGACCAATTCTGACGGTATCTGGATCAAAATCAACATAGAAATGACTTTTTTAAACTAGCACAACACCATGAGACGAATTTAGACAACCAAGTAATACAGACATATTTTTTTGGTTCCACACCTACCTAGCAATCAACAGCGGAAGCCTCTGTGAGTTCTCAGCGAATTCTTCACTTTCTTGTTGTTCTTCCAGTTCTTCTACTACTTCCTCAACTGGTGCAGCTGGTGGTTCAGGCACTGGAGGTTCTGGAGGCTCAGGAGGAGGACTGGGTGGTGGTCTCGCCACTGGAATTAAGGCCTCGTGGTGCATTGTCGCTGCTTGGCTACCCCTGAGGTAAACCGGTCTGTAAAGCATCGATCTGGGGTGGTACCGCTCCGTTTTTAGGTCTAGAGTATGGTATTACAATAAAAAATCTACTTCTTTATTTTATAGGAATGAGTGGATGCAAAGAATACATAAGAAACACATGTTGGAGAAACAAAGGATCGTGAAGGACACATCACAGAAATAAATCTTTAAAAATAACCATAATGGCCTTCCATTAAGGTCTCTTTCATTCAAAATTTGAAATATTAATTGCGTTAGACTTAGGACCTGAGAGTGGAAGAGCAAGTCCTAGCCAATACTTAATAATATAGCAAAGTAAATGGTGTATATTAAGGGTACAAACTGGTCAATGGAACCTTGGGAATTTGGGGGAAATGAAATTAAAGCAAACGTGTCTAACCTTAAGCAAGGATGTTCGTTGTCCGAGCAAAAATAACCTGATGTTGACGTCGAGCTGCCCGGCGAAGAATGACAATTAAGGATAAGAGTAAGCGAGATGATGGTTATTTATGTCAGGTAACGGAGAGGCCAAACTCCGCAGCCAAATGCCTCGTGTGACGGCTTCATTGGACAAACATGTGGGCAAAAGGTCCCCTGCAACAATGCTCCGAGGCTTTTTTTAGCGATTTAATTTTAAACGGCCATTACAAGTGATTCGATTTGCATGCCTTCGAAATCAATTGTGCGTTTCAGAATGGGTATTTTTATTGGATGAAACTTGGTACAGCCCACGTAGAACTGAGAGATTATAACACAACCATGAGCACATCTTCAAAAACCGTACCTACTGGATAAAAAAAAACAGATGAATCTCTTCTTAAACCTTCAAAACCAATTTTAGTCTTAATGACACCAGGCTCAATAAGTTAGGGAAATATGTTTGGAAAGAATGAATCTCATCAAAATCAATTTCCAACAAACAACAGAAACACATAGAAGGAATAAATTTATAAGTACTTTTTAAATTATACTATTATAGGCTTTTGAAATAATATCAAGCAATAAAATGAAATGTATTGGTGTTAAAACTGATAAATATGTAAATTTCAGCTGTCATTAAACTGTAGAAAGGCATCTTTATTAAAATATTCTAATATTTTGCTAAATGTCGTACATGAAATACCTATTCGCTATTTTTCATACATATCAGGTGGTGTTAAAATTCTTCACATATTTTTATAATTATATACTTAGCTTTATTTCACAGAAATAATTTCTTAATCGTTTCTTTATTTACATACAGTGTGCCCTATTTCAAATGAAAACAGGTCTGTAAAAGTGGTATTTATAATCCGATTTAGTTATTATTTTTAATGAAGCAGTAAGAACTCTAGTGTAGAATATTAAAATTTGTTCTCCGTTTTCAAGGTCGACTTTGAAATTTTGTTTACTGATTTAACGATTTCTTTCTTCAAATCTAACTACGCCACTGGATTCAGTATGCCCTAAAACAGTTACATAGGTACTAAATTTGGTAAATATATATTATTCATTATTATTTATTATTATTAACCGTTAATTATAAATTTTTAGATTTAATGTGAAGCGAAAGATTTATTTATCAATTTAATTCATTTTTCAGTCAACATTTTTTTTTTACAAAATAATTATAAATGTATTTAATTAAATGAAATTTTTATTACAATTTATTTGAATAAATAATCATCAACATTTATGTACCAAATTTGGTATATTACTGTTTTGGGACATTGTGTGTGTTAAACAGTTATTTTAAAATGAACAAAAATTCGAAGTCGGCCTTGGAAATCGAGAATAAATTTAAATATTCTGCACCGGAGTAGAGTTTTTACTGCTCCATCTTTTTTTTTTTAAAAAAAAAACGAACTAAATCGGATAATAAATATGTACCATTCTTAGAGACCAACTTGCATTTGAAATGGATCACACTGTTGTCATTTATACAGGGTGTCCAATAATGAATTGTACATAAAGTAACATATGATTTGTGACGGCAAAATAATAAGATCCAACTAAATTTACCCTGTCCAAAATTTGATGGTAACCGAATTAAAGAATGTTAAAAATAAAATATTTTCGATTTTTAAAACAACCTTTGAAGTAATTGATAGCTTTAAACGAAATTTTATATCTAGGCATTTTTGGACATAAGAAATTCAAATTCCTTCATAATTTTGGCGTATATTGTTCCTTATGTCTTCTCTTTAAACTTTTATAGTCATTAATTTTTTTGCTACACGCTATATCTTATTTTCTGATAGTAATATCGCTTTCCCCATCATTTTTACATAAAAAGCAGGTTCTTAATGGCGTTAGGCTGTTTTGATATTTGCATTTAAGTAAAAGTAACTGAAAAAAATGTTGCTATCAAAAAATAAAATACAGTACCTATGTAAAAAAAATTGTAAACTGTGCTGAGTTAAAAAAGTGCCAAAATTAAAAGAAAATTTGAATTTCTCACGTCAAAAATTTTGTTTAAATACATCATTTACTTCGTAAGTTTTTTAAAAAACGTGAGAATAAAATTTTATTTTTGACAAAAGTAACTTACTATGAACTTTTGGACTAAAATAGTTTCGGCTAGATCATATTATTTTGACGTCACCTGTTCTCTAAGGACAATTCATTATGAAACAACCTGTATATTTTTAATTATAGGAATGATTGATATAATAGAAAAAACTTTGCTAAGGATATTATTTCGTAGGTCATTAAAAAAAAATTAAAATCAAATTTTAATTTTGATAAAAGTAACTGTTAAGTTTTGCTGTATCACATTATTTTGACGTCATAAGTCACCTGTTACTTTACGGACAATTCATTGGGGGACACCCTGTATATTTAAATATTTTTTTCATTATAAAAACTACTGATATAGTATAATGTAATTTTTTTTTTTTTGTTAAAATATGAACTTTGCTAAGGATATTTAGATACCTATGCATAATAATTTTAGTTTTTAATATTTCTTAACATTTATTTATTTACTTACATTTATCATTATTTGTTTTCTTTCAATACTGAGTTAAATTGCAGCTTCTTGAATTTTTTTCACTTACTAGTTGCTAAAATGACATCTACCTCTTTAGAATTATGAACACTTTTCATTCCAACTAATTTGTTGACTTCTCTACTTATCTACCTTCAGAAATAATTGTGCAAATATTTTGGCTTAATGCCCCAGGTAATGACCATGTTTATACACGTGTATTGTGGAATGCTCTCGACATATGTCTATACATCAATTGACACCGTATCCTTATAAACTCAATTCAATAGTTCGTCGATTAATTTCAGTCTGTTTAATTTTAGAGGGTACACAGCTGTTCTTAAAGTATTTTATGTATTTGTTATGTTCCTGTTGAATGCTTTTATAAAAAGTTACGAATTTGTTGAAATACATTTATAATTATTGCCGCACATTATTTTAGACTCAATCTACGTATTTGACAAGAAACGTGTTCCTCTTAAAAGTTTTATTCAATTTCAAAGTAGTTTGGATCAAGCAGATCTGTCATATTATCAAATAAATATGGGGTAGGTATAGTATTTTCGTAATAGTAATAATTCGTTTCCGCTTGCTGGCACTCATCATTAATTTATGTCTTTTATGAGATAAACATCAACCCACTCTTTTTAAAGATCAGAACACTAGTACAAAATTAGCAAATGTGTGGGATACACCAAGTTTGCAAGCATCAGGTATGAAAAACGTGATTTCTACATTGTAAGTAATCATATTTTGCTGGAAAATTTCTTGGAAAAACTGTTCTGCGCGGTATTTACAACTACTCCCATTTGCCAACAGATGTCAATATATTTTATGACGAGAACGATAACCTTAATGTATACGTTCTTATTTAGTGAACAAGTTCGATAACCTAAAATTAATGCACCATTTCGAGCAAGCTATAAATAATCTACTGCTACTGCCACAGCGTAATTAAATTTTCCGGAAAACCATTAGAGCTATCGTCTAAATTCCACTTTTTCTCAATCTTCCCAAAATATTAGCCGTTAGTCCTGTTAGTCAAATGCAAAAATAATCCAAAGGTGCTGAATTACTCACTGTTGGCAATAAAATTTAAAAAGTTAATAAGTTAAGGTAGGTAAGTAAAAATATCCTGGGAAATTGCATTATAGCTAAACGCTGGTGACTCACCTAGATTTGTGTCCAAAAATATTGTATAGAATTGTGTAGGAGATGGCATATGTGGTAAAGTTTGTGTACAATTGTATAATTTTTATATAATTTCGATTCCATGACATTTTTAACAACACCCACTTAATTGCAAAATCATATTTGACAATTCGCCCGTACAAGCATTATAAACTATTTTATTATTATTTTTTAAGTTTTCGTAGGCTTTCTTTCAAATATGACTTTGTTTTTAAACACATATAATTTTAGGTATAAAAAAAAATGTTCACATATACAGTTCATGCAACTTGTCTACGGTTATTAAACATTTTTTGAAGTCTCCTTACGTTATTTTTAGCCTGTAGATAGGTCCTTGAGTCGTCTCTGTCTGAAGACCGTTCTCTAACGCCACTCAAGTAATCGTCTATACGCCTCTCGCGGTTTCTGTTGAGTTGCATTCCGGAAATCATATGCATCGGTTTGAAATTTGTCACACCACTTTCGTCTATAAGGACGTAGGGCACTCTTCCAGCCAGGACACCTCGCGCCGCGTCTTTGGGAATCACCGCCTGCGTGGTGCCCCTAGTGATCAACACCGGGTGGTCGAACTTGGCTTTTTTCAGAAGAAAATCTTCTATGGCCAGCAAGTTCTGACTCTTCATGAGTTGCAAAGGGATCTCTCGTGAGTTTCTTATCGTGGACAAACTCGAAATCAAAGCGGCGCTTTCCCTCACGAGTTGGCAAATCCTTGGGTCGGTTTTGCCACGCTCCGGGTTCTTCTTTATTCGAGTTATGGCGGTTTTTAGCGAATAGTCTCTCTCTGCTAGCTGCTTTATCAAGGCCATTCGCTTCAGCATGTCTGTAGTTGCCTGTCCGTAGCAACTTAGCTTTAGAGGGAATTTGGGGTTTGATAAGTCTTCTACTACTTGTTCTAAGCCTAAAGCTTTAGCGAAACTAGAAGCTTCTTCTACGAATTCAACCAAGTCACTTTCTTTGGGTTCTTCTCGCATAGCTTCCATTGTCTTGTCCATCCACATTTTGGTAGATTTTACTATGCAATTTTGCAGAATGTCAACGGCGTCTTCTTCGGTTTTCGCGTGTTTCAATTGACAGTTTGTATTTTCTTTCAATATTTTTATTATCTCCGGCTCAACTTTGATTAGTTTAGTGAAGGAAATGTTTATAATATTGTCTGAACCCAACATTTTGTCAATGTAGCTTTGCAGCTCGGAGTTGGACAAATTCTTGTTGGATATAATAGTTAAGATGCCGACTTTCGTGTCTTCTATGGTTTGCGTGAGCTGCTTGAAGGCTACGTCGCAAACCTCGTTCCTCTCGAACTGGGTTTGCATCAAATCAATTAGTTCTTGCAGCAACTTACTGTTTACCTTAAGGGCGTCTATCATAATATCCCCTATGGCGTTGAGAGCCATCATCTGGTCCTTGGGTCTATTTTTAAACACTTCATTGGCGGCAACAAGGGCTGTCTTGAATAGTACTCGCAATTTATTCGAGGAAGCGTTAAGCTTGCGCTCCGATTCTGAAGCGGCGGCATTCGTGAGAGAGTTATTAATATTGTCTGAGCGAACATTATTTTTATCCCGAAAAGTCGCTGCCCTCCGAGTCATTGTCAGCAATACATCCGAAATTCTAATAATAGTTTCTTTATCCTCAGTTATTCTCGCTGCCATTTCCAGTGCATCGCTTTCGTTTACAAACGTTACCAGGCTATTCTCGGAGTTTATATTTAGCTTTCTCAGTTCTTCGAGTTTTTTATTCAGCTCTGCCTTTTTATCTTCCAGGCTAGCGATTATGTCATCCATGCCATCGTCTAATAATATTAGTTTAAGCTTTTCTAATTCTAAGCGCTGCTGCTCCTGTTTTAATCTGATAGCTTCGATGTCTAGTTCCTCTAATTCGGAATTGTTTAATTCCACACTGGATGCATCAGTGGACTTTTCTTCGGATTCAGATAGCTCGTCAAAAGCGAAATTGTCATCAATAATATCAAATTCAAATATTACTGGACTGTTTTGTATATTTATCGTCACCTCGTTATTTTGTTCTGTCTTTTCCTCGTCTTTTTGTTTCTTTTTGTTTTTGCGTTTCAATTTTCTTTCGCTCTCTGGCTGAGGCGGTGGCCGTTCTTCTGGTGCAGATGCAAATGTTAGTTGCCCATCGGCGGTAATAGTAGATTGTGAGGGTAAGAACATTGGATCGCGCTCTTCCTCTCCCATTATCAATCCATTTATAAGAGTGGGTTTGTCGTCTACGTTGATGGTAATTCCAGGTGCATATTCATCCCCGTATTCGTTGCGAACGGTTTGGCCTGGTACAAATACCTCTCCGTCTTCAGTGTGGACCATTTGACCACTTACGAAACATTCCTTTCCTGATGGTAGGGTAACTTTGACTCCAGATACGCGACGCTTATTTGATTGTTCACTTGGTTCCATCTCGTTATCAGCCACGTCCTCGATTTCGTGCAGACTTGCGCTGCCTAAGCTTTTAATTATGTCCGGAATTTCTGTTAGGGTGGGCAATTGATTTAACATCTCAGGACCACGTCTTAGTATTGTCTCGTTCACGTTCTTCGTCGCGTCCAAGTCGTCGACTTCCATTTCTATCGGTATTTCGTTGGCAGGGTGCTCGATTTCTTCAATTACTTTTTTAGCGTCTTCTTCGAATTTTTTCCAGTTCAAATTCTTCAAATTTCTCTTCATCATTTCCTTGTACGCTTTAGAATTTTCCCATTTCCTCTTCTTCCGCCTCTTCATCATTTTTTTGAGTTCCTCCTCCCATTTCTCCTCGCACATTTCCCTTTCCTCGAATATCTTTGCCAAACTCATTGTGTATTTACCGTGGTGATGGAATTTTTCCTCTTCCGGAGAGGTGGCTCCTTCGCCACAAATTAATTCGTCTGTACCCTCGAAATATTGTATTTCCATGGGCACTTTTTTGAAGTCTTTCAATTTCATAATGATTTTGTCATTCTTTTGTGACACCAAGATGTCTCTTATGTCGCCATCGCGTATAGCCAATTCAAACTGAGCCTGGAGCACAATATTGTACTTTCTGTCCTCCACTGTATAAACAAATACCCCTGCTTTATCTTTACTTTCGAGAATATTTATCAAAACTTTGTGGGATTCGTTTTCTGGATCTAGCACTGGGGCCATGTAAGTATAATCTTCCATTATCTCATGCTCTTGCTTACCGTAGTCTGTTGCATCTTTGGGCTTCTTCTGTTCGTGATTTAGCAGGACGGGAATGTAATGCTGCCTTTTGGCGCCTAGTAACCATTTTCCCGTGATTCTCAGCGTGCGCAGGGCTTCCCTGGGTGTCAGTGGCTTTAGCAGCGGCAAATAAAAGTTTCTAGTAAAAATTTTACTGGCACCAGTAATTTTACAGAAAGATAGCACGTAATTAACCATTTTGAATTATATTTTTACTGTCACTTTTTGAATTATTAAGAATTGTTCTCCCTTGATTTATTTAGAGTTTTAAAAAAACAATCGACACAAATTTTTATCAGATTTATTTAGGGACAATCGACAAACAGATTACAATTAAAAAAGCAGTTTTGATTTTTTTTTACATTTAATATGAAAATGTCGTGGTACAAATTAGACACAGTTGATGGGGACAAATCGACAAATGAGCACCCACGCGTTTAGTTTACAAGTTTAGGAAAAGTTTGAACAAAAAAATATAATTTACAGTTTAAATTCGTTTCGATTCGGCTCGTTGCGGTGCAAGAAGTTACTACCCCGACGGTACCGCTGTGACTGAACTGGCATCGGCGTCGAGACGCTTAGCTGAGTCCTGGCTGCGCGCGTTCGATTAGAACCGGCTGCTGAAGTCGTTTGCGTATGGACCTAGAATGTTCTGGTATTTCAACAATCTCGTAGCGCACTTGGCCTTCTCGAGAATTTCCTTCGTCTTGTCGTCCTCGAGAAAGGTTCCCTTCTTTATGCTCTGTTCGTATTCCTCCAATTTCTGACTCTTCTTGACAGGTTCGATGGGTACGTATTTTTGTGGTTTTTCGATCTTGAAATCCCTCAGTTTCTTTCGCATTTCTAATCTCAATTTATCTACCTTCGATTCCTCCTTACGTAACTTTTCAGTGGCTCTGTCCTTCATTCGCTTCCTCTCCTCCTCTTCGCGCTTCATCCTCTGTTCTTCCAAAAGTTTTAGTGGGTCCTCCATGGGCGTCCTTCTGGGTCTAATAACTACTTCCCTGGGAGGGCTGGGCTGCTTGGGTGTGAGTTCAAGGGGTGGCCTCTTTTTGACTCTTTCCTTTCTGCCGGTGTCTGTTGGTTCTTGAATCACTCGCCGACGAATGACTATAGGCTCGTCCTTTGGCTTAGCCCTAGGCTTAGGTGGAGGGGGTGGACTGGGAGAGGGAGTTCGATATTTTCGTCTCGGTACGTATTCTTCAAATTCCGGGGGAGGAACAACAGGGGGGAGACGGCGACGCCTCCTTCTTGGTACTGGCTCTTCTGCTGTTGGTGGAGCCAAGTCGTCTTCGGTGGCCTCGAATTCCAATTGCCCATCTTCGGTGATGGTCGAGTCACCTGGCAGAAACATGGCATTACTTTCTTCTTCTCCCATTACCAGGCCCGGTATCAAAGTGGGCTCATTGTCCATGTAAATGGTAATGCCCGGAGTGTACTCGGACTGGCCCTCTTCGTTTAGGATGGTTTGTCCGGGCACGAAAACCTCATTCTCGTCCGTCTTCACCATTTGCCCTGTAACAAAACACGACCTACCACTCTCCATATTTACTTTCAATCCAGAGACATTTTGAAGCTCGCACATTTCTCCCGTTTCTAATATTTTTATTACTTCAGGAATTTCCTTCATCGTTGGTAGTTGGGCCAAAACCTCTTCACCGCCTTCCTTGAGCTTCTCGGCAACGTTTGTTGTCTTTTCCATATCATTCACCTCCATCGGAATATTCTCTTCCACAACAACTTCCTCTTTCTCTTCGACTATTTGTTTCGTCTCTTCTTCGAATTTGTTCCAATCCATGTCTTCTAAGCATCCCTGTAACATTTGTTTCCAGTCAACGGAATCTTCGCCCTTGCATTTTTTCTTTCTTTTGTTTGCCAGTCGCATCATCTCCAACTCCCAATCCTCAACGCCTTGTTCCTTTGCCTCGAATAATTTAGCTATTGACATTGTTTCCTTGCCATGGTGATGCTCTTTGTCTATAACTTCTTTTGTCCATCCGCTTCCTCTGTACAGAGGTACGTTATCGTTAAATGGAGCAACAGGCATCGTTATTCGAACGCCGTTTTTTAATTTGACTACAATCTTTTCACTTCTTTGTGCCATAATTACATCTATTATGTCTCTGTCTTTGATGGCCTGCTCCATTTGAGAATTTATTACTAATGTGCAATTCTTGTCATATACTTCATATATGTAGTGCTGATCCTTGGTCTTTGGTTTCTTGCCTGAAATAATAGACTGCAGTAAGGGATGGTATTCCATATTCTCGTCGAAAAAAGGCTCAACGTAGCGTTCTTTTTCGTGTCTTCTTACGCGTTTCTTAATAATGGGCACGCCTTTGCGTCGTCTTCTTCTTTCAGCTGCCTTTTCATCATGCGGTTTGAGGACGGGGATGTAATGTTCGATCCTACTTCCGAGTACATTTTGACCGGTAATAATTTTTCGACGAAGAGCGTCCTTAGGAGATAGAGGCTTTAACAAAGGAAGGTAGTAATTTCTTTGAAAAAGCTTGCTAGCGCGTGTGATCTTACAGAGAGATATTTTAACATTAATAGGCATGTCGGATCAGATCCAATTAAACACAGATCAAAATTAAAAAAAAACTACTGAATACTACTCGAAATAGAAAGTCTACGGTGTGTAACGAGCTGAGCAGCGATATTGAACTAGATGCAAACGAATGCGTATAAAGGTTGACAATGCGGATGAGTTCTAAACTTAATCGATGCCCGGCCCGATAACCGATATCAAAATAGCCGATGGACTGGCCTAATTGGTCCCTCGCCACTACACGACCGACTTCCATACACGGTGACGCGTGATCCCCACTGAATCAAATACACATCCGTACTCGTGTGGTTCCAACCAATTATATGGAAAGGTGTATTCCTTGAACAAATACTTTTTATGATCAACGTCAAAGAATGTACCTCTTTTGATGTTGCGCTCTATTTCTTTCAGCTTCTCACTTTTCTTCACTGGTTCCAGAGGCTCGTATTGCACTTTTGGCGGATTGCTATCGACAAGTTGTTTGGCTTTCAGCCTGATTTCTCGCCTTAATCTATTAATCGAAAGTTCTTCCCTGGATCTTTTCTCGTTAAACACTGAAACACGCTCTTTCTGTTGAAGCAGTAAATCTTTTTCTAACATCGGACTGGACAAATCATAAAATACCGGTCCTGTAGGCTTCTTTGGTTCGGCGTTCCAGTCTATGATTAAATCAGCTCTCAACGGTTTTTTTTCTGCTGCCGGTGCCTTTTTTGGTTTACGTTCGCGGTGTTTAGGACCCATATTTTCTGTGTACTGTCGCTTTGGTCTCTCGTAAACGAACTCCTTCCTCTTTATTCGCGTAGGAGGCGGCTGGGGTGGGCGTATTTCCTCCTCCTCGTCTTCGGTGTTTTGCTCCTCCTCTAACTCAACCTCTTCCGCTTCTGGTTCCTCTTGTGGCTCATCAATTGGCTCATCAATTGGCTCTTGTTGTGGTAGGATATCGTCTTCTGTGGCGGTGAACTGCAGCTCTCCCGATTCCGTGATAGTAGATTCTCCTGGCAAGAACATCGGCTTGTCTGGCTCGTCGCCCATAACCAGTCCCGGAATTAGAGTGGGCTCGTTATCTAAAAGCACCGTAAATCCAGGGGTATATTCTGATTCCCCTTGTTCGTTTATTACCGTTTGGCCAGGGACAAATAAGTTTCCTTCTTCGGATTCCACCATTTGGCCGGGAACAAAACGGTATTTGTCGGTGGCTGGCAAATTAACGGTCACACCGGAAACCTTTGCTATTTCAATTATTTCCTCTTGGTTTTTAATACCTTTTATAATTTCGGGGATTTCTGGCATTATTGGTAACATAGACATAATTTCTTCTCCTGCATTTTTCAGCTTCTCATTAACATTACTGGTCTTGTCCATGCTGTCCACCGCCATAGATATGGGTTTATCATCAACGGGCTCCCTAGATTCCGCTACGATTTGTCTAGTCTCTTCTTCAAACTTGTCCCAGTCCATGGTTTCGGCAGTAGCTGCCATCATGGCCTTCCAGTCTTCAGTTCCTTCTCCTCTGTGTCTTTTTCTTCTCTTCGCTGCCATTCGCATCATCTCCAGTTCCCATTCTTCAACTCCAGACTCCTTTGCCTCGAATAACTTGGCCACTGTCATTGTGTCTCTGCCGTGGTGGTGAGTATCCTCTATTTCTTTTCGAGTCCACCCTTCACCTCTATAAAAGGGAGCATTGCCGTCATAGGCTACAAGGGGCAGCGTAATTTTTGAGCCGTTTTTCATAATAACTACGATTTTCTCGCTACGTTGGGCCATTATGACATCGATTATGTCTTTGTCCCTGATTGCTCTTTCCATTTGGTGTGACAGCACGAGGGTACATTTTTTGTCGGGGACAGAGTATGTGTAGCACTGACCTCTGCCTTTTGACTTGGTAGAGAGTATTGCTTGTAACTTTAAATGGCCTTCCATGTCGTCGTCGAAAAAGGGCATGACGTACTTTCTGTTCGGGTTCTTCCTTTGTCGTTTCTTTCCAGCACCCTTCCGCCGATACCTCCTTCTTATTACTCTTGATTGGTATTCCTCCAGAACAGGTATATAGTGCTCAATCCTGTTAAGTACATTTTTTCCAGTGATGATATGCCGTCGAAGGGCATCCTTTGGAGAGAGAGGCTTCAGTAAAGGGAGGTAAAAGTTCCGCTGAAATAACTTGCTGGCTCTGGTGATTTTACACAACTGTATCATGCAATTCAGAGGCATCTTGATGGATTCTTATTTTCCTCGAAAATAACCAAAAAATACACTTTACATTAAACTGGGTGTCAGTAGCACAAAGATTTTTAAAAATATATCGAAGGGTCAGGTGTATTGGGATTAGATCGCGGATCGAAAAACAACTGACCTAAAAAATCGCTATTTGTTGTGGTGGGGAACGTTGTACTTGAATTATTTTTATACATTAGGCAATTGATTACACGGCGGCAATAATTGAAACAACAGTTTTAGATATTTCCTATTAGTACAAGAAATGGAATCTTAATGTCACATGCGCTATGAATAATTGCAAAAGCTTGGATAGTCACGATGAACTTACGCAATCTCCTCCTGACTGTTTTCCCAAGTTATTATACCTTCAAGTTACAAAACAAGGTTGTAGGATTATTATTATCCGAATGTCTAGACCTCACACCTACATAAGGGTAGAATATTTATTATTTATATATTAGTTTAAAAAAAGTACGGTCGCTATAAATGTAGAACGTAGTAATCATCATATGATTGCCTCCTGGTGTATTTTTATTTTGGCTGCTCAATTAATTACTGGCCCTGAGGAGAGCTTTGAATTGCTGCTGTCGAACTGACAAACAAATCAATTATTTAAGTCATGGTCGCACTAACGTAACCGAAAAATAGGTACATGAGTTCTTATCAAAGAAATATCAACGAGACGTAGGTATTAAATTTTAAAATTACGAGTATATATATACATATATGTGCATTGCTTTAATTCGTTATCATGAGCAATGTTTTATGTAGAAATATTATAGTATATCTTCATATAAATGAAGAAATTAAATTTAAAATTTAAATGAAAAAAAAAACGGTTATTGGTAGGTATATTTTGGAACAAGAGATTAAAATGCATTTAATTAAACATGCCTTAGTAAAATGTTACTCATTTGCGAGATACAGTATGTTGGAAAAAAAATTGTATTATTTTGACATATACAATCTACATACAGTTTCCCTATTACCCATTAATAACGGGACACCCTGTATAACAAATGGTAGATTGTGAACTCAAAATATCTTTACGCAACAAATTATTATTAATATCCAATTACTTTTTTTTATTTCATAGCCTGTACAAGCACTTCTAACAAATAGATAATTATGATATGATGTTGTAGTCGCGGCAAGAATTCAGTCGACTGATGTCACGACTGATGACGTTATGCATTTGTTTTTATTGTCACATAGTTTTCGAACAATTATTTTTTGCAATATAGTGCATATACGTATAGTGCAAACATTTAGGGTAGTATTCTCATTTGCATGTTCTTAAATATTTTGAAGAAAATAAAATGAATTATTCATTTGTATGACGTAAGCCGTCTGAATTCTTGCCGCAACTGTTTTATATTTTGATTTTTTAAATAGTTTAAAAAAGGTGTGTAAAGATAATGTTCATTGTTAAAATATCAGTTTAGGGCCGGATTTTCCAGCTGCTAAATATTATTTGCCAATTAAATATGTCGCAGTCACTAGTGTTTTAAAAGTTAATCTATGTACAGAATGTTTAACACGTTGACTGCCGTAATACTAAAAAAAATCGGTCCTACAGGCCAATTTTTTTTCCGTAAAAGGTTCTCTTTGATGTCCTAGAACACTCCTGGGTATTTTGTTTTTCTAAATAAAATGTTTATTATCAATTTTTTGATAATTTTTAATGAGACCCACCTTATGGTCACGCGGCCTCAACACATAAAATTTGACTCAATGGCCGCGTGCACCAAATGTTGAGTCTCACTTTTACAGGTCTGAGCCTTTTCGAGGCCGGTTGTCTTTTCGCCAATATATTAGAAATGAATGGCACAAGTTCGGAATAAAACTATACAAACTGTGCATCGAAAAGGGATATAGTTACAATATACTTATTTATTGCGGACAAGACCGAGCAGAGGGTCAATCTTCTTTGCAAAGGGTAGTGCATAAATGCACCAAATAATTTTTAAGTATTTGTTATGAATTGTTATGTATTTTGTTTTATTTTTCGAGAATCACTTATTTTTATGTTATATTTTACACCAATAATTAATTCCTTTTCAATATATTTTGATTTTATATATTACGTATATTGCAGGCCATGAGAACCCACTTGTGAGTCTCAGATTCAAAAACCAAAACCACCTGCCGGCACTTACAGCCGTGCTCTTTTACTCCCATATAATTTATACAGGACTGAGACGCTGTTCACGGCTCACGCGGCTATAATGCAGAATTGGAACAGTCACGCGGCTACTATTGAAAATAACCTGAGACACCACATTTATGTCTCACGGCAGTCAACGTGTTAAAAAAAAGTTTGCAAACTTTGGGACATATAATAGAACGGGTTAAGACAGCAAATCATGTTGTTTTCTATGCATCAAATTATAAGTTCTGTTAGTATCAGAGCCTTAAGAACGAAACGCATCATGCGGTCGCGGTCTCGTCGCACCGCGGACCAGGCTAGTCTCGTTCTCGTGTAATGAAGAATCTTCCAAATGCACACATTTGTACTAAGCTAATAGGTCTCGAGTTGGTCTTGTGCGCGTCGCGGTCTCGCCGAAAACTTTTTGAAACTTTCGGCCAATCGCGTCAAAAAATTATTAGGCATTTTCAATTTTGTTCCTCTTCTAAAGCTAGAGCAATTTGAGATTTTTAAGGGGGCTGTATTGTAAACTTTTGCTTATATAAACATCGCTAGATCCAACGATTATTTAATGTACCTTATCATTGGATACCTAGTCGATATTAGATAATTTAAAAAAAATAAACATACCTACTTCTACATTCACTTTAATCAGTCTCTCTCATGCTATGAGTTTTGCGTTGTTTTGGAATTCGGTTGATGTCTTTGGGTGCTTATTTTCAATCACAAACATATTTTTGCACTCTGGAAAAAATAAATTGAATTTAATCTTGTAAATTATATAGGTACATAATAATAGTAGGTAAGTTTGTACTTATGACGACTAAATAACAATATTTTCTAATCATTATAAAAAATTAATAAACTATGTTACCTTTGTATAAATTCATAATGAATAAATAATAAAGACTCATATACACAGTAAACAAAAACTGTTTTAAAAATTCAGTCTTCTCTTTCTGTTAATAAATAATAATAATTTCAAATTACAAGTCATTTGATGTAATGAATGAATTCTGGAGTGGTAGCCTAATAATCATCCCTCTTGCACCCGTCGTAGATGCGCCACTAGGATAATGATTAATCTATTGCAATACAATTTACTTTTCCCTTTTTAAATTTCCCGCTAGCTACTAGGATCTTTTCATTAGCACCATTGGCAGGCTCTAATCTCAATATCATTTTTGACTTTTTGTTTGTGTATTATCTTTTTTCTATGGTGGTTTGGTTTTGTTTATTGGTTTGGTTTGCGTTTGACTTCTACCCGGACTCGAAAGATTGGGGTATTCCTCAAATTCATGAATTTTATCTGTCTGATTTTTATTTAACTGGTGCTTATAACTTTGAGCTACAGTTTTTAAAATTATTATCTGCAGAAAAACGATGAATAGTAATCAGTACAGGTAAGAAAAACCAATATTAACTTTAACTGCCGTAACTGGTTTTTAATTTTTAACCTTAAAAAAATTATATTCAAGATTAGTTAAATTCTAGTGGCACACTTACTTTGTGAAATATATAGAGTAATGTTCTACTTTGTACATGTTATATTATTAGTTAAATATGGAATTAGTTGATTGATATAATTCGTCTACCGCTATACCCGCCTCATGTAGTTGAGTGAGTTGATAACATATATTTTATACAAATAGTGGATTCATTCTAACAGATCTGATTTTTCAAAACTGTAGATGTGACCAGTCGAAAATTTGTATACAAAGTGGAGCTATATTTTTCTGTACTTTTCACTTTATTTACTACTACAAACTAGATGTAATCTTCATTTTCAATACATATACTTATAAATGTATGTATAATTAGCAATATGGAAAATTTTTGTGGTACATTAAGTTTTATTGTTCGAGTGATTTATTATATTTTGATATTGTAAAGTGTAAATAAGTCTAGGCATTTTTTTCAGGAAATGTCTTTACGTAACGGGTTTCGAGAAGGATATAGACAGAGTAAGATTATTTTGCTCATATTTTCTCTATTTAGCATTTGTTCTAGCTTTTATCACGATTTAATGTAGAAACATTTTGTATTTATGTTGTTTTAGTTCAGTTGTCATATCATAGTTCAACAAACTGAAATAACTGGCTTTGCGTTGCTATTTCCCAATAATTTTCTCATTTAAGAGGCCACGCTAGAGGAACTGTTCCTACTCGTACAGTCCGCGTTTGCCTGCCTCATATCTCTCAATCATGTATATAAATAATTAATAAAATAATTTACTGCTTCTAGGATGCCTATTTATTTTTTTCTCTTTACGTTTTAAACTTTAGTTTATTTGTATAAAAAAAATATGATTTAGGGCATCTTAGAAACTAGATTTTTTTCTAAGAAAACTGGCCAGATCGAAATTGGATCATTATTACCGAAGTTACTTTGAAACTGGTTTGAAGATACCTAAAGAGGCCTCTTAATTTTATTTATTGAAGATTGTCGAGAAGATTCTTTGCATAAACTTACTTATATAGGGTGATCCAGAACTTATCTAAAAGAAAAAAAACAACTTTGAATACACAGGAGACTTACAAATACAATATTGTAAAAAAAATCAAAAATGGCAGTTCGAAAATGATTTAAAATTATTAATAGAATTAATTTGTGGTTTTAATTGATAAAATAGTTTGACATAGCTGATGTACACTACATGGTACAGATATAATTGAGACTCATGTATGGTACGCCACACTGCTTCAATATGCTGTAGACGTCCTGGACCTCCATCTCTTCCATAATTCGGTTGCAAATTTTGCTTGTAAGGGTTGAAAATATTACAATTTCAATATTTTTTCTCGGACACTATAAGGATTTTAACGGTGTGTGTCAAACGAAAAAAAAATAAGGAGCCTTTTTCTGTTGTAAATTGAACAAGGATTCTAGAAATAGTTTTTGTTTTTAAAAAAACATTGGAGTACCATTTTTTTCATTAAAATTTCCCGAAGATCTGTCCGTACGCACGCCACTGGTGACAAAAACAATATTTTTTACGTAAAAATATGTATCTAGATTACCTCAAAGGTTCCAAATTTCATTTAAATATCTAAAGTACTTTTAAAAATATTAATAAATTTGGAACTTTTGAAAAAAATGTTGACACCCTGTATCTTTGTAACAAAGCATTTATTGAATATAGTTTATAATACAAAATGATATTATTTTGTGGTTCTTTGTCTACCTCGAAAGTTTCCGCTTTCGAAAGTGGACCACGGTATAAAAAAATTTAATTTGAGATACTATGTTAATGAATTCTTAGGCTTTAGCAAATTAATAGTCCTCCTTGGTTTGCTGAACTAACAATATTAAATAATTTTAGTAGGTACATTTCATCGCTGTTTTTGGTTTTGCACATGCATCCCTTTAGTATTATTTATTTTTTAATAAAATATTACAGTTAGTAATCATTTTTATTTTATTTTTAGAAAACTCTTTTAACTGAATTCAGAAAATTTGGAAACACTAAGAAACTTTATCTAGATCCATTGGGAGAATTTGCTAATGTGATATATGCAGACAGACAGTAAGATTATTAAAATATATTTAATTCTTTCTTTTATTATCATTATTCTTAGGTCTGCTGAAGCAGCAGCTAGTGCAATACAGAATTCAACTCTAAACTGGAAGGTTACCTTTGATAACTCTTCGAAGAATAGGTATATTAGCCTAGTATTTCGTTTTAAACAAATTTGTTACATATTTCGTTTTATTTTAGCAGCAAATCAGACAATATGGCACATTATGGTGATTACGAAGAAGATGACTTCTCTGAAAATTTTCAGTATTGTAATATCCATGGACAACCGTTAACAGTGTTAGAAGCAGATTCAGGAGATCTTTATATTAATTTGAAAGATATTAGAAAAACTGGTTTTGCTCTTTTTAGGAGAGATACCTTTGAATCTGTTTTAGTAGATAATAGGTTTGTAAATTATTCTTTAATACTCCTATTCTTGTTTATAACAAGTTTGTGTTGCTTTTAAGCGGTCCTCAGACGATCAATATATTGGCAATATATTGATTGTCTAATATACAAAAACCTCTTATGGGAAAAATGTCAAAAACTTTTTTTTTATAAATACATTTCAACATACATTACTATACATATTCAATACTATCCATAATATACATTCAATACTATAGAGGGTGATTCAGAACTTATCTAAAAATACCTGATAAGGCGGCAATCTGCGACCCCGTATATTTCAGTACGTTTCAAAAATAAAACTGCGATAAAATGTAAAACTGTATTATGAAATTACAAAATAAGGTATAATTAAGGTTAAGTAAAAGCTTTTTTAACGCAATTTGTTCGTAATTTTTTTTTGTATCGGTATTAATGAAAGAAAAGAAATTGCAACATTGGACAACATTGCAATCTGTTAGCTGCTGCTGTTAATCCAAAAGTATTATTAGTCAGTACTGTGTCAAGTGCTTTTCATTTTTCTCTAATGTTTGATATTTGTGAATGTACGTAAACAAAACTAGAACAATTTATAGTAACCATGACCAACTGCATGACATATAGAATTAGCAAGATTTCCCTTATCCGGACTAGCTGTCCACCACATTAAGCTGGATAATTAAGAGTCTACTGTATTATTGTATTGATTGATTGATTGTGTGAGTGGGTTGAATTTACTATTGCTCCTACAAATGAGCTCATTTTATACAGTTTTAGTAGTTTATTAATATTTAAACGAGCACAATTGAGTGGGCTATACTGTATATTTCACGGGGAATAGTACTATGAGTGTAGTGAATTATTATATGTAACTGGAATTTATGCTTGATAGTCTCTCGTATCAGTGTAAAAAAGGAAATACCCAAGGTTTACTGTTACTGGATAATTCAGACAAATATTGTCAATATGCCGCGCAAACTATTATAATTATGTTCGAAATAAGTGGCTGCTCCTAAAATATTTTGGGGGTTGTGAAAATTCATCTATATATTGACGATATTAAAAGGTCAATTTTATTGTTAACGTCATAAATATTGACAATAATATTGATCGTCTGAGGACTGTTTTAGTATTTTTTGTTTGCAGAAGAGGATGGTAGTATGCTAATATACTTTCTATATTCTCCAAAGTTTGAAGTAGATCTATAATTATAAAATAATTATTTCCAGGCAAATAGGGAAGGAATTTGAATTACATCTACTATCAGAAGCCAAAAACTATATTTTGAAAAATCGTGTGGCGTGTATAGATGAAGATCAAATTTTAAAAACCATAGAAAGGTAATTAAATGATTTTCCTGAATTTATTACTTATGACTTACCGAGCCATCAAAATAATTTTTTTCTGTATTTTTGTAGATGTAAGAACAAACTTCTAGGGGGCAACACTGCCAGTAGTTTCGGTCCAGGTCGTTCCGTCTCGCAGTCCTCGAAAACTATAACGATAACTTCAAATGTTCAGCCACAGGATCCTAGTCCCCCTATGATGTTAGACCATGTCCAGCAAAGACCTCCTAAAACTTTGCCTAACAATTTTGTGGCCACCCAGACTCAAAGGGGCAATCGATCTGAAGGTCCTAATGCTCAAAATCAACAAGAGAGTAATAGAGGTAGGTGTCATTGACAAAGGAAATCTAAACTGAAGAAAAATTTTAGGTAGAAGAGATAATTCGAGGTATAACGGCGTTAGAGGATCGAATACTAACCCGAGGACAGAAGACAGCCTTAATTCCAGCGGTTCTTCTGACACAAAAGACGTTAAAAAATACGAGTCGGGAAACAGAGCCCAGAGAAGTCCCAGGGAAAGAAAGGAAGAACTAGGGAGGGTTGCGTTTGAAATAAAAAGTACATATGACGTGAGTATTCTTCCGTTATTATTATTTTTTTAAATAATAATAGAATCGTAGGTTACGGTTTCACACAAAGAAGAAAAAGATACTATCTGCTGGGTTCAAGATAAGAGATATGCGAAGGAACTCGAAGAAGTTATTATCAAAGTTAATGAATTGGCAGATGAATTAGAGCCTATAAATCCCTCGAGTGGGCAATATGTCATTGCGGAGTATGAAGGGATGTGGTAAGTTTCTAATAAAATTCTTTTAGAGATGCTAAACTACTTGTAATTTATGGAAATGTAATTCTACGAGTAATATTTCATGTAATTTACAAATTAGCTTTTAAATTACGTAATTTTTGAAATGTAATGACATTTTACTGCGTACTCATTTTCTATAAACTTAATCCTGTAACTGAATGATTAAAAATAATAATTTTTATTCATATACCCCCAACGCGTACTAAATTTGAAGGCGATCAGATATAAAAATTCATTCTTAAGAACACAAAATCTCTAATAAATTAATTACATTCATAATTAAATTAGCGCAAAGATATACCCGAAATTTTGCCTGCCCGAAAGATATATCCGCCCATGATAGCGTTCGAAATGGAACATGACTAAAGCTTCATTCACATAAAATTAGTGCGGTTGCATTGGTACTGCAGAAAAGTTATTAAAAAGGGCGCCGTATTCTTGAAATAGTGTTTTCTACAAATACAAATAATTTTAGACATTTAATAACTGAACAGTCTAGGGTTTAGCAAATAATAGGAATGTTAACTCATCCCACCTGCAAATATTCAAATATACTGAAGTAAAACGGCGAGAATTACGGGTGACTTTTGTAACGTTCAGATAAACTTAACAGTTACGCCTTTGTACTGCAGTTGGTATGGCAGAAGCTAAAAGCATTTTAGCTTTTACCATTCCTTTTCCAACAATCATACAAGGACCAATCAGAAAACAGCTTTTTTGACAGTAAACAAAAGATTCACATTTTTGCAGGTTAAGTTTTTAAATTAAATTCCAATTTAGATATTTAGTATAGAATTGATTTCTTTTTAAAAAATGAATGAAGAGGACTGTTTGGTTAAGAAACAGCTACTTTTGCTGCTCTTATTCGCAGCAACGTCAATATGTATATAATTTATATAAAGAAATGTGATGAAACGAGGATGCCGATTATTTTTTCATTACACCCGAATGACAGTGGCGATATTTGATGACTTGCTGAAATTAGTGTGGCCTCATTTAACCAAACATTCAAATGGACCATCTATTCCTGCAGATTGTAGGCTTTTAATTACTATTCCGCAAATGTTAAAAAAAACAACAACAATTTCCGTAGATCGGGACGTAGTTGACAAAAACATAAACATAACCTCTTCATCTGAAGGTCAAGAATCTTGAGTTTCTGCATGTCGCCAACTTACAGGGGAAAAATTCCCCAACTTATAAGTCTACAGTAATTTTATGCAAACAGAGTAAACAATATTTAACACCATGACGGGTGGGTATAAGTATAGTTTAACTGCATCTCCGTGTAACTAAATAATATAAGGAAATAACTATAACAAGATATTAGTAAAAATAAAATAAACTGAATTTCCAAAAACAAATATTTAAGTTTTTATTTAAAGTAGTTTACGTTTCTTTAAGCATTTGTTTTTCTCCAACATAGGTTTTTTTTTGGATAGAATATATGTAACTGTATGTTACATAAATTACACCAGTTATATCATAGTATGTAATATTATGGTAATTTTACAGTACCTAGTTTGTGTAAGTAACAATTTGTCATTTTATCATTTACACCACTAAATCCCCCGTTTTAGTACTTTGAGAAAAAATTTTATCTTATTTTTATCTTTTAGGAATCGTGGTCGTGTTTACAGTACGGACCCCCTCGTCGTCATATTCATAGATTATGGTAATAGAGCAACTGTAGATTTAGTTAAAGCCTTGCCAGATTCTTTGAGGAGCATACCAATACTAGCAAACAGAATTGCCATTGATACTAACGATATCAGCCATCCAATCAAAGAAGATACAGATTTGAAGATTCTTATAAAGCAAAAGGTATTGTTTTTTTTCCTTATCTTTTTATCCTGTAGTGATTTGATTCTGTTAGTAAGGTAAAGAGGTAAAAAGACTTTTCCTTCAAGTTAAAGTGTTCCAATTAATTAAAATTACAAATTATCTTGAAAAATAATATATTTTTTGAGAAATGTAACCGTGGGATTAATATTACATATGAATCACATTGATTATTTACTATTTATCTAAAAAGATAAACTCAATATTACAGAAATTTAATATCTATATATCTCAAGGTTCTACCTCGGGGCCGCTATTCTTTGTTATATTTATCAATAACTTTGTTGACTATATGTCAACCGACTGTGAGTGTATACTATTTGCGGATGATACAACAATCTCTGTAGCAGGTGTTAATTTAAATGAGGTGCTGGAAAGAGAAGATATGGTTCATTACAGAAATCCATTGAAGATAAAGTTTTCAGGAGTTGAAGTAGACCCTCATCTCTCGTAGAAACATCACGCAGATTCCATATCTGTAAAATTGACAAAACGGGTTTTTGCACTTAAATGTTTACAGAATACAGTTTCTGTAAGTGTACTCCACACCGCATATCACTCACTTGTGGGATCTATTCCGAATTATGCTAACATTGTGTGAGGTAATTGTTCAGAACGCAAACGAATATTTAGACTACAGAGAAGAGCACTTAGAATAGTTGGTGACATTGACTATAGGGAAGACTGTCGGCATTTGTTCACAAGTTTAAATATTTTAACTTTCTTTTATATACATATTTTGCAGTGTCTTTTATTCGCAAAGAAAAACTGTAACAGGAGAGTGCTACACAGTGACATTCATGACCACAGCACTTGCTTTAAAAATAATTTAAGACAAAACTATCATCGATTGGTAAAATCAAGATCAGCAACAAATTATTTTTTAGTATTCGAATTGTTTAACGTGTTGCCTTTGACTATTTGTAATTTAGTCGATAATATATTTATAACCTAAATGAATTTAAGATCTATTTTAATGGAGAGCGAAGTCCCCATATTAATGTAATTGTGACGCTTTTTACATGTGGTGTCTAATGTTATTTTTTTTACGTACTAATTTTTCATGTGCGTTATAAAAGATTTTCTGACTTGTGCAATCAATTTGTATTTAACACCAATAAAATTACTAGTACTACTACTTGGTGCTAGATGACTCGGAAACTGACTACCTATTCATAATATTTGCCAGATAAGTGTCTGCCGTTTTTTTTATTATTTTTAATACCTTTACCCCCATTGTTGAGCAATCAATATTACCTGTACAATTTTAAATTTGGAGGTACAGAAATAAAATAAATATATTTTTAATAGCAGCTTTTGTTTAACTTTTTTTTTGATAATTAAGTAAATTAATTGCCTATTGGTTACTAAATTTAAGTTAAAATTAAATAACATATTAAAGAGATAAAATATCTGGATATCCATTAATTTATATTGATATTATATTTATCATAATATGTGTATTTTCGTTTTATACTCGTATCTACAGGGTGTCTCGCTTAAAAGTGGAACAGCCTATAACATGCTTACCGTTCGACCGATTTCAATAAACTTTATTTTGTTGGATACATCTTCAAAATGTCTACCTTGTAGATACTTGGGGTTCTCTAAAATTCGAAACCGTGGCCGACTACGATAAAATTTATGTGGCTTAAAATCGGAAAATCATATTAGGGTTTTTTTTATTCAAAAAATTCCCACAAGTTCTTGATCAGGATAACTTGGGTGAGACACCCAAGTTATCCAGAGCACCCTGTATGATGTGGCAACAAAAATTTGGTTCGTATGGTTTTCTGGGGTCCTGATTAAGAATTCGTGGGAATTTTTCGAATAAAAAAATCTATGATTTTCCAATTTTAAGCCACATAAATTTTATTGTAGTCGGCCGCGGTTTCGAATTTAAGAGGACACCAAGTATGTCGAAGATAGACTTTTTGAAGATGTATCCAACAAAAAAAAGTTTATTGAAATCGGTCGAACGGTAGGCATGTTAGAGGCTTGTTCCACTTTAAAGCGAGACACCCTATGTATGTGAACTTCCTGCCAACTTTTGTTTGATTTTAAGAGATTGAATAAAAAAAGGTTGGGTTAATTTGTGAATGTTGCCGATCATTTATTTTTACGATTTTTCCAATGTTTAGTTGAAGATGAAGAAGATAGTTCAAAATCATATGGCACCCTATTTGATATTTTTTTAATGTTGGTTACCCTTAAAGATTAGGCACCGCCTTTTTATTTATGTGATTGATTGGTAGTTGAGCTGCTCGCAGAAGCCTTGTATTTGACTTATGAGGTCGTAGAAAATATTGGATGCCGGAGCCTCATTGATAAGACTGAATATCTTATTGTGTAGGTTCATGAGCTGCTCAAACTATGCTTGAAGCTCCTTTCACATTGACACACTAGTTACATGAGGCGCTCAGCTCACAAATCTATATATACTTTTGCGTGTCGCTATTTTATTTTATTATCCTTATGGTTCCTTTTTTCTATTTCAGTACGAGAAAGGCACCTATGCTGTAGGCCTCATAGACAACAATAATCAAAAACTAAACAAGAAAAATGTATCTCCGAAATCGAATGAACGGAGCCCGACCATGACCAAGAATGTTTCAGACGTACTTTGTGAAAAAACGCCGCCCATCGAAGAACCTTTGGAGACTCCCAAGCAGAAATCTTATTGTGTTACTCCAAAACCTCCTTCCGACGTTCACGATGGCGATATGATAATGTTGGTCGATTTTGAAGCTAACAAATTCCTTGTGAGAACTAGGGAGTGCGCCTTGAAGAGCAAAGCTCTCACTGATTATATAAAGGTTTTGGATAAGCAACGTAAGTGGATAAATTTTCATACCGATGATAATATTTCAGGAAATGTAATTGTATAATATTAATTGATGAGCTATAAGGCTTGTTCCTGTAGCAGTTGGAAACGGTTGGGAACTGTCAGAAATATTCCACCAATTAAGTTGAGAACAAGTTACCAGTTAATTTAACGCAAGAAGTAGTTGGACGGACATTTCTGATAGTTACAAAACTTTTCCAACTGCTGCAGGAACACACCTGTTATAATCTTTTTTATTGTGAAAATTTTGTATCAATATAAGACAAGGCAAAAACTTGTGTATCATCGCTATTTTAAAATTTGCAGCTTTGTACTTCTTCTTTCTATTTATTTGGGAAAATATTTGCAAAATACTGCAGCTAACTGGATTAACTGTTACCTATCTGTCAGGCATTATTATTACTAAGAACGTTAATTTTTGTCGTTTCTGCATTTAGAAACACTGCAAATAACGACCGCATAGTAGTTGACATTGTTAGCAGATGTAAGCTTTATCTATGGATCTAAGCCATCTCAGTCGATGTTTACCATAGGCGCCGACTTTCCATAGGATAAGAGGGTTTTGTCCCATTTTTTATATATCGAGCTGAAATTCTGGAATAATTATTTTGTCTTTTAGGCCTCCCTGAGCCCGTAGTTATAAATTGAGCATTGTAAAACAATTCCATTAGACTTTTCAGGTCAACCTATTGTATGTGTATTTGAAGGTATTTCGATATGTGGATACAATTTACTGATAACTATTTTGGGAGGATAGTGGTAAACATGCTTAGTAATCTTCGACTTGTAAAAAAAATCTATTTTTGAAGTTATACTTCTTTGCGCCCGTTAGACACATTGGGATGGGATGTTGGTCGAGAAACCGCGTCACGCTCAAAAGGAAGAACAAATTTTTAAGAACTAATATAATAATAATAATATATATATATATATTTTTTTTTTTAAATTTTTTTAAAATATATTTTTTTTTTTAAGATTTTTTTTTTGTACGTACGAGTGTTATTTTTAAGATTTTTTTTTTTTTTGTTGTACGTACGAGTGGGTGTATGAGAATGGACAAAGAAGTATAACTTCCACCGTCTGGTCCGACGCAGACAATTTTTTTAATTTTCACCAATCACCACCAACGTTGGTGGTAGAGTACTTGTTTCTTTTCCTAAAATTATTGAGATAAATGTTGTTATTGATCAAGATGCCATTTTATTTCCAACACATCGTACTCTAATGCAGGGGTCGGCAACCTGCGGCCCGCGGGCCGCATGCGGCAATTTGCAACTTCTTGCGCATCCCACCAAAGCACCAATATTATTTATTTTTAATAATATTTATACTCGTATATGATATAAAAGCACTATTTAAGTTACATTTGAATGTGCGGCCCGCATAAAAAAATTTATTTTGAAAATGGCCCGCCATCCGAAAAAGGTTGCCGACCCCTGCTCTAATGAAAACAATTCTTTACAACTTAATAATATCAAGAATAAAATTAAGTTTCTATTTCATATTATGCCTACGTTTGGTCGAATATAGTGTCAAGTCGCTTTCTAATATGTCAGAAATTACAAACAAAATTGTCATGGATAAATAAGGTTATCCCAAAATAGTTTGTTCTAGCTTATAACGTCGTTTTACATATCAGTAAAAATGAAGTAAGGAAATTGTTTGAAAATTAGTGAGAATGACGAACAGTGGACTGTAACAAATTTTTGAAAACATTTTTTCCTTTGGATCTTTGATTTTGAGGATTTTGAACTTCTTTTTTGGAGAAAAGTGACACAATTGCAAAATCATTCATAATGACACATATTCTCACTTGGATTATTTATTTCGTAACAATTTCTCCTACAAGGATGCAAAAATCTGTTTTACCATTCCCAAAAGTGTGCATGATATTTTAAGAATAAAGCATTTTCCCAGAATTACACAAATAAAGTACCAATAAAATGTTGCGATGAAAATCAAGTTTTAGCAATTAATTAATAACTTTGCAGGTCGAGTCCAGAGAAAATTCTTTTTGCAAACTTGTAATGCCATTTTATGAGATCTAAATTAGAGTCTAGCATTTCCTGGACACTTGTATCTCGTATTTTTTTATTCATGTCTCTGTCTCATTTAACCCAAAGGTAACATTATTCCACACATAATAAATTTAGAACATTTTGCAGCTTTAACTGACGTGAAGGTAGGCCAGCTGGTACTGTCTAGCAAGGATGGTGTTATTGGTCTATTCAGATCCGTTGTACTTAAAAAAGATAACGACCTTATAGTGACTGTGAAGTACGTTGATTTTCCCGGTGAAGCTGATTTATCGGTTAAGTCTCTCAGGAATGTCGACGACTTTTTAGCCAATGAACCTGCCACTATTCTAATAACACCAGAATTCAAGTGTCTGGAAAATATGGACGAGAAAGCGGCCGAGTATGTCTCAAAAATCTGTCAGAATAAAGAGAAATTTAAAGTGGTAAGTATGTATGTTTTGTTTATTTGTGTATTTTTCTAATTTGTAATATTCATTTTTTTATCATTATTATTATATGTCTAATTTTGTATTAGGTTTTATCAGGAGGCAATTTTGATCTGCAAGCAACCGACGGAACTTTACTGTCACATACGTTGAGGGATTTCAAAACTCCAAAACCAGCCCTTGTGGAAGCCCCAGCAGTCGCAGCGACAACTTCAAAAGAACCGGTCAAAGCCGAAGTGGTTAAGCCTGCAGCTGGTAAGTAACCTTTGTTTACGAAGTGCCCTCTACAATGTTCAAGAGCCACATGATTTCAAAAGTTACCCAACTAAACCTGATAGGTAACAATTCATTCGGTTAGCTGCAGTATTTTGCATTCGTTTTTTGTTTTGTTTTGTTCCAAACTGTCAAGTCTGTCCCTGATGTCAAAGAAAATCGAACAAAAGAAGTACCGAAAGATAATGGAAAACTTCAAATGCACCCACGATAGTCTTTAATTATAAAATCTTCATCAACTTTAGCTACACCGGATTTGCTTCGATTCTGGTGTTTATTTTTCACAAATTTGAAGATCACACCACATGTAGAGAGAGTGAAAGAACAATATGTTTTAACCTCAGTACTTGCACTTGTGACCCAGTTAGTTTATTTTAGATTGTTTCATATGTAGGTTGCAACACAGTAGCTAATTTTACGATTTTCACAGTCTTTAATTATAAAATCTTGTCCGATAACTGTAGCTCCACCAGATTTGCTTCGATTCTAGAAAAACAAATCATATATAGCATAGGACCAGACACAATTTGAGTCTCGTACATTGTCGAAGGCACTGTATATATCATCGATTTATGTCATTAACAAAATTATGTACTATTTTACAGCGAGCAACAGTAAAGTCCTTTATGACGAGATGGATTGGATTAAAATCGAACCTGGCTCATATTCTCTCATGTGTTACTGCCTCCAGGATATAGACGATATAACCTTCCTGTCTTCGACTGACGATGTTATTGGTTACCTAGAGACGATAACCACCATGAATCCTACCGAGCAGGAACCTTACAAACCGGAAGTTTCTGAAATGTGCCTCGTGTTATACAAGGGGCCTGAAGATGATGAAGGTAAAATATATTTTGTTGATAATATTACAATAATATTACATCCTTAGCAACAATTCCGTAAAGGAATTAATGAGTTTTAGGTGATGAGGGTACAATTTCACTCTTTAGTGGGAATTTTGGGAAGAAAACAGTGAAATTGTACCTTTATTTGTCCAAACTCGTTACTTTCTTTAGTATAAAATTATATTTTTACATCAAATGTTAATTACTTTTGACTTGTTCTATCTTATAATGTTAGTCTATGAGTATTTATGATGCCTACAGTACTTTTAGATTTATTAGTTATGAATATTAACTTCACTTTAATCAAAGTGTATACAGATTCGGAAATTGCGGATCTTTACAGAGAAAGTAGAAATTGCCGCCTCATCCCAGGGACGGTACGAAGTATAAGAGGCGCGGCGACGTGCATTGGTCTAGCATTCCCCACTACTACGGTAATCGGTTTTGTATCGCCAATTCGCCATTGCAAATCTAACTGTCCGGTCAACTGATGCCAGTGTTGCCAGGTCTCATGCTTTTGCATGAGATCTCATGCATTCCGAGGAAATCTCATGCTCTCATATTTTGATTACAAAATCTCATGCTTTTAATAGACACAAAAAGAAATAATAAAATTATTAAAATTACTCTTTGAAATCTACCAAAACAAAGACCTAACGAGAAATAAAGGCAAAATCGAGGGCAAAATTGAATAGATAGAGGTAGGTATCTACAATATTTGGGTACTTGAAATGTCCTTTATTGTAGACTGTTCTCTTAATAATTAGCAATGAATACATAAACGGGTATGACAGTCTACGGTTATGCGGTGTGTGTGCTGTATTCACGCTGTATTGCAGTGATTCTTAACTCTATTCCGTAAGGGTACCTACATTTTCTGGAAACAGCAGATTTTACGACCCGTGAGTCACCCTGCGTCACGTCAACTGCGCCTCAACGTTCGCCCGGCCTAACAATAAAATAAATTAGAAAGGTTACGTGGTTAATAACTTTTAAGTAAGTACCTGTACCTACCTACTTACAATGTAACATTATGATAAAATAGCAGAATATAATGCTTTTTAATGAAATAAAAATGGCATTACAAAAGTAATTAAAAATTAAGCTGTGTCAAGAGGTGTTTTTTGATAAATTAAGCCATCTCATGCTTTTTTCTCCAAACCTCATGCTTCTTTGAAATTATTCTCATGCACTGAATTTTTCCCACCTGGCAACACTGTCTGATGCGAACAC
This sequence comes from Monochamus saltuarius, assembly GCA_025584915.1. Lineage (NCBI taxonomy): Eukaryota > Metazoa > Arthropoda > Insecta > Coleoptera > Cerambycidae > Monochamus > Monochamus saltuarius. Next base: position 9,983,542 of record CM046722.1, read on the forward strand.
GCTGTGGTGGAAGTATGCGTGTAGCATGACACAAATACACGCAAGCGGCAAAACACAATTGACCATCACTTTACAAATCTGTATGATGTGGTGATTCAGTCATAATATCATTAATTTTAACCACGTATGTGGAAGGTGCCATAAAATGTTTTTACTCAACCTTTCATGAGAAGAGCTGGTCCCATAACAATTGGTAACGTGGCCGTCCGGGTATACTACAAATTTTCTGATGACACAGGCATATGGCGTTTGAGTGTTGAAGCAAAATAGCGTTGCTACGTAAGAATCACATAGGTACATAATAACAGGTTGTTAATCAAATCTTTCATTCTTTCTGGCATTTATTTGCTACAAATTTGGAGATCACACCACACATATGGAGGGGGTGAAAGAACAATATACTGCAACCCCAGGTGATGATTTTCCGAAGAAAAAAGAGTTTTGTCTCATTTTCTAAATATTGAGCTATAATTCCAACAAAATTTTTTAATTTTCTTTTAGGCGCCCTGAGCATTAACATTTTTGTAGTTAGTGGTAGTTAACTCTGTAGTTGAGTCAATTGAAAACTATATATTTTTTAATTCTTTGGTAAGGTTCATTTGTTGTTAAATGTGTGTTTATTTATTTTTGCAGCTACGTGGTACAGAGCCGTGGTGTTGTCTGAAGATGAAGATGAATACCTCATAAATTTTGTGGATTTCGGTAACATAGAAACTACGAAAAGTGCGAATATACGAAGGTTCCCTTCACATTTGAAGGACATACCTATCTTAGGAATAGGTTGCTCGTGTAGTGGTAAGTTTTATATGTAATCATTGTGATGTGATACTAATCTATTGAACATTTCGAAATAATTTTATTAAATTATTATCAAATAAAATATATTATTATGATGGATAAAAACCATAAATATTTATGTAAAACTCAAATATACAGATTTTTTTTCAGTTGCAATTTTTGTTAATTTGTTTTTATTATTCTATTATTTAACTGATCCATTTGTATGGGATTATTTATTTAACGTTTTTCTTTAATTTAAATAAAAATATATCGATATATTTTTTTTCCAATACTTGCATTAGCTAAAGTCATTTAATAGTGTTGTGAGACAGTGAAATTTCACTAAAGTTGCCAAGTTTCATAGGTTTCAGGAAAGATGAAATTTTTTAAACTTGGAATTTTAATTTCCTGTTCAAATTTTGTACTTCTTTTATTTGTTACATATTGAAATGCTTTAATTATTTCAGACATGAAAATTTAAGATATTTTCTAAATTTTCAGTAATTTTGAAAGTTTATTAAATTTAATAACACTGTTGTATCATTCAGTTACTGGTTTAATTTTTGCAAATCATGTTATTTTTAATTAAAAATCAGTTGCTTAAAATTTTAATGGAATGTTAGTTTCTTTTTGAAGGAAATTGGGAACTCTGTTAATTTCTGAAATAAGCAAACTTCCGTTTTCAATCCTTACCTTAGACTTGCTAATTATTACGACTTTCATATTTTTTTTATAGGACTTTCAAAGAAGCAACAGATCGTAGACTGTTTGCTGATCATAATTAAATGTGTTGTACTACGTTAACTATATTTCAGTCATTTTGAAAATTTATTAAATTTTATACATCTCAAAAATTTGGATGAAAAATTTCATTCCCTATAAATTTTAAGAAATTTAATAACACTGTTAAATAATTTGAATCTATTTTTGTCCAATTAGAATACACCGCTCCATATATGAAGAAAAAAACAGTCTTATTTGAAAAATATAAATAGAGGCTGAAAAAGAGACTAAATTGTTTTTTTTTAAGTATTTCAACATTTACAAATAAATCCACATATTCTTAGTCGCGTCAAATTAGCATGAAAAAAGTGAAAATGGACAACTTTTTGCGGAGAAGTCCGATTGAGATGCGGTTTTCTGCAAAATGTTCAGGGAATTGTTTATAACAAAAGGTACATCTAACCTCTGTACGCTTGCAAATTTTTAATTGTTTAACAAATGACCCATTTTTGTTGAACATATGGCAAATGTCACACACGATTCAACGAAAATGTCTGGAAAATGTTCTCTCGAGGGTTATCGAGGTCCCTATTTATCACTTTGGTGTTAGCTTTATTATGTATTGCTAAATTGTTGTAACTGGCTAATTAACAAATTAAAAACTCCACCCCCGAAATCACTAGAAAACCGGAATTTTTTCCAGGATATCTGGCAAACCATCGGCACAAGATTTTTGCAAATATAATTGTTTATTGTTTGATTGTTGCAACCTCGCTAATTAACAAACTAATAACTCTACTCTCGCTATCGTTGGAAACCCAGTTTTTTTTTTGCAATAACTCTGGGATCATGGGAAGAACCATCGGCACAAGGTTGTTGCACGTAATTGTTTATTTTCAAATTGTTGCGACCTGGCTAATTATCAAATTAATAAGTTAACGCCCGAAATCACTAGAAAAACAGATTTTTTTGCAATAACTCTCGGACGATGAGGAGAAGCATTGCCACAAAGTAATTGCAAAAATAATTGTTTATTGTTCGATTGTTGCAACCTCGCTAATTAACAAATTAATAACTCTTCTCCCGGAATTGTTAGAAAATCAGGTTTTTTTTGCAATAATTCTGGGATCAATTGAACAATAAACAATTATATTTGCAAAAATCTTGTGCCGATGGTTTGCCTTAAAAAGACAGAAATCCCGGAAAAAAATTCGGGTCTCTGGTGATTCCGGGAGTAGAGTTATTAATTTGTTAATTAGCGAGGTTGCAACAATCGAACAATAAACAATTATATTTGCAAAAATCTTGTGCCGATGGTTTGCCTTAATAAGCCAGAAATCCTGGAAAAAATTCCGATTCTCTAGTGATTTTGGGGGTGGAGTTTTTAATTTGTTAATTAGCCCAGTTACAACAATTTAGCAATAAATAATAAAGCTAACACCAAAGTGATAAAGAGGACATTTTCGTTGAATCGTGTGTGACATTTGCCATATGTTCAACAAAAATGGGTCATTAGTTAAATAAACAATTAAAAATTTGCGAGCGTACAGAGGTTAGATGTACCTTTTGTTATAAACAATTCCCTGAACATTTTGCAGAAAACCGCATCTCAATCGGACCTTTCCGCAAAAAGTTGCAAGTGAAATGCTAATTTTACGCGACTATCTCAGCTTATAGTGTGGCAAAGTACCCCTAAAAATTGGAATAATTCCCATAAATTATTATAATGGAGAATATTTATGATGTCGTAAATTGGTCTTTAATTGAAAACTCAGTTTATATACTTACATCAATTATTGGTTTAATTTTGGTATATTTTGATTTTTTAAAATTAAAAATCAGTTGCTTGAAATTTTAACAAAACATTAGTTTGTTTTTTAAGGAAATTGAGAACTCTGTTAGCTTTTAAAATAAACATACTTCTATTTTCAATCTTTAGACTTGTTAACACGTTGAAGGACAGAGACGCTGATCAGCGTCTTTTCCTAAAAGTGTGATGTGACACAAAGCTGATCTGCGTCTTCAACCTCATAGTTGAAAATAACACGACGCCGTCCTGCGTTTGAGTTTACTATACAATATAATGAAAGTCGAATCGGCACTGTCACAATAAGTTCGAACATCAGTGGTGTAGTGTCATCAGGTGTCATAACCCCTCCCCTTCCCCCCTTCTTTAATTTATACAGCCCTTCCACAATTTCCAGCGTCTAAAATAGCATGTGCCTTGAATGCCTTGCATTTAGTTGCCCATTTACTGTCGTGTCTGTCGTCATTGATGTTATTTGACGTCATAATATTAGTCAACACTGCACAGCATTGAACGCATATCAGCGTTGTGCCAGTTTTGCGACTGTTCAACATTTGTGTTTGTGGCGGAACGTCTATCAGCGTCAAAAAAAGGTGGTTCAAAACTACTAAAAATGTGTTATTATTATTTTAATTTTACTAAAATAATAGTTACTCATACTTAAGAATTAATTATCTCTCAGAAAACTGTACTGCCTAAATTGGTATCTTATGAAAATTTCCACTGTCCTTCAACGTGTTAATTATTACGATTTTCATACGTTTTTTTATAGGACTTCCAAAGAAGCAACAGATCGTAGACCGTATGAAGGAATTGATCCCGGAAGGCACGCAGGTAGAGGTGGTGGTCAAGGAACTCGACGGTTTGAAATATCAAATTGAAATGCCAGAAATTTACAAACAGCTCAAAGCGGAGAAACTTTTCTAATTTTTAACGTAGAGTAAGATAAGAGAGATTTTATAAATTGTCTCTTTATATTAAGAGTGATAGACATATGTTTGAATAAGACTTGTATCGATTAAGCAAAAACTTGTTATTTAGACAAACATTGATTTTTTTTTTTCGATATTAGAAATTGTTTTGTCACGTTAACCGATGCACATCATGAACTGGCATTTGAAAAGTTATGAATATAAAAATTCAATTCATTATTTTTTTGTCTTTCGAGTCTCGCTAAAGTTTATGCTTTTTTATATTTTCATGCACAATATTTGTTCAAACTAAATAAATGATGACGATTGGTTAATAGTGTTTATGTATGTTAAGTTTTTTTTATTATTTTCCTCAACTTTTATTGTGTAAGTTTAATGTTTCTTTATTTTTCCATTTTAGATAAGCATCTTTTTATTTTCATAATTCATTTTAAAATATTCTTAATCACAACAAAGTTTTCTTTTCTATTATAATAAAAGTATATTTTATAACGATGTGTTTCATTTCTCCAGCTGTGCGATGTTTTAGGACCTTCACCTTTTTTCTAACAAAAACTATGAATCTAAGAAACGTTTATTGGCACTTAATTTTAGATACTATTTTTGAAGTTCAGCTTAAAACAAACGATAAAAAGGGAATTTTATAATATCTTTCACAATTATAACAAGTTGCTTTAAAATAGAATTACTCTTCTCTAATACAAATCAAAATATGATCATATAGCACATTACATTCTGCAAAGAATTTGATTGCGACAGCGATTTACAAACATTGCAACTTTTTTAAGGACGATTAATACCATTTTAGAAACAATGCCCCAATAATAAAATTTTTGAATGGTGGCGGGAACTGAAGGTAAAACCGTCAGCTGTTTTAAAAGGTGGAAAACCGGTTTAATTCCAGCGCTACAGATGTCTCCACCGTCGATCAGAGAAGCTGTGCAGTGACAAAATGGCAATGGAATGTTGGTGTAAGAGCTCGACTTTGTGATGTGTTTTCGCTACATTTTTTGACAAAATTCGCGTGTTTTTTCACTAAATGTGCGGTGTTTATAACATTTAACGTAAAGTGAGTTGTACGGTTAAATGTGTGAGTGAATTTTATGACAGATTCTGGTGTTTCTTTTCCAATTATGTACCATATACTTTTAACAATAGGTAAGCCATGTCTTATCAATCACCTTTGTATATTTTTTATGAATTATAATTTGATTTATTGATCAAATGTTGCCAAAATATGTAAAAGAGTTAGCCCGTTATTCAGTTATAAAAACGGTACATTGTATAACATCGGTTTTATTTAATATTTATAAGATTTTATTTACAAAAGGTACCCAGTACCTCTTCACAAATAAAATATCGGTGCAGTCAGTTGCAGTGAACTACGGTAATATTGTAGGAATGTTATTTTATTTGTTTTGGTTTGCCACATGCCAGTGAAGAAAAATCAATTTTCATTAATGTTTGGTCATTATAATTGAAATTTTATCAGTTTACGTTTCATTAACCCTCTTATTCTCTGCCCACCTCTAAAACTTTTGTGTTTTTGAATTGAAAATGCTTTTTATAATCAATTTGAGCATTATAATACAGTTGGCTTAAAAAATATTTGCCGAATGGAAACAAAAGACTTGGTTACAAAAAGGAATACGAAAATATTTTATCCGAAATCGCTTTGTAACCGGTTATTATATATTGAAGTGTGAGTTTATATGGTGTTAAGGCGAAGGTAATATTTTAATGAACAATATAATTCTCGAAGCTACATGCCTGGCAAAAATTTTCAGATGCAGTTTATTGAAACAGGAATTTCAGCAACATAAGATAAAGTATCACATTACAGACATGTCTTTTCTCATGGCAAAAGTGGTGAGATTATGACTTATACTTAGGTACCTACTTATGTAGGTATACTTACTTTTTGTAAATACCTAATTTTTGGTTTATTCCTTGACAATAAAGCTTTGTTTACGACTCAAAATGAATAAAAACAAAACCAAAACTAATTAACAGTTGGGGGAAATATTTTTAAACTAATTACATTCGAAAATAAAAAATCTTAGTTAGATACCAATTAGTCATTACTCTGAAAATTTACATGTAAATATCTATGAAGATCTTAGTTTAAATAGTAATTAGGTAATTAAGTACTTTTAAATTAAAAATATGGTTATTACACTATTTATATGGTAAAAGGGAACATAAATTTGTTAAACAGTTTTTTTTTTGTAGTTTGTAGTTACCAAATCCATGTTTTATGGAAATATTAATAGATTATTATAATGTTGTGAAATTCAATTAAGCGTTTTGATTACAGCAAGTTATTTATTATATCTGTTTGCTAATTATAATTAAATGTGTCGTACTACGTTAACGATCTCGTTGGAAAAGGGATATGGTTAGGAATGGGTAATGGAGATGGTAAATGTAAATTTTCTGCTGTATGCGAATATTTCTAATCTGGCTTACGAACACTTGCACTTTGAGCAATCTTCCACCGACTTTTAACTTCAGAAATTTTTATCCAGCCTTTGAATTTGGTTTTAAAATGTGCTGTGACAACTTTCGGAAACCGCCAGATATGTATTAAGCAATGTTTTCTTAGGGGTAATTACATTTTACGGTTATTGCCACACGGGGTTAATTTTAGGCTGTTGTGGGACCCCTTGTTTATTTACGTATACTAATCTGTAATTTTTTAGAGAGAACATGTTTGTCTAAGTCTGATTGCTCTGGGATACAATCTCTAAAGTTTTTTTAAGCTTTGAAATTACATGCTTATCGGATGTCTGCCTTATCACTTTCCGTAAAATAACACTGAAAAGCTGGTTCTCAACGAAATGTACAGATTTAGACTCCAGTTTGCCTTAAGTTGGAATGTTAAATGAAACCTGGAATTAAGCTGTTAAGTTATTCTTACTTTTTGGAACTTTTTAAAGCCTAAAAAATGTATAGGTAACGGGAGAGATAGAATACTTAGTTGCTTCAAAGATCCATCTTGATTAAAAGAAATTTGTATTCATTACATACTGTTTTCAAAGTTTATTAATTTACAAAAAAAAGCAAAATGCAAATTTATATGCTTTACATTTTTCTATACATTTTCAAAAAGCTTTTCTCGAGGCTTTTTTAAACTTGAATTATTTTGGTAAGTGTGCTTGTAAGCTGTTTTATTCATTATTATAGTCGATCTAAAAATGATTGAGAGTTGAATGAATTCTGAGTGAAAAAGTTTGGTTTCTAGATATCTAAACTAGTGTGGATTCGGAAAATTAACTAATAATAATTGATATCTGTTTCGTTCTTTCACGTGATTTATTCACAACCGATAAAAAATACCTAGTTGGTAAACATTTGAAGTATTTCTCTTGTCAATTTTTTATTAATTTATATCTGCTGTAAAAAACTCGAAAATGGTCAATTTGTGACTATAAAACAAGAGCAGCAAATTTGTTTTAAAAGTGGCCACCAAATTAAAAAAAAAACTTCAGACTAATGCTGGTTGAGACAAGAAGTCTTGCAAAATTTTTAAGTCTCGCTTTGCCAGATAATGTCTTGTATTGTCTAAGGCCCACTACAGACTATGCGTGCATTCGCGATTCGTTGTGCGTGATTCGTGATATGCGAGGACTTCGCGAATGGTGTGTAGGGTCTTGTTCGTTAAAAATCCATTCATAAAAACCCTACACACGATGGACGAATTTCTTACAAACCACGCATCGCGAATCGCGAATTCACGCATAGTCTGTAGGGGGCCTTACGAATCTCGCAAATTTCTTGCCTCGCAATTTTGCAAGACTCTTGCATGGTTCTTGTGAGACTCTTGCATGGTTCTTGTGAGACTCTTGCATGGTTCTTGTGAGACTCTTGCATGATTTCTTGCGAGACTTATGCGATTCTTGCACGACTCTTCCATGATTCTTGCGTGACTCTTTCATGATTCTTGCATACAAATGAGAAACAGCTTGAAGTCACAAATAACTATCGATATGGCCGATCATCGACAGTCGAGTCGACAGTGGTCGATTGGTAGATGTTATGAAATATAGAAACGGCCAGTTTTACATAATATGTTATAAGCTCGGTTATAAGTAACGGACGAAATAGGCGAAAAAAATGTGGCAGGAAATTTATATCTAAGTAGTTCTGCAGAATTCGACCTAGACTCAATAAACTTTGATTTTAAGAATAATTTTATGTACTGGATGTTCTTAAGTAAAGTAGCAATACTGTAACTGTAACAGAAAATCAATATTTATATTTTCAGTTAGGTACCTATATAAATGTTCATTTAAATATTATCGCTTATATTTGCAAAACTTCTTGCCGTAACAATAATTCTTGTCTCATTTCGCAAGACTTTTTTTAAATCTTGTCTCGCAAGACCTCTTTTTAAATTCTGTCTTATCTTGCGACACCAAGATACAGCGAGAAGGACTCTTGAAATCAGGTGTACGTTTTGTGTGAAATCAAAAAAAATCCGTAGAAATCTTGCGAAATCGCCGAAATCTGTGAAATCAGCAACATCTTGTAAAATCAATTAAACAACTAATTTCTTTTGGTATATTTGTCATCTAATAATAATAATAATTTATTTACCATCCACATACATGTATACAAATGAATAATACATTATTAAATTAGAAATATATAGTTCACATGATATAAAATACTTTGTATACTGTATATTAAACATTTTCAATTTTATACATTATCAATTTCATACACTGGATAAGTATATCATATGTATATTAGTCACTCTCCAACACATTATTCATATATCAAACATTAAATAAAACACTTGTTTCTTTTAAACCAGTCAACAGAAAATTGATAGGTAAGCAATATCGTATTTTTGTGTTTTTGTTATAGGTAATTTAATGTAATAACTATAGTTTTTTCTATCAATAATTTTGTGTATTATATTTCTATCTGTCAGAAACCATTATTTTTTTTAACATTATGTTAGTTTTGTGTTTTTTCTTACATTAAATCTTGTTTAAGTAAGTTTGTATTTGCTTTTATGTGCTTTATGGTATTGAAATATAGGTAACTATGAATGTTACTTGTATATCTAGTAGAGCTGATGTTCAAGTTTAGCTTGATTTAATTACTTACATTAAAATCGAAAATGAACAAGCTTTTATTTAATATCCTATACTTACTTATATCTTTACAAGATTTACTAAATAATATTTTTAAATAAGTATGGTAATTGAATAAAAAAAGAAAATAATGATTTTATTTTTGACTAAGTCACCTTTCCATAATCGAATATTACCAGTTAATTGTAGCCTCAATTTTATTAACACTTGTAAAGCTGGCTTACAGCTAGTGCAAATTTAAACTTCCATCTGTTGTTTTTAAAAAAGTGATATCTTGAAACTGGGCTTGAAACATTTAGAAAAAATATCCAATTATTCAGAAAATATACGATTATATATTAAATTTTAAAAATGTGTTTTGGACTTTTCTTAAATATTAGATAATGTTATTATAACAATTAATTAATCAAACTCAACATAATATGAAATTTTCCAGCTAGTTGGAAAGAGCGATACTTAAATCGGTAAAATCAAGTGAATTCGCATAAAATCTGGTAAAATTACAAGAAGTCAAGTAAATCAGGAATTCATGTGAAGTTTGATTAAAGTAATAGGGAATCTGAAATCAGGTGTACAAAATTCTGAAGTGTCACACTTTTCGAAAAATATTAAGCACGGAAAAGGTAGGAAACTGAACAGATGGCATCTTATGCAAAAAAATATTTTGATTCCTTCAAGGGTTCTGTACCTATCTAATTATGTATTATTTTAATTTAAAAAAATTGTATGAGACTTTTAGTGCCGTATTTTCTACGTCCAATCAGGCATACCGTGTATATTTTGTATCCAGTTGTTTTTCCCAAAAGACGTTTCTTGTACGAGTAATGTCAGAATATGTTCGGCGGGGAGAATTATCATCTCAAGTCGAGTGTATTCCCAGTACACCTTAACTGTTCTGTTTTTTTACCTGTTCTCGTTTACATTTTTATTCAATTTGCCAAAAGCGGCTGAGTAATTATAGGGTAGGCAGTTATTACGTCCATTGTTGGATTGAAGTAAATGCTTTGTGTACCATCACCTGTCTCTATTTGTTTAATTTGGCTGCGAACGAAAAAAAAACCGTGTTAAAAACCGTGACAAATGGCGTTTAATTCAAGGTTTATATCTCGTCTAGTCAATTAGACTCAAAGTCGGCCCAAAATATTTCGACGGCCGGGCGTAAAAGTTTGGAACAAATCGATTTAAATGGAGCAGATCGGTTTTTGGTAACATTACGGATGGTCCGGTTTCGATTTTCAAAAACGTGTTTTTCCACGAAAATACTGTTAAGGTCACCGTAAAATGAATGAAATTTGTGTTGATTTTAGGTACAGAAACCTGGAAAAATAAAACCCGTAGTAGTCGCGTCAAATTAGCATTTCACTTGCAACTTTTTGCAGGATTTCTGGCTTATTAAGGCAAACCATCGGCACAAGATTTTTGCAGATATAATTGTTTATTGTTCGATTGTTGCAACCTCGCTAATTAACAAATTAATATCTCTTCTCCTGGAATCGTTAGAAAATCGGATTTTTTGTGCAATAATTCTGGGATCATGGGGAGAACCATCGGCACAAGGTTCGGCAGGAAATTGTTTATTTTTCTATTTTTGCAACCTAGCTAATTAACAAATTTCTTCTGCTTTTCTAATAATTGCTCCGTAAGATGTTCTATTTCGCTTTATAGTTCTTAAATTTTTGAACTCTTCAAAAGCTGCTATGTCAAAACTTAAGTTTAGCTTTGGCATTATTAATAATTGTAACTTAAACCATGATGGGTAATTTTGTTTAACTTATAATATATAATAATAATAATATCTCTACCCCTCATTCTAATCAGAAAATTTAGGGGCATCAACAATGGTATAAAATTGGCCATAGAAGTAATTGAAGGCCACATCTACTTGTCATTATTTTTCTTAAATTGTTGCCAGTCGATATTATAAAGTCGTGTAAATACAGGAAAGTTTGCTTTACGTATTCAACGTGATCATTTCTGGCTGGTGCGAGGGTTGGTGGCTAGTTCATAATGATCTTTTTTTACTGTTTAATAAAGGTATTTTAAGCTAATATATATCAAATCTCGTACAATTCCTATCAATGAAGTCATATGTACGTTCTCTGATACTAAACATCTAGGTATGCTAATGAACAATTCCACAGACAAAGCTCTATTCAATAATTATCTAAAGAATTTAATATATCTAAATTTACTAACCTGGTTTAATGGAAACACTCTATATATATTAACCTCTAGAGTGGGAACTCGAAATTCAACCACAATAGATGAGATCTGACTTATTTCTGCAATTAGGATTGCTTCATTAATACCTGAAAATATATGAAAAAATCATAATGATCTGCTACACAAAGAGAACATCTCGGAGAACATTAAGTACAGTCGAAATTTTTAAATATTTTTCGTTTGTAAAAGATATATTTATCTTACATATGCGTAAATTATCTATTTTCCTAATATGCTGATGATGACAGTATCTTTAATGGTAGCAATTAAAGGATACATGGCTATTGAGAAACAAACATTAATAATCAGAAGTCTCGACCAGTACTATGGGACGTGTGGAAATTTCTAATATCAAATTAGTAGTCATGACTAATATACCTAACTGAATTTAGAATTTTTTAAATGAAAAATGCAGAAACTTGTAACATTAGCATATAGATTTGAAATAAGATAAAATAGCGTAATAAATTTTCGGTTTAGTTTTGTCTTAGATTGTGATGTGATTCTCATTTTTTTAAATGGAATATTCCCGCGTGTTGCTCAAGACCTTAGCATTTTTGTTTTAGTTGTTTTTTACACCTTTTAATGTAAAATATTGCAATAAGTAGGAAATACAACAATTTCGGCATTACCTCCGGAAGAAATAAAAATTGCAATAGTTGCAATAGCTCACGACAAGAATTCAGACAACTTATGTCATACGAACAAATGAATAATTCATTATATTTTCATCAAAATATTTAAGAAACTGCAACTGATAGTCATAAAACTATACACTACACTAAACATTTGCATTATATATTGCAATAAATTCAAAAAATGATTGTTTTTAACTCGACCAAATATGGAAAATTACGTTGACAATAAAACAAATGTGTAACGTCAGCAGTAACGTAAGACGTCTGAATTCTTGACGCGAGTATATAAGAATAATTTTCTTTTGTTTTCAAGATTATAAGTGATTAAAGTGGTTGTGTTGTGCTAATTATATTTTAGTAAGATTACCAACATTAAACGGAAAATATCTGACAATTTTACCCGCTGAATTAGAAAATGTACCCCTACTTATAAAAAGGAAATTTGATTTATGCATGATGGTATTCCTATGGCATCTTGTCTTTTTTTTTCTTGATTTTGTCTTGGTCTTGCAAGAAGAACAAGAGTTAAAAATCTCAACAAGACAAGACATTTTCAAATTTTGTAAGAAGAACCATTGCGGTATTTTAGTGTACACTGGAATTTTTCGTACTTTAGGAACTTTTTTTAACTCATTTTAATATTTTTGACATTTTTTGTATATTTTGCAATTTGCTGGTATTTTTTTACTGGTAGTTTTTGGTATTTTTCGGCAATTTTTTTATCGTCGAATTAGTTCAGTCTGTTCTTAAGGGAAGGCAAGGTGTTTAATAAGAGACAGCAAAGTTAATATCAATATCTCTCCTCTAGTCAATTGTTCTTATTTGATAAAAAAATTAAATCCTTGTGAAAAATTAGTCAGCTTGCATTTGACCTGTAAAATTCAGGATATTTTATTATAAAACATAACAGTTGAAAATTATGCCTTTTTTCTTATTCTAAATGACTTGTCAGTCACGATACCGTTATACAACCTGTAGAAAACTTGTATAATTGACATAGTGAAGAGATATTATTTCTTACTCAGACTTTTTTTAGACTGTCCCAACAAATAGCTATGAAATTCGTTGGAAATTTGCGTATAAAAACGGTCCCCTTAAGAACCTATGGCGGCTCGCCGGTACGTGAGTTTCAGGGACGCCCTGTACATAACCAGAGTCACGTCCGTTCAACGTATACTTAGGGCTCATTGAAACACGTTTTGGCGCGATCCTTATGAAATGTAATTTTTTAATGAGCCTTCACTCAGTTACCACACCCGGACGGGTCCCGCATTAAAAATATTACACGAAAGGTGTCCGGCCAAGACATCGCCGGTCAGAGTTAATCACACGTGCGTTACTTTTATTCGGGCCCGACGAAAATTAAAGTGTCCGCCGGACGTCTCTGGCCGTCACATCTGCGGCATTGCCGGAACTCGGGGCATGCTCGAAAATAACTCGGGCGCGATTTGGCGGATTTTCAAATGTGAACCGCGGCTGACCCTTGAGTAACGGGCAATTTAAGATTTCTAGGTAGATAATGTACGTGTCGATCATCCGATGTAGACGGCGACCGACACATCCATTCCGATGAATAAAATGTAATTCCATCGGGCAGAGCACCGTTGCTCTACAGGATGTTGGCGAGAGTAAAAACCGCACATCTTGGAGAAAGAATCGTGTAAGCGTATCGTGTAAATCAACCCAAGTATGTATCCCATTTTGGTCATAGCATTTGCGTTATTTCATGGTTAGATGTTATATTTCATCACCTTAAATTTTTGTAGTATGTATTCCTCTGTAACGTTAAGAAATAACGGCGGTGCTACTTCTAACTCGTTGTTTAGAATTTTAACAGTGTTTTAAAAACAGGGAATTAGGTGATATAGTTTAACATAATATGTGTTATTTGAATTGTGAAAATGGGCGGCTTATTAAATTTACATTTAATTCGCGTATGCACATCGAAAGTAAGTCAGCTGTAAAATTTAAATCAAAACATTCAACGAAGAAGGATAAAAAATGTAAGTAGGTAATCCATTTGATTTTCCTAATAAAGAATTTTAAAAAAAATTACTTAGATAAGGTTCAATGCGGCAATTTATTGAGACTTGCTTTCTGTAAATTCCTTGAGTGCCATAATGGGGGTAACAGTCATATGGCTATATTGACGACGTCCGTTTCGCCATTCAAAACAAATAAAAGGGGGAGTGACTGCTCAAATGTTATTCTAATTTATAAAACGTCTTCCTATAGCCATCCTTGTCTATCGCACGGATTTCTATACTTTACTTTGTCGCTCTCATGTAACGGCAGGTGGACCATCACCGTTTTCCAACCGTGTATACTTACTTATCTTTATAACTAACATAGAGTTAGATATGCATAGAGAAAACTTTTTCAACAACTAATATTATTTCACGTAGATATATGACTGAATATCCAGTGTATAGAAAATTTAACAATATGGATATGTTAAAAAAATATATATACCAAACAGTTCAAATATTTACATTTTGTTTAACCTGATTAGTGTAACAGAAGCTAATTTAAAAATGCTTTTTTTATTTTTGTAGCCATCTCGAAAGTGTATTGACAGATGAAGTTGAAAAACCCGCAAAGTTTTTACTTTTAATGTCATGGAAATAAAATTCTGCTGTTAAAATATACAAAAGTATAGGTTTAAGCTAGTCAATATAATATGAAGAATATCTCTTACTAACAAATTATTAGAAATACATTAGATTTTATGATTAGAATTCAATAATAAAGACATTATGCGAATCACATTATTATTTGTAAGTATAGTTAAGAAGGCCTTGTCAGTAGCAGATATAGTTTCTGTGTAGGATTTTTTTTTAGTGGAATTCATCTTCTAAATGTGAATAAATCCTTCTCTATAAAAGTGTATTTCACCCATCATCTAAAAATGTTTGCAATGTAGGTATTTCATTTGCATTAAAAAATATGTTGAACATTTTCGCTGAAAGTACTAGATAATTATTCTAAAAACATCAGTACATATTCCTTGGTCTTTGCAAATATTTGTAGACATACGTATATCAGTGTGAAAATAAATATGTTTAAGTCGAATTTTAGATACAGTAAATTTATAATGAACGTAACTACAACTAATGTTAATATCTGTTGTAAGCAATTACTATTTTTACTGTCATAAAGTTAAATATGTTGTTTGAAATTAATGTTGTATGGTGGGACCTGTAATAGCGTAGTTTTGATCATCTAAACAACGTACCGTTTTAATTTCTATGATATTTATGAATTGTATAACATTTAAATTGGCACAAGTTGCAAGTGCATACGTAACAAAATAGAATCTTATACTTACTATTTTACCACTATCCCACAAAAAGTCACCGTATCTATTTATCTACTACACGTTAACGACACAACTAAAACCTATTAGGTTAGAGGTTAGGTTGATGTGCCTCTGCGTATGTGGAGCAGAAATCACATGAAAACTAACAAATCATTCTTTGGGTAAAAATAATAATAAATAAAATGAAATGCAATATTTGGTTATAGCAAAAAAACCTTAAAAATAATTATTTTTGTTTTAATGTAAAAAAACATTGGTGGAAATAAGTAAGTATAATTTAATTAGTTATGTACATGAACAATTATAATTGTTAAAGGCATGACAAAAAAAATTAAAAAGTTAAAACATTATTTTCAAAATGATTATAATTGATTTTATGCTGGTTATGATGTAATAATAATAAGCTTTCTAGTGAATTTTGGACCACTTCAAAGAAACCTTTAGTAAATCGGTACATACGATGTCTACTTGTTAACCAGTTTTTTAAAAATATTGTCAATTAAAGCATATTGTGAGTTATAAAAAAACAATTTCTCTAGAAGTCTTGCACCAAATGTATACGTGTGATGGGTAAATTATATGTTTAGGCTTACCTACGCGTATTACCACTTTTTGTTACTTATAGCAAGTTCCTTTACAAATCAATTAATTATACACATCACAGTGCAGTAGACGAGTTATAATTTATAATGGGTGTACTCGTAGATTCTGCTTTGTACCAAATTAAATTAAATAATTAATTATTTACCGAAATTGGAAGGTATCATAATGCTGTTTGATGTAAATATTTCATTAACGACTGTAAAGTTTCATTAAATTAATGCACTGCGTTATCGAGCATTAAACTATGGCCAGGTAAAATTGTATGATTGCGATTCAAATATATTATATAGGATTTATAGGTACAAATTTATACATATAAATATCTATTGGAGGCAGATGTTTGAGTAGGAATGAGTTCAACGTTCAGTTTTGCTTTACACACAGCAAAGTGTAATAAAAAATGAACGGACAAAAAATTTAAAGAAATTTACAAGAATAATCTAATAAAATTTTATAACAGCTTATATCAGCAAATTCATCTGCTTATGCCGTATTGTTATTAATTGCTATTGGCAGCAGCTATGAACGTCTATTATCCTAGCAAGCCAACATTAGTGGCCCCCAAGAACAGCTAGTGGATATTTTGTTGCTAATTTGTACGACCAGTTTCAATTTTGTACCTTGTGCCGTTTTCGAGAAAAATGGTGGCTGCTAGAGTAATATTACGCTATACTCGCGACAAGAATTCAGACGACTTACGTCATACGAACAAATGAATAATTCATTTTATTTTCATCAAAATATTTAAGAAACTGCAACTGATAGTAATAAAACTATATACTACACTAAAAGTTTGCATTACATATTGCATTAAATAGCAAAAATGATTGTTTTTAACGCGACCAAATATCGAAAATTACGTTGACAATAAAAACAAATGTGTAACGTCAGCCGTGACGTAAGACGTCTGAATTCTTGACGCGAGTCTAGCATACCATCGAAGTACTCCGTAACTAACACCGATAGCAAAGCAATTTTTGCACCATATTTTGTTGCTCGTCGAGTACTTACTTTCTGCCAGTGTATAATTTTTAAAAAAATTGTCCATTCGACTCATACAGTCAAAAATTTGTTGCTGCTTTGCGCTCGTCTAACATGAAAAATAAAATACCGCCGTCAAAAACAAGTGGTGGATATTTCGTTACTATTTTATTGCTAATTTGTACCACCAGTTTCAATTTTGTAGCTTGTGCCGTTTTCGAGAAAAATGGTGATTTCTAGAATAATATTACGCTAGCCTGGCTATCGTATTACTCCGCAACTAAAAACGATTATGGTCAATTTTTTTTTTAACTACACTATTAGAATGTACTCGACGTTAAATCCATCGTACCCTCGATCGTACCCTTTGAACTTCATTAAGGTACTCCCGAACATTTTGTCGAAACCACCTTCGAAGTTGGACATCTGAGGGCACATCTCCAGAAGTCCAGGTGGATCATTAAGAAGGAACTTGAAATACTGAATTCTATCAATTCTGTTGAATTGCGCGCGGATTTTTAAAATGCCAAACATGATTATTATAAATGTTATACGTACCATTCCGTGTAAAAATCATTTCATATGTAACGCGTCAGCTGTAAATCTGGGATTGTGAGAATTTTGTCGCAGCAAGCATTCACTAAATCTAATTCGTAAGGGATAATCTCTTGGTATTAATTTAGTTTGTAGGCTTCCGTGGCTGTCGTTAATGGTCAGGTGATTTCCGGGCTGGTTGCCACGTCGTCGGTTTAGAACACTTGACGTTTCGAGAGACATATCGCTCTCTTCTTCAGAAGTTACTCTGAAACTGGAGATCTACTGGTCATCGCACTATTTATATCAGGGTGGTCACTGATCCATGATGTTCCGGTGTGGTGGTTACTGATCCATGATGTCCTGGTGGGTTGGTCACTGTTCCATGATGTTCCGGTGGATTGCTTTCACGGATGAAACGTTTCCAAATACCGGGCAGATCCACGCCGCCGTCCCTGTTGAAATTGTTCGGATTTTTGTGAATTTCTATAGCTTCTCTGTATATATAGTATAGTATGTATCTTGGTATTAATGCTTGGACACGCTGTACATGACATGTAAGCAATTTTGACACTTCATGTAAACACTATCGTAAAACCTTAATACTGCAGTCGAATTTCAGTATTGGGCATCATCTGCATTGCGATCGACGCTAGAGACTACAGTAGTCCAGCGATGTAAATGTTGAAAATACTGCAACTTCGGTAAATTTTTCTCGGAAACTGTAAGGATTTTGCACCATTTATTTGTATGATGGATTTATTCTCAAATTTTAGATAGTTAAATCACTCTGTATAAAAGGGTCTTATCACTGTAATTCTCCCATATGTCTTTTGCGATAGATACCTACATTGTCAATATAAAGCATCTGTAATGAAAAACTATGAGGTATTCATTTTTAACCCGCGCGAAAACTCGTTTTAATTCTATAATATATATATATATATATATATATATATATTCATCGTTCCAAGAAAAATTAGCTTAAAATACCTTTCTTAAACAGTAAAAAAAATGTTACAAAAGCTAATAATAAGGAATATATGGGTAGATATTGTGGATGTAATTCAACGCAGGTTGGGGCTTTTGTCCACTGAGTAGTTAGTTTCACACAATATTATTAATATCTAAAAATATATACAAAAACAACTATTTCCTTGCAGCTGAGAATATAAATCAACCGCATAAATATCTGTTTATCGACGCCTAATTCAATTTGCTTCTGTAGTAACATTTAATTAACACATTTAACACTTAATAGTATATGCAAGAATGCACATTCGCGATTTATTTTTTATTTTATAGAATTTTCCGCGCCGCTGGTCGCCGGTAATTAATAACCTTAATTTGCTGATGGTAATCAAGGGAAGTGTCAAAAACTGCTGGGCCGCGTAGTTTTTCCTTCCATCAAAGGAGACCCGGGAAACTGTTCCTGATGTACCTGATGGTTGTTTTTCAGTAGCTGGGCGATGTACTACAAATCGATAGTTTAAACTTAACATTATTTTCATAATGATGAATTGCGTATCATCATTCAGTGATTTAATCTTTGAGTTATTAGTTTTACATTTGTTCCCATTGAAATTTGATGAACATCTATTTTTTTTTACTGAATTGTGTTATTGAATAAAAAATATTTCGAATAGTTTTCCTAAATGAACATTCTTGATCGAAAATGATTCTGACTCATAATACCGGTTTGCATTGATATTTATTAATTTTATTCTCTTTCAGCTCTATCAATATTTCAAAGTCACAATGCCACAAATTGCTACTTGTGACAGTGACAAACATACTGATATTAGGAAACGTCATCTTAATAGTGTTGGCTGATACAAGAAACCTTGTAAAATTTGAAAAGTCTTATATTGTCTCGCAATGCATGATTCTTGCGAGACTTTTGCATATAAACGAATTTGATAGAAGTGGTGGTTACTCTCGGCCGTCTACGGTCTCGCTCAGAGCTCACACATAATTATCGATATCGTCGATATTCCGATATAAAGTATCAGTGGCGTACCTAGAAGTTTTGTTTGGTGGGAGGGGTCGACTAATCGCTTGATATCGAGGGTGTATGATATTAAAAATGCTAATACGAATAAATAAACAATATATTTCTCAAATATTAAAACTACATAAAAATAAACAAGATACTGAGAACACACTTTGACATAAAAAAATGGGTTTCTGACCCTGGAACCCTCCAGGGGTACGGCACTGTAAAGTATGGAAGCGGCCAGTTTTACATAATAAGTTATGGTCGAAACAGAAGTTTGATTTTGAAAATAATTTTATATGCTGGATGTCCTTTAAATAAAGTATATAGGTACCTACAATAGAAATGCACTTAGTATTTATTTTTTCAGCTCATGTTCACGTAAATATTACTTCTTATATTTGCAAGATTTCTTGCAGTAATATATGTTGTCTTGTCTTGTGTTTTTTTAATCATATATCTTGTCTTGCAATTCGAGATGTCAAGTCTTGTCTTGCGAAATCAAGACAAGATCAAGAAAAAGCAAGACGAGATGTCAACACTAGGCCTGTGCTATTCACGAAATAACGAATCGATTTTCGATTCACCAAAAAAATCGATTCGCATCGATTAATCGAATAGTATAATTTTATTTGAATCGAATCGATTAATTATGTCGACATATCGATTCAAATTGACTTCTATTTTTGAATCGATTCGTCGAAAAAATCGAATGGTTGATCATTTCGAATCGAACTAAATTAAATCGGTATATTGAATTGTCGAGTTAAATGTATTTGAATCAACGCTAGGCGTGGACAAAAATTGTGTATCGATTCTATTCGATTTGTAATTTTGAATCGAATAAAATGGAAAAATTATTTAATTGTAACAAAACACTAAAACATCAAAAGTTTGTTATCAATAATTGAGGCGAATAAATAATTAACATGTATTTGGTAGGTTACTATAATAGCAAGTAGAAATAAATTACTAAACTTAGAAAAGGAAAATGGGATTACTTTAAACTTTTGGAGCGCAATGTAAAACCACACATAAATGTTCAGATTTGATTCAGATTGATATTCCAATTCGATTTTTTCGATAAATGGATTTTAATCGATATACCGATTTTCAGGCTTACTACCAATTCGATTTGACGTTTTGATTCGATGCGATATCTCGATCCGATTCGATATTCCGACTAGATTTTTTCGGCGAATCGATAAATCGATTTAAAAATAAAATCGATTCGAATCGACATAGGTATCGATTTTTTGTCCAGGCCAACACTATATCAGAATGATTACAATAATAATTGTCCACAATTTTACACTGACTAGGAATGGATTGCAACTGAACAAGCCTCGTAAAAGTCAATTGGAAGCTCATGTTATTTGACGCGATTTTGTAGACGATAATTCGAATAAGCGGTACTTTGCAACTACTTACTTGCGTCTCACATAATTAATTGTTTACGTAAAACTCTGATATTTTCCCAAAGAATTCTTTGTTACTCCACAGTTAGAAGTCTTAAGAACAAATTGTACGTAACTTGAAGTCACTCCTATTTCAAAGTTTACGTATCCTGGACGGTTTTTCTTTGAGTAAAATCAAACTCCGCTCGACCGAGTAATATAGTCGGGTATTTCCAGACAAAGTGGTATTTTATAGGAACTAACTTCAACTCGCTCAATTACCTCCTCATACCTTATATCCTCGAATTCCCACGGCACGGGAGAACATGGGAACTATGTACGTGTAGTTGGCCCTGATTTTGGATAGTTTGTTTGGGAGAGGTCCTGTAAGTTCGTTATTTTTTAGAACACACATAGTAAACCAAATAGTAATTGTCCCCTTGCGTTCCTAAAATCAGTGTCTCGTTTCAAAGGGATAATGCACCATGTAGACATAAACAATTTTTATTATAATATATTTTTGTTATAAAAAAATGTCAAACGAAAAAAATTTTGTAATTGGCATTTTCAAAATTGTCACTCGTAAGCAAAAAAAGTTACGGTTTAGTATACTTATTTAAAATAGACATGATTTCATATATTTTACACACGAAAATGTTTTGCAAATATTAAAAATAACAATAACTTTTTTCCCTTGCTACTACAAACGAAATTTTTTTCACTGCAAACAGCTACAAACGATTTTTTATATGAAACAACCCTAATAGACCCAGGTCGATAATTTTTGAAACCAAAAAAAATAATAGTAGGATGAAATCCGTTGGAAAAGGAAGAGAATACAACAAAAATGAAAGGAAAAATAATTTACCGGCGATCTGAGGTCGGGAAGTGAAAGGAGGTGGGGTGAGTTTTTAAGGGTAAAAAACGGTTTATCTCGATTTCTGGCAAAACTACAAGTCATATGGAAAAAAGTTAAATAGCAAAGTTGTAGATAATAAAAAGATCTCACATAACCTCAAAATTTATGTGAAATATTCAAATAACCAAGTTTTTGGTTTTTTATTTTTATCTTTTACAAACAAATTTTTTTTCACGAAATTTGGTGAAAACTTACCTTTTTATGTCACAAACACACTGTAATTTTTGGATTCAAAACATTTATTTTTTCACCTTATATTGACTTAATATCGAAAAAACACCCTAATTTTCAATCGAAAATTCTCATGTCAAAATATCTGCTTTTTTAAAAAACTGGGTGGGTTTTTTGTTCATCGAAATCTCTACTTTCTGATGGTGTAAAAATATATACATTCCTATGATAAAATGTTCTCAGAAAATGCAAAGAAACGAAAAAATATTGTAGATCTCTATGATTGCGTAGTATTTTAAACTATGGTTTTATTATCTTGACCAATTCCCAGGAAATATTTTATACAATGTTATGTCATGGTCAGTAAGTTAGAAATATTTTTTATAAATTATTTACTATAAATTGATATGTATAAGGTAACACACATCACACAGTGGCATCCTGAAACGTTCATGCTTCTCAAGCCCCAAGTTGTAAAATGTTTTTCTGTATTGAAGACACGTTGGGCTCTTCCTTGCCCACGGTTTTCATAAGTCAAGTTTACTTTACCGGTATTCCGCAGACTTTGGATACCTTTTTGCAATCTTGGGACGCGACTGTTGCCTTTGGGGGTAACTATTTGCCTACAAATGACAAGACATATTTAAATCATATTCACACTTTCTGTATACATATACTTAATATCTGCTAATTCTTGATCTGAATAACACATTTTGAAATAAAACAACGTAGTGTAATTTCTTTTATTATTTATAGGTCTTTGAACTTTCGACAGCAAATTATAGTGATTGGAACAGAAAAAGTAAAAGCCAATTTAATAAATATTTGTTGTTTCCAGACGTGCCTACTTATTTTTATTGTGGATGAGATGAAGTTTTAAAATAAAAGCCATAAACAGTGCCATTGTTGGAAACTGTTCTAAACAGTTTCGTTTAAAAGTCAAACTATTGAGGATGGAAGTAACATGATCGAATTATAAATATTTTTGATGCAGAAGACGGTGTGAAGTATCTTTGTCCGATATTTTTTTACAGTTATTGTAACAATTATCATGGTATTGTTGAACGCCCATCGAATGTTAAGTTGTAGGTCAGCAAGTTGCTCTAGCGTGGAGATTTCGGTTTGGGCGTGATTTAAGTGGAAGTTTTAAGAAACTCAGATTCGATCTCTGACTTCCTACGGTATCCGAGATCGTCCGTCTCCCAAAAAGAGATGCAATTTCGTTATTACCGCGCCCGCCAAGATATTGCCTTTAATTGATTCATTGTTGTTTGCCCAGCTAGTGGAACAGCGCTATCGTGGAAACGCGATATAGTGATGGGTTACTTTATCGATAAATTGTTTTACCATTGTTCACTCGGGTTTATCAGCCGCGTAGAATTCGACAGGCATTATGTTTGGCCGGAGTGCAGATAACGCATTCTATTCGCCTCACCAATGCCAACTATCTCCCGGTAAGTTCTTCACTTAAGCCCGTTGTTGTTCCGCTATGCGGGGCCGGTTGTGAGAAGCAGACGTGAGGCATCGGATGGGTTATACAGGGTGGCGATAAAATTCCGCACAATTTGAATACTCCTGGAGGTTGGCCGTATTTAGGTCAATAACCTTGTTTTTAATGGCTACTAAATGACAAGCACTAACCACTAAATAATAACAGAAACAAACAATAATTAAATTTCCATGTCCGTCAACAATCGGTGTAATCAATAGGAAATCATGAGAATTTTATAATAAATGCCAACCGCAGTAATCAGCGCCGACATCGGATAGGCTGTAGTTGGTACAGCTAAAAAGTTGGCAGTTCAAATTCCCGTTTAATACATTACCGGCGGAATAAGTCGAACATTATTCGGGTCTGTTTTCCTATGCAGGCGAGCATGCCGTCAAACTGCATTTCGAACAGATACATGCGGCCCGACTTCTCTCCCTTCTTCATCCATCAGTTAACATTTTCTCGTGGTAGAGGTTGGTGGTATCGACGTACAAACTCAACTTGATTCTGCTTTCAAGAACTTAACGAAAAGGTTGCAGAAAATAGGTATGTTTTCAATGTTTTGTCCAAACTGATTTACTGTATAACATTTTGAGGAGTTTTTGAACTTGCATTACGAGAGCATGATGAATGGACTGTGCTGTGATTTCTTTATTTTTGTGGAAATTTTTGACATGTAGATGAGGGGTTTTCAAATTGTATGTAAATTGTTAGAAATAAATAGAAATAACAAGATTTGTAATTATTTTCCCAGAGATAGCAAAAAAAACGAGATTTTTGCAAAGTCATAGGTCTGGTTTCAAACTGTCAGAAATATTAAACCAGTTAAGTTATGAATATATTTTCGGTAAACGTAATGCAGAAGTAGATGGATGATCATATCGGACAAATTAATGCTGCTTCAACAAATCTATTAGTTTATATATTATAGTAATCTAAATAAGTAAGTAAAACGTTCTAGTGAGATGAATTAGAATGGAATAAATACGTTACTTCCTGGTGAATTGGAAACGCGTCAAAAGATACAGATTTTTCACCGACAACATGAATTTCTAAAATATGACCTGTACGCTTTGTTCCTGGTAAATAATGCAGATATTTTAGGTATGTCTACATTTTTGTTATATTTACACGATGCCACTGTTTCACTAAATTCGTCATCCTATTCCTGGTACACCTATGAGAGAGGACAGAGTAAATCAGATAGATACCTATCTTTGAATAAATTTACATTGTACAAAAGTTCCGGGCTAGTTATATTTTCTTTTGTCGGATCACTGCTGTTTGCATTCTTTTGACTGTTGTAGCTAATTTAGTATCACAGAAGTTTGCTACGAGGATATATTGAAATTCATTTGTAAAAACTCCTACGTTTGCATTGCAATCATTTCTGGTCTGCAGTAAGCAAATAGAACTGACCGGAGTTGCAAGTATTCCATTTATCTCGAAAACCACCTGAATATATTGTAAGTATAACTATTATATATTGTTTTTTCCCAGTAACACTTTTGTGAGCAGGGGATTGCTTTTCACACGAAAACCATAATATTCAATGACTTCAAAATTGTATCCATTCAGCATTGTTGGCTAGCCAGCTATTTATCATTTCTGATGAAATTTCAAATATATACACAATCACTAACAGTCAATCAAATAATAATACCCGGAGTCATGTAGTGGAAATGCGTATACAAAATAACAATGGGCAGACCTTTGAATCGATTATTAGTTTCTGTGTGCGGTTTCGAAAAAAATAACCATGTACTCGTCAGACCATAAAAACGTGGAATAGATTTACTAAACGGCTTCATTTTGTGTTGGTGATGTGTATTTTAATGTAAAAATTGTTGACGGGTTTTAGATTTGGATATGTTTTGTTAAGCCGTTTAAATGTTTTCTAGCAATTTGAAATGTAAATATAAATTAATATTATTTTGGATTTGTAAAAAACTCATATATGAGGGCCTGTAGTAGACTGTGACGTGCTTCAACAGTAGCTACTTTCAATGAAGTTTTTTCTAAAACCCATAGATGCTGAATAAGAATAAGAGTTTTGGTACCGACTTTTCACTGCTCATTCAATAACTATAAGTTTTAGATAAAATAGAATTTAAACTTTTTTATCAAGCTTAACATAAGAAATGTTTGAAGCATTTTGGTTTTATCTGGACAAACTGAGAGGTGCAAAAGTATGAGTTTATTCTTTTTCTGGAACATAAGGCCAGCTACAAAAAAATAAGACGCAAGAAGTTGTATTTTTAGGAGCTTGATTAAAGAAAATGATGTAAATTGCAAATAATCGAGTGAGTGATATTTTTTTATCCAAAAAAACGAATTGTCTTACCTTATGCGCACGCCGGTGTAATCACTGGATCAACTGTAATGTCCAAAAGGTGATTTGTAGAGTTACCAATAAACTGTAAAGATTTTATGAAAATCGGTAAAATCGTTTTTTTTTTGGTTACTAATAAAAACCGATTAAAAGAAAACTTTAACACCCTGTATTTCTTAAACGAGCAACATATTACTAAGGTATTTTTTCTCCTTATTTATGAGACACTCTATATTTTATCAAATAAAATTATAGAGGTAATTTGTCTTTTTATTTCCCGGTATTTCTTAATCTGGCAACCCAATATACGACAGTTTTTGGGGTACCCAAATATAGATGTCGCTAAGAATATTTTGTTTTTGTTTTATATTTCCAGATAGAGGTATATATTCAAAAGTTTCTTATAATTTTTTTAAATAGGTACCACTTTATTTTTGTAGAAAAAGTTGCATATTGTTAAAATTTTATATTTTGTCAGTTATTTGGGAATATTAATAAAACAATGTGTGTGTAATAAGTGCTCCGAAACTAATCCCAATTTTACGGGAAGTATCGAGTTTATTGTTACACAAAGGAAAGTAATAGGTTGTAAATAATATAGTGCAAGAATAGGAATACAAATAAGCAGAGTTCTAATTTCCGAGGAGTCGATCCGAATTGGACTTTTTGCGCGGTGCAGAGGTAAAAAGACTGATAGCGCTGTAGAGATAAACAGGACCGTACTAAAAACAAAGAGAAAGTAAAATTGAATAAAATGAGTGATACTGAGGAATATTCAACGGAAGACTCAAGTAAAAGAAAAAGAGTAGAGAAAGGAACACAAGTTTTTGGAAAAGTAGAAAAACACCTAGAACGCCTACAAAAGTGACAGGAAAATCTGAAGATAAATTAGATATAATAATGGAAATGTTAAAGGAGATGAAAGAAGATATAGCGTCTATTAAAGAGGAGAATTGGCATTTCAGGAAGAATTGAAAACTTTAAAAGAAGAAAATAAATTTTTAAGTAAGCAAAATAAAGAGACCGAACAAGAAGTTCAAGACCTAAAGAAGTGTTTGGTGGAAACAGCAGATAAATTAGAAAGGTTAGAGAAAATGCAGAAGGAAAATAATATTGTGGTGTCGGGACTAACTATAGATTCAACGGATCGAAAAGTTCTGAAAGAGGGAATGGAAATGTTCTTAAAGAATAATTTAGATATAGAGGTAGAAATCGGGAAAGTGGCTAAACTAGGCGATAAAATATGTTTGGTTGAATTAAAAGACGTAGAACATAAGAGAAAAATCATGGAAAATAAATCTAAACTGAAGCTAATAAGAAATGAACGAATTTATATTAATGATGATTTAACCAAAAGTGAACGGGAAATGCAGAAGGAAATGAGGAAAATAGCAAAAGAGGAAAGAAAGAGCGGAAAAATGGTTAAGATAGGTTATAATAAAATGGTGATTAATGGGGAGGGATGGAGATGGAATAGAAACAAAGAACGGTTGGAGAAACTTGTAGCACAAACTGGTACAAAAAACTAAAATATCATTCGACAATCGAGTATGGAAAAATGACCAGGCAGTGAAATGGTACTTGAGAAAGGACATTACGCAGAATACATCAACACTGAAGAATGTAGGAATAAGAAATAAAAATAGTGGTGGTGGTTTAAAAATAGAAAATTATTTAAAACTGGGAACATGGAATGTACGAGGGACTTTTGAAGAAGGAGAATTAAAGAATCTGATAAATGAAATAAAAATAAATAGTTTTGATATAGTGGCTATCCAAGAAACAAAACAGAAAGGAACAAACATTTTAGAAATTGGAGATTATATTTTTTTTAATAGTGGTAGTGATAGTAGAATATTAGGAACAGGGTTTATTATAAATAAAAATTTTAAAAATATTGTTGTAGAATTTAAACCTGTAACAGACAGACTATGCTATATAAGATTGAGAGGAAAATATCAAAAATAACAATTATTAACATGCATGCACCTACAGAGGAAGCAAATATCGAAGATAAGGAAGATTTCTACAGTAAACTAGATAATATATACGATGAATTGCCAAGATACGACATGAAAATAGTACTAGGAGATGCAAATGCCAAAATTGGAAAAGAAGATATATATAAACCAGTAATAGGAAATTTCAGTAAACATGAAATTACAAATGAAAACGGGAAATTATTAATTGATTTCGCTAAAGAGAAAAACATGGTTGTTAAAAGTACTTTTTTTCAAAGAAAAGAAATTCATAAAGGAACTTGGAAATCTCCGGATGGGAGGACATTTAACCAGATTGATCATGTATTAATTGAAAGGGAAGAAGCACAGAATATTATAAACATAAGAAGTTACAGAGGACTAGATGCAAATTCAGACCATTTTATGGTAGGAATTAAAATGAAACAATTAATACCACAAATAAAAACCAAAGACAAAAGAGATATAGTAGAAAGAAACTTTATAGGTTAAATGCTGAAGAAGAGAAACAGAAATATATGGATTACTTAAATGAAAATTTAAAAAATGTACAGGAGACGGAAGACATAGAGACTTTGTGGGACCACTTAAAAGAAAGTATGGAAAGAGCAGTGGAAGTATGTGGAAAAAATGAGAATAAATATAATGAAAAATGGTTTGATATAGAATGTAAACAAGAATTGGAAAACGAAGAAAGTTACGGTTAAAGATGCTACAGGAGGAAACAAATGAAATAAAAGAAGCATATAACAGACAAAGACGGATAACAAAAAAAATAATGAGAGATAAGAAAAGACAGTATAATGAAAGATTAATAACACGACTAGAAGAAAATTATAAAAATAAAGAAATAAAATATCTTTACAAAGGAGTAAAGAGAGAGAAGAAAGGATATCAGCCAAGGGCAATATTTTACAGAAATGAGGAAGGGGAACTTATAGGAGATGAGGAGGCAATCTTGAAAATGTGGAAAGAGCACTTTGATAAATTACTGAACGAACCTGAAGAAGACGAAGACGAACGAATCAATGACGTAATGGATATAAGTCAAAATACAGATATAGAAGACCCACCTAGTCTAGAAGAAATAAAAGCAATAATACAAATTTTGAAAAATGATAAGAGTCCGGGTGAGGATGGAATTACTGCAGAAATGATCAAGTATGGCGGGGAGCACTTAATTAGAAACATACACAAAGTACTGGAAAAAATATGGAAAGAAGAAAAAATGCCACCAAAATGGAAGGAAGCTATGTTACAACCAATTTTTAAAAAAGGAGATAGGAAGGACTGTCAAAACTATAGAGGTATAGCTCTGCTCAATGTAATATATAAGATTTTGACGTCTCATATTAAGAACAGGCTAGCTGGGAAAATAGAAAATGAAATAGGAGAATACCAATGTGGATTTAGACGGGGAGATCGGTAGTGGACCAAATATTTGCGTTAAGGGAGATACAGGCAGAAAGTTACGAACATCAAAAGGAAACGTATCTACTCTTTATTGATTTTAAACAAGCATATGATAGAGTCAGAAGAAGCCAACTATATAAAGCACTAAGAGAGATGAATGTAAATCCTAAAATAATAAATATAATAAAATTAACGTTAACACAAACAGAAAATAGTGTCAGAGTGAACGGAAAGTTATCGGAAAGATTTGAAGTAGCAGAAGGTCTTAGACAAGGAGATCCATTATCACCACTCTTGTTTAATATACTACTAGAAACAATATTTAGAGAAGCAAATATAAATAGAGCTGGCTTAATATACCACAAACGGCATCAGTGTTTGGCATTTGCGGATGATATCGTACTTTTAACAAGAAGTAAAAAAGAGTTAGCAGAAACCTACAAGAGATTGGTAACATCAGCAGAAAGAATGGGACTAGTAATTAACCAAACTAAAACGAAATACATGGTATGGTCTGACAGGGAATTTGTACGAAATGAAACACTAAGAATAACAACAGATGAAGGAAAAGTATATACATTTGAAGAAGTTGAAAAATTCACATACTTATGAACGACATTTGCTAGAAAACCAAAGAGTTGTTGATGAACCGATTGATGGCAGGAAATCGTTGCGTTGGGGCTCTTAATAATATTTTAAGGAATAAAGGTATATCAAGGAGTCTCAATATCAGAATATACAAAACGGTTATAAGGCCCGTACTGATTTTTGGATGTGAAATATGGACATTGACAATGGCAGAACAAAATAGGTTAAGGATATGGGAAAGAAAAATTTTGAGGAAGATATTTGGAGGAAAATAGGTGGATGATATATGGGAGAGAAGAACAAATAGTGAGTTAGCATCCCTATTTAATGAGCCTGATATTATAGGAGTAATAAAGGCCCAAAGACTTAGATGGATGGGTCATATAATGAGAATGCCGAGACATAGAACTCCATATAAAATTATAGAAAGCGGGGAGAAAAAGACGTGGAAGACCGAGAATAAGATGGAAAGAGGACGTGGAAAAGGACATAGAAAGAATAAATATCACTCAATGGAAGCAGAGATCTACTAATAAGAAGGAATGGAGAAGAATTGTGAATCAAGCCATGGGCCTACTAGGCCTGCAGAGCTGATGTATATATATATATAATAAAACAATAGACTTCGAAACTCTTCAGTCAAAAATATAGTATAGTATGTGAAAATAATTGTTAAAATATGGGGTTAGAATAGCAAAATAATTCATACAAATGCATTTTAAAAGTTACTATAATTGTTTGAAGAGAATTTAAATAGTAAAAGTGGATAAACACAAACAATAATTTTATTTTTGATATTACTTTTGTCTCCATTTCTTGTGAACCCGGCCTCATCAGTAAAAAGAATGTTTGCAAGAAAACGAGGATCTTTAGCATCATGACGTAGAAACCAGCGGTAAAAAACCAAACGTGCTTGATTATGATTTATTGGATATAAGGCCTGTACTCGGTGCACATGGTATGGATAAAGCAGTTGCTCGTGAAGGATTCTCCAAACAAGAGGACCACTAATTCCTACCTCGGCTGATATTCTCCGAACACTCGTACCTGGATTCTGCTCTACCAGTGCTAAAATTTCTTCTGCTCTAGGAGTGGATATCGACCTTAGTCTTCCGGATAAATGACACTGTTTGCTCAAGGAACCGGTATCACGCAATCTTTGGTGAATTCTTCCAAACATGTGTTGTGAAGGAATCTGGCGATTTGGATAAGCGTCAACATAAAGACGTCGCGCTTTGATGACGTTCCCATTAGCACAACCATACATGAAATGCATGTCTACAGCGAAAGAAAACTTGTGCACTGAGAACAACTGTCAAATACGTACTGTTTATTTCACTAACCATCAACCAACTATTATAAGAAAATACACAACGTTTTTGCAAAATAAAAAAGGGGCTAAAAAACATGAAACATTCCAGATCTCCGCAACCGTTACTTTGCGGACCCATGTCTATTGAGACTTTTGTTGTTATTTTGGTTCATACTATTACCTCCTTAAATATTTTACACTCTTTTCTTAACACCCTGTATAATATAGAGAGTGTTTATTAAAGAATGGGCCATACTCTGAGGCTAGCTTCTTTGGATGAAAATAAGGTGATTTAAGTTAACTTAGTACAACTTTTGTTTCGTAAGAAAATATATGTCTGAGAAAGTTTTTTTTTAAATACTTTTAAATTTCAATACTTCAGATTGTACAGTGTGAAAAAAATCGGAAGCCAATTTTTTGAAAATTACGCATAGAATCCAAATATGCAAAATATACAGTGTGTCACATTTAGAATAAGTAAGTAGATGACGACTTTAGGTATAACCAAAAGTGCTGCAAGAATGGCATTGCATTAATTAAAGACAATATCCCCGAAAATTTTCAGAATTCAAATTGAAGTATCCTCTGAAATATACTAATGGAGCGTCATCGTAAACCAGTCTGAATGTTAACTAGTTAGGCAACCAGAATAACAATGATTGTTGTCACGATTTATCATTATGTTATGTAACGTGGCAATAAAACAAATTTCAAATAAAAAAATATTGTTTACTTTTTTCCACTTTATTTTGTTACTGAATTGGAGTTCGAATCAGGCAATACCTAGAATAAGTCGCGATGACTTTACAGAACGCTTGGCGACACGCGTTCCCAAAAAACACGAAAGTATATCGGCGTTTTTATGCAAAGCGCTCTTTGTCGCAAGTCCAGTGGCTCTGGCTGTCAAGAATAGTTTTAGCACAGTTTTTTTAGTTTCAGTTTAGCTGTTGATCAAGCGGGACATGGACGCAATGGACGCAATTGATATTGAAATATTTATTGATGCCATCAGAGCAAATCCTGTTATATGGGATTCATCATCAGAATGTTATAAAGATACACGGATCCATTTTCATGTACTTCACTGACTACTGTGTGGCATCAAACTGGCGACAACTGATAGAATACGCGTGCATAAAATGGAGCAGAAATATGCCGCGGTTTTCCAAATTTCTCGTTCAGTGGAGAAAAACGCGTGCATAAAAGGGGTCTAAAGATTGACTTTCTCCGCAAACAAATCCAAGCGAGACTTTAAACGATCACCCCGTACGCGCCTGAAATGACTGCCCTGCGAACCAGTACAATAATAGCAAACCGACGTGGTCATTTAAACCGAATCCGTCTGAGAATTTTAAATGATATCAGACGTGATGTGTTATTTCCTATAATTCGATAGATTATTGCCGTGCCGCCGTAAAATTCTACGAATCGGCTCCCATGGACCCCTCCGGGCGTTTTATCGCCCCTGTTTTATTTCACTTTTCATTTATTTACCCAATTAAAAAACAAATAAATCGCTCCGGAGCCCACCACAATGCACCAGCATGGAATAATTAAAATTACATGTTTATTTATTTTTTAATTATATACGCGGCCGTAACTAGACGTTATGCCTGTATAAATAGACCGGGAGAAAATTTAATATGGGCGTTTCCGTGCCATCGACGGCAAGGACCAAGATTATTTTAATTTAACCCGTCTGTAACGGTGAAAAAATAACAAACGTCGATAGTTTCCTGTCACATCGTAAGAAATACTTGAATGTGGCGCGCAGAAATGGTTTAGAAGAAGGGCGGGCAAGGTTAAGAATGTAATACAGAAAATTGATGACGTACCTCGAACATCACAAAATTGTAACCAAATTTATAGAACGGAACATTATATTAGGAGTTCCTTAAGGTTCTATACTAAGCCTCTTGATATTTTTATATCTTGTAAACGATTTGCCGTCTTTTATGGATGCAGATTGTGTTGTTTTATTTAAGTTGATTTATCAGGCGTTGTCAAAAGAAGTAGAACTGTATATTTTTTGTATCGTAGTTTTAGTGTAATGTAGTCAATTTTCTTTGTTATTTTAGTTATTTATTAAAATATCTAATTATTGTTAACCGTTAATTATAAGTCTTTACATTTAATTTGATTAATTCAAAGCGTAAAATTAATAACTCATTTTTTAAAATTTTTCATAGCCAACGTGTATTTTTAGAAAATTATAAAAGTATTTAATAAAATGAAGCCTGCATTAAAGTTGTTATAAATCTCTCAATATTAAATATTTATTTATGAAACTTGGCATAAAACCGTTTTAGTGGATGAATCCAGTGCATTAATTAGATTTGAAGTAAAAAAATCGCTAAACAGTTTTTGTAAAAATTCACCGAGAAAAAAGTTCGAAGTAGGCCTTGAGAACAAAAAATTAATTTTAATATTTTGTGCTAGAATAGAGTTTTTACTGCTCCATCTTTTGGAAAAAACCCGAAATAAATCGGATAATAATTATCATTATTACAGGCTTGTTTCCAGTTGAAATGGGTCACACTGTATATGCTCAACAATTTCTCGAAATTTCTGCCCCTTGAAAGGGGCTGAAATAAGCATCTCTTAAATTATTTTTTGCTCTAACGTACGTTTTTTATTAAAAAACCTTATACTCACCTCCTTTGTTTTTTAGGAAAAAAGAAATTCAGAAATTGGCCATTTTCGAGAAAATAGCTTTTTACCTATGAGCTGCCATAGTTCATTGTACAATATTTTCCGTAGTAGACGCCGAAATTCCCTTGCAAATTGGATATGTTGAAGATAAGTCGACACGCAATAAAATTTGCACTGGTGTAAAATGCTGGACCACCCTGTATAGTAATTAGCGAATACTATTGGCCGTTGTTGACATTGCCAACCTAAAATTCTGCTAAAGCTCTAATCAAAACTGGATTTCCAATAAAGACACCCGTACGTTATTGACCACTGATTTTATTTAATATGTAGGTTTTGATGTTTATGACGTTCTATGTGAATTTACTTAAGGAAACCACCCTATTAATAAATTCTTAAACTGATTTTAATTGAAATGTTAACTTTAGTAACTATCCCAAGCTAATCCAAGTTATCTTCAAATTGTAATGACGATGACTCAATATTTTTCCCTATCTACGATCTACTTATCATGGCCATCAATTAAATAAACAGTTAACCTTTACAAATAAGCCGTGTTTTTCAGTTGCAGTATTATTTCTGCGAGATTTTACCTCTTTTACCAGTCAGGCTGTCGCGCTTCATTTAGTATACGTGCCGGATTTTATTCGATCTAAAATGTGGCACAAATGGACCGGACTTCATCCTTTTCTGTACATCGGATCCATACATCACGAGGTCGGGTCATAAAAAATACACACATTCTATTTTCAATACCTACGTGATCGACAGCCGCCCCCTCCCCTGCCCCCTCACAACCCCGTGACGTTAATACAATGGGCCTAACCTCGCCGAAACATGGTGCGATATTGATGAGGCTTTCCGGGATAAAACCAGGTCGTAATGAATAAACAATGAAGATTAGCTATTGTTTTATTTGTTATATTCGCCGGTATCTGTACCAGGGTAGCCACGAGGGGCGGTTAAAATCAGGGTGTAAAGTGACAATTTCATAAGGTCGCGTTGTCGCGTTCCGAATGTTTCGAATTAGGCATAGGGAATCTGTTTATATGCATGATGTCTCAAAAAACAGTGGTAATATATGTACAGGGTGTCTCAAACTCGATAGTATGCCTCCAATCTTGTAAAAATTCTATGATCAGGAATGAGGCACTCTGGATAGCTTTCTCGATATAACTCTACAACTCTTCATGATTTTTTTTGTGACATCGTAAATTAGCAGTATTTTGTAAGCACATAAGTTATACGTTTGACGTTCATATTGATTAATGGCAAGTATTTTGTGACATTTGTGCACTTTAAACAACGATGATTCAATTATTTTTCAAGGACTACTTGATCCTTCCACCGCTAATGTGATTTTTAGGTGGTATTTCTTTTGAGACTCTTTAGGACGATAGGTATATAGATTTTAGTAAATCAGAGATATTGCCAAAAATTAAAGTCGGTGTCATGTTGGCACGCTGTAGGTTGCAAATGGACAATGCATCATTAAGCTGTTCATTTCAATCGTCTAATTTGATCTTAGAACCCCGTGTGCCATTGTTAATGACACACCCTGTATAGAATTTTACTTATGGAAACAACCTTACGCGTCACTCAAATGTTCAAGACATATCTGCGGCACTACCAGTTCAAAAAGGTTATTGGTAAAACAACGAACCTTTCAATTTTTAACTTGCCCGCCAGCTTAACTATGTGTAATTCAGTGATTGACGTATTAATAAATGTTGGAAAGTAGGCTTGCCACCGCACGACCCCGTCGAGTTCGATATATTTCACGAGTTTTCCCAACAAGGGACCAACTCCCGCATTATCGCCGAACGTGATTAAAACTGCCCGTTCCAGACGATCTCATCCCGCGGCGGTCAATACTGCAGGTCCGAATTACCTGGAGCTTTGATATTCCTTCCAACTTGCATTGTCATTTCGAGCAACCTCCGACAGCAGCGGTCCGCATAAGGTCAGTTTATACGTTTGCGGTCGAACCCGACAATGAATTCCATAGATCGCATAGGAACCCCGTTCCATTCTTCGAGGAGATATAATTCTACCTGTGAAATGTAGCGGTCGCAATAGTTCGGAATTATTGGAGT
This sequence comes from Monochamus saltuarius, assembly GCA_025584915.1. Taxonomy (NCBI): domain Eukaryota; kingdom Metazoa; phylum Arthropoda; class Insecta; order Coleoptera; family Cerambycidae; genus Monochamus; species Monochamus saltuarius. Next base: position 10,019,534 of record CM046722.1, read on the forward strand.
AGCGCGATTATTGCATCACAACTTTTAGGGAGAGGATTGTTGTGAAATTTCGCTGGGTCGACGTACAGGATGGTCGCTCTAGTCGATAGTGACTAAAGTCGTAGGTATGTGTATGCACAAACATTTGTAAAGTACGATAAACATACATTTATCGTCCCGGAGATTCATAATGCCCGCTGTCATAGCAGACTGGTTCTTTTTACATCCACTGCCATGAGAACCCAAAAATAATGACGCTTGGATTGTTATGGATGTTTGAAAATATCCAGCACTAACATATTACATCAGTCAAAGCCACAAATCAACAATCGCCAAAGCTATGACCTTTTATAGTTTTTATTCCAGTAAAACGTATGCACTACGGGAGATACTAGGATGATTATGCCCTTAGGCGCTTACTGTCGCCTACGGGCATAATCGTCCCTGTATCTCCCTTGGTACATAAATAACCATTTCAGCTAATGTTCACTTATACATGTATTACTCCTTATATTTGCAAGACTTTTGCCGTAGCAATATTTCTTGTCCTATCTCGCAAAACTTTTTTGTAAAATCTTGTCTTGTTTTGTCAAGTCCTTTTCACTAGGGATGTGCACATTCAAAAAACAAAAATCCAATCTATTGTCCAAATAGTCGCAATTTGAATTCGTCAGACTTTTTTTAATACAGAAATTTGAACCAATTGAAAGAGGATGAAGATGCGTATTTTGAAAGGCAGCAGGAATTATTTATTTCTGATGGAATGAATACTCAGTGTAGGAAGATTATGAAGAAAAGTACACAACTGTTAGAAAAAACCATTTATTTTAGTGTTATAGAGAAAATATTTTTAGTGCTCCCAACATTTTAAATAAAATCAGAGTATTTTAATAATGAAGCGACCTTATTGTTGAATACAATCTGAGTTTGTAATATATACATTTTGAAATGTAAGGCTTTCCACACTTTACTTTAAAGCTATTGTTGAGCGATATAGATTTCATTACATTCGTTTCCAGATTCAAATCTTTTTATTTCTTGCTGGCACCATTACAGATTTTGACATGTCTCTTACTCGAAAAGTTGCATTATTTCATTAAAATTTCTTTACTTTTAATAACCACTCGTCTGAAATTGCAGCACATACACCTGAGAATTGTTATTACCTATCGACTTATGCAAAATTAATAAAGCATACGAGACAGCATATCAAAAGAATTTAAAAAAATTACGAGTAACTAGTAAACGCTAGTATTAGTGTCAGAACACAAATTGTAGCTCATAAAAAATGCAACATCTGTTCATAATCCATTATTCCGACGACATTAATAATAAATGGCCCAGTATTGCTTTTAGATATTTCTTAACGGTTGACTAAATTGCCCGTTTTTATATTTGAATTAGCTGTGTAAAATTAATGGCGTTTATTTAAGTCCAATAATGGAACAAACGAAATGGGGCATCCTTGATTAAGTAATCATCTTTTTTTACACAACCAGCAAATTGAAAAGTAATACAAAGAGAATTTGAAACAATATTAAGTGGTAGTCTTGAACCAGTATATAAAAGCTCATTTCTGTAATATCTAACCATCTTACTTTTAATAATAATTGAGCAGTCGAGAAAGTCGTAGTAGTTTTGGAAAAGTAATCACTGTCGCTTGGACAATTGTGTATTTTTTATTACTAATAACTGACATGGATTATCTAAACCTGATGGATTTTGTTCTGCGAATCATGACAGTTCGAAGCTGTAGTAAAAATGTGTCGGATCTCCTCCGACGCTAAAGAATGGAAAGCGAGTCAACAATTTCGCGAGCCGCCTCATAATTTCTGTAGTCATGGGCCACGATTATATTATTTATAGTAGTCCAAGTGGTTACGCCGAAAAATGATTCATATTTCTTTTATGCCTTTGTGCACGGTCAGAGGAGTGGCAGTATCTCGACTAGGAGCACTTCGGTAATGTTTTAGCTAACCGCAATCGAAAGCTGATTGACATTTCGTACTTGAAGACATAATTTCATGGAATATCTGTCTTGTCTATTGTGGATGGTGAATTTTAAATCCCACCAATGCCGTACATCAGGCATTCTTCAGTGATAGACGAATATCGATGAGAAATTCTAGCTAGCTTTTATTGGGTTTCTTTCTGCAAAAAGTTATTAGTCATTGCGGACTCAAATGTTTTCATATTTTACATTTGCTACATTTTGTACTCCTCACATACGCTGTTATTTTTGGACATAGGAAGTTAATCGTAACGAAGCTTTTTTTCTGTACTGTATAAAGTATCAAAAAAGTTCATGTCTTCCCAATGTTTTTGCGTAAGCATCAATAGACATCTGTATGATAGACAACGATTGTTATATGTATGTCACAATATTTCACGATCTGAATAAAACTGACCATTTGTAGTGGAAGTATCTCAAATCCTTATTCAATAAATTCAAATAACACTTCGTCTGTGGGATTCTACTTGTCAAACTGATGAATTCATATTGAGTTGGTAGGCAAGAGGAAATGTAGATATCGGCAGGAGAAAACTATTTGGCGCGAAGTGGAGAGTGAACTGACTTACTAGAATATCTTTGGACGGTGGTAGGGATAGTCGAGGCAGGAGGAGAAGACCCCTTTTTTCACCATAGTCGCCGATAAATAGGGTAATATACCATTATTCTGAACAAAAAATAAAGAATACATTTTTTTTCATTTGAGAGCCCGTTTTACAGATACAAATTATTTTAAGTTGAAAAAATTTGTTTTTCGACGGCCCATATCTCAAACACCTTTGAACCCACAACGATGTAATCTTGTAGAAGGGGGTTTTTAAAGGTGCTGATTAAGAATATCTTACTAGTTTTCTTCCAAAAAATCGCTAAAACTTTTTTTTAAAATCGATCCACTTTTTCCATCTTAGAATCGGACGCCTCTGACTATAATCAAATATGGCTACGTCTAAAGACTCACTTTATAGGTATATATTCACCACCATACCAGGGTGGCTCCATGAAAAGTGGGACATATTGTATAGATATTTAGAGTGCTCTACACCACCTGACTTGAGTTCATGCCGATTTTACTTGTATATACGTTATTCCATTTCGAGACCATTTCGTTATCTATTGCATAGATCACCAACACACATCTATTGAACTGTATTCTTGGTAGTATATTTTTTGAAATATATTGCAGTCAAAACTTAAAAACATTTTTTAAACACATGTAACTGTTTTACATAAAAGTAGATAACTTTGCACTGTGTGAACTTTAGTTCTAAAACTACTTGCCAAAAATAGGCTCATTACGACAAGTATGAAGCTCAAAATGAGCAATTTAATAATTTCAATATGGCTATAGAACGGTGCAGCACCATATTGCGATGATCGTTTCCAGCTTTAAATGATTGAAAAATAGAATTTATATTTAAAAAGTAAATGAGTTTATTAGATACTTTTTTAATATAAAATAAGAGTTTTGCCGCCAAGCATCCAAGAACACTTATCGAAGTATTACGTGCACTCTCCAACGATTTCCTTTTTCTGATTAAACAATTCGAATTTAAATCCAGCTATTCGAGTGGTGTAATGGCAAAGAATGGATCCCAGCTAGATATCTCCCCGGCCTTATATAGATAACATAACAATTCAGTCGGTCATGATTCGATTCAAAATACCGCTTTGATTTAATAGAGCCGATTCTTTGCTAATCTCACGTACTAAAGGGGGCACCCCACAAAGCGAGAGCGCCCGCGAGATTGGATGTGGTAACTCGATTATTTCAATTTCTGAAAATTGTTTACCTACACTCCGCTCAGCAAATCATAGAGCGAAAGGTTATTAATTCGGAATTACCATAAAATTCCACACAATAAGACAGCGATTCCATCTAGCCGAAAGTATTTTTTAATGTGGGGGATCTGCATGCGAACTCGGCTACGTATATAAATTATTGATGAAGGGGGTCGCCGAAAGTTAGATTTTAATTTTATATCGGTCGGCACGAAACAGTGATAGAAATAATTGAAATGCCCCGCACTCTCCGACGTATAATTGGGTAATTACTTAATGTTCACGTAGGGCAAAAATTCCAGAAACGGCGTTGCGAAACTTGGTAGTTGGAGTGGGCTCTGGAAATAATTGAGCGCAGTTTCATCTAGAACAATTGTTTGGCGTTGGTGCTGACGAATTTTTTTACGGAAGCAGAATCGCCTCGATAATTGATGCTTTTCCAAGCCTTTATCGCGGCATTATGGACCATTACCGAGCTGCATTATAAAACCTTTAAATAGAGCAGAATTTGCTTACTTTGTTAATTGAAATAAGTATAATTCGGGAGACGTACTTGTAGTAGAGTTGTATTCAATGAAATTGTATACTTTAACTTAAGTATTCAAGGCGTGGCGTGTAATTTATAAAAATTATAATACAGTGTCCCGAAATTAATGCAACGTAGAACAAGAGCAGAGTCCTGACAATAAAATAATAGGGGATTAATATAGTGTCGAAAAATTTGTTTTCGCTTTATAAATAAGTTTTCTGTACCCCCTCTTAAAATATTTGTACTTAGTCGTGATATATTTTTGTATATTTTTATTTGTCATTTTAATAAATCGTCACACGTTCTATGTGCATTTTATTACATTTTACAGGAGAGCATATTTAAAACTTAAGAGTATGTTCTTATCCAACATATATTTTTGTACGAGATAATTTTATCTATTTTCAGTGATTATTTTAATACTAAAATAATAAATAATACATCTTTTTCATGAGACACTTAGAATAAAAAAAAATACATAAAACAGTCTTGGACATAATAAATTTGCAATCACATTATTTCTATGTCCAAGATTTTATTTCAAGAGTAATTAATGAAACAGGTGCTAGAATAATGTATATTTTAGAAAAATAAATAGTTTGTGCAAGAAAGATAAAGGGATTAATATAGTGTCGAAAAATTTGTTTTCGCTTTATAAATAAGTTTTCTGTACCCCCTCTTAAAATATTTGTACTTAGTCGTGATATATTTTTGTATATTTTTATTTGTCATTTTAATAAATCGTCACACTATTCTATGTGCATTTTATTACATTTTACAGGAGAGCATATTTAAAACTTAATAGTATGCGAATTATTGTCCAACATATTTTTTTGTACAGTATAATTTTTTCTACTTTCAGTGACTATTTTAATATTAAAATAATAAATAATACATTTTTTCAGAAGACACTTATAATAAAAAAATAAATTACATAAAACAGTCTTGGACATATAATAAATTCGCAATCACATTATTTCTATGTCCAATATTTTATTTCAAGAGTAATTAATGAAACAGGTGCTAGAATAATGTTTATTTTAGAAAAATAAATAGTTTCTTGCAGAAACTACCATCTAATTATTTTGTTGACTTAGGAGCAATTTAAAGTCGTTTTTGTTTGCAAAAGTTTATTTATTTCAACTCTTTATCTTAGAATTAACATCAAGCATGTATTAGAAACTTGCGCCTCTTTTGTACTAATCCTCTGACCAATATCACAAGCTGTAACTTGAACTTACTATTAAATATTACCAACTTTCAGCATAAATATTTTCATGACAGTGATGGTTGATACTGATTCAGTATTCTATAATTACTTGAGACAATTGTTCTAAGTCGTCACCGTTCGCTTGGACTTCGAATCCTATGGTTCAAACTTCAACAAAATATGCATAAACATAAAACAATAGATTTTTTGATAATTACAAAATTACTAATCGTGTGTGTATTTAGAATATATTAGCACATAGCGCTTGGGGTATAGAATAATTTCATATAAAAATGGACATAGAATAGTTTAGTTATCAGACGACGAAATATTTTCTGGATAAACCTTAGAAACAGTAGAGGGATTAGGTCCAGAATTGTCAACAATAAATGTACTCTACTTTTAGTCCTGACTTGAACTCACGGGCTGTATGCTACATATATTTTAATCAAAGAAAAAATTGAACCCTTGATGATGATTTCTTTTCTGTTTTGCTTCCGTCAGTGCCAACTTCGACCGACGTACATTTGCATTACGCTGCCGAGTTCGCTTGGAGCAGCGCGGCCGTCTGGTCTGAATGCCTCCGATTCTATGGCAAAATCCCCGGAATTCACGGACATAAAGCAACATGTGCACCAATAACAATTATCCCCGTATTAATGCTAATAAGTTATGCGGTATAGCAATAACTGCGAAGTCAACTGCAAACGATAACTAATTACAGTCATTCGGCTCAATTAACCGCAATGAAATGAGGAACTGGATTTTAATTACTTATTACTAGTTTCGGTCATATATGGTGCGTTTGGGATGATCAGTTAGATAAATACTGCCTGAAAATATGTAAAGTATTGATTGTGCGTAAAAGTGGTATCAATTGATTTCAAATATTAGGTACTTATGGAAAGAAATATTTTCGATATTTAAAAATTATAATAATAATAATATCTCTACCCCTCATTCTAATCACGAGGATTAGCCCAGAAGTCGAAGACTTGTACGGGAGAGGGGGCGGCATATTATTATTAAGCAGACCGCATTTGCGCCCAGGAACGACTTACGTTGGTAGGCCCTAACCAACATTCAGTGCAGGAATGAGGGAAACCTGGAAAACCTCATTAATTAGGGGGGGTAGTCAAATGCCAACCGCTATCAATTTCTCACATTGACCCAAGCCAACATTCTTCCACCCTACCATACCCGCCGAGAAGGTGCCAATCTCTCCACGAATATAGATATTATCTATAGATAGATGGGCTGGATTTATTGGTTCAGTAAAAGTTAATTTGAATTCTTTAGAATAATATTAAGGTAAAGTTTTTATATTGACATATACAGATTCGGAAATTGCGGATCTTTACAGAGAAAGTAGAAATTGCCGCTTCATTCCAGGGAAGGTACGAACTTTAAGAGGGGCGGCGTCTAGCATTCCCCACTACTACGGTAATCTGTTCCGTATCGCCAACGCCAATTCGCCATTGCAAATCTAACTGTCCGGTCAACTGATGCCAGTGTTGTCAGATCTCATGCATTCCGAGGAAATCTCATGCTCTCATATTTTGATTACAAAATTTTTAATAGACACAAAAAGAAATAATAACATTATTAAAATTACTCTTTGAAATCTACCAAAACAAAGACCTAACGAGAAATAAAGGCAAAATCAAGGCAAAATTGAATAGATAGAGGTAGGTATCTACAATATTTGGGTACTTGAAATGTCCTTTATTGTAGACTGCTCTCTTAATAATTAGCAATGAATACATAAGCAGGTATGACAGTCGACGGATATGCGGTGTGTGTGCTGTATTCACGCTGTATTGCAGTGATTCTTAACTCTATTCCGTAAGGGTACCTACATTTTCTGGAAACAACAGATTTTACGACCCGTGAGTCACCCTGCGTCACGTCAACTGCGCCTCAACGTTCGCCTCAACGTTCGCCCGGCCTAACAATAAAATAAATTAGAAAGGTTACGTGGTTAATAACTTTTAAGTAAGTACCTGTAACTACCTACTTACAATGTAATATTATGATAAAATAGCAGAACATAATGCTTTTTAATGAAATAAAAATGGCATTAGAGGTAATTAAAAATTAAGCTGTGTCAAGAGGTGTTTTTGATAAATTAAGCCATCTCATGCTTTTTTCTCCAAACCTCATGCTTCTTTGAAATTATTCTCATGCACTGAATTTTTCCTACCTGGCAACACTGCTTGATGCAAACACGCTGTGGTCGAAGTATGCGTGTAGCATGACACAAATACACGCAAGCGGCAAAATACAATTCACCATCAAGATCCTCACTTTCCAAATCTGTATGTGTATATTATAAGTAAGTATTACTAAGCATAAATGGCTAAAAAAAATTCAGTGGTGAACCGTTAAATTTGCTTTGTAAAATCCTATACAATGAATAAATGAACTGCAATTTTTGAAATTTATCTACATTAGAACATTTTTAATTTGATGCTTTATTTCATATTTTGGACAACAATGACAAATTTCTTATACATCATATTGGTTGTACAGGGTGATTCAGTCGTAATGTCATTAATTTTAACCACGTATTCGGAAGAGCCTTAGAAAGACAGAAAATCAAAAAAAAAAGTACTAGACCTTTTAAAATCAGGTAAATCAAACCATACCTTCCGGTACGGCAAAATTTGTAATCAAAAGGACACACCACATTTTAAAATAAAAAAATAAATGTACAAAATATAACCTCAAACACAAAAACTTCTTCGACAAAATCAATTTCAAGGCAGCATTTCTGCAGAATGGGGCAATGCAAAGCAAGGTTTGGAGTACGTCTGGACGCAAAAACTATACCATTACGTATAACGCGGTGTAGTATCGTTTGCAATAATAATGACACTACCTCAATCAGTTTTTAAGCAACTGGAAGTTCTGCGTAGAAATTTCATTGGATCTCTATTAATAAATGGAACAACTAAATAGCCAAATTCGATTTAAAGTGTGCCATTAATATTGGACACGATTGTACGTGCGGTAGGCAAAGTTTATATACTTGCTATAACTTTGAGGTTGTAACTGTGCAATGTTTTTTGACAGTAACAATGTTTACTATTAAACAATTATATTTCGCATTTGGTCTCCAATATATATAACACACTGTAGTATATTCACGTCAGTGAGGTGTCCACAACGTTTTTAAAGAATTTTCCTCTCTCCTCCGGCACATCTTCCAATTCCCCAGCTCACTCCTGCCGGCTTCCCGCGCCTCATTATTCAACGTTGTGTGAAGGTGTCCGCATGTCTACAGTTTTCAACCCATGCGAGTAAACAAAATGCCCAAGAGAAAGCGCGAAAAGGTTTCTAAACGGGTGAAAAAGCCTAAGAAGGACAAGAAATACAAATACAAAAAACTATTACATAAATTGATGCGGGAAATGTCATCATCCAGCTCCTCTGAAAGTAAGTAAAAATTTAGATATCATATTTTTAGGTTGAATAGTATTGGGATAACTTCATACAAACAATACAAACAATGCTGGATACGCAATAGCCTTGCTTTATGCAGGCTATGTAAGAAAACGTTCGTACTGCGACTATATGTGGCACAGAATGTTTCGTATCACAGCGCAGACAGGAAACCGAAGCTGGCTTGGCAGTGCACCTGGGCTGCCGCATCGCGCATCGCTATGATGACGGCCACGACCCACCGAGCCAGCAAAAAATTATTACATACAATCTCGAGCGGGATCGCTCAGAGGAATTTATGGTTGTTTTTTATTAACATTCAACTAGAATATAATATATAGTTTATATGTATTATAAACTAGACAAATTATCAGGCTTCGATTTTTTCGACCTGACAATTTTATAGTAATATTACACAGGGAGCCAAAATAAATAAAAAACCTCTCCGCTTCCAGGTGAAACCGAACAGTCTACCAGCACCTCACAAGAGGACAGGTCAGATTCAGAACCCAGGGATATTTCGGTAGAACCCATGGAAATGAACACAAATTTAGACGACCTTTTAGGCTCTAACCCGGATGGCAGCGGAGCAGTGGGACCCCATTAAATGAACAAATCTGGACACGTTGGTCTTCGTACATTACAAAAGGCCTAGATAAGGACCAGTTAAAGAGTTACATCAAAAATATTTACTCCCGTCTAATGCCGACTTGTTACAAGCTCCGCAGGTCAATCCCGAAGTTCACATCTTGCTCTCCAACGAACAAAGGAACACTGATAACTTCTTATCTAAAATTCAAAACCACTTAGGGAAAAGCTTAGCCAGTCTAAGTCAGGTTTTAAATGAATTAATAGACAAACCGGAAAAATCGGATGAGACAAAATCTTAGTAGACACAGCCAAACTAATGGCTGAAAGCATCCACGGCCTAAGCATCCACAGGAGATTCTTACTTTCTTCTAAACTCTCCTTGTCTGCCAAGAAAGTTGCCCAGGAGTGTCCATCCGGAAACCTGTTATTTGGAAATGATTTCCAAGAAAAGTGTAAAGCAGCGAAAGAAGTAGAAAAAACCAGCAAGGAAATTAAGATATTCTCTCAAGCTATAACCTCCAGTTCTTTAAACTTCAAGCAACGCAACTTCAAAACCAGGAAGAAAGAATCACAATCAACCAGCAACAGACCCGGTTGGAAAAGACGGCCCCAAACGATACAGCGAGCGTCGTCATCGAAAGGACTAGTGTGCACTGAGGTAGGTAGGCTGGCAGGGAGATTGCAACACTTTATCCCTGAATGGGAAAAAATTACTAACAGCACTTTTGTTTTAAATAACATTAGGGGCTACAAAATACCTTTTTGTGCCAGACCAAAGCCAAAGAGAACACACAACGCACGTTCATATTCTCTAACGGAGAAGGCTATATTAAACAAAATTATTCAAGATTTATTAAACAAGGGTGCCTTAAATTGTTGTAAACGAAAAGGGAAATTTTGTCCCCCTTTTTTCTTAGGCAAAAACCAAATGGAGACTTTAGATTCATCTTGAACTTAAAGCATCTTAATAAACATATAAATCCTCCACATTTTAAATTAGAGGATTATAGGATGGTTCAGAATTTGATTTACAAAAATTGTTTCATGGCAGCTTTAGACCTTAAAGACGCTTACTTTCTGATACCCATTGTTGCCTCTCAGGAAATATTTAAGGTTCTATTTTGACAAAAAAATATACGAATTTACCTGTCTGTGTTTTGGCCTCAACATAGCCCCGTACATTTTTACTAAAATTATGAAGCCAGTAATTCACTATTTAAGACTTCAAGGGATATTATTAGTAATATATCTAGATGATATTTTAATTTTTGGTAACACATTTCAGGAGTGCCATGACAATATTTTTAGAACAAGTAAAATTTTGGAAACTTTAGGCTTTGTCATCAATTTTGAAAAAAGCCAATTGATACCCTCACGACAATGTAAATACTTAGGTTTCATTTTTAATTCTGTTGAAATGTCACTATCCTTACCTTTGGAAAAAACTCAACATTTACAGCAAATGTTACATTACTTTAAGAATAAAAAACACTGTAAAATTCGCGATTTAGCAAAGCTTATAGGAACTTTAGTTTCTGTATGTCCAGCTACACCTTATGGTCGTTTTCACATTAAACTGTTAGAAAGACACAAATATCACTGGTTAAAAGGAGGAGACTATGGTAGATTCATGCTTCTTCCTAAAGAATTAACTTGTGAATTTGACTGGTGGATACATACATTAAATAAAAATCCTAAACAATATTTCAAATCTAAGAATTTTGTTATCGAAATTTTTACGGACGCGTCTCCAACTGGCTTGGGGGCTTTTGCAAATGGCGAACGAGCCCACGGGTTTTGGTCTATTAAACAGTCTAGAAAACATATAAATTTTTTGGAGCTGGTAGCTGCTTACTATGGCTTAAAATGTTTCGCTAAAAATAAATTCAATTGCCAAATACTACTTCGTTTAGATAATACGACCGCCATCTCCAACATAAATCGTATGGGAAGTGTAAAGTATAAACATTTAAATTCCATCACTTCTAAAATTTGGAATTGGTGCGAAAAAAGGGGTATTTTTATATTTGCGTCGTACATTAACTCTTATGATAATGTAGAAGCAGATGAGGAATCACGATCTACAGCTATAGAAACAGAATACTCACTAAATACAACTGCTTTCAATGATATCAAAAAACAATTCGGCACACCAGAGGTGGACTTATTCGCTTCTCAATTAAACGCTAAATGCCACACATATTTTTCTTGGCGGCAAGACCCTGATTCCTCGGGGGTAGATGCTTTTACAATTTCATGGACAAATATATATTTCTACGCGTTCCCACCTTTTCCATTAATACCTCGGGTTTTAAACAAAATAATTTTAGAAAAAGCTACTGGTATATTAGTCGTTCCTTACTGGCCAACACAGGCGTGGTACCCTCTGTTTAAAAAATTAGTAGCTTCAAATTTAATTTTCCTAAAACCATCAAAAACACTGTTGTTATCACCTTTCAGGGAACCTCATCCCATGCATACAACCCTTACCCTGGCTGTAGGGAAGCTTTGCGGCAAGCTTTCCAGTTGAGAGATGCCCCCCAATCAACAATTTCAACATTGCTTGCATCTTTAAGTGAAAGCACGCAGAAGCAATACAGTTCCACTTATGCGAAATGGTGGAAATGGTGTAATGATAAGAACATCCTCCAATTTCACCCCTCCACAAAAAACGTAATGGAATTTTACAACAAGAATTTGAGATCTGCTCTTCTTTTACAGTTCTAAACACCCTCCGTTCGGCGTTAGCACTGTTATTTTCCTTTTCAGCAGACGAAAGTTACCTAATTAAAAGATTTTTAAAGGGCGCATTTCGAATTAAACCAATTTTTCCGAAATATAAATACATTTGGGATCCGAGTATTGTACTATCGTATATAGAGAAGCAAAACACTCAAAGCTTGACTTTACCTAATTTAACCCTAAAATTAGTTACTCTTTTAGCGCTCACAACTGCGCAAAGAGTGCAAACCTTAACAAAAATTAGCATAGATGACATACAAACACAGGTGAAGAAAGAATAGATATCTTCATCTCTGAGATTATAAAAACCTCGGCGCCTACTAGGAGGCAACCAGTTCTTTCATTTCCTTTTTTCGTTGAAAAACCAGAGCTTTGTGTTGCAACTACCCTGCTTCGCTACCTAGAAGTGACAAAACCTTTCAGATCAGCAGATAAAAAACAACTACTTTTAACATCCAAAAAACCTTTTCACCCTGCCACTACTCAGACAGTAAGCAGGTGGATAAAAACTGTTTTAAATAAAAGTGGAATAGACACAGAGATTTTCAAGAGTCATTCGACGCGACACGCATCAACTTCAGCAGCGGCTCGGGCCGGTTTACCTATTGATACAATTAGGCAGGCGGCAGGGTGGACCGAAAAATCGCAGGTTTTTAATAAATTTTATAACAAGCCAGTTATTGACAGCTCAAGCTTTGCAAAATCTATTCTTCTTACTATGCCAATATAAGGTTTGCTAGGTTTAATGGTTTAAGTTTTGGAATATTTAATAATTCTGTTAAAAAAAAAAAAAAAATAGAACATGTATGAACTTTACTGTTTCATTTTCTGAACTTATTGAATAAAATTTATATTTTATTAATACAGACTTGGTCTTAGATCGTTAGTAACTTTAAACATCTACAGTGTGTTATATATATTGGAGACCAAATGCGAAATATAATTAACGGATTAAACGACTTACCTTAAGGAAGTTCAATCCGAATTATATGAGCTTTTGGTCTCATATATATAAACTCCCTCCCAACCCTTTATAAACCAAATAAATTAATAAATAAAATAGCCCACTTCTAACTGATCTAAGTACAACATTGAATAATGAGGCGCGGGAAGCCGGCAGGGAGTGAGCTGGGGGAATTGGAAGATGTGCCGGAGGAGAGAGGGAAAATTCTTTAAAAACGTTGTGGACACCTCACTGACGTGAATATACTACAGTGTGTTATATATATTGGAGACCAAAAGCTCATATAATTCGGATTGAACTTCCTTAAGGTAAGTCGTTTAATCCGTTAATTGTTAGTGTCGAAAGCAGGGCCGTGTTAAGGGAAAAGCAGGCCTGGAGCTGAAAATGAAAGGGACCCTCAAAAGTTCTTTATGAAGAGAAAAATGTAAATTTTTAATATTCATGCACTCTATTTAGTGCTATTTTTTGTATATAGGGTTAACTATGACTAAGTATAAAAACTTTAACCACGTGCTCAAGAAGGTCTGAAAGACAAAGAAAAACTTATTCCAGAATTTTAGCTCGATATTTAAAAAATGGAGCAAATCTCTCTTTTCCTGCGGAAAGTCGGCGCATATGATAAGCATCGACTGAGATGGCTTAGATCCATATATAAAGCTTATATCTATCAACAATGTCAACTACTATGCGGCTGTTTTTTGCAGCGTTTCTAAATGCAGAAACGATAAAAATTAACAATCTTATTATGGATAATACTTGATAGATAGGAAAAACAGTTAATCCAGTTAGCTGCAGTATTTTGCATTATTTTTCATTATTTCATTACTGACAAAACTACATTTTCACTCATTACAACCACTCACTACCGATAAAACACACTTTCCGTAGTTAGATAAAATGCCTATTTATTATAAAAAAATCGAACAAAAAGAATAGTTAAATACTAATAGATAACAGAAAACTTTTAATGCATCCGTAGCAGTCTTGTTCCATGACCTAGAAAAACAAACCGGCTAACTATATTGTGGGAAAATATCTGCACTTTTAATAACTATAAAACGTTTAAAATTTAAAAGAGGCACTTAAAACTGAAGAACACAGAAATACAACGTTTATTCTTAGATATTAAAATCCGTTGTTTTTTCTCTCTCTAGAAAAAGTGGCAAAGTGTCCGGGTAAAGGCTTTTTTCGCGAGCCGCGCAGCGGCGAGCCCGGGTGCGCGGAGTCGAGTTCGGTCCTTGGGTCGTCTGTTAGGCGTATTTTCGTGAGTTCTTTTTACTCTTTTCGAGGCGAATTTTGCGTTTTCCGGAGGTCCGCGGCCGCCACTTTTCGATTTTCGCGAGGATTTCGCGAAAAAGAGATAGATATAGCGCGGGCGAGGCTTATAGGCCGGGAATTCGAGAAACGGCAGTCGGAGATGGGTAGACGTCAAACTATTTCGGATTCGATATTTTCGTATTTTTCCGCATTCATTTCCATAAAGCCCTATCGAAACGTAAACTTTGAACCTTTTACAATGTGTCGTGTGCCTCAGGTTTGAGTTTAAAATTCGATTTTATAGTGAAAATAACAAAAATTTTGGTCAATTACACGTTCGGCGGCATTCGCGTTCGTTCGGCCGTCCTAAACGTCAAACGGCTAGACGCGCTGAGTTTTGAGTTCATTTTGCATTGAACTTTGCATAAATACGAATGAATACGTGGTACAAATGAGCTAGACAAAAGCAAATACAGAGTGTTTAATAATAACGAACCATTCTCTAAAAATCCTCAAGATTCATGGAATTAAAAAATTCTTTTTGATGAAACTTTATACAATAGTTTGTAAAAATCTATACTAATGAAAAAATACAGGAGGTTTAAAAAAACCGAACCATTCTCTAAAAATCAACAAAATTCATGGAATTAAAAATTCTTTTAATGAAACTTAGTACAATGTTCTGTAGGAATAATATACTAATGAAAAATACTGGGTGTTTAAATAAACCGAACCATTCTCTACAATTCCTCAACATTCGTGCATTTACAATTTTTTCTGAAACTCTTCGTAACAGTCTGCAGCAAAACTTCGCATATATATAGTAAGACTCAAAAAAGCTCGATGTACGGGGTGTTTCGATAAAAATTGACGAGAAAAAATATAAAAATTACAGATTCGAGGAAATTTTCAGTTTTTTTGCTTCGGAGGTTTTGTCTGACGTGCGAAAGACCGTTTTATATACAGAGTGTTGGAAAAAATGTCGATCGTTAAAAAAATGTCAAAATTAAAGGAACTGAACATTTTTTTAGTACGAAACTTCTGAACATTCGTGGATTTAATTTTTTTTTTTTTGCTTTCTGATGAAACTTTTTACAATAGTTTGTAAAAAAACTATAAAAATATATACTTTGGTATTATTATGTATATAAATACATACGTATGAAAAAATACAGGGTGTAAAATAAAGAACCATTCTCTAGGTCCACAAAATTTATGGAATTTATTTTTTTTATGAAACTTTTCACGATTGTAAAAAAATTGTACTAATGAGAAAATACAAGGTGCTTAACGAAACCAAACCATTCTCTAAGAATCCTCACAATAATTCATTGAATGTTTTTTTATGAAACTTTTCACAATTGTCTGTAAGAAAACTATACTAATTAAAAACTACTGAGTGTCTAAGAAAACTGAACCAATATTGAAACTCCCAAAATTCATAGAAATTTTTTTTTTTATTTATTAAACTTTCGTCAAGGATTTATTATGACACTCACTAACGAAGCAAATACAGAGTGTTTAAAAATAACGAACCATTCTCTGAAAATCCTCAAAATTCATGGAATTAAAAATTCTTTTGATGAAACTTTATAAAATGTTCTGTAGGAAAAATAGACTAATGAAGAAATACAGAGTGTTTAAAAATAACGAAACATTCTCTAAAAATCCTCAAAATTCATGGAATTAAAAATTCTTTTGATGAAACGTTTCACAATAGTTTGTAAAAACTATACTAATGAAAAATACAGGAGGTTTAAAAACCGAACCATTCTCTAAAAATCAATCAACAAAATTCATGGAATTAAAATATTCTTTTTGATGAAACTTTTACAATGTTCTGTAGGAAAAATATACTAATGAAAAAATACGGGGTGTTTAAAAAAACCGAAACGTTCCCTAAAAATCCTGAAAATTCGTGGATTTAAAATTTTTTATTTTTTTTTTGCTTTCTGATGAAACTTTTTACAGTAGTTTGTAAAAAAACTATAAAAAATATATACTTTGGTATTATTATGTATATAAATACATACGTATGAAAAAATACAGGGTGTAAAATAAAGAACCATTCTCTAGATCCACAAAATTTATGAAATTTTTTTTTATGAAACTTTTCACGATTGTAAAAAAATATATACTAATGAGAAAATATAGGGTGCTTAACGAAACCAAACCATTCTATAAGAATCCTAACAATTCATGGAATATTTTTTTATGAAACTTTTCACAATGGTCTGTAAGAAACTATTTTAATGAGAACAATATAACAGGGTGTTTAAGAAGACTGAACCAATATTGAAACTCCCAAAATTCATGGAAAAAATTTATGGAATTTAATTTTTTATTAATCTTTTCACGATTGTAAAAAATTACACTAATGAAAAAATACAGGGTGTTTAACAAAACCATTGAACCAATATTGAAACTCCCAAAATTCATGGAATAAACTTATGGAATTTTTTATGAAACTTCACGATTGTTAAAAAATTATACTAATGAAAAAATACAGGGTGTTTAGCAAAACCAAACCATTCTCTAAGAATCCTCACAATTCATGGAATATTTTCTTATGAACCTTTTCACAATGGTCTGTAAGAAAACTATACTAATTAAAAAACTACTGGGTGTTTAAAAAACCGACCCTTCTCTAGAAACCTTCATGGAAGTATAATATTCCTTTGATGAAACTTTTAACAATGGTCTATATGGAAACTATTTTAATGAGAACAATACAGGGTGTTTAAGAAAACTGAACCAATATTGAAACTCCCAAAATTCATGGAATAAAATTATTTCTTTTGCTTCGCATGGGTTGTCGAAAGTACGAAAGACCGTTTTATATACAACGTGTTGGAAAAATGTTGAACGTTAAAAAAATCTCAAAATTAAGAGAACTGACAATTTTTTTTTACTCAACTTCCATCGGGGGTCTCCTAACACACTAATTATCGAAAAATACATGGTGTTTAAAAAACTAACCCTACTCAAGAAAGGTCAAGTCGGCGATAGCCGACTTGCCACCTTTCTAGTACAGGAATTAAATTGTGAAATGACAGCGAATTTTACCGTCGTGTTGTTGGTTGTCTACCCATGGATGTTTGTAATTGTAGGGGTGGAGGGTAGTGTAAGTTAGTAGGTAAAAAGGGCCAAATATGGCCTAATTACCAGTAAGCATCAGTACCTTTACCTTTCCTATTTAAGACACGTTGCGGGTTTTTTTGTCCACTATCTTCAACGTTTTGTACTGTTTTTGCGGGGTAACGTTTGGCATACAAATGACAAATCAAAATCATCGATGTAAATCAACTACTGAAAATAGAGCAACTGAGATGCATTCCAATCTGCATCGTGCCACACACTGCACTTTTATGCTTGTTTCAAATTTAGTAGTTCATAATAAAATTGTTGATTAATTTTCTGGATTAGATGACACTAAACAACAGGTTGGTTAATGCTTATTTTTACGTCCTCAATAGCCCTTTTCCAGCTAGTTCATGAAATCTAGTATGAAATACTAGATCGTTAAATCTTCATTTGCCGTTTTAGCAAACTGTCAGTTTTTTTTTTGGAAGTTTATTAGGAACCTGTTACACACA
Source organism: Monochamus saltuarius (assembly GCA_025584915.1). Classification (NCBI taxonomy): domain Eukaryota; kingdom Metazoa; phylum Arthropoda; class Insecta; order Coleoptera; family Cerambycidae; genus Monochamus; species Monochamus saltuarius. The sequence continues at coordinate 10,037,636 of CM046722.1, forward strand.
AAGGCAGAAGTGAATTAGCGCATAGTAGCAGCGTATTGTTCAATATTACACACCGTGAGGGAAATCGTATACATTTTTGTTTGATATTCTTTGCGACCGGTTACTCGATCCGTTTCATTTGCGGCTTTTTAATTAAATTTCGCAGCGTATTTGCATGTAACCGATACGGAGGTGAGGCTTTCCGTTAACGGAGCGCGCTGGCTCCGAAAAATGAGCGCGAGCCGCCGAAAAAAGCGTCGGCAGGACGAAGGAGCAAACAGTATTAGATGGCGTGTTTATGCAATATAACGGGGAGCATGTCGCCTTAAAAACTCATTGTTAAAGCTCGAATATTGCCCCGCCGCCTCCCTAATGTATTCTAATTTATTCGCTGTTGATATTGGACAGTGTACACAGGAAAGTTTTCGCAACTTCATTTTTGGACGGGGCGCGTTCTAGATAAAAATAATATATTAATGGGAAATCGGAGAATTTTCGTATAAATACATTTTAAACGGGCCGGTGAAACGCTTCACTTTCGAGATTAATTTGCGGACGCTGAAGCGATTTGGCTAGGTAAACTCGTTGTTGATTGCAATAATATTTTGTAGAGGATGTACACATCAGAAACGGTCCCTCTGGTTTACAATGTCAGAAAGGAAGGAATAAATACATTCTTGTGTTAAGGCAGTCACAGTAGTCAGATAATCAACGTTGCCAGGCTATGGAAATGCTTATTTGCTTGATACTATTTTGCTTTCTCAATAGACCCATTTACGCTCCAAACGGTTCTGGAACGATGGATTGGAGTGCCGCGCTGGAGCTAGATTTTGAAGCGTACGTTCCAATTGGGTGTTGTAAAGAATAATAACGGGCCAAGCCGAGACTCCATTATTGCAGATGTGTTGCATTCAGTCCAAAAATGTCTTTGTAAACGCAAAAGTTGAGGGTATTGGAGTGGGGTGTGGAATTTCCGCCATGTTGGAAGTCAAATTACATGTCCATAGCGCATTGTAGTTAGTTTTTGCAAAAATTTTGAAATGAAATAGAAATAGCATTGCTTATATGTTTTTATTAATTCAGAAAAAAAATAAACTAAGAAAAATGTTGGTTAAAAAATAGCAGGAAAATAGAGATCGTCATATGCCATTTAAACTTCTTGAACATTTCAAGAATTACTTACGAATGAACAACTTAACATTTGATTTCATGTTAAATTTAGTTAGAACATGTATTGTATCAAAACAGGACACATAAATGAGAAAATGCATACGTGCAGAAGAACAATTAATAGCAATTTTATGGTTCTTGATAACAGTGCTATCGCATATGGTAGCAGATTACCACTAGTTTCCAGGAAGTGGTGGTTCCTCTATGGTGACATGCCTCTCGCTCTGTGTCCACGACCTTCCTAAGTCCGCGCCAGGTAATACGGTACGACGGTACGTAATGATCTATTAGTCCTTCTAGAAATTTCTCTCACGGACAAACCTGCTTTGCGCAACCCAACAATGAGCCTCTTCGCAAAGTCGCTAAGCTGGGCAATCTGCCCAAATCTACGTACTCTAGGCATATTCAGCTGTAAAAAATGACGTTTGCAACAAGCTTCCCAACTCTTGCGACACAAATGTAAGCAGACATTTTCAAAACAGAATGCTGCGTTCTCAAAGTACGACCTATGCAAACTCCACAAATACTGACCAGATAAACCTGAAAATAGAATCAGTTTTTATTCTCACTGAGATAAGTAAACACGCAAAAAATTACTACAAAATAAAATGATATTTGATGGGTGTTATTTACCTTTCTTTGTCACATACTATATTTCATTTCAGTATATGAAGTAGCACGCCACTGGAGCTACATATAATATTTCTTATGATTTCTTTCCTCACGCATTTTACTGAAGTTTTTACAGAATGCCGTAAATATGTTCTAATTGGTAGATTTATTGAATGATACCTCTTAATTATGGTGTTTTGCGGATATTTCAGTTCACGACTTTGCCGATATATCCCCCGAAGTGCAGCGCTATTGACTAATACTGTTTCTAAAAAAGATAATGCAGCGTATATATCTTGCACGGTACGTAGTTAATGATACCGGTGCGAGCTGTTCCACTCACACCCATATTTTATAAACAGATTATAGCGCATACGGCACTTAAAAAAATCAATAATAGTATTGTAGGTATCTGTTCACACCTATAATAGGAATTGCACTCGATATTGATATTTCGCTGGGCTACACAACATTGCTTTCTTACTTTACGGTCTCACCCACACCCGATGGTATCCGCGGGGATAATAATTAGTTTCATTTTTAACGGAGGCGGATTACACAACGTCGGGGTCTGTTAATTGTTGCTCCTGAAAGTTATGCATGTAATCGTGTTTGAATGATTTGTAATGAAGTATTAATAATAATTCGGCATGAAGCCATTATAAAAGAATGCGTGGATGGAAAAAAATCGTATCCTATTCTTCTGGATCAGGGTCATAACTTGTAAGAGTTAAGTAGTAGCCTTACTAGTAGGAATTTGACTTAGGTGAGGTGAAGCATATTTGTGATATCAACATAACCTCAATTTTAAAGACTCAGATATTTTTCTGAATGATCTGTATTCAACTTTTCAAAACTCAAATATAAAAAACAATTTGTAGGTACAGAATATTTAAGGGAGTGTTTCTACATCGAAAATTAATGATGGTTTGCTTTATAAACTATGGTCCAAAAATGTTCCGTTACAAAAATAGGAGTTTTAGGAAAAAAAGGATAATTATGGACTGCAATGCGATGTTTTTGAGAAAAAAATAAAATAAAAACTGTTGGATTGTCCGAGAGAATTCATGTAATTATTAAAAGATACAATTTTGCAATAAATCCAGTTGGCCTGGAGTATGTCACTTGCTTTGTGATTTGACATTTCAATCAACTTTTTGTCGTTGAAATCTGTTTGCTGTAAATATATTATTTTTACCAACTCGCTAGTAATGGTGAACTATTCAATAGTGGAAATGGAAATGCTTTACGTGTATGGCCTAGCCGACGGTAATGCAGAGCAAAGCTAGACGTATTTTTTACTGTTTAAGAAAGGTATTTTAAGCTAATATGTATCAAATCTCCTACAATTCCTATCAATGAAGTCATATGTATGTTCTCTGATATAAAGGAGGCCACCTGATGAAGCGATCCTAGTAAAACGCAGAAATAAGTGAGATCTCAATTATTGTGGTTGAATTTCGAGTTCCCACTCCAGAGGTTAGTAAATATATTAAATTTTTTAGATAATTATTAAATAGAGTTTTGTCTGTGGATGTTCATTAGCATACCTAGATGTTTGGTCTCAGAGAACATACATATGACTTCATTGATAGGAATTGTAGGAGATTTGATACATATTAGCTTAAAATACCTTTCTTAAACAGTAAAAAATGTTACAAAAGCTAATAATAAGGAATATATGGGTAGATATTGTGGGTGTAATTCAACGCAGGTTGGGGCTTTTGTCCACTGAGTAGTTAGTTTCACACAATATTGTTAATACCTGAAAATATATGAGAAAAAAAACTAGACGTATTTATCACGAGAGATATCCCAATCGTGCTCTGCCAGATAGTCGCACTTTTTCTAATATTCATCATCGTCTTCTTGAAACTGGTAGTGCATCTGAAGGTCGACTTCGCAATGTAAGAACACCTGAAATTGAGGAGGAGGTGTTGCACATTATCGAAAAACATGCTAAGACGAGTACGAGGAAGATCGCTAGAAACTTGAATATTTGCCACCAAATTGTTTGGAGAATGTTAGTGGATTTTTTTGTTATATCCTTATCATATTTTAAGAGTGCAGGCGTTACTTCCCACAGATGTTTTAAAGCGTGCGACCTTTTGCCAGTGGTATCTTCATAATGTTGCCCAAAATCCGCAATTTAGATCGCATATTCTGTCCACTGACGAAGCTAATTTTTCAGGAAATTTTATTCAAAATTTCCATAACAATCATATATAGGCGGACAAAAATCCTCATACTATAACTGAAACTCATTTCGAACAATTTCCTTCAACAACAGTTGCCTTTGTTGCTTGAGGATATTCCTTTAGGAATAAGAAATCAAATGTGGTATATGAACGATGGTGCACCAGTACATTTCAGTATAACAGTACGCGATTATTTACAAGCAATTTATCCAAATCATTGGTTTAGGCACAGTGGGCGTCAGTAATGGACACCAATGTCCCCCGACCTGAATAATTTAGATTTTTTTGTGGGGCCATCTTAAGACGCGTGTACACACGTCCCATTAACACTGAAGGGGAATTAAGAGAAAGAATAGTTGCAGCATGTGATAGAATACGACATACTCCGGGAATATTTGAACGAGCAAAGGAAAGCGGAAGCATGCATATTAAGTAATAAGGGCAATTTGATGATTTGTTACCATTATTACAGAAATTATTAGTTTTTTTTTATGTTGTAATATTATGTTAATGTGTTATGTTGTTAGTTGTTGTTGTTTTCTATCAAATTGTATTCTTGAATGATTACATAAATTCTCCCGTACAATCCAACAGTTTTTATTTATTTTCTCAAAAAACGGCGCATTGCGGTTCAAAAACTCAAGAAGGCTCTTATTTTGTTTTTGTTTTTGTGCGACCTCTAAAAGAAGGTGAGTTTCATAAGTTTGTCTGGGGTAGAAGGCGAGAAGCCCCAAAAAAATATGGAAACGTTATTGGTTTCGTTACTTCTTTGAGATACCTTTTATACCAAGCTAAAAATCTTTGTTCTAGGTTATAGTTATAAAAATGTGCGATATACTTAACTAACTTTGTAATTCATTTCTCAAATTTATAATTATAGTTATTAGGCGCGAGTTTCCATAATGGCCGTACAATGGCTCTGAAATTTGAATGAAATTTTTTTATTGACACAAAGAAGCTGTGAAGCTCGTCATAACGCACGGATTCCTTTAGAAGTTGATTGATAACAACTGACGGTTCTCTAATAATCCGTATCATCATCGACTGATAGCTTTCGTGGCAGCACAATGAAAAAACAGGAATTCCCTAAAGTAATTACATATTAATTACTGTAATTACCTCTTTAAAACAAATACCCATCAATGGGGTATGGAAAAATAGCTGTGAGATCGGCCGTCGTATATAGATGCCCTATTGTCTAGCCTTTTATGATTAATAGAGAACGCCCGAAAAGTCGCAGGGTGAGGTCAGTGGTGTAGCGTATACATTCAAAATTAAACTAATTAAAGTCCTATTATGATTTATAATTAGTTTTTTACCGCTTACTGCCGTTTCATGCATAAATTTATTAGGTAGGAAAAAAGTTATATAACTCAACGGGGTGTTTGCCGAGATACAAAAAAAGAGAGATAAAAAATTATTAAAATTCTATTGTTAAATTGCATCTGGGGCTTCGACTGTTATAAATATTGCTTTAATTGCTATTAAATAAAGATGATACGCCAAAAGTCGTGTCCAGGAGCTTCGGGAATATGATGCCATTCATTAATTTTACCTCATGAAAAAGCCGGAGCCGGTTGTAAGATTCAAAATAATTTACTACGCTTTAAACCATTGTTACAAAAAATGATATATAATTTTCTCATTATAAAAACAATTTAAAACAAATTTTTACTTGCGATTAGGAAATTGTAAAAATATATATTTTATATTTATTGCTTATTATTTCTAGTTTACAGTTTCTCTACACTTTTGAATATGGAAATATAGTCGAAAATTATACTCAAGAACTTCAGAAAATTATGCAGATAATAAATTGTTTCTCTCTCAAGGCTTTCCAATGTTTACAATTATTTACTATTAATAAAAATTTACTTACATTATTTATTATCATTGTGTTTACTTGAACGCATAGTTTTTGTCTTCTTTCTGGAACAAACTTCTACTTGATGAAAGTGCAAGCAAAATATAATACAATTATATTATCTACTACAGTTTACGTTTTCTCCATACCTTGGAGCATCACAATTAATTGATGATGGATGGCACTTATTAATTTTACGTAAGGAAAACCTAAATATTGTTGCATATTTCAAATTCATTTACTGCATACTTAACGGCCTCGTATTTTTAAACAAGTGGTTTTTTTTGCAAAGATTATTTTAAACATTTAATAAGTGAACTATAGCTTAGTAATTAACGGAAATGTTATTTCACGCCACCTGTATATTTTTATAGAACAGTAGTAAGTAACACGAACAAATGTCATCAAAAATAAGTCTAAAAGTTTAGATACTGAAAACTATGACGGTACATATTTTTTAAAATTTAACTCTTGAGGTAAATTATTGGTATAAAAAAATTTAATACTTACTAGATAAAAAATTGTTTAGCTTTATTTATAGGTATGTGAAAATAATCATTGTTAAAATAAGCCTGTCTAATAATATGGAAGTGCAAACAATTATATGCGTATTTACTACTATGTACCTATTAAAATTTATATTATTACAAATATGGTACAGAACAATTAATTGCATTTCCGAGATGTAAGCCCAACTTTTTTTTTTAATGGAACACCCTGTATATTTTTACGCCAATGGAAAGACCGTCAAGCTTCTCAAAAATGTATTATACACGACACTTATCTTTTCCGGTTTTCGAGATATTACATATTTATGCGACATCATACTTAGAACTCATGAAATATAATATCTTTTTAAAGAATTAAAATGTTGTCTTTGTTTTATAGTTCGAACGGACACACACACCGAATGGAAAATTTGAAATTGTGTTTATTACTCGAAAACAAAAGACGATAGGTTATCTTGGTATTGACCATTAATTTTCTCTTAAAAAAAAGAGATCAAGAGTAGGGGGTCATTTTTTCTGTATCCTATAGTTAACGAGATAGAGCCTATAAAAACATCGAAATTTGTCCACCCTCTAAAGTTTATATTTTCTCTATTCTTTCGCTTTGGAACACCACACATCATGAACTGTATTTTGTACGACAAATTTTACAAAAATGATATTCTTAAGTCGAAATATGCAACAGGTCAAACACTAATCCACTTTTACTATTTAAATTCTCAAATAAAATAACAACTCTTGAAAAGCTTTTTTAAGACACACACTGTTATATAGTGTACAATCTTACATGCAGAACTATGTAAGTTTTTGTTACGACAATAATAATAATAATAATATCTCTACCCCTCATTCTAATCACGAGGATTAGCCCAGAAGTCGGAGACTTGTGCGGGAGAGGGGGCGGCATATTATTATTAAGCAAGCCGCATTTGCGCCCAGGAACGACTTACGTTGGTAAGCCCTAACCACTATTCAGTGCAGGAATGAGGGAAACCTGGAAAATCTCATTAACTAGGGGGGTAGTCAAATATCAACCGGTATCAATCTTTCACATTGACCCAAGCTAACATTCTTCCACCTTACCATACCCGCAGAGAGGGTGCTAATCCTCTCCACGAATGTAGCTTATATACGGTCTATCGGCTGCGGCACAATATTTACATTTACAATCAAACTGACAAAATATGTATTTTGAAAGATTTCTGTACCTAAAAATATGTTGGTTAGACCCCTTCCTGTCGTTAAATATGCGCTTTACTTCAATATCTTTGAATATTTGCAATTGGCATGAGATAACATTCATGTTATTTGCTAAGCTTGCTTTTAGTTCTTAAATGTTTAAAATTATTTGTATTTATAGGAAACACTATTTCAAGAATACGGCGCTCTTAAGGCAGCACTATTTTTTAGCACATCACCTGAGGTTCAAAAATTAGGTACGTTTTATTTAACGGTATATCGTTATCGTCTGGGTACTATCTCGACATGATACCTACATTCTTAATGGCGCAGGACGTGTAAGAACAAGTTCGGACAAAATTATTGTGCGACATTTCAGCAGGAAGTTTGTGTCTTTTGCATATAATATGGCCAGTTTAATAGTGTCACTACGTTTTATCGAACAGTCTGTCTTAAGTGCGATCTGATATTTAATTTTATGTACCCGTGATCCGCGATAGCGTTATGGCAAATATTTCGTTGTGCGAATAAGACGTTTCGTTGATAAGAAGTTATGGAAAACGGGTACATTGAGCGGCTAAATGGTCTTATTTGGACAAAATGTATCAATTCGAATGTAATATGACTCTACAGGGGTATCTTAAAATAAGATAATCTGGAATAGAGACATGTTTATAAATTATTTAATATAAAAATACTGTTGAATACGAATATGCAGGCAGAAAAATAATTAAATATCAATTTGAAAAGATATGGCCGAGGGAACTATTTTTTGAGAGAAAAATTCTCTTTTTTTGTAAGAAATGATATGGACATTGGAAAAATTTCTAATGTTATTACTGTTAATGTTATTCTTATAACAACTGAAGACGCAAACAGCATGAAACACAACACAGGAAAATATGACAATATACAGAAAGGCATTATTTAAAAATAATAAAATAAATAATCTTTATTTTCGTCCAATTGGATATCCTGTGTAGAAAATCTGACACCAAATATGAAGATGTAACTAAATATGTCTTTGCAAAATGTTGCTGTGGGAAAAGAGTGCCAAGCTGAAATTATTTCTTCGTCTTTTTTTTTGTAAGAAAATATTGTTTTTAATATACCGAACAAAAAAACTTAATGTGGTTTGTAAATAACAAATCAAAAGAATAAGAATAACAACTACATATTTGTTTTTCAATGTGAGGAAATCTAGTATCAAGGAAAGATTAGAAAATTTTTCCCAAAGTTGCTCTGAAAATTTATAAAAAATGATAATCGATTCATTTTTCGTATTACAATACTGATTTTAATTTCAAAAATCACATTTATTTCCTCCCTGACTGACTCTTCATGGCTAATGTAGTACTAATGTTAAGTCTTTATAAAATGATAAGATATTACAAGATATTAAACCACATGAATGTGAAATAATTTCCTTATTTTGTATGCGAAATAACTCCAATGAGATTGGTTAAGAATGTTGATTTGCATTTTCTCATGAGAATTTACACCACTTTCCTTGGGGAATGTGTTCTACTAAAGTCGAGAATCGAACCCCAATCCAACAAGTTGTCCCATTAAATTGGCTAATTTTAGTATATATAGTCAAGGATTTTACTTGCCGTTGTTCGATCAACAAGAACTGTATTAGAAAGGTATTTTAAGCTAATATAAATCAAATCCCCTACAATTCCTATCAGTGAAGTCATATGTGTGCTCCAAATCTAGGTATGCTAATGAACAATTCCACAGACAAAGTTGTATTCAATAATTATCTAAAGAAATTAATCTATCTAAATTTACTAACCTGGTTTAATAAAAACACTATGTGGGAACTCGATTCAACCACAATAGATGAGATCTGACCTATTTCTGCATTTTTAGGATGACTTCTTCAGGTGGCCTCCTTTAAGTTGAGTCAAATATCTAACTATAAAAATTATTATATCTATAAATTATTATTTATTTTATTATTATATAAATTTAGATAGATTAATTTCTTTAGATAATTATTGAATAGAGCTTTGTCGGGGAATTGTTCATTAGCATACCTAGATGTTTGGTATCAGAGAACATACATATGACTTCATTGATAGAAATTGTAGGAGATTTGATTTATATTAGCTTAAAATACCTTTTTAATACAGTAAAAATTGTTACAAAAGCTAATAATAAAGAATATATGGGTAGATATTGTGGGTGTAATTCAACTCTGGTTGGGGCTTTAGTCCACAGAGTAGTTAGTTTCACACAATATTATTTATACCTAATAATATATAAACAACAAGAACTGTTGTCATTGATCAGTCGATGGTCGCGCGGTTTTAGGCGTCAGTATTTGATCGCCGCAGCCGCTAGACTGTATATAAGCTATATTCGTGGAGAGATTGGCACCTTCTCTGCGGGTATGGTAGGGTGGAAGAATGTTAGCTTGGGTCAGTGTGAGAGATGATACCGGTTGACATTTGACTACCCCCTAATTAATGAGGTTTTCCAGGTTTTCTTCATTCCTGCACTGAATGGTGGTTAGGGCCTACCAACGTAAGTCGTTCCTAGGCGCAAATGCGGCCTGCTTAATAATACTATGCCGCCCCTTCTCACGCACAAGTCTTCGACTTCTGGGCTAATCCTCATGATTAGAATGAGGGGTAGATATATTAGTATTATCATTATCATTATTAATGGTTCACCTTGCATATTGACGATATCTCGGGATTACTTGAAAATTTCAACATATTGTCCAAACATTGTGTTCCCTTCAAATCGTTGAGTGAGAAATTATAGATAGAGGCGCAACCTTATGGCGAAATGCGTATACACTTTGGCCCGAGGTAGTATTAGGTAATACCAGCTCTTTAGTTCTAACATTCGTCAATTTATCGACAACTCATTGTTCACGGAGGTTTTCTTTGCTTGTTAAACCATTGAATCACACAGAACACTCAAAATTGACTGTCGTTAACAACAGTTCTCGACAGACGGAAAATCTCGGGCCCAAAAAACCCCTACTGTAAAACACGGTGTAACATAACGGAACGTCAAACATGAAGGCCTTTATTTCTTGTACGGCTTTAAAAACATTTTGCCCTATCGATATTTTTTATTAGGGCCTTTGTTTTCAAGATACAGGGTGTTAAACTTGTAGATTCTATACGTATTTTGCCATTAAGGTTGCGCCTCTATCTATAATTTCTCACTCAACGCTTCAAATATACGGACAGCAATATGAGATGTAAACGTCACTAAGCTCATGATTTCATTCGCACATCTAATATGTTTGTATATTTGGAGGAGGCTTTCCCTCACGAACATTTTAGTATATATGGTTTGTTAGATCTAACGCGGAAGATATGACCAAGAAAGTATGGCTTTCAATAATTGATGTCCAAATTTTTGCATATTTAGTCGCATGATTGACGGTTTATCTGGCGAAAACGCGGCGGGGCGCCAAAAATTATTATTTGGATCGCCCACGTTGGAATTGAAGCAAAAAGAAAGCAAGTGCGGCGAAAGAGGCCTATCGGTACGTATCTACCAAAATGTGAGTATGACATTCCGTTAATAGAATATAATTTCTTTAAACTCATTTAGTTCGATTCCACGCTTTATTCAGCCGACCCAGATTTTTCCATAAAAGAAGCGATATACCGGAGATTTAATTTACTTTTATAATTAAAGTTCAAAGATACCATTTGCATACCTCCACTCGCTGCGAGAGCGCAAAAACGTTTTTATTTTTATATTTATTTTGTCGGCCGGCCCGCTTCCGGTACAATAGAAACTTCTAAGTAATTTGATTTAATAATTAAAAATATGCTCCTGCCGTTTTCATTAAGGAATTTACGAGGAATGTTTCAGGGGCGCAATTATTTGCAGTGTAAAATAAGCCCCCTGTCCCATCGGGCAATCCTTCTGATTGGAATTTACGACCTGCTAATTCTTGTTTAGCAATTCTTGCATCATGACTCATGAGCAATCGCATCGCTTAATGTCTCTATCGACGTCACGGCGCGGGCGCAAACGTGTCTTTTTACATTGTCTTAGCAGATGTGCGAATCTTTATCCCCAAAGGCGACAGTTGAATCCAAAAACAGTACATAGAGATGTTCAAAGACTCCAGAACATAGCTAGAGTGAATCCAGCATATGAAGCTCGTGGACAGGAACAACCGCAACGTTTCTTAAACAGAGAGAGAGAGACATGAACATCTGTTGCAGTATTGGCGATATTAAGCGTGTGTTTCAAATACAATGGTTTAAAAATAAACATTTCAACTGGCAAAGAACGTGCTAAACCACATTCTTGAAATTGTTCCGTACGTTCTACGCACAGACCCTGTTGGGGGTGATTTGAAACAGTACAAATCAACTTGTATGCTTTATTGTGGACTGTATCTTTGAATATTGCGTGAATTTTAAATTAATAACTGAAAACTTATAATCTCGACCTAGCACCATACACACTTGCTCGTCAGTCTGTCTACTGACTCTAATAAATACATTTAACCAGACCTGTGTTTTTAAGGTGTGTCTAAAAGGACAAATTTACACTATTTTTTTTATCGCAACTCCATTAGCACTCCAGTATTAACTTGAGTTATCTCCTTCACCTAACCTCAAACTTAAAACTTGATCTAAGTGACTGAAATAACATGAAATATGTACATTAAACAATAGACCATCAGGTATTAAGATATCTCTTGCTGTAAGATATATCTATTAAACCTTACGTTCCTGTAACCCTGAATATATAAATAAATATACAGGATGTTGGGTAAGAAAAAACCAGAAGTGGTATCTTAAATGCGATACCTACTCATTTCATATCTGAGAATACGAACTAGCATTTTAGTAATTTTTAGAATCGAGGGTGATTTTTAAGTATTACAACTGTTTATTTTGGCATGGTTTAATAATTAGATTTTTTTGTTTCACTAAATGTATTGTGACAACATTCTGAAACATATTGTATATAAATATGTTTATGATACAGTAAAGAACCTGTATAAAGTAGTGCAATTCTCTCCAAAGGAACCCGCACTTTTTATATGGAAAAGTGGTTTCAGTGGGAAGGTCTAATTTTTGGTGGAAAAGGTAGTTCTCAACATTCTGAACAAAAAATCTAATGGGCACAAAAAATCTACCGTCAGTATTTACAAGGTCGGCACCTGGGTTTTCAGGAGTCGGGTTATTTTTATCAAAAAAGAGCGTTTTCGGTGACCGATTATATTATGAAGACATGCATGCGTGGGGTGTGTTGGAGTGTAAAAATACTATTTATCACCCTTTTCTGTGTTCAAAACGAGATTCAAAAATGGGGATTCCGATCCACCACACCACCTAATGAGATTCCGAATGAGGCGCATTAGCTTTTTTATAGTGGTTCTTCGCCAATAGCTCTATACTCCACTGATGTTCCACAAACGATTCCATCTCAACTACTTCGATTTCAACGTGATTATTGGCATTTGTCCTGGCATTGCGGACGCGATTTAATCCTCATTTTTGAATCTTGTTTTGAACACAGAAAAGGGGGATATATAGTATTTTTACACTCCAACACACCTCCACGCATGCATGTCTCCATAATCGGTCACTGAACACGCTCTTTTTTGATAAAAATAACCCGACTCCTGAAAACTCAGCTGCCGACCTTGTAGCACAAAATCCTGACGGTAGATTTTTTGTGCCCATTAGCTTTTTTGTTCAGGATATTGAGAACTACCTTTTCCATCAAAACCACTCCCTCCCGACTGAAACCACTTTTCCATATAAACAGTGCGGGGTCCTTTCCAACTCTACAAGTACAATCTTCGAAAATCTAGAGTGACTCATCGACTCGAAAAATTGTTAGAAACGGCGCCTGATATCAATCATTTATTGCTAAAGATGAGTTTCTTGAGGTTGTAGAATTGAGGTACCTATATCTATCGATGATATTGAAGACAGAGACAGTATTGATTGTCACAATTCTAGATATTTTCAAAATTATTTTTTACTTTTTAGTTCGGTTTGCTATTAGAACGTGTTGTTTTAGTTTTTTTTTAAACTATAATTTATTCTTATTTATTATCGTATCTTTGTATATAGAGAGCGGCACAGTATTAGAGAGATAAATAATGTTCAAGCTCATATAAAAATCATTTTATAAGATATTATATAGGTGTTACACGCTTTCTAGTAATAGTGCTTTTATATTATCTATGAATTCTCTAGTCTAGATTTTGGGAGATGGGTTTATAGATTGGTAATCATATGCGGACTTGCCACGTTTAAACTTCCACCCTGCACAAATTCGCTATATCCGAAAGCTTTCAGAACGTTTTAATTCAGTTTACGTCAATCAATTACGGTATCGTTTTATTTAATTAGCGCCATCAACTATTTTAGGCTCCAAAAGCGAACCCAACGCTATCCCACCTATAAGAAGAACGACTGCCTGTATCCTACAGGTATTCCACGGGACGGGTATAATTTAGATATGTAAATGTTGCTCGAAACGAAATCGTTCAACTAAACAAACTTAAAAGCCCGATGCTGTGCCGAGATTTGCAGCCAAATTGATTTAAATATATCTTGCAGCTACACGAAATTGGACCAACAAATAATAGTGAGGGAGGCCCAGTGGAAGTATTGGCCGATAAAACTTTGTTTGACTGGTTGTTTGGTTGAAATGTGTACAGGGTGGACTATTAATAATGGGCCATAGAACAGGAGCGACATCTTTGGGATACAATATGAATATATAGCTAAATACCCTATCCTAGTAAAATGTTGCTATGGAAAAAGGTATAGTGTCAAAGTAAGCAATGCCTAATGATGAACTTTTCTCTTATCGTTTGTTGGCGAAACGTTCTGATTGGGTTGACTACAAAATCTTATGTGGGCGTAATTTCTACGTACAAAAGGTACACTTAGTGGAACTTGATAATTCCTATCGTTTTCAAAAAAACTGCGTTATGTTTTCTGCTTACCCATTACATCAAAAATGCTGGTGAACAAAAATCACCCTGTTTCCTTTTCCACAGCTACATTTTACTAGTTATATCTTAATACTCGTATTTTATTCTAAAGAAGTCGCTTCTATTCTATGGCCGTATGGTCCACCCTGTATGTAAGTTGTTTTAATGTACTTCAAGACCAGGTTCTATTACTATACTATTCTGTTGTTTTATTTTGTTCCGCGTACCACTTCGGAGAAAAAATAGAAAGGGAAATAAACAAAGGTTAATTTAAAGTCTTTTGTTTATTTTGTCATTTAGTGATTATATGTGTATTTAGAATTTATCTGTTTTCTCAGCGTGTTGTTTATTTAATTTTTTAATCCTATTGAAATATTTAAGAAACAAATTGAAACTATACTGAAGATTCAAGATAGTGCAAACGATACTTAAATAAAATATTGTAAACATTTTAAAGTTTTAGAATAAAACTAATTAAATCTATATAAATAAACTATAAAATAATTTGCTGTTAGATAAGTCATCCATTTCTTGTGCAATATCACGAGTAATGCAGTTATGATTATGATGTTTTCCATTAATCCATTATTTCATATTTAACAGCCACAGAAGTAGATATATAAATTAATATATGTACTATTTTCCAGCACAAACCAACGTACGAGAAATGTAAGATTATTCATTTATAAATAAAAAAAATAAATTTGCAATAATTTATAAATAAACTATAACTTTTTCAATTTTTCATAGTAGATATTTTCAATTTGTGCGAAAGAAATCTGACCTATGCACCACACTGGTAGTATACACAGTAGACAGCAGTAGCAGTTAGTAGTAATAAAATGTTGCTACTATCTGCCATTAAAACTAAAATTTTAATATCTTCGTCACTTCTCAGTATTAGTATCTAAAGAACAACTTTGGCTAAATACATTTTTAAATTTGTTTATTTAAATAACTTGGAAGAAGTTTTTGATTTAGTTCCTCTATCCGGATGGATTTAGAATGGAAACGTTGTAGCATTTCCAGCGTTACTACTACCTCTTTTTTACTGTATTGGAAAGGTATTTTAAGCTAATATATATCAAATCTCCTACAATTCCTATCAATGAAGTCATATGTATGTTCTCTGATACCAAACATCTAGGTATGCTAATGAACAATTCCACAGACAAAACTCTATTCAATAATTATTATCTAAAGAAATTAATCTATCTAAATTTACTAAGCTGGTTTAATGAAAACACTCTATAAACATCTAACTTCTGACAGTGGGAACTCGAAAATTCAACCACAACAGATGAGACCTGACCTATTTCTGCATTTTTAGGATTGCTTCATCAGGTGGCCTCCTTTAAGTTGAGTCAAATATCTAACTATAAAAATTATTTGAAATTAAATGTCGACGATGTCAAACTGATTAATCTGTTAATGAATTTAAACATCATAACGACCTACTAAAATAAATAACAAAATTTTACCCTTTATCGTTTTTTATATATTTTCAGGTATTTGTGTGAAACTAACTACTCTGTGGACTAAAGCCCCAACCAGCGTTGAATTACACCTACAATATCTACCCATATATTCTTTATTATTAGCTTTGTCTGTGGAATTGTTCATTAGCATACCTAGATGTTTGGTATCAGAGAACATACATATGACTTCATTGATAGGAATTGTAGGAGATTTGATATCTATACATATATTAGCTTAAAATACCTCTCTAATACAGTAAACAATGTTACAAAAGCTAATAATAAAGAATATATGGGTAGATATTGTGGGTGTAATTCAACGCTGGTTGGGCTTTCAGTCCACAGAGTAGTTAGTTTCACACAATATTATTAATATCTGAAAATATATAAAAAAATACTACTACCTCATTTGGAAATTTTAAATTCATCATAAAATAAAGATGAAGCAATACTTCTGCCTATCTGAGACATTATTACGTGTTGCGACATAATTTTTCCTGTGTATTTCTCAAAGTTGTTGTTTTCTAAAAGTACAATAATGAATCAGTAAATCAATAAAGTAATAATATAATATGTCAGGTCATTTGTACATACTCTGTAAAATATAACACAACAGGACAAACAACGATAGTGCCACCTTGAGAATAGCATATACGTAGTTGTAACTTCTCACCTCACTCTCGCGTTGCCACGTGGTATGGTGCAAACAATTTTATTGGACGTTATTACACCCTGTTTGTATATTCACGGTATGAGTACATATTATTACGTAAATACACGTTGTGCACTTGTGAATATATATTTGCCTATGAAATGCAACTTTACAACATCGATACGTATTTTTAACTGGATTTTAATAAAAATTATGTCATTATACTCGTAGATGTAATTCTACTGTATTTACCCGTAATTTCTTGTAGTACAGTATGTACTTGGCATATTTTACAGTAATACATGAACAACGTATTTTACTATAATTTTTTATCAGTGCAGGACAGAAAAATGAAATTTGACACACAACG
Source organism: Monochamus saltuarius (assembly GCA_025584915.1). Taxonomy (NCBI): domain Eukaryota; kingdom Metazoa; phylum Arthropoda; class Insecta; order Coleoptera; family Cerambycidae; genus Monochamus; species Monochamus saltuarius. The sequence goes on from CM046722.1 coordinate 10,054,599, forward strand.
AGAGAATCAGGCGGATGAAAATATCAGTCCAAATATCTATATATAAACGGCATTTCTTCTGAGGAAGCGGCTTAATTGCCGTTTCTTGTTTACATTGTAAAGTAACGGTGTTGTTTTAAGAGATACATTAAGTTTAACGCCCCTTTCTGCGCCACGTAAACTCGCGTTAAGAATTTCGGCAAATAATGGGTAAAAGCGAAAGGTAGTAAGTTAAACTGCGATGTATTTTGCCGACTAATGGACGGGAGGGGGCGGAGGAGGAGGCGGCTTTCGGTGGCGGCGGCCCCGCGCTCATTGTAGTCTAACTGCGTCTCCTAATTTAATACCTTCTATCTGGTTAAAGTTGTTTATTTAATTGCTGGCTAATTTCGGGGCTGTAAAACGTGATCATCACGAATATGTTTTTGATATCCGCCATAATGTGGCTTAATTCGTGGTTTTTATTTACGGCGCGCCCATTCTGTGTCTATAAAATCCTGTTGTTACGACCTGAAATAAGGAAGTGGCACTGTGCCTCCGTTTTGTGAGTTTCGTGTGATTTCTTGTCTTTTACGGAAATAATAAATTAAATTACCGAATGCCTCATCGATGCTGTTGTCAAATTTCTGCTATTATTTTGTTTTGACGTATCTGCATTTAGCATTTGAGGACACTGAAATGTAATTTTATATTATGATGACTGGAATGCGCTAAAATCTGCGAGAATGGGATTAGGTACTTATGATCAGCGCCATATTTGTTTTGTGCCTTCTTGCAATGGCGGAGCACTAAATATTTAGCTGATTATGAATTGAAATGAAATTGAATTCTGGATATGAAGAATTATTTGGTCCTATATGCTGGTTAATTTTACACTCCGTTATAAAACATGACATGTTCCAAGAATAACACCCACAAAAATACGCAAAGAATAACTAACGAGATACAAGATAACAGAAGAAACCACGCTGTACGCCAATGACGTGTTTACAAACAAAATAATGGGAAATTAAGAACACAATTTATATCGTACGTGCAGATGATTCTCTCTCGCACCCACATACATAACCAATGAAGTATTTCTTTGCTGAGTTTCATGTGCCTCCTTTTGTCTGCTTCTAGGTGTGGTACCTTTCTTTGGATGCGCAATGGAACTAAACGCATTCCATATCGTACATTTCAGTGTTTGAGGAGGAACCACAGTTAAAGCTAGCTAGCTGTCGTACACCCTGTATACCAAATTTTATTTCCGTAGTTCTAGCGGTTTTTAGTTATTTGACACATACGTTAGGCCCGCTACAGACTATGCGTGAATTCGCGATTCGCTATGCGTGATATGCGAGGAATTCACGAATAGTGTGTAGGGTCTTATTCGTTAAAAATCCATTCATAAAAGTCCTACACCGATACACGAATTACTTACAAACCACGCATTGCGAATCGCAATTTCACGTATAGTCTGTGGCGGGCCTTACTTCTGGCTAATCCTGCATAATAATTGCTTAAGATATGAGAAAAACCATCAACGTTTTGGGAATAGTATCTACAGCAGTTTTTATCTACATACATAAACATACATAAAACTTTATTTCATGATAGGCTAACATAGGATACGAACGTCAAATTTAAAAAAGACAAAGAAGAACATTACATCATTAAATAATAATTACATAGCAAATTATGGCACCATTCTGTTGATATAAAATCTTATAAATAACTTATACTTAACATACATTTAAAACAGCAAAATCGTCAATGTGTATCGAGGAATTCGTTCAAAGAATAAAAGCACCGGTCATAGAGAAACTCCAAAAGCTTTTTCTTAAATTTAGTCGGGCTACTTAAATCTTTTATTTGTTGTGGTAGCTTGTTGTAAACAGTACTGCATGAGTAATATGCGCTTTTCGTAAAAAGGGATAATCTAAATTTATCAATAAAAATACCATCTGCACATCTTGTATTGTGATTATCAATACTGTTACGGCAAGGAAATGCATTTGAATTTTTCTTCACATATAAACCTGCTTGGTATATCTATAAAAACAGATGCAACAGTTAATAATTTATTTGTTTTGAATACAGGTCTGCATGAGTCAAGTAATACAAAGTACAAAGAGTATAAATAATACATGCTAAGCCTTATGATACCTCTGTAATAATCGGTGAATATACTAAAATTCCAGGATTCTTCTATTTGTGAACGTAAGTGAGCCAATGAAGTGCCATCTTCGTCCTGAAAATCAGCGGGAATTAATGGAGAAAGAAGCCGTACCGAAATGATAATTCTTGGTACTTACGCGTTTTGCCTTCCCGATCTACTTCCTGGAATTAAAGTCTGGCTTCGGCTAAGCGCGGAATTATTAGAAACACATTAGAATTACGTCGATTTTTCAAGCTACCCCTCCGGTTTCAGTGTAGGCACGTGATTGGCGCAGGAGGGTGAGATAACGAGCTAATTTAAAGATTCCCATTGAAATTCGACTGCACACCTGAGATTTCCTTTGATGTTCAGATATACAATGTACCTATGTAATGTAAATTCTCTTCGAAATTACGTACTTATTTAATGCAGAATATAACATAGGATTATTGTCAGAATATTTATATGTATTTATACTGACAATTTAATTTATATAGAAAAAGGCCCACATGCCATAGTGTATTTGTCACTTTGACAGCGGCAAAAGTTAACTGCAACTTTTACAACCACAAATACCACAAACCTAGAAAAAATATAGACCGCTAATTCATGGCCACCCTGAAAGGTCCAGAATCACTAAAACTTTGTTTTTATGTCAATTTACGTTGGTTGTATTGTAGCGTGAAGCTCATTTGTTTTTGTGATTGGTCATATTCATGTCACATTCTTTAATGACATTTAAAATGACAGCATGATTCGATTTCACCCTTTGTCAATATTTTCGATTTTTTCGCTTGATATCCGTCACCGGTTCTTTTCAAAAATGCGATCAGCTTGGGGAATTTGCTTATATCTATATGTTGTCGTAAATTATCAAGCATGACTTAACCATAGAATATTGCGCCCATAATGTGGAAGACTTGTAATTCTTTGCATTTTCACTGAAGTATGCCAACAAAACATTCTCGCTGTATAACATTTTTCTCGGCGCACCACTTTTTGAACCGATTGTAGGCTATATCGTATAAAGATCTTGACTTCGTAGGCAGCAAATTGCTTATTGCAATATTTGCAGCCTTCACAATCTCTTCCGACACAATTATTCATTGTGCACTAAACAAACTTTAAACTAAACCGAACTAGCACCTTAATTTGACAATGCTTTTTGTTTGTTTATTTCGTAGTTATGACAATAACTCAACGACTACTAAATAAATGCTCAAATCCGAATACAATAATTCTGGTGCTACTTATTTCATAATGACAAAATATGTGTTTTTAAGTTAATGAGACCGTGGAAAAAATAGTATATACCATTCGGAAAAGATGCTATTTTGTCCTCGGTGCATTGTAGCCCTCGGGCTTCAAATTACACCTCTGCCAAAATAACGCATTTCTCTCCCTTATGTACTATTATTTTTAGTGTTTCATAAATAAAGTTTGCATTGATATATTTCTAAATTTATTATTCATTAAATTGTCCTGCCGAATTACACTCGGTGTTTGTATTGATACCTGGGTAAATTTGTAGTGTTTAAATTCTAAACTGTTTCTTTTAGCAATTTCATTCGAAAAACTGTCAACCTAATAGCAATTATAAGTGAAAAATGTTATTATACCTTGCATTTAAAAAATTCTATATACTTACATTATTTGTATTTCTTATAAACCTAGCATTGAGAACAAGACAATGTATTGCCTTCTGGCTTAACCATTAATGTCTTCTGTATTAACTATTAACGAGAAAGTGAAGTAAAAAAGAAACAGGGTACCTACCTAGTTACTTAAAGTTACTGCGCTGTAAACAAAAATTTGGAGCAAATATCTTAATAGTCGCGAACGAAAAATTTACATATTTTTTTACAACGGCGGCACGTCTGAGATAATGCAAATCATATTAGTGAAAGTTACAGAAAAGCGAGAGGAACGAAAATTTAATAATTAAATATAGTAAAAAAAACTTCATATCCTGTGCCTCTCGTTGCGTGAAAACTAGAGCACACTGGCTGGCGCATAATTTCAATTTTAATAAAACAATGGGGCCAGTGGTCCGTTAGTCGTTTGTCTGGAAACTGCGCCTTAACTATCGGACAAACAGAGTTCTGTAATCGCATAATGCATTTCGGCGTTCGTTCGCCCGCTCGTGTAATATTTTACGATTTTGCAGTAAAATTTGTGGAATAGGTTTCAGCTTAAAACAATTAATAGTGCGAAATGTAACGCGAGTATGTTAATGTTGGTTACTTTGTTGCAAACAGTGGCGGCTCGTAAACAGTTTAAATATACATAACACTAAATAAATATTAGGTTCATTGGATTCAATTATTTCTCATGAAAAATGTAAAAGTTAACTTCTATGGAATTTCAGAAGCTACTAAAGATAATAAAGTTGCATAGAAAAATCACTATTTCATTTCGTGATATACAAGGCGATTTAAAAATGATGACCGAAAATAAGACCTCATATTTTTTGGTGAATTTTAAAGGGGATGGCGTTTTTCATATTAAGTAGTTAAGTATTTCGTATTAAATCAGTTTTTGAAGTATTTGAAGTTCTGAGTAGATCTCATTAGATCTCTATTGATGAGTGGAGCAACTAAGAATTATCTTGAAAGTTCAAGGTAGATTTCATTACGAAAACGTCAGCAGTTCGAAATAAGTCGCCAAATTTGTTTTAAAGAGTGCTATTATTATTGCAATAGATTCTATATGTAAATCAATATAACTTATACTGTATAGACTGGTTTTATAAGCATTGGTTTTGTACACTTCGTTATTATCAGATAAGTCAAAGTAGGGTTTCACGTTTGGTGACAAATTTTAAGCCATCCGAATCCAGAGGGCATTGCCATCGACGCCTTCAGATCTAACAATTTAAGAATTTATTAATCATATTTATGACATTTATTACTTTTACTACTCTATTAATAAAGTATGAGTAACAAATTACCATTTTTTCTGGGACATGTCCTGATGGGTTCTGACGATGTCGATTGTAATGTTTGACATCTGTGGGGTTTTACAAACGTCAAAAGTTGTGGATAATCAATTAAATGGCTCTTCTTATTCGTATACAATTCATATAAATCTAAAATATTTAAAAATATTGCCAAATTAATAATACAGTAATTTTGATTTAATTGGTAGTAATAAGTAGTCCAATTATTTATAAGGTAATATTAATGTGCACCCATAATGTTAATAATTTGTTTTTATAGTACATAGTAAATTACAAACTAATTTAAGACCACTGTAATACAGATGAGAATAACGACCAAGTAATACCTACTTTTTAAGTGTTTTACAATTCAATTTAAATTTCAAGCTATAACCTACTGTTCCATGTCGGGTCAGTCAGGCATAAAATATAACAATGTAGAACATTTCTATTACTTAAGCACGTTTAAATGCATACTTTTCTATTTGGCAGCTTAACTAAGTATTCTTTTTATATATCTTTAGGTATTAACAATATTGTGTGAAACTAACTACTCTGTGGACTGAAGCCTCAATCAGAGTTGAATTACACCCACAATATCTACCCATATATTCTTTATTATTAGGCTTTGTAACATTTTTTACTGTATTAGAAAGATATTTTAAGCTGATATAAATCAAATCTCCTACAATTCCTATCAATGAAGTCATATGTATGCTCTCTGATACCAAACATCTAGGTATGCTAATGAACAATTCCACAGACAAAACTCTATTCAATAATTGTCTAAAAAAATTAATCTAGCTAAATTTACTAACCTCGTTTAATGAAAACACTTTATATATATCTAAGTTCACTCTTGAAAATGTGGGAACTCGAAAATTCAACCACAATATATGAGATATAACCTATTTCTGCATTTTTACGATTGCTTCTTCAGGTGGTCTTCTTTATAACACACACACACCCACATACAAAACTTTCAAGATGGTTGAGTTATATACTCGCGACAAGAGTTCAGACGACTTACGTCATGCCAACAAATGAATATTTCATTACATTTTCATCAAAATATTTAAGAAACTGCAACTGATAGTAATAAAACTATATACTACACTAAAAGTTTGCATCATATATTGCACTAAATTGCAATAAAACATTGTTTTGAACGCGACCAAATATCGAAAATTACGTTGACAATAAAAACAAATGTGGAACGTCGGCCGTGACGTAAGACGTCTGAATTCTTGATTCGAGTATACCTTTCTATCATTTCTATGTAGGTAAAGTTTATAGGTAAGTTAACGGATACATTATATTTTATATTTTCCTTATTTTTCTTTTCTCGGCGGTTTACTTTTGATCCCACACCTCTTATAATCCTATTGTTCCAATAGTAATGTTTTGTCCACGCAGTTTCCACACCATTTATTATTTAATATAGTGAATTGCACCTGTAAATGACTAAGATCAATGAGAAAGTCACGGCCGCAGGAATTTTTGCTAGGACCCTTTTTGTACACGTTATTGATCAGAAGTGGCCATTAGTAACCGGGAATAGTCTCTGTCGCGAGTATCCGTGGTAGTTTGCGGAATCTTTTTTGAGTTGTTACGGCTAGTATGAGAATTGTTTTTCCCTTTATGAGTCCATCCTCACTATAAATTTCTTGCCAATTAGTTTCCTGTCTTTTTCTTTAATACGGGGTGTTTAAGAATAATACACAGCTACATGAGATATTATTGAAGTGATTGTGCTAAACATGCTTGACTCGTATATTGAGATACATTCGTATACAGGGTGTCCGGATTATGAGTGCCTTAACATATTTGACTTAATTTTTTTCCTCTGACCAACGGGGACAGAATTACGACAGCAAACAGGTCTTGAATATGTGACAACGTCGCTCACATAGATATTAGGATTGTTATGTATTTATACATAATAATTACAAATAGGTGCACCTAGCTATAGGTACTTACTGTGAATAGATTTCTTAGAGCTCTTTTTACAACACAGTAGTAATAGTTACAAGAAGTGTTTAAAATGACTTGTTTTTTTCAAAAAGCGGTTAGCGTACAAACGCCGTAAATTAACATGTCATGCATCTGGTTATGGTTACTATAAATTGTTCCAATTTTGTTTAGGTACACTCGCAAGCATCAAAGAAAAACTAGAGAAAAGTTAAACGCACCACTATGACTACTATTATTTTTAGGTTATCACCAGCAGCCTGACACTACAACGTTGTCGAACGTTACAGTTTGATGGCATTATTATTAGAGTTATTGGATGTCTATTTAATACTACCTAACAGTATTTAGTACGACTTTATTTACCTAAATGCTGCTTGCTATTTATTGGTTAATAATTTGCGCATGGGATTCCCTTATCTTTTGTTTATTTCTTTCTATTATTGCCGTTTTAATGGTGAATGAGAAAAGGAACATGTCAATATTTTGAGAAAATGAGGATAAGTTTACTTATCCTTGTTTAATTTTTTTTAGAACATGCGACGGAATAATGAAAAACGGTTTTATTTTAGGTTAGGACAGGTATGACCAATTACGGTCAAACAACCCCTTCTATCAAATAAGTGATTTACTCCACGTTACCTTAATCATCCATAAATATGGTCAAGCACTATGCTTAGGTGTCGACATAAGGTTAAACCTTATGACACGTCCAATATTTCTCTATTAAGAATCCATATAAAGAATACTGTTGCATTGGTTCCTGCGGATTTTTTTGTTCGCTCATCGTTAAATTATATGCTTTGCCCAAATGGTTGGTCACAATTTTCTAACCGAATGCCGTGTTTATTTTGTCAACGCCAGACTAGACGTTTTTCAGTCCCGCCGATAAATTTTAGAAATATTTAGGATACGTCCGTTGCCACCTGCATGTCTGGCATCGTCCAGTCTTCCACAAAATACGCCTCCGTGACAGATAGACGCGTTCAATTATTAATAGACCATTTGACATTCTAATTTTACCCGGAGTTTCGACACGAGAACGTCCGTTAGCGAGCGAGACGTATCTTTTTAGGAAATAGGAATCGATTAAGCCATAACCCATCCATATCAGCGACTCTGACGCGCCATATATCAGCCGCATTAAAACCGTGTTTATTACTAAAAAGGCTCTTAACAAATTGATCTCGAGGCAATTAACTTAACATTAAATGAACGTATCTCCAAAGGCAGTAACTCCAGACACTAAAAGTGTTATATCAGCCATTTCCAGCGGGGACCACCCTAAGGCCCTAATGTATTTATCATATTGAGTTCTCGAGTATCGGTTCTTCAGATTTGGGGACCGGAGAAACTACCTACGAGACCACTTAAGTGACGTGAATGCGTCCTTGTGGTAATTGTCGGCCAACGGTCCGTTTCGACATAAAAAATCCACTACGTACAATTTTATTTTATCCATAAAGATAAGGTTGAAATATATCGAGGTATAAAACCGTGCGGTAATGATCCGTAGTGGTCTTTTTGAACCCATCGAACGCTTTTAAATACGTATAAAAGCCCCGTCGTAGTTTAAACAATGCTTGTAAGGCGTTTCTATAAATAATGGTTGTCGTGTACCTACATTTTATTCACTAAAATGCTATTACAACAAATAGTCGGTTAGAACTTAACCGGTTACAAATAAACTGCTAAGAAACGTTTTATAGGTAGTGTCTTGTGTGTTTGAAATTTTGGTACATAATGCGGATAATAGACTTTTAGCTTTTCAAAAAATACATTAATTTTGATTTTCGTAATTTACGAAAAAAAACCATCCAGCAGCTTTCGATAAAATCTTAGTAAAATCTTCACGCAAATAAGTCTACAGGTAGAATTACTGTATAGCTTTACATTTTCTGAATTGTTCACATTATGACAAGTTAAATTCTTTTATTTAATGTGTTGTTATATAATGTTATACTCTGCGGTGAAGATAGCAGTGCCAACAACGACCAGCAGTAGTGACTGGATACACGTATATAAATGAAATAAAACACAGTTTTGAAATTCATAAATAGGGTGTATCTTTAGAAACACATGTCTGAAGTTGGTTTTCTCAAATTTAGTTGTACAACTTAATTTGTTTAAGCTTTTATTTACATGTAATAAAGCGAAACGATAACATATTCGGCGATTCACGTTTCACTGAATTAACGTTGGCCGTTTATTTGTTTGCCCGTTTGCTACTCTTTGACATAGCATAGCAGCTGTTCATCTGAACTAGGTTAGTATTAGAATTCGTTGACAGGGATGCTTTAAAATAACATGCTGTCATAGAAAAGCTACGCTAAGTTACTTTCTCCCACTCAGGGGTGGTGATGTTTTCCTATTCTCGAGCAAGGACATTATTACTATTTGATACTGTCGAATGCTTAATTGAATTACTGTTCTGCCATTTTCCCTCATTGTATTTAATTACAAAACATATTTTTACATATTTCGTCACATTGTGTTGTGATAATTCAATTTTGATATGTATGTACCTAACAATCTATCAAGTAAGGACATTTATAGTAGTAGTATATAGTATTGCAGTTTTATTTTTCAATTCCATACTGTCGGCCAAATATCCTTCTGCTTCCGTTGAACTTTGCATGGACTAAGGCAGTCGGAGAAGTCTTCCACAGACAATGTTTCGTGAAAGCTTCTGGATCCTGATTTTGCTTTGCATTTTTCCAAATGTATTTTTCCCAATGGGCAGAACTGTGCAACGCTTTTCGCGATAGGTTAGAAAAAATCTTTCTGAATCCGACGGACGTAAAGACATTTCTTCATTAGACTCCATGAAGAGAAATCATTTTCTTCCACAATTGTAAATTTCTTATAGATATCTGTTTTACTTTTCGAAATGTCAGCCACCATAACCGAGCCCCTATCCTCAATATGATATGAATCTTCATATTCAAAAGTTTTTGACCTCTACAGCCCCCGAAATAACCCATAATCAGAACCACCTGTACAGTAGAGTAATAAATGTGTAATTCTTATAGTTTAATGCATTACCTTATGTAGTAAATGTTCTTCATCGGAAGCATCCATCAAACATTTGACAATGGCATCCCGACTAAACACTTTAGACTTTTTTGGCTCATAGCCTTTAGTTTTTCATTTGAGAAACGCTTCCAGTTCATGAAACTTTCTCCCATCTGTATTGTTATAAATTGTCATCGTTGGTTTTTAAATTGATCGCTTAGTCCACAGGTAATTAGGACTGTATGATTCAAACTGTAAGAAAAATAAATCAATATCACTTATACTAGAACGTGGAAGAATAAGTACGTCTATAAGTATGTCTTGAAAGTAAGCCAACATTATAGTTTCACTTATTTTCGTTTTCAAGTTAACTTTTAGCCACTGCAGGAATTTATCATATTTTTGTTTATACTTCGGTTCCGACTTTGTTGGTAATAGCGGGCACGAGCTTTTTCAGCTTCTTGTAACAAATCGTCTGAAAATCCCACTTCTCTCCATACTAGCTTTTCATTCAGTTTCACAAATTAATAAATTTGATAAACTTTTATTTACAAACTTGTCAGTTGATATATGGTAGTCATGTCTACTTAACTGTTAAACAACGTTCGTTTAATTTTGAAAATCAACAAAATTTGGTTTTCATGTTTCATTAGTATGAAATAAAAACCATGATCTATCACGTGAGTTATTGGATGTTAATAATCTCGGGCAAATTAACAATCCCTCTGGATTGCGATCTGTTGCCCTCGATAATTAACATCCTCATAACACCCTCGATACATAAATAACTATTATTAGTTTCTAAATTTATCTTGTGTGAAGAGGCATGTTTGCTTTCTTGCAATAGAGATTTAGAACAATGGCGAAACAGGAAAACTTAAAAAATTATTCCAAGGTTGGTTTTTACAGTGGATTGCGGTTGACCCATAAACTTACATTCAACGTGATCATCCGCGGCGACAGTCTTTGCCTTCATAGTCGCAAAAATCCGATTGACAGATAAACGCTCTGATAAACCTTAACAACGGAGCAGATCGTTCTTTTTTCCCACCTCGAAGAAGTGCATTCCTTCGTCGGTACCGCCATCGAGTGTCCGTGGAGTTACGTCCAAGTAACTCGCATTAACAATAAACCGTAATTAGCTTCCCACCGGATTCCTAATTAGTTCGATTCTTTGAACTTGAGAATGGCCAGCAGTTCGTCCGAGGATCATTCGGCCCATCAATCATTGCACTAGTTTCGGTTTTAATAAATCAAAGCCATGCCTTACCTAAATATCTTTGTGCCCGGTGACTGATATGGATGTCTTTGAACTTTATTATTCCCTAACGGGTATGGGGCCTTCACGGACGCAATTGTGTTGCGTTAAAACTCCTCGAGATTCGGTTTACTCGCAGAGCGTGCCTTCGATGGAAGTAGGGCGTTTTTTCCGAGGCGATTGCTTTGTGCAGAATTTGTATTTGCTTTTTCTTGTACCTAATTGAATTTAAGTGGTTTTTGGCGCCTGTGCTGTGTTATGGTTATTTTGCTATAATGTTTGGCACATTTAATATATGCTTTCTGATGGTATTACCGTGTGCAATAATGAAAGCCTGTAAACATCACAGTTTCTGTTCGCATCAAATTGAAATTTTAATCTCTTTTGAACACAATGGGCTAATATCCTTTTCTTGAAATGTTTCGTATAAAAAATTCTTTTTTTTAGTAATCGTAGGAATCAAATTGCAAGCATACTTTTCAGAAATAGTTTTATAATTTTGTAATTTCACAACCACAGGTATCGGCCACAGCGCATGTAAAATTATTTAGTAGGTAAATGCATGCAACGTTCTTGGTATCAAAAACTGCAAAATTGTAGGTAAAACTAAACGAATTAGCTATTCTCTCTCGTTGACATATTTTGTTATAAAACAACAAAGCTTTAATTAAACATTTTTATCACTGATGAGTTCTTATACAGATTCAGAACTTATCAAAAAAAAAATCAATGACTTATACAAATACAATTTTGTAAAAAATCAACTGCCTCTGTTCTAAAATGATTTAAAAATGCCCTTCTGCGCGGCACTGGAAGCTGGTCCACTGTCAAACCTGAAAATTTTATAACACCATCTTATTTCAGCAAATTCAACTGCGTTTGCCGCTATTGTAATTAATTAATAAAATTAATTTGTGGTTTAAAAGGCCTCTAGGAACTAACACAAATGCTTCTAGCCTTTGTCCGTTTTGAACTCGTTGATGTTATTGGCAGCAGCTATGATACCTTTGCGTAAATCATCACTAGTGTGCACTTCGGTGATACACTTCACATTTTAAATATCCCCACAGAAAAATGTGCAAACGATTTAAGTCAGGTGATCGTGGTGGTAATGGTATCGGTCCAATCCGTCGTCTATTTAAGGAAAAGCATTGTTGGAAATGATCTCGTTGAATCGCGTGAGAATCTTCAAAATCGTAAACATAAGTATTATGAGTATTCCTCAGCTGCTGTAATAAGCCGTGTATGACGTAAGTCGTCTGAATTCTTGTCGCGAGTATAACTTGTTTTGTTATTATTATAAATTATTTGTATTTGCATTCTAATGCATTTTGTGTAAAGGAACGTAATTAAAATATGTTTAATTAAACCATTGCAGACAACAAGACTCGCGGTCTTGTTTGTATTAAATATTTGTTAAATATGGCCCTGCTAAATGTGAGAGCACCCGTGCTGCTAAACGCGCCTGTCTGAAGTAGATCAAAGTACCGACAGTCGAGTCATTTTGCTGGTTTCGTTATGCTGTGATATTACCATGTATTTTTAAGCACTCTGCAGGTATTTAAATCCACTAAAAACTAACATACGGATTCCTCAACAAGGCGTAACGTTAGTCAGACTAGCGGAGGTTACGCGAAAAATTTACGCATCTGTTGCACTAATTTAAATAAAAAGCATACTCCTATTCACTACTATGTATAATACTTACTTTATGATATGTTAACTAATCCGTAGTACTGAACTGCGAAGTGAATCCCATTTAAAGGATAAGATTCAGATAAAAGGGCGCATTAGCTTTTAACGGAACGGTTAAAGCAGGAACAGGGAATTATCGAACGATATAAAAGCTTGCAAGGTGCCTGTAAAAATATAGACACAGATCACGGGTCAGATTTTTGTTCTTAGCATACCTGAAATAGTATATTATTCAACGAGCATGTAATGGTGGCTATACCTAATTCACGAGCGTGAAGGTTATGGCACGAGCCGTAGGCGAATGCTGTAAATCATCTGAGTGAATTTCAGCCATTATACGCAAGTCATATTACATTATTATTTCAATATTTAAGCAAACTTTTTACTGAAAACATTACATAGTATTTTGACATTGATAACATGACATAATATACAATTCAAAACTGTCAAAGCCCCTACCTTCAAGTTTGGCATTTGTAGTAAACTTCTACCATCATTCGGAAAAATGTTAGTAATGCCGTAACTGGTAAAGAGGGTACAGGAGGTTCAGGTTCAATTGCTGATACCGGATAATTGAGTAAATAATTTCGTATTGTAAAGTTTTAAATTTAGTATTTTATTTTACAAAGTTTAGGATAGAAGTACAAAACAGCATCTACAATTGCATTCTCTTATTCAATTGCAATTGCATAAGAAAAGCTACATATTATGCACCTATGTTTACAAGTGAACTGCTATAGAACTACGTTAGGTAAACTTCTACGGTACAGCAACTACGTTATTAAATTGATATTTTATACAATACATTAACAATTTAAACGTTTAATATTATGCTTAGAAATACGTATGGAGCTAATGGATATATCATGAACATTGTTATAGTCCGTGAATTTTACAATTCAGAAACAAAACAAATTTATTTTGAATTGTTCCCAGGCGATAGTGGTTTTTTGGCTTTCCGCCGGTGCTATTATTTGAAATATGGTGATTTTTCGGATTGTTATGCCATGACCTCGGTAACTGGTCGCTGCCAGTAACAGAATTAAAGTGCATATCCCTAGCCTTGGCTGGAATTCTTTAACCTGCCCTTGTTGTCCTCGGGCAACCCATATATTAATTTCGGCTTCTGTTGTTGGTATCACGATTGCTGCGGTCGGAACCGTTCCTCGGATAATAGTGGTCTTCCAAGACGTCCCATAGCTGCTTTCGTAACTGGTCGCATCCCATGGTTTCAAACGTTTCGTCGTTCTTCATTATCGGCATCTTCAGTGGTGACTCGACAAAAGTTTAACCGCGACTGAGCCGCGGAGCAGCGGGTCTGCCCCCACATAGCCTAGCCTGGGAGCAACAAGGGCAGGTCAAAGAATCCCAACTAAGACTAGGGATGTGCACTTTAACTATGTTATTGGCAGTGACCTGTTCCCAGATAAATTTAATCTATATTTTAATAACTTCAGCAGAACATTTATTAACCAAATAATCAGCATGAAATGCAAAACTCATATTGCAGTCAATCTCCCTAAATCCTCAATTCAGTTACTCGTTAAAGTCTTACATTATTTATAACATACCTAATCAAATTTAATAGAATTAATATTTTTGTGAATGAAAGGCAGTGACATTCATTTAAATTAAGATGCAGCTTAACATAGTATTTAAAAAAAATAATTATTTTATTTTATATTAAACAGTCCATATATGAATTGATTTCAGTTTAATATCATAAGCTTATAAAAGATATTTACAAAATTACAATCAGCTTCCAGTATCATTAATATAAATTAAGCCAAAAAGTGGGCCGAGATGGGACCCCTGAGGAACTCATAAAGTGATACAAAACGCAGTAGTTGATACCTAATAAAAACTGGACTATAGCATAAAGGGCAAACTTTAGAATGATGTAAATAAATTATATTAAACTAGACAGATTATTAACACTTCTGACATTGTCGTTTCAAAAAATTGATTTTTCAAATTTGAATCTGTATGCTATTTCTTTTTATATTTAGATATTCCATTTTAAAACGGAAATAAATAACTTATTAACTTATTTTTAACAGGACATAGTGGAATTTAGGTAATTGTTTAAAGTTTTTCTTCCAGATTTCGATTTAGTTGAAGTGTTTTTTTTTTATTATCGGCTTACGCCGACCGACCAAAAATTTAATAAAGAAGGCTACACATTTCCATGAAATAATAACCGAGCCCAATCTACATACCTGCTGATAATATTCCCGCCTGTGTCATTGTTTCTTGCTGTGACATAAACATCGTTTTTTTCTAATGTATTTCTTAATAAACGAACTGACTTGTAGCCCCGCAAAGAAATAGATACGAAGACGTTGGACTTTAAAAGCTGTTAAAAATACATAAAGCCGTAAATTGGGTTGAGGAGAAAGGGAATAAGAATAATGGATGGAAGCAAAGGGGATTTATTAGCGACACATTAAAACATGTTTTAAATCTCTTGCTTTTTCCTGAGATAGACAATGGAGGCGGTAAATTGAGTTGTTAAAATGAACGGATTTGTCGAAGAAAATATAGTCACGGTGGATATATTTCCTCCCATTCAATAAATAATATATGTTCTTTTATTTATTTGATGTACATGACAGTGGCGGCTCGTGCCTTTTTGAGATGGGCGGGTAACATATTTAATACAATTTTGGATTATACTTTTGTAATGGTAACATGTGAATGTTTTATATGTGTGCGGTATTGATAATAATATCTATACAGGGTGTCCGGAATATTAGTGCAAAAGCAACAAAAAAACTAATGTAAAAAATGTCTAAAACGCGTAGTTTTTCTACAAATACAAAAATACAACTGCAATAAAATGCAAATCGGTGTTATAAAATTACAAATTAAAGTACAACTTAGGTTAAGTAATTTTTTGAACACTTTATTAACCATTCCACATTTTCTGTGTTATGAAAAGAGCTCCATCCACAGTAAGTATGTTTAACTGTATTTGTAATTATCATATACAAATACCTGTTTGCTGTCATAATTCTATTTCCGTTGGTCAGAGGTTGATAAAATATCTGGAAGGACTTTTAAACAAACAAAAATGGTCCAGTTTGAAAAACATTTTTAATAAAAGAGTATCATTATTTTTTTAATATGGCATTATTTCTAAAAATATTTAGGAGCATCCTGTATATATTTAAATTTAATGCTTAGCTAATTTTAACGTCAGTGGTGTTTTGTTTCGTTAAAATTGATGAAGAGTACCTATTAGACAAAAAGAAATAGGAACCTGTTTTGACTAATTAAGAACGAAATTAGTGTTTTTCAAAGTAAATCCCAATTCAATAATTGGTGGCCAGTTTGAATAATATTATATCCTACAGCTATTGTAAAAATGCGCCATAGGATTTTGTATTGTGTTTGCGGTATGCGACTCATTCAAATTTGTTGTTAATTAATAACCGTGCCTGATGATTATATTATTTAAAAAAACGTCTTGCCGGTATTGGTATTGTGGCGGTATTCGACATGATGTTATGATGTTATTGTACTATTCTCTTCTAGAATCTTCCGTATTTTTATGTATCTGAAAAAACATCCACCATTCTGCTTCAAAAATATTTGTTTTTACTTTGAGTGGTTTAGTCGATTTTTCATTCCGAGAAACTTTTGTTAATATTTTGTGGTTCTCATGGAAATTACTAACGAGAACAATTCGATATCGATAAAAATATTAAAGTTCCAAAATAGTAGAGAGTGACTAATTCATAGCACTTAGATGAGTACAGGAGGTGAGTGTTGCAGAGTACAAGATTCCATCGGCGTACTACTTGAGAAGGGTTCAACAAAATTACAAAAAAAAAATACTTTAAATGAACCTAACACTAATAGTTTATTTTATAAACTCACCCGTGTTTATTTTATACACAATCCGTCTTTTCAATTTTTATTTTTACACTTTTTTTGTATCACGAATAATAATAGGAAGAGGGGGAGGGGTGCAATTTTTGCGTGATCACCCTGTACTTACGCGAGCCCCTTATTGTTGTAATTTAAGAATAATAGTTTATTATATTAGGATTAAAAGTGTCACTTTTGTGGCTAGCAAATTTTGGATTTACGCAAAATTGCGAGAAAAAAATAGACTTTTAATCTGAATGAAATATGCTATTTTTTCTTCAACTGAAATCCATCAATTAATTATTAATTTGTGCTTTGAAGTTATGCAAACTAAATTTGGATAATAAATCAAAGTAGGTAAGTAAGCCATATTGCTAATTGAGTTAATTAGTGATTGTTTGAGGTTCAATTTGCTGAAACAGTTTTAGTCTAAAGATTAAAAGTGTCATCTTTAGCTTCTAGGATTAAAAGTGAATACTTTTATTCCTAATATACTATTTCTTTCTCAGTAAGGAAAATGTCAACCTTGGAGACTTCCGACAGTCAAAAAATGTCATAGTTTTGTTACGGTTGGAGAAAAAATAAAATTTTTGTCCAACTTAAAAAAAATAGTGTTGACTGAAACCAGATACAATACAAAACTCAATAATATACATACAAGAATGGGAAGAATTTTTATATCTAATAATTAGAAGAACTCCAAGAGGGGAAGTATACATGAAAAAGCACATTAAAAGACAAGAACATAAAGCCATAGTAAAATATTATTTCAAGACTCTTTAACACTCACAATAATATATATTTTTTATATCGAAATGATGAACTTGGAGACGTGGTAATAAAGTAATCCATTGTTTAGGTTTTTTTTTTAAACAATGTCAATTAATTTATTCGTATGTTAGCTGAAATTAAATTATATAATTTTGGACCTAAATACAAACAGCTCCTCTCTAAAACATTTTTACTGGGTTTAGGGACAACTGATGCGTTTTTACTATATCTAGTGTCATGACTGTGAACAATAATTATTGGACTTAATTGATGTCTATTGCAATATTGTTTTATCAACAAACTTGCAAAAAACAACTGCCTTACATCAAACAAGTTTGTTTCTTTATACAACTCATTACTAGAATAAAAAGTGGTCTACCTGAAATAATTTTTATTTTAAGTTTGTGAATTTTTTTCAGATTATTTAAATGATTTAATATACTAATATTCCATAAATAATGTGTGTTTCTACCAAAGAGTAATACAATAAGTACTTATACGTAATTGTTCAAATTTAAATATTTTAGAGCAATATTTAAATTTATAAATAAGTGTTCGGAGTTTTTTTAACCACAAAATCGATGTGTTTGTCCCATTTAAATTTAAATCCAAATAAACACCTAAATACTTATTTTTAGAAAATATTTTGACAATTTCACCATTACTGCACATATCAAGGACATTATGCTGTGCAAATATTTAGAATAAGATGTAAAAGGTAGATGTCTTACTGAAATTTACTGTAAGTAGGTTAACAGTAAACCATTGCAGCTCCACTCTGAAGTCCATTTCAGCAATATTTTTTAATTTAGACCAATCAGTGGCTTTATAAATAACTGCAGTGTCAACTGCAAAACTGACAATATCACTCATATAAATCATTCAAATAAATAGTAAACAATATTGGCCCCAATATTGTGCCTTGAGGGATGCCATATTTCATTTCTCGTACATCACTTATCGCATTGTTAATCTTTACACATTGGTTCATATTTGTTCCGATTGTTGACAATAAGTAAGTAATTGCATGTTTACTGTATTCTGTATTCCGACGGCGCGGCTCTTAAATTGAGCATGTGCATCCGCTACATTGTAAAAAATCGTTGCATCGGCTTTCGCGGTAGGCAGGTTATATGTGCGGGGCATTAGCCGTTATTGGAAATATGCATATAAAAGATATTGATTTAGGTGATTGGAATAGCTGGACTTGTCGGAAAAATAGATAAACTAAATTAAAACGTTTTGTTGTTGATCGTAGTTTATGGCAGTCGCTGGCATTTATGACGGTCGAACGCCGGTAAAATTGTCAAACAGCGCTGCGAACACATTTTAATGCGCCGAATTGTGCAGAAATCGGTGTCTGTGGGTTTGAAGTTGTTTTACGGGAAAAAAATCGGCCCCAGGCTTTGCAAAGTCACACACATCGCTAATAAATTCGTCTTGTGTATTAATACTGGGTGTTGCTAAGCCAGAGCTTTGTACTACCCGAATTCATGGTATTCATGAGTAGAATTCAGTACAATATTTGTATAATCAGTATTCATTCAGTATTCCTATTCATCGCGTTTAGAGATACAGGGTGTTTATTAAAGAAAAGTATGACCCATACTTTAAGGTTTGCTTCAAATAAGGTAAATCACCTTATTTTCGTCCAACTTACCTTGGTACCATCTTGCTTTCTTAAGAAGTTATAGGCCCGGGAAAGTATTTTTTTTTTTTCATTTTTTGACGCTAATATATTTATTTCTTAGTTAATCAATATTCAATTTTTGTACAAGAAGGTTTTTTTGTGTGAGGTAGCAAGATAGTATTAAGGTAAGTTGATTTACAACGCCTTTTTCGTTCAAGGAAGCAAGTTAGCCTAAAGTATGACCCATTCCTTAATAAATACCATGAATATTCAGGATTCAGTACTCGAAAATAGTTTTCATGAGTAATGAAAATATTTATTAAATATTCTTGATTATTAGAGTATCCATGAATTTTGAGAATTGTTATTGTTCTTGCATTAAATTTAACTCAAATTGCTAAATATCAGGTTTTTAATTTCACTGCATTTAGTGCATTTAGTTATCTAACTTAAACGTTTACAATCTTAAAACACACAAGAAGCGATACGTTTAGGTTAAAAAATCTTACATCATAAGTAAGCAAATACGTTTCTGCACATATCAAGGACATTATACTGTGCAAATATTTAGAATAAGATGTAAAAGGTAGATGTCTTACTAAAATTTACTGTAAGTAGGTTAACAGTAAACCATTGCAGCCCCACTCTGAAGTCCATTTCAGCAATATTTTTTAATTTAGACCAATCAGTGGCTTTATAGATAACTGCAGTGTCAACTGCAAAACTGACAATATCACTCATATAAATCATTCAAATAAATAGTAAACAATATTGGCCCCAATATTGTGCCTTGAGGGATGCCATATTTCATTTCTCGTACATCACTTATCGCATTGTTAATCTTTACACATTGGTTCATATTTGTTCCTATTGTTGACAATAAGTAAGTAATTGCATGTTTACTGTATTCTGTATTCCGACGGCGCGGCTCTTAAATTGAGCATGTGCATCCGCTACATTGTAAAAAATCGTTGCATCGGCTTTCGCGGTAGGCAGGTTATATGTGCGGGGCATTAGCCGTTATTGGAAATATGCATATAAAAGATATTGATTTAGGTGATTGGAATAGCTGGACTTGTCGGAAAAATAGATAAACTAAATTAAAACGTTTTGTTGTTGATCGTAGTTTATGGCAGTCGCTGGCATTTATGACGGTGCAACGCCGGTAAAATTGTCAAACAGCGCTGCGAACACATTTTAATGCGCCGAATTGTGCAGAAATCGGTGTCTGTGGGTTTGAAGTTGTTTTACGGGAAAAGAATCGGCCCCAGGCTTTGCAAAGTCACACACATCGCTAATAAATTCGTCTTGTGTATTAATACTGGGTGTTGCTAAGCCAGAGCTGGGTACTACCCGAATTCATGGTATTCATGAGTAGAATTCAGTACAATATTTGTATAATCAGTATTCCTATTCATCGCGTTTAGATATACAGGGTGTTTATTAAAGAAAAGTATGACCCATACTTTAAGGCTTGCTTCAAATAAGGTAAATCACCTTATTTTCGTCCAACTTACCTTGGTACCATCTTGCTTTCTTAAGAAGTTATAGGCCCGGGAAAGTATTTTTTTTTCTATTTTTTTACGCTAATATATTTATTTCTTGGTTAATCAATATTAAATTTTTGTACAAGAAGGTTTTTTTTGTGTGTGAAGTAGCAAGATAGTATTAAGGTAAGTTGATTTACAACGCCTTTTTCGTTCAAGGAAGCAAGTTAGCCTAAAGTATGACCCATTCCTTAATAAATACCATGAATATTCAGGATTCAGTACTTGTAAATAGTTTTCATGAGTAATGAAAATATTTATTAAATATTCTTGATTATTAGAGTATCCATGAATTTTGAGAATTGTTATTGTTCTTGCATTAAATTTAACTCAAATTGCTAAATATCAGGTTTTTAATTTCACTGCATTTAGTGCATTTAGTTATCTAACTTAAACGTTTACAATCTTAAAACACACAAGAAGCGATACGTTTAGGTTAAAAAATCTTACACCATAAGTAAGCAAATACGTTTAATTTATATACAAACTTTGACGGGTACGGGCAGACTAAACAGAACTCAAACAGCGTAGTAAATATGAGTTACCCCACTGCGCCTTTCAATATGTACTGGAGTATTCATGAATTCTGAGGATTGTTATTGTTGCACTATATATTTTTCTCAAATTGCTAAATATCAGGTTTTTAATTTTACTCCATTTTATAGTTATCTAACTTTAACGTTTACAATCTTAAAACACACAAGAAACGATACGTTAGGTTACAAAATCTTTACACCATTACGTCGAATACGATTAAAGCCGGGTTTAATTGATATACAAACTCTACTCTTTGATTACGAGCACGGGCGGTCTAAGCAGTGCCCAAACAGCGTAGTAAATATGAGTTACCCACTGCGCTTTTTGCTGGTGTTCGGAGGCCACCATAATTTGGTGTTTCCACGTTAAAAAATTTTTTCAATGTATTCCATAGGACTAATTCATGTATATAAATAAATGTGAGCAAACAAAAAGTCCTATTTAAATCATATTCGTTCTCGCTATACATTAACAGCATATCTGCTAATTCTTACTTCATTTTAAACAGTTGATATAAAAGTAGCAAATAACAGGACGTTTACATGAACAATGCAAAACAAGGGAATACAGGAATTTCGAGTCCTCGGTATTTATTACTTGTTTAACTTGAACAGCTTTGTTGTTAACAAGATTGATCAAATATATATACTCAGGTACGGTCTTGATATGTCGTTATAGGTGGGTATTTTCTTTATCTTCTATTTAACTTTTGTATCAGTAGAGACACCTCTTTCCTCTTTAGACTCAGTTTTTTTTCTAATCAGCGGATACTCGACGTTTTCAAATAAAATTTGTGGGTGGTATCACGGGGCACGGGTCGTAAAATATTTACATAGCATTTCCTGGACTTTTACGTCGTAATTAAAAGCACTGGATAGAAGGAAACGCGTATATGGACGTTGCTTTTATCAGGTACATAAAACCAAACACAATCGACAGGAAGGCATAACGATGCCCCAAAAAATGCCAGGAATGTTTTATATCGATTAGAATATGTATTAGGTAGCTGTAGTTATTACTGACAGATATTCGTTTGTTAACTATTGCGAATTGTTGCCAAACATTATTGGGATTAGTCGACAAATAATAAACAGAAAATGTAGATATAGTATTTACACATTTTCTGTTTATTGTTTATTTTATTGTAAAAGTATTTATACTATATAGTATTATAATTTATAGTTAGTTTAGGCAACATATATATTTGTTTTCTTTATTTACTTTTTCAATTTTATTAAAAAATAATGTAGTATGCAGTATTAAATATTAAGTGTTATGCTTCTTGCAGATAATGTCTAAAAACATTATTTGGACGATTCTACTGCCTTTGCAGGTAAAGCTTGCTACATACTATGCGTGAATTCGCAATTCATGACATGCGAAGAATTCGCGAATAGTGTAGTCTAATTCGTCAAAAATCTATTCATAACAACGATGCACGAATTCCTTACAAACCACGCATCGCGAATCGCGAATTCGCGCTTAGTCTGTAGCGGGCCTAATATAGTGAGCAAACTTCTTATTTATTCTCTTATCTACGTTTACCAGGCAGATTGAGAAACATTATGAATCAATAATATAATGAAAAAAATACATGTACTTAGGGAACAAACAAGACAATAAAAAATTGCAGACCATGAACCTTTACTTTATTACCAATGTTTTTACAGTTTGGCAGTGTATTCAGCCAAGTGTTTCTTTGAATTTTTGTACATTATAATGCCAGAACGTGAAATTTCTGCGATTAACTGAGCAATAATGACTGCTTTACATGATGCTGGACATTCTAATCATCAGATATCAAACATGTTGGGCATTCCTAGATCATATGTTTTACGAATAGTACACAGATATGAAGAATTTGATACAGTGCAAAATAAGCCACATAGTGGACGTACTCATGTCTCTAATGAAAGGGAGGATAGGTATTTGGGGCAATATGCCCCTAGATACATCTTCAGCTCTCAGGGCCCACTTTCAAGATACGTTTCGCCGTGTTATATCGACACCTACTATTCGAAGACAACTCCACAACGCAAATTTACGTGCTAGAAAACCATTACGGGTCCCCACTCTACTTCCAAGGCATCGTGCTGCCCATCTCCAGTGGGCGCGAGAACATAGGGGCTGTCTGTTACGCCAGTGGCGGTGGGCCTTATTTACAGACGAAACCAGAATTGGGCTGGTTACTGATGACAATCGATGAAGAGTCTGAAGAGAACCAGGTCGTCAACAGCGACTTCATTTTCCCCGTGAAGTTGCTCCGTATAAAGGGGATAACGTAATATTTTGAGGCGGAATAATATTCAATCGCCGCACCCCATTAATTCGCATACCACAGAATATGACCAGTTAAATTTACATGCGCCCATTATCTACCCCCTACGTAATGAATTAGGTGAAAATTTTGTATTTATGGACGACAACGGTAGACCATCAAGAAGGGTTCAAGAGACACTCGAAGCAGGACATATCAATAGATTAGATTGGCCAGCCAACTCTCCTGACATGAACCCTATTGAAAACATGTGGGATGTCGTTGCTACAGCCATTCATAATCATATTCCCCCATCTCAGACTTCAGATAAGTTAGTCGTGGCGGCAGAAGAGAAATAGAACAATATTCCACAAGAGATCGTTAACCGCTTGATTATCTCAATGCACAGACGTGCTAATATGCTATTGAAACGTGGTGGAGGTCATACCGACTATTAGTCAAGTAGAGAACTTGCTTTGTTACTTCTGATTTTGATTTCATAAATTTTGTCAAAAATGTCACACATTTGCTGGTTTTTAATTTTCTAAGTACTCATTTTATGTGTGCAGTAATTTTCCATTAGAGTTGTAACTACATTCTGCTGTGTTATTTCACACTATTGACTAGACAATCAATAACCAACAATCCACTCTGTAATATTACAAATAATAGAAATCAGTAAATTACTATTGATTCTTCAAACTTTAACGCTGTTTGTTATGTTACGATGCATTTTTGGAGATATGTTTCTTAAAAAAATCCTTTATTTTTCGAGTCTCTTATCATCTTTCAAAATTATCTATTAAAAATCTGGACTACCCTGTATAAGGCGTCGACATTCCAAGATCGGGCCCTGTTTATGACGAACGGTGCATCATCGCGCGTATTAAGGGTGATTTCTTATCGAGGTAAAATATGTGCGCGTCCCTCTCGCAAATAATGCATACGAGCAGGAATGGCGGAGGTGGTTCCCCCAAAACATGCGCCGGCGAAAGATTGATGTACGATGTGTCTCCCGGCGTCCGGAATCAATTTGCAACAGCTAAAAACGCACGCTACATGTCTGATTTTTTGACATAAAATCCGGTTCGCGGAGGGCAATAAGACTCATTTTATATTCGCCGTAAAACGTGACGCTTAGGCGTCTGATATTTTGAGCATCTTTCCCTATTTTACTACTGTCGTCGCGAACTGCTACAATGTTTCCCCCTGGCACTATTATGTTTCTGGGTCTCTATGCAGCGTTTAATAAGTAGGAGGGGAGGATAAAATATGGTTCTTGTAGAAAGGTTTTGAATGATATCACTATACAGGTTAGTCCTAATGAGACAGGGTGGTCGGTTATAAATCGTTTCGATATTTTCACCACCGAGAGAAGTATCTTTTAACTATTAGTAAAAATTGATTATCCTCAGCAAAATATAAAAAAATTGAAATAAGTTTCAAAAAGTCTACTTTTCTGCCGTAAGAAAGCAATTTTACTAGTGATTAAATAGATATTTAAGCATTAAAAGCGGTCCTGCTCGAAGGCAAAAGTTACCAATATTGTCTGAGACTAGTAAAGTCTCAATATCCTACTATCAAAAATGACAAAAGACAGGATACAATTAACTTGGAGATTTATTAACAGCGTATCAACATCATAAACAAGGGTTCCTTCTCCGTGGTAGCCATATTTGAGAAAATTATTATTTGAGCCGTTTGAATTATTAGCTCTCAATTTCTATGTCTATTATCCTGGCAAGCCAACATCAGCGGCCGCCAAAAACAAGTACTGTATGTTTTGTTGCTATTTTGTTGCTAACTTGTACCACCAGTTTCAATTTTGTACCTTGTGCCGTTTTCGAGAAAAATGTTGGGTGCTAGAGTAACATTACGTTAGCAAGCTATCGAATTACTCCGCAACTAACAACGATAGCAAAACGATTTATGTACCATATTGTTGCTCGTCGAGTACTTTCTGAAGGTGTATAGTTTTTCAAAAGATAGTACAAATTAGCAAGAAAATAGCAACAAAATATCCAGTACTTGTTTTTGGTGGCCGCTAATGTTGGCTTGCCAGGGTAATAGACATTCAATTGTTTTATTAATTGTTATTTATAATTTTGTAAAATGCATTCAAGTGGCGATTCCAATCATGAAGATGCCTGTCACGCGTAGAATGTTCGGCTGTTATACCAGAGTCAAGAGAACGGTATGAACATGCTTTCAAAGTTTTGAAAGCATAGTTATGAGATGAGCATATCAGCGAAAAGGTGGTATTGGCTTATTTTATAAGAATAAGTGAAAAGCTTAAATCACCAGGAAGTTTATGGACGAAATACTAAATGTTAAAATCTACAATTTTCCATAAATATCGAATTGATATTTCCAAATTTACATTAAATGCTTCTCGCAAAAGAAAAAATGTTGGGCATGCACTTAAAAAATCGAAGGTATTTACAAGCGAAAATATGAATAGGTTTCTAAAAGAATTCCCAGATTAAATTTATATACATGTGAAAATGGGAATAGCAGGCGCCTGTAAAAAAGAAGAATTATATCAGATGAAAATACGAGATACCCAGGATAGTGGATCATTTATTACAGTCCACATTCCCAATAGCAAGACTAATTTTGTACAAACTTACGAACAATAATCAATTCAGATAACGGAACAATTAATTATTTGGAGTACTTAAGAATATTTGAAGTTAAGATAAAAAAAACGCAAAGTTTAACTTTTCTTTACTTAGTTGAAACTTGACACCCTGATAGGTATTTAGAGACTACATTTTGCGTTGAGTTCTGACCAATTTTAACTTAACTTAAATTGCGTGCATAAGAATGAAATTAAGAAATTTTCTCGAAAACGGTTCATCGTGTCAAAAATTATCAAGACATATTTTGTGTAATTTTAATTGGTTTAATCGAATTTTGAAAAAAATTTTCTTAAAAAATGGCACTACAACGGCTAAATTAAAAATAATTTAATACCCGCAAAATGTATTCTCTAAATATCTATTAGGGTGCGCTAAGTTTCAACTAAGAAGCACTTACTACTCAGAAAAATCAAATCAAAATTTGATTTTTTTTCAAACTTTAACACCCTGTATCTGGAAAACAAAGCCGTTGCGGACCCATGTTTATATGAACTTTTTGTCTTAAAATCAATCATAGATTAACACCCTGTATATTTACGAGTATAGAAAATTATTTAATTATTAATTATTTCTTTTTCTCCCTTTCTAAAGGTTCTCTAATAAAGAATATGTTTGTTAGTTTTTGTAACTATATAAAGCAGAATATATTATTTAATACATTAAATTAGTTATTAATAGAGGCCAACTTCTGAATGTAGCAACTGCTCACCTCATTTCTATCCCACGGTTGTGCATTATTCAGCGTAATACAAAATATTTTAGTGAGTCATCAGCGCCCATCATAGAGGTGAGAATGCCAGGTTTCAGATAATATGTTCTCCGCAATGTTTTATATTTTATGTCTATCTATCTATCTTTCTTTTGTTTTAAAATCGATACTGCCTTATCTTACAGGTAAAGATTTTGTATTTTACGTTTGATTGTCAGTTGTGTTCTTGGTTTGTCATCAAAGCTTTTAAAGGGTAACAGTTTGTATAAATTTTATTTACGGCATCTTAAAATAGCAATATAAACACAGATATGGAGACGGTGTGCGTATGGTGGATGATTCTAAATTTATGAGTTTTAAAATCAATTAATACCCTTTTGAATATGCTTTGTAAAGTGGTTGAAGAATTTGAAAAGTCTGTTAATTTAAATTACGATTAGTGTGTCAATTCGATGTGTAAACAAAGCGGAAATCAGTATTAGGAGTTGGTGGCACTGTGGCGTGATCCGTTTCGTTAGTCTTTATCACGTATTGTCGCAGGATCTCACATCTAAAAAAATTAAAAATATATCTAGATGACATACTGAGAACAGCATAAGGCGAATCAATTGATACAGCAGTTGGTTAATTTGTATATGTATTGTTTTATTATATATAGAATTCACACATTTTTTGGCAGTACACTACGAACCTACAACCGTCAACATTTTAGAATAACAGACTCTTCAAACGTTATGAACTGGCGTATAGTGCCGAGCATTGTAATAAACATAAATATACACGTGATGTAGCACGTAGCTACATCTAGTGGCCACTGGCTACATCATGCTAGACTTGAGCGGTGGCAGCACCACAAAGCGTCCTGCCATATTGCAGGTATCATTGAAAGTGTGACCTTTATCGCCGCCGACAATAACGATATTGCAATAGCAATATTTCAGGAAACAGCTATTCTGCAGACTAATGCTCCGACCAGCATCGAATTACACCTGAAAAATTTATATGAAACAGCCATAGTCATTCGTCAGCGGTGCTACTAGACATATACCGGTTTCAAGCTTGTTAGCTCATCAGTACGCCATAGGAGGCAATCGACGACTAACCCTGGATGTTCGTGTTTGTCAAATTCGACAGAAGGGAAGCTGGATGTGGGGTTTATTAGACATTAACCCGTAGAGTAGTTATTTCCTATATTCTGGTTTTACTAATTATTACAAGTTTTGAGTATATGTCGTCATCTTATACCTTTGGCACTACGTACTCTAATGGGTTAGGTGTTAGAGTAATGTCGGTAGTATAAAAGTAGCGACATCTAGCGAAGTTTTGAATTGGTCAAGTGATTGTAGAGTAAGTATGAGTAAGTTTTTAATCTTGTCCGTGTCTGGTTTAATCATTTTGTGTTACATAAGAGTGGATTATTTATTTAATCAGGGTAAAGGATTTCATAGTAAAACTAACGCACTTTGACTGCAAGTTCCGATAAATCGCAGCTAGCATTTCAATGGCTTCAAGGAAATCGTAATTATTGCTAATGCGAAAATTCGACGTCTCTAATGAATAGGGGTTTAGATTACATGTAGATAGTACACTATCGTCTCCGTGGACTCCATGAAATGAGAAGTATATGGGGACAATTTGGAAATACTGCAAGTTCAAGCGTATCTACAGATCTACCAGACTCATGCTCCACAGTGTCTTTTAATTTAGAGACAACGTTTTAGTAATTAGAGAAATAGTGTGTTATGTCGATGTATCAAACCGCAAATAGGCAGGTTCAGCAATTTTTGTATTTTATTGAAATCAACTTATGCAATAAAAAAGTAGTCTTGCCAAATTTAAGATCAAAATTTAAAGAAATACTCGTAAGGCAGTTTTGAGCATTTGAAGATCTCCAACCCATGCCATGGAATAATGATGACACTCTCTTAAAACAGTTTTTGATCTTCTGGAAGTTCTGAGTAGAAATTTCATTAAATCTCTATCGGTGAGTGAAACAACTAATAACTAATATTAAAAATGTGAAGTAGATTTCATTACAAATACATCAGAAGTTGTAAAAAAATCGCAAAATTCATTTTAAAGAATGTCATTATAATTGCAAACGATAGTACCTGTATGCGAGACTAGGATGCGTGACGTCAGCTACCTACCTCCCGTCGCCTGACGTGGACATTTATTACGGGTTATGCGAGTACGCCGCCCATTTGGATGGTCTATCGAAGCAAGAAGCGATAGCCAGCAAGAAAATGATGTTTTGTACTTAAATGTGCTAATACGTATATCTATTAAATCAAATAGATTTTTTAAAAGCATTTGTAAATTTAAGACATTTTAAGAATATTCTCAACCAAAATTAACGTATTTAGAAAAAGTTTAGCAAACAATCCGTTGCAGTTTTACAAACATCCGTTTCATAAAATTTTTATGTATACCGAAGTTCAAATCACAATGAATTTTCACGTTGAGTGTGGTGTACATAGTTTGCATTTTCAATTTTTCTTGTGTGAGAGTGTCTGAATAAAAAGATACAAAATGCAATGGCACAATCGATCATCCTTTCATGAACTGACAATTTTCGAAGACCACTTGGTAATGTAGAACGTATGATTTAAAAATGGACAAATATAGTTATCCTTATTTAACATTTGAACTACTTACTTCTCTAAAAAATTGATAGTGACAAGAAAATCAATAAAAGATTTTTGTAAAAGTCAAGTGTCGGTTTTTATAAATTACCTAGTGAAACCAACTTGCGCAAAATAGGTTGCCGAATAATTTTCTTCCCGATCTGTAAATAGGTGTGAATGACCATGACTTAATGTGCAAAATATTTGTACCTAGTTAATATCTGGTTATCTGGACTTATTTTTTATGTTGTAATAATTTTTCTTATAATAATGATTATAAAAATGAATGTTGATCTATTCTTATTTTACAATGCACAAGATTAGGTATGACTAGTAGGTAATAGGTTGTGTTGAATACTGTTCGCGTTGGTCTCTAAAAAATCAAACACCATTTGTACATTTACTACTGGTAAATTATAGAAGTCGGCTTCCTGCATTATATGTACTATGAAATTTTAATAAATACAAGCCAAATTAACTGTTAGTTAATTATATTTAATCCTGCTTGCTTCTCGCTTTACAAGATAAGCTCGGTTACCGAGGCAGGACGGAGCTTGTAGTAGGCTTGTGACGTCAGACCAATTAAAAACCGGTTTGTGGATCTCCCTATAGGGAGAATTTTAGTTTGGTAATTACAGCCGTTAGATATTTTTGTTTTAAAAAATATGTTGTACGAATCTATAAATTGTAATTTTACAATGAAAATAAATTTTCATTTCGGATGTCCGACGAACCCACCTATTAGAGCAAATGTTTCATCAGTTCTTCGAAAGGTTCGAAGTGAGCTCGATTTAACCGTCTTTATGTGGATGTGTCGCATAGTTCGTTAGTTACTCGGGTATTTCGACATTGATTCCTAACAATGTAGAAACATTACACGGAGAATATTGCTATATAATAGTTCATCATATGCATTCCCATGGCTGACACGATAATACGTACTCCTCGAAAACAGCTAGTATGTATTTTTGATTGGACAAGATTATTACAACCTGGGCCGGCGTATTGTTTGTTTGTATATCTTGATGTGTCAGGCACAGGCTCACGTCAAAGAAACGATTTTTAGACTTCCTCCAAAACGTTCTTTGTTGTAACGGATGTTGGGCATCGTTTCTCGTTATTGCATAGCCGGTCGAGTACCACGGTTAAATGCCCGTCGCAGTTTCGATTGGTGGATTAAAAATGTATCGGTGTTGCCCATCTGTTTGTTTTCGGATCGTGTCACATTAGAAAAAATCCGGTATGTGAAAAGCGACACAATCTAGAATCAGGAGTACTATTAGAAAAGTCATATACAGGGTGATTTTTTATCATGGAAAATGCTTTTTTCTTATAAATGTCTGAAGCCTTGCCAATCAAAGTTTGTTTGAGCTTGAGGTCCGCTGACTAGATAGGCCACTGACGTAATCTAATAACCATATGGTTTACTGAAAGCGAGATTGCCATATCATTTGTAAGATAAATAGTTTTTTAACGTAAATTCAATTTTTGATTCCAACGATTCTCAAAAATTATCCATAAACGTGCAAAAAACGTACCTACTTGCAGAAAAACGAACTATTTAAACAGTTATTTACATCTCACAAGTTAATACCATTGTACACTGTTAGAAAGATACACAAATTATCCCCTTAAATTATTTTATGAAGATTAACAAAAAAAAACTATGATTTTCACACAACATCTTAGAGTTTATTTTCGCCACATAACCTCAAAAAATATGTCAGTGCTAACTATTTTGTACTTCGTAGACTCGTAGGGGTGAAACAGATTTTACAAATAAACACAAAATATGAATAACAAAGTAACCCGTTTGTTGTACACGTTCAATATCAAAAGAATGCAAAGTAAAATATTTTAAAACAGTGTCAATCGCTTGCAAAAAAGAAGCTGATGTCGTAGGCACAGGTGACACGGGCAGTAGGCGAAATGTCCCGCACCAGCCCTATCTCTAGGATTGATAGTCGAGGTCGACGAAGAGGATTTGTTGATACCGGTGAACTGGTATGGTCCAGGGCAAAGGAATAAGATGTGGCAAAGGCAAGGTACAAGTGGAAACAAAACATGTAATAATAAGTAATGCACTGCTTGACGCATCTGTTTTAAGAGTTGCGGCACTGTGATCAAGTAAAATAGGGTGCATTATTGAAACAGCGAAAAGGTTGACATATTTGTTAAGCAGTAATAATCAGTGATAGTGATAACGATAGTATGTATTGTGATAAATCCTTTGTTGGAGTGTAGTAAAAATGGATAATGACCAGATTCTGGATAACTGTGAGTAGAGAATCTGGTTTACATTTTCAATTTATTGGTGGATTATAGGAATGGCAAAGGGTAGGAGATGGCCATTAATATTTTCATAAATAAACATATTTCATTCATTCTTTGACATGTCTAAAAAATTCTAGTTAACTTTGTAGAAGCCTATTCCAAGACGTAAGTGTAATACTGGTTATTCCTGTTTTTTTTTTTAACAATGAACTGTGCTGCTGTTTAAAATATTTGTACTTATTGAAGGTCCTTGTATAAAGTAGCATTTGAAGAAAACAAGTGCGGTGCCTTGCAACACTATAACTGTAATTATTGACTTGAATCAATATCCTATAAATAATAATAAAGTAATAATA
Organism: Monochamus saltuarius; assembly: GCA_025584915.1. NCBI lineage: Eukaryota > Metazoa > Arthropoda > Insecta > Coleoptera > Cerambycidae > Monochamus > Monochamus saltuarius. Next base: position 10,086,818 of record CM046722.1, read on the forward strand.
ATAATCGTAATAAAAGTATTAACTACATCAATTTAAGAAACTTAAATACAATAGATTTTTTATACATGCAACATTAATACAGTGCCTTCATAAATGATTACAAGCCACGTGACCAGGACTGTGATTCTCGAAGAATAACTCGTATACAAATATATTTCTTGTCTCTCTCAATTGCCGTAGTGAGGAAAAGGATATTCGCATATGAATTGCTCTGCGATTGATTTGAGAATCTCGACCCTGATCACGTGAGTTGTAATCATTTATGAAGGCACTGTGTCTATCTACACATAGATTATCGCTTTCTTATTTTGGATGGAGTTATTTTTTTTTTAATATGCACTTGTATGTATTATTTTTCAATCATGTTTTAGTTGAGTTACGCAAGGGAAGAAAGGCTTAAAATGTATGAGTTTAATTAGGTATACTCGCGTCAAGAATTCAGACGTCTTACGTCACGGCTGACGTTACACATTTGTTTTTATTGTCAACGTAATTTTCGATATTTGGTCGCGTTAATCATTTTTTGCAATTTAGTGCAATATATAATGCAAACTTTTAGTGTAGTATATAGTTTTATTACTATCAGTTGCAGTTTCTTAAATATTTTGATGAAAATATAATGAATTATTCATTTGTTCGTATGACGTAAGTCGTCTGAATTCTTGTCGCGAGTATATTGTGTTAGTACCAACACTACAGATATTTCTATTCGTAAATACATTTTAGATAGTAGCATTGGTACGTTAAAGCTTTAATAATTCTATTTCCTTCGCGTTATATTAAAGGTTGTCTAATATCTAATCGAAACTATAAAATAATAAATTAATATTAATAACAAATAACTAAACAAATAGTACACACAATGAATTACAAAACACTCGAACCAATGACTCTCTAGATATAAGTTACACGTTTGCATTGCGAGGGCGTAATTTTTAACTTGAAACGTAAGTACAGTCAACAGTCAGTTTTAGAAGTTTGTTCATGTAATGCAAATCTCGTACTATTATCGACTGGCCACAATCCTACATGCAATTTCCAATTATGAATTGAAACATTCAAACAACAAGGTCTGATCGTCTTCTGGGATGAGGAGCATCATTAAAATGTCAAACTGACTCTCTATGAAACGTAGAATCATTTTCTTGCTGTACATCTCCAATTTTATTTGTAGAACCGTAAATATTCTGAAACCATATTCGTTTATTTTTTTATTGTCACACAAAAACACTAACACGACGAATTATAACGATATAGTAGGTGGATCGAAAATACGAAAAAAATTGTTTACAGTAGAAAATTCGTTTTGTTGTGGACCTGCCTACGCCGTCAATCGATTGATTCGAATCTAGAGTAAATAGTGGGTTTGTTTCTCGATGACAAATCGAAATTCTTACCCTCGACGATAAGCTAAATCAAGATACGATGCTCGTATCCGCATTACAGTCATACTTACACGGCAAGAATTCACTAATTCCTATTCCATGTCACTTGTGTTTACGTTATCAGCCATATATTTCCCGGGGACCTCGTATTTGTGATGAATTAGTACAAACTTATATTTAATGTGCTGAATAAATTTTTGATAAGTCCTGAAAGGTGGTAATTTAGTGCCTCGTGGAAAGCGAGATGGGCTATTTTCGGCGGTCGCCGGCCAAAATTTTACCCAGTTTCCCCTTTATTGTTTTTATAAATCATTCGACGTATTTAACGTAAAGTATTCATTCCTGTTTCTTGTTTCAGGTAAGCTGGAGAATAACTAACAATGGATGTATGATTGGGTGAGTTTGTGTGCTAAGAAGTCCATAACACATCTATTAATGTACAGAAAATGTAAAATTACATTTTACTTTTACCTTTCACTTTCCAATTATTGAAATGCGCACATAAATAGTTTATAAGTAAATTAATTCTTCCATACGGGAAGTCACTATAAAAGAAAATATGTACTGTAAAATTACAATAAAATCAGTTGTTGGTTGATAGTTTTATTTTTGTATTCAGGCAATATTTGTGTCGATTATTTCATTGAAGTGTAAATTTACAATCTCATTTTAAAATATCTGTCAAAATATTCTGCATAATTACTTTTGAAAGTGTAAAATTACAATTAAAGTTGGTCGATAAATTTAGCGTAGTTCTATTATTAATACATTAATAATTAAATTTAATTTTAATTGTAATTTACAATTACAAAATTGATTACTTGTGTGAAATTTAATAAAGTATTACGTTGTATTACAATTGAAGTATACATTTACAATTACGTTAGAAAATAGATTTGAATAGAAATGAAATTTTATATTTGGAATAGACACGGCAAATTACCGCATATTTACTGAAAACTTCTAATTTTATTAAAATTACAATTAAAACTGATACATTCTGCTAGCAATAACTTGAGTGGTGGATTATATTGTTAAATTTCATATCTCCTCGCCCAGCCGTCCAGTGATATTCAACAATGCATGTAGTATTACAGTTGAAATGTAAATTTACAATTAAATTTCAATTTGCAACATTACAACTTGCTGCATTGGAAAAACTACTTTAACGTAAATGCAATTTTACATTTGGTGATTTCAAATTTGACAGCTACCAAATTATTACCCAAAATGAAATAATCGATTATACTGAAATTAAATTAAACATTAATTATGTAATATACAAAACAGTAAATGATTGTTTCATTTAATGAAAATATACATAGTTATTATAAATTCAATTATTGTCGCAAGGAAACACAGGTACACATTGATATCGACATCGAAGTCATGACGTAATTTGGAAAATTACATTAAAATTACATTTTCTTAGAGAATATGCGCGGTAATTTCTTAATTGAATGGGACTTATATTTTTATAGTTACTTTTATATGTGTAAAATAGTGTAAAATTACATAATTTCGTAGATAATTTTGTAGTTATTTGAAAAACTGTATGTATGCGAATTTACCCCATCTTCGTTCACCGATGTTTGTGTTTTCTCGCAGTGAAAAACCTCATTTCTTTCAGCCGTCTCCAGCGTAGCGTTACAAAAGTAGGCCATGTATTCCCCCGATCATTTGTTTAATTATCGGCTTGTTCCACGGAACGATACGCCAACTCGGATCGTCGCCGTGTTTCGCCGACGTGCACAATTGATTGTATGTTTTCGCTAGACCTGATATTGACGTATTCATTTGTCCCAACGCTTAACAGCTAATATAATTGAGCACATTAGCTATCGGAGAATGATACTTAACCTTATTTTCGAATTTGATTTGGAGCGTTAATAAGGGCGACGCGACGCGTCGCATCGAGTGGATCGCGATGGGTGCGGGCGTAAGATATACCTCGACAGTGGCGGCGCGTTGCTTTGTCAAGTGGGCGCCTAAATTGTTCTTTTCCCATGATTTTATTTAATGCAACATAAATGTGTATTACAGAATGGCGTTAAAAAATCTAGGGGTAGGCTTTATGTTTAAAAATACGAAAAAAAAATATAAAGGGTTTGGAAAGGTTTTCGAGATACAGGTTGTTTTAAATTTTCTGTCTTAAATACTATACTCTTTATTTCTCGAAAACCGATCGAGATATTGAGATGAATTTTGGTACACAACAGTGTATGGTGAAGGACTATACTATTACGTGTATAATTTTCTCTTGTAATATACTAGCATCAGTAGCGTTCGTGCCGTTAAATACATACTTATTTTTAGCAAAAATAATTGTACGCCACTGATTTTTGGACAAATTGGGTATCGTTCTCTTAAAGCCAGGTTAATTCTGCTTAAAAAGTCTCTTGGACTTTTCCTCTTGACGCACCGTTTTCGAGAAGAATAAATTTATTAATCTTAAAATAGACCAACTTTGGAATGCTAATTAAAAATTATGTCATAAATTCCAGCATGTAAGACTTAATTAAGTAAAGATAATACAAAGTGTCGAGTGACTTGGTTTTGAAGTGTTTAAGTTAGTTTTTAGTACACTTTTTTGTTAGTAAATATGGTGAAATATTTCTTTGAAGAATTAGCTGACATACATTTTATGTGTGGCAAAGCAAACGGAAATGAAACAAGACATGAAGATGCATTCCCTGACCGCCAATTACTTTGTGCAAACACTCTTTCGAATGTTCATAGACTTATTTTGTAAAAAAAAGTGAAAAAAGAACAAGAACAAGAACTAAAACACTTCAAAAACAATCGACACATTGTGTTATCTTTTTTTGTTTAAGTCTAATATGGAATTTATGACAAACTGACACATGCCACCTAGATCATTGCTTTTTAATTACCATTCCAACTTGGTGACTGGTGGTGAATTAACTTGACTTTAAGAGAGCTATACCAATTTGTCCAACAATCAATGGCGTACATTTATTTTACTATAAATGAGTATGTAACGGCACGAATGCGACTGCTGCTAGTATATTACAAGAGAAATTTATACACGTAGTAGTCCTACATTATATACTGCTGTGTACCTAATCTTATCTCAATGTTTCGATCGGTTTTTGAGACAGAAAATTCTAAACAGCCTCTATCTCGAAAACGAGGCATTTCCGGACCCATGTTTATATAAGCTTCTTTTCTTAACATCATTCTGTCACATCCTCTATAATTGCACCGTAAAATATTCTGGGTGATAAGGGTTACTTTTTCTAATTTCGATTTTTTTGGTTGCTAACAAAATTTTTATGAACCGCAAAATGATACAACGCATGCAGTACAAAACACCAAAATGATAACTGTAACAACATTCGTTCATAGCACGCACGTTACCAATTGGAACTTTAAGGTTAATGGAAGCGTGGTGTCCAACAAAGACTTCACACGCATCTTGTCACTTATCCATCGATAAGCGACATGTGACATGTAATACGTCAATAATAATGACACTATAAAATGAATTTAACGACTTGTTTTGAACTGCTGGCCTATTAGCAATGAAATTTATTTTCAATTTTTGATTAGTTTGTGGTTGTTTCCACTCACCCATAAATTTAATTACGAGTGCAAGCAATTCAAAACAAATCGTTGAATTATTTTTAAAGATAGTCATTATTATTGCAAAAGTATGGACATACTATTAGGTTAGGTTGCTCGAACTATTAGGGTAGGTTAGAGTTTTATACAGTCAGTTTCAAAATTTGCAATAACTTTAAACTCTCTTATACTAACTCTGTTATTGACAAGAAGTATCGTTTGCAATAATAATGACACTCATTAAAATTAATTTTACGATTTCTTTACAACTTCTGATGTATTTGTAATGAAATCTACTTCACATTTGTAATATTAGTTATTAGTTGTTTCACTCACTGATAGAGATTTAATAAAATTTCTACTCAGAACTTCTAGAAGTTCAAAAACTGTTTTAAGATAGTGTCATTATTATTGCAAACGATTGTACATCTTATTAGCCGTCCTTCTCTAGTGTAGGTAATTTCTCCGTAACGTCAGTCGTACCTTTTTAAGGAGCATACCTGAGGTATACTACAAACAAGTAGAAAGGGCTCAGAAGTATATGTCGGGTTTCACCAACGTTTTATTGCCTTCTTCGCCTTCCGCAAACGATTCTATTATAATTTACTTTTAACAGTGTACATATGTCTTGTATTTGAGTATAAAAAATATCTGTTTTTTACTTGTCTGTTGGGACGAGGCGCCACTGTATCTCGATCGGTTGGCTGCCGGAACGTAGATTGTGACTAGGCATGTCACTGCGATGGAGAACGGCGGATGGATTTTCCAGTTTTATTAGATTATCGTCGGGTGGAGAGCGTTACATGTGAGGAGTTTCAGGAGGATGCGGAGTAACGGTTACGGCGCGGTCTGGTTGCCAAAGTTTAGGCGCAAAGTGGAACGTTTAGCGTGCCCTGTCAACGTTAAATAAAGCGAAATAGACTGCTCCGGCTTCGCTTTTTGTCGAATGGCGGATTTTTGACGATTTAAAACTCGCAAGGCGGCCAGAGTAAGCCCTTTGGATGGAATAGGGGAAGTTTCTTCAGGGCGTCCAAGTTACCGGGTTATACAGGGTGATCCAGAGCTTATCTAAAATATAATTTTATTAAACTAAAATCAAAAATGATTTAAATATATACTTCGGCGCGGCACTTTGAAAGGTGTTATTAGAGTCACTAAAAGAAAACGATCAACATTTAGATATTGAATAAGTGTATCCAAATAGATATCCCGATACGTTATTTTTTTTAGTTTACCTTGAAATACCAATACGAGAAACTAGTGACATAGCAATGAAGTGCGATATATTTCTTGGACCCAAAACAGATGAATAATCTATTGAATATAATTATACATATATAATCACTTTAAATAATATACTCCGAGAAAAATTAAAAAATAGTATTTCTGATTGCATTAGTTCTAAAAAATAACATGACGTAAGTGTTCAATATTTTTACTGAATATCGATTGTATGATGACAGATATGAAATAAAAACTGATGTTTTTTTGTAGAATGTAATTAATTAGTATTTTCTGAATAATTTTATCGTGTCAATCTCCGTCAGAATAATTAAAAATTATTAAAACGCAATCACGTTTTATTTCACACAGCCGCGTGACTGTCATAAAATTGATATTCAGTAATAATTTAGAGCGTTTATTTCGTGTCATTTTTAAATAATTAGTAGCATTGAAACAAGAAAGAGCATCTTTTTTGTTCACAATTGACCACAAAATAAATATTAACTACTTCAAATTACCAAAATATCGCATTTCTAGCAAAAATCATCGTTAGTTGGAATTTTTTGTGTACTTGTTTTTTTGAAATATGTGACATACAAAATGACATACGCAATATTATTTGAAAAAAAAAGGGAAGCGATGCTATTGCTGCAGCATGATGTGGATAACAGTATTAAAATGCGGTTAACGATGAATAGTAATATTAAATGTAAAATTCTGTCTGAAGAAATGTAACGTGCGTAGTCACGACATTCATTACAAAATAAGTTTTATGCTGTCACGCAAGTATGCCATCACCTGCTGATGTGATGGTAAAAGGCATATTAAACAGTTAAAAAAGGAAACTCAATGAGTAATTGCTCTGCATTTTTTTGTAAATTATCATAATGAAATGTCTACATATAAACGAAAAGGGGAAGGACTATAGGTAAACTAAAGTGAGAAATGGGATAATGAAAGTTTGAACTATGAACAAAAAAAGAGAGGTATAAGAATGTACTCAAGATTTTCAATGTCAGTAAGAATGGTTTTCTTTAATAGTAATAATGTAGATACAATATTTTAATTTGTGGTAAAATTTGTTAAAAACATAAATTATTAATGAGTATACATAATTTTGTCTTGCAAAATAAATTATGTTTTTGCATTTCCTAACGTGTTTTTAGTTTAGCAGATAGCATCTGTTTTATTAGCTCACCTGCGTAACAATAATAATAATATATTGTTAAAACATTTAAAACTAAAGGTGTTGATAACAATAACTAAACTTAAAAAATAAGGCAAACGCCCTCATACTGCATACATATACATACTATACACTAGATATCCGTCAATTATACTGTTCTGCCATTTTATTGCATGAAAAACAGAAAAAAAAAATAGAAGTATAATTAGTCATTGTCAGGGAGCCAGATATAAAAATTATGCTATAAGAATACCCAGAGCAACAAAAACCATTACTCAGCGATGTTTTACTTACCTTGGACCTCGTACATATAATGAAATTACCCTCGACCTTAGAAATATTAACTCGGTTAATTTATTCAAAAAAAGCTTAAAAATATGGTTATTAAATTCAGACAGACTATATATTAATCAACTTATAGATTTGAAAAATACTTGCCTCATCAAATAGTTGATAAGTATCTACCTAAATATAATGTGATATGACTACCGAAATATAGCTATGTGTATTATATTAATGTATTATCATTATTAGTATTAATTTAGTATTGTATTATCTATAAATATAAGCGTGTGTAAGATGATTATTCATTAAAAAAACAAACATTCAAAGAGAAAAACCACGGACAAAGTTTACTTTTTGTGGTATCTCGGATGGATTGTTTGTTTGCTATATTTATATAACTTATTTTGTTTAAATAATTTGTTTTGTTTATTATTTAATATTACATACATATGTATGACTATTATGTATTATTATGGCAAATAAATAAATTATTAGTATTATATTACAATGTATTCTCTATATGACCTGCTCTCATTTCAATTCAAGCCACATATTCAATATTCGCCTGACTTCTTTGTGGGCTGCGTTCATTAACATTTCGCCGTTTAATTCATTACAAGCGTTTGTGATTTTTTCTTTCAAATGATTAATATCTTGTAAAGGTGTTTTGTAAACCCCCCATAAAAAAATTGAGGGGTATTACATCTGGTGACTTTCTGGGCCACTGAATAGGGCCATTAATCTCAATCCAGTTTTCTGGGAAAATTTTATCTAAATATTGCTGAACAGTCCTGGTCTTGTTGGGTGGAGCTGCGTCGTGCTGAATCCATAGGTTTCTCCATAGCTGCAAAGGCACGTTGTCCAGAAGTGCAGGAAGTTCTTCTTGTAGAAAATTTAGCTAACTCATGCTGTTCAGTGTATGTTCATAAAAATAAGGGCCAATTAAATACCTACCGATTATGCCTCATCATAGATTTACTCCTTGGTTTTTTACTGGATTCACAATGTGGGATATTGTCCAGTAGTATTCATTGCGCTTGTTGGCAAACCATTACTGACAAATCGGCTTTTGTCCGTCCAAAAACAATGTCGAAAAAGGCTCTGATCATCAGTTTCTACATTTAGGTACTACAATTTGAGCTATAAAATTAAGTCTGTTTTCAATGTGACGCTCAGGCAAATACTCCAAATTGTGAATGTTGCAGTCACGATACCAATTGGTCTTTAAAATTTGTTGAACTGTTGATTAATCTAAATTAAATACCCGACTAGAGTTTCGTGGATTTTGTTCGAAATACTGTAACAACCTAGCTGTATTAACATTGTTTCTTACCCTTCGAGTAATTATTTGATTCTTCCGAATAGAAAATGCATCTTCATTTCGTCGCAAGGTCGCCTCCAATGTTGTAAAGATTCTACGATCAGAAATGAGGCGATCTGGATACCTCTCTCAACATAACTCTACAGCTCCTCTTGAATGTTTTTGTGACATTCAAACTCATTAGGACGATATTGCTTATAACTTTTAAACGGAAAGTAATACAGAAAAAAATCTCTAGAAAAAGCTTATTAGAAAAAAAATAGAGCTCTTTAAAAGGAACAAAATTTGGATGTTTCTGGAAAAAATATAATTGATGACGTCAATAGTTGTTTGTCAAATCCCAAAAGTAATCGATTGAAGATGGAGCTTACCTCATCCCATTTAACGCCACATGTCCAAATTTTATTTAAATTTTTTGTATCCTCACATTAGGTATCGAGTTTCTAGACACACTGTACTATACTAAGTATGTACAATTGTTTTCAATATTAATGACACACTTTAAAACGAATTTGGCTATTTATTTCGAATTGCTGACGTATTGATAATGAATGATGTACTTTCAACATTCAACATTAGTACTTGGTTGTTCCATTTATCAATAGAGATCCAATGAAATATCTACTCAGAACTTCCAGTTCTTTAAAAACTGATCGAGGCAGTGCCATTATTATTGCAAACGATAATACACCTTAAGGTTATTATGTGTGGAAAGTACGATAAATTATCACAATTACATTTTTATGTAAAATACAAATCATTGCATATTTTTATACAGATACATTCGACTCATAAGGAATAAGAAGCAAAATATTTACGACAATAACCGAGCTTGTGCAACTAGAAAGTTCCCCAAATTTTATTGAATTCGTCCAAAGGCTTTCAAGCTCACCGAGTGTGTCTGCATTATCCAGTTTGTAATTCTGGATTGTTGACATACCTATTTTAAATCGATCGGTTATCATAATATTTGGCCTTACATCGTTCCCCGTAATCTATATTTACTGTGTTCCAAGAAGTCGTTGCACCGTATTAGATGACACTTCACTGCGGAAAACTTAGAAAGTAGTACAGAGAAATCTTTAGGTTTGTTCCAAATGCATAGAAAACCGTACAATGTACGGTTTCGAGTCTGCGCAATAGCAAAAAACTGTTTCAAATTCAAAATTATCATTCATTGTACGATTTATTTAGCGTTCCAAATATATTTGGGACGAGCATTGAACCGTCCCATGGCGATAATTCATGGTCATGTGTAGGAACTACTTGTGAACTGTTTGTATAGACATGCGCACTAAGTAAACTCGTTTAAATTTGACATTAAAGCTGTTCAATTTAGTCGTTTTTTTGATTGATAAATAGTAAATTGAATTTTAAAATGTCCATCCATGACTAGTTTTTAATTTAAATAATGACTTGTATACGTGTTTACAACTTCAAAGTTAAATTCAGAAGTTATATTATGTTTGTCCCCACTCATTTTTCGGTCAAGAAAACGTTCCAAACATTCGCGATTCCATGCACGGTACAAACTTGATGCATGCCCCTATTATCAGTGCATATAATCTCGTGACGACATCGTGGCCGTACAAAAGTATTTATTTGGAAAAAACCTTTTGAATGCTGTGTTTTATGCGGTGTATATAGGGTGATTCTTAACCCATACGCATAAATGTAACTGCGTTTTCTAGACCCTAAAATAATACGAAATGTCTATACGACACTTCCAAGAATTTTGTGCATCTTCAGATTCTCTATTACTTTAATGGAAATCAGCGAAGTCACATTTCACATGATTTCCTTATTTCTCGGGATTTTACCAGATTTTATATTAATTCACTTAATTTTACTTCTCTGATTCCAGTGATTTAATTGATTTTGTTGATTCCACTTGATTTTCTTAGATTTCATTTGAATTTGATGATTTTAAAGTATCGAGCTTTGCAACTAGCTAGAAAATTTCATATTATGTTAAGCTTGACTAATTGATTGTTTTCTTATAGTGACATTTTCTTTTTTATGTTGTATCTAGTGACCTTTCATAAATTATTGATGTTGTTTCTTGGTCTGGTGATAGGTCAATTTCAAGTAGACAAACCAATTATTTACATATTGCCTACGTTTCGACTTATACTTAAGCCATCTTCAAGGCTCTAGAAATGCAGATGGCTTAAATATAAGCCGAAACGTAGGCAATATGTAAAAAATTGGTATTTCTACTTGAAATTGACCTATCACCAGACCAAGAAACAACATCAGTGACATTTTCTATTATTTAAAGAAAAGTTCAAAACAATTTTTTTAAACTTTGATAATAGTAGATTTTTTGAACAATTGGATATTTTTTGTGAATGTTTCAAGATGACATTTTTTAAAACAACGAGAATTTGAGATGGTAGTTTAAATTTGCACTAGCTGTAAGCAAACAAGTGTTATAATAAAATTGAGGCTAAAATTAACTATAATATTCGACCTTATGGAAAGGTGACTTAGTCAGAAATAAAATCATTAAGATAACACTTAATATTTTCTTTTTTCACCATACTTATTTAAGAAATATTATTTAGTAGATCGTGTAAAGATATAAGTAGAGGAGATAAATCAAATTTTGTCCATTTTCAATTTTAATTTATGTAATTGAATCAAGCTAAACTTGAACATCAGTTCTACTTAAATATGCACTGAGCATATACCATTGATAGTTTATATTTTAATACCATAAATCATATAAAAACAAATACAAACTTAACAAGAATTAATTTAAGAAAACTAAAAATATTTTACTACATTTTTGACACTATTCGTCAGTATTTGTTTTCAGCTATAATTTCCCAAGTCTATGGGAATAGGTTAAGAATCACCCTATACATTATTTGACACATATTGGTAACTTTTATTTATTGTGTTAAAGCGTTTTAGAATACCAGGATTATGTTCGTTCGTAAAACTGAAATAACTATATCTCCAGTGCATAAAAAATTATGTGAGAATTTTGAAATTTCTGTAGTCGTTATAGGACTGGTCATAATTATCTGTAAGGGATATTGCAAGTGTAAAATTATATGCATTTACATTTGTAATTATGTGAAAACCAATCTTGTTCAAAACTTAAGGATGCATGCAACATGAAATAATGAACGTTCCAGGCATAGTTCGAGAGTAGGTTGTAAGTTCTTCCTTTCACATTGAATTATTACAAATTGCGTACAGGGAGGTCTAGTTGAATTTTAAAATTCATAGAGCCAAGTTTTTTTTTAATTTAAACAATCAAATCATAAGTGAAAGAACTTAACTTTGAGATTTTAAAAACTCGTAATACATTATTTATTTATCTCTTGCTATCCGTATAACTAAAAAAGACGGCAAATAAGTCAATAGTTAAAGCACAATTTAAATATACTAATTTTACTCCATTCCCCAGCACTCGTTTTTCTCTCTGCCACCCCACTTCCCCTGCTCCGCCAATTGAATATGGACGGTCGATCATCAGCTAATTATTGGATTTGGATATCCACTGTCCTGTGAAAGAGTTATACTGTATGCGCCCGGTAAATTTAGAGTGAGATATTTTTTATCGATCAATAATAATGGCTTGTAATGCATTTTACTGCTCTATAATATCTTATAAGTTCAATAACACGTATAAATTTTGAAGGTATCAGCAGTGGAAAGATAATTTAGGCTCTGTCGGAGAACATAAGTTTGCCAAACTAACACCTGCAGAGGCCCATATGCGTATACTAATATGTGCTGATCATTTCATCATTCATTCACGTTGTCAGGGAAACGTTTGTTAAAATCTACGATCCCTATAAAATTATTACTGGAATTGAATGGTATGGTATTATTACACTAATACTATGTAATATATTAATTACAGGGAATAGAAGGTAATGCGCTAGTAGGTATATGTGAGGGTAAATGCCTTATACAATATTCATGTGGAACTTATTTAAAGTACTGTTGTAATGCGCTTAATTCGAATCACTGTACATTATTTTCCAAACGAAAAGCTTACGAAGGCTGTAAACGGACATCTTGTGGTTTAACAGTGCTTTTGACAAATTTTATAGATTATTTAATAACTCTAGAAAATATTTTTGTATCTATTTTTAATAATGTTCGTATTTGCTATGATGTCGGTGATATTATGTTAACAAATAAATATAATAAAAATGTTGATAAAGAGTATACATTTACATAACAAGAGTTAGGATTTATTATACGTTTAAATTTGCAAATAGAGGAACATTGAATTGTAAAGAAGTCGTACATTAAAAATTGTACACAAGTTATAATTAAAAATGTTTTTCTTAATGTGCACCTGTACAAAATCCCAATTTCCTAATGTTATTTCAACTATAATAAATGTAAATTTATATATTGTATATCTAATAATAATATTTAAAACATGCAAAACCGAGTGCAAAACTTTATAAATTAATTTACGTGGCCAAGCTATTCTAATGCATTTATTATCATAGTATTAACATTTGTTAGTAATAGAAATTTTAATATCTAGTACTAGATTATAAATAGCCCTCGTAATATGCTCTGCCGCAGCTAATGCGATGTAAAACTTGTTGATATCCCTCGTAACTCATCTGTCAAGTTGATTTACAACTTTAGACAAAAAAACGTGTTTTTGATGACATAAAAGGAGTGGTCTAACTGTTTATATTTAAACTGTGGTTATAGTACCTCGCAGAACATTTTCACTGATACTAATAGTACATTCACATGGTAACTAGCGACAGGAGCGTTTTCAACACGCTGTATATTTTACAAGTCATACTTTTACCAAACCAAAACTATTCAATGTTCAGCCTAAATTTACGTGGTAACTCATTTTCTCCTAGGATATTCGGATACATAAAAATAGATGGACCAGAAAAAATACTTAATTGATTTGCCGGAAATAGGTTCTATTTCCGCTTCCATACGATAATTACTAGTGTGCCGGGTACTTTCAGCTGGACATGACAGTTTGTTTGTCTGTTTGCCAGTATGACATTGGAAGGAAATTAGTTACACAAAAATCGAATTGAAATTTCTAAAATATTACTCACAGAAACGTTGAATGAAGTTCTATTAAGTTGGCAGCAGAATACAGTAATAACTTAAAGAGAAATACATGTAAAACGTCTTCGTTTGTTGGGCACATTTTCAGTGATATTATCATATTTGGCACCTGTTTAGATAGGGTTAATTGTTCCAAATTCTCATGGGGAAATTACACACTGAAAATATTTGTTTAAAATGTTATTATTATTTTTTTTGTACTTGTATGGTATATTATTGTTTCGTAAATACCATAAATCACATTCCTTATGTAGTAATTTTGCATTGACACTGTAAAAGTACAATGATTGTTTATAAGATTATACGTAAGTTTATAAGAATGTATTAATTTACAGAAAATTTACAAAATGATTAGTAAAAGCACAAAAAACGCGCATTTACAGCGCAGTTGTTGTTACTTGACGACAATGCACCTTTTTTGACGAAATTGCAATATATTCATATACAATTTTTTCAGTCCACGACCATAGCGCGTACAAATTTATTAAACGTATTATGAAAATGCGGTTTGTTAATGACGAATAATGTCTGACAATGCTAACGATAACCAAGCACTTTTATCCAAATTGGACATATAAACCATAAAGTTTTTTGGTTTCACTAATAGGTACTGTGTATGAAACCATCAGTTTGTTAAGAGAAAGATTTGAAAGTTTCAGATGGCTGACGGAATGAGATTTATTTCTATGGCAATGTACCTCAAACAATTGCAGTCTTAATGAATAATAGAGGATTATTGATGAAAGTTTGCCGACTTTATGTAAGTGTTTTTGAGAACTAGACATCTTAACTTTGCGATAGTTCAAAACCGTGATAGCCATTTGCCGGACATACTTTTTCATACACAATAGCATCGATTGTACTTACAAATAAAAAAAAAATAAATATAACAGTATAATTTACATACTTTGTTTTATTTCAATTGAAAAGTAGGACATCTTTATTGAAATACTCTTGATTTCAGATTGATATTGGATATTAATTTACTCAAAATAATAATAATAGCATTTATTGCCCAACAGCAATCCATTGATAGAGCAATTGTACAAATATTTAGTAGGTAATAACAACATGGGTGAAAAGAATAATTCTATAAATAATGAGTAAGTTATAGGTAATTTAAGACAGAATTTACAAATAATAGTTATCCAGATCATTACGTTATGAACTTATGAATACCTAAAACAAATAATATCGCACGTATCAGAAACTGTGTTAGCATTATTGCACATCATAACAATTGGTGCCTTTAACATAATATTGGTATGAAGCTCTTTCACACAAGAAAGTAGTATTGTGATATCTAGAATTTACTCTAGGAATGTTTAAATATGATAGTAACACAAGACTATCAATTTTGCAATGTAAGAGTTCGTTCAAAAACAAAACGGAGGCCTGATATCTACGTTTCTCCATTGAAATGGAATTAAAAATGTGCAGTAACTCAGGATAAATACATCCTCTTATGGGCTTTAGGACATTTTCAATAATTAGAGAATATTGGCCATGAGGCTTGCATACTCTAATTTGCTTCTAATAAGACTAAAATAGGTATAAGCATTTTAAAGCTGTATCTTGAAAATTTTTGCAATTTCTTATAATAAACAATCCGTGTGCATGAAATGCTGAATTGACAATTGTGTTAATGTGATAATTAAAAGTAAGTTGTGTCAAAATAAATCTCTAAGACCCCTTTTATGCACGCGTTTTTCTAGATACCCTGAACAGAGTTAGTACGTTTATGCATTTTACGCTCATTTATTTGCTCTCGCGTTTTCAATTCTGTCGCGATGGCTTTACAGAACGCTTGGCGACACGCGTTCCGAAAAAGCACGAAAGTATATCGGCGTTTTTATGCAAAGCGCTCTTTGTCGCAAGTCCAGTGGCTCTGTCTGTCAAGAATAGTTTTAGCACAGTTTGTTTTAGTTTAGCTGTTGACCAAGCGGGACATGGATACAATGGACGCAATTGATATTGAAATATTTATTGATACCATCAGAGCAAATCCTGTTATATGGGATTCATCATCAGAATGTTATAAAGATACACGGATCCATTTTCATGTACTTTACTGACTACTGTGTGGCATAAAACTGGCGACAACTGATAGAATACGCGTGCATAAAATGGAGCAGAAATATGCCGCATTTTTCTCAATTTCGCGTTTAGTGGAGAAAAACGCGTGCATAAAAGGGGTCTTAGAGTTTCACAACGTTTTAGGACTATACATATAGCATATATCAATACTATAAGGACACAAAATGATAAATGAACTCTAATTTTGTTACCAAGAGATAATAATCTTCACAATTATACTGTTTTAACTGTTGTAAGGAAACTTTCGGACTAATTTTCATTTCATGAACTAAATAAACTAATTTCGTAATTATTTGATATAATAATATAGTGATTTTCCAGGTTGTTATGCCGTGACCTCGGCAACTATAGCTGGGATTCTTGGCTCATGTTGTAGGTATTACGATTGTTACGGTTGGAACCCCTGATAGTCCCCCTAAAAACTAGTATAAACTTATCATTAAATACTTTCAGATAAAAAAACTACATACAAATTAACAAAATAACGCCCTGTTGCTTCTGGGAGAGTTATTTATTTTGCCGTATTTACCTTTCAAAGTGCCAGTTTATTCAAGGCAAAATTTGAATTGAATTTCCCTAGAAATTAAATTTTTTTAAGGTGGCGCAAGCCATACCGAAATTAGATTATTATTATTATTATAGAAGTTTCGTATTTGAAAACTCGTTTCGAAACACCTATGTGGCCTCTTCAATTTATTTCGTGAGAAATCATCGGATTTTTTTGCGTTAGTCGTAAACACCTAACAAAATACCTCGTACTGGATTGTTTCGCCGCGCAATTGAAAATAAAAATTGCAATCTAGTTTTCCATCGAAGCAGCACAATTTTATCAGCGCATAATGTACCGAACCAAAACTAGACAGCGCAGTAAATAAGTTGTCTCCGATTTGTACGTGGGCGTTGCAGGAAGTTCTTCGGTTGGGTGTTCGCGTAATTGCAAAACCTATAAACTCCACGTGGAGAAAGTTCTGTGGGACGGAGTTCGATAACAGTTCTTGTTGATCGAACAACGATGAGTGAAATTCATAATAGACCGTTGTTATACGGTGTAGACCACCGAAAGTTTGCCACCCAGGCTTCGTTTTGATGAGAAAACTGAAAAACGCTCCGACCCGTTCTGTTTTGAGGGGGCATACAGGGTGGTGTGTTTTTAATGGCATCTATGAAACCGTAAAGTATACAGGGTGACGCAAAGTAGAAAAAAATTGCGCCATTTCATGAGTATAAAGACAAACTTAACAAGTGTTTAAAAAAATTTGTTTCAAAATCTATCGGCAAAAAAATATGGTAAGAAAACAAATAGTTAAAAATTTGCATATACAGGGTGTTTCCGGATAGGTAAAACAATCCTTGTAAGAGAATTTGGTGTTGAAAAATGGCCTTCTGGATTCAGCCCTGCTTGTTTAAGGCGCCGGATTCTTCAAACAGTGTTTCACAAAACATAAATAATTTAATTTTCGATATTACTTTTGCTCTATGTGTTTAATTTTTCAAGATTTCTGTACCTAAAAAAACACCACAAATTTGATCACGTTACGGCGAGAAATACGGCGACTTTAAGAAACAAAATCTATAACGAATCCGTAAAATGCTGTATGCCTTTGAAAATTTGTAAAAAACTTATTTTTCTACCAGTAATATGCTGTTTCTGTATGAAATACGTCATCAAATTTTATTAAGACATATTTCTCGGACGGAAAAACTGAGAATATGTGCACTTCAAGAAGAAAATTGCAATCTCCTAAGCTTGCCTAGATTTTTGACCACTTTTTTTCGCTAGTAAAGTGCCGTTTCTGTATGAAAAAACGATAAAATGTTATTAAGGAAAGTTTTTCGGAATGAAGAAATTAGGATGTGTGCAAAATTGTAATGTCCTACTTTAAACTCAAAGTAGGCCCCTTGGTATTTTGCGTGTGTAATTTTCTTGCAACTTAGTGTATCCATCTGACTATCGAAACAATCGATTCTCCTTTGGTATACTTTGCTGAAGTCTGTAGGAGTAAGAGTTTTCGAAATAATCCTATTTGAAATGCTCAGTGCACCGAGTAAAAACTGTTTTGGTTTTAGGTAAATGGCCTTTTCTGCTGAAAATACAGCAAAATGTTACTTGAAAAGTTGTTCAGAAAATTATGGAGACATGCAAAATTTCAAAAAGATCGGCCTGCTTTGATAAAACCATTGTACAGTGCGTTTCATTAACTTTGATAACATTTTGATCAGCTGTAACTTTTCTGTTTTTAAAGATATCGGAATGAAGCAAAAACCATATTGCATAGTGGACTAGCAAGTTTTTTCTTATTTGAAAAACAAAACAAAAGACCAACGATTTTGAGAGATCTTAACCTAACTTATATTTTTTTAAATGGAACGCCCTGTATATTATTGGATATTTGGATTCTACTGAAAATTCCAAGCATATTTTAATAAGCATATCCTATACCTATCTTCAACTGTTTCTGAGAAATAGTTTTACAAACATGTCAAATTATCATAAAAATCGCTCTACTTGTCTGCCATTTTCCTCAACAGAACAAAACACTAAGGCTCGATTGCTACCAGCACGGCTCAAGCAATGCTGAACTTCAGCTTTAGCTCAGTGCAAAGTGTGCCATGAACAAGTAGAGCAATTTTTATGATAATTTGACATGTTTGTAAAACTATTTCTCAGAAACAGTTGAAGATAGGTATAGGATATGCTTTTTAAAATATGCTTGGAATTTTCAGTAGAATCCAAATATCCAATAATATACAGGGCGTTCCATTTAAAAAAATATAAGTTAGGTTAAGATCTCTCAAAATCGTTGGTCTTTTGTTTTTCAAATAAGAAAAAACTTGCTAGTCCACTATGCAATATGGTTTTTGCTTCATTCCGATATATTTAAAAACAGAAAAGTTACAGCTCATCAAAATGTTATCAAAGTTATTGAAACGCACTGTACCTACTTTGTTGAAAAATGGTTTCATCAAACCTCGCGAATCTTCTCGAAATTTTGCACATCACCATAATTTAGCATTCTGAAAACTTTTATAAGTACTGTTTTGCTGTATTTTCATCAGAAAAGACACTTTACCTAAAACCAAAACAGTTTTTACTCGGTGCAGTGAATATTTCAAATAGAATTATTTCAGAAATGGTTACACCTACCGACTTCAGCAAAGTATCCTTTTTCAAATAAAACAGGTAGGAGAATCGATTGTTTCTGATAGTCAGATGGATACACTAAGCTGCAAGAAAATTACACACCCAAAATACCAAGGGCCCCCGTACCCACCCCAATGGACCTTGTGGAAAAAAATTAATTAGTCCATCAAACTGCTCATCAAAACTTAGCTGTGTATACCAAATTTCATTCATTTATCACAACGCGATTGAGAGATATTGCAAAAATGATTTCCATTCCTCTCTCTTCAATGGGTCCCTGTGCCCTTAGGAACAATTTCCGGACCCATGTTCATATGAACTTTTTACTTAGTTTTGATCATAGAATCGGTCTGTTCAGGGTTGGCAGCTAATTATGAGACACCCTGTATAAGTATTTTTGTACTTATATTATATGTCGTTGTATGTTTCGCTTTATTATCGAAGAATTAGGCTCATTTTCAGTGATGGAAAGCACTGATTAGAACTGATCTGTAATAGACTCACCAATACAAACAATATAAAAAATTAAGTCTCATTCTGTAATCGATCTTCAGATAACTAATTCTTGGGGTTTGTTTGTTGGCCCCGTCTAGTTTTTTTAACGTCTACGTATTGGAAAAACTCCTATCAGCAACTTCAACCAAACTCATGAGGATAAATAATATACAGGGTTAACTATGACTAAGTACAAAAATTTTAACCACGTGCTCAGGAGGTCTAAAGACAATAAAAATTTATTTTGGAATTCTAGCTCGATGTTTAAAAATGGGGCAAAACCCTCTTTTCCTACGGAAAGTCGGCGCCTATGACAATTAATCATCATCCGACATGGCTAGATATGTCAACAACCATGCGGTCGTTTTTATCAACATTGTCAAGTGTAGAAACGACGAAAATAAATATATTTATTAAAATAATAATGTCTAAGTACCTGATAGATACCAGCTAATCCGCTTAGTTGCAGTATATTGTATTGATATATTGTTCTTTCGTTGCACACTGCACATTTTCATTCCTTGCAGATTCATCATAATTAACATATCCGACATAAAATACTTTATTTAATTACTATAACACGTTTAAAATTAGTCACTTAGCTGATTTAAAGTAACAGTAAGTTCTAGGTTATGAATATTGCATTGCTAGTTGCCTACTTTCCATGCTCCAAACAATGCAGAAACCCGAAGTTAGCTATAATCTAAGGGTCATTTTTACAGAACACTGTGAACATCTTGGGATGTTATAGTTTAAAGTATTACTAATTATTTTATGCAAACATCGTCGATTACATATTAGCTTAAAATACCTTTCTTAAACAGAAAAAATGTTACAAAAGCTAATAATAAGGAATATATGGGTAGATATTGTGGGTGTAATTCAACGCAGGTTGGGGCTTTTGTCCACTGAGTAGTTAGTTTCACACAATATTGTTAATACCTGAAAATATGAGAAAAAAAATACTGTTAATATTGTTGCTACTATTAGTATTAACAACACATGAAAATTAAAAATTCTTCTTCTTCTTCTCCTTGTTTATGTGCCGTGAGTAGGCCATAAAAAGAAGAAGAGTGCACCTGGCATTAGTGACCTACAGATGTCGTCTGTAGATGTATAGTATACGGTTACAATCTGATAGTTTGAAATAATTTTTCAGTACTTGTTTTTCGAAAATTTAATTTGCGTATTTTTTGTGTATTTACAAACATGTTGTATTCAAATGCCTAGATGACGGATAAGGTGCTGATTTATGGGAGTGTGACAAATGCATATTATCGTGCAACAGCGTCAAAGACGTTTCCCGAGTATACAAAATATTATGCTGAATACTTTTGAACCACATCGAACAGCTGTTTTATGCCGTGGCAGTAAACGTGTGGCAGTGTTTTTATGTATTTGTGTACATTTGCGTGTATTATGTTGTTATCATCTGTGCTTTTTCCCGACGTAAGTAATAGGACTTGGTCAAGACCGCCAAACCAAGTAGTTACCTCGATTTACACAAAAGAACGATCGAGGGAAGGAGAGGTCCACAGCAAGTACAAAAATCTTTGCAAGTTTTAATTTAAACAAGCAAGAAAACAGATGATTAAACATTCTTCAAATCTCTCCAAGTATCAATCCTGGAAATAAATATTAGTAAGATAGGTGCTGCCTCTCTGTGCTACCATACCGTATTTCTCATTAAATAATAATCTACATTTTGTAGTTTTTTTTATTTGGAAGCGTGTCAATGCGGTGAACTGTCACTATGTTTGACACCTTTGACTTTGGCATATTATACCTAACCTAACCTCTGGCAGATTATACTTAACCTCGCGGCTGAGAGGTCAGTGGCTTTATAAATAAGTTTGGAATTTTTTTGAAGGGTGATTCCGTTAATTCTTATTTTTCCCTATCCCCTCTTAAAATATTTGTACTAAGTCATAGTTAACCCTGTATGATGCCTATAATGAATAGTCTGCGACTTAAAACGAATTCCTAAGGTTGATATTCAGATTTTGCCGTGATTACACTGATTACTAAATTACCACCCAGTCGTCCCGCAACTGTTCTACAAATTAATATTGGATTATGTATATTAGTTTGGAGCACGAGCTCTCATTTTTCAAGTAAAACATTTTAATCCAAGTGTAGGTATATCTACTTGCTATTGGACAAAATAAAGACAAACAGAACGGCCAGTTTAGAGCTTTACTTCATAAATGGGCAGACGATAGGCAGATTACATTCTAATGGGACAATGAAACATTTGTTGAAGGTATGCTGAGATGTTTTATGGGCGAAAAATCGCACTTGGGTAAAATAGTACCTAAGTATTTAAATGGACATTAGCCTAAAAAATAAATATTGCATTTATATTTAGGTATATCCTTTATTTAAATGTCATCCAAAACATAAAATTGCTTTTAAAATCAAAGTTTATTGATTTTAGGTCCAGTTCTGCTGAACTAAAACTAATTATAAATTTATTGCCACTTAACAAGCTCCGATTCTGTTTCCATCGTCCTGTTCCGTCGTTCATTACTTATTATGTAAAACTAGTCGTTTCTGTCATTTATAACAACGATCGACCATATCGAGCGTGTGACCTCCCAGCGATACTGTGGCCGGCCGAGAGTAACCACCACTTACCAAATCCGTAATAAACTTCTATGTTTCTCATTTGTATGCAAAAGTCTCACAAAATTGCGAGACAAGAAATTTGCGAGACTTTTGCAAGACAATAGAAGACATAAACTTGCAAGATCGAGCAAGAATAAGACTTTAAAGAAACTCTTGACTTGTTTGCAAGACAAGACTTTCCTATTTTGCAAAAATTTCTTGTCTCATCCAAAACTATCCACCCCGGTGGTTCTTATTAGCGTAAGCCAAATTATAGTAGTGACATTGAATCATTATCTTCAACTTTTGGAAGGAAAATATCTCCCCCATTGGAATACCGTGATTTGTATCTTTTTGGGTATTACGTTACACCATGAAAAATATTTAATAATTTACATCAATTCAAGTCTTACTAGTTTTTTTATTAATAATTTGAAAGGTATGATAATGCCATAAGGTAGGTACTATTGTCGCAGTGTGCAATTGGCGTGTAAAATTTAGAAAAGTTTATGATGAAACATAACAGGTGAAGATATGCTTTTGTTTCTTATTCTAAATGAGTTGTCAGTCTTCAAATTTTTAACCATCCTGGAGAACACTTGCATAATTGGCACATTATGAAGAGATATTTTTTCTAACCGACTTCTAAACCTACAAATTCATTGAAAATTACTTATAAAAACGGCGCCCCTTAAGCTTAAATAGTGGGTCTATACTTGTAAGTAATTTTATAGCTAACAGTGTATTTAATAATTAATTGAAATGTACAATTTAGTTGTTGTGTTAGTAATTATTATTTAAGCTCAAATGGTAGTGTACAATTTCTCAATTTAGTAGGAATGCAACATATATTAATCACCAAACGTACAGGGTGATTCAACAAAAATTGTCAGACATTTTATTTTCTTATTCCGTTTCTGATTTTCAGGTTGTTTTAAAGTCGTTGTCTTCCTACCATTTAAGATTGATGTATTTTGTACTTTTAATGTATACATTTTTGTTTAACCTTGTCCCTGCTTTCATTTTAATATAGAGTAGATATTTATTCTACTGGAATAAAAATTAAATTTATGTTTTACTAGTCACGATTAATTTTGAAACAAAATATATATATATGGAAATATTTTGCTTGACCACTAGCATGGCCAGTTTTCAATAATAATAATTCTACCGTAACCATAAAATTTGCAGCAACGTAAGACCCAGAAAACAGTAAAAAATAATATGTTCAAACAAATAAACTGAGGATGCCACTAAATGGGTCTTATATTTCTATGAATTCGAAATGAAAAGGAGACCATAGGGTCAATAAATAACTCTGTTAGGGTAAACTGTAATAAAACGGCAATATAAGTGGTCGTCTAGACAAGGATTCATCTGGTATGCATTAATTTTCAGGGAAGATATTTGCATGTTTGTACAGGGCGTCACTGTTTACCATTTGGGAATCTAGAAATAATTGCAGTCCAAGAAGTATACGAATTTAGCAAACTTTTAATTCAACATCATTTTTACTAACCTTTCGAAAGTAGATAGTTATGCTTTACATAAAATTTAATTTAATAAGAAATGTCTAGCAAACTGTGTTTTAATTATAAATGATAATGAGTGAATGATTCCTCCCAGACATTTTGGATCTATAAATAGTACACCATCCGATGCTAGCTACATATATTTGTTTACTAATATTTCGAAAATAAATGCCTGCTCGTACTTATGTTTCGAATAAAATTAAACTTAATATGAAAATATTAAGCACACTCGGTTTTTCATTTATAACATCGATGAATGAATGAATCCTCCTGACCATTTTTGTGCTATAAATAATACATACTCCGTCTATAAATATTGTTAGTCGTAAGGTGACAGTTAACTATTTTGTCTTACATTGGGTATGATTAATGTCTACATTCCACCATTTGGTAGTGGCTATTTCCGTGCTATTTTCTCTAAAAATATTTTCTTAGTGACGATTTCAACAGTAATGTCATTGATAGGGTTTCGTGTAATGAGACATTAAAAATGCAAAGGTCGTGAAGTTCATGGACTTTTACGTGCTTCTAGACACAAAAAGTACCTTTTCTTACAGACCCTTTTCATCCGTCAATTTATATTTGTTTGCTCACAATGATCAGTTCAATAATGTATAATTTTAATATGTCTAATGTTAGCAAAAAACAATTTAGAAGATCCATTTTTAAACTTAAGCAACTGTTCCAATGATTTGTTTTCTCAGTCTGTCTCTTTGCATTAGGTTTCGCTTCAATTTTATTTATGCTTGAGTTTTGATGTTCGCCAGAGATATTGGAGGTTTTATAAAAAAAGAAGCTCCTAAGGGCGTGGTGAGACGAGTTTTCCCTTCATTCTTGAATACAATGTGTTTAGTGCAAGTTGTTGGTATTAAAAAATAACATCTATTTGGGAAAACTAGTGAGAGTTTTTTTCCTTCTCTTTAGTTTTCCAAAATAACAGCCGGCGTCGTTGGGTAAGTCTCATATTTAATCTCTCGCTCGATAAGAGGTTGAATATTTGAATCCATAAAACTACAGTCCACTTAATTTTCGCATTAATGCCAAACCAGGCCTTTTCAGCTGTAAATTTTGAAAAGGATAAGTTGTCTTACCATTGTTGCACTTTAAAGATGCCCAATTATTTGACATTTTAACTAACTCCACTACAGCAACATTACTGGTCTTGGTAATAGTAGTTCATACATTTCAATTCCCGTTAATATTTATATTAAAAACGAATTATTTTATAGGATTCTACGGACAAAAAACAGAAATATCCTGGCTCTCAGCTTTACAATCATAGACACAGCAAATAATGAACAGTCATTATCATTGTTAAATGATAGCTTTGTTCGCACAACACCAGAATCAGTTTCCAATCAGGTGTATAGAGAAACGACAATAATTAACATTCTTATTAGTAATAATACCTGATAGATAGGTAGGTAACAGTTAATCCAGTTAACTCCACTATTTTGTATTCGTTTTCATTATTTCGTTACAAACTGGCAAAACTACAACATTTTCATTCATTATAACCACTCACTACCGATATTACACACTTCCTGTACGTACAGCACAGCTATAATAGATAAAATATCTATTTATTATAACAAAATCCAACGAAAGGAATAGATTCACCGCGGCAGTCTTGCTCATAACCTAGAAAACCAAACCGGCGAACTATTTGTGGGAAAATATCTGTACCTGACACATATGCCTTTATTTATACCTATAAAACGCTTAAAATTAAAATAAGACACTACAAACTGAAGAAGACCACAAAATTACAACGTAAACATAGGAATTGAATTGACATGACAGCGATACCGACTGAGCGACTGTTGCATGACTTGCTTCTTGCTTGTTGGTTGCATACTCTACATTGGCGGCGTTAAATAAGGATTTAAAATAATATTGGAAAAAATTTTTTTTGGCTTTATAAATAAGTTTGGAATTTTTTGAAGGGTGATTCCGTTAATTCTTATTTTTATCTATCCCCTCTTAAAATATTTGTACTAGGTCACAGTTAACCCTGTATATAAACAAGGATGTTACTGATACGAGTCGCTTGCTAAACAAACAATGGACGTCGTTTTGTAGGCAAGGGGAAGAGCGTCGGTAGGAGCGAAATCGAGAGTAAGCAGACTATCATTGTCGTTTAGGTACGTTCACTCTGTATAGTACAAAGTTCATTATCGAATCTCGCATGCAACGGCTCCTCGTCGATGTTATTGGCGTTAATGTTAAATTGGCCAGCTTGTACTGAAAATAAATCCGCCGGTATTATGTTGCATCGTCGTATACGCGTCGCAGAATCCGCTCGCGAGGAGCAGAAAGACGTTCTAGGAAGGATGCCGGACAAATTAATGTGACCTATGCGCATACCGTAACCCCAAGTGGCTAGCTGGCGAGGCATAATCGTTGTCGATGCATTAGCAGTTGCTTCGTTTTCGTATCGTTTAGTGCCGTTGCATTGGTTTTCCATCGAATCGATTTTGGTTAGGGTCTTTAACTGAGACCAAAAATTGTGGAATGGGTTGACTAAAAAAATGGTTGTTCAGTTTTTACGAGTAGGTGTTAACTTACGTTTTTCCATCTAAGGAAGAACTGGTAAAATAGAACTACCTAATTAGTGTAAAAGAGACTACAACTAGACGTAATATAAAACAATATATTATATCCGAGGGGTAAACCACTGAGGTATTTTACTGTACACGCTGTAGGTAATTAAAGGTATTTTTTTGGGTAATTATGGGTATTTTTTCGGTATTTTTTAGGTAGTTTGTGTATTTTTGGGTACTATCAAGGTAATAATGGGTATTTAATGGGTATTACGAATATAATTAATGGGTATTTTAAGAGAAAACTAATATTTACCCGCCAATTTTTAAATACAATGGCGATCGCGCATGCCTGATTACGATGGCAGTTTAAGTATAAGTAAACAACTGACCGACGCAATGGCGAGTTATAAAAATTATTAAAAATAGATACAAAAATATTTTCTGTAAAATTTTTTGGAGGCACTGTTAAACCACTATGTGGCCTTTTATTGTCTTCGTAAGTCTTTAGTTTAGAAAATAATATAGTGATTCGAATTAGATACATTAAATTGCAAAAATAATGACACTTCTTCAAATCAGTTTTTTGACTACTCTGTGGGTGAGTGGAACAACTAAGAACTAATATTTCAAATTGAATGTAGGTTTCATTACGAATAAGTCAGCAGTTCGAAATAAATAGCCAAATTCAACAATTTTCACAAGATCACGTATTTTGGAAATCATTTAACTTAATAACTACATGTTGATTTTTAAACCTGTTATGGTACAGAACTACATATTGCTAAAAATTACATAGAACTGTAGAACTATTGAAGTACATCCCAAAACGAGCTACAAATATGACAGAACTCATAAATGGGGGGCTGCGTGAAGTTGGCCCCCCATATTTAAAAAAAAAAATTCTACTAAACGTCATAGAACTATTGTTTAAATTTATAGAGCACTTCAGAACTATTCATATACAATCCAGCACTATAAAAATTTTAACAAAAATTGAACATTGGGGGGCTAACTTCACACGCACTATTTGATGAGGCATTTTTTTGGGTAATATTTAAAAAAAAATGGTATTTCATTGTACAAATTTCAAGCAGTGGTTTACCCCTCGGTTTATCTGAAGGCTGTGATGAATTTAAAATGTAAATGGTGCTACAAAATGATTTAAAGAAAACATTCACGATGAAGATAGCCTTTCGCCATACCTGGTGTAACTAAAAATGAAAGAACCTTTTAAGGTGTTCAATGGGGTATTACAGCTTACTCGAATTATTATTATGCTTCATAGGCATATTTAATAATAAATAATAGGTAGTTTCTCATTATAATTTACAATACAACCAAAATAGCGAACGTAAATTAGTACATTGATTACTCAAAATATTATAAACACTGCTTTTTTAATACCGTTAGGAATCATTATGGAATCTAGGTAGGTCCAGAAATGTACAGGGTGTCCAGAATATGAATGATACATTGTACTGAACAAAACATATTTCACTTAACAAACAAATACACCTCAACATACGTAGTGTGAGCTCTTCTCACAGCACACAGTAAACGGTGAAATAGTTACGAGTGTTCTAAATGGCTTGCAAAAAACGTTTACCGTATAAACGTTCTACAGCCAGAGAGTTTTATCCAGATTTGCCATAAATTAACATGTCATGCAGCTGGTCAAGGTTACTGTAAATTGTTCCATTTTTATTTATGTACACTCACAAATATCAAGCAAGCACTAGAGAAAAACGAAACGCACCGGTCACAATACTACTATGACTAATAATATTTCTAGGTTAACAGCAGCAGCTGACAGATTGCAATGTTGTCGAACGTTACAGTTTTTCCTAGGAAACTTCTATTGTTTACTTCATTAAAACTGATACAAATAACAAATTACAAATAATTTACGTTACAGGAGCTTTTACTTAACCTTAGGTACCTCGGTTTGTGTTTTCGTAACACAGATTTGCATTTTTTGCAGTATTTTTATTTTTGAAGAGTATTTTGTACAAAAACTATTTTTTTTTTTTTGCTTTTGGTCAGATATACACCCTGTAGTATCGGCACTTATATCCGGATATTCTGATTTGCATACAAGATATGCTTAAACACAAACCACATCGTTTTGCCATTTGTATATTTTCCAGTACATACTACTAGGAATTTTTTGAACTAAAAACATACAAAGAAAAAACAATACTAAATTATTACTCAGTGAAAAACTCGAATAATAATTAGATGATGTTGTTGAAACTTTGCTAGTATTTGGAAAACAGTGATCATAGTCATAACATTCTTCGAATATTCCAATGTTTCCTGTACTAGGGGAGCTTTCGCATAATAGTGGCATATTGATTGCTTAATGACTCTTTTGATGTCATCTATTAACACTTTGAAGGACTGATTTCAGAAAACACTCTTGTTTAATATTTATTATTAGAAATTAACTTAAATATAGGTAGGTATAGGGATAGTAGCAATAAAGCATATAAGGTAAACTCTATTATTATAACTTTCACTAAGGGTTATTGCCTACGTTCGTTGCCATATTTTTTACAATTACAGTAATCATGTGGTCATATGATGTATAATCTCACACTATAAACTGAATTTGAGAACCGTGTAATATAACTTATTCTTAAGAAACAGCTGTCTCGTTGTCGCATACAGTATTTGCTCTCTCTGTTATGTATTTATTACTTTTTTTATTGCGATGGATAATAATCGTTGTGAATATAACTTGACTGCTACAATAAATAAATGTGTGTAATATTTTCAAAATTTGAAGTCACCTTGGCAAATGCATTAATTTCTGGTGTAAATAGATCTGCATTTATAATTTTGTGTATGTAATCTCATAATATGTTACTTTCGGCTGCTAGATTTTCATCACTTGGAACGTTTTTCTATTTTTACATATGTTCTTTTTTTGACAATTTTAATTGATACCTCTATGATTTACAAATATTCACGATTTTTTCAATTTGTAAGATTTTCACGTACGTCGCCTTCACAATCAATTTTCGATCTGTACAATCATTCATAAATTATCTATCTTATGAAATCATTTTATTATTCCACTCATCAGCTCTACTAATTGGCGGTACGCTTTAAGAATTTTAATGTTTGTTGAGTATATCTTTCATCAACAATAAATAATTTATGCAAAACTATATGCGGACTGGATAGTAAACGTGATTTTGGACTAGATTTGTTTAGTTGTTTTGTAGGTAAATATGCTTACATTCAGTAGTTCCCATAATACTAAATTGAAAAAAGATTGTACTATATTTCGGTTAGGTCTCATAAGATGCATTGAGAATATTTCACCCCATTATAATAAGTGATGAAAACACATATACAAAGGAAATATCGTATTCCTTTTGTTGAAAATAATTTCGCGTTATAAATTATTCATTATCCATAAGGGCGTAAATATTTAAGGGAGAGATTAAAATGTTGGGTCCTCAGTACAGCTACTGTTGGAAAGGTAGAAAAGTGTTTGTAATGTCACACTGGTTCTCTCTCCAGTGTTTTTAAATTCAAATCCTTTTTTGCAATCTTTAGACTACTTGTTTTGTTTTTGATGTAAATGATACCATGTACTACTGAACAAATACGAAATACATATTGTATTACAAGAAATTGCAAGTAAATACAGTAGAAATATACCAAATGACATAGTTTTTATTAAAAAAATATGTAGGTAACGATGTTGTAGAATTGCATTTCATGCACCTAAAATGCGGTACATATTCGGTGAATGCTGTGTATTTGCATAATGTATTGAGAATATACAAATAAAATAAAGTAAAAAAATATTAACCACGTGCTCAGGAAGATCTAAAAGACAATAAAAAAATTATTCCAGAATTTTAGCTCGATATTTAAAAAATGTAGCAAAACCCCTTTTTCCTGCAGAAAGTTGGCGCCTATGATAAGCATTGACTGAGATGGCTTAGATCCATTAATTAAAACTTACATCTGTCAATGTCAACTAGCATACGGCCGTTTTTTTGCAGCGTTTCTAAAGGCAGAAGAGTGACAAAAATTAACATTCTTATTAGTAATAGTACCTGAGATTGGTATAGTTTTCGTTTTTCATTATTTCGTTACAAATTGGCAAAACCCAATTTTCACACATTACAACCACTCACTACTGATAAAACACACTTTCCGTGATAAAATGCCTGTTTATTATAAGGTAATAGAACTAAAGGAATACTTAGTGTCATCTAAATAACATTTTTGATTTTTGCATGAACGTAGAAAAAGTATTGTATGGAACTCGTACAAAAAGTGCTTATTGCACTCGACGGGTTGTCCTACTCGGCCTGACGGCCTCGTTGGACAATTTCACGTCGCGTACAATAAACACTTACTTTTTGTACTTGTTGCATAAATAACTATTAGAAAACACTTGAAAAATGCATAGGAAGAAATCAATGCCGTAGCATGTCTCAGAGAGTCATAGAAGCATTGTTTTACCTTTGTTTTATATTGAACTTAAAACTTCCAGTTGGTAGCAGCATTAAAAACAATTGATTATGGTTAAACCACATAATTTATGAAAAATACAGTTGTCGGCTAAGTCCTTCTCATTTCTGTTGGATACAATTTAAGAGAGGTCATCCGCATACATTGCCAAAAATATAATAATAATACATAATAATAATAACTGACCCTTGTGGCACACTCATGTCAAGGTCCACAAGATCTGATTTTGTTTCTCGAATACAGTTTCCTTTAAAAGCCTGAAGTGATACGACAACAAGGAAAGATGAGGCTCACTCCAGTGCAATACCCCTCCACACCATATCTATACAGTTCTAGATATTAAAGTATCATGAACACAATTAGGTGTGGTATTACAAATAATTGTTACCAGTGAATAGTAAGAAGTAGGGTAAGTAAGGAGTAAGATGAAAAATCGGAAAATTTTACCCCTTTGATCTAAATTTAATAGCGATTTTGAGCCATATATTTATAAACTTATGAAACTTTAAAACAGATTGTAGCTTCTGAAAGGAGAACCTCACCGTTTAAGAGTTCTGGCTAGTAGAATCGAGGTGAAATTTATAAATAAAAATACTTTTCCTGGGAAGGCTTCAATTTTATAAATTCGGCAATGGAATAGCACTGAAATTATTGACATTGGCAACGAAGCATTATGTACACGCCTCACAAAGGCGTATATTTAGTCAGCAGGAATAAATAAGTAATCAAGGCGGCTAAATAATAGTGTTACTCTGCTCTGGGAGCTTTGAAATATGAATTGTGTTCTGACTTATAGCGCGTCTGATCGACTGCGTTCCATTTTGGGTTGCCCAATCAATAATACCCGACAAAAAATGTGTGTAGGATCAACCACGTCTGCCGTCAAGAATGACTTGTCATTGGGAGGTGTTATTTTGTCAATTGGTGTGTACTTAATTATTTTTTACCGGTCGATTGTCTGGAAGTTCAAGTGCGACGATGATAAATTTGATGAAGATAAGGACGCTTTTTTAGCAGTTTTAAAGCTCGTTAATTTTCTCAGTGTGAAAGGGCTCACTTTTGAAATATCTCTAATACATTTTTTTATATATATCTTTGATTTTCTGGGAAGTCTTAAGCCAGTTGTTTTCTCTTCATTATAAATTATAAATAAAAATATATAAAATATAAATAAAAAAAATGTAATTATATATTTTCGTTTGTAGCCTTGAAATTTACCCAAAAATGAAGATGTATTATAAAGACTATTAATTGAAACTATTCTAATTCCATATATAGGGTGTTCAGTAAAGAATAAGCCATGCTTTAAGGTTAGCTTCCTTGGACAAAAATAATGTGAATTAAATCAACAATTTTTTTTAAATTTTTTACTATAATTTTCTAATTTGTTGAGTAATTGTACTCAAATTTTGGAAACCAACAGCATTGCCGCTGTAATTGGTACGAGAGGATCTATATTGTAAACAAGGGAATAAGTTTCATTCAATAATATCGTAAGTTCACTACATCACCACTAATAATTATCGCATTACCTACACAGCAAATGCCAACGTAAACATACAAGAAATGACCGCCTGTTTACATCCACGGAAACAAACGGCGTGTAACGTCACACGAATGATATCGCGTTTTTGTCCACGTTTTGTTTACATTCAATGGCAATTTATTAATATTAATATATTAATTATTATGTGATTCTTGGCGTCAGACACATGTTCTGACCTTTCAATACGTGTGAAGGATAATCCTGCAATATATTCCAAACCGATATAAAACTCATGCAACTTCCCCATTGCGCTACCAAGCTTAACCACAAATTTAAGATTACTTATATTTTAATTCACCTTCTTCCGTTCAATGTCTCATAGAAATGATTTCACATGATATAAAATCTTATATTATTTCTAAAGAAAGAAATTAATTGAATTCTAATTTTCTAGAAACTTCACGAAACACTCTTTGGTACCTCGTTTTGGTGACTTAACTCGTAAAAAGACTACTTAAATTAAAGCTTTTACAAGGTATTACCTAACTACAGAAAATAATCTTGCCTTACCTATTTATGTCCCTGCCTAGAATAATAAAGCTGCAAGAAATGATCCCGAAATATTTGTATTTGTAGCGTGCAAAATTGATTCAGCAAAGTATCAATCGGCAATGGCGCAACGCGGTTGCTTACATCACGAAGTATTCTATTCGATTCGAAAGTTGGGTACGCGAAAAACAATAAGCGATTCCATTATCACGGTTTACCGCAGCGTACCTTACAAACATGGAATATTCCTAGTATTGTAATTTCTGGTCTATTAACTGATAAACATCGGATTCATCCATTTCAGGCGTCGCTTAGTTCATTAAATCTTTTTTCAGGACAAAAGTAATGAATTTAGTGGTGAACGTTTCCTGGTTTTCAGTTTTGAGTTGTTTCCAAACAGGTTTCGCCCTTGATGATGTTCAAACAAAAGGTGTTTTAATAAAAATAATTTTAATATTGCTACAGTAAAATTTTATCAGACAGTATAGACTTTTTTATATGTAGGCGAAGTATTGTACCTGGGAGGCTAAATATAATAATTTATAATTTTATAAACGACCTAAATAATCTTATATTATTTTAATTTAACTATGTCTGATTTTACCTAAAGGCTGTATGACACGGTGTAACATTTAAAATAGCTTTTTATTTGATATTATAATTAAAATGGTTCGTCCCGTATCATACAAGCAAAATGTACAGTTTTCTACATATAAAACTGAAAATTAAAACATGTTCTATTTTTATAAAATTCTGAATACATTTTTATGTGAACAATATTATACCTAATCTCCAGTGCATCTTTCCTATGTTTGCTTAATTTATAAGTTATTGGGTATAATAACAATTATTATTATTAGTGTTTATCAAAAACTAAATATATAAAAAAATACTGAATTTTCTCTTCCGATTGTCGGTTGTTTTACTCCTTTCTGCGTAAAATTTAAAACTCTTTTTATTACTTGTTTATTTACACAGATCACCCAGTCTATAAGTAGGGTAGGATATTTCTCATAGTCGCACTATTAACTTTATCAGTGATAATTATTATTAATTGTTATATAATTCCGCATTGAAACACTAACAGAAATAGTTTCCTGTAACTGACGGCTCCACCAAAGTTACAAATTGTCTGACCGGATAAAAATTGTTGAGTTTATTTATATTTCCGGGTTACAATTCTGCTGTTATCATTCATCCCTTATCCATCTTATTTTCGAGATAAATATCTAATAGAATTATTCCCATTTTTTTTTAAATATTAAATCTGCGAGAATAAATGATTTTTCAAACGAGAATGATTTTATCTTTCTTGTTATAGAAGTCCTAGGTCACGTTCCTTTTGACTAGGCAAAAAGGGAAGATAGAATAAAATATTTAGTGAACAAATTCTAAAAAAAAGTATACAAGTTCCAAAGTTTTTATTTAAGGCCGATTTAACTACTTTTGTTGTTGCCTTTTCTCTCCCGATACCTTGGAAATGTATCTACACTTTAATTTATTTATTGTGGTTATAGATAAATTAATATATTTGGTAAAACTATCCACGTTATAGTCCAGGAAAAATAGCGGAAATTTTTAGGCACAGCAGATATCGAGATGCGGTTTTCTCGAGGGGTTTCACGTATTAAAAATTTGTACACCACTGCCAGTTTTAGGCAGTGCTCTTTAAAAATTACCGTCATTACACCAATGCCTTAGGTACTGCCTAAATGCCCGGCGACACTACCTCAATGCCGGCAGTGTCACCACTGCCTTAATGCAGACCGTCACTGCCTCAATGCCGTTCTTCACTGCCTCAATGCTGACCGTCACTGCCCAATGGTGACCGTCACTGCCCCAATGCCAATCGTCACTTCCCCAATACAATTTTAAACATTATTAGAGAAATTGGGCAATAAAAACGATTAAAGGATATATTGTGTGCTAATAATAATTATATGCAAATTATCTTTATCTTATCTTTTTAACAAAAAATAATGTACAAAGATATTAATTGCTTAGATATGCATTGGCTAATATGCTATACTGCCAATAAAAAAATCTATTAACTGACTAAAACTATGTATGCATAACAGCTACTTACTTAAATATTAATTCTAATGACTTGAGTTTGATGATTCTCACTTTGTTCCCACATATAGATTTTTTTTAATGGACTTGGCCATCTTCTGACTCGGGTGTTTTACACATTTCTCTACCATTGCAGAAGAAACATGGTGTGCCACAAGTAGCGCCCTCTACTAGTGACGTCAAAATTAGAAACATATTTGAATTTCTCGTACGCAAAAACCGAGGCAAAAACCCCCGATTTACAAATTTTATGTAAATATTTGGATTTCTTAAGAAGTTATTTATAAATATCGAAAATAAAATTTTAACTTTAACACCCTGTAACTCCATTAATAATCAGTTTTGAAAAAAATGTTATAGAAAGAGGTAGCATTTATTTTCAGTCTAGAATTATCCCCTGAATTTTTTGCTCATCATTTCCGGACACCCTTATCACTGCTGTTATTTACTAGTTTAATGCTGCAAAACTGCGATCATTTCCGACAATTACGGTGCCACTGCTGTAACTGCCTAAAGTACTGCCGACAATACCGTCCACTGCCGTTCACTACCTATTGAATGCCTTCAACTACCTAATCAATGCAAAACATTGCTCACAGCATTGCCTTAACTGCCGTATTCACTGCTGCTATTTTGTACACCACTGCCGATCGCGAAACACCCCTCGGGTTTTCTGCATTGTGTTCAAGAAGGTCCCAGGAAAAAAGTCTATATCGTCTGGTTTAGCCATTTTTTGAAAAATGCCGCAAAATGCATAACACCATCATAGGAACGACTGGAAACTTGGAAAAATCGCTCGGAAATCGTTACCCGGGGGTTTTTGGGGCTGCCGAATTCGATTCTGGCATTAGAATTACCCGGGGATGCACGGGGGTGGCTCTGTAGGGGTGCGCGGGGGGTGAATTGGGGGAGAAATGGCAGCGTGCATGAAAATCGCTCCAAACTCGTTACTCGGGGGTTTTCGGGGATGCCAAATTCAATTCTGGCATTGGAATTACTCGGGCTCGGGACCAAACAATCGGGCCGTTCCGGATCAAAATTATTTTTTCTAGGCATTATGCATTTTCTTATATTGATGTATTAAAACCGTTTCTTTCAAGCCAAAAAGAAGCTCAATCATTCGGACCGTTCCGGGCCAAATAATATATTTTTTTAGGCAATATGCATTCTCGTATATTGATGTACTAAAACCGTTTCGTTCAAGCCAAAAAGAAGCTCAAACAATCGGGCCGTTCCGGATCAAAATTATTTTTTCTAGGCATTATGCATTTTCTTATATTGATGTATTAAAACCGTTTCTTTCAAGCCAAAAAGAAGCTCAATCATTCGGACCGTTCCGGGCCAAATAATATATTTTTTTAGGCAATATGCATTCTCCTATATTGATGTACTAAAACCGTTTCTGTCAAGCCAAAAAGAAGCTCGAACGTGCGTACCGTTCAGAACGGTCCCGCTCGCGCCAGCCGGATCCGAGGAGGACCGCGGTAATGGGCAGACCAGAGAATCACGCGGTGATTACTGATTAGTAAAGTTGATTTGTTTAGCCCTCCCCTCTCCTGCCCCGCCGGGCTCAGTCACACGGTGTCTGATCCGGGAGCGTTCTCGACACCGCGAATGCCGTATCTCGTTCTCCGCGCTCCAATAGTCGTCGCGCGCGACGTCCAGTATTGTCCGGTGATTAAGTAAAAGTAGCTGTCACTCTACGATCGCTCTTCGACGCGCGGTCGCTTTTTATCGCAGTTATTAAGCCGCGATCGCAGTTGGCGGCGACGGCGACGTGACGCCTGCTAGATTTTTTGTTTTGTTCTCGAGGAAGAGGAATTCGGAGGTTACGGTTAATTCAGTGTTTGTAATTCCGGCGAGTCTGGTTATAGGAATAAATTATCGAACTATCGTGATAACAGTTCGAGAGTTGGACAGTGTTGATTGATAATGGTGTTCTAAGTTCGTTTGCAAGTGCATGGCAGTGGAATAGGAACGAGTTGATGCTTAGGAATAGCCTGTTATGGAATAGCTTCTGTTGTGTCTCTAGATGAGTCATGTAAATAGTGAGTTGGATCTATATATTGAAGTAATTTTATCGTGTAGGTAAATGTGTTTTTAATTACTTGTTCACTGTAATCACAGAACAATCAAAAACATTACAAGATCGTTTTAAAATTTTATTATCGACAGGGCAAATTTACATTGTTATGACAATCAGCCCAAGTATGTCATATGTCTCATTTACGTTATTTCAAAGTTAAATGTTACATTTCATCACCTTAAATTTTTGTAGTTAGTGTCACCCTGTAACTGTTAAGAAACAACGGCGATATTATTTCTAACGCTTTATGTAGAATTTTAACAGTTCCTTAAAGACAAAGAATTAGATGTCGCTATAGTTTAACGTATGTGTTATTTGATAAAGAAAGAACGATACAAAATGTAAGTAATCCATTTGATTTGCCTGACGAAAAATTTATATTTAGATTTAGTAAGAGTTCAATACGTCAATATATTGAGGAACACACATTTCAATAGCTGCTTTCTGTAAGTTCTTTGAATACCATTATACAGGCAACAGGCATGTGGATTCCCTGCTTAAATGATTGGTGACAATTCGATTATTGTTTTTTAGTTTTAGTATGACATAAATAGAATAATTAATTTAATTATGATAAAACTAAAACTGTTTACCCAGTTTTTATGCGGTTTCTTGTTTATTGAGTTTGTGGAAACATCGTATCTCTCTAACAAATGTTCGGCAAGAGCATTCATCACCTGTGTAATACCACAGATAAAAAGCTAATTTATCTGTGGTTACTAACTGATTTGTGACAGTCTTAAATTAAAATTATCATCAATACATGTCTGGTAACTATCTTATGTTAAAAATAATAATGTTGCAAATACTAGAACCATATCAAAAAATAAAATTAGAAAGCAGAAGCCGTCCATTTTCACAATTATTCAAATAACACATATGTCAATCTATAGCGGCACCTAATTCCTTGTCTTTAAGGAGAAATTCTGTTAAAATTCTACGTAACGTGTTAGAAATAACATCGTCGTTATTTGTATGTGATGGAATATAACATTTAACCTTAAACTAACCTAAATGTTATTATAATTAAAATGGGATACATACTTGGGCTGAATGTCTCGACATTTTCCTTGCCATAGCTGGTTTCTAATACCGATTTTAGAAAACCCCTTTAAACAAGCAGGAAACGATATCTTCACCGTGCCAATTCTCTAAAGCCGGCTCCACACATTCGGATATTTGTCACAAATATTTGGATATTTGGCATATAAACGAATATGTGTATTGGGTGTTTAATGACAAATATTCGCACCAAAGGATATATTTGGCAAATATAAATATTTCCCGCTCAAAGTCGGTAAATGACCACAAATCAAAGCCGCAAATATTTGCAAAACAAGCAAAGATCTGTCTGATCCACATATTCGACGCGAAGTCGACAGCAGACAGTAGCAGTGTGCACAGGGTTGTTCTGTGGCAGTGTGTTGTAGTTATTTACGTTTCGTGTTTTAGTGTTTAATTAAAAATGGAGTGGTCGAACGAAACCATAATGGAATTTTTAGATCTAAGTGTAACAGCTAATCGTTCCTTTGTAGGAATAGCTTTTCTCCACTTAGTGTTCTTCTTCGCAATATCTTCGGCAGACATTCTACAGAAATTGTTAAACAAACCAGAAGGCTCCTTTACCAAATCAGCAAGCAGGTGTGTGGCATATCTAAAAAAAATGTTTTAAAAGATCTGTGCTGGTCTTCTGAGTGTCAAGGAAAATATCCAAAAGAGATTCATATTTCCCCGTCGGTCGGAAGGATAGGCAAGGCTCTTTTTTTAAATATTTTGTTTCTTTTTAAATGACTTACCTATTCCTGCTTCTGTTGAGGGATAACATCCATCATCTTCTGTTATTAGGTTTATTTTTCGAATGTCTTTTTCTCTTTTTTAATAACAGTAAAAAGGCTGAAGCCTGTACCAAAAATGCCGCTGCAGCGACCACTGAAACGTCTTCACTTTCCAATTCCATCTTGGAAACTAATCAAGAATATTTGTTGGGCTTCCCGCTTCAAATATCCAATAACATTATTTGGCAAATGTGAGACTGCTTTTTGTGCCACAAAGCAAATATTTGAACAAATATACAAATATTCGTGTATTTGTCAAATATCCGAATGTGTGGAGCCGGCTTAAGGTTATAGAACAGTTGCCAAATCATTTAGATTAAGAAAAAAAATATATTTTTACGTGTTATGTTTCATCAATACATTTCCTACTACTTTGCATGCCTGCTACACACTGAGAAAAACCTACGGCATTATAAACATAATCACACCTCAGTTCTCTAAAAAAAAAAAACTGTCAACACTTAATAAATATAAATTATTAAATATTTTAACGAAATGCGATACAAAACAAAACAGCACACTGTTTTTAAATGAGTACACTGATAAAAATTATTAGCTATATTACACGGTGTATTGTTGGTTATGTATTGTCTAGGTCAATAGTGTGAAATAATATACCAGAATGTAATCTTAAAACTGTAATGGAAAATTACTACTTAGGAATATGCATTTTTCCATAGCAAAACCGTGTTTTTGTACACATGAAATGTAATTTCACAATTTTATGTATTTTTAGAAAAGATCCTCGTAATTCAATGGATTTTAATTTTATATTAAAGGACAGCCTTAAAAAATCGATAGTTATATATGAACAAAATGTCATGCTTTGGGCTAGTATATGAAAATTACTCATGAATTTTTAAAACTTAA
Organism: Monochamus saltuarius; assembly: GCA_025584915.1. Taxonomy (NCBI): domain Eukaryota; kingdom Metazoa; phylum Arthropoda; class Insecta; order Coleoptera; family Cerambycidae; genus Monochamus; species Monochamus saltuarius. The sequence continues at coordinate 10,126,701 of CM046722.1, forward strand.
TTAAAAAATGAAGTGCAAATTTAGTGTTTAATAAGTAGGTATATTTATTCAAGTGGTCCCTAAAATCACAATTAATTTTTGTAAATTGAAGTTGCGCTGGCGTTTATAACTTTAAAGACCACTTTTATACGATGAAATAAAATTAAAAGCTGTAATTAATTATTCTTTAGAAAACTATAGGTATATAAAGTATCCACAGTTCGAAAGACTAGAGAATTATAAAAAGTTTCGGTGAATCAATATATAAAAATGCAACTCATGGGTATGCATAAAAGTTCTAATTTCTACGTCTCCATTTTTGACATGTAGAAATAGTATCCCTTTTATATTCATATTTATAGTTTGATAGTGAGGTTGTGTTTTTTTACTCGCATAAATAATGGCATGAAGGAAACATAGGAAACCCATTAAGTAGTGTATAAAATAAATCAAAAAGTTAGGTTAGAATAAAGTTTTAACGTCAACTAGGGATAAAGCCAGTCAAAACATTGGTTGGATCTTTAAGTTATGGCTGCAATTATTTTTTAACGTTTTGAAATTGTGAGACGAAAATATATTCTTGTATTTTATTTATAGATGCCTAAGATAATCTATAATTTTGTTCCAAAATTATTCTGTTCTTTATTTTAAATCAAAACTTCTTGATGAACTTTACACTTTATTGAAAAAATGAACCACACTGATAAAAATTTGCCTGTAATTGTACATAACATTACGTTTGCAATTTTGTAGTCATATAGAGTGTGTTGACAGACGAAGATGAAAAGAGGGAAACTTTTACTTTTAATGTCATGGAAAAAATTGCTCGAGTTAAACAATTCTGTTTGTTAGAATGTACTATAATATAGGTTTAAGTGTAATATGCAAAATATCTCTTACTAACAAATTATTAAAAATACAGTTTATTATTAGAATTCCATAATAAATACACTATGTGAGTTAAGAAAGACATGCACAGGTAAATTTTTATTTCTAAATAGTTAAGAAGGCCTTGTCTTTAGCCGAAATTACTTTTGTGTAGAAATATTTTTTGTTGGAATTTGTTCATCCATCCTCTAAATGTGAATTACCCATCCCTTTTTCTTTAAGTGTACTGCTCATCCATCATCTAAAAATGTATTGCAATGTATTTCAGTACACATACCTATTCATTAGAGAATGTGTTGTCGCTGAAAATGACATCTTATTCTTGAAAGATTAATATATATTTCTTGTTTCTGCAAATATTTGTAGATATACGTATATCTGTGTGAAAATAAATATTTTTTTAATAATAATTTTCAATTACTTAACGTAACTACAACCATCGTCTGCTAAATCGCAGTGGCCGCGCTTTTTCTAGTCTCTTCCATTGCCCGTTTGCAGTGACTCACCGCGCATGGCGGCACTCTACAACACATATGTCATAGCTGTCAACAGTTTATATCGGTAATGTGACGTTCCTTAAAAATTATGACAGATTTCAAATACCTGTTAAAACGTTAAAAGTACTTTTCTGTTAACGTATTATTTTTAAATTTATAAATTGCTACAACTTAAAATTTTGAAGTATTTTGTTTTTTATGGTGAAAGTGAAGTAGAAGTCCATTATTGTATTTGGAAAAAAGTACATTATGGGGTACAGATATGGTATTATATTAATGTCGCATATTTTAAAGTAGTAGTAGATGTAAAATACATACATTTTAAATAAGCCAGATTATATAAGTAGGTTCTATTAAAAGGTAAGCTATTAGTGTCAATATTAAATGTCAAATTCTGACATTTAGGGCGTGATATGTGTATTTCCAAAAACTGACAATGGTGATTCGGCTACAACTAATGTTAATATCTGTTGTAAACTATTACTATTTTTACTGTCACAAAGCTGAATATGCTGTTTGAATCAATGTTGTTTTTATGGTTTAGACGTTTTGATGCAAGTGTCTAAACAACGTACGGTTTCAGTTTCTATTATACATATTTATGAGTTCTATAACATTTAAATTGGCATAAGCTGAAAGTGCAGACTTACAAAATATAAAATCCCGCATAAAGTCCTTATTAATGAACCGTACATGTTTGTCTGTCACACCTTAACACAACTAAAACGTATTAGGTTAGAGGTTAGATTGTTGTGCAACAGAAATCACATAAAACTTTTTGTAAGATTTCTTAATAATTTTGACTAAAAGTAAGTAATTCCAAAGTAGTACATTATCGCATTATTTCCGAAACTTCCAAATTTCGTTACCTTAAAACGCATTTTTCTATAATATAAATTAAACATTTTCTATACATATTATGTAAAAACAGCATAACGAAACATGGAAATTTCCACCCATTTTTTATCAGTGCAAATTAGAGTTTAATTTTTTCAATTTTTCATTCTTCGTCTTAAACATTTATAAGCAAAGCATACTTGATATCACATCAATCAGTATGATTGCTGGAAAGTAAAAGCAATTCCTCAGTAACAACCTTGACATGCCACCTAGATGATACTAGGCGATTGTAAAATAATTATCCGATGATTATAGTTCGAAAACGTATCTCTAACAAGGTAATTTAGGCAATATTATATATGGCAGCGCCGGTAATAGTCGACATTAAGAAGAATAATAAAACACCTAAACTAGTTTTTCACATAATTAGAACCCGTGTTACGTTTTCTCAGCCAGAGTGGTTTATTTCTGAGTCTTTAACCCTTGACAAAAATGACTTGTCAACTACTTTGTTATTATTACGTTAAAACGGGTTCGTAATGGGAGAAGTTGGGTAATTAAGCGAGACGTAAAAACATTTTCCTGGATTTCACACTCCCGACTGAGGTATTTGGATAATTCCGTTAAAAAAAAATGAAAACGGTGAGAACGCGGATTGTTAAAACAGGTAATTTGAATGAAACAAAGAAGCAAGCGACTTCCTTCGAGTCTAAGTTTGATTCGATGTCTGAACAATTCGAAACTTGAGAATAATGGAATTCTAAATATGAACAAGAAGTCACTCTCTACGTTTATTATTTCATAAATCTTAAGATTTATGTGAATTATTTTCCGGATTATTTAACAATATCTATTATAATAACACTACAGTACAACTAATAACTCTGCTATTATTATCGTTGATTGATTTGTTATTCAATATATTTGATGTATTATAAGTGCTTGCAGTTGCATATTGTAATGACATGATTGCTTTGCTGTTGTTTACCAATAATATATTTTTGGAAATAGGCGTTAGAAATTTTTATATTAGGTAAGTTTGAGAAGTTTAGAAACAGTTTATTTTTAGCGGACTATTTGTATACCTGTGTGAACTAATATGTCTTGGTTTATGATCAGAATATTATTAATTTGGGTTTACAATTACCTGCTTAAAGTATGCCGTATATGTTTTAATTGGTATAGTGACAGATCTTTCAACTATTCAGAAGTTACAAAATTATTTTTTTTCTATAAACGTCAGTAAAAATAAGGGTAATTTGTTCATACTGTTAATGTTATTGCATTGTTTGGATTATTTTTAGGACGGAAGTGGAACTTTAGAGTACGATAAAGTAAAACTTCTAAAACTTGGTAACTCATATTATTCGCGATATTTTTTGACATTTCAGAATGACCCATTGAGATTCTAATAGCATATTTAGCACATATTTCATAAATATCTATTAATGAAGAAAGAGAGAGTTCTAAAACCATGCTCTTATCCGCAACATTCTTACATCTTAAGAAAACGTTTTCAGTGGATTATATTCCCTCTAGACGTACCTCAGGGTGCATTATTTTCTTATTTTTTATACGAAATACATACACACAGGTCGCCTTCTGCGTTCATTTTGGAACACGGCGTATTTATACGGATAAAATTGATAGAATGATACCGAAGATAATTTATTTTTTATGCGGTAGGACTGGTCCGACAAGAATGCAGCCTGATGAAAAATTCACAACAGATTTAACAACCGACGACGTATTGTTTGAAACAAGTGTACTTTTGTCCGGACATTTTTTCGACGGTGGATATTTCGATAATTCTTCACAATTCCGCGGCTACAAGCGGCCCAGACTCTTTTCGATTGTTTTTATTGCAGAAAGCTCTGCGCGAAGCCTTTGAGGCAGACTTACAGTTTCCTGTTCAAAATAAATTAATGATGGGTATTTTATAATTAAATTCTCGTCGTGTACCTATTAATTTAGTGCCATTTGTAAAAATCAAGTTATCTGTATATCATTTTCTCATAATTACAAGTTAATATCAAGGAGTAATTAACCAGCTTCTTAAAGACGGTATTTTGTGACTATTACCGCCTTATTGAAAACATGCCCATTTCCGTAAAGCACACCTCATTTCATATCTTTAAGCCGGTTGCATAAAAATGAGTAATAACTTTAATTTTTGTAATCATTATTTTCTTCTTTTACGCGTATTTTCATAATTTTTACCTATAATAGTTATATATTTATAATGATGGCATATTGTCTTGATTTTTCTTTCAAGGAAGAGATAATTATAAATTCAGTGCCAGAGCTATGATTCTGTTTCGCCTATTTCGTCCATTACTTTATGTAATTGTGTCTATACTTTATACCGTCTATCAATCGACCACTGTCGATCGTCTATATCGATCGATAGTTACGTGTGAGCTCCGAGTGGGACCATAGCCGACCGAGAGTAACCACCACTGTTACTAAATTTGTAATAAAGTTGTATATTTCTCATTTGTATCGAACCTGCGGTGGGTGGCAAACATGATTCAAGTACTGACGCTTTAAATCGCTCGACCACCGACCGATAAACTATCCATAATACCTTTTAATTATTCTGCTATTTCACGAGTTCTTCAGGATTCAATCCTTGGACCTTTCATATTTCTTCCCTTTATCAATGATATATATTAAACAATTGGCTATCGTAATCTATTATTTGAGGATGGCATGAATATTTACCTTAATTAAATTACTAGCTAGAGGTTAGATGATTTATAGAATTATTTAATTACTTACGTAATTTACAAACTTGATGTTTTAGAAACACATTATAGTTTTGAGGCTTTTATGACCAGTGCTATTATTTGATTTATGACAGTTTTCCGGCTTATGTTGTGAACTATTAACTGATCGCTGTGTGCATCCGTAGCTTTAGCTGGGATTTTTGACTTGCTCTTGTTGTTTTCGGGCTAGGCTCTGTGAGGGCGGACCGCGCTATCAAACTTTTAATGAAATTGTCACTTAAGTAAAACCTTTTGATAGCACGTATTTGCTACTTTTACGTAATAACTAAAAACAAATACTTATATTTGATTAATGATGAATATTTTCTTGTCAGCGTCAGTGAGACAGAAAAACAATCATTCGAAAATGCAAATGATTTTCAAAATCGATTATCAGACATTTGTTCAAAAACTGTATTCGGCGGTTAAAAAATTACTAAACATGTGAAGAGAAAATTTTGACCTTTACAGTTAATTTATTTGATATGTATGGTATGCCACCAGAAACTATAGCAGCCCATCAAACAAGCTTTAAGGATCAATCAAAACAATTCAATTAAAAAAAACATGCGTTTTTATTTTTGTCTTGAGTTGGTGGCAGTATATTCAATTTATTATAATTTTATTCTTGGATGATTGAATGAAAACAAACAGGTTATCAGAAAGTGATGAAGAAGATCTAAAATTGTTTCTTACCCTTCGGTCAATTATTTCATACTTTCGCACAGAAAATGGATCTTCATTTCGTCTTAAGGTCGCCTCCAATGTTCTAATGGTTCTATGATCAGAAATGAAGAGCTCTGGATATATTTCTCGGTTCTTCTTGAATTTTTTTGCCTCACCGTTAGCAACATATCAACAAAAGTTATACGTTTGACATTCGTATTGACTAATGACAAGTATTTTGTGACATTTATGCTCTTTAAACAACGAACGTTCAATTATTTTCCAACTACTACTTGATCCTTCCACCGCTAATGTGATTTTTAGGTGGTATTTCTTTTGAGATTAGAACGATATTGCTTATATCTTTTAAACGGGAAGTAATTGTGTCAAATCTTAAAGATAATACTTTCGATTGAAAATGAAACTTACCCCAACCCATTTAAGGCCACGTGTCCCAAATTGTAGACCCATACTATCGAGTTATTGACACCGTATATATCTCCTCCTTCTCACTTATTTTTATTTTGAGAGATAAACCTTTAAAGAACATTAATCACATCTGATTTATTTGCAATTACCTCCAACCTTGATTCGCAATAAGCGGTGAACGACACGAATAATAAATAACACATGTAAAAATATTTACGCTGGCGGAATTATGATCACATCTGCGGAAAATTGCGCGGCGCTATTTTTTTACCTTTTGCAGATCTGGATGGGAGCGTCCTGTCCTTGAATTCCCTCCCAGTTTTTGGCCCGTCCCGTAACAAAACGGCCGCATCTTCGTATTATGTTTCTCGAAGAAAGGCATAATTAAATAAATCCCGCTCAGTTAATTTATCGAAGCCTTCATAATTGAAAAAGTGAATTATCATGAAAAAGAGGAAAAATAAAGCAAATGAAAAAGTGGATTGGCCCTCAGACGGAGACCCTATTAATTCCCGGACGAGAGACCATAGAAAATATAGCGTTTTTGTCGACTTGCGTAATTTTTTCAAGTTCGACTCCGCTCCCGATCCCTTTATCCGATTCGGCCGTTGAAAAAATAGTTAATATAAATTAATCGCATTGGCCGACGGGGATGGGGCATTACACAATCAGCGGGGGGTAAATATCCCGTGGAAACGAGATTTTCCGGGGGGCGTCATTTCATTTGCAATCGGTAAATATGATTGATTTAAAATAATGGACTTATTTCGGAAGCGTGGTTCCTTCTTTGTGATTTTGACCACTTAGAGTTCTAACATGATTGTACGAAAGCTACACAGAGAGAAATAAATATAAAAATCCAATTGTGCACAACAAAATTTGAACTAAGCGTGACGGGATCAATTTGTATAAATAATTATTACACATTTGGAGTAGTATCATTGTGAATTATGAACAAAATTAGGTTATTATTGCACAATAATCTATATATTTTTTTATAATTTGTTGAATGGCACTCGAAATCTGCTAAAACAATTTCGTTACATCGTTAAATAATTTCTCTATCCACGACTATCCTATCATTATACACGCGTTGCCTCAATAAAAATAATATCATTATTCTCTAGTGAATAATGAAAATATTATTCACTAGTTTCAAAGAATCGGGAATGAACTAACAAAATTATTTTATGTCAGCAATTGAACATGTACCTCATGTGTGAAAGCCAAACGCTATCCACTACCCCACTTATGGCAATATTAACATTTTTCCGAATGATGGTACAAGTTTACTTATTAAAGTTTTATTTGCTTTCTTAAATTTATCAAGTGAGCAACAAATTTAAGGTTTTTGCACAGTTTTTTTTAATTGAATGTTATGTCATGTTCACGTTATAAGTGTCAAAATATTGCGTAAGGTTTTCAGTAAAGAGTTTGCTAAAATATTGGTAATAGTCGTGGACAAAGTATAGTATTCTACTTGCATATAATAATTGAAATTCACTCAGGTGATTTACAGAACTCGCCTACTTCTCGTGTCGTAACTTTTACCATGAATTATAGCCATCATTATATCCTCGTTTAATAATATACTATTTTATATACCTAATCTAATCTCATCAAATTGCATTTCAAAATTTTCAAATTACGCAAGATGTAGTGTGTACAGTGTACATCTAGTAGTCGTCAGCGGTGCTACCAGACATATACCGGCTTCGAGTTAGTTAGCTCTCATCAGTATGCCATAGCTGAGGAAGGCAACTAACAAATAATAACCCTGGTTGTTTTTTCTGTGTCATACCGATCGACTGTCACCTACAATTTATTTAAAGCCTTTATCAAAAAGAGTGAAAAAAATCGATTGCAACCATGTATAACACGTGTGGATATTTTTTCTTACCAAACCTACCATCCTAACGGGATTAACTGTTACCTATCTATCAGGTATTGTTACTAATAAGAATGTTAATTTTTGTTGTTTCTACGTTTAGAAACGCTACAAAAAGACGACCGCATGGTAGTTGACATTGTTGACAGATGTAAGCTTTATCTATGAATCTAAGCCATCTCAGTCGATTGTTATCATAGGCGCCGACTTTCCGTAGGAGAAAAGAGTTTTGCCTCATTTTTTAAATATCGAAGTATAATTCTGGAATAATTTTTTTATTGTCTTTTAGGCCTCCCTGAGCACGTGGTTAAATTTTGTGTACTTAATCATAGTTAACCCTGTCTAAATGTGAAATAAAACTGCAAAATTATTGCATACTTTCTGAGTATAGGGTTTAGGTAGGTTACTTAGCCATAATAATATATTTTGAAAACATTATTTTCTCTCGAATTGTAAATTACGTAATTAGAGTAGCCAATTTCTTAGAAAAAGCCGCCAACTGCCTATTAGAAAGCCAACAGAAGTAATACCAAGTTTTCTTTTTGAAATATTCAAGAAGACAATCATGACACAGTGTTTATCAATTTAATTTATACTGTTTTATTGTTCTTAGCTAATTAGTTGCATCATCATTGATAAACGTTATTAACAATGTCGGACCTCCTGAGGAACTCCCGTAGGTATTGTGTTGATTTTAACGAAATCAAATTATTTATTGTGAAAAACCCATCAGATACCGCGAAGGTTCCATTACGGTAGTGGTTTTACGCGTCCCGGAGGCAGGCATCTTCGAAAAAGGAGATTTTCGGATAGGCTGCCGAAACAAAAGAAGCTTCTCGGCGGAGCGCCTTGAAACGCGATTCCACAAATTATATCAGAAAGTCGGGCATAATTGAACTCGGCCCAGCACCGACGCACCCGAATAATTTTGCCAATTAACGTCCCCATCTTAACCTCGGGAAATTTAATACGGACTATTTGGGGAATAATTTTTATCATCCGAAACATGCAGGTAATTAAGGAAGATATTTCATATCGAGATGTTTGTTGGTTGTTCCGCCGCCTGGATTCTACTCGGGGTTATTATGAGGACGCGGATCGTTACCTAATAAATATACAGGGTGGCACAACAAATTTGTAAATGTAACAGGTTGGAAATGGAAATTATTAGGACATTTCATAAATTTGGGAATGTCGACGAGGAAATATTGAGGAATTACTCAAAATCCTGAAAATTTTCAAACAATAGAGAACATTCATGAATTTTTATATTCGTAAATATAAATAAATAAATTTCATAATTATCGCTGTACCTATGCCTATACAAAACTGCTGTCTTCCATTTTCGCACAGTTAATAATGCTTAATCAACTAATTAAATTGTTTTATAACACATAAAACATATTTTGGAATACAGAGAAAACGAAAATACGTGCGTTAGTCTAGGTTAACCTTCAAGGTAACAAGTAGGTAGTGCAACAAATAAAGTGATGTCATTTTACACTTCGGGAATGTCCGCAACAGCTCGGCATGTATAATCAGAAGTTTTAGATTAATATATTTTTTAATATATTATTTATTCAGTACAATTTTTTTGGTATACTCGCTGCAAGAATTCAGACGTCTTACGTCATACGAAAAAATGAATAATTAATTATATTTTCATCAAAATATTTAATAAACTGTAACTGATAGTTCTAAAACTATATACCACACTAAATGTTTCCATTATGTATTGCACTACATTGGAAAATATTATTGTTATAATAATAATAATACCTCTACCCCTCATTCTAATCAGGAGGATTAGCCCAGAAGTCGAAGACTTGTGCGGGAGAGGGGGCGGCATATTATTATTAAGCAGATCGCATTTGCCCCCAGGAACGACTTACGTAGGTAGACCCTAACCACCATTCAGTGCAGGAATGAGGGAATCCTGAAAAACCTCATTAATTAAGGGGGTAGTCAAATGTCAACCGGTATCAATCTCTCACATTGACCCAAGCCAACATTATTCCACCCTACCATACCCGCAGAGAGGGTGTCAATCTCTCCACGAATATAGTTTATATACGGTCTACCGGCTGCGGGGGTCGAACCCACAGCGATCTAGTCACCTCATTCAAGTACTGACGCCTTAAACCGCGCGACCACTGACCGATCCAACGAGTTAACGCGACCAAATATCGAAAATTATGTTGACAATAAAAACAATAGCGTAACCGTGACGTAAGACGTCTGAATTCTTGCCACTAGTATGTATATCTCCCTCATGCGTGTACTCTCTATAATTGTATTTTATGTTTGTACTGCCTGGTCACACTTGTGGAGATTGCCATTGCCATTGTCATTACACAATTAAGCTGGTTATTATGAAACTAAACGTACTATTGACAGTTAGTGAAAATGACCTCCAGTTAAAGTACGCGCCCTGTATATAACTTAATTTCACCTAACCAGAAATATTTGTTTTCTTTTTATAGAAATATGTGCGTGTGATTTTTTAGCTTCAAAGCTGCATCTATATTCTTATATTTTTGGAATGCAAACACGTCCATTTCAAACAAACTTTCTTTTCAGAATTGTAATTTCTATTGTTTCACAAAGCTGACCTTCTCTGTAGATACATATATAAAAATTGCTCCGACATGGCACAATTAGAATACTAATTCCGTTGAACAAACCAAAAACAAGCAAAAAACGTTCATTTCATGTACTCCCGTCAAGCTGTCCAATTTTTAACATTGTCATTATAATCTCAAATTAATGACATGACCTTAAACTTTACTGTCTTAATTAAGTTCGTACACATACGTGATTATTATTTGTTTTAATTTACTTCGAGATTCCTTTCGGAGGTGCAGTTTGATATACAGGGTGTCCGGAAAAGACGTGTACAACGGAAGACCACAGACTCCTGGGTTCAAAATAAGCCGATTTAGCCCAATTTACTTATTTCGAAAATTGCTTTGTTTAACCGCTAGAGAGTGCCAAAGTTCGCAAAAAATGTTTGTTTATTTCGAATATCTCGAAAACGACTTGATCGATGTTAACCATTTTTGGGCTACGCAGTTATAAGTCTAACCGACACTTTTTGACATTATTTAAAATCTTTTGCAGTCATTAGAAATATAAGAAAAATCATGTATCATGCAAATATAAGCACATATTTTTTTAACCCCCGGTATAATTATTCTCAGTTTTTTTCTATTAGTAGCTGACTTTATTTAGAAACTTTTTTATACTTTCAGAATTTTGAATAGATGAGTAGTTTAGGCAGAAAAAATATTTTTCTTATGTCAACAATATCAGCATTCGTTCTGCAACAAATAACGAAAATTCCAAAACTCATTTATATTTTATTTAATAAATACGAGATAATAATATTAATATAGCAAATAAATAAAAGTTATGATCTCTTTACAATAAATGCTCAGTTACCACCTTTTTTCGTACGCAATAAGTAATCCGTTTTACGGTTTTACGAAGTTGTAGTGCTCTCCAGGGATTACCTCGTAAAATGTTAACTGCGTCTTGGATTAGCCAAAAAAATTCCTCTTTATTATTAACTGCGTAGGCATATACTTTACAAAAAATAATCGCAAGGAGGTAAGTCTGGTGCTCGAGGTGGCCATTTTATAGGAGCATCGTTTTCTCTTCTAATCCGCCTGTTAGGATACAGATTATGTAAATACTGACTAACGGGTATTGTAAAATGAAGGGTGCACCATCGTGTTACCACACTGTCACCACCACATGTTACGACGAAGTAGTAACGGTAAATCGTCCAATAAATTAGGTAATACTTGCTGTAAAAATTTAAATAGTTGACCCCATTTAATCGATGTAGAAACACAACCGGGCCAATAATAAAGTTGTCTATAGGTTTGTTTTTGCAGCAGTTGAAAACTATTTGGAAACTATCAGAAATGTTCGTTCAACTATGTATTGCGTCAAATTCAATGGTAACGCGTTCTCAACTTAACTGGTCGAATATTTCTGATAGTTTCCAAACCGTTTTCAACTGCTGCAAAACAAGCCTTATAATTCCCGTCCACACGTTTACTCTGAATTCATATTGAAAATGTCTTATTTTCAGTACAGTGTGGATTTTTATCAGTATAAACGTGTTTTTATGGTTATTAATAATTCCTGACCTAGCAAAATATGCTTCATCTGTAAATAAAATGTTTTTGCTGAAATTGATATCATGGGCTCTTTGATCTTGTATAAAATTACAAAATGCTAAACGTTTTTCAGGGTCAATGGGTTGATGAACCGGTCATGAACTGATTGAATATGGTAGGGATGTAGTAACTGCTCTTTCAAAACATCATGTACTATGGTTTTTGGTATCCCTATTTCTTGTCCAATGCGTCTTGCACTTATTTTTGGGTTCTCTTCTATCTTATCTAGGATTTGTTCCTCCACCTTTATAATTTTCGTCGTACGTTGACGCCCTTGAACCGTATTCATTTAGTGGAAGAACCAAATTCGCAAAGTCGCCTTTCGATGTTGGCAAAAATTTGATGATTTGACACTCGTCGATGAGGGAATCTGTCCATGTAGATCCTAACACTTTTGCGGCCGTTATCTTGACAAACTCCATAAACCAAAAGCATATCTACTTGTTCGGAATATGTATTGAAGTTGATACTTAAAATATCAGAGCCTACTTCTGGTACTCCGTTATTTGTTGCAGAACGAATGCTGATTTTGTTGACATACGAAAAATATTTTTTCTGCCTAAACTACTCATCTGTTCAAAATTATGAAAGTGTAAAAAAAGTTTCTAAATAAAGTCAACTACTAATAGAAAAAAACTGAGAGTAATTGTACAGGGGGTTAAAAATATATGTGCTTATATTTGCATGATACATGATTTTTCTTATATTTATAATGAATTCAAAATATTTTAAATAATGTCAAAAAGTGTCGGTTAGACTTATAACTGCGTAGCCCAAAAATGGTTAACATCGATCAAGTCGTTTTCAAGATATTCGGAATAAACAAAAAATTTTTGCGAACTTTGGCGCTCCCTAGCGGCGAAACGAAGCAATTTTGGAAATAAGTAAATTGGGCTAAATCGGCTTATTTTGAACCCAGGAGTCTGTGGTCTTCCGTTGTACACGTCTTTTCCGGACACCCTGTATATGCAAATTTGTTTTAAAATATATCTAGATCTTGTGAAATGTGCATACAAATGAGCGGTTTTATAAAAACAACATGTAGAGAAGACATTATTCTTTACGTGTAAATACGTAAATCTTTTCTTAGCGAACAACGTCTCCACAATAAATCACCCACAAATATTGAGCGTATTTCAATACTTACTGCTTGAAGTAGTCGGTATATGTAATGTGTGTGCACTGTGCATGGCTTTTGCTATTTAGCCAGAACTGTGTTTTTATAGATTTGATAGCCTTATATGTATAACACTAATACGTATGTCAAATATCGACGTGTAACTGTTTATAGGGTGTCCCCGGTTTTTGCTCTTAGCATTAGGAAAGGATAGAACATGAACAAATAATATTTATCTTTTCTATGACATTTTTCTCTATAACACTCTGTGTTCCTGAAGGTTAGGTTAGTGTGCCTCTGCGTATGTAAAATTTCATAATAAATTGAGTAAAAGTAAATAGTTCGATGGTAGTACATTGTATTACCACACTGTTTCTGAAATTTCCTAATTTTATTATGTAAAAACATATACACTTGATTATTCCTTAATATATTGTCATTGGTTTCCGAACCCGACTTTTTCTTTTACCAGAAAAACAGACAGTTAATGTTTACTGATATTTATTAACACTCTGTACACTACCGAATACTAATTACAACTCAGCTAAACGCTATTTAATTAGTCTAAATCTAAATCGCTCTAAATTCTAATTGATCTCTCTGAAATATCCAAATAACAACTCACTAATTCAAGACCGACTAACTCGGCCGTTTATTCTTCTTTTATAGACCAAATGAATATTCCAGGTATTTTCTAGCATCTCTAGATCCATTTCTCGAAAGATTCTCGTCGATTCTCAATATTCCAGTCGCGCCTCGATACACGGCATTATTTTATTTGTTTACTAGGATCGCGTAGGGGCGATCGGGTGCGAGCGGGGCAAATTCTGTGACAATATGTATAATATAAATTAAAATTTTCCACTTATTTTTATCAGTATAGTAGAGATAACTATTATTTACCAATGCTATAGCTAGAAACATCTATTGAGTTTCCTTGTAGTTTATTAATTTAATTCTATTTATTTCTTATCTCTTTAACTGTAGGTATATTTTGTTTATTTTCTATTATTATTCCTTTTTTTCTTCAAGTACCTTTTTTATTTTTCCACACTGATTTATGTTACATTTTCGTAGTCCGGTTATCAATTTGTTGTTTAAATAGGTAAGTAGAAACATTAAAACAATTACCTACAAACTCTTAATGTCCGAATATGAAACGTAGTTCTCCATCAGTACCTACTGTTTTTAATCAAATTTTAATTTACGTTTTATCCTTAATTACCTAAATGTCACCATAGCATTCATTAACTCGTACCTTTCGTATCTACAAACAAAAATAATAAATTACAGTGGAACGTAAGTTAATAGGATATGGGCGTTTTATTAAATTCCTTTACGGAAGGACCGATCCTTGCAAACGAACCACTCGTCAACATGAGCATCGTTAAGAGGCGATAAAACACCTGTTTGTTGCAAAACCTTGTAGGCATAATAAAGTCTTTTAGGAGTTATAAATGTGTGCAATTTGTTTTATTATTATTAACTTCTGATATTTTCCTTATGCAGGCAAACCAGGTTAGTCACCTCAACCTTTTTGGTATTCACTAAATGTTAGCCGCTTCACAGTTCCGATGCTCCTAAATAAATTCTATATTATTTATTATGCATGTACGATTTATTGTTGCTGTCATTAATACAATTCTAGTATATACCTACAGGGTGGTCTTTTACTCGTATGTTTTAATGTAACGAAAAAATGCAACGAAACGAGTGGTAGGAAAGAACAACGTAGGGTACTACGCACAAATAAATGTATTGTCTACTGAAATACTGCATTTGTTTAAAGAAAATCAAATATATCTGCAAGTTAATCAATCATTTTTTTATTTCAGTAGGTAAATTTGTTTAAAAAAAATCGTAGGCCTTACTAAATAAAGCTATTCAAATTAATAACATTTGAATGTGCATATTGCTTCTTTCAGTTTGATATATTTTTAAACGATTATACATTTTCATGTACTGATAACAATTATTATTTGTAATACTAGGTACACGGTCGATTATTGGTTATTAATTGCCTAGGTCAATAATGTGAAATAACACAACAGAATGTAATGGTACCAGTTCTATGTAAACTCATATGTAACTTTCCGTTTTTTGTTTTTTTTTGTATTTATAGTTGTAGTTTTATTAACTTTACTATGTAATTTTCATGTTAGATATATGTATTTTTCCAATGTTATTATATTATTAATCCGTAATGTTTCTCAACCTGCCTGCTATAATGTGGATGTGAAATTGATAATAAAGAAGTTTATTCATTACCAACAAAAATAGTAGTTTTGCATTCGTACAAATGTGCATGCATTATTTTTGCAAGAAGCACTAAAACTATTCAATGTTGATCATTAATTATTAATAAAACTACCAACTTTGAAAATAGATCTGTTAACACACACACCACATATTCTTTGAACCAAAATAATGGGACTTATCTTACGTCACTTTTCATTTTAGAGTTTCATTTTCAGAATACAGGATGTCAAAATTAAAATTTTAAAAATGTCTTTTATTGATAGCTTCGGTTATTTTAGAGATATTTGTTTGAAATTTGGTACATATTTTTTACCGTAAGTCGGCGCATTTTTTGTGTAATTTTAGTCTAAAATATCAAAGTATGAAAAGGAGGGTTGTAGTAGCCACGGACCCCCGCAATTTTTTTTGAGTACTCCTATGATTTCAGAATATTTTTGCTTTTAGATAGACCGTGTTTTTATTCTATTTTTTCACATATAAGAGTTTGATTTGATGCTCAGGTTACGAGATATTGCAATTGTTTTGCAACTGCAAGGTGCTCTTCACCTAGAATAATTCGTTCCCTTAACTGTTGTTCAGTTAGTATGAGAACCATATAAACGACACCTTTCATAAAAGTCCAACGGGTTGAGGTCGGTGGAACGGGATGGCCATTTAACATACCTATGCAATCCGTAGGAATGATTTCATTTAAAGGATTCTGAACATTTTAACCAGTGGCAGTGTGGAGGAGCACTGCCAAGTTGAAATCACATGTTTGGACAAACCGCAGAGGCAAACTATCAAGTCAATGAGTGTTCGGTAAAAAATAGAGAAATTCATTTGTGAAAGATTTCGTTTACATGGTTTCAATACTATAGGTAAACAACAGCTAATGGAACGAATTGTAGAAGATGGAGAGCACTTTCGGCTGAAATTACATATTTTCCAGAACATTTGTTAATCTCTAATTGCAATAGAACCATGTGATAGATGAAGGTGGTACCTATATTGAACATATAGTTTAACTGAGTTAATTTTTTGATTTTTTTTACTGTTTGCTGTTACTTGTGCCTTATTTATTTCGATTTACTGAATAACATGGGAATGACCATTTAATACTTACTGCAATATCAAAATCTACCGTATTTACGTTGATCTTCTTCTAATATAATATGTATTTGGTATTTTTGACAGTAATAAATACATGATGAGAACATGTAAATTTCATGTATCAGTTATTTCAGTTATATCAGTATTCTTATCAGTGTGGATACAGAGATACTTAGATGCTGATCTATAAAGGTTTTAATAAGGATTATCTGTATATTTTTGTTTAGCTATCGAGATAGAGTAAATATTATTTTAGTGATCACCTTGTAGGTACACTTTAATGAACGTAGGTATATATCTTCTTTTTTCGAACACGTATTTATTATAGACATGAGCCTTAATCGAAAGTTCTGCGATTATTATTTATTGCTGGGATTAAAACGATGTTGAAATACTCACTCCAGGACTGTGTGAAATGACTTTTTTCTTTATTTATGCATACGGACGGCCTTAATTGAATCGAATATTTCTCGCGGAGAAAACTGACTTACCGGGAATGTTGGAAACACTCCTGAAATAGTTGTGAATATATTATATTATGATTAAACACCGTCTTGACCTTCTTTGTCGGTTTTAATAAGGTAATAACGCTTACAGGTAGTTTGTGGTGTTATTAATACGCGACTTAATAAAATAATTGCGTCTCGATATCTTAGCTTTCGTCGCCTATGAGATTTATTATTGATTGGAGATATTGGACGCTATGGGCTTCGGAGTACTCGAAATTTGAGTCTCAAATTGTTGGAGCGTTTGCATGCGGTTGTTAGTGAGTGTCCTATCACATGACTTTGGGCGTTAGGTTTAAGAACAAGAAGGTCTCACAAGTACCCCTACAAACGACAAGACAGTACAACACAGACACGAGTGCAGTTAAGATCTTAGATGCGCACAGCACGCATTATTGTATTGTAATTGCCATTGTACTCATTCATTCGTTCATGTACATATTGTAAATAAATTGTACATACACAAGCTTGTGCAGTTTATTTCAACATCAAAAAGAAAAGGGAACCAGCCAATAAAAACACAAATACAGTCCACTCATCCACAAGTATCGTTGGGTCCCTCATTTCGCCGACCCAATCAAGGTGGTTGGCGTACAACAGTTGTGCAATCAAACAAATCCCAAACCACTCCAGGTGGGAGATCGGAGATATTAAGTTATATATTTTCTTGTTTATATGTTTTGTCGGGGAGTAAAGGAGGGGAGCGTAGGAAAATGGACGGGAAAGTAGTAAATTATACTTACACTTTTTCATATACTTAATTTAAAATATATCTTACTTAAATACACCTCTTGGAATTGTATTATTTTAGAAATAACTATATTTGAAGTAGGTATTTGATTGATCTGCTTATAAGGTAAGGATTTTTTTAAATATTTTTAGGTGTTAACAATATTGTGTGAAACTAACTACTCTGTGGACTAAAGCTCCTCCAACTAGCGTTGAATTACACCCACAATCTCTACCCTAATATTCTTTATTATTAGCTTTTAAATTGATAGAGAATAATTTCTCTTGCATGTAATTTGAATGCGATAGTTGTTTATATTTTGAATAAATATTCTCCCATTTTTTCACTCTTCAACTGTAAACTATTATGTAGGTATTGTAAAACATTCATTGCAAACATTTTTTTTTTTAATTTTTAACAAATATAAGTGCCCATCTACCTACATACCTTTATTGTCATAGTGAATTATATTAATTTTAAAAGACTTCAAAAGTCACTAAGATACTTCAGTTCACTTTTACCAGTGGTTTACTTGGGTAGTTACATACCTACAAGATGAGAATCAAAGTGTCAGCAACGAATGTTCTTTTCTTTAGTTGCGCATGACAAAGTAGCTTACTTTGTCATACGCAACTAAATGTTTTCATTTTCAGAAGTTTTATTCCCAAATCTATCATTAATTAAACTCTCCGATTAAGGATGTATCTGCTAGTTGCTACAGGAGATTGTAAATCTATATTACTACTTAGGTAGAATGAGTATTTACTCAGCATTCACGAGGTTCGTCGTTCGATCGACTGTTGATGTCTCCATCATAGTATGCTTCAGTTTGCTCCACGAGCGATATCGTACTTTGCCGTTGTTTATTTTAAGAGAGTTCCAGAAATATTGTCCATGTTCAAAAATTTCGTCGTGTGATTGATCATTGAAGTCTCCGGCAAAGTATAGGTATATTCTTCCATAGTTGCTATGAAATTTTTAACAACCTTTTTCTAGTACAGGAAAATACACAGCAGGCACAAACATTCACTATTACACAATACATCATTAACATTATGAACGCGAATTATGACTCGCTTTCAAAGCATATATTATACACAACAACTGCAACAAATTTTCATTAGTCGCCTGATCGTACACTGAGAAAAATAATTTGAAGTGTTACTTGTAAAATAAGGGTATATTATTAGGTACCTACCCATGATTTTACCAGTAATTTCCCAAATATCATGTAGTTTTACAATTTTATTGTAAAATGTACATCACGTGTAATAATAACTCTAATGTCAATTGGTTAATTTTTATATGTTTCGTAAATCAACACTTAAATCACATTGCCTATTGTAATTTCACGTTTTTATTGACAATTTACAAATATTCAGTATTTTTGCATTGACATTGTAAAAATAGGTACAATGGTTATATAAAAATTTATTAATTTATAGCAAATTTACAAAAAACAGTAAAAACAAAAATATTTTTAGCAAAATTGCAACACACTCAAATATTTTTCAGTGTAATTCGCGTAAACGGTGGTTATAGTTGGGAGGGAAATAGGGTTTACCTGTCCTCGTTTAAATTTTAAACTCAATTTGGTATATGTCTTATGTTGGTGTAAATTTGTCCAAATAATTAAAATTTTAGATTTTAACCTTCAAATATTTTTACATAAAAATTTTTCAAATAAAACGTAACATTTTTACACCACATTTTTTTGCTATTTCCAAAATAGTAGCGTGTAAAGTAGAGTTCTTGCTGTGTATTATTGTAAGTAATAGATTGTGCCTAATTATTAAGTGCAAATAAAAGAAAATCGTATAACTTACATGCGTCATTATTGAACAGTATGAGATAAACATATTTTTCTACAAAACGGTTAAAAGTGGGCTTTTAATTGTCATTTTGATGTTAAAAATGTCATTTTTGACACGCGTGTTAAAAGTAAGTTACTTTCGAATCTGTGTGTTATTTTTGATTTCTTATTTTTATTGAGTTTAAAGTTCTTCCGATTGTTTTGTAGAAAAAATAGTGTATGATATACGTGTTAAAAGTGATTTTATTTTGTTCGTGAATCATCTTCACTCACAAAATAAAATCTTACTTTTAACACGTATATCATAAATAGCTATTATCGAGTTGTTTTTAGGCTAAAAATAGAACTTTAAAGTACTAGGACATTAAATTAGTAGTATTCGAGATATTTTTGACATTTCGGAAACATGACATGACAGTTTGACTTTTTAAATAAAAAGTCATGAGAAATATTTACGATTAATTTAGATTATTTGAATACTTTGATGTAGTAAGAAGTAAAATATTGTATATAGCATTTTACTCATACGTTAAAGCTTCACTTTTCGTCCTAAGGATATAAATAACTATTAAAAACGCAGTGTTTGAAATTAGTACACAATTCTAGACATTGATGCACAAAATTTCTACATAGTGTTTGCAGAAGTTCTGTATAGTTATTTGTCTAGAGCGTAGTTTTATTTTGTTTCTTCTTCTAAAGATACCTTTGGAGGTTAAATACGAAATTAATTTATTACCACAGTAGTTGTGGGATGGATTATATCATCTCGCGTACCCCTTTCTTTTTAATCTGTCCCAACGCGGATTAGGCAATTAAGCGAGGCCTCATAACTCATTATTTCCTTATTTAATTGACACTCGCCGTTCCAGGCCGATCGGACATGAATGGATGTGACGGCACGTCGAGGCCCAACAAAAACGGCCCCGCGCCTCGCTCCGGCCCCGCTCGCCGGTTAGTTATGAGGATGCCGTGTTACGGGAATACCTCGGTTATGTTTAATTCAGACCGGCGGCCGACCAAAGAAAATACAAAATGTTCACAGGTAAAAGTCTCACAGAAACAGGTAAACGGAATGGCCTTAAAATGAGGCGATTCCCCCTTCCGACGGGCTACCGCGTGCACCCGGGGCATTCTTAGAAATGGACGAATGTCCTGGACGTATGCGTAATAATTTGAAATATTTAACAATTTTAATGG
Source organism: Monochamus saltuarius (assembly GCA_025584915.1). Lineage (NCBI taxonomy): Eukaryota > Metazoa > Arthropoda > Insecta > Coleoptera > Cerambycidae > Monochamus > Monochamus saltuarius. The sequence continues at coordinate 10,147,557 of CM046722.1, forward strand.
TGGATTGTACACAAAAATGCGGCGTTACGAGTGCGGGATGTTTTGTTGTGTTTGTGCGCGGATCATAGAGTCGCGGTGGTTTTACGGCATTCTCAGTCATTTATTTACAGCCTGTGATTCCGTAAGAATGTTCCGCTCCTGATACAAAAGTAGGAAAAGGCTGTTTTTTTGTTTTGTTAAGTACTGCCGAGTCCGAAAGGACTGTGACAGACTTAGTGGGTCAAGTAAGTGGTCTATTGTGATAAGTATAAGTTGTGAAAGAAATATAGGTTTTAATATGTGTTAATACTTTAATACCTGCCCCGTAAAAGTGCCACAAATGTTACCTTTCAAACAAGGAGTTAAGTGTAAGTAATATTTTGTTTCTAGACCATGAATATAAATCAATGAAAAATAAGTGAGGTTTACTTAATAAACATATGTCCTACAGCCACTCAATTTTGAGACACAGGGCGTTAAAGATAATTTTAAAAAATCAAATTTTGGGTGTAATTTTTTTTAAAGACAGATTTAATTAACATTTGACACCGGTAATTTTTGGGAAGTGCCTAACAGGCTAGTGTTTTTAGGTTTTTGGAGAAAGTAGAGGGCGCTAATTGCTTTTATTCTAAATCTAAGCCTTGTATTGTGTGAAATGTAATTTTACACAAAAAATGTGCTCCTAGTAAATCTGTTAATAATGAAAAAAACTAGTAGTCAACAAGAAAGTTTGTGTAATAGTCAAATTCTTCCATTCATATGTCATAATTTGTATAAGGAAAACTCCGGTAAGTTCTTTATTATTCAGTTTTAAGAGTAATTTGTTCGTTTAGAGAATATTGTAAACATAATAAGATTTTATTTTGCTCTGTATCTGAGTAGTGTCGATGTTGACTTTCGGGCGAATATTTTAAGGATGCTGTAGCAGTAATAAGATGCTATTTCTAAAAGTTTCCTGAAAGGCAGGCCGTTAAATAGAAAAACAATTTTGGTAGTAGAAAGGTTTTGTCGATAAATTGGTGACATTAAACCTAAATAAAATGATTGCGGTATGTCAGTTAGAACCGAGACTACAAGTAATCAAAAAGGTCCAACCATTAGCCTAGAATTTCTTTATATTATACCTATATAATAACGACATCTATCTAGCCTATGGATCAATATCAAAAAAGTAACAATTGCATCGATACCATTACAGAAAAAGACTTTTTACAGAGTATCTAACTGTAGTGACACTCTTAAAACATTCCCCCAAAAGTTAACATCTCACTTCTGGTATATAAGTTCCCATTATTATTATGTAGTAGTGCCTAACGAACAGTGCATAATAAAACAGAATCAAATTTTAACTTTATTAAAATATTCACAAAGACAAGTTACTATTCAAATTAGAAAATAAACAATTTACCGTAATTTTTGTTATACACAAAATGTAGGTATGTGTAGGTATAAATGGAAAAGTTCGGAGTTTGACACATAGATACACACTTGATAAATAAGTACTATTACAGGGATCGCCTGGTTGACTACCCTAGTTTTTTGCTTTTTCCTCGAAAATTTACTAAGAACACCTATATTGCGTGAATTGAAATTATGCATACTATTACAAGGCTTAGAGTGGAATAAATAAAATAATGCTTTGCGAAGTAAAACATTTTTACTAATACGTACGTATACATATGATCTTTATTCCAAATTTTAATCGCTTTTCCAAAGTGACATGAGTCACATATGCATTTAGCATAGATTGCTATGGTAATCTCACCCAAAATTAAGATGGCCATCTCATTCGATTTGCTAGGAGTTAGAAAAGTGCGTAGCCTAGGCCCACTTTGATTTTTTGCTGGATTTTCTCGTTAGTAGTGATTTTCTTTACGAACTGCGACAAAATGTTAAGAAAAATTTAGTAAATAAGAAAATCTTACATTGATTTTTTGCTTGATTTTAGATTTTTCTCAAAGTAGTATGTTACATAGTATATTAGTAGATTATATAAACTTAAAGAGTATGCCATATTATTATCCTTCATTCAAAATAATATTTTCTGTGTAATGTTTAATTTTTAAATACTCATGGAATAGAATTTACTTTGTGCTAATTTGCAAGTTGTGCAAATTGTTCAAAATTTCAATGTTCGAATTGGACAGTCGTAGTATCCCAAGTACAACCTAATTCCAGCAGTCACATAACTGTCTAGTAATTGTTACAAATTGATACAGCGTTCAACCGATGCTAATCGAATATGTAAAAAATATTTAAATGTTTTTTTATTGGCATTAATTGCTGACACCAATATTTAGTTACGCGAAAGAAATTCACGGACATTTTACTGGACTAAACGTTCATAGCTGATTGCACCTTATTTAAATATCAGTTAGTTCACAATATCTAATAATATTTAAAAATCCGTTTTTGTAAGTATTTACTTTTAGAAATCGACTGATTTTTGTTTATTAAATCAATTAGTTTATTTTTAATGACATGGCGTGCACTACAATTACCTATATTCACTTAATAACCCGACAAAAACTAAATTTAATATCAAGTATACATAAATGGTTGTTTTCTTATTGGTTGTGACATTTTTATGTCATATATAATTCTAGTAATTACTTTTCGCAACTGATATATTAAATAACATAAAAACAACAGTAAAAAAATAGGTATATGTGAACTGGAACTGTGGTCCTGTACGTGTATTTTTGATGGACCAAATTTTATCGATATCGTAACAGAAATTATGCCCGGAATTATTTCGAAATACATTAGAATTTTATTGAGGTAAATTGAGGTTGGGCTATTGTAACGTTATAATTGGTTTTGTTCTGGTTTTTCAATTATCGACGTTGTGAACTTTGGTTTTTGCCTGCTTTACTGCCTCATAGATCATTAAAAAAGTGTTACGCACTTGGACACGCTTAATTTAATTAGATTTTTTATATTGGAAATATAGAAGTTGTATTCACTACAAATAAGCTCTTTCCATGTTAGTAATTTTCCAGAACTCTTGTTAATTATATCTAAGGCAGGAAGAGAACGTTTTGGGCAGCAAATTAAAATTTGTTTCAATGAAGTTGACGTTAACTTTACGTCTATAATGTACCCGCGTACAATCTCACGAAATTTAAAAATAATTTTCCCAAGGGTCGTCGTATTTCTCTCCGTAAAATAATCAAATTTATGATGTTTTTAGATACAGAAATTTCAAAAAATAAAACATGTAGAACAAAGATAATATCAAAAACAAAATGTTGTGTATACACACTTTAGCAATTATTATACTTATATATGCACGTAAATAAATATATATGTTATAATAATTTTTACATTTGCAAAGATTTCTCAATCAAAAAATTTGTTGGTTAAACCGTTTTTTTTTTCTCGTTAATTCGTAGGTCATGATACAACATTCCTGATGTTATGTGCTAAGCCCTAGAATAAACGCCTAAAATTATGCGTATATATTTGTAGAAATTATACAGCACCCTGGAAACGTTTGATACAAACAGTTCTTTTTTTAATTAACTTAGGATTAAATGGGAAGCATGTTTTTTCCGAAACAATTCTGAAATTTTGTAACATTACAACAGTTGATAGTAACATCCATCGTTCGTAGGATCATATTATACATATTTGTAAATAAAACTTAATAGGTCTGTTCCCACAAAAGTCAGGGATTGCTTTCAAATTGTTACAAATATTTGACAAGTTTCTGATAGCTTCAAACTAGTCCCTGAATCTTGCGGGAACATACTTAATAACAACTCTCTCATTGACATATTTCGTTATAAAACAAATAAGTGTTAATTAATAGTTATTTATGCAACAAGTACAAAAGTAAGCAAAATGTAAGTATTTGTCCTACTCGGCCTGACGGCCTCGTTGGACAATTTCACGTCGCGTGCAATAAGCACTTTTTGTACGAGTTGCATACAATATTTTTTCTAGGTTCATGCAAAAACAAAAAATTGATATTTAGATGACACTGAGTCTAGGAAAATGTGAAAACGCTGTAGTAGAATGACAGATGAATGCAATAAACATTTTATTGCACTAGTGCAGTAAAGAACCACTGTTTTCACTAATTATAGTTCAATAAAGTTTTGTTTTTGCATGAACGTAGAAAAAACATTTTAATGTGTTAATACTTTTTTAATCTTTTAATATTTGCAGGACTGATAAGTTATTATATAGTAAAGTAAATGCTTCTAGAGCAAGCTGTAGATGAAGCCAAACATTTAAAGTTTACATTATAGTTTTAGAATGAAACCGAATTATGCTATATATTATTTTCACTATAAATAAGCAAATAGGTATAGATCAAGAAAAAAAAACAACTAATAATCTGTATTCCTGTCTAGTCGTACTATGTGCGCAACATCGAGATGAATTTGTGACGATGCCGTTTTATAAAGTAATGGTTGTGACGTCACAGAAACTGTTTATTTAATTTTTTGAGTAAAATCGCACTCAAATACAACACAATTGTTAAAACATGTTCACACCCGATTGTGTAAAATATTAACACAATTATTGAATAATTTTGCCTCAGTTATTTGTTGGCTAAATAGATTTTCTATGAGTAATACTGAATAACTTATGAGTTAACTTACTCAACTGTGTGTTACTACAAACACAAAATTGAGTAATATTATCAACATATTACGTCGATTTTTTCACAAAAATTGTGTTGATAAGCTAACTTTTTTGTAAAAATATTTAATTAGTTACTCAAAACTACACCAAAATTATTTCACTCATAATTGAGTTTGAGGTTACTCAATGTTATTTTTTTACACTGTAAGATTTAAAAATAGTACCTCGTCAAAATACTATTTCATATTATTGCAGAAAATTCAAAATGGTGTAAAAATTGATTTAGGTTATAACATATCTATCGCATCTGTAAAGCCAAAAAATACGGTCGTTGTTTCATTCTTTTCAGATTTTTGTTCGTTGAGTGTGTCTGAGTTTTTAAGTAATTCTAAGGGAACAAATCGATTGAAGTGGAGAAGGATCAAATCAAATCCATATACTTTTTATATATTAGTTAAAATTTGAAAAATTATCCTCATTCTAATATTTATATGATGAGTCCGTTTTAGATTTTTACATAAAATGCGTTCGTCATTTTTTGTGTACCTACGCATTTTCGTTTACGTGTGAAACTTTTTACACCGACGCCGTTTTTCTAGAGACTTTACAAGTTTTAATGATATCACTTTACCTTGTAGGAAGCATGTTTTTCACACTAGGCTTAAGTTCCTAACTTCCGCTGCCATCGTAAGTGTAAAATCTAATCACGTTGAAACCAAATTAGTTGTTCGATGTAATCCACCCCCGAAGGCATGTCGACCGTAGCTTTAAAATATACATTTATTTTAATCTCCGAACAGTAATAAAAGTATAGGAAACAAACACCATATTTTGTACACAATTATAGTCAACCAATATTTAATCAAAGTTCATCAAAACAACCAAGTGATATTTGATAGTTCTCGTGGAATGAAAACAAATACCAGTGCTGTAACAGATTTTGTTGGAAATGTAAAGTACTATTAAAATATTAATAATGTATAAAGCTGTGGAATATATAGTAATTTTTAAAGAAATTGCGTGATTGATTTGAATGGTGAAAGAATAAAAAGAAATAATAAAATTTAATAAGCGATTTTATGTGTAAGCAACAAAAAGTAATTATTATAAAGGATGTTGTCCGAAAGTAACTATTGACATACAATTTTATTTTAAAACCTTACATTTTAAGAACAATTGATTATAAAATTTAAACTTATAGGAAATTGAACTAGAATCTGGTTACAAAATTTATAGAAATATTAATTTATGTACATACCTAGTTGAAATTGCTGCTAATGCATAAAGAACATATTGGTCAAGTAGAAGGTATAATAAATACAATGGGAAACAAAAATGTATATGTGCATTTTTGTCCTTGTTTCATATTCTAGAGGTGTATTTTTTGAATTATTGGTTAGACAAACTTAGTTTCAAAAATAACCCTTGACTGTTCCGTTTGGCGCAAGGGCTTATTTAATTAATCTTTATTATCTTTTCAGAAGTGTGGCAAAAACCCAATAAAACTAAAGAAAAACTATTTTTTTTTGAAATTACAAAGCAGATAATAATGCTTATTTGATTACTTATGATCTTAAGGTGCCCGTTTCTCTCGCCGTAAAATGATCAAATTTGTGGTGTTTTTTAAGTACTGAAATCTCGAAAAATAAAACTCGTAGAGCAAAAGTAATATCAAAAATAGAATTATTGATGTTTTGTTTATCCACTTTTACTATTTAAACTTTCCTCAAATAATGTAATAACTTTTAAAATGCATTTATATGACACACATATTTTCGCTATTCTAACCCCACATTTTAACAATTATTTTCACATACTTATAAACAAAAGTGAACAATCTTATATGCAGAACTATGTAAGTTTATGTTATAACAATATTAATTCACATCTACAGTTAAATTTAAAAGAATATGTATTTTGAAAGATTTCTGTACCTAAAAATTCATTGGATAGATCGCTTTCTGATGTTAAATATTGATTTTACTTCGGTACCTTTGAATATTTGCAGGTGGCATGAAATAACATCCTTGTTATTTGATAAACTCTATTATTCAGTTCTTAAATGTCTAAAATTATTTATATTTGTAGAAAACACTTTTTCAGGAATACGGCCCTTAAAAGCACGATTTCTGGTTTGCTAAAGAATCCGAGGTATTTTTGATTTATGATCTTTGATAGATCTGCACTTGTGACTGTCAAAACTAGCCTATTATAGGTTAGTTTATCACTTTTCCACAAATTACATACTTTTTGCGTCTCATCGCGAATTATAATGCAGGAGACGAAATGAAAGACTGACAAATATAACAAAGGCATCAAAAAAAGAGAAAACACAAGCAAGCAAGCTTCCAAACAAATAGCATTTACAACTTTGCCACGTAACCCTTTACTTGAAAGGGAAGTTAATTAAGAAAATTGTCACACGATGTTGCTGTAATATTAAATTTAGTTTTTGTAATGTTAAACATTTATATGTAATGCATTAAATATGCACCACTTTATTTTTAAATGGTCTTTATTTATTATTGCTCCGAAGTTTTAATACTCGTGCACAGACGAAGGAATCAAACAATCATAGATACTGGTTGATATTTGACTACCCCCCTAATTAATGAGGTTTTCCAGGTTTCCCTCATTCCTGCACTGAATGGTTGTTAGGGCCTACCAACGTAAGTCGTTCCTGGGCGCAAATGCGGCCTGCTTAATAATAATATGTCGCCCCCTCTCCTGCACAAGTCTTCGACTTCTAGGCTAATCCTCGTGATTAGAATGAGGAGTAGAGATATTATTATTACTTTGTTTTCAATACCAATATTAAAATATTCTTCATGTTCCTGGTTCCTGTAGTGTTCTTCAGAATTTCTTCAGTAATAAACCTCACAGATATGTAAGTTAATATATTAAATACATAGACGTGTCAAAACCGAAAACAATCACAGTAAGTTCATAATTAAAACGTTGCTAAGGTACAAGTAAGTTGAACCTCAGTAAGTAACCTATAAATATACACTACATTTACTTATAGTACTACAGAAGCGATTTTGGCCGTGGTCGTGTATAAAACGTTAAAGTACATTCGGGACATTAACCAGTCTTTAATGTTAATTCCTTTATATAATTAATAACTATTATTATTAACTAACAATCAATAGTTATCTCAATTTTATGCGTGTCTTTGCTTCAATGTTGACAAATGAGTTTGTCAACGCATCGATATTAATTGAAAGTAATAAATCATTTCATAATCCAAACAATTACATTTTTTATAAAAAATTTAACGACGTCTGAACGTTGTACCTACATGTCGTTAAGTTATTTTTATGTTCGTGCGAGACCGAACAACCCAAAGGTATATGATTATACGTCGTTTTTTGCATTATTAGAGATATCACACAATGGTCATGTAGCCTTGCAGACGGATTCAGCTCGTAATTGAATAGGAGGGCGTTGCTATGGATCTGTCTGATAGGATGTCAATATACATATTTTTTAATTAAAGCCATCTCTTCTTAGAAAGGCTAAAGGTACAGCGAGTTCATAATAGTTGGATTTTTTATTGTTATTTCTTAGTGAGTTGGTTATATGTAATTAAGACCTTGGGTAGGCTTGGTGTAGACACATATTTAAAGGAGCGTGAGTTCTTGTTTCAAATTTCAGATTTTGTGAACTTTTAACTCCGGTTTTAGTTTAGGTGAAAGTTTGTTGAAAGTCTTGATTATTGAATAATTAATGGAAAATTGTTTGTTTTCTTCGACCTAAGAACTTTGTGTGTTGTTATCGACCGACAATCAGCCCAGAGCCCAAGTATGCAACCCATTTTGGCCATAATAACATTTAGGTACGTTATTTCAAGGCTAAATGTTATTATATTTCATTACCTTTTTGTTGTATGTGTCTCCCTGTAACTGTTAAAAGATAACGGCGATGTTATTTCTAATACGTTAGGTAGAAGTTTCTTAAAGACAAGGAATTAGGTGTCGCTATGCTTTACATGTGTTTTTTGAATTGAGAAAATGGACGGCTTATTAAATTTACTTTTAATTCGCGGTTCTATGAATGCACATCGTAAGTTTAAAATTTAAATCCAAACATCCAACGAACAAAGATAAAAAGGAATCCATTTGATTTGCGGGATGAAAAATTTAAAAAAAAATATTTAGATTTAGTAAAGGTTCAATTATGAGCAAATGGAATACATACTTGGGCTGAATTACTTGCTAATAAAAATTTTAAATGTAGGTACTTGATTTATCATCGGTAAAAATTGAAAAATCTTGATATACAGGGTGCTTCAATATTCCGTGTACCTGGAAGTACTATATTCTTTAGGTCAATATAAGAATATGTAATAATGCGCAAAAAACTTCTCACTTCTAAATATATTTGTATTTTATGGTCACTTTATTGCTTCTAGTTTTATCATAAATAAAATAGGTTATGTGTGTTGTAAACTATACAAACAAGGACAGCAAATTCTGGGAATGATTTCATATCGATTTGACAAAGCGTCCAATCCAAAAGTACTACCTAAGGAAAATAGGGCTTTTTGAAGATTATGTTTTCTTGTATATACCGGTATACCCTAACCTCTCAAGACAAGAGTAGTTTTTAATCTAGAATACTCTGAAGTTTTCGATTTTTATATTAATAGTACCAAAAAGTCGAGAATAAAAAAATGTTATTGAAAATATCAATTAAAAGATCATTTTTTCATCAAAATGCTGTTCTGTCCGTATAATACATAACCTAAGTTTGATCCTTCTGGAAGTAGCGATCTGAACAATTAAAAACTAAAAGAACCATATTCAATGAGCTCAACCTCCCTTAAGAAACATTTTTGAATGAGACGATTTATGTCATATTGATATCAAAAAATCATTTCCAGAATTTGTTGTTATCGTTATTGTCTGGTTTATTTCCGGACACCCTGTATTTGTAACGGTTTTCCATTAATATAAATAAGTATTGTATCATTTTATTAAAATAATTAATTTATTGATCGGTCAGTGGTCGCGCGGTTTAAGGCGTCAGTACTTGAATCGAGGTGACTGGATCGCTGTGGGTTCGACCCCTGCAGCCGGTAGACCGTATATAAGCTATATTCGTGGAGAGATTGGCACCCTCTCTGCGGGTATGGTAGGGTGGAAGAATGTTGACTTGGTTCAATGTGAGAGATTGATACCGGTTGGCATTCAACTACCCCCCTAATTAATGAGGTTTTCCAGGTTTCCCTCATTCCTGCACTGAATGGTGGTTAGGGCCTACCAACGTAAGTCGTTCCTGGGCGCAAATGCGGCCTGCTTAATAATAATATGCCGCCCCCTCTCCGCACAAGTCTTCGACTTCTGGGCTAATCCTCGTGATTAGAATGAGGGGTAGAGATATTATTATTATTATCATTTGTCGCCGACACATTTTCGGTAGAAGATGCAGAAACGTATGATAAATTGTTTATTCACGTATATACGTAGATTGTAAGATGTTATCAGGTTTTTCAGCAATACACAATCCATCCAAAAAATTATTCATGAATAAATATAATAATAACAATAATTCCACTTAGATGTCTCCTATGAGCGGGAAACCATTGTTTATAAATTACCAAATTAGGAGTTTTTTTTATAATTAAGTACCTATGTATTTAGATCAAATATTAATTAGTTAAATAAATTAAAATATTGTTTGATATTCGATTCTTAGTCCTAATATTGACTCAAAATAAACATCATAATGAACCACAATGGAGCACTGCGATAACATCGATATTTAGCTTCTGTTTAAAAAGTTGTGAAAGCAGGTTACCGATATTTTTTTTAAGTTAACGCTTCGCGCTACTCATTCAAAATAAATTATTCATCATTAAACATTCATTAGTGTTTCTAGTACAAATATTTGATTTCTGTACACGAATGCTACTTTCCGTTAATATAAAATGTTTTTTTTTAGTTTATTGTTATGGTTCATGTACAAAAATAGAATCAAATTAGTTTTTTTTTTATTTAGGGCAGCATGTTAGTATTCACATTAAATTCATATTTGGAAACACGCGTTTTATTCTTGCTGTTACATTTTGACAACTTCAAACAGCTATAACTTTTTTTATCTCAAATGGAACATCCTCGCTCTGTCTTATGCACATTATTGAGATTACAATTGCTACTTTTGGAGATATTTGAAAATCTCTACTGTTTTGGCAGTGTTAGTCATTTTTTATATATATATTTTTACGTATTAACAATATTGTGTGAAATTAACTACTCTGCGGACTAAAGCCCCGACCAGCGTTGAATTACACCCACAATATCTACCCATATATTCCTTATTATTAGCTATTGTAACACTTTTTACTGTATTAGAAAGGTATTTTAAGCTAATATAAATCAAATCTCCTACAGTTCCAACCAATGAAGTCATATATGTATGCTCTCTGATATCAAGCATGCCAATGAACAATCCCACAGATAAAGCTCTATTCAATAATTATCTAAAAAAATTTACGATTACATAAAGGGTAAACATTATTTAAGTAGGTATTTGTCGTGTATAATTTAAAGTTAATTGACAGGTTAATATCACTTTTGACATTGTCGATATTTAATTAGTTAGATATTTGACTCAACTTAAAGGAAGACACCTGAAGAAGCAATCCTAAAAATGCAGAAATAGTTCAGATCTCATCTATTGTCGTTGAATTTTCGATTTCCCACAGTTTCAAAAGTGAACTCATACATGTATAGTGTTTTCATTAAATCAGGTTAGTAAATTTAGCTAGATTAATTTTTTTAGATAATTATTGAATAGAGCTTTGTCTGTGGATTTGTTCATTGGCATACCTAGATATTTAGTATCAGGGAGCATACATATATGACTTCATTGGTTGGAATTATAGGAGATTTGATTTATATTAGCTTAAAATACCTTTCTAATACATTAAAAAATGTTACAGTAGCTAATAATAAGGAATATATGGGTAGATACTGTGGGTGTAATTCAACGCTGGTCGGGGCTTTAGGCCGCAGAGTAATTTCACACAATATTGTTAATACCTAAAAATATATAAAAAATTACTATAACCGCCAAAACAGTAGAGATTTTCATCAAAAGTAGTAGCGCAAAATCGTAAAAATTTCTGTAGAATCCAAAAATACAGTAATATACAGCATGTCCTATTTAAATTAACAAAGTTGGTGTCGACTTTGATATAACTGGACATTCATGTGAGTTCTAGATATCTAAAATCGTATGGTACAAAATTTTTAATTATTTTATAATATACCTAGGTATACATACCATAAAATTGATTGAATAAATCTAGATAGAAAAGAACGTCGTTAGGTAATACATAAGCGAAGATTACAAAATTGTCTTCTGTTCACACCTTTTACAGATTTTAATGTACCGTATTAATCATTTCCCTAATTGGATGCCATCCGTTGAAAAATGCTCCCGTGTCAGTTTGGAAGGTGTTAATTGAAATTATCGTGTGTGGGTAAATTTATTATTTAAACACACCAAATACCCAGCTCCAAATGTGTATGTGTCCATTTGTACCAGTTTTTAATACAGATATTACACCCCAAAAGCGTTTTAACACAGTTATTATTCTTAGTTTCACAAAATTATTGATTCCCATCGTTGAATCTGTAGCTGAGAGTGTGTTTTGTTTTCCTTCAAAATATCCACGGCTTACTGTTTGGAATTCTGGATGGGATTCGTTCCATATTCTCCCAATAACTTTATCCCATTTGCCACCCACTGTCACCATATAATGCAAAGTTATATGACTATATCAACGTAGACTCAGGTGTCAGCTTCAAACTGTGCGGAAGCGTTGATATTTCTGTCCCTGGAGCGTATGTATATTTCGTTTGCCCACTGTGGACATGCAGTCTGCAGAGTACAGGGCTTAGGGCCTCTGCCACAGGTAGCTTACCCTGTCTGGTGGAGGAGAGACGGCGGTCTGATAGTTAAAAGGAATACGTTTACATCAAATTTATTGCGCAAAACTGGTTTAGAAGGTTTTTAAAATAATTGTTTATTAATACTTGGAAAACCATATAATGTACAATCGTTTACAATAATAATAGCACTATTTAAAATTAATTCTGCGATTTCTTTCAAACTGCTGATGTACTGGTAATGAAATCTCCTTTCAACTTATAACATTAGTTCTTAGTTGTTTCACTCACCAATAGAGATTTAAAGTCGCTGTATTTCTAGCCGTAAAATGATCAAATTTGTTGTGTTTTTTAGGTACAGAAATCTCGAAAAATTAAACACGTAGAGCAAAAATAATATCGACAATAAAATTATTTATGTTTTGTTTATCCTCTTTTACTATTTAAATTTTCTTCAAACAATATAATAACTTTTAAAATGTGGAACATCCATATGACACACTTTATTTTGCTATTCTAACCTCACATTTTAACAATTATTTTCACATACTTATAAACAAAAATGTAGTTTATGTTATGACAATATTTACATCTACAGTTGAATGTAAAGAATACGTATTTTGAAAGATTCTGTACCTAAAAATTTGTTGGTTAGACTGCTTTCAGCCTTTATACAATATTCCTTTTACTTCGGTATCTTTGAATATTCGCAGGTGACATGAGATAACATTGCCGTTATTTGCTACTCTACATTAATCAGTTATTAAATGTTTAAAATTACTTGTATTTGTAAAAAAGACTATTTCAAGAATACGGCGCCCTTAATAAAATATCAGGGTTTCCGTTACCTCTCGTGCTAACGCGAATGTTGACCGTTTGCGCGCACTGATTACGTCTGACCGGCGCCTAAGCATTCGTGCGTTGTCTGACGAGTTAAACATCAACAAAGAATCCGTTCGCAAGTAGTTACACGAAAATTTGAATATGCGAAAGATTTGCGCAAAGATGGTGCCAAAAGTTCTCACCCGTGAACAGAGAGACATGCGAAAATCGATCTGTCTCGCATTTGGAGCGATGGCAGAGACTGGATGAGTCGTCAGTAGTCACTGGAGATGAGACCTGGATATTTGAGTATGACCCCGAAACCCGTAAACAAAGTCAGCAGTGGGTGAAACAGGGTGGAGAGCGGCCAACGAAAGCGAGGATGTCCAAGTCTCGACTGAAGGTAATGTTGATCATTTTTTTAGATAGCCACGGCATCATTCATCGTGAATATGTTCCTGCCGACCAGACAGTGACTGGACAGTTCTATGTTGGCGTCCTGGAACGGCTGCGGGCCCGCGTTTTCCGTGTGCGACCCGAACTCGCCGAGAACGGCTGGATCTTGCACCACGACAACGCGCCAGCCCATTCCTCGTTCATTGTGCAAGAGTTTTTGGCAAAAAAGGCATTCCAACGTTGCCGCACCCACCCTATAGCCCCGATATTGCCCCCTGCGATTTTTATTCCCCAAGATGAAGTCGCACCTCAAGGGAACTCATCATGGCGGCGTACAGGAGGTCAAAGAAGCTGTAACCGTGGTGCTGAACGGGTTAACTGCGGAGGATTACCAAGGGTGCTTCCAATCGTGGGAGCAACGTTGGAATCGTTGTGTGAAGGTCGATAATACAATTTTGGCGAAATTTAATTTGCTTGTTTTTTCATTGACAAATTCCCGGAACAATTGCCACACCTCGTATATCGTGTCTAATACTGCAGTTGATATTTCTCCAATTATTATTTGACGTTGCATCTGTCACTACGCTATATCAGAAAACAAATGCCAGATAAATGATACACATATCAATAAATCTGCTAATATTTACCTATTTTACTATCGTTTGACTTCTAATAAGGACCGCCACTTCATTAAACCTCACTCGATGCTGTAATCTTGCAACAAGCGGGATTATCCGCCTTCTGAATCAAGTGGCAATAATCTTACATTATTTATTGCTTGCGTACACGAATTGGATTAGCGCAAATCAGATGGCATTTTATCAGTTTATAATTCGATTTGATAACGGCAATAAATAAAACAGATTTATAGTGCAGTGATATAATTATGCGATATTTATATCATGCTTAAGGGCAATGAGGCAGAATGCATGTTTGAGTATGATTTATCACTTATCAGTAAGCCAGAAGTCAATATTGGGTAATATGTAAATATATCATTTTTTGTTTAATTTTGCCAGTGCACTAGAGTGGTGCGAGTTGTGTTGAGTGTTACAGGGACTCAAATATTTTGTGTATCTGATTGCGAAAGGTGGAATATTTGGAGAGACTGTAGAAAGGTAGGATAGTTTAATTTAAACATTCGCAATCTTTTGCATTTGTATAGAAGCAAAATAACTATAGTTTATATTTTGTATTTGTAATGAAAATTTTAGAATAAGTTTCTCTTTGTGAGGCGCATGATTTTTTTGAGATACAGGGAACTTGATAGCTTGCTTTGTAATTTTGGAACTAGTTTTGTTTTAAGAAAAGCCAATTATATGGCAAACTCGGTTTTTGTGTAAATTGAAAAGGTAGGGTTTTTTGCTTGACAGTGACAACGAAAATTTGACGTTTATTGAGGAGTGTCACATGATTGTCACTTTATTGTTTGCCGAGCGATAAAATCCAGCAAACGCTTGTCGTCCATAGCAACCAAGTAAACAGCGTTCTTTTTAAGTAATAAATTTAACAATTGTCAAATTTCGTAAAATTTGCGGAGTTTAATTGAAAAAATGATGAAAATTGAAAATAGTGGCAGTGATATCCTGAATATACCTCTCAGATTAGAAATGCTGCAGAAACTGTAACTAGGTTTGGTGCCAGAAAAATCAAATTTATACGAGAAGCAATATAACCCATTTGTGACATGGTGTAAGTCGAAGGAAATTTATAAATATTCAGAGCTATTTTGGTGAGAAAGCAAACACTAAAATCGTCATTATTTTGGTCGATTTACTCGATGCTAAAAGCCAAATTATCTACGAAAATATGATATTGATTTAAGCAAGTTCAAAAAGTTGACGGCATTTTTAAAGAAGCAAGGAGGAATAAAAAAAAATTCACAAGCGAAAATATACAGATTTTTGCGCTAATCCGGTGATGAAACATGAAAAAAAGGTAAATTCTGTACATATAGATGATTGTAAAATCTGCCACTTAATAGAAATATCTTATTAATGTTTAATTATTGGAATTTCGGGTGCCTGCAACCGTTACGAATTAGTAAAAATGTATGTGAAAGATGTTGAGAACAAAGAATTCATTTTGATGGTTACTATAC
This sequence comes from Monochamus saltuarius, assembly GCA_025584915.1. Lineage (NCBI taxonomy): Eukaryota > Metazoa > Arthropoda > Insecta > Coleoptera > Cerambycidae > Monochamus > Monochamus saltuarius. The sequence goes on from CM046722.1 coordinate 10,163,349, forward strand.
CTAATTCAAAGGCAAGAAGTCTGACAAACTTTTACCGTCGCAAATAAAATTCATAATTCTATCAACTATCAACTCTTTGTCATTCTTGAGACCTAGAAACGAAAACACAACCTGCACGGTTTTCTAAAAATGTAATAAAGGCAAGTGTTTTAATAGAGTGGTAGGAATGAATGTTATTGCTAAAATACCAGACGATATTGCTAATTATCTTAACCTACCAGAGTGTCATTTAAACACAGAGCTTTCGCCGAACATCGGCTACTTCATTGGTCCATGATGGAGGTGATATACAATTGAAGCAACACGGGAGTTGCAAAAGGATACATAAACAATCACATCAATGAAAAAATTGAAGCAAGTAAGAAAATTTTAACTAGCCCATCAAATAATGTATAAGTAATTGAATGTAATAATCACAGTGATGAAAATTTTACTGTATCAGAAATATAGTCTTAATATGCCTTCTGGATCAGGAATTATTATTAAAGATAGTGAAGACTCGAGTGATTACCCAACTGTAACTCTCGAGCAATAATGTATCACTTTTCGTTCTTAATACATAAATTACTTTATCGTGTATATTTAAAGTAAGTGTTTAAAATGCTCCTGTATGATTTAATTTCATGAATTTAAAATAAGTTTTAGCATCAATTTGAATCAGTTTAACACCTTTAAGGGAAAGCAATAGGAAACGAAGGGTCTACAAGCCCCTAATTTATTTCACATTATATCTAGGATAGTCTATCTCGCTAAATACATATCACTGCATTTTGAAACGCCTCGATTGCTCAGCAGTTAATGAATGCCTTTTATTAATAGTAATTTATGATGAAAGAAACGTAGCAGCTGAAGTGTTATCGTTTGTTCGATCATTTCGGTTGTCCGGGTGTAGGTTACGTAAAGGTTTCGACGTTGTTCCTCGACAGTCGTCTAGCGAAACTTTCGGAGAAAGCTAGCACGAAACCGTATCAGTTCAGTCTTCGCCTGCCTTTTTTGATTTGTTTTGATTTATTTGAATATTAAGTGGGTCACGCATAAAGATAGATCGACCGAAAATGACAAAATTAATTAGCCGCTTCTGTGGAATCGAGTAAACGGAATTATCTCGTGATCAGATACTGTGAATAACATTAATTATGCCTCGGATAAAAATTTTATGTCTTTGGGGATATTGCCTAGCAATTAATAAGCTTTTTGAGAACGTTTCGAAATATGCGCTTTTAATTTTCTGGTTGTTACTGACGATGAATAGTGTTCTTTTTTAAGTGTTGGCAATCCTATCTTGTTTCTACTAAACATCTCATATATAGGTATATTTTATTGTTCTTCATTGAATCTAGTGATTTGAAAGTGGAATATTCACCACGTCAATTCTGAAGTGGAACGTGATCGTTAAAGGAGATTCTTCGAAGATTGTTTCATAGAAAACGAAAAAAGGAAATCTTATGGATCAAGATCGGGTGAATAGGGCGAATGTAGAGAAATCTCAATCCAAGGTCTTGAATAGTTTGTGTGATGTTAGCGGTATGATGGCGACTGTTATTATACTGTAAAATTACTTGATGTTATTTTTTCTATCATTTTTATTCAATTGGTCTCAAGAAGAAGAAGTTGTTGGCAATAAATCTCAGAAATGGCATTCCTCTCAAGCAATTCACCTTTGTTCCACCAAGTGGACATTTTCCTCCCTTTCTTTGCTTGAAGAACGGCGTTTTTCCTATCATTTTTCTTCAATTGGTCTCAAGATGACGAACTTTTGACAGTAAATCTCAGAAATGGCATTCCTCTCAAGCAGTTCACCTTTGTTTCACTAAATGGACACTTTCCTCTCTTTCTTTGCTCGAAGAATTGCGTTTTTCCTACCATTTTTCTTCATGTGGTCTCAAGATGACAAAGTTGTTGGCGATAAATCTCAGAAATGGCATGCCGCCTCTCAAGCAGTTCACCTTTGTTCCACCAAATGGACACTTTCCTCCCTTTCTTTGCTTGAAAAATTGCGTTTCTGCTAAGACTAAGCCATTCTCTTCTGTTCTTGTCGTTGAAATGAAGGCATTTTTCGTCACTATCAGTAACAATCTACAAATAACAAAAATAATGTTGTTGGCAACCAGCTAAACGATGACCAACCAGTAGAGATATTAAAATTCTGATTTCGTTTAAAACACACGCAAATTTTGAATTTCATTTAGTCTAGTCATTATAGTACAATTTGGTTTTGATGTAACATTTCAAAAACACCAGTTTTCTTTAAATGTCAGTAAAGTCTATGATTGTGGTAAAAAATAAGCTTATATCTCCCCGTTTGGCTACTCAAACAATCTCCTGTACCAAATTCGAGTGAAATATACATATATCGGTGACAGGAGGGTAAAGGGTTTACGTCGCATACATGTAATTGTTTATAAACACAATATATTTTAAATACCGTCTTCTGGAATTTCTGAAGATTATAGTGATTGTTAACTTTTGCTAATGCTGACTGCTGATGCAAAAAAATGGAAAATATTTAAATTGAAATTTAAGTATTTTGAACGTTTCCATTCAACAACACTTTCAGATCAAGACATGACTAGTTATAAATGTTTAGTAAAACTAAACTATGCTGATCTTCCAAAAGGGGGCCTGCTGATCTTGCAAGTAGTACCAAATATGATTATATAAATATTATTATTAACGGCAACACTGCATTAAAAGTAACGTTAAGAAATAAACAAATATAATTTCTTTGAAGCAATATTGTAGTAAGGTATTTGACTGAATCGGTGTATTTTCAGCTGATAAAGTACATAATATATGTATTGCAAATTCTGTGCATTATATTGAATCAAAGGTAGCACTAGACGTTGCTTTAGCATGGGTCGAACTTTTCGCTTGACGGCTGGTACAAGCTTTGTTCGGGTTCTTACATTCCAAACCGTTCGGGATCTGCGCAGAACTATACACGTTTTCGTCAAAATTCTGAACAGTTCGGAACTGTTCAGGATTCTTCTTAAAACTAAAACGGATTGAGTTTGAAGGTAAAACAGGTATCTCTGTTAGTGACAATAAATTTTAAAATTTGATATTTGACATCTTATCCTAACCTAAAAAAAGACCGTAAACAACCTAAAATGGAAATGTAACCCTGCTTTTATTTTTTGATGGAAAGTTAAAATTAATTACTGCTCTTTTCATCTTAAACTGTATAGGAAATGTCTGGTAAGTCGAGAAAGGCATAATATGTGGAATGCCGTAATAAAAGTTTCATTTGTATTTTTAGTTTCATCACAGTGTCTGGATTTGGGATTAAGTTCAGATACGAACGATGCATTTCAATACACAAAAGAAAACATCTACACGATTTTTGACACAGCATAAAATACGCATGCGTCGAATAAATAGTTCTAAGTAGTTCGAGGCTGGAAGCAAGAACTACTTCGAACGATTCTGAACGGTTCCGAATCAAGTTCACATAAAAGCAAAACAGAGAACTACGTAATTCCGAACCGTTCTGAGAAAACTCGAACGCATATTTCACAACGCGCATGATTCAAACTGTTCAGAACTTAATTCTATGAGAACCCGAACAAACCTACAGAAACATCGCGGCCTCTTCTCCGTCAAGGCGTTATTACACTCGAAAATTGACTTGAGTAGCAGTTGCCTAAAAAGGCAGGAGGTAACGCTATATTGATGTTGGGTATTCGTCGCTTTCGACCACGCCCCTAACAGAAATTCGATAGTCGAAAAAAAAACGGTGACTAACACGTCGAACCGGTGCTGGTGGAAGCGCGGCTTTCGGAAAGCCATTGTTCCCTAGTGCTCGAACAATCGCATGTGTAAGCCACGAACCTGTGACAAGTCGCTTTTGCTGCCATAAAAAAGTGAAATTGTTTTTTGTTGATAATCCATTCATTCGGTAATCTAATTATTCGCCAGCGGCTCTCTTTCTCCCGGGCCCCTTCTAGGAAACACCGACAAAGATGGGCGATAAGAAAGTGTAAATATTCTCAATAATTAATTTACTTTCATGTAAATTGTGTGCCGACCTCGAATAATTACTTTGTGTTTGCTGTTCTCATTCTGGATTTGTCTGCGGCGTTTGTAGTTTTCTTTGATTTAGGGCTAAGCAAATAAATTGGAATGATTTAACGTTATAGTCACGATGCCGTTGTAAGTATTTCAAATAACAAATATCAGGCTTAGATATCCGGCATCTAATAAAGCAATAAGGCTACATATATGTTTTTGTTACTGTCGATGTAATAAAGTCATTGACATTACTCTACAAGGATCAGAAGTGGGATAATTTTTTTTTTGAAGTTCACAGTATCGACATAGGTTACATCCACCAAAAATTGATAATCTTTGTATTAATTAATCTGATAAATCAGTTAATCTGATTTCGATTCACGGCATACTGTAAATAGTATTCCTGGGGGTCTATTCTTGAATGTCCGCGTATACCAATTAAATATTTTTATCCTTCACACAACGGTAATTGAGAGAGATAGGACCATGTAATTCGCATACGGATTACTCTTCGAAAGTCAAGAATAGACCTGCTGTAAGGTTAATGGGCGATTTTGTTACACCCATTATCGGACTGTATTATTACTTATTGATGGTATATTTACTTTAGTCCTGAATATTCTTTAGCAAAATTTTAAAGTTAGGTAATTTTAATCAGCATATTTACCTTTGTCATGAATTTTACTTTGTAACGTTTTGATATTTGGTAATTTTAAAATGTTTACTTTAGCTATGAATTGTACGTAGTAAAATTTCCATTAGGAAATTAGACTCTAAAAGGCACATATTTGCAAACTATAACCTTCTCAAAATTGATCATTCTCTGCCTGCTATTTACATCATCTTTTTTTATTGGATGTCAATTTTTGAAAGCGTTTTTAAATCAATCTAATGACACTATGCTACTTTGCAAGTCTTAAAATGTTCCCGTACTTTTTTTTATAAAAATCCAATGACCTTAAAGTTTGTATGAGAAAATTGAAAATGTTAATATTTCTGGTGTATTTACATTGGATCGGTCAGTGGTCGCGCGATTTAAGGCGTCAGTACTTGAATCGAGGTGACTGAATCGCTGTGGGTTCGACCCCTGCAGCCGGTAGACCGTATATAAGCTATATTCGTGGAGAGATTGGCACCCTCTCTGCGGGTATGGTAGGGTGGAAGAATGTTGACTTGGGTCAATGTGAGAGATTGATACCGGTTGGCATTTAACTACCCCCCTAATTAATGAGGTTTTCCAGATTTCCCTCATTCCTACACTGAATGGTCGTTAGGGCCTACCAACGTAAGTCGTTCCTGGGCGCAAATGCGGCCTGCTTAATAATAATATGCCGCCCCCTCTCCCGCACAAGTCTTCGACTTCTGGGCTAATCCTCGTGATTAGAATGAGGGGTAGGGATATTATTATTATTATTATTTATTTCAATAATTTTACTACTTTTTTTTGTGAATAGATAAGTAAATACCAATGAGTACTTTCGATGATAAAAATTCTTGAAAAGTTTGCAGTTGCACAATACACGATTTCTAATATTTAGATTATTTTCTTTTTAATTATTTAAAGTAGTAATTACTGTATCAAAAGTATAGCAGGTGATTAAAAGACAAAATTGTACAGAAATAAATTTATTGTCTAATTTAATATATAAAGAAGCTCATAACAAAAACAAATTTAAGAAATCCATTTTTAATACACAAAATATATATCTTACCTAGGAGGAACAAAAATTTAATGAATTACGGAAACTCATTACTTAAATTCTCCTAATATTTTATTTTTTTGATTTATAACTCTTTTATGATATCGAAAAGGCAGCACTTTTAGTTTCCTGGCCTGGATGAACTTCTCTGTTCCCATTTTACTAGAATTAATGTCATCAATTAATAGAATTGTTTAAATAAATTTCAATAAACTAAAATATTGCAATTTGGAATTTTACTTTCATGTAACAAATTTCATACAAATGGCGTAAATTTTCTTTAATTTATCAATATTTTATGTTCTTGTAATTTTAACAGTACCAGTGTTGTTCCTAATTTTTAGAAATTTTATTCGGATAAATTACCTGCAATTTTTACAGTGCATTTAAAACATTCAGTAACATTCGACCTTAGGTGTCGCTGTCGGTGTCATAGCCAACTGATTTATGCTGTTTTAAAAACCGTCCAATGGTATGACCAACGACGTCCTAAATCTCTCAAACGGAGAACCATGAAAGACCATAGCGGTTTCACCCCGTTAAATTATACATACGTACCATTCGACTTGCACACGTAGATGTATTTATATTTTTTCAAATACGGCCGCTTCACATGCAATAGGTATATAAATATTGGGGAAACAGCAACAAAAGTCGGTTAAGAGGGTTTTTTTTATGAATAAATAGATATTAATGAGAAACGCACCTCTTTTACCCCATGCTACCAAGAAGTAGGTATATTGATATTTTTTTGGTAGTTTCGAACAATGGTTAAAGTCGAAATCAGTTTTAAACGCACTACAGTAATAGTTTTCCATAAAAAATCTTTCAAGTGAATGTACAATGCATTGCAATAATTAAAATTAATTTGACGATTTAGTTCGAATTGCTGAATGAAATCTATTTTCAACTTTCAACATTAGTTCTTATTTCTTCCACTCAAATTTCTACTCAGAACTTCCAATAATTAAGAATCTGAAAACAAAGACTTGACAGCTCGAATTGCAGAAGGTTTAAAAAAAGCGTTGCTAGACAAGACAAGAAATATTGCGACAAGAAGTCTTGCAAATATAAAAAGTAGTCATATATAAGAGAACGAGACGAAATGAGTTCGTTTCTCATATGCATGCAAGAATCTTGCAAAATTGCGAGACAATACAAGACATGATCTTGTAAGATCGAACAAGAACATTACAATACGATCAATTTGTTGTAACAGAAGATTTTATTTTTGATTCGTCACTTGCCGCTGTGGATATAGCTGCTTTACAAGATTATAACATTTTTTTAATTGTATGTAGTAGTTTGTAAAAAAAAATTCACTATTAGTCTCCTTTATTTACATTCAAATAATAATCACATCTGGCTTGTTTTCATTTATATATCTGCTGTGTATACATGTACCTCTATACGTCTTTTTTCTCAGTGTAATTAGAAAACGATCTTTTGTTGAGCTGCAACTAATTTACAGGAGGATATTAATATCGCACCGAAAGAAGTCCAAACTGTGTCTTTATGCCTAGGACAATAACATTCCTGATTGCATTCGATTCCCGTCTGTATTTACGTCCGCTGCAGAGCCTGAATGGCAGGACATTAGCGTTGAATACCCAAATGAGAATTTACCAATAATATTAATCTCGGTATACACATAACCACAAAATTAAATGACTTTAATTTATGTTCCGTTTCAAATGCTGCCTCGTAGGGTCATTTATATTATTGGGCTGGTCTTTTTGTTGGTGCTGTGGATCTTTTCATCTCCTCGGCCGTTGTTGTTGCGTTGCAGATATAACACCTTCAAGGTGAGAGTGTAATGTATCATCTTAACCAGGGGTCAGGGACCTTCCTTGCTCGAACACGGCTCTTAGTTTCGAATGGAGCCGTTTTCGATGGTTCCGCCGTACACAACAAAAAAAGACGGGTAAAATTTTACACGAAATTTACATTATTTTTGGTTCAGGGAAGGGTGAATTTTACCCCATCGCGATTTGGTAAATTTTACAAAAATGCTTGATAATGTTTTTTTTTTATAAATATTTGGTTGAATTTACTTGCAATACTATATGTAGTGTAAAATTTCAACCTACAGGCGTTGAAAACTACACTGTGTGGTGTAAATTTTAATGAAAACGCGCAGGCTGTTTTGTTTCATATTTTGACATTCAGGTGAAAGATTTATTATAATTAAAAGAAGTAAATGATACAAAAGTTTTAGGACTCTCTTAAAATAAGCAAATGCAAAGGCCCCTATGCTTTTTGACATTTATTTGTTTATTTAAATTAATCCAAAAGATGGTATGGGAATAACTTTTGTATTTTTAATTTCTAATTTTTGTAATAATAAACTTTATACCTTATTGTCGAAATATAAATGAATGCTCTTTATACTGTATAGTACCTATAATTTTGTGTAGTTTAAAGTTATACTTTGAAATGTGGGACTTACATTTAGCTTGTATAGGATGATTTCTATACCCTCTCATGATGATTTCAAACAAATGTATAATTAATTATTTTTATTCATAACCAGTATAAAACAGTGGTTTCATACTTTTCTTCAAAAAGTTTTTTTTAATGTATAACAATATACAGTTTTACTATGGAGTAAATTTAGTTAATTTAAAAAAAAATGTGATTTGTATCATTTGATGATGCTACTGAGAAATAAAATTATTCTACATGTAAAAAATCACCACATTTCAGCTGTATATTAATGTTTGGACTGCCCTTTATACTTACCATCAACCAAACTACTTAGTTCTCTGTTTTGAGAGGTTCAAATTTATTTAAAAAAAATATTTTTCTGAGTTGACATACATTATGTGCTGCATCTACCATTTAGAGATAATAAAGCAACTCTATGAAATTATGAATGAGGTTAATGAAATATTAATTGTATATGCTTTCTTATTTTTAAATAAATAAAAAAATATAATTCTAACGTAAAAAATTTAATAAGATATATATTCTTCTATTGAATAATTAAGATATGTTCATAAGACTCTTTATATACTACGAATGCTAAATCAATGACATTAAGATTAAGAAGATTTGGCGGTATGCAATTAGTTAGTCCATTATTATTAGTTAGTAATAATAGAAAACAACTATACAAAAATATTTTTTGGATGTATATCCTAGTGATATATGTATAGATAATTTACTTCATATACTACATAACAACGACACCATATAAAAAAAACACAACAAAAATATATATATATTTACAACACTAGCTACTAAGCCAGCAATAACAGTAATTAAAAAACATCTAGTATATCACGAATGCACACATTATAATACGGTAAAGTCTCCGAAATCACCTAGCATTGAAAAGTACTGTCCTGCACTACCAGCAAAGTGAACAAGTAATAATCTAAGTTGCATCGTTAACTGCATTCTTTGTCTTTCTTACAGTGTTAAGAAACGACGTATGTCGGTGATTTGGTTGACGGGAGACTGCATAGTTGCTAAGTTTGTTACCAACGATTCATACAATTAAAATAAAAACAAGGACCCATTTCCGTGATATACAGAAAGCGGTTACCTTATTTATGTGAAATGTTACACCGTCGCATTCCAAGTAGTGCCGTGCCGATATAAGTTTTTATATTCGAGCAGGGGGTTCAATTGAGGTAAAGTAAATACTGATTGATGACGAGATGTAAAATATTTAATTAATAACCACCCCGCTTTGAATAATATCGAGTTAGATAGGCATGGTATATAGAATTATATTAATATACTATACATATATCCACATATTCTAGTGATGTGTATGTCACTTGCTTGAAAACATATTGGACTACACTATGCCACTAATTACGGTCGGTGTCTTTTGACATTTTTTATGTTCTCTTATATCGATGATATATTCTATAGCGTGTAGAGTCGATTTGGTGCGTAAGTTTAGGAGGTGTATCCAACAATATTTTGATAAGATGCGACTGTGCATTACTCTAAAAACGTCGATGTGTCTCATGGCGGCAGAGCGTGGCCCGGGGGCCGATTCGAGGATGTGTTTACCGATAAATAATTCATGAGGGGTCCGTTACAAGTTTTTGTGATAAGTATGGTAATGCGGAGTGTTAAAAATCGGTATTAATGAGCTGTACCCGACCGAAACCGCAGTAATCAGGCTAATAGACATACCATTCCCTGGTTGTTTACATTTTACGTGTTTTTGAAGCTGTTTATGTGGAGGTACGCTTGTTCGTAATATTGCACGCTGGTTTAATTATATTTTTCAGCTGCTGCACCGTTGACCAGCTGTCCGTTTCCTTTTTCAGACAAAACCGGCCAAAGCGCACCAGTTGATGCTAAAATTGCCAAGAAAATTTCCAAGAACCAGAGTTATTCATGATGACACTGCATCAGTTGTATTGTATTATTCAACAGAAACTGTGCATTATAATTTATTTTTATTAAGTAAATACACAAGGTGTTTTATTGGGAAATTAAGCACCCTCTATAGTATTGCGCCAAAGAAATTTCCAAGAGACTATCTTCAAATGGATTTAAAATTATCTTAAAAATAGTAGAAAATCTTTTAAAAATAAATACAAAAAATATTGCTATGGCAAGAAGATCTTGTAAATATAAGGAGTAATACAAGTATTTCAGTGAGCATTAGCTGAAAAAATAAATATTGTATTTCTATTGTATCTATATACTTTATTTAAAGGACATTCAACATATAAAATTATTTCAGACATCTATTTAAATCGTTTATCGTTAACATTAGTAGATATCGCATCCAAAACTATTTGAATATCGATCATATTTTTGTATTCTTTCGGATTGTGTAGTTGAAATTTTTGCACCTATAAGCAGACGATTGCTTTCAAGTAATTCATTAACCCCAGACGCGCCAATATTTTTCAAGACCAAATTGTAGGTTAACTTCGCCAAAAAAGAGACTAACACAGTTCGTTAAATCAAACTTCTGCTTGTTAAACTTTAATTGAAACATTAATTTGGTTTCCGTTTCACTCCGGGCAGCGCTTCGGTGCTAAACTTTCCCGAGCAAAAAACGCGCTCTTTCTTAATGGATACACTGAGCTAGATAAATTTAAAAGGAGGCACTCTGACGAAAATCTTACCTCATGTCCTTTGTTTGGTACACGAATAAGTGCGATTGTTGTACAGGAATAACATAAAATTCTAATGCTAGATATCCTCATTTTCATATTTCGCTACAGTTCCAAAACATTGTTGAAATATAAACTTTTACCAAAGAATACATCATATATATACTAAGGCTGTCGATCCCAGGGTTTTGAAAATTCGGGATCTCGTGATTCTGTTAATTTTCAATCCCAAAAATCCCGGGAATGGTGTATTCTACGATTTTTTATTATAAATTTCACCTACAAGTGTAAAAAACAATTTCCTTGTCAAAATTGACATTTTTCTACACTTTCGAATAAGAAATATTGCTTCTGATTCGAATACGAAGATTTTGGTACAGTTTCGAAAACAAGATTAGATTTGGAAAACTTGTATTTGAATTTCACTTTTGAATACGAAATTGTGCTACAGTTTCGAATATTTGTATATGTTATATTATAAGAGGATAGATACTACAGCATCGTGAAATGCTTATACCCAAATAAAGACAGGTACCCCCTGAATAAAGACACAAGATTATAATTTAAATCCGAGGTAATGGTTATGCACTCATGGAAATACAAAGTGGTGAAACAAGATATGATAAAGTTTTAAATCCTCTTGTAAATAATAATTATTTTCCGTGATACAGACAAAGATTGATTTATCCTTCTGGTTTCATCAAATATCGTAGCTGAGTGCGTGGGATTGGAAGTTATTATGGCCCACTCGAGAACAAATGAAGGCTGCTTGCCGTAAAGACGTTCGTCCACCAAACAATTTGATATTACTCAATTGAATTGTTACGCGCAATTATTCATTTTCAGCTTAGGGTTTGGTTATTAGTCACCTATTAATTTATGTGAATAATGCATCGGTTTCGTTTATTTGCATATCTTGTAGGTGCGCGACCAGGAGCAAATTTCCCACGTCAGAAGAATTTCATTGTCAACGTTTTCATACACTCGTATTATATGCATTAAGCCGAGGTTGTTAACCACTGGGATCAAAATTGTGACAAGATTTCGCAAAGTAGAGATTTCCAAGAGATTTTGCGAAATTCCGGGTAATTTCGAGGAGTTTCCAAGGATTTCGTATTTGATAAAAATACGTCGAAAATTACTATATTTATACAGGGTGTCTGTAAAAAATTGAGAAAAAAACCACAAATTGCGGGGGCCAAAATATGATGGCCTAAATCAAGTTACCTTAATTCAAAATTTTATAATTTACGAGCTACAGGTTGTTGAACTTTTTTAGTTTTTTCTCTTTATTATTATAAATTAATTGTAGTAAGAACATACATTGGGTAGGATTTTAAGGTTTTATTTCATAAACATAAACCTACCATTAAATTTTGGACTAAGGTAAATTGGGTTAGATCATCATATCTTGGCTCTAGAACCATGTGGTAGCATTATGTCGAGATCTTTTGGAGACAGTAGGTATGTACTCAGTGGCGTAACAATATTTCCCGAAGCCCCCCGCAATAATTGATAAGAGGCCCTTCTTACCGATACACTGTAAAGAAAGAGAAAAAAGAACGAAAACCCACTTAATTTTGTATTTATCAATAAAATATTCAAAATAAAACATTTATTTCTATACATGTCAACAAGAAACAAACAAATAAAATATCGTAGATACAAACTTAAGACTTCTTCCTATTGATATATTTAAATAAAAAACTTAAAAAATTTGTTTTCTACGTGCATTATAAAGCAGATAAGGGTAGGTTCCTTTATACTTTCCATTAATTTTGTTATTCTTAGAGGGGGCCCCCTTGAATAGGGCCCCCCCCCCCCGCAGATGGGATACGGCGGACCCTATTGTTACGCCACTGTATGTACTGGATGTACAGGCACAAAAAAGTGATGTCTACAGTTGACAGCAAATCCGAAGATATATTTTACTCATGCCAGAAAATGTCTCTATTCCAAGTTAGATGTGTTAGATGAATTTATATGAAGTAATTGAGGAAAAACTAAAATAAAATTGTATTTTCAACACCCTGTATCTCGGCAACTATAAAATTTTTGGGCTAAAGTAACTTAATTTAGATAACACAATTTGGTTTTAGGAGTATGTGGTAGTATGTTTTCCCAACCTTGACTCCCTATATACATTTCAAAAACATTCTGATTTATTGACAGAAAAATGTTTCTAAGATTGCTCAGAATTGTGACATTCTTGGTTAAAAAACTGATTTTAATCCCAGTCACACCCTGTACAAAAAAAAAAAATCGTAAAAGAATTATTCGATGCCCGTGGCGAAGATACGAGAGATGGCGCTTTACGACATAGGCTGAAACTCTCAGATTGAAAAGAAAATGTGAAATTGACAGTTTCTCAGAAATAACAATTTTTTTGTTCAAACTTTTACACAACAGTTAAATTGTTTGACAAGGTGCAAAGCGCCGAAGTTAACCCTTGACTTGACCCGTCCTCTGGGTACAGGGTGTCTGGTTTTAATGTTTACAAACTTTTAAGCATTAATTCAAAAGTTGACGTCTAGTGCAGTCAATAAAATGAAAAAAAAAACATTAAACTTTAAAGGCAAACAGCCTTTCAGTAGTTCCAAACAACCGTGATACGCGTCGACCACATAATAATGTGAGCTGGAACCTGCGTTATTCGCGAAATGGAAACGCGAATAAGTATAAAATAACCTCGATAATGACGCAAGGTGGACAGTATTGCCAGTATTTGCGGGTAAATTTTCCTTCAGATGACGCGGAGTTTTGCATGATTTCACACGATTTCTTGTGATTTTGCACGATTTTTCGGGATTTCGCAAGATTTCCGTGAGTGGTTACGCCCTCGCATTAAATCTATCTACCCCGGTTCATATTCAAGCCATAAATTATAAAATGTATGTTGGACATTTTCCGATACTCACTGAGATTGGTAAAATTGAAGATAAATCGGTATTCTATCCATTCTAAACAAAATAAGAAGCAGCAATTCGATCTTCAATGGTTTTGGAATTGTCGACATTGCTTGTACTGCAAACGATTAAGGCAAAAGACCGTTCTGGTTTACATCAGTGCTAACATTTCTACTACGTACCTAATTAAAAGTTATTTATACTACATAGAATAAACAGAACGTCAAAAATGCCTTGAATTTATGTCTAGTTCAATTATTACTTGTAAATTTGTAATCGCATGTTGTGAAAAACATAAACATCTGACGGGATTTCTTTCAGTTTTTCAAATCAGTTTCAATCATCGGATAATTTAAAATATATATCGAAGTCGAAAATGCACAGAAGGATTTAAATATAAATTAATATGCAGAGTGCATGATATAACTGAAAGTCATTTGAATTTCTTTCTAAGTATTTTACGATAGTTCTGAGAGAGACTTTGGTGTAGCTTTGAATTTGAGATTTTGCAAAATTTCATATTACAAAATTTTACTACAGTTTCGAATATAAGAGTTTGACTATAATTTAAACATACTCTGTTCAAAATTCCGTCATATTGAATATAAAAAAATAATGTTTAAGCACTAAATAATAATAAAAAAAACAAAAACAAATCGGACCTACGTCCATATAAAAAAACATGTTTGACATTGACCCAGATCTGCCAAAGTTTGACATAGAATTTGTAGAACAGTCTGTATAATGTTTGCTGGTTTAAACGTACTCTACTTATTTGTACAGAATATTGCATCTCAAATGGATTTTAATATAAGAAAGAAACAATGATTGTGTTTTTAATATAAACCACCCTGTATACACTTTTTCGTTGTCGTTTTCCCGCAGTTTTTAAGCCGCTAACGGTAGTGGGAAAAAATGCGCGTAACGGTGCGTTTATTATGCGCATATGTTTCCCAGAAGACGTCATGATGTCGTATCCTATAAGAAAATTTAATCAGAATTCCTGGTAGAGTCATTTATATCCTTTACTGGTGTACGGAACATGTCCACAATTGGCATTCATTTTCTGAGAACCAAAGGGCGGTCGTACATAAAATTACACGGCGATAAGCTGCGGCGCATTTCTGCACCGTGTGGTATTGCTGCGAACGAACCATGGGCAGCGTACTAAATTTCGTGTATTCAACCCAACCACACAGCCGATTTGGGCCTTGGCACTTAAATCAGGCTCGAGCTCTCTCTATACAACAAAATTTCCAATCAGGACTATCAGTTTCCTTATTATTATGTTATTTTATGTGTTTGACTAAGCATATAGATTTGGTACGGAAAAAGCTAATATCTGTTGTTTTTACCACAAAAAAATTTAAACTTAAAATTGATTAATGGAATATTACCTACTCAAAATATTTGATTGAATTAGGTCATTATGAGATTTTACTGCAGTTTCGAATATGAGATTTTGCTGTAGTTTTGAACATCTGTTTTGTTTTTTAAGAAATATATAAAAGAATTTGCCCCTATAACCCCAAAGCGGGGATTCATAAAATAATAAAGGGTTTTTATTTTAGTTGGATGTTAGTGATGCGTTGTGTTGCGTTTGTGGTGATTATTATTGTTGTAGGCGTATTCTGATTTATGCAGTTGCAACAAATAATGCAGTTTTCTATTTTAAGTTAGGTACTCGTATAAGTATGTTCATACTGTGTGTGTGTATATGTAATATTTCACGTTCCTTTTTAATAAAGTTTGGCAGATAAATATATTATTATTATATGGATTATTATCATAGAAATATTTACATATAGGTACTTAGAAACATTATAACTGACTATTGTTTGAATGTCCTTGGTTCATATTTCTACAGTTTCGAACATGATATTGTGCTACAGTTTTGAATATGCGATTTTGCTATAGTATCGATATATTTGATGTTTTTTTATTGTACATGAGTACCAAAATAACGTGATATGTACTGAAATTATTAACTGAAACAGATGTTTGTTAATTTAATTTTTTTTTCTAAACACTAATATTTATTTGTCTATAGTTTGAAGTATGAAATTTTGCTACGTCAGTTTTCTTTATTCACGAGTATTTCAATCTTCTCAAAAAGTTCACGAGGATAATACATATAGGAACTATTACACGCTTTCAACTGAAACTTGCTTAAATTTTTCACTAATATCTTGTTTATACAGTTTCGAATTTGATATCTATATTGTACAATTCCAGAATATCATAAATAGTTAAACATTATAATTTATATATTTGAATATCCTCAAAAAGCGCACTTTTCTATATTTTGCCTCGTATGTTGGCTACAGTTTCAAATATGACATTTTAAAAATTGAAATATTTTGTAGTTTTGTGGTACAAGGTATCTAAGATTCATGAAGTAAACGCATTAAACATTGTACAGAAATTTACTATGGTTTCGGGCATGTGTTTTTGCTACAACTTTGAAATATACTTAACTTGTACTATTATACTACTAGAAGCATTTAACTGCAACTTTTGCTTAACACGTGCCAGGGGATTTTTTCGAAAGCACTGTATATCAAAATTTTATAATTTAAATATTTTTAAATTTCCTCAAAAAGCGCGCGTTTCTATATTTTGCCTCGTATTTTGCTACAGTTTCGAATATGATATTTTAGAAAATGAAATATTTTATAGTTTTATGATACATTATATCAGGAAGTAAACGCATTAAATATTTGAAAGAAATTTGTTAAAGAGAAATATAAAAAAAAATGAAAAGCAGCCTTGTTCGAGCGTATCTAACAAAAACTCAGGAAAATGATCATCAGACATACTCGATCGCATTTAAATTTGAGACATTTCCGTTATGTCGTTTTTATTCTATAAACACTAAACCTGTAACTCGATTACGTTTTTTTACATTCTTACATGCATGTTAGCAAGATGTTCTGGATTGATTACGTATTATTTCTTGGGCCAGCGAATATAGCGTGACAAATAACCGCGGCTTGTCATCGTGGCAGTTCACGTTGCCATGTAGTAAGTGATATCTCGGAAAGTGCATGTACAATTTGTTGAGAAAATGGCGCACTTCCTCCAAACACCAACTAAATATAGGTGGGGGAGACGTTTAATATAAATATTTGATCATTATTTGGTCGGTTCTAGGAATTTTATTTCTTATTCTATCATTATGTAAACTGTGGACGCTCACAAAGGGGTTATTGAGTTAGTCATGTCAAATGCAGTTTATACTTTAAATAAGTAAACAAGATAAAATTTCTGTTGGAATTAAGGAAAATGTTTGTCGGAAAGAAAATAGGCAATTTGCATGAAGAAATCTTGTTATATTATTATTCATTATTAAATATTTAATGAGAATATCGTGCCGATTATGTAGAATTATTTTAATATTTTTCATAAGTAATAATTTTATGTAGCAATTTATTCAAATAAAGTCAAGGGTTCGGCAACGGTACTCTGATTGACGACGTCACAGTAGGTACATGGAAACAATATACCGTCCATGATTACATGTCAAATCGGCCTAAGTTAAGGGCGCCGTGTTCTTGAAATAGTGTTTTCTTCAAATATAAGTAATTTTAGACATTTAAGAGCTGAATACTATAGAGTTTTTTAAATAACAGGAATGTTATCTCATGCCATCTGCGAATATTCAAAAGTACCACAGTAAAACGAATATATAACGACAGAAAGAAGTCTAACCAACAAATTTTTAGGCGCAGAAATCTTTCAAATTACGTATTTCTTCAAATTCATCTGTAGAGGTAATTATTGTTATAACCATAAACTTACATAGTTCTACGCTTCTATAAGAATGTTAACTTTTGTTTATAGATATGTGAAAAGAATGAATTGTTAAAATGTGGGGTTAGAATAGCAAAATAATGTTTGTAGTGCAGAAAATCACAAACACACAGCGTTTTAATTATGACAACAAATTGTTGCTAACTCTCTAAATGTTATAAGTGCGCTCGCGGTTGACGGGCCGCCATAGTTGGCGATAAATTGGGGTTTAATCATAAAAGCGAAATAAAATTTTTTCGCTTTATAAATAAGTTTGGAAATGTTTTTATAGGCGATTCCGTTAATTCTTATTTTTCTCTATTCCCTCTGAAAATATTTGTACTTAGTCTTCAAGGACGCGAAATTCGGGTATATTTGCGAATTTCACATCCATGAGAACAAGGCTTTTTCATATTATGTCAATAAAACAAAATAAGAATCCGACAGTTTTGATTTTGACAATATCTAAACAAAACCAAATCAAATTTGAGTTCTATACCTATACTGTGAAGTCACAAGGCCGGCATTGTATTTCTCGCGTTTTTATGAAAAGATATAATAAATATATTAAATTTTTACCACTTTATTTTTGAAAAGAATGATCTGAAATTAACACAGTACTGAACTGAAATATACAAAATATTAACAAATAACCCCTTGCGCCAAAGCGGATCAGTCAATGGGTTGATTTTACCTAAATAAGAAAATATATCACACTGATATTTTGTTTGACAAAACAAAATTTATAAAGTCAACCCCTAGACTGACCAATTTGGCGCAAGGGTTTATTTACTAATATTTTTTATATGTCAATGGCAGAAAACCTAATTATATAAAAAATACTACAAATAAATAATTACAGACAGTATTTTAAGAATATTTTGGTAGCAACATTGCAAGAATGTGCCAGTTGGCCATTTTCTGTTAGAATACGTAAATAAAAACTGTTTAAAATAGCTGAAGAAAAATTGGTTTGCCTAAATAGTTTCCTATTGATATGGTGGTGGCGATCAAGATTAATTTGCGGAATTCTTTAGCGTGACATGATGGATTTTTATTTTGGTTATGCCAACTGATTCGTTGAAAGCTGTTGCTATTGTGTATACAGCTTAATGTATTGATTGTTTTATTTATGATCGTTGCCAAATAACAAACTGTCAAAATGTTTGCAGTTATAGCAGAAGAATCTATGCGGATTGACGACCCAATATGAAAACAAACAGTTACGTTTGTATTTACTAGTAATTTTTAATTTTCAGTATAAATTAAGAAAAAATCAAATATGTGTACGTAATAAAATTAGGAAATTTCAAGAATAATCTGGTAATACAACGTACTGCTTTGGAACTATTGACTATGATTTTACATATTTTTTTCTGTAATTTCTGTTGTACATGCGCAGACGCACATCAGTCTAACATCTAAACTAATGTGTTTTAGTTGTGTTAAGGTGTGGTAGAGAAAACAATTTTAAATGTTCAACTTCAACATGTATATTTTAAGGGAAGCATACGCAGGTAGCGGTGATCTGCATTTTTGTTGCACTCTGTATAACATGGAATTTTATCCATATTTATTTATGTAATGTTGTACTTCTTTTATTTACAAAATTATTAATTTCACATAACTTTACCGTAATCACAATTTGCCAACGTACAGTTATGTGAAATGATGATGTAGTGATTAGAGAAGAAAATAGGCACGCAATTTTCGACAACAGAATGGTTTCTTTGGGAGTTCCTCAGGGGAGCATTTTAGGTCCAACTTTATTTATAATTTTCATCAATGACTTAAAATCATATTTTGATACTAGTTGTTTATCTCTTTTTTCTGATGATACTACTGTTGGATTTCAAGCGGAAACATATAAACCAGTTATCACAAAAAGGCAAAGAATGCGGACAAAATATGGCTGAATATTGTGATAGAAATGCTCTATCTTTAAATGTTCCAAAAACAAAAATGCTTTCTTTTTCCATTTTTCAGTCAAACTTCAGTTTATACGTACCCATAAATGGTAAGTCCATTACTGATAAACTTACTGTTAAGGGCATTGGTAGTTAGAAAACAAATTTTAAATGTTCAACTTCAACATGATTGTATCTTTGTAGGAAATTAGCTACTCAAAATTATGTGATTTATAATTTAAGGGAATTCGTCGGTTTTGACGTTTTAAAAATGTACCTACTATTTCGGACAAGTTTATCCAATCTTCAACTATTCAGTTGTTTGTTGGGGTAATTGTTCTACCATTTACAACTTACTTATAGCACAAAAAAGAATTATTCGTAGCGTGCTGTTTAAGTCAAGACTACAATCTTGCCGTAAATTGTTTAATGAATTGGGAATATTAACAGTTGTGTCCATGTATATTCCTGTATGCGTTACATATGTCAAGATTCGTCCTGATGAATTTTCACAATACTCGGACAGACAAATTGGATACAATCTCCGAAATCAAAATAATATTATTTTCCCTCAACATCATTTGACTAAATCAGCAAATAGTCCAATTGTTTTGGCTCCAAGGCTATTTAATCATCTCCCAGCAAGGGTCAACCAAATTGACAGCAATCCGGTTTTTAAAACAATTGTTAGTCGTATTTTGTTGGCCAACTCGTTTTACAATTTGCAAGAATATTTGGAATGTCATCTTTAGTTTAAATATATTTTTTGTTGTTTGTGATATTATTGTATTTTAGTTTGTTCTTTATCATTTATTTGTTGACAATGTGATATATTTACAATTCTTATCTCTTGTGACTTGGTCTATACACTGTAGTGTGTCTACGGAATAAAACTTATTATTATTATTACAAATAAGTTTTTATTATTGTTCGTATAAACTATTTTTGTCGCATCGGAAACGACCCTGACACCACCCTCGCACTCTACTTGAAAAATATATGCTCTCTATGGCATTGGTCCGATTGAATTAGCAATTCGACAGTCTCACTCGTATAATAAGCCTTACGAAACGTCTATCGAATTAATGATTATTGAATTATAATACGTTTTCGTAATACCCGGCTCATATAAGCCAGTCACGTTTATTGAGATGGTCAGTTGCTTGTACGAAGTAAAATTAAAGAGGTTATCAACTAGATCAAATATGACAATAGGGTGCGCCTTTAATATTCAATAAACTCTACCTGGAGACATATGTGTGGTAGGTGGTTCGTAATAAATTTTTGTTGTGACACACAACATTAATTAATTTCGTTCGGGTCGGATATACTATGAATTATTCGACTGTAATATGTAAGTCATAATTACTGTGCGTATTTTTTGAAATTAGATGGATTTATTTGACGTAGCCGGTTGACAGGCCATTGAGAAATGTCTTATTTGGCCACAATCTAATTCGTAATGTAATGTAATAATTGTCTTTCTTATAAGTTAATACAGAGTTTAACAGCTACAGTTGGAAATGATACCCAAACAGCACAAAATGTTTTATACAAACTGTAAGAACATTTATGAAGCAAAATTTGTAATTTTTTGTCCACAATATTCTTACAACCTTAACAAGTGTCCTATATGTGTAAAAAGGCACCCAAGTACCATTATAATAGCGGAAACTGGTACTACAACTTCAATTAAGTGACTATTACGTAATAATCACTAAATCTACCACCATATAGCAAAAATAACTTATTGTACATACAGGGTGATTCATTAATAATGGGACAGAGCTTAAGGCCATGTTGCTGACCTCAAAATTGAGCAATTAAGCCCAATATGCCTTATCCGAATGTTGCTCCTTTTCGATTTACAGGGTGTCAAAGTTGAAAAAATAAATCACATTTTCTTTATATTTTTCGATCGCATCGACCGTATTTTATGAAATTTGGTATAGGTGGGTTTCTTGGTACTAGAAATTCGATTTTGGTGTATCTGCTGGAGGACGCCACCAACGATGGTTTGAACCCTCATTTTGGACTGGAAAAATTTTCTTCCCTATCTTTTCTAGTCAAAAAAGGTGCACCTTGTTGATGTCGCTAGAAGCAATGGTTTATGAGAAAAAGGCATCTAAATCTCATAATGTATGCAATTTATCTAAAAGTAAAGTCAAATTGTTGCGTAAGTAATGGGCCATATCCATATAAAATAAACACAGATAATATAGAGAAAAAAAAGTTATACATATGTAACAAAAGATTTACAGATGAAATACAAACTAAGAAATCGGATAAAAGAAAAAACAAATTGATTTATAGTAAAATAAATATTAAGTAACATGATTTGATAAGTTGTAAAGACCTGTTTCTTGCATCTAATAGTATCATGAGAAATGTCCACAGAATTTTGCATCTGACGATAATTGAAATTCATTACGTACAAATGTGAAAATTTTAATAGATTAGTTTTAGGGGTGGGAAAATAAAAAGGTCCTGAAAAACGGATGGCAGAATGGGGAGCGTGAAAGTGTAATGCAGCTAGAAAGTCTGGACAGTCGATTTTCCCAGTTACAATTTTATGTAGAGTGACCAATGAGTTACATATACATCGTGTGCTTAGGTCATTAAGATGGAATCGACTTAGTGAAGTGGATTGTGGTATCTCTCGAGGTGCATAAATATTGTCATTTCTAAACCATAGGTACTTAACATATCTACGTTGTATGTCCCCTAATTTCTTGACATGGATTTGATAAGAGGGACACCACACTAGCGACCCATATTCCAGTTTTGGCAAAACAAACGCGTTGAACAGTAAGGAAATCGTATCAGTTTCAGAAAACTGTTTCGAGCTTCATAGAACAAAACCGAGATTTCTATATGCCTCACGTTGTATATTATTGATATGTTCAACGAAACTGAGCTTATTATCAAAGATTATCCAAGATCTTTCAAACTATTGCATTTTCTAATTGGGTTGCTGTCAATTTTGTAATTAAAAGTAATAGGATTTACTTTCCTTGTAAAACACATATAATTGCACTTTGAAAAGTCAATAATAAAAGTTCAATATTTTCAGAACACCAATCAGAAATTTGGTCCGCGTTTGACTGAAGTCCGAAAAAGTCGTTAATATATCTGATACAGACAGAATTTGAGGTCATCTGAATAAAGAAGGGTCTCGCAATTCAGGTTCTGGACAATGTCATCAATGAAGATTAGAAACAGTAACGGGTCGAGAACCGAACCTTGGGGGACCCCAGAGGTCGCATTTATTTCTATAGATCGAAAATCACGATACTCCACTGTCAATCTCCTTTGAGAGAGGTATGAGGTGAAAAAATTAATATATGGTTTAGTTAAGCCGATATTTGATAATGTTGACAGCAGAATACCATGGTCCAGCCGATCGAAAGGTTAGGAACAATCAGTATAGATGACATCAGATTGTTATTTATTTTTTATAATGAACAGAGAAATTAATTATATTGTTTTAACTGATTAGGAACGAGTCATACAAAATTTAGTTTACCTTTTTTAAGGCCAAAATACGGCAATGGATCTACTTAAATTTCGAAAAAAGTTCTTCGCCACACTAAGTAACTTCTTTTTTGACAGTTTAGTTTCTTACAAACACATGATTCCTTGGACAGTTTCCATCCCTCCATCCCTCACCTCTTCTTCTTAAGGTTTAGGTCGACATTAAATCTTGCAATACTGCAACAAGACATTGGAAGGACATAATTTTAATTTTATTAACTGCAATAAAAGTGTTATCTATAATTGGATATTTCACCGGTCCAACAAAGTAGACGGATGTTTTTCTCGTTTAAATCAGTTTTTGACACGACTATGTAAGTAAAATCAACAAACGCGTCTTTACATTCGGTAAACAAACAACACGAGTTTATGAGTGGAGGATGAAGTTGTATAGGCAAAATGTAAACAAGATAAAGAATATAAATCATCAAATATAAACTACAACCCGCTAAATGCAACACGTACAAAGGAGACATGCAATATTATCGCATTATTTGCTGTGTAAACTAACTGTTTGAGAATTTATTCCGATTAGAATCAACTAGGTATGCTTTTTAACAACAGTGGTATTTAGCCAAAATCGTCGTGGATTTAAAATTTTGAGAAACCTGAAAATTTTTATAGACATTTTTTTTTAAATTATTATATAAAGTCATATTTAGTGTACTCAAATTTGACCATCTATACTTATATATAATTTTAATTGCACTTATTTTGATGTAATATACAATAAGTGTCAACTCCAGGTGTTCCGGATATAACGTCAATATTTGGTTAAAATAGCAATAATATATTTTTCAAGTGGAATCTTGTAGATGAGCTCTTTCGGAAATCGACAGTATAGCACACTTTATAATTTTGAGAAGAGGTTTAAATGAATTAATAAATGTTTAATGATGACAACTCTGCAACATTAAACATAACAATTGGAAGACACAGTATTACCCTTAAATGCATTTAATTTGATACGAGTAAAATATTAACAAGAATACAGTAAACCAACCAACTTAATTAAAAAAAACGGCAGCAGTTATTTCTTTTTCGGATTATGTACATCTTTACAAACTAATGATTAGCAACACTTTTGACAGTAACAACATTATTTACTGTCACTTTAGTGTTTTGTTTCAAGAAAGTCATAGCACATTTCTTCCACTTGTTATTTTTAGCAGAAGTATGGTATTTTTCGGTTCCCGTAGAGTTGTCCTCATTAAACTTTTTTTGATTCCTTTAAAGCTCTGTTCCTCAAAATTATAAAATGTGCTACATTACCGAACTCAAAAAGAGCTCGTCATGTCCGTAACACCTGGCTCTCCATTTTATTGTATATTACATCAAAATAAGCGAAATTAATAAAAATCGACCTGTCCGAGGATTTTAAACAGAAACGTCACTCTTGAGAAATATTGAATGTATGCTTTACTTTCCTAACGCACTATACAAGGTGATTCAGAACTTACCTAAATTTTTTTGAATGGACAGGGGGCTTCAAATCCAATTTTTTAAAAATAAAATCAAAAAGGGTGGAGTGGTTTTAATTAGTAAAATAAATTACAATGCTGCAATACACCGTGGATGCCCTGGACCTCCACTCTTCCACGATTCGGTTGCAAATGTTCACGCCTGCGTTACGCTATACTGCGGTAAAAGTAGCTACATTCGGCACATGTTTACCGGGAGATGGTTCTGCTAAAGCGTTTTCACCATAAATTAAAACTACTCGTATACCCATCAACTGCGAGTTGCTATGTAACGTAAACAATTTTTAATATTTATAAAACAATGTAAAACAAATAAGTAAAGAAAATGAAGTTAATACGTAAAAAATATGTATTAAATAAACTTAAACTTTAGAGTTGTTGTTGCATCCAAGAATTGAGGATAAGAGTAGAATTTATCTGGTTACAGCGCTGTGCATATTGTCAGCCTGAATATTTTATGAACCACTATCTTTTCCTTTTTTCCTTGTTCTTTTCTCCAGGTATAAATACACTCCGCGCGCAGAGATAACGTCTTTTTTTCTCTCAATCTGTTTTAAAAGCTGTCCCAACACGCTGTCCACATGTCCTGAACGAAAGTGATATTCATTTCGTTTTTTTTCGTTTTCGGTCCGCGGGGACATTTTCAGATGTAATCCATAATTCGATATTGTAAAAGTGGGTTGTAATGTTTCCTGTCCGATATTTCCAGTTATTAATGATCTTATCCAATGGGCAACGCAACCGAATAGGAATAACAAAAGAAAATCGGCTTTGTCTTTATGCAAAAATGCCGTGTCCGGATCCTATCACCACAACCGATTCGGAACGTATCGATGACAGAGCGAGCCAATAATCTAACACACCAAACTAATTAAGCAATACCCGGGCCGTAAGGTGTGTTGCGTTACATTGAATTTCAGCCGGTCGATAGTATCGGGCTCGCCTTGAAAACGGGGCGATTGTCAACTCTGTAAAGCACCACACATTACTTTAATCCATCGGGCGACTTGTGTAAACAGTCGCTTAATTGCCCGTTTTCTTATAAAACGCTGACAGTAATTATCATCGCCAGCTCTGTATGACTGTTGGCGGTAATTGCTCGAGATTTGTTAGAGCCGGCTTCTTTAGGATCTGTTTAACTGTGGTTTGGCTATTATCGGAGTTTTTACTTATTAGAAGCTTTTTCTTCCAAAATGTTACTGATGATTTACAGACTGGATTCTGAAGCCGGTTTGATTTTATTTTCCTCAACTCGTCATTAAGACTGGACTGTTTCTGTTCATTGGCATGGACAAGACGGGGCCGAGATTCAACTTTCTGTGCTGTTCCCAGCTGCATTTGATTATAAATAAATAGGAACAAACCTAACCGTATTGTTTATGAATGGTAGACTGAGAAAATACACAAGAGGTGCTTTCTTAAATCTGAAGATTTTTGCAACAACTCCAGTATCGCTTTCTTCGTTAAGTAGAATGTACTTTACTGATGTCACTGAAGTACTGCTATTAAGAATTGTTTTCATATTATAACAAACGAAAAAATATGAACAATGTTTTTACTATTATACTCATAATAAATATGTATTTACATTCTCATCTTGCACCAAAGTAAGACTAACATAGACTGGAACCATCAAAAAGTAATTATTACGTAACCGTCACCAAATTTGCTACGTTGTTGTATAAATAACTTCATACAACAAAATTACAGTCACTGCTACGTACCTACAACTACTTCTGGTTACTGTACAGTTATGTGACTGCTAAGAAGCTATTTTAGTTTTGGAGACGTCTCAGTTACTAGTGGGACGATCTTTAAGTTTTCAGAACTAGAAAGTGACAAATGATGGTAGAAGCGACTAACTCATGTTACTAAAATATGACTTCAAAGTTCAATCACTTGCAAGTAGTTTGGAATCATAACGCATAGCAAGTACAAAGTACGTATCACCTCTTTAAATTCACAATGAAGTAAATTTCACCATGTAGTTTCTCAAAGTTGAAAACCTTCATGCTGTTCGTCATCGTGTAATGTATGTACCTATTCGATCATGTCACGTGGAATGCAGTTTTTGTCTTTGTGAATAATAATAATAATAATATCTCTACCCCTCATTCTAATCACGAGGATTAGCCCAGAAGTCGAAGACTTGTGCGAGAGAGGGGGCGGCATATTATTATTAAGCAGGCCGGGTATCTTAGTGCCAATAACTTCAGAGTAAGATTTGCGAAATGCGCCATTTTGACAGGCAAAACTTTGGTCGTCGTTATTACAAAATATTAACCTTAACGTCAAAAATAAAGCATGTGTTGTTATTCCTGCATCAAATTTAATAAATTGATTTACATAAATTAATTTTATTTCCAACGAACAATTAAAAATAGCTTTAACGTTCTAGAGATTTTAGCAGTTTTTATAAAATCTGAACTTTTTATGAAAGTCGCCCAAAACAAACAGCAAATTTTTACTGTTGACATGTAACTTGAACAGTTTTCTGGTAAATATATTTGATCCCCATTTTGACATTCACTTCGTGTGTACAACATAAATGCCTGTTACATGAACGTAGAACCATTTTTAATCTACTAAAATCCACTTGCGATTGAAATTTTGCTGTCGGTCGTGCATTTTTTATTAAACAAATTCAAATATCCATTGAAACCTGTTATGCCTTTTGTTCTTTTACATATTCATAATAATGAGTTTGAATTTGTGTACAAAAATGTGTCAATTACATAGCCATCGTATAGGAGTTTTGTATATAAATATTATTTTTTATGAAACTTTTAGCATTACATAAAGACCACTCGATTCAATATTTTAAATACAGGATGTTAAAAAAAAATTAACCAAACTCTAGAAAACACTAAAAATTACCAAAATATGCCAACCACTCCTCTAAATTATAGAGCGCCGGATTTTCCCCACTATACAGCCCAAGTCACGTTCACATTTTATTATTCACAGGCGTAGAGCCGCGCGCAGTAATGGCAATTAAGTAAAAGGCACTACGCAGCGGTGGTCATGTATGGCTTTAGCCCGAAGAAAAATCAAGACTTACCACCTTTCTAGTATAATTAGTAAGGACCGATAAATCAACAAAAAATACTTATGTTGCAGATATATATATTATCTATTTCAACTTATTTCCTACTAGAGGTAGAAAATTCTGAAAATATTTTTATGAGTGTTTTTATGTAAAAAAATACAAGACATAACGAACACATTTCCATATATCCTCTGCATTTACAACTATTTATTAGTACTACACAAAACGTTGCCAAAACATATCTGAAAAAGATAAAAAGCCTGTATGAGCTAATGTAACTGTCAGTTAATGCAAACCTATGACATAAATGTAGTTCTAAGTCAAATATAAAGCATATTTATAAAAAAAACATTTAGAAAATAAATATTTATGAGAAGTAACGAAATTTAAACCATAATTTCGTGTAATAAAGTATTATTAAACAATCATGTGTTGCTTGGGAACTAATTACGTAACAATTCAGATTGGATTGAAGTGCACATACTTTGAGGATATTATTGAAAGTCGTCAAACATAAAAACCATAAATGATCTCTTTTATGAACGAGATTCATAATTTGAGATAATCTACTACCATTTTTTCGATAGAGATGGCTTGACCGGCTAATGAGCCAAAGGTGAGCTAGCCTGGAGGGCCTCCGAGTTTCAGCTCAACTCGAACGCCGGTATACGCAGCGTACGGACGACTGGAAAAAAAGGGCTATAAATCATCGTTGAGTACACAATGGCCTTAGCCAGTAACAAAATCGTATTATAACACGGGTGTGATGTAATGGCTGAAAATAATTACCGAATTTAGGCATACCATTTACAATAATCTATCAGTAACATGATTTATCAATCAATTTTTACCAATCAGCTAATGGACCAGTGGACACGATTTAATTAAAAATAATAACGGAGCTAGACCGGCGGAAGCTTAATAATGCATTAACAGTTTCATTATTCGTACACTTTCCAGCGTGCAGCGGCTCATCCAAATTTCAGGTAAAAAAATATGTACCGAATGCCAAAAAATTCCCTTAGATCTTCCTAGTGTTAGGGGCTATCTACGTATACAGGGTGTGAACTGTTGGACATAATTAATTATATTTTGTTGTCTTGCAAATCTTGAATAAAATGAGGAAGAATAATGTTTATTTTTCAAGATCCTTTACAACTATAATACGTTTCTAGTTCAGTCCAGTTTCTACAAACTAAAACAAATGTTTCTGCTGTTTATCCGTTTTGAACTTGTAAGTTATTGGCAGCAATTATCGCGTTTGCTAAAATCATCAATAGTATGTATCCACTTCTGTGCGATACACTTCATTTTTTTAAATAGCTTCACAAAAAGAAGTCTAAGTCAGGAGATCGTGGAAGTCATGGTACCGGTCCTCCTCGTCCAATGCTTGGACTCGCTGTACATGGTACGGATATAATTGAGCCTCGTTTATGACGCCACACTGCTGCAATATGCCGTGGACGTCCTGGACATCCATCTCTTCCAATATTCGGTTTCCAATGTCCCTCGCGTTGCACTACACTTGCACTCGCTACACACTGCTGCATTTGGCACATGTTTACTAAGAAGCCATTTTTGACACTTGAAAAACTAATGTAAAGTCTTGTATCACAAAAACATATAATATCTACAACAAGTAATCGGATTTCAATATTCGGAATCGCCTGGCTAAAGACTACAGTAGTCCAGCGATGTAATGGTTGAAAATACTACAACTTCAATAATTTTTTACTCAGAAACTATATATTTTATATAAAGAAATTACAATGTTTACTCCATATTTCATGACGCATCTATTCCCAATTTTTTTTAGATAAGTTCTTAATCACCCTGTATTTTTCGCAATATTATAGCGTACAGCGTCAAGTTTTCCAGTGTAGAGTCTGTATTTAACGAGGTATTTAAATAATCCTGAGAAGTAAGATATTGCCTGTGGCTTTACTTCTTTCAAACAACTTTTCCTTGCTGTGCGGTTGGAAGTTTTTAATCTGGAGACACCGGCGTACATCTTACTTAAAAAAGTCCATTAGCTTGTCGTTAATAATTAGCTACGGCAGTCTGCGAAAATCATTTGTCTACTTATTTCCACTTAACGATGTTTCAATATTACGTTATAAAATAAATAATAATCTACTATTAACGAAAAAGGCTCATACTGACAAATATGCTCATCCTCATAACATATTTCGGATGGTAGGTAAAAAATGTTTGAGGGAATTACTTAATCCAACGTATTTTTTTTTCGATAACCAAAATATTTCATTTTCGTCTGTACAGTTTTATTCGCCTTCTTCTGGCATAAGTCACAACAACTTATGGAAGGCAGATATCACGGGTGGGATAATTTAATTTTTTTTCACGTATACCTTTTACGTTTTATTCAGAACATATTGTTTTGTTCGTATATGTACAGGCTAAGCTGAAATTGATTGAGACGTCGATGGAATTTTATTGGAAGCAACTGAAGTAAATAAAAGTTAGCAAATTAGTTGCCATCAGTTTATTTTTTTTAGTTGATCCAGTCTTCCGAGAAACGATTAAAAAAATGGTTTTATTTATTTATCATTCCCGTAGGTGTTGTTTTATATTTATTATATTGTTCCATATATTTCTTATGCAAGTAGTCAATACTGTTAGAGATTTGAAACAACCCGTGTCTTGAGTCACTAATGGCGACAAGGTCAGTGGTCAAATTGCGTGTTAAAATTTTTAAAAACATGAAAACTTGATATGGATTGTTTCATACAATATTGCACCATTTACTTGTGGTATTTGATATAAGGCTCTAAATGCAACGAACAATAACGTATATTGAAAGTTTATATTGCCACTGTGCTATTCTATGTACAATGGAGAAAAATAATCGACGGCGTACTGTGGTTGTAAGCGAAAAGGAATGTGAGGTTTGAAATGTTCCCGTCAAAGTTTCTATTACCACATCTTATATTTCGAAAGAGAAGCAAAGCTTCATCTTGAAAAAAGTCAGGGAATGTGATAACTACGCTAAAGATCTATGAAGGAGATACAGACTCGCTTTGGAGTTGAACAAAGTGGGTATTGGAAAACGCTAAAAAGAACATATTTAGTGTACGTTTTTTGCCTGTAGGTACTTATTTAACGCTTAGAAATTTGTCTTTTAAAACTATTATTAAGTGATGCTATCAAAATATTTAAAATTAATAAATCCAGGAACATTAGAGTAGTTACTTTCATACAATATTGTTAATATCTAAAAAGAAAGTGTATATAGAAAACATAGACAACTGAAATTCGTTTTTTTTTTTCAATTTCTGCCACAGTACTATAATAAATATTTGTCGTAGTACTTATGTTTGTTTTAAGGAGACATTTTTTGTTCTCTCATGATAACTTTTTAATGATATGAAATTGACATCCGTACCAATGATGTCAATGCTAAAATAAGTTCGTTCCTGAAAAGTGATAATAAAGAATGCGAAAATCAACAGCTTTTATTAACCTATGGTCTAAAATGTTATATCTACTTTTAAGATAAATCATTACGTGACGAAAGAAACAGAATTTTGAAACGGGCTCTGTTTCTGGAAAATCGCCTCGTACCGTTATTTGTCACTAGAACTTTTACACTTAACACTTCTTTAGAAGCTTTCTTCTACAAAAATTCCTTAAAACTATAAGCAAGCTTATTCTATGCGACGCCGACGGCTGAAAATCGTTTTCAGTCAAGACCTACACAGGTTGTATATACATGATGAGGATGCAAGAACTCCTGTTATACAAACCACTTATATTACGTGTGATATCAGAGGTACTGCGGCTCAGGTTTTCTCTACAAAAATTACTTCCTTCCTTATTTAAGACACGTTGCGGTGCTTCTTGTTCACGGCCTTCATAGCATGGATTTACTTTTTTGTTTTTGTGGATAATGGTACACTCTTTCCCGTACGTTAGTGGCATACCTTCTGATTCTTGATATGAATTAACCACACAAGGCGCACACGTGAATCGGGTTACACACTGAATTTAAGGTAGTGCATTGAAACATTAAACTATATTTTCCTTAACGAAAATTGTGTCGTAGAATTTTGAAAACTACCTTGAAAGATTGCATTAAATATCTTGTGCATGGTGGTCACGTGGAATATACAGGGTGTTGTATAGACCATCCACGTACTAACAGACTGCCTTGTTCATAAATAAGCTGATTACCCGAGGCGCGGGAAAATTTCATTTGAATCGCTAATATATTTTTATGCTATTAGTAAGACCGTTCGTTGAATGAATGAATATAATGCGAGTATGCATTAAAAACATGTAAAAACCCCTACAACGCTATTCTTACGTTTTTTCGTATTTCGTACAATAACGGAGAAAAAGGGCGGTAATTTTCCCGTACACCACCCTGTACGAACCGCTTATTTTGCAAAAAATAATTAAACAAAACTTACGTTAAATGATTAATTGTCATCTACACCTCTTTTTATAGCAAGTTTTACCTTGCGCCCGTCTCTTCGGGATATCGGGTAGCGCTGCGCCCAAAAAAAGTCCATTACCTCCGCTTTAATTATAAATGTCCTTGAACATAATTTATTTAGCCGTCGACTGCTTCGAAATCTCGACGAGCAAATTTCGATCGATCGACGGCGGCCACTAATTGCCCGACTAATAACTGAAATTTTCATTGCAGGCCTACTAGAAGCTCATCATTGATTCCCCGGGACCGGCCCCTTTCCATGACGGAGGTTTACTGGTAAGTGTGACTGCTGAATTATTTCACACACACACACACACGTGAAGTTAATTTCGCCCCATGAAATATGCACGCTGCTAGACAGTGGATTTCCAAATGAAAAGTCGATGGGCTTTAATTTTTAATCGGGATTGCCCTTAAATATACACAGAAGCGCCGAGCGTATTCCAGGTCTGAAAGAAACATATCAGCATTATAGGCTGTAACATTTCCAGCAGGTTACCGTTTATATATCTCACCCTTAATGGGATGATCAAACAACGAATCTACCAAAAAAAGTGCCAAGTTGAATGAATAGCAACTAAAGTATGCAGGTGAAATCAGAAGTGGGATGAAAGTAACCAAAATGCGTTAAAAAATGTCCACGATTTTGAAATATTTATGCATTGTGTGAATGTGAATTGTAAAAAATTAACTAATAATAATTTTATACATCATTATTCATCTGTAGCAATTTTTTTGTTACTTTTTTTAATTGTGCATTCTTGCCACTGAAATGTGAACAATATAAACACATAGTCCCTTGCTCTTGCCATAGTCCCTTTAAAAACTTAGTAATGTCACAGTCTAATGTTTTTGTTTGTTTATCTAGGTACATTCTATAAAAATATAAGGTATCCCTGATATTCTGTTGTTAATTACCTAATTTTTGTAAAAAAAATTGAAGAATAATTTGAAACATAACTGTCACTATTCAGAAAATAAACGTGGATTATTTTAATTTCTTTATTTATTTACTCTTGGTCGCTTGTGAAATAAATTCATAATACAGTCAAAAAAATTTGCGGTGTTGTTAGGTAAATTGCTTTTTGATTATTCGTTGTTACTATTTTTTTTTTCTAAAGACGCATATTTTGCTATTCTAATCCCACATGAGAAAAGCTAACAATATTATATGCAGTTTTTTACTGTATTAGAAAGGTATTTTAAGCTAATATAAATCAAATCTCTTACAATTCCTATCAATGAAGTCATATGTATGCTCTCTGATACCAAACATCTAGGTATGCTAATGAACAATTCCACAGACAAAGCTCTATTCAATAATTATCTAAATAAATTAATCTATCTAAATTTACTAACTTGGTTTAATGAAAACACTATAAATATCTACCTTCACTTTTGACAGTGGGAACTCGAAAATTCAACCACAATAGATGAGATCTAACCTATTTCTGCATTTTTAGGATTGCTTGTTCAGGTGGCCTCCTTTAAGTTGACGTTCAAATATCTAGCTATAAAAATTATTATATATTAAAAGTATTTGAAATTAAATATGACAATACCTACTTAAATAATGTTTACCCTTTATGTAAAAGTGAAGTTAGATATTTATAGAGTGTTTTCATTAAACCAGGTTAGTAAATTTAGATATATTAATTTCTTTAGATAATTATTGAATAAAGCTTTGTCAGTGGAATTGTCTATTAGCATACCTAGATGTTTGATTTTGTTTGATTTATATTAGCTTAAAATACCTGTCTAATAGAGTAAAAAATGTTACAAAACCTAATAATAAGGAATAAATGAGTAGATATTGTGGGTGTAATTCAACGCTGGTTGGGACTTTAGTCCACAGAATAGTTAGTTTCACACAATATTATTAATACTTACCTAAAAAAATATAAAAAATAATTTTATGGATCGATATGTACCAATTTAAAAAAAAATTCCAATAAAAATTGATATGTACTGTGTGCATAATTTTATGGTTTACCTTTTTTTTTCAAGTATTATTTTCTTGCTAAACATTCAATAATTGCATACTAGTTATTATACTAATTTCTGCATTCTCAATAAAAGGTGTATTCCAGCATCAGGGCACTGTTGCGTATCCTCAAAATCATCCTACTACCGTTACCGCATGTACATTACTAATTTTAATCTATGCTAATCAGGACGTTCGTTCGATTGTGTAACGGTCAGTAACCTCTCTTCCGTAGATCACTTGATTTTTATCTTCCGTCCGAAGAGATACTTATCTCCCAGCATTCCCCATTTTTGTCCGTTGTTAACATACGTTAACGTATGGGCTGCACTCGGAGAAAAAGCCCCGGCCAACGACCAACAGTTATCGGCGAGGAATTACTTTGTTCGAGCTCGACTCCCGACAGGTGTTAACGGCGCTGCGGATTTTTATCGGGGGGTAGTTTTCACATCGATTACGCCGAAATCGAAAAGTGAAGTTGTCGGTCTTTTGATGGTTTATGTCCCAGTTTAGACAAATAATTGCTTTGCAACGCTTTGTACATATTCAGAACTTATGTATGTGCGAGGAATCTTACAAATACAGTTTTGTAAAATCAAAAAGGGCAGTTCGAAAATGATTTAAAATACACTTCTGCACGGCCCTGAAACTGGCCCACTGTAGAACCTGATAAGGCAAAGCATACAATAGCCGAAAAATTGAAAGAAATTGGCAAGAAATATATTACTTTTACAACACCTATTTTATATAGCAAATTCAACTGCTTTTGCCGGTGTTGTTGTTAATTATCATTAATATAATTAAATTGTGGTTTTAATTAATAATATAGTTTGACATACCTGATCTTACAACAAAATTTTGGACCCGTACAGTTTCTACAAGCTAATACAAATGTTTTTGCTTCTTGTCCGTTCGGAACTTGCAAGTTATTGGCAATAGCTATGATACGTTTGCGTAAATCATTAATAGTGTGGACACTATTCAGTGCAATATACTTCAAAATAATAAGTCAAAATGATTTAAAGTCAAGAGATCGTGGCGACCATGGTACCGATGGGCCAATACCTTGGTACGGATATAATTGATCCTCGTGTATGATACGCTACAATGCTGCAATACGCCTCGGACGCCCTGGACGTCCATCTATTCCACGATTCGGTTGCAAATTTCCTGTGTTACGCCTGCGTTTGCATACACTTTTAAAAGTAACTGCATTTTGCACATGTTTACCAGAATATCGTTCTGCTAAAGCATTTTCAGTTCACCATAAATTAAAACGACATATCCATCAACTGCG
The DNA here is from genome assembly GCA_025584915.1 of Monochamus saltuarius. Lineage (NCBI taxonomy): Eukaryota > Metazoa > Arthropoda > Insecta > Coleoptera > Cerambycidae > Monochamus > Monochamus saltuarius. Next base: position 10,198,559 of record CM046722.1, read on the forward strand.
AATTGCTATAAACGTAAGTCATAAAAACGTTAATACGATAAGTAATCGGATATTTGAAATCGCCTGGCTACACTACAGTAGCCCAGCGATGTAAAGGTTGGAATTACTAAAACTTCAATAATTTTTTTCTCGGAAATTAAGGATTCTACATTTTTTTTCTTGCATGACTCCATTTTTTATAACATGACATGATAAATTCCGAATCACCCTGTATTTATATTTTTATTATTCAAAATTTCAGTGAAATTTCTTAAATGTATAATATTCGAAAGTGTCGTAAAATCTTATGTCTTTATTAATAGCAAAATTTGTAATAAGTCATTTTTTCATTTTAATTCTGTATGTATTTAATACTTTCAATATGCAAATGCGAAAGTATAGCAAAAAATATCTATATATGAATATTTTTCTATCGTTTGAAAAATGTTTTAAAAATTTTATAAGTTTTTATACAAATACATTTCAAAAATATGTTCAACATGTTAGCTATCTTTCTTTGTTAATAAATTTAGCAAAATTTTTATTTCTGATATTTATTGAATGCAACTTTATGTACAGAATTCTTCATTGGCGTACGTACATAAATATTTGGTGTCAAAGAACATACCTACATATGACTTAATTAATAGGAATTGTAGCAAAATGTATTTCTTTTAGTTCAAATACTTTTATAATATAGTATGAAATTTACAAAAGCTAATAAATAATATAAGTGTATTTAGGGGTTCTTGTAATTATTATGTACTCGTAGACACCTAATAGCAAGTGTGCGAGATTGTCACATCATCAAAACCTGCTGGTCAGAGAAAAAAATATGTTTTTGTGATTCAATATATCATACAGCAAAATAAAAACACTAATATTCCGAACACCCTGTATCCTCATCGTATGCTATACGCTCCAAATCCAAGAATCGAATGCTAGTGGCGCGAGGAATGGCTGCCGACAGGTGTTAGCGGGGCTGCGGATTTTTATCGGGGGTAGTTTTCGCCGTAATTATGCCGAAATCGAAAAGTGAAATTACTCGGTCTTTGATGTTTTGTGTTCCCGTTTTGACAAATAATTGTTCGTTTTACGTTTTGCGCTTCCCTTCGCCGAATCCGAATCTCCATCCGTGATTTATGTAAATTATTTCGATGAACTCGATCTTATTAAAGGGCTTATTACGAATTACGGGACGTTAATGAATTAGGTCCAATCGATAAACCCTTGTTTACTTAATTTATTCGAACGATGGAGTATTTATCAAACGTATACAAGGAATAATACAAATTACTGAATAGCTGAATAGTAATTGAATGGAACGATAAACAACTGTCATTGGAGATTCCTAAGTTTTCTTTTAGCATACTTATACCTCAGTTTAAATATACTAACATTTGGACTCCTCTACAACCCCCACTTCCCCTGATCCACAAACTGAACGTCGACGGCCGATCATCGGCTATTTAGTGTGTCTGTTGGATATACAGTGTCCGATGAAACGGTTGTACTGGGTGCCTGATAAATTTTGTGTGAGTGTATTTTATTGGTCAGTAACAATGGCTGGTCATGGATCTTACTGTTTAGTCGATGATTGCTAACGCTAAATGCGCGAGATAATATTTAATTTTTCACTTCCCCAAGGTAAATTCATTTATAAGATGTATTAACAGGAATTTAAATTTATGAACTACAATTATCAATATGTGCAACTGTTTTATTTAATCATAAAGTATTTTGCTGTGTTAGTCATAATGTTTATAATATAATCAGCAATGGAAAGATAGATTTGGTTTCTTCCGGAGAGCATAAATTTGCCAAACTAACACCTGCAGACGAGCAAGAATACGTGCTGCGCATTTCAATTATGAATAATTCACTTTGTTAAGGAAACGTGTGTTAACAACTGCGATCCCTATAAAATTACGGATGGTACCAGAATTAAATGGCAAGAACATCAATAATATGTAATTTAAGGGTAAAGTTTAAGGAATTATCATACTGTACCATACCAAAAGTTTTCTCCGTAAATGTCTTAAATGTGATACTTGTTTAGAGTACTGGTAATACACCTAATTCGAATCATTCTACATTATTTTCTGAACTAAAAGCTTATGGCTGTAAAGGACCATTTAGTGGTTTAACAGTACCTCCGAAAAATTTTACAGACTATATAATATCTGAAAAATGTTAACAAAATTAATTTTTTCTTAATGTGAACAATGTTACCTGTACAAAGTTCCCAATTCGCCGAATGTCATATTTCAACAATAATAAATTTGTTAATTTAAACATATAATATTGTTTACCTAACAATAATGATATTTGAAATATGCAAAATTTTATACGTAAATTCTAATGCATTTATTATCACAGTGTTAAAATTTGTATTAATAGAAATTTTATTATCTAGCACAGCAATATTATAAATTACCCTCGTATATGCTTAGCCGTAGCTAATGAGCCGTAGAACTTGTCTATATCCCTCGTAACGCACTTGTCAAGTTGATTTACGACTACAGGTAAAAAATCCTGTCGGCTCCTATCACATAAAGAGTGATCTAACTATTTAGATATCGTTAAACTGTGCCTATGTGTCGTAGTGGTAGCTAATTTTTGGTTTATGTTTCAATAATTTATTTAGTTTACAAATTAGTTCTACCTTGTCGTTTTTAAGAAAGAAACCGGGATGGAATCTTATGCATTATTCGCAATTGATTGTACTGACGAACCAAGCGCTCTGAACGTCTCTTTATTACGTCGAAAGGACTCCGTATTTCTGTGAAACTACTGAGGATCTGGCGGAAATAAGGGTTTATCCAAACATAACTAAATGTTCTCCAGATATAATTCATCGCGATTTATGCGAGCACGGCAAGTAGAAAAACAAACGTTTGTGTAAATTCTAAATCATTTTAAGGAGGTATGCTTTGTTGATTTTGTTCCATACATTTTAAATTATGAAGTGCAGCACGGGCGCCTGCACTGAGAACGTTCTTCAGCGCCAACTCGATATGAAATGCGTCCGTGTGCCCAGTGGCGGATCGTCGCAAACAGAAATAAAATATTTTTATCTAACTACTAATTTCTTCTAATTCAAAAAAAAATATGTTTTGGGTGAAACCACACGACTTGAGTTTTTAATAATTTCAGATTTTTTAATAATAATGAATTAATAAGGTTACTAGCATAGTGTTTTGTTAAATTTTTAAAATACGTTATTTCCAAATTACCACTGAAATCTAACATAAAAATGTTAGTAAATAAACTACGGAAACAGTAGGTCTGCAAATAAAAACAGAAAATATCATTCAAGCCTTAGTTGTACGTTACACGCACAGGTGAAACATAATATTACATCGTCTAAAGATAGAATATAATATTTTAACTATGCTTCTACAGAACATTGCAATACGAAATGCGTTTTACTCGTAAATATTTGAGGATTATCCGCAAAATGTATAAGCATCTTCGATGAAATAAATGATAAAGTTTATCTAGCGGAACTAATACACTTTGGAATTTTAAATCCCATGTAGGCCAATTCATAATTAATCATAAAAATGTTCAAATTTCTGATAAAATAAAAAAAGCTTTAAAAAATTTGATTTTTTTTGTTTTTATTATCACTCAACGTCAAATTTGAGATCATGATATTATTTTCTATACAAACAAAAAAACAATTATTGCAGATGTTACATATTGCAAAAGTAGAATTTCAAATTTGTTAGCAACTGAAAAATTTTAAAGAATTTTTTACTGATGTCTGTTTCTTCGCATTAAATACAGGGTGTCCCGAAATTAATGTAACATAGAGGAAGAGTAGATTCCTATCGATATTTTCTATTTTTGTAAATAACTATAAAATGTAAATATTTGCGTATATTTTGGAGATGAAATTTTTTGGGAACGGGAAATTAAAATAATTTTTTCTAATTTTAACTTGCAGAAGGCGCCATTTATAGCATATTATGGTTCTTTTAAATGGCAGAACTTTTTTGCGGCTTAATGTATGCATCTGACTATTGAAACTATCGATTATCCTGCCATTTTCTATCTGAAAATGGTATAACTTGTTGAAGTCGTTAGGAGGTTTAGGAGGTTTCGAAATCCTCCTATTTGAAATATTCAAGCACCGAGTAAAAACTCTTTTTATTTCGGGTAGCTTTTTCACTCAAAGTACAACAAAATGTTACTTAGATAATGGTTTCATCAAATCTTATAGATTTTCCTAAACATCGCCATAATTTACCATTGTGTTGATCTTTTCAAGTAACATTGTGCTGGATTTTCAACAGAAAGAGCACTTTACCTGAAACCAAAACAGTCTGTGCATTGATTATTTCAAATAGGATTATTTCGAAAACTGTTACTTATAACGACTTTAACAAGGTATACCTTTTTCACATAAAAAAGGTCGGAGGATCAATTGTTTCAGTAATCAGATGTATACATTAAGCCGCAAAAAAGTTCAGCCATTTAAAATAAGTATGAAGTGCCATAGGTGGCGCCCTCTAGTAGTGACGTCAAAATTAGCAACAAATTTGAATATCTCGCCTCTAAAAACCCCTGATTTTTAAAATTTATGCAAATATTTAGATTTTTTAGAAAATAAAATTTTAACTTGAACACTGTATTTTATCCATTAAGTTTGGCTACATCGCATTTGGCCGTCTTGCTCTATGTTGCATTAATTTCGGTACATCCTGTTTATTTAAAAAATGAAGATACTCTTTAAATAACGTTGTGAGAGAACAATTTTTCTAACGCCTGACTAAACCTCGAGCCGCCACTGCCTTGTGCAAGTTAGAATTATTATTATTAATTATCCTGTGGATCATGCGATTGTTGAACAAATAAAAATGTTACAATCGACATCTCATCCACGAATTTACGAGAAGGGTAAAAATGCGAGTTAGCTTAACCGTTGATTCTTACCGGATGACCCGAATATTTCTTGCCTTCTTAAGTCTAGTCACGAAATGTGGAACTATCCTAAAAGTATGCAGCGCAGATTTCCTTGTCATTTCTTAATAAAAGCTCAGTCGGTGTTGTCATGTTTCACCTAATTTTAGTCACGTTGCTGTTGCGTATTTCGAATGATCTTTCACTTGGTGACACTCTTTTTGGTTGAAATAAGGTGAAATCTCGGGTGAAATAGATACTTATTTGTTGGTACCTCTACCGGGTCCTACCTGAAAACCTAAAAATTCTATAAACAATTAAAATAAAGTCTGAAAAAAGGCATAAGGAATGAACTTACACACCCAATTGGAAAATTGGACTTGTTTTTTGTTGATAAAATATTTTTTTTGATAATAGAACTGAAATAATGCTTTGTATATTGAGATACTTTATAATGTTGTTTCACTTAAATTATTGGTTATTACCATTTTTCAGTACCTACCAGACAGATAAATACAGTAAACAAAATGTGGCACTTATCTCAAATTTCTGCCATTCGCAAATTTAAATATCTATTTACTCTTTAATCAGGAGATTAGGATTAAATGAATGCGATATTATTTGCAAAATAGGAGAAATCTGAAATAAATACGATTATGTTTTTATCGGATTATACGTTATCGAAAATAGTAATCATTTTTAACTTTTTTTCAAAAAAATAAAGGAAATTTACTTAATCTATTTGATTCCGGCAACATTATTGAGTTTAGGTCCAGGGTGATCACACATAAACGTTAGATTCAACTGTAACTTATTTTAAGAGACATCGGAAAATTGAAACGTGGATTTATTGACCAGTTTCAATTTTCTTATCGAAAAATCACTCGAGCATCGCACTATAGAGATATTGATATCAACTTGTTTTTTTTTTCTTCTGAACCACCCTGTATATTATTATATTTTTGGATTCTCTACTTTTTTCTGCTTGCATTGATATAACATGTAATGGGTTATCTTTTACTGTTCGCGAAATTTTGGTGAATAAGTAATTCCATACGTAAAACTTAATTTTTTTTATTATAAGGAATACAGAACTATACTCGCATCCAATTTATGGGCAATTTAAAGGATAGTTTATAAAAATTGTTCACTAATTTCCTTGCTTTTCTATGCAAAACCTATATCGTTTTCCAGATTATTTAAACAATTATTATGAATCGGTTTTGGATCTTCTTTTATGTAATCTATTGCTTCTTGGGATTTCTAAAATATAAACTAAATTGTATCGAGAACCTTCCAAAGAAAGAGAAAAATATGCAAACATTTAGTTTTCTTATATTTTGTGTTCCTTTTTTACATTTCTACTTACAAAGTAGGTACACATCCACAGTTGCTATTGTTTGAAGATATTTGTGGGTGTGTGGTGAATCAGCCTTGACATTTTTCAAACATAATCCTGGATGATATTGAGCATAGAATTAGATTGGTATCCAAACTGCCGCCTTCATTTACAAGTACCTTACGTGATGGAATGTCGGATTAAAAAAATAACTTGCAGCATATTTTTTTGTTGTCAGTACATAAAAAATTACATCGCGGAAACGATTTAGACTTGTACAAGCAATGCGTTAATAAATGAAAGTGGTTGCAGCTTAAAATATTTCAGAGGAAGAGTATATTGTCGATTCTGTTCAGCCAATCATTATTTTCCACGTCTTTGTGTTCGAGTTTACCACACACACACACATAATAACATCCATAATGGATTGAATAACAAAGATATTAATGTCCCAACCGTGGTCATAATAGAAACGTTCAATTTCGTCCTATACAGCTCTATTTAGGCTGTTCTGTTTACCCTAGATATGAATTGGTAACATAAACAACAAAGGATTCGAAGAAAAGGTGCAATTAGCGAAGTGGCCAGTGAAAACGGTTAACAGCAAAGACAAATATCTGCCACCTCTTTGCTTCTTTCTCGAGTACGTGTGAATTGTTTAAATCAATTGGGACATATTCGTTATGATTTTGGCTTTGACACTTTTGAAATTGAAGGCTGCTAGTAACGGTGAGGTTTACTTAAATATACTTTTTGTACGACCATTCTATTTCCGATTGTGTAGGCCATACTTAGTTTTAGAACAGTCTGTTGCATTTACTGGTTGCCAAGCAAGAACGCGTCGATAAATAATTACTTACTGTTCTGGTTTTGACAGGACTGAGCGGTAAGTAAATTATATGATTTGTTGTGAAAAAATAGGGAACGCCTAATATCATTGCAACCTACAAATCTTTAGAAATCGAATTTAAGTTTTTACTCTGCAAACACAGAATTCCAGGAAACAACTACTCTGCGGGCTAATGCCCCGACCAACATTGAATTACACCTGGAAAACCTATAGCAACAGCTAGAGTCACTCGTCAGAAGCCCACCAGACATATACCGGTTTCGAGCTTATTAGCTTTCATCAGTATGCCATAGGTAAGGTATCCGACGAATAATCCTAGCTATTTAGTCTGTCTAACCCGACAGAAGGGACCATGAGTACGCGGTGTAGAACTAACTACATCTATCTGTAATCCTAGCTGTTTAGTCTGTCTAACCCCACAAAAGGGACCATGAGTCTATCAGATAGATGTAGATGTAGTTAGTTCTACACCGCGTACTATCAGATAGATGTAGTTAGTTCTACACCGGGTACTCATGGTCCCTACATCTATCAGATAGATGTAGTTAGTTCTACACCGCGTACTCATGGTCCCTTCTGTCGACAGACTAAACAGCTAGGATTATTCGTCGGATACCTTACCTATGGCATACTGATGAGAGCTAATAAGCTCGAAACCGGTATATGTCTGGTGGGCTTCTGACGAGTGACTCTAGCTGTTGCTATAGGTTTTCCAGGTGTAATTCAATGCTGGTCGGGGCATTAGCCCGCAGAGTAGTTGTTTCCTAGAATTCCGTGTTTGCAAAATATCGTTTCTCGCCGATCGCGATAAAGGTCGACAGCTTTCAATGGTGTCTACTGCATGTAGAACGCTTCGTGTCTGTGACATTTTAGGTCCGGCATGGAGTAGCGAATGGCCGATAGATGTAGTTAGTTCTACACCGCGTAAGTTTTTACTACTAAAAATTAATATTAACGTACCTTATGAATCAGAAATGTCTCGTCTGGTGTTTCCATTAAAAACTTGGTAATTTCTTCTTTGGCACAAACACTGCCTTTTTGGTCTATGTCCAATATTTTTTTTCTTAAGTAATGCAATCAGCATAGACAATTTAGAAATATCAATAGAATCGTATAAATAAATGGTTGCTTTTAACATAGAATACTCAGCCCATAAACTGCCAGGAGATATTAATTTTTGGTTTCTTTGCACAAAATATGCCAACAATTTTTCATTTATGCTCTTTCCATAATTCCCTTTAAACCACTTTTTGAAACTATTACGTATCTTTCCGTAACGTTCTTTAGATTTTCAGGAATCACTGAAGAACATTCTACACCCCAGGCCTCTTCTGTATCTGAATTATTTTTGTTTTCTGATTCACTCATGCTCATACTCATTCGTTTGACAAATATATTGACGTTTAAAAATAAATTTACAAGCGTATCCATGGTAACGACAAAACCTACTTAGTTTGGTGGATATACGAGACACGAGACAAAAATAATTTTAATATTTTCGAGATATTTTGTTAGTTAACACCTTTGTATTCATATAATGGTCGTACAAAAAATAGTATAAGCATCTCGAACAGTAAAGAGTTTACCAATCTCCTCCAATATGGATCGGTCAGTGGTCGCGCGGTTTAAGGCGTTAGTACTTGAATCGAGGTGACTAATCGGAGTTGGTTCGAGCCCAGCTGCCGGTAGACCGTATATAAGCTATATTCGTGGAGAGGATTGGCACCTTCTCTGCGGGTATGGTAGGGTGGAATAATGTTGGCTTGGGTCAATGTGAGAGATTGATACCGGTTGATATTTGACTACCCCCCTAATTAATGAGGTTTTCCTCATTCCTGCACTGAATAGTGGTTAGGGCCTACCAACGTAAGTCGTTCCTGGGCGGCCTGCTTAATAATAATATGCCGCCCCCTCTCCCGCACAAGTCTCCGACTTCTGGGCTAATCCCTGTGATTAGAATGAGGGGCAGAGATATTATTATTATATTGGTGATTTCGCTTCGCTTAGTCGCCAAACATTGTTGTCGATCGATAAACTCTCTTTACTGTTCTTGATACTTAATATACTATATTTCTCCATTTCGATACTATTTGTGAAAGAAATAAGCGTTTGACGTTCTTTTAAATTTTTAAGTTTAATATATAGATGCATAGCTGCAAAATTACTGTCCACAAGTTTGTCATTTTAATTCTATAATGATTGTTGACATTCATTTGAAATTTTTCAAAGTTTTGGGACAAGATAAAATAGAATTATGATTGATTCCATACCATAAATAACTGTTGACTACTGAGGGAAATTTTGTTTCTTTGATAATATCTCGCTGTGGAAAAGTCATTCATTCTAAAACCACCTAGTATCTATCTATTCCTGTTAGTTTTAAAAGTCAGGGCTTTGGATATAAAGCTTCTGAAGCGGTTCTACAAACAAACTGATGTAAACTTTAGAAAACGTTACCAACGTCTCTTAAAGATATTAGTGGCGGAACATGGCGACATCAAAGAGATCGTGAACAAATTGGAAAGATAAAGCAGTTACATTTATTTTTGAGACTGCTAATGGATTTCAAAATTAGCATTTATTTCGTCAATAGTCTCATCAAACTTAATAACTAATAAAATGAAACCATTTGAACAAGAAGATTTGATTGAGAATTGGTTTATGCAGGGTTTCCTATGAGTAAGTACAAAAATTTTAACCACGTGCTCAGGGAGGCCTAAAAGACAATAAATAAAAATTATTGACGTTTAAAAAATGAGGCAAAACCCTCTTTACCTCCGGAAAATCGACGCCTATGGCAATCATCGTCCGAAATGGCTTATATATCGACTACTATGTGGTCTGGTTTTACAGCGTTGTTAAATGTAGGAACGACGAAAATAAACATTTTTATTAATAATAATATCTAAGTACATGACAGATAACAGTTAATACGGTTAGCTGCAGTATTTTGCATTCTTACCTCGTTTCATCATTGCACACTGCCAAAACTACATTTTCACTCATTACAGGTCCGTCAGAATTATCCACTAACAGACTTAAAATTAGTCACTCAAACTGAACCATAACTTAGTAAACACACAGAACACTGTAAACGTCTCGAGATGTTATAGTTTACAATAGTGCTAATTATTTTATGCAAACATCGTCGATTATTGTTTATATTGTTGCTATTATTAGTATTAACAGAATTTAATTATCCAACAACACAAGAAATGTAAAAATCTATACGTTACAGCGTTACGCTGTTGGCCTACAGATGGCGACAGATTCTGTCAAAAATAAAGTATCGCATACGGTGCTTAATTTGGAATAATTTTCCAGTACCTACTTGCTTGCTTTTCTCAAATTTACATCGTATTCAAATGCCGAGATGATGGATAATGCGATAGGTGATGATAAGTGTGACAAGTGCGTTTTATCGTGTGGCAACGTAATACCAAATACGTTTTCCGAGTAGACAAAATCTGCATAATCCTCTTTGAACCACATTGAACAACTTCTGTAGCGCCTTGTAGATTTTTCCCGACGGAGGGAATCCACCTGGTCGTGGTCGTCGGGCCGAGATCTCGGTTTAAACACAAAGCGGTCGAGGAAAGGAGAAGTTTCCAGTAAGCATTCGGCAAGTACAAAAATCTTTGCAGTGAAGTGAAGTTTTAATGTGAACACATAAGAAAACAGAAAATGATTTAACGTTCTTAAAATCTCCATATATCAATTCTGGAAATAAATATCAGTAAGATAGGTGCTACCTACCTGTGCTATCATATCGTGTTGTACTTTAACATTTTTGACTTATGACAGGCAGCCAGAGTCGGCAATAAATAGGGGTTTAATATACATAATTTTGTAAAAAAAATGTTTGCTTTATAAATGTTTGGGAATTTTTTGGGAGCGATTCTGTTAATTCTTATTTTTCTCTGTCCCCTCTTAAAATATTTGCGCTTGATATAGTTAACCTTGTATGTTGCATAATATTTGTATTAGAATAGTTAATATGTTTTTTATCTTTTGAAATTGAATTAAATTTTTAATGTTATACAGGGTGTCCGGAAAAGACGTGTACAACGGAAGACCACAGACTCCTGGGTTCAAAATAAACCGATTTAGCCCAATTTACCTATTTCCAAAATTGCTTCGTTGCGTCAAAGTTCGCGAAAAGTTTTTGTTTATTCCGAATATCTCGAAAACGACTTGATCGATGTTAACTATTTTTGGGCTACGCAGTTATAAATCTGACACTTTTTGACATTATTTAAAATGTTTTGCAGTCATTAGAAATATAAGAAAAATCATGTATCACGTAAATATAAGCACATGACTTTATTTAGAAACTTTTTTTACACTTTCAGAATTTTGAACAGATGAGTAGTTTAGGCAGAAAAAATATTTTTCGTATGTCAACAATATCAGCATTCGTTCTGCAACAAATAACGAAGTACCAGAAGTAGGCTCTGATATTTTAAGTATCAGTTGTATGTCAAATCTAATCAGCTACTGAAGTTAGTCTCTCGATTTATTATTTTGCTCAATTACTTAGTTACTTTAGATCTTACTTTATTTGTTGTTGTTGTGGTTGTTTATGTTCCTCATTTTTCAATATTTCATCATGGATACGTATACATATTCTGAACAAGTAGATATGCTTTTGGTTTATGGAGTTTGTCACAAAAGTGTTAGGGTCTACATGGATATATTCCCTCATCGACGAGTGTCAAATCATCAAACTTTTGCCAACATCGAAAGGCGACTTTGCGAATTTGGTTCTTTACACCAAATTAATACAGTTCAAGGGCATCAACGTACCACGAAAACTATAAAGGTGAAGGAACAAATCCTAGATAAGATAGAAGAGAACCCAAAATTAGTGCAAGACGCATTGAACAAGAAATAGGATACCAAAACCATAGTTCATGATGTTTTGAAGGAGCAGTTACTACATCCGTACCACAGTCAATCGGTTCATGACCGGTTCATGAACCCTGAAAAACGTTTAGCATTTTGTAATTTTATACAAGAATAAAGAACCCATGATATCAATTTCCGCAAAAACATTTTATTTACAGATGAAGCATATTTTGCTAGCTCAGGAATTATTAATAACCATAACAAACACGTTTATACTGGTGAAAACCACACTGTACTGAAATAAGACATTTTCAATATGAATTCAGAGTGGACGTGGAATTATAGACAACTTTATTATTGGCCCGGTTGTGTTTCCACATCGATTAAATGGGGTCAACTATTTAAATTTTTTACAGCAAGTATTACCTAATTTATTGGACGATTTACCGTTACTACTTCGTCGTAACATGTGGTTTATGCACGATGGTGCACCCCACATTTTGCAATACCCGTTAGTCAGTATTTACATAATCTGTATCCTAACAGGCGGATTGGAAGAGAAAATGATGCTCCTACCAAAACCATAGTTCATGATGTTTTGAAGGAGCAGTTACTACATCCGTACCACAGTCAATCGGTTCATGACCGGTTCATGAACCCTGAAAACGTTTAGCATTTTGTAATTTTATACAAGAATAAAGAACCCATGATATCAAGTTCCGCAAAACATTTTATTTACAGATGAAGCATATTTTGCTAGGTCAGGAATTATTAATAACCATAACAAACACGTTTATACTGGTGAAAACCACACTGTACTGAAATAAGACATTTTCAATATGAATTCAGAGTGGACGTGGAATTATAGACAACTTTATTATTGGCCCGGTTGTGTTTCCACATCGATTAAATGGGGTCAACTATTTAAATTTTTACAGAAAGTATTACATAATTTATTGCACTATTTACCGTTACTACTTCTTCGTAACATGTGGTTTATGCACGATTATGCACCCCCCCCCCCCCACTTTCCAATACCCGTTCGTCAGTATTTACATAATCTGTATCCTAACAGGCGGATTGGAAGAGAAAACGATGCTCCTATAAAATGGCCACCTCGAGCACCAGACTTACCTCCTTGCGATTATTTTAAAGTATATGCCTACGCAGTTAATAATAAAGAGGATTTTTTAGGCGAATCCAAGACGCAGTTAACATTTTACGAGGTAATCCAGTAATCATGGAGAGCACTACAACTTCGTAAAACCGTAAAACGGATTACTTATTGCGTACGAGAAAACGGGTCACTGAGCATTTATTGTAAAGAGATCAAAACTTTTTTTATTTGCTGTATTAATCTTATTATCTCGTATTTATTAAATAAAATATAAATTAGTTTTGGAATTTTAGTTATTTGTTGCAGAACGAATCATGATATTCTTGACATACGAAATATATTTTTCTGCCTAAACTACTCATCTATTCAAAATTCTGAAAGTATAAAAAAGTTTCTAAATAAAGTCAACTACTAATAGAAAAAACTGAGAATGATTATACAGGGGTTAAAAATATGTGCTTATATTTGCATGATACATGATTTTTCTTATATTTATAATGACTGCAAAAGATTTTAAATAATGTCAAAAAGTGTCGGTTAGACTAATAACTGCGAAGCCCAAAAAAGGTAAACAACGATCAAGTCGTTATCGAGATAAACGGAATAAACAAAAAATTTTCGCGAACTTTGGCGCTCCGTAGCTGCGAAACTAAGCTATTTTGGAATTTAGTAAATTGGGCTAAATCGTCTTATTTTGTTCCGTGGTGTGTGTGGTCTTTCTTTGTACTCGTCTTTTCGGGACAGCCTGTATTTATTTGTTACATATATTTTATCAGATTCTGTGGATTGTGCCTTATAAATAATTCATAATTTGCCACTGTCGGAGCCTATTACATTTCCGTAAAGATCAATCTGGATCCCAAGGTGGATCATTAAACATATCTCAGCTCTCGTCTTGGCGGTTAATTCAGGTATCGGGAAGATAATTGTTTAATCTGTTACCAGCCTTTTGTTGCTAAGCACGTACATTTGCGTAGTATCAGAATCTAAATTCAATTGTATTGTCTGGAGTGGCAGTCTCGACTCGTGTACAATTTGCTAAGCGTTTTACATATATATTGACTATTTCGTTCGTGTCCTTAATCAAACTAGATTAGAAAGTGGCATGCGGTATTATTCTGTCCATTACCCCGTCATTGTTTCCATAGAAGACCGGCCGATCTAGACGTCGCCGTCTATCAAACTCCTGGACAAAAATTTGCACGTACATAATTCCACACTTTCAGGCGGTGCACAGTGAGAAAATATCGATCATTTGTGTAAAAATAGTTTCGCATAGTTCCTTTCTGTGTAGTAGCGTATACCGTTCCTGGGAATTGAGAGTCATAAGGCTACCCACTAATTCCACAGATGACGTCCTTTGTATATTATTAATGGAGGAGCCTTTTCTCCATTAGCATTACACATTGCAAAAATGGTCACACCACTGACCGATCTGCATAGAGTTCAGCATTTTCATTAAGTTTTTTCATACATTTCTCTGATGCAATCTCTTTCCGTTCTTCTGTCATTTTAACCAATCTATCTATAAAAAAGTGCGAAATATTAACATAAACACTTACAAAATTTAAACCACTAATAACACATAGCATAACATTACTATTCAAGGCATGATAAATCAATAAAATATGATAAATGTCACCTTAATGTTAAGAATCAAACTTATTGCACCCGCGACCCAAATATTGCGTTCGCGGGTGCAACCACTTTGAGTCAACGTTTATTTTAACTCAAGTTACAATATGCCCTTAATTGTGGTTGATTTAAGTTTTCCTTTTGTTTCTTCTTACTTTTATAAAGTTTCAGAACATTAGCACTTTATTTCTGTGAAAAAACCGAACTTTCATATCTTTTATATCGCGGGTGCAACAAACTAACAACGGTTTCTTGTAGTCAATATTGCTTGAAAATTAATAATAAGTACTTATATGTTTTTGCATAAACAAATAAACAATGCTATCACTTTAAGGTTAACCAGCACAATGTAAGCTCAAACTATCCGTAACAGCGGTTTTGCACAAGTGCTGTAAAGAAAGCGATGTTCAGTTCGCACCAAACATTGAAATGTTATCGTTTCTAAGCGCACTAAAAACTAAAATATGAATTTAGGTCTGAAAAAGTAGTTTTATTACTAAATTCATATATATTATTCTTTATATTGGCACCAAAAAAGTAACAAACACTATAATTCAGAAATTGATCTCCAGCGGAATCGCCCTTTTATTGTTAAATTCTAATGGTAGCAACAGTAATCAAACGTAAGAGGATCATTAATGAAATAAACAAACAAGTGTGCAGGAAAGCTACATACGGCATTGTTTAGCTTCTAAACGGCAATATTTTCTTGCAACTTATCGACTCTCAGATCGCCGGGAAGTTATAACCCAAACAGAAAACAGTGCCTAATAAAAATTGTCAATAAAACGACGGTGAAAATAAAGAGGCGCCTGCCCGTTCAGTATACACCTTCGTAAATGGTGGATCTATTAAAAGTACATAAAATTAGCTTTGCGCCTATTAATAATTTATTGGCCTTAAAGTTTGTGTATGTTAATAAAATAGGTATAAAAAGGCCCGGCTTTTATTTACCACTTAACACAGACTGCAACTCGTGACCCCTCGCCTTCGGCTCGAAAAAATATGGTAATGGTAATGATTTGAGTGATATAAATAATTTAAAACTTGCCGAGTAAAAAATAAGGATGTCCTTAAGCTTTAATCGCGGATCAGTGGGTTACTTTCACTTTGGGAATGTGAATATAGATTGATGTATGTTTTATAATTTTTCTTTAGTTTTTGAGTTTTGCCACACTTCTGAAAAATAATAGAGATTAATTAAATAAGCCCTTGCGCCAAACGGAACAGTCAAGGGTTATTTTTGAAACTATGTTTGCCTAACCAAAAAATCTCACACTGAAAAAACAGATAAGTAAAAAAATAACAAAAATCACATCACTATCGCGCACTTCCGTATTATTGACGTTTCGAAAACTGTCAAACTTGACATACGTTTAACATTTTTAATACGATTTTGAGAACGAAAACAGAGAGGTTTTCGAAACGTCAATAATACGGAAGTGCGCGATAGTGATGTGATTTTTGTTATTTTTTACTTATCTGTTTTTTCAGTGTGAGATTTTTGGTTAGGCAAACATAGTTTCAAAAATAACCCTTGACTGTTCCGTTTGGCGCAAGGGCTTATTTAATTAATCTATTATTTTTTCAGAAGTGTGGCAAAAACCCAAAAAAACTAAAGAAAAACTAAAACTATGCCACAAATAAATAGCTTCAGACAGTATGTTTTATAAACCGATTAAATTATATGTAGCTCAAATAATGAAAAAAATAGCAGTACCTAACATTTCAGTCACGACAAAATTTTAATTCGTTTAAGGGCGCCGTATTCTTGAAATAGTGTTTTCTACAAATATAAGTAATTTAAGACTTAATTTAAGAACTGAATAGTATAGAGTTTAGCAAATAACAGGAATGTTATTTCATGCCATCTGCGATTATTCAAAGATACCGAAGTAAAACGAATATACAGGGTGTCATTAATAATGGTACATAACTTAAGGGCAGATTATTAACGTCAAAACAAAGCGATTGAGCCCAACATGCCATTCAATTGTCACTCCTTTTCATTCTACAGTGTTAAAGTTGAATTTTTTTTCAATTTTTTGTTATATTTTAAGAACGTATGGATCGATTGTTTTGAAAATTTGTAGTCTTATGTTTTTTGAGGTGGCAATTACGAATATGCAAACCAGTGTTGAGGTCACAACTAGGGGCCGCTACCTGTACTGTACTGTCAATGTAAAAATATGTCTAACTTTTTATATTTTACATTTTTTAATAAGAAACTATCGAATTACCTTCCATTTTAAATACAAACCTGGTACAAATCGATAAACTCAACGGTTTTCGAGACAGACGATTTAAGTTTTTGAGATTCAGCGGATTCTTAAGATATCAAAATTGAATTAATAATGAGACGAACACTACAACATCTAAAATTTGTATTATTTTATTATTATTATTATTATTAGCTCCCCCTACTCGTGATATTAACACTGCATATTCGTAATTGCTACCTCAAAAAACATAAGACTACAAGTTTTCAAAACAATCGGTCCCATACGTTCTTAAAATATAGCAAAAAATCGAAAACATTTTTTCAACTTTAACACCCTGTAGAATGAAAAGGAGCAACAATTGAATAAGGCATGTTGGGCTCATCGCTTTATTTTGACTGTATAACGCTAGAAAGCGGTTTAACCAACAAATTTTTAGATACAGAAATCTTCAAAATACGTATTTTTATAAGTTCAACTGTAAATGTAAATATTCTTATAACATATAAGATTGTTTGTTCACTTGTATTTATAAGTATGTGAAAATAATTGTTATAATGTGATTTTAGAATAGCAAAGTAATGTGTCATACCAATGCATTTTAAAAGTAATTATATTATTAGAGGATAATTTAAATAATAAACGTGGATAAACAAAACGCCAATAATTTTATTTTTGATATTACTTTTCATCTACGTGTTTGATTTTTCGAGCTTCATCGTTTTTATGTAGGTACTATCAGTTTATGTGAATTCTATAACAGCTTTAGGAAACCTTTTATATCCTTTTTCTATCATTACCGTCGATAACATATGAGAAAGCGTCAGACAACTACTGAAAGCTACTAACGAAAACGAGAGTGATAATTTTTATCACACGCGTAATTATGTCAATCCTTTAATTACTTATTTATGTTATCGGATTCCTCTAAATGAGGAAATTAGCAATATAAATGCCGTAAAACGGTGATCTAAAGATATTAAAAGGCGTTACAAAATATAAATATCAATTTTACGAGCTATGAAGGTTCGTACTTGGGATAGATTTTATATTTATCTAAATAAGTAGTTCAACTAATGTTATCAGTGAAATAATTAAGGTCATTTAAACACGAGTGGTATATTTTCCATTCAAATTTTTAGTGACTGGAAAATAATAAGTAATAGTTCAACAATTTATACCGAATTGTTGCTCTATTCACACATATAAACGTAACATTAACATAAATTTGCAGTTATCGCCCTATTATATCCTATATCCCTATTATCAAAATGTTGAATGAATTTCCTCGACTTGACGCAGTTGAAAAAATTATGTACTGGTAAAAAATCTTGACGTGAGAAATTTCATTCAATTTGTCCTTCAGGATCACACAGAATTCGTAGGAAGGGTCACCTAAAAGTGCGCATCGACTTGAGTGTTTTACTCCAAATGAACCACACGCAGTGTGTGCACGTCAAAATTCCGCTTAGAATTCCTTGAAAATTTCAAATTCTTCTATGCGATGCGTCTTGATGTTATTCGCAAATCCGCTTGATTTGTGCGACAAATCTACATAGGATTCAGCTCGCATTATTGGAAATTATATTAAAAAAAAAATAGTCTTCGCCGTATTTTAACAGCTTTGCAGAAAGGTGAACAACTGTCTATTGATCAGGTTGGTACAATATTATGAAGAAATGTAGGTATAATTTAAAATATAAACACTTTACTAAATTAAACAAAAAAAATATATTAACAAAAACATTAATTATTTTACCAATCAAATGATTATATAAAACGTACCATTTGAAAAATCAGAATTTTTAAAACAATAATTTTTGTTGTTTCATTCCTTTTTTTAGTACTTTTTCTTCTTAATTCATCTTTTTTATTTAAATATACATTTTTCTTAATAATTTATATTCGTGGAGATTTTGCATTAAAACCCGGAACCCGGAGAAATCGATTCTAACCCTGAAACTCCGGGTCTAACCCAGAGGGTTGGCAACCCTGTTCGTAGATTTTTAACGAACAAGACCCTACCACTATTCGCGAATTCCCCGCATATCACGAATTGCGCATAAAGAATCGCAAATTCACGCACAGTCTGTAGTAGGCCTTACATGTTATAACAAAATTTTGGGCGCGGCTTACCCAATTTCTACAAACTGACACAAATGTTTCTGCTTCTTGTCCGTCTTGAACTCGTCGAAGTTATTGGCAGCAACTATGATACATTGGCGTAAAACTCATCAATAGTAGGAATTCACTTCGGTGTGAAACACTTCATTTTTTAAATATCCCTACAAAAAGAAGTTTAAATAATTTAAAGTCAGGAGATCGTGGCAACCATCCCTTGGCATTAGTGCTTGGACACCCTGGACCTCCATCTCTTCCACGATTCGGTTTCGGAATTTCCCTCGCGTTGCACTACACTTGCACTCACTGCATGCCGCGGTAAAGCAGCTGAATTTGACACATGCTTACCGGGAAATCGTTGTGCTAAAGCATTTTCACATCGCCACAAATTATTTATTTATTTATTTAGTATTTTTTAGTATAAATTAAAACGATATTTATCAACTTCGAGTTGCTATACACGTAAGCTATTTTTGACAATTGAAAAACTAATGTAAAGACTGGCATCGCAAAAACTTTAATACCTACAGAAAGTAATCGGATTTCAATATTTGAAATCGTCTGGCTAGAGACTACAGTAGCCCAGTATGTAATACCGTATCCCCATTCTCGGCGAGAGCGCTATAGCGAGCGCGATACTCGACGAGGGCTCCGTCCACACTCTCGTGCTCGACCGGTCTCGGACTGCCTCGGTGAGAGTGCGGATGCTGCATAAAGGTTGTAAATACTATAGCTTCAATAATGTCTAACTTGGAAAGTATAAGGATTTTATAAAAAAAATTCATGACGCAAATTCGCTTACATAGGTTCTGAGTCACTCTGTATCGCATGGTAAGTCCGAATGTAATGTGAGATATTCGCGAAATTAATTCGACTCACCCGATGTGTCTGATACTACAAGTGAGTGCTTACCTCTAATCTACAAGCTGAAGCCCAATTAGTGAATATTATTGCGTCTTTATTTATGTATCAAGACCTGTTTCATGACGATTAAATCATTTATATTTTCCCAGTAGAAATGATAAGCTGGGAATATGTAAAATAAAATACGCTAATTAGTCAACGTTGATGCCACATTTCAGCATACACACATATTTTATAAAACTTCAGTCTTTGTTGTACCCGTTGCGTTTTTGTGATAGTATGATTATCTTTCGTTAACAAGCAATCTCACAGTAAAGGCAGTTGTAACCTAACCGCCGAAAATCTAGAGAGTGACCCGCTCACAATTTATAGCACTCGACACAAAAAAACATACAGGCAGCCCGCATAGTTATGTTTTCTATAAAATCGTGTGCCGCATATCTCAGAGCATATCCAATTCCAAGCTTCTGCTGGAGCAAATATGCATGCGCCAGATCGAAACGTTATTTCTATTTTGTGAGATATAACTGGTCTGCTACTTCCTGCTCGGCCTAAGCGGCTCGACTTGCAGGAAGCGACCTACATTGTCGTAGGTACTTAACCGCAGACCTCTCGCCCCGGGCGATGCGCCCTTAAATCTATAAATGATACAGCAGGAAACAACTACTCCGCGTGTAATTCGATGCCGGTCGGGGCATTAGCCCGCGGAGTAGTTGTTTCCTGCAGTATCATTTATAGGTTATTTCTATTTGTTGTAACGAATTGACAGATCCACCTGTTCCATCTCCAGCGCTATCATGGGCGGGTATATCTGTCAGGCGGGCAAAATTTGGGATATATCTTTCTGGTAATTGAATTATGAATGTAATTAATTTATTAGTGGTTTTGTGTTCTTACGAATGGAGAATAAATTCAAACTTTACAGCGTATTCTCAAAATCGTAAACGCCCTAATTTAACAGTGAGGAATATCGTATGACAACATGTATGAAGGGATTAGGGTGCGAGATCAAAATATGAGTGTAAGTGATGAGGTTGAAATATGTAGTTCACTAGCAAGAATGTCCGTGAGTAGTGTATATGAGTAGTGCAATAAAGAGTGGCAAAGAAGTACAACTGCGAAACGCAAAATAGTAGAAACTCGCGGAAGGAATATGATATTTTAAAAATGAGCTTTCGGCAAAAAAAAATTTGGTTGCTATATCTTACAAGATGAAACTTGCCTATAATATTGAAGGGTGCTTTTGCGAAGTATGCGTGACATGAATATATGTGAATTTCGGTATAAAATGAAATCGAAAAAAGTATACTTTATACTCGTAGATGAATATTATTGTAGTCCTATATACGTACAAGTGCTTGAACTCGCAATATAGCAGTTGCAGTCTTGTAGTAAAATTGTTATGATAAGACTTTGTATTTTGCAGGATGTTCTTATTATAAACCCTAATAGGTTGTTTTGCACAGCTTCGTCTATGCATATATCAGAAATTTCACTGCTTTTAGACGTCGCGTCTGAACGGATTTGCCGTGGAAGCAGGACGATGCTTTTTAAGATTTCTTCATCACACATATTGCGTTAAAAAAACAATCAAGAACAATACCTCCACGCCGTCACTTCATTGTTTAACCTCGTTGAATGGGCCTTATTGTCTCTTCCCGTACGTTTCCACACAGAGCAAACATTTCCAATTTTCGGCAGATAAACACATCACGATCGGGAAAATACCTTTTTAATTAAATTCGAGCGGAAGACCTTAAAGTTATTAGACAAAAGGGCAAATAGAGTGAAAATTTAATTTGCTTATTATATTTATCAAATCAATAAAGCAGCCGTCGTACACCTTTGAATCAGATACGGGCTCTCCATCGTTCCCTTTCAATACAAAGGACCCCGAATGAAAATTCGAAATGGAATAACACTGAAAGCAAATGACATTCGGGGACCGCGTGATGTTACACTAAGAAATGTGTTTTTGTATCGTTGCATGCCAGTTTCTGATGGGAAACATACAAACTCCTTAATAAAGGCTTTCTAAAGAGTTATTTCCAAATGTAAGAATTATATTTAGAAGATTCTGATTATGTACTGATATTAAAGTCACAAGAAGAAAAAAACTGAAACTCATAAAAATGGTTCAATGAACTAGTGGTTTTAAGGCTTACGGTGAGCGCTCTATCAAACGATATATAACATCTGTTCCAACAACCGTCGAGAACTGTTCAGTACCGTGAGAAATGTTTGACCAACACCGTCTTACATCGCATTCGCCGAGAGTACATTAACAACTAAACTGACTGACTAATTCTGGACGGTCCGGAATCGATTCTTGCTGTGTTGGAACAAACCCATAGTTTTCGCTCAGTAACTCCTTAACGGATAATGATAAAAATATGCGGTTTTTTTAATAGACTTCAAATATTATTTTACGTCGGCGCTGTGTTTTGAAATTTTGAAAAAGTGTAAAATAAATTTTTTTAAAATGAATTTTGCATATTTTCAAAATTTCAAAACACAGCGCCGACGTAAAATAGTATTTGTAGTCTATTAAAAAAACCGCATATTTTTATCATTTTTCGTTGAGGAGTTACTGAGCGAAAACTATATCCCTTTGGATCGAGCGCTCACCGTAAGTCTTAATACAATACAAAAGAATTTAGATATTTTAATAGAAAGATATTTATTACCTATTTGAGCTCCTGAGCATTTAGCATGATGGGGCTCCTATGCTGGGCTGTGCGGTGGATTTTGTAACTATGGTGCAAAGTTTTGAAATGGTGCCTCTCGAAACAAACGACCAAAAAAAATTAAATTATTTATTTATTGATATTATTTTTGAATTCTTTGACGACCAAAATTTAGTTGAAAGCATAATCACTCATCGTTCCCTAAATAGACAAAACAAATACTAGTTTTTGAATATGAGGCACCCCGACTGTCGTTGGGATATTCTTGTGCGGTTTCAGGTGTGTTTTGGGCTTGGAGTCTTGTAATTTTTGTGTGGGGATTTTTCTCTTACAGAAGAAAAACTTTTCACACCTTTTCTTATCGTGTCTCCTTATCAAGTTTTTGTTTTGGCGTCGTTGATCAACAAAAAAACTCCCTGGATACCTCGTTGTCAAGACAATTCCAGTGATGTCCTTAATATTCGGTAAGTTTCTTTATTCTTATTGAGAATGTTCCTTTTACCTTAGTCACTTTTACGCATTCAATTCACGTTTCAGTAGTTTTTAATTTAAAACGATTCATTACTTAGCCTAACTTATATTAACAAAATGATTTACAAGCTTTGCATTTAATTTTTGACATCTGTCAAAATTATTGTGAATTACTCACTTATAATTATTTCAGCTTCATCTCTCGTATTTGAATTATTTATTATTTCAAAAGTATTTAAATTTTATTATTCTCTGGTTAGAATTCTCATCTACATATACCATGTGTTTCATTTCATTCGGCACATTTCTTTGGCTAATTTTATATATGAGATTACTTATTATTTTTGCTTCTTTATTATTCAATTCGTCAAATTATATTTGATGTGAATATGTGTTAGTTTTGTTCTTTCTGTTATACAGTATGTTTATTTGTCCTATGTATATTTTGTGTGCATCACAATACATACATTGTACTAATTATTGCATTTCTTTTGACCATTCATGTATTTGGGAGACATACTCTAACTTGTTAGAGAAGGATAGGTGCATGTCAAGTGAGCCTTATCCACAAATAATCTTGTTGATGTGATGATCAATGTCCAATAACACACTTCTCAGTGTACCTCGAAGGCAGATGACATTTAGAGGCCGTATTATATTAGAAAATATTTACCCGAGCGGGCGGGGCAGTTGGTAGGGGTGGGTCGGTGCCGCCGCCGTCCGTCCGCCGGCCGTTTTATCAAATGCCAGTGGCCGCGCGTCCTACCCTTATATATTTAAAACATCGCCAGCTCAGCTGACCGCGACAGGTTACTTCGCTGTGTAATATTTATGACGGAATATTTTTGTTAATTATAATTTTTATTGGGCGCTCTCGTGATATGGGCCGTTAAGGGCGAGGGACGCCAGTGGGGGAGGAGTTACACAGTGTAAAGGGATAATACAACCCATAAAAGCTACAAGAATAGTTTCTTCTTTCTTCCAGTTTTGGTAGGGTCAAATTTTGCGCTATACTGTATGTTTACGGTTAGAATGAACAAGGTGGAAAATGTTTTTATTCATTAGAAAAATAAAATTGAGAATCTGCTGGAGTACACTGTACCTATTTATGCAGAAGAATGTTGTTAAGTAAAGATGTATGGAATTTATTTTTGTACAGTAAAATGCCTATTTCGATTACTATCAGGAAAAAAGAAGTAAAATAAGAATTATCCGTTTTAAAGAAACCGTTATTGTAAAAAAGTTGATAATCATATTGATCGTCATTCATTGTGTAACGTAGTGTAACACCAGTCGTTACAACATTCAAAATATTTACAAATTGTTAAAACTGTGTCAACAATGACCTTCCGTAAAATGATTTGTTTTCAATTTAGATTGAAGTTTTGTCGACCGATTTGTTCATAGGTTGAAGTTCTCGCATTTAATTTTAAATGCGAGAAGAAATATTATTTTAAAGACTAGCAGCGGTTATTTTTGTAAGGAATGAGTTGACGTACTGTATAAAAAATGGTAAAAGCAGTCAATTAAAAATTGAATAAATTTTCTATTAATTCATTTAAATGTATTTTCCTATTTTGAGAAGGTTCTGCAGTTGACCTGAATTTTATTCAAAACATCACCAAGTTTCAATCAAGTGTGACTACTAGCTAAAAGTACATTTTAGTCAATTTAAATCTCTGACAGTAATGCGAACTTTTTTAAAGCATTACCATATAACGCCATCAATTTTGCATATGCAAATTTCACAGATTAAACAAACTATAAAAAAAAATCTAAATTGACAATTACCTAGTTGTTGGCACAGTCTCATTCATATCTAATTGAAAAACCAGCTTTGCACCACAAATTAATATTTACTTTGCTATATTTAGTATTTTGACGTTCAGTCGTTGCAAAAAGAGTTCTATCGATAAATATTCAATGATACGGTAAAAACAATCCCAGTAAAACATGTGGTATTGTTTGGAAGAAAAGATAAAACCAGTGGGATAAAAATTTAATAAATGTTATATTAATAATTAAATTGAACTGATGCATTTTCCCATTTTGAGGAAGTTCTACAGCTGACCTGAATTTTATTCAAAACATCAGTAATTTTAAATCTAGTGTGACTTTTAGTTAAAAGTGCATTTAGTAAATTTAAATCTGACAGTAATGCAAATTGGCAAAAATAACTTTTATAAAGCATAACCATATAACTTCATCAATTTTGCATATGCAAATTTCATAGATTAAAAAGACTGCATAAAAAGACGTCTAAATTGACAGTTACTTGTTGGCATTCATATACTCATTCATATCTAATTGAAAAATTAATTTTGCATCACAAATTAATATTTACTTTGCTATATTTAGAATTTTCACGCTCACTTGGGATCGTAGAATTTCCATCACTTATTCGATTTGATTGTGACGTTCAGTCGTTGCAAAAATCGTTCCATCGATAAATATTCAATGAAACGGTAAAAACTGTCCCAATAAAACATTTGGGCATTGTTTGAAATAAAAAAATTTCCAATCAAATACAAAGGGACATTATTTCATTACTTTTTATCTAATGTTTTAGTAATACGGTCATTTAAATACAGAGCGTATTCCTTCAATGTAGTAGTAGGGAACGTGAAAAACAAACAATTTTAATCAAGCAATTTGTGATCTTAAGTATAACTGAGACGCTAGTTGGGTTAAAGTTACTATTTAGTGTTGTTAACGACGCGGTAGCGGTCGTGTCTCGTCGATTGTAGATTGATTTACCCACTGAATTTAATCACTACAACAACAAAAAAAGCAACGAAATATAGGTGTAAACAACTCTATTACTTGCTGAATACTTATAAAGTTTAACAAAAAGAGCTTTAAAGTAAGTAACTTGTAACAGGAATAACAACAATTAAGAGCAAAGCACTAAATTATCCACAGAAGTAATTGTCACGACGTACATACACACCTTTTATAAATAATGTGTTGCTTAGATCATCAACAAGTGAAAACTCCGAACTAGCGGCAGTTTCTTGATACGGCATTTACATTAATAACCTTTGAGTTGGTGTTGAACATTTTTTTTTTTGTTGCTTAATAGAGATCGTATCCAGAGCAACACTTGTTTTTCCGGAATAGTTTAACGCTGCAGCCGTTGCAAATTACCTCAGTGACACTAATATATCAGAGAGATAAAGCTTAATTTGTAGCCGTGGAAGAATTGTGGGACGAATTGTGTCGGTAATCTAGTCAGCTTTATCCTTGAATAACGTGTAATTCCTGAAGAACGTGTCCGATTGGTCAATGTTGACTAATATTATTACACAAATACACAAGCCGTTGATACATATGCAGGGTGAGGAGTACCTAGGTGTAAAAAAATTACTGAAGATTCTCCTCGCCAAAACAAAGTTTTTATTCACATAAATTTTTGTTTTGACATGCCTCCTTACAAAGATAGGATGTTGAAATTTAGAAAAATGTAATCACCAAATCTTACACTTCGTTCGCAGATCTCTGAGTCCGGACTTGGCGATGACCTTAATATTTAAATATACTTTATTTATAGTGGTTTTTAGGCTTTCACGGCCAGTGCTGTAATTTGATACATGGTGATTTTCCGGGTTGTTATGCCGTGACCTCGGTAACTGGTAGCTGCCAGAAACAGAGTTAAAATGCACATCCCTAGCATTAGCTGGGATTCTTTTACCTGCCCTGGTTGTTCTCGGGCTAGGCTCTGTGGGGACAGACCCGCTATCGGTGTCTCTGGGCCTGTCCATATATTGATTTCGGTTCCTACTGTTTCTGGCAGCTACCAGTTACCCAGCTAATCGACAGAAACTTCTCATTTATTTACCTGCGGGGCTCGATTCTTGAGTTTAGTGGAACACATTCCCTCAGAAAGTGACCTTGACCATTCTCATTGTGTTATTTCTCATAAAAAATTGGGAAATTTCACATGATTTTTGCTAAAGGCTTATAAAGTCGCTGAGAATTTCGAGAAACCAACGCTCGTCTCTGGTCAGCTATACGCATCCACGTTGTCATAGTCAACCGCTTTATCAGGCTGATGAACTGCCGCAAATTTTAACAGATGCAAACACCGTGATACTTCTTTCTCATGCATTGCATGGCAATGGAATGGAATTTTCTTGAGAATACGTTTAGCGCCGTTTTACGTTTTATTATTTTTTTGTTTTCATTGATTTTGATGAATTATGCGATAAACTTAACCATGTATTTTTATCTAAAAAACAGAAAGCCGCCATTAGATAATTAATAATAATTCATTTATTTGTCAAACAGAAAACTTACGGGACAAAAAAGTTATAAAAAAATGGTATGGTAAATGAAAAAAAAAAATTGTAGGTAGTAGTAACAACAAGGCAACATATTTAAAATATTATGCGTGAATTCAAGCATCGTGTGAAGGGTTTTAAAAAATGGATTTTTAACGAACACTATTCGCGAATTTCTCGCATATCACGAATCGCGAATACACGCATATTCTGTAGGAAGCCTATATAAGCAAATAGATACTTGAATAAGATATTGTTACAAAAAACAAAAAGAAATGGTTATTATAAAGCAAAAACAAATTACTATAAAGATAGAATGCAAAAAATAAATTATAATTCATCATATTAACATTAAGTGACATAGTATACAGGATTAACTATGACTTAGTACAAAGATTTTAAGAGGGGATACGGATAAATAAGAATTAACGGAATCACCCTTAAAAAAAATTCCAAACTTATTTATAAAGACAAAAAAAATTTTTTCAATATTATTTTAAATCCTTATTTAACGCCGCCAATGCTTGTTGGTTGCATACTCTACAAGTCTACAAGCATGCAACAGTCGCTCATTAGTCAGTATCGCTGGCATGTCATAATTGAATTCCTGTGTTTACTTTGTAATTTTGTGTTCTTCTTCAGTTTTTAGTGCCTTATTTTAATTTTTAAACGTTTTGTTTTATAGTTATTAAATAAAGATATTTGTGTTGGGTGCAGATACTTTACCACAATATAGTTCGCTGGTTTGGTTTTTAGGTTATGGGACAAGACTGCCGCGGTTACATTAAAACGTCTATTATTCCTGTCGTTCGATTTTCTTATAATAAATAGGCATATAATCTATCTAATTGTACCTACGGGAAGTGTCTTTTATTGGTAGTGAGTGGCTGTAATGAGCGAATATGTAGTTCTACCAGTTTATAACGAAATAATGGAAAAAGAATGCAAAATACTGGAGCTAAGTGGATTAACTGTTACCTATCTATCAGGTATTATTACTATTAAGAATGTTAATTTTCGTTTCTACATTTAGAAATGCTGCAAAAAACGACGATGGTAGTAGATATTGTTGACAGATGTAAGTTTTATCTATGGATCTAAGCCATCTCAGTCGGTTCTTATCATAGGCGCCGACTTTCCGTAGGAAAAAGGGTTTTGCCCCATTTTTTAAATATCGAGCTAAAATTCTGGAATAATTTTTTTATTGTCTTTTAGGCCTCCCTGAGCACGTGGTTAAATTTTTTGTACTTAGTCATAGTTAACCCTGTATATTGGTGATTTTTTAAGAACGTTGGTTGCCGGTGTTGGCAAGTAAAACGTGTCAGTTTGCCTAGAACCAAAATTTGATATTCTCATATTAAAACGGTCCAAAAGTAAAGAGCAATCAATGTTGTTATTAAATAGTTTAAATAAGAATAAAATACTACACATAATACGCGTAGTCTTAAGTGAAGGAATATCAAAGGTCGATAATAGTAACTCATGATCACAACCCCGAATTGATTCCAAACTAGAAGATTGATTCTCATAAATAGGATACCAAATCAATGACGTATACTCCCAAGTTAGTACGCACCAATTAAAAATACAATGTTTGTTCGTTGTTTTTAAATAATAGTTTTACCCTAATATTCATAGGGTTTTTAATAATATATCGAGTGCGTTAACCTGTGAAGACTTATATATTTTTTATTTGAACACGCATTGCGATGGAAATCTACACATTTGACTGACTGAAGTGAACGTTACATTTTTTTTGTTGTTGTTCAACACCATTCCTTAAAAGTATGTTAATCCACCATTAGACAGCATCTGAGAAGTCGGTCGGTCTAGAGCACACCAAGATCGAAATAATGAGCTTATTTGTTAATAAGTCCGTTCCAAACTCTACGAAGAATATTGAAATAAAGCACCATTATTCCTTTCCCGACTGCTGAAAGCCATTAAATATTGCATAAAATATTTTTACACAATCATAAAATACCATTTAATGTCCCCTATAATGCAGGCCTTTATAATGATAAGTTCGAGAACGCTCGTGTGTCACTTGTTAAAATTTCATCAAATGCTCGATATGGATGTTATAAAGGAGGATTGACATGTACAAAGCGACGTTTCACGTTTTTTTACTGTGATTGATATTGTTCTATCGATTGCTGGGACCTAAATAGCGAATCCACTGACACACAATAGTGAGCAGTAAAAAATATGAAAGAACAAGACTAGGATTACTTTCAATTGTCATTTCAAACATTGGAAATTTTTCATGTGGCGTTGTGAGAGCTTATGTATTGATACAAATTTATAATGAGGTATTACAGCTTGACAATAGAATGTAGTCCTGAAAGAAGTTTGTTAGATATATTGTGAAATTGCTTAATTTGAAGTAGCTTTAGCAAAAATACGAATTCGTGTAAATATAGCACTGCCGATGCCGGTGGCAAATTTAAACAGTTTTACTGTGCACCATTCCGGTCAGGGCTATGATGAATTTGCTCAATATTTATGTTTTTCCAGCTTAATTAAGTTTCAGTTCAAATAAGTAATATTATAACATATTCATCAGAATTTATGTCGATTCATGTATCCACAGAAAGAAATGTAATGGGTTGAGACATGGACACCGTGGAGGTCAAGCAACAGACCCACCATATTTGGAAAGCGTCGTTTAGCTGAACAATTTCTAAATTTCTAATGCATATAATTTAATTGAAGGTGGACTCTCCATTTCCATCCTTAACAGTTATTAATTGTATAAGAGAATTAACAAGCCTTTAAGGGCTTAAAGGCTGGTTAATTTCCCGAATGTAATTCAACGTTTTATCCACGATCACGGCCAAAATTGATCAATTAGGAGAGTGAGAGCCGGTGAAAGATTATTGTTTTGAGAAACGTCATATTTGACGAATTTGTTTTAAAATATTGGTTGTCAGCTGAATAGTAGAGTGTCTTGGAATCGTTTCTTTGGCATGCGTTTGTTTATTTGTCAGCAATAGTGAAAAATCAACACAACAAAATGAGTGAGAGTGCTGAGATATTCTTCATTCCGGCTGAAATCCAGCAAGAAGCCCAAGAAGCAATATTACGTCTGTTATCAGTGAAAAGCAAAAGTGTATACAAGAAGGAATTGGTGGAATTCTATAACTGTCGATAACTGTTCTAGACAAAGGCAGTTACCTATACGTACTCATTCCCGATACGAAAACAAATATTTCAAGAAGTTTCACGATCATGGAAGAAGCTTTTTCAGTCAATGCTGTAGAAATGTGTCAAAAATACATCAATCTGCGACCTAAAAATGCCGGTGGAAGATTTTCCTTGCGATATGTGGCTGGAAAATGTACTACACATGTTGGCATCAACACGATTTCGAAAACGTTTTCAAAAGCGGCTGCATTTCTTGGGCTGAATCCAGAAATATTTACCGGACATAGAATGAGGCGTTCTTCGGCAACATTACTGGTCAATGCTGGGGGTGATATTACTTACCACTGTGAAGCGTCATAGTGGTTGGAAATTGACTACGGTAGTGAAAAGTTATATTGAAGATTCACTGTCCAGCAAGATGGCAATTCCTGAAAAATCCAGGTCCTACCTGGCGAACTTATCGGTCCCTCCAGTCCTTCAAAAAGTCCTTATCGAATGAATTTAAATAATCCCAGTCATAATGACAAGACGGTTCTCGAGATAAATGTTAATGATACTAATAATAATTCTAAATAAAAAGCTATAAAATCGAGCGTGGTATTATCCACTAGTGTGTTAAAAGACTAATCCACGGAAAACAGACGTATTAAATATTTTTAATATAGCGCTGGTGGATAAAATATTTAAGTACTTCCAACAATAAAAACAAAATTAGCAAATGGTGAATTTGTCAAAATATGTGTTGGTTACGTTAAGAACTAGATTCTTTATCTAAATCATTGATTTTTTTAATTTTAGAAAATAGTAGTTGAATGAAATAATTTGCCATATACCTGTACCAAATTTCAACTCATTCTTTTGAGAAATAAAATCAGTTGGAATTATCTGAAATCGTTATTTTTAGTTTTTTCATAATATTTCGGATACGGCAGCTATCTGCTTGGTTTATCTAATGTCCATCAAAAGGTCAAACTTTTTTTGTAATTTGAGACACCCTGTATGTTTTACGTTTTCTGAAACGTCAATGGTGAGCCACGAATAACGAACTATATGGCATTATATTTCTAATAGTTGTTAGCAACTATTTAAATGATTTTTATGAATCCGCTTGATTTGAATTCAGTCTTGGATAAGACAAGGGTATCAAACTGAAACCGTTGCAAATTGATCCTTCGAACAGAGCTATTATAAAACAAAACCCACTTGAAAACTCCTTACAAAATAGATAGATATCATCAAAAATTCTCTTCCTGTGCCCTTTTTTCTCGAAATACTTAAGGATATGTTTGTTTTATATTTTCAGAGGAATATGAGTTAAAATTTAGCCCTCGGGAAGCAAGAACTGACATGTCGAGTGCGTCAAAAATTAATTTGGGACGGCGGTACCTACTCGCGGAGACCTAAGCAAACAGCACTTTCGATTGAGCATACAAAATTGTCTATTAAGTACCTAGTTTTTTACCATTCCCCGTCGAGGGCCCTTCTTTTTACCACATGAGAGTACGGCAGCGGAGGAAGAGTCGTTTTTCTATTGTCCGGCAAGTGCGTGGATGTGGATTGTTGGGCAGGTATTTATTTACAGATTTTTGTCTCGACGTGTCGATTAAGAATCGTTCTCGAGAGGTGTGAACTTTGTTCAATTATGCATGTGAAATTTGAGATGTAGATGTACGTCTTCGTCGTCGAGAGTAATTTGAAGTAAATATTTGATTATTTGTTGTGCTGTGACGATTGTAATATTGTGTTTAAACATTGACCATTCTCTGAGAAGTAATATACTTTAATATTTAGTAGACACAATTATAAATTCAGGTTGTTTTCACATGTATTATTTGGTTTAAAATTAGGAGGGTGGTACTACTCGAAACAATTAGGTCAAGGTCGTAGCTATGTGAACCTGACCCGACTTTTAAAAACTCAATTTTTTCTTTGCGAATCTTATAGATTATCTCTTGTAATTGTAGTAACATTTTTTTCGTTTGTAGTAATTAAAAAATATACAATATATGACTGAAACAAATTATTCCTCGACTTTTACATCACTAAAATCTTAGGGTTGTTTCTTTAAGAGCATCGTTTGTAGTTGCTTGTAGTGAAAAAAATTTGGTTTATAGTAGTAAGAGAAATAAGTTAGTTGTTTTTAATATATTCTCGGATGTAAAATATACAGGGTGTTCCTAAATAAGTGTCGCAACGGAAACTGTAAATTCCTCTTGAAAGAATAAACATTTGTTTTCTCTTCCATTTTTCTCTCCGATCTTTCGTTTTTGAGATACACTGTGTCAAAACTTTAATTTTTTTTTTAGTTTTTTTCTAATATCTTAGTAGCAGTTTGAACTACAGGACTGAGCTTTTGTAAGCACATTACTAGCTACTTTTTCGCACTCTTCTTGAATTTATTGAACGTGACAGTGGTGGAGATTTTAAGGTATCGGAAGGGTTTTTCTCCCATAACTTACTTACGCCACTAGAAAAATTGACATTTGACAGCAAATTCTGAAACGCCATAAATTTTACACAAAAATAGTTCTCTTGGTTCATTGCTCTAAAGTCAACCGCTTTGAATAAAAATGACTTTCTATGAACAAAAACAAACATTTTGCTTACGTTTCGAAAATATTTTGTAAATCTAAAAATATGTAGTAATAATTAACAATTTTAACGAGATTTAACAACAGATAGGATTTTAACTTTTTTTATCAATTTGGCGAGTAAAATTTACAAAAACTGTTCCACATTACGTTCGCGCACGCATTACATCTTCGAATCATGTTTCTTTCTGCCGCAGCGGCTTCACCCCTATCTATCAACTATTCGATATTATTGGGAAAACCCTTCCGATACCTTAAAATCTCCACCACTGGCACGTCCAATAAATTCGAGAAGGATGCGAAAAAGTAGCTAATAATAGTGGTAATGTGTTTACAAAAGCTCAGTCCTGTAGTTCAAACGGTTCCTAAGATATTGGAACAAAACTAAAAAAAAATCTCGAAAACGAAAGCCCGGAGAGATAAATGGAAGAAGAAAATAATGTTTCTTTTTTTTTACAGTTTTCCGTTGCGACACTTATTTAGGAACACCCTGTATAAAACCGATATAAACAAAGTGTACTTTTTTTTAGAACAATTGAATGATAATATCTGTCATAGTATTACTTTGACGGTAATTTCAAATCTTATGCTTCGTTCCTACAACGTAAAAACAGAAACGTAATCTCTTATGATAAAATCAAAGAGACATGTATCTAATTTACTTTAACTTTGCTAGACCAATTTCCTTACTGGTCGCCACGCCACAGTTTAGCTTCCTTGTCATTCCAGAGGCATATGAGAAGGTTAAAGTTTCAAACTTACTTCTGAGGAAAATATTAATATGTCAAACGTGAACTAAGAGTTTTTCATAAAATTTAGACAGACTCTGACCATTTCATTTGTAATGCACTAACCTAGGTCACTTCTTCATCGGTTGTTCATGCGAGCATTACATTGTATTATTTTAAAATGCTTTACGCAAATCAAGAATTGGCAGATGTGATATATGATAGTGTACGACTGTACGTAGAAAACGTTTAATTTCTCCGATAAATTATAAGTCAATCTTCAACAGTATGTTTTTATTATAGTCGATGATATTGACAGATGTTTAGTGTAAAGGCACGCAAAAGTTGTAGAATTACCTAACATCAAATTGTGGCAAGTAGTTTATTTATTTAATTTTGTATATATTTATTGGTTAAGTATGTTCAAATATATTTGCTATATAAAAATACACGGATTGACATTTTGTTACTATTACTAGATATTATTAAAGTTATAGTAACATAATTTTGCGTAGCAACTTAAAATAATACAGTAAAATGGGGCATTATATCAAAAGAAATCTTGTAAATCAAGACTACATAGTCAAATCCTCTATCATTCCGCCTACTGGGTAAGCCATTGAATTGTAGCCATACTGAAACGTGACCTGGCGCCTGTTTTCTGTTCCAATAGATATTCGAAGTGGTATCTTCCTGTATCTTAGTATGTACCTATACTCAAATTAAAAGTCTTTTACATATACCGGTGTGTACAAGTACTGCTTCCACAAGAACTATTTTATGACTATAGGACGCACTAATACAAGACGTTTCAAAATTTCAAACATCGTTGTGGTTGGAATTATAAAGGTAGAAACACACTGCTGTCGCGTAAGCTCAGATGACATGACAAATACATATTGCTGTCGTAATAACATACTAATAATATTAATGGTAATAATTATTGCTTTATTGCTCATTAGATTCTCATTTACTGAACAATTTACACATAAAACATATATAACATACAATATATATAAAAAAACAAGAATATTGAGAAGAGAAACCAATATGGAGTATTAATCGATATATAAATCCACAAATATTATTCGATATTATTTTCACAAAATACGCTATAGATGATCGACAGCGTCGGCAATAAATACTCGTGCTATGTCTGTTAACTCTTGTGTTGAATAAGACATGTTTAAATGAAATAACGTCAGTATTCAGTCGATAGAGCACGTAGGTACTATCCCGTTACCTGCAGTGATCTAGCGAACTAGTGAACCAGTTAATAAACTTTATACAGGGTCGGCCTAAAGTTGACCTAATAATTCTTGATTTATTTTCACATGAATTAACATGCTTATTTTAAAAACACTATATAACTGTCCATTTGTAGTGAGAGGATCCCAAACCCTTATTCTATTGAGTCAAATCTTCCACATTAGTTGTGGACATTGAGAGTGAAGCATCACGGGTAAGCCGGATTTTGAGTGAGGGACAGAAACTTTAAGCGAAGATTGAGTGAATCGACTCAAAATTTCATTAGATGGTGGATATATAGGTACACTCCCACTTGCATTCCAAAGCTATATCTATCCTATTTTGTTCAATCGGTGTTTATGTAAATAACGACGATAAAACGAAAAAATAATAATTAAGCAGACATTGCCACAGCCTAGCAACATTGAATGTGTTTTTTTCTCTGTCTGGTAACTTTAACACAGAGTTTATTCCTTTCTTTCTTACTGCAGTCCAGTGGAAACAATATAAACGACAATATTTTAAGTGTTACCAACTGTTTAAGCGCCTATAACTGATTTCTATTAGTGTTGGCACCTTGTCGTGCTTTTTCTTGATCTTGTCTTGATATTGCAAGACAATACTATCAACAGAATTTTCCTGATCATGTAATCAATAATATAGGAAAAAAATTATATATTCTTATGCTAAGAGTAACAATAAAATGTAAATGACTTTTTAAAAAACAACCAAAAAAAACATGACATATGTTTTACTCATATTTGTAGAAAACTCTATTTCAAGAATACTTAAGGGCGCCCCTTAAAGGATATCCAGCATATAAAATTATAAAATCAAAGTATATCGAGTCTAAGTCTAATTCTGCCGAACTAGAATTAATTGTTTTGTTTTACCTATTTTAGCCATTAGTTATAACGTAAAACTGACCATTTCTGTACTTTCAAATGTCTACCAATCGACCGCTGTCGACGATCGATTATAGTGATAGTTACGTGTGAACTCCGAGCGAGATCGTAGCCAACCGAGAGTAACCACCACTGTTACAAAATTCGTAATAAAGTTCCATATCTCTCAATTGAATGAAAATTTTCACAAGAATCATGTAAAATTTGAGAGACTGACGCAAGACAAAACATAATCTTGCAAGGTCAAGCAAGAGAAACTCCTTTGCAGGACAAGACGAGACTTTTTCAAATTTGTTCTTGCCTCAGACAACACTGATTACTATTATACCAATTTACCCTTTGAATTTAATCGTTTTTATTTGAGTTATAAGTAGCTACAGTTTGTATATTTCTTTTTTTTGCTTTAGTTCAAAAGTATTAATTAGGCTGATCCAGATTATTACAAAAAAAATTCTAATGGTAATACGAACCTTAACCCATGTAAAAAGTCGTACAAATTGGTTTAGTGCCTACGCCATTGGAGGCGGACGTGCGTGCGTTACTCCCTTAAGAAGATTTATAACATTGAACGCGATACTACTACGCCAGCGGATAGTGTATAAGATTTCCTACCGTGATATTCATCCCTTTTTGTTACCAACTTACTAGCACGGTGGGAATTAATATCGTTCGCTGTAAAAAAGACGAACAGGTGCGCCGGGGTGACTACATTAAGGCCGAATTTATTTGCCTACCTGCAAGTCTTAGCCTTCTCTGTGGCAGCGTACGTTAGGATTATAATGCGCCGTTTATATGAATATATGTGGACTCGAGAGGAAAAATATGCAAATATGCGCGACACTTTTTAGGCTTTACGGCGATATAATTAGTTATGTGCTTGCCGAGTATTTAAGGCGTGTTTCTCAAATTAGCGCCCCGAATAAAAAACGTCACCGCAGGTATTACGGCGCAGTATGATGACAGGCTAATTGATGCTGCGGTTTCATTTTGCCACTGGAAAAAATCTAAGTAACGGCGCGAATAAATCATTTCGAAAAATGGCTGTGCTATTATTATACTTTAATTACTAATTGTCAGTATACATTAAACTATTCGAAACAACTTCAGTTCTTAGCGTTTATAAATAGCAGCCTAGAAATGTTTGTCAGTCAACTACTATTCTCGGCTTGTCAAAGTTTTGAATGTCAAAGGATTCACAACTGACGTTAGAGAGAACATGTTGCAAATTTGAAACCTTTTCCATTATAGAAAAATGTTTGTGAGTTAATTACTAGTATGTTTGAATAACAAAGAATTTACAACAGATATTGGTCAAACATGTTAAGTTGAATAGAAAAGTTTGCGCTAGTGAACGCCTATTTTAGCTAGTCAAAGTTTTAAATACCAAAGGATTGACAACTGACGTTAAGGATGCAAGTTTATATTAGATAATTTACATTCTAGAAAAATGCGCACCTATAACTTTTAGTTTTAACATTGAAAAGTTTAAATCTACATACGTTCTAGAATGATTGTTTAAATGCCGATATTGCAGTCTTAAATTTATACCAGATCCAGTGCTGTCAGCTATCGCACCTTTTAGTTCTGGGTGTTTAATGACCCTGCTGCTGTAATTGTTTAAGTTTACTGCGCACGTTGTATTATTAAGTTCCGTAGGCTCTGCTGAAGATGGTAACTATTTGCCATTGAAATTTTATTTTGTATAGAATCTTCTGTATATGTCTCCGCTACCGTACTAGAATGCCACACCCCCTGGCGTTTAATGGTGGTAATGTCAGTTCCTGCGGCGGCTAACAAGAGTGGTGGAAGAACGTCTAAAGCAGTGTCCTATATAAGTTTCCGTATAAGGCAAATTGAGATGAGTTGCTAATTCTTTTATGGCACATTCCTTATTTTGTTGACACCGACCACTTGGTTAAAACATTTTTCTCTGGCATACTTCACAGAAATCTTCGACTTGTAGTAACTGTCGGAGGTAAAGCACGGTATTTGCCGTATATTTTTATTTCGTCTGGAAATCACATCTCGGGGTATGAGTTTTGGGATCCGGAATTCTTACAATAATAATTGAATCTTTGTCTTTTATATCATCGATTATTATCTTTAGTAGCTCATCTCTTCTCAAAACTCCACAAACAACAATTATTAACATGACCTGAAATATTGCGTAAAATTAGTTAAATTTATCGATTTATATTAATTTAAATTACCAATTCTAGCAGAAATCTATTATCAGGTGTTTCTCTCTCAATTTCTCCTTTAGTTTGAGTTCTGGACTTTTTTGGACGGTATCCAACTGATTTGCTTTTCAAATATCGTATTAGTTTTGTAAATTTTCTGATATTAACAATTTCTTTGACATTCACTGTACTTTTTAACATGGAATATACTGACCATAACGTCGAAGGTCGAAGCTTTAATTTTATTGATTTTATGTTCGAAATATGTCAGTAATACCACCCTTTGAAGTCATCGTAGGCAATCTCGTACTGTCTACGATATTTTGGGGATTAATTGTGAAACAGCACTTTGTACCGCTTCCAATACTTCCTCTGGTAAATGCTCCGTTTCACTTCCCGAGCTCATTTTGAATTAAACACTCTTAGAATATGAATTACAATATATAATTCTGACACTTTTTCAAGCAACTAATTTTAATTGTTTATTAGGTTGCTATCGTTTTGATAGTCACCGCGCCTAAACCGTCTTGATTCAAACACGGTTCAAATGATTTCAAATATAACTTAAATTGTTATACATAACCGTTGAGTGAGAAATTATAGATAGAGGCGCAACCTTAATGGCAAAATGCGTATTCGATCTACAAGTTTAACACTTTGTATCTTGAAAACAAAGGCCCTAACAGAAAATATCTATAGGGCAAAATGTTTTTAAAGTCGGACAGGAAATAAAAGCCTTTTTGTTTGACGTTCCGTTATGTTACACCGTGTTTTACAGTAGGGGTTTTTTGGGCCCGAGATTTGTCCGTCTGTCGAGAACTGTTGTTAACGACAGTCAGTTTTGAGTGTTCTGTGTGATTCAATGGTTTAACAAGGAAAGAAAATCTCCGTGAACAATAAGTTGTCGATAAATTGACGAATCTTAGAACAAAGAGCTGCTACTACCTAATACTATGTCGATCCCAAAAGTGGATACGCATTTCGGCATAAGGTTGCACCTCTATCTATAATTTCTCATTCAATGACATAACACAATTATTGTCTCATTTTATTGGAGTTTTCGAAAAAATAGTGTTAGTATCTCGAACGCGAAATATATTTGCGTTCTCGAATGAATATTTTGCGTCGCTAAGCTCGGCAAAGTAACTTCCACTCTTGAACGAAAAAGTACCATTTCGTGTTCTCTAGATACAAAAATAACTGTTTTTTGTTTTTTATCATTCAAATAATTTAGTCATTGATTTCATCACGGAGAAGTTCGCACCCTTGGCCCTTTTTCTAGTTACGCCGATGCCTCCAAAGCGCCTTCTTAAATCCATTGAGCCAAATGAGATACATGTTGCGCGATAAGATGTACCTACAATTTTATTACCATTAGTTAATAGATACCCAAATAAAAAAATTAACATCTACCTCAGTGGTTGGAGATTCCGAAGGGTCTTTAGGTAGAGCTGCGTTGTTATTTATTCGAATTAGAGATAAATTGATACGATTACCATGAGAATTCTCGTGACGCATTCATAGTCAAGGGCTTCGGTAAGGTTCAGTAATTTAAGTGAATGAGCATATCCTCTCTGGAACGATTGATATTAAGATCTATCCAGGAAGTCGGGCGGTGTACAGGGAGTCCCAAATACGACGGTGGCCGTTGAGATCTCGGAAAACATAAGATATATGAAGAGTTTAAATTGTGGAAAATTCACACAGAGGCGTATTCTGTGGCCAAAAATGAGGGTTCCTTTTGTTATATAAATGTGGGATTTGAGGACAGAAGTATCTTCTATCACGTCACAACCAGCTTGATTTGTTGACGAAAGTGCTCCTCAGATTCAGACGTGAACCTTGTAAACTAATGTCTTGAGATGTCCTCAAACAAACAAAATTAATAAGGTTCATATCGGGCGATCTTGGTAGGTCTCGCCCAATGACGTTATTACCGAATCCTTCGTTTAAAAATTATTCACGAGCTCAAACTAAAATGTGGAGAAGCCCCGTCGTGCATAAACCACATTCTTTGTCTTACCGCATGTGCATAAGCCATTATTAAAACTTAATCTTTTATAAAAATAAATTTAATTTGACAATACACAATATTAAATATGATGATGGCCTCTTATTATTATTGTTTTGCATGGTCTCCCTAAGGCCCGCTACAGACTATGCGTGTATTCGCGATTCGTTATGTGCGATTCGTGATATGCGAGGAGTTCGCGAATAGTGTGTAAGGTCTTATTCGTTAAAAATCCATTCATAAAAACCCTACGCACTGTGCACGAATTCCATACGATTCACGCATCGCGAATTCACGCATAGTCTGTAGCGGGCATAAGATATGATAAGAAGATTTGTTTAAGTAAATCACTTTTGTTGTTAATCGGTTTGGCATACAAAAAAGTGTAAAGGAACACAAAGTGAAGGCAATACAATAGGCCGTATTTATAAAACAGAGGATTTGCTTTTACTTGCAGAAATCGAAGCATTTACTTCATATTCTATTCATACGAATTTTTCTTATGAATAGAATATGAAGTAAATGCTTCGATTTCTGCAAGAAAAAGCAAATTCTCTGT
This sequence comes from Monochamus saltuarius, assembly GCA_025584915.1. NCBI lineage: Eukaryota > Metazoa > Arthropoda > Insecta > Coleoptera > Cerambycidae > Monochamus > Monochamus saltuarius. Next base: position 10,239,246 of record CM046722.1, read on the forward strand.
TTTATAAATACGGCCTAATGGCACATATGAACGCCTATTTTATTTATAACATTATACAGTGATATATATTGGTTAAATTATGTTAAGCGATTCAAAAATTAAAAACTGTTTTTTTTTTATTTTTGGGACGCTGTAGCTGCACATTGTCTTCAGTGGGGGTTGTTTATATAACAAAAAACCCAAATACCCAGAATATGCTACTGGATTTTTGATCTCTACTTAAGAAACACCCTGTAGCGATTTTTTAAAACTAATTGTTAAGCAATGGATAATACATTTTATTATTATTTAGAATACATTTTTCTATTTTATATATTTTATTAACCATGTTCAACAAAATGGTTTAACGTATTTGCTTTATTCCACAGTTAGGTATAATATATTCAAGTCCGCATTAAAAAAAAATAAGTTAATTATGGACCCGAAAAATCGAAACGTTAATTTTGAACTGATAATGCCAATTTGTAGAATAGAACAAATTGCAACAAGAAAGAGCAATTAATTTTAAAAAACTGATCCGATAATTATTCCGAACTTCTTTAACTTTAAGACAGTATTTTATTGAATATCAAATTTCGAAACTTTGCCATTATCCACGCGTTCTAGTATCTTTTTAGTATTCGAGATCCCAATGACGATCATCGAGTTTAAAGCTCCCAGTTCATTTATCGTCCACATATCCAAAGTGGTGTTGGCCGAAATGATTATTTCCAAAATGCTAAAAAAATCCATAAGGTCTTAATTCGTTCTCCAAATAGCCCTTAAAGCAAAATTAACATTAGTCATCACTACATTCCACAAATAAAAGTTTCAACATAACTAACAGAAATGACGGCGATCGATTGAGAAAAATCCGAAAAATAGCCATACCTCTTTCTTATCTTAATAAATTCAGCGCCCAACTCTAATGATAGACTATTTGGATGTTTCCTAAACATTTTTTAAATATTTCTGACATGACTATAATCCACCCGTGTGTCTGTAGGTGTTGATAGCGTTAGAAGAGAATTAATAGTACTAATAATAATTATTGATACTAATAGTCAAATCATGTTCAACAGAAATCTGTGGTTTGTCAGGGACAATTAATATTCCGCTATAAAAAATATACTATATATCCGTGGTTAATGACTTGGACTAATGGTAATATATTGCCGCGGCAAATCAATATATTTATTTATAAGTTGGAACGCTGATGGAATGCATAATTTCCACGCTGCTGCGTTAAATATAGACGTTTTGTTTATTATTTCGAGGATTTTGCGCGATGTCTTGATTTTTCGAATAAAACAAAAATTTCACCGAACCTGTAATGTACTTGGTTTCAGGTATTACCGGCATCTTTGGAAGGGGTTATAGTACAGTCAAAATAAATGAGATATATGCAAATATACCTAGGTATATCTAAAAGCTCATCGCTGAGATACAGTGTGTCAAAGATTTTGAAATTTTTATTATATTTTATTTTTGAAACGCTCCCTAATAAAACAGCTATAATTCTAGGTTATAATGGGATGCCTTGGGTCTAATTATTCAGTATGCTTAAATATTCCCATTATCATCAGTGGCGTAGAAACCCTGTGCCACTAATGAAATTCGTAAACCACTGTCTTAATTATAAATAAATGTAAGATACTCAATTTTGATTATTTTGAACAAATAATTGTCAACTTTTGACTAAAGTAAGTTTAGCTACTATATCGCATTATTTTGTCATCGGGAATCTACTCTTGCCCTATGGTGCCTTAATTTCTGGACACCCTATATTACTGAAACATATCTAATAGGTCGCACCACGCACAAACTACGAAATGCAGGGATATTTTTAAAGAACAATTACCGAAATGCGATGCATTTTAAATTTAAATGTCTGTCTTTACAATATTTTATTACATGACATTGATTATTATATTTTCTCAATAGTATTTTAAATTAATATTCTTTGAACTAATTTTATTTTTGGGCTCTAGTTCAAGTTAGTTTTATTTTATACATTTCATGCGAAATGGTTTTAAATATCCTTAGGTTTTTTTTTCATTTCGGTTTATTAGTACGTGACTTAAATTCCGCAATTGTCAAAGCAAATTAACAGGATTTGTACCAATGAAAAATTTTATAAAATTTAAAAACTATGACTAAAAAGTATACTCTTTGCTTTTTCGCGCTTGTGTTGTAGTGTTTGAAGACAATGCCCATTTTTTATTGCAGCAAGATATTCTTAAATAAAAATACAAGCTATCTTTTCCGGGATATTAATTTTTGTAGTTCTGAATGCAGTCCAGGAAATACGGCCGTCTGTTGTGGACGTTCCAAGCAGAGAGTCATTAAATGAATAAAACTGAATGCAGATTTGTTTTTTTGGTAATATATTACCATCCGTTTTAAATTCGTACGATATGGAAGTTAAAAGACTGTAGTAGTCGCATTATTTCGCTCCGCAAAAACATTCGGACTGAAACTTATATAGAACTACTTGGCTCTTCTTAAAATTATGCTTATGCAGACTCTAATTTTGTTAAATGAAGTATTATTTGGCCTCCGATGGCTCTGTCATAATAAAAGTAAAATAATGAGTGAATTGAAATGAAGTTTAGAAAACTGTCCAGTTTGATTTTATAGAGCGACACGTTTTCTCTAGTAAAGCTGTCAGAAAAAAATGCTATTATATTTTAATAAAAAAAATTACATAAACTGTCATAAAAACATCAAAGGCTTCCGCGTCCAGCTGGTGAGAAGTAGGTATACAGGACCGTATTTATTTTAGATACACCAGTATTCCCTCAATTTCGCCAATAATAATTTAAAATAAAATTAAGTATATAATAATGAATGTAAATGTGACTATTTGGAAAAAAACAAATGCTAAATACATATTTTGATTAAATATTGGATGTTATTATGTAATTTTAAAATATTATTTCCCAGTAAGGACCACGATGAGGTAAGATTTTTCTCTGCCAGGAGGGTGGGATTAGGATTGTCCTACACAATCCTAATCCCACAGTATAGTATACAATCGTTTGCAATAATAATGACACTCTCTTAAAACAGTTTTTCACCTTCTGGAAGTTCTGAGTAGAAATTTCATTAAATCTCTATCGGTGACTGAAACAACTAATAACTAATATTAAAAATGTGAAGTAGATTTCATTACAAATACATCAGAAGTTCCAAAGAAATCGCAAAATTCATTTTATTGAGTGTCACTATTATTGCAAACGATAGTACATAGATGAAACAAAAATAAAACAGAGAAAAAATTACTAATAAGTTAAATTATACCTCTTTAAAATAAAAAATAATAATAATTGAAAACAATACAAAAATAATATAATTTCAATATACAAACACTTCAAAAAATTTACTTATACATGATAATAAAAAAAAGACATTAGCACTAACATTCGCCAGTCACTACTAACTTGTATCCGATTCTTTATCACCAGCTATGATGAAACCACCTTTATTTAGCCCAATCAACTGGTGCAGCTTTATATAGCCTCCCTGAATTTTTTAACATGTCTGTAATTTTATTCACCTCGCTTCTTATAACATTTTTAACTGTTCTGTCAAATTTTGAAAAGGTATTATTTCTTCGAAGGTCTCTTTTTAATTTTTTATATACTCCTGGATTCACTTTTGTTCAGAATTTATTTTTCCCAATGCTGTAGTTTGCTATATACAGCTCCCTGCCCACCTTATCTAGACACCCGGTACATCGTGTAACGGGAGTTGATTTTTTGAGTTTCTTTCGCATCTAAATATATACGAAAGGAAGTCATTCATTTAAAGTGTCCCGAGTTCACGTTACCGCGTTGACAAATATTAGTTTTATACTCGTGCACAAATGTTTGTACACAAAACACTTGCGAAACATTGTTTTCGTATGTATTTCTCGGTAGCTGTTTGAAATCATCAGCATGCGTAAAAATGCGAACGGAAACGTTCTATCCCTTTGATGCGTACTGATTTACCGCCTCGGTATTCAAACAGACGATGCGTATCCTCACACGCACGGGCATATTTTATCCGCACTTGCGGTCATTATTGTCTGGAATCAGTGGCGTAGGAAAGGGAGAGGTTGTGAAGGGTTAGAATCCCATTTAGAACAAGTAACTATTACTTTTATCCCGGCTTCTTACTTACACTGGTTAATATTTGCGTTGGTATATTTTCACAAACTAATAAGCAACGCTTCTAAATGATAGTAAACATAAACATGCTGCCGAAGATCACACTATGTTCGCTAATTCTTGATTTGAATAAGACATTTTTGGATCAGTCTACCAAATGAGGAGACACGTCCGTCCCCGTACCGTTGCCACACATAAACCTAAGTAATTGATTAATTAGACTTATGATTAATTAATTTATTTATTTTTATAAGTAAGGAAGGTAAATATGTCTTGGTTTTTAAGGAAAATGCAAATGTTACAGCTATTTTCCAGCCATAGCTATGGTTTAAGAATGAAAGTTGTAGGATCTTTTAAATATATATTTTGTAAAACATATTAAAAAACAATTGAATATTGCATTTCCATGATGTAGACATAACGTTTGTTTTTTAAATCCCATCCTGTATATTTTGACGCAATTGGAAAGACTTCTCTTTTACGGTTTTCGAAATATTACATGTTTATTGTTAATACGTTAAAGATTTTAGATGAGATATATGAAATTAAACATTTTTAATATGGAAATAGTTTTTATGCAAAATTTAGTAAGAAGATATCGACTTTGCATTGAAATGTAAAAGATAAGTAAGTATTCTGTATATTTTTTAAAATTATTAAAAAGAAAACAGTCCTACATGTCGGATATACGATATTCAATTGTTTTTATTATATAATATAATAATATCTCTACCCCTCATTCTAATCACAGGGATTAGCCCAGAAGTCGGAGACTTGTACGGGAGAGGGGGCGGCATATTATTATTAAGCAGGCCGCATTTGCGCCCAGGAACGACTTACGTTGGTAGGCCCTAACCACTATTCAGTGCAGGAATGAGGAAAACCTGGAAAACCTCATTAATTAGGGGATATATATTTTACACTTTTCAGTATTATTTTTATATAAACTATTGTCTACTGTTATTGATTCTCCAGATATTTTGAATAATTTTAATTTCAATATCCCTTGTATTCGAACTCGTTCCCATACACTGTTTTATTTGCCTACTGCAAGAACTAAGACGCTTAAATATTCTCCTAGTTATAGAATGTGCACTGAGTATTTGAATTATCAAGCACACCTAACTTAATTTTCTTTGTTTATTGTTGTTATTTTTAATTTGTATTCAAATTTAAGTACTTATTTATTGTAATTTTTATATCAATTTTGTGTTATTTGTTATATGTATGTAGTTAATTTTTTGTCTTTTCTCTTAAATGCTATGTTTGTTTCTGCCCTGTAATTGGAATTATGTATTTCTAAATAAATAAATATATATGTTTAGTTCCTTTTTATACTTTTTTCGTATCTCGAATAATAACTGAGACAAAATGGGGAGCAGTTCTCGCACCACCTTGTATACGAAGAACCAGTTCAAAAATATTGTTATTGAATTAAGTATATTTTTCGTATTCATTAATGTATATTTTTTTCATTCCTATCTGAAATTTCCACTACCATTCACTAAAACCCGAGGAATTGTCGCTACTCTTCATTTAATTAAGGATAAGATAATTGTTAACTTGTACTCATACATAGATCAATTATGTAAATGACACACTTAGTAAAACGACATTGTCATTAGTTAATTACTTTCTAGATAACTGCCGGCTTCTGAGTGTTTTCGATGTTTCCAAGCATAACACGGGCTGAATGGAACATTGCCTAGTTATTCTGAGACCACTTTCTCGCTTTTTTTTCGATATACAAGCTTGTACGGTTTTCCGTTATGAACGTATTTTGTATGCTTTATGAAATTAATAACTAACGAATGAGCTGTGAAAAGTAGAGATTCCTATAGATTAAATAAAAACTGGTAGTTTTGTTCATTTATCCTTTACATTAAGGGCGCCGTATTCCTGAAAAAGTGTTTTCTACAAATATAAATAATTTTAGACATTTAAGAACTGAATAATATAGAGTTTAGCAAATAACAAGGATGTTATTTCATGCCACCTGCAAATATTCAAAGGTACCGAAGTAAAATCAATATTTAACATCAGAAAGCGATCTCTTCAATGAATTGTTAGGTACTGAAATCTTTCAAAATACGTATTTTTTAAATTCAACTATAGATGTAAACATTGTTATAACATAAACTTACATAGTTCTGCATATAAGATTGTTCACTTGTGTTTATAAGTATGTGAAAATAATTGTTAAAATGTGGGGTTAGAATAGCGAAATTATGTGTGTCATATAAATGCATTTTAAAAGTTATTACATTATTTGAGGAAAGTTTAAATAGTAAAAGTGGATAAACAAAACATCAATAATTCTATTTTTGATATTACTTTTGCTCTACGAGTTTTATTTTTCAATATTTCAGTACCTAAAAAACACCACAAATTTGATCATTTTACGGCGATAGATACGGGCACCTTAAAATGTATGGAAACACTGCTAAGATATTTTTTAGCGAATGATGTGGTATGCTTCATTCAACTTAATTTAGTAACAGATAAATAAAGTAATATAGATACTTTTACAAAAACAAATATTTAAATTAAAAAGTACCTTTATTTTTCATGCAAAGTTAATTATATTATGAATTAATGTGTGTGTTACTGTTAACAATAAAAAAGTGAACGATAATAAAATATTTTTTTAAGTTAAATATAAGTATTTGCTTGTTCTTATTGTTAAAGTATTGCTGGTACTATTTACTAAGGTTATTATTATTTCCTGACAGTCAGGGTCGTACTTAGGTTTTGTTACGCTTAAGTCCAACAGGAAATAAAATTCTTATTTTTTAATATTTATTTTAAATAGTTTTTTCGCCATATCACTATTTCGTTCTTTCTATCAGTATACTCTTATACGGACAAAGTTTCATCTTTTAAGATATAGCAATAGAATTTTTTTTGGAAAACTCATTTTAAAAATACAATCTTCCCTCCGCGAGTTTCCAACACTTTCCGTTTCACAGTTGTACTTCTTTACCACTTTTTTATTTGCACACATATGCTATCCACGTACAATTTTGTTAATGATTTAGATCAAATCACTGATAAAATTAATTACATTCATAATTAAATTAACGAAAAGATACCTATACCTGAAATTTTGCCCGCCCGAACGATATACCCGCCCACGATAGCGCTGGAAATGAAACAGGTGGATCCGACAATTCGTCGCAGTCAGTCAAAAACCAGCAGCGCATGCGTATCAGACGCTGTGTAATCTGGTATGCTCTCAGAGATAATGCGGCACACGATTGTGAGCAGGTTTATAACATTAGTCACTCTACAATTTTGGAAGTCGACTTTAGTGCATATTTATTGCATGTACTCCCAATTTTAATTTCTACTGGAAAAATGCATGATTCAATCGTCATAAAACAGATATTTGTATGTAGTTTGACCCTGACTTTCACGTTTTATAGCACTCACCCTAAAATCTATCTACTCGTGTTGAACCACCTACGGCAGAAAAAAATTAACACGAGATATAACAGTAATAATGGCAGTAGTATTTTACCAGTGTATTTCTCCAGCGAAACGTGTTATACCTACAACGGCGATAATCATTTAAATGAGAATAATTAATTATTTTACACTATCGATCGGCCAACTCTCTGGCAAACAGTTGGCTTTTAGTAAGGATAAATATAATTTGCTAGTGTGCCTTTGTTATATTAGCCCGTTTAGATTTTGTTTTAATTCGGCGTGCGCTGCCGGCCGGCCGGAGTTTTAATTGGTGGACGGGCAGATTCGCGACCATATCGGATCAATTAGCGAGCGACTAATAATTTTCAATATTTTAACACCAATTAATTCGACGGGAGAGTATCAATGTCGATCTGACCCGATAGGGATCGATAGTGGGGTTGGTTTAAGGATGTATCGCGTTTCATTTTTAATTAGTCACATAAAGGATTGTACGATCATAATGGAAAGTTGAGTGAAAATATAATTTTTTTATACCTAGAGACTTTTATTATGTAGGTATAGATAATTCCTTTAAACATCGAGAAAGAAACATTATATTGTTAATCTAGCGTTCGAACAGGTTAAATTTTGTATTTGTTTTAATAGTTTTTAAATGTTATAGTACGCACCAATATTCTTGGTAGAATAAATGACGTCGGATGTGCACTGCCGAGAGGGATTATCTACATTATTATTGCGCTGTGGAACCGGACACCTTCACCTTGTAGAGCTGGGCCCCCGGGCCCCTTATCAGCTCAGTCCTAACTGCGTTTGCGGCCGATGCCGGCGGCCCTACTAGAGCCTTCTTCTGTCTTCTGTCCTAAAATATCCCGTCGGTAAAAGTTTATCTTCTGGCGCTCTACAGTACGCGAAATGTAACAAGCTACATCTAACAGTCATTACTACTACTATTCCATGTCGGATGAAGCACGTGCAGTACAAATAACGGCAATGGCTTTTATAGGCCAACAAAAATTATTTTCTAGCAAAAGATAGATATTTGAATCAACGTTTTATAGTGTTAAACTAAAATAATTTACCATTTGAAAATAAAGTTTCTTTGGTTGCAGAGAATTAATTAGAAATGTTTTTCTCAGTTCACGTCTTCCAAAATATAGAATTTTCAAAAGACATGTGCGAGTGGTTATTTTAGAGTGGATACAAAAAAAAAGTGAAATTTACTTCTATTAGCTATTAGAACAAAACATTCAATAGACTGCATAAAATGTTGTTAGTTAATAAATTGTTTTAAAGAATTTAAAGTGATAATTTGATATTAATTATTAATTTCTCTAGCCATTTAAAAAAATGTGCTAGTTACGTATAAATTTATAAAGCTCGTGATTGTGTAACATGATAACGTACTATAATAGTTATAATAGAGAAATATTATTACGTGGTTAAAATAAAAATAACGGTCCAATGAATATATCTTATACACCACTTAGTATTACATTAATAAAATACGTCTGATCCGTTCAATGCACTGCACAAAAAGAATACAAATAATGAAATTAATATAATTGTTACCTTGTGAAATTCTAATAGATATGTGAAGTAACAATTATGAATAAAGTGCTTGTAGTGAGTCATATTCTATAAAATTACTTTCTGTCTAATTAGAAATCGCAGTTAAGACGGGTGGATTTTTGACAAAAGGTTTTGAAAATGATGTTATTTAGAATATAACAACTATATGAACATCAACGAAAAGTATGTAACAGCGTTGAGTGAGACTATAATTTCTCACTCAACGGTAACAGTCAAATGAATTAGCAAATTACAAGTGACATTGAAAATTTAAGTAACATTTAGCATCACTTATTTTACACTTCTAATTAATATTTTTTCTGTTTACTGTATCTCTAGATTTTTTGGTATTTCCCTAATATAAAATCATCCTGTATATTGATATGATACATTCCCTTTTCAGAGAAGTCTTTTTGTACTTGTAATTTTGTACCTATTGCCGTTATCATTCTAGCATGATCACTTATCTATTGTTATTGTATTTGATATATAGTGGTTTTCCGGGTTGTTATGCCGTGACCTCGGTAACTGATCGCTGCCAATAACAGAATTAAAGTGCACATCCCTTTAGCCTTGATTCTTTGACGTGCCCTTGTTGTTCTCTGGCTAGGCTCTGTGGAGGCAGACCCGCTATCGGTATCTCTGGACCCGCCCATATATTGATATCTGCTCTTGTTGGTATTACGACTGCTACGGTCGGCACCATACCTCGGATAATGTCAAAGTGCACATCCCTAGGTGCGACTGAGATGGGCTTAGACGGACTTTGGTTGTGTTACCTCGGTAGCTGATACGGTATAGTGATTTTCCGGGTTGTCATAACAACTATATCAAATAGTAACACCGGTCGTGAAAGCCTATAAACCATTACGTTATCACAATATGTTGTTTGATATAATTGTGTTTTTTAATTCAATTATTGATTTGAAGGTGGTTTTGTATTAAAAATAATGTTTTATATAATTATTATGCATACAGCCAAAACTTAAGTGACAAATAAGTTTTCTTACACAAAATACTTATTTTGTTTAAGGTTTGGTAGATCAGTAGGTAACTACCAGGAATATAGTTGTATACTCAGTGTTGGGAACAGATTTAAACGACACCCCGTAGCAGTTCGACGCCGCGAATATAAAATAATTATTCCCATTTAAATGTTAATCAGGGCCGTATTGCATCGGCTTAAACAATTGCGGAGATTTCGCTACGGCTCTAAAATTAATATTATGAATATTGCCCCGACCGTCGCCATTACGTTTGTGAATGTAAATGTTTCACCATAACTCTGCCGTCGCTGTGTGGTTTATGGCGTCCTAACGCGAGACGTAGGAATTAAGTGCCGCTTTCTAGTTTTTCGAAAACGCGGCCGGCTAATTGTCCAGGTCTCCTAAGATTGCGTTTATGCATTTAAATGAGCGGTCGCCGCATTTTAACAAAATTTAATTAACATCTGGCACATCAACGGGCCCGTTCGATTTTATGTACCTGACATTCGATTTCCTCGCGGAACAATACGCGTTTGGGAGGCGCGACATTAATTGAAATAACTTTCACGAAGAGACCTCGCGGAGTTAATTAAGTGTGACTTGTTAGATATTATGTTATGACAATAACGAGAATCAGTTAAGGTCGATAAGGGAAGGACGTGGCATTAAGCTTCTCTTCTTCCAATTCTTTTTTGACTGGAGTATCTGTAGAAAAATTCCTTCAACAGTGTTCCTGATAATTTTTAAATAGATAATAGGACTTCACGGATAATAGCTTGTGTGAAAACGTTATTAAAAGCGGCTTGTTCGTCTTCTCTTGAATTTTGGAAGTCAATTGACAGTGTCATGAAAGGGATCCCTGAAACTCACAGGTATGGGGATGGAAAATACTCGTTTAAATAAAATCGTTGTCTTTTGTCAATGGTGAAGAAATAGTGTCGCAGTCCACATCTTTCCCAACAGAAAAATGATGTATACATGTGCATGTGAAAAAGATCGCTGTCTTTTTTTTGTAAGACTTGAATGGACTTACTCGGTTCAGATCTTCATCGAAACAGGATTTTCATTTCCGGTTTTCAATAGGTTCATTTTCTGATTAAATGTATTTTAATTTGTGAATGACAAAGATTTGTGTACATATTGGAGAGAAAATGATATACACCTGACTCTTAGATATTATTTATACCATTTATAAAACTTTTCCGTATTTATTATTTCATATCTGTAAATTAAGCCATGTTACTGTTTGATGTTGCTCAACTGGGGAACAATTTCTAAGGGTTATATTATTTTGATAGATAATGGGTGTAGGTATCTAAAGATGCTTTCAATTGAAGAAATGGTGTTTTCATAAGTAAAATTCATTATGTATGTTATATAAACATATTTGTAAGGTAATTTACATCTTTGACTTTCCTATAATTCTTACCACATGAAATCTTGTATTCTCTTTGGTACTAAATATCTAGATATGCTAAAGAAGTTTATGCTTTAGTTAAATAGATAAGAAAAATATGGTGGGCATGCCTTTTCTTAATTTTATTTTCTGGGCATATTTTGAAATAGCCAAATTATTCTTAGCAACATCAAATTTCATTGAAATATTTAAAGCAGTAACAAAGGTGTAAAATGTATTTAAAAAATGTTATTAAAGGTCTGTCTTCTTTTTGAAGAAGCAACATTTTAGGTAAATACTAAAGTAACTTGATATCGAATGCTTTATTTCCATTCAAAGCAACTGGTCTTGAACACATACATACTAGACACCGTATACAGGGTTAATGACTAAGTACAAAAAATCTACAACGTGCTCAGGGCAGTTTAATAAAATAATTGGTTTTTGACTTTACATTTTAATTTTTTCGATGAACTTAAACCTTCATACTTATACAGGGTTAATCATGATTAAATACAAAAATGTTAACTCGATATTTAAAAAATGTGGCAAAACTCTCTTTTCATGCGAAAAGTCGACGCATATGATAAGCGTCGACTGAGATGGCTTAGATCCGACGCGGTCCTTTTTTTACAGCGTTTCTAAATGCAGAAACGACAAAAAATAACATTTTTATAAGTAATAATACTTGAGAGGTAACAGTTAGTCCAGTTAGCTGCAGTATTTTGCATTCGTTTTTCATTATTTCGTTACAAACTGGCAAAACTGCAGTTTCATTCCATAGAAAAACAAATCGGCCAACTATATTGTGCAAAATGACTGCACCCGACACATAGTTATTTATGCAACAAGTACAAAAAGTCGAGTGCAATAAGCACTTTTGGTACGAGTTGCATACAATATTTTTTCTACGTTCATGCAAAAACCAAAATATGATATTTAGATGACACTAAGTCTAGGAAAATGTGACGTCGATTTGAACGTTTATGCTTATCATGATGACAAAACGCTGTAGTAGAATGACAGATGAGTGCAATAAATATTTTATTGCACTAGTCCAATAAAGAACCACTTTTTCCATTAAATACAGTTCAATAAAGTTTTGTTTTTTGCATGAACGTAGAAAAATTCCTTTATTTAATAACATAAAACGTTTAAAATTAAAAAGAGGCACTAAAAACTAAAGAATAACACAAAATTACAACGTAAACGCAGAAATTAAATTATGACATGACAGAATTTTACCGTTGTGTTGCTGGTTGTCTACTCGGACTCTGTAAATGTCAAACGTGCGGCGGACAGGCTGCATAGTCGGCGTTAAATAAGGGTCTAATATAATATCGACAAAAAAAATTTTGTTTTATAAATAAGTTTGAATTTTTTTGCAGGGAGATTCCGTTAATTCTTAATTTTCTCTATCCCCTCTTAAAATATTTGTACTTAGTCATAGTTAACCCTGTATATCTGGCATAATAGCGTTCGTATTTCTTATTATGAAGGGCGATTCTGACACCTCGATGGTTTCCGCTGTCAATAGTTAAGAGAGAGAGAGCGGCCCCAGGGGAACCTTATCCCGCATCCACCTCGTACGTACACACACGCCACCCATATAATTGTCGTGCGTTAGATACTCCAAATCACATCCTCCTCCTCCCGGCCTCGCTGTCAAAGGGTTTCCCCCTACGCGCCTATTCACCGCGTCCCCTCGCCAACACCTCTTAACTTACTTTTTACACCCCAGCCTCGTTAACGGCGCGGCTTTTAATGTCGTCCTCGTCGCTGCATGAGTCCTCCGTAGCCGCGGAACGAACTGCCCGGGTCTTGAGAGAGGCTGAAAGGCCGGAGGAACTCATCGCGGTTCGCGTACTCGCATTCACACCTACGCCAATGCACCTCGCAGGGCCGGATCACCCGCGGGGCTAACGGGGACATTCGACAAAAAAATGCGGAGAAGCAAATCGATTATTTAATATCTTTAAGGAAAAATGCGTGCCCATCTAGCAATCAGTCTCAGGCTTGTTGAACTGGTGCTAGTCGCAAAAACGGTGCTCCCACTTGTGACGTCACTACACGCAACTGTAAACTAGGAGATCTACCGCTAACACCCGATCAAGTTAAAATGTGCTATGTTGTATCGTTACTGTGTGGTGGATATTTTAGTACAATATGTTCAATTGAAATTGAATTTAGTAAGCTGATTCTGACAATCTACCAGAAGTTGATATGTCATGATTACGGACTACTTTAATAAAGATAAAGGCTATAATATTACAGAATTGAGGAGAATCCAATACAAAGTTATTAACATATTAAATAGGTATCTATTGTGGTTTTTAGGCTTTCACGGCTAGTGCTGTAATTTGATATATAGTGATTTTCCGGGTTGTTGTGCCATGACCTAGGTGACTGGTAGCTGTCAGAAACAGAGTTAAAATGCACATTCCTAGCATTAGCCGGGATTATTTTATCTGCCCTGGTTGTTCTCGGGCTAGGCTCTGCACATCAACTTACGGTACTGCCATAATTTTTATCTTCATTAACTCCGTCGGCACTGTTTGTATCTAATGTTTGTTTGTAACTAAAAAACATATAGCATCGTAAGCTATATTTTTGTAGCTTTTTATTTTCAAAAGATGCTTTATGAATCTAATTTTTCAATGTCTAACAGATTTTTTGTGGTGTAATGGTATTTATTTATTCGGCTCTTTTACAAAATTGATCTAGTTATATGAGAATTCAAGAAAATGACTGCTTTAAGTTCAACATTTTTGTAGACTACTCATATGATTACCTAAGAAGCTTTCAACAAGAGATCTCTGTTGTTGAATGAAACAACTAAGAACTAATGTTAATTGTTGATAGTAGATTTCATTATGAATACAACAGCACTTCAAAACAAGTCGCTAAATGCGTTTTAAACAATGCCATTATTATTGCAATAGATTGTACATATACACAGTTATAAATGCATTATCTTTGATTAGTTTTGGAAATAATGCCAAACGAAAACTTTGATACTGTATGGTAACTTTTTATTAAAATAATTAGGGCCCAGAGGAGCCACTATTCCTTAATCCGGCCCTGGCGTCTGACACCCACCGAACAGGGGGTACCTCGAGTACAGTCCGGCTATGAGATATGCCCCGCGATGCTGTCTACTCCTCACGTATGTAGGAGGGTATGGAATTGGTCTTCCGATAACGTCTCCGAAGTATAATGTTTTTCCAACGTATAAAGATGGTAATAACTGGCATAAATAAATTCCGGACGCAGACTGTTTCAGTCGCCATTCCATTTGAAAACTTTACAGTCAAGGACACGGCCGAGACAATGTAAAGAGCAAGGTTTAAAACAATTGTTGATGTCTACATTTGCCAAGGAAATGTGGCGTTGAATTCAAAAGTCAAGCGACTTAAATTTGACTTGAACTTTCTCTGATGATTCAGAAATAAAATCATCATCTTTATAGTCGGGCTAGAATTATCTGCCAGTCTTGTAGTTATTGCTTGGAACTGTTATTTTAGAAACAATTTAAGTAATATTCAGAATTCTGGCACACATTATGATGCGATAAAAATGATAATCAACTTGTCAAATAATTCACCTTGACATACATGTAATGTTAAGTTTTTCTATATTAACTTAGATAGTTCTGCATATAATATTGTCTATTTTGTTTATAAGTATGTGAAAATAATTGTTAAAATGTGGGGTTAGAATAGCAAAATAATGTGTGTCTTACAAAGTTATTTTATTTGAGAAGAATTTAAATAGTAAAAGTGGTTGACATTACTTTTATTCTACGTGTTTTATTTTTCGAGATTTCTGTACCTAATAACATCACAAATTTGATCATTTTACAGCGAGAAATAGAACATAGGACCTTAATAGTAAAATACACAAAAGGTAAACTCGCATTTATATTTTTCAGTTCCTTACCTTATGAATAAGTGTATAAGAAACAGTTACAAGTTATCTGTGTTCAAGAAGGAATAACACTCCATTTACTACAACTACTAGTAGGCAGTAGGCATGGCACAAAGAATGTCTCCTGGGTAAAGTCTTGTCTTCATGGACGCAAAATTCGCGAACACTCGCGCGAATTATTTAATGGTGGGAAGAGTCTCAACTTTTAGCGAATTTTGCCAACTGCAACATATTCTATCATTTTCATAATAAAACTGTCATTGACTGTCATGGTAGATTGACAGAAGCTTAAGTTAAACTTACTAACTCCACAAAATGATGACATTGGGAATGATAATATTCCTGTTTTGCGAAATTCGCGGAGAGTTAACACTTTCCCGCCATTAATATTTTAATTCAAAATCTGCGAAATTCGCGTCCACGAGGACAATGCTTAATAGATATTAAGACCATTCTCACTAATCTATGACTAAAACTTTGTACGTTGACATAATCGGTCGACAGTCGATAGTGGACAGGATAGGATCGTGATTCTTAATCATATGAACAAGTTTTGGTACTTGACATTGTTTAAGTTATGTTAGATTCGACAAAAAATATCGTTTGAAAGCACTGATTTCCTTTAAGATTAGTGAATTTAAATAAAATAAATATACATTTGCACTATTTTTTAATTTTTAAGTTGCGTCTTAAATTTTTATGAAATTATCTTATTTGAATCTGAATAAATTTAAAATAAATACGAATTTATTATTTGTTTCTAACCCCACTGTTTCTTAAAACGATGTAAATATTATTATTAGTGAACGTTGTTTAATTAAACGAAATAAAATTACAAAAAAGAATATATCTTGAATCTACAAATCTGATTTTACCGTGCAATTTTTCTTGGTAATAAAGTAGATTTTTTATCGCTGAATGTGTTATATGTAGGCATTCGCAATTCTTACGAACTAGATTTTGATGTAGCAGGAGGCGGAATGCTGACACGTCCTTTATCGTTTTTTAATATTATCGAGCGGGCTAGTGAAAGCGCGCGGAAGCCGTCCCGAGAAATTCCATTTTTCGAGCGCCCGTCAAAAAAGGCATTGTCCGACGCGACATAATGAAAATTATACAATTTTGCCGGGGCGACAACAAAAAGCCCTTACATCCACCCTGTAGGCCTTTGTGCGACGTGTGAGAAATAGAAAGTACGCCGGTGCAAGCTCCCGCTCTCCTCGCATTATGCACCACTTTCAATTACGTGCGCGAGGCTTAAAACATTTTCATTATTTTTTTTATTACACCGACGGGTTTTTGATTATGTGCACTCGGCGTTGTGATGTGTGAAAAATAATACGGCCAGATGGCGTATTGCTTACATAGACTGAACACCTATAAAGAGACCTGTATACAGCGACTGATTTGGCTCTTCTGGTCGACGAACAAAGCGCCTTTCACCCCTCATTAAATAAAGAAAAAGACCGTATCGCATAATCTGGCATTTTTCGCACCTTGGAAACTTGTAAACCGATGTACGTCTTTTTTTGTCTTAAATGTGGGTAATTTGAGAATGAGGTCGGAGGATTTTTCCAGCAGATTTAATTTTAAGCGACAGGCCGGGCATCAAGTCGTCCATATTCCGCGCCGTTCTGGGAATGTTGTCAGACGAAGAAGGCGAAGATCCAATCTTGGGAGCGAAACGTATAAATTTATAACCATGCCCTCCGCTCCGGCTTGTTTTGGTTTGTTTCTTGATATTTCGGCTAGACGCACTGATACGTATAAATTCATAAAATTCTTTCTTCCAAAGGCGCAACTCGAATCCGGAATACGCATTGCTGACATTTCGTGGATATTCTACACCCTTTACTTTATTTTTAAGGTATTAAGTTTACCCGAAATAAAAATGTTTCCCAAAGCTCTCGTCGAAGTAATATTAAGTATCTATTGTAGCAATTAGGTCTGTGCGATTTGCAAAATAACGAATCGATTTTCGATTTATCGAAAAAATCGTTGATGATTTTTAAGGTAATTAACTAGTCAAAACAAATATGTTTCCCAAATTTCCCGTCAAAGAAATGTCAAGTATCTATTGTAGCAATTAGGTCTCTACAATTCGCGAAATAACGAATCGATTTTCGAGAATCGAGTCGAATCGATTTAAATCGATTAGTACTGTGCAATAAAAGATATATCGATTTGAATTGATTTGTATTTTAGAATCAATCCATTGAAAATAATCAAATTAAATCGGGACATCTAATTGCCGAGTTCGATTTATTTGTCGATAGTTAGGCGTGATATACTAAGAAACGACATCATTCGATTTTTAAATAGGACATCTATATATTTGTCATTTTTTTATTGATAAACTGAAAATTGCAATGGAGCATACGAACACAAACTTTGTTAACATTATGTAAGAAATTCAGATTTCTCGTAAAACAAAGGATGGGAACAGATATGTAGGAACGAAAAAGAAGAATTGTGAAAAAAAACGTGAGCACCCATAGTTCCGCCACTGGTTATTTACAGAACATGCATTTTCTAGAATGGAGAGATATTAAAAATATTTTTTTTTTCAATTTTGTAGACCCTGAAGCTCTGCATTTGTTCTATTGAAATGTAAATTTAATTGCAGACTGAGACAACCAGAACAGGTGTATGACGATTTTTTATGTATTTGGCAATTGGCCAAAAGATCCATTAAAAACTTATCTTTATTGTGGTTGTATTATGAGTATTTTAAATGATACGTTATTTTAAGAAATATATGTGAAAGTGTCAGGTTTTTGCTAAAATTATCTTGATGTATCAAGGGGAAAATCATAAAATGTATGTGGATTCTAAAAATTTTTATGATAATTCATCCATCTGCAATAAAATATGTATATTACATAAATATGATAACTGAGGAAAACGCTAAATCAAATGTTTGTCTTTCTTCACGTTTAATTTTAATCAAAATCCTGGGAATCAATTAATTTTGGAAATCTTTGTTTCATAAGTATTGACTGTGACAAGGCAAGAAATCTTGCAAAAATCAAGACTTTCTTTAAAGTAAAGTCGATCTTGCAGGATTATATATTAATATTGTCTCATAAATAGTGTTGACTGAGACAAAAAGTCTTGTAAAATTTGAAAAAGAGAGGGGGCGGCATATTATTGTTAAGCAGGCCGCATTTGCACCCAGAAACGACTTACGTTGGTAGGTTCTAACCACGATTCAGTGCAGGAATGAGGGAAACCTGGAAAACCTCATTAATTAGGGAGGTAGTCCAATGTCGACCGGTATCAATCTCTCACATTGACCCAAGCTAACATTCATCCACCCCACCATACCCGCAGAGAGGGTGCCAATCCTCTTCACGAATATAGCTGATATACGGTCTTCCGGCTACGGGGCTCGAACCAACACCGGTCTAGCACCATCGATTCAAGTACTGACACCTTAAACCGTGCGGCCACTGACCAACTAACGATATAGACAAGATTTCTTGACCTAGCAGTGTATTTCTTGGTTTGTCCCGCAAGACTTTTTTATTTAAATCTTGTCTTATCTTAGAATTCGAGCTATACCTAGCAGTAATCTTGTTTTGCCTCGAGAGACCAAGACAAGACAAGATGCCGACACTATTCATAAAAGATAACAAGAAGTATATACTCGTACTTATGCTGATCCTTTTTTATAGAGGTATTGCTATTTGCTCTTCCAAATATGCGATTGTATTACTTGCCGCGGCCTCAACGAGCTTGATTTACAGGCTGCAAGTTATAAATCCAGAATATAACTTTCGCCTGCACCGCCACCACCTACTAATAATAATCTAAAGTCCTTAATTACTCCCAGGTGGTCGGGGGGATTAGTCGTTTAACGCGGCGTTATTTTGTGGATATGAGAAATTACGAAGTCGGCCACACCATGTTAATCGATCACTAATTCCATTCTGCGTTAAATTCTAACTGATGAAATGTGTCAAGCCGCGCTCCTGACAAGCAGTTTAACGTGGATTGTTCCCGGTTTAATTATGCAAAACGCATTGTAAGTTGTAAAAGACGCGTAGCTCTACGAGGCGCATTTATTTAATTACATAATACTCCCGTGGAATCGATAGGCCGAAGTTGCTAAATTTCGAGTGGCTGGATAGCTTTAGTTTAAACGATAAAAGTGGTATTGTCATACCACTTGATCCAACTTATGATATGACGAGTAAAACTTGCCATATCACACGATCTGTAGTGTCGAAATAGCTCGTGAAACACTTTATTGTCATAAAATATTGAAAACTATTATTGTCACGTGATCTGACACATATGTAGAAATATTGTGTTGTCATGTGACACATGTCGCGTAAGAATGATACAGTACACTAAATGCATATGATGTATGTAAGCTAGAATAGACACCTTGTTTTTTCCATGTTAGGTGATCTGGCACAAGATATTGCAAGTAAAGGTAGAAAATGCTCTGTTATATCGTGCGATCTGACACTTGATAGCAATGATAGAAACATACCGCAGTGTTTTTCTTATTAAGAAAATGTTTTAATAATATAATAATAATAATATCTCTACCCCTCATTCTAATCACAGGGATTAGCCCAGAAGTCGGAGACTTGTGCGGGAGAGGGAGCGGCATATTATTATTAAGCAGGCCGCATTTGCGCCCAGGAACGACTTACGTTGGTAGGCCCTAACCACTATTCAGTGCAGGAATGAGGAAAACCTGGAAAACCTCATTAATTAGGGGGGTAGTCAAATATCAACCGGCATCAATCTCTCACATTGACCCAAGCTAACATTATTCCACCCTACCATACCCACAGAGAGGGTGCCAATCCTCTCCACGAATATAGCTTATATACGGTCTACCGGCAGCTGGGCTCGAACCAACTCCGTCTAGTCACCTCGATTCAAGTACTAACGCCTTAAACCGCGCGACCACTGACCGATAATTTAAATAATGTAATATCATTGATCTAACACATGGTTTGTCAAATGAAGACAGAAACATTGTGTCATAAAAGTACAAAAAGTACAAGTTATATTACATAATTCGATGAATAACAAGGAACAATTCGTCATAAAATGTTGCAAACCATTATCACGTGATCTGACACATGATATAGTAAGTATATGTAGAAAGATTATATTGTCATTTGATGCATGACATAACAAGTGAAGGTCGAAATATTTTGTAATAAAAGCTAAAATCACATTATTGTCACATCACATAATCTGACGATTGATATATTAAACGTAAAGACGCCATAATCATGCACATAATCTGTGTCGCTCTGGAAACACTATCATATCACTTTAAATACTTGTATATGATGATATAGTAAGTCAAAGTAGAAACACTGTTGTTTCCGTGTTAGGTGATCTGACAAAGGACATGAAAGTAAAGGTAGAAAACTTATTACATTGTGCGTTCTGACACTTAATAGCAATGATATAACACATCGTAGTGTTAGGCAGTAATTAATAAGGAAATTTTTGAAATAAACAGTTATATCATTAATCTGACACATGGTTTGTCATAAATAGTAAAAGCGCATTATTTTCATATTACATAATCTGATGTATGATATAGCTAGTAAAAGTATCATGTTACACGATTTAATATATGATATAACAAGTGATACTGGAAACACTCTTTCACGTGATCCGACAATATGAGTAATTAAAGTAGAAACATTTGGTAAACGTTATAGATGATCTGCCATAATTATAATACAGCAAGTAAAGGTACACACGTATTATTGTCATATCAGGCGGCTTGACACTTAACACTATGCATTATGCGATCTGGCACTTAATCAAGCAAGTAATGATAAAAATATATTGCAGTATTAGGTGATCTGACTTATGTCATATCTAGTAGACGATGAAATACTGTTATATTACATGATTTGCCATCAAATATATTAGCAAATAATGACATTCCATTGTGTTGATTTAAATAATAGAATCGCCACATCAAAATCTGCCGTTTGTAAATTTTTGCGTTTAATGAGCGAGTAACAGGAGAACCCGCTTATTTATATTCATAATTTATGAAACGAAACAGATTCATGTGGTTTTAAAAAGGGATATTATATTAATTCGAATAATCAACAGCCTCATTCGCGATTGTTTTTTAATTCAATCACGAAACGGCTCTCCTTCGAGGCGCATGCACATCATCCAAAGAGCGTATTATGCGCGCCGGAATATCAGTGATTAATCGTCCGGCATTCAGGGCATTCTTTTAAAAGTTCGTTAATAAAATTACAAAATTAGTGAGAGCGGGGAAACTCGTTTAGAGACGCGTAATGGTCTCGATTGTCGGGGGGAAATGTTGCCGTAACGGCAGATAAATCTTTTAACGGCGAAGTTACGGTTAATATACAAAAACAATGTCACGCCGTTAATATACAAGCTTTTGGGGCGTTATATATTGTCATCTTTTTGGGGTGTACTGCTAAGCGAAAGACGACGATGAAGCTTATTGTTGGATTTTGTGTTTGTTCCGAAGCATTAATTAAAATCGGATGCTTTAGTGGAGTTTTCCACGGAAATTCTTGCTTTGTGGTTAAACCCTTAATATTTTTTCTGTTTTCTATACGAGTAATTGTCAATGTTATACAGGGTGATCACGAATAATGTGCAAAAAATTAAGGTTAGATTGTACGGCCCCTTAACAGGGGTTGATAAATTTAGTCTTATTTAGTTTCTTCAAATCGCTTTGAAATTAAGAAGTGAAATTTTGCAAGATATTGAGACTGATTAAACTTCTGAGTGAGTATTTTTTATTCTTTTCGTCCAGTCATAAAACGTTGAAATAAAGTACGCCCTGCATATTATTTGGTATACCGGGTGGCCCATTTAACTTTTTTTCGAAAACGGCGCGTTCTATGAAAATATTTGTCAAATAGAAGTTAATCAGAGGGGAAAAATAGCTTCCCATTTGAAAATCCAACGTTAACCTCCCTATAACCTTTAAAATTTCTATTCAACACATTTTTTCATAGAATGCGCCGTTTTAGATATATACAGTGTGGAAGAAAAATATGGAATAAATTCATTATTATAAAACAACGTTTCATGAAATTTTCTCGGACCCGTCGATTTTGCTTTTTAAAAAGACTCTTTTCTATACCAACGCATTTGCGAGGTTCATTTGTTTTCGCGTGATGACGTCATCGGGTATTATTTTAAATAGAACCCCTATATTTTTCATCGGATTATTGTAGCTTAAGTTGCTGAATTCAAAAATATATAATTTCAACACTTTATTCCTTCAACTTTCCGAGAAAAAAAATAATAACCGATCCAATAAACGCTGCAGTTGACAGATGTCAATTCTGATTACATTTTGTTTAGCTGCCAGAAACAGTTTCTGAGGTGACTTGATTTAATTTGTTGTTTTTGCTATCAAAAGATGTAATATTCTAACATGCAATCTAATAAAACAAAATAATAAATTACGGGGTCAAATACGATTGCGGCAACCAGAATTTAATTATTAATTAATTAATTAGTTACTTATTGTTAAATTGTTTTAAAAATGAAGAGTCCTTATTTTGTGATACTGCCGATGAATTCACTAGATCCATTTTACTCTCAACCAACCCATTACAGACACAAATGGGAATATGCACATTTTTTTCAAGCCGATTTTATTGGATCGGTTGTAATTTTTTTTCGGAAAGTTCAAGGAATAAAGTGTTGAAATTATACATTTTTGAATTCAGCAAGTTGAGCTATACAAGAATCCGATGGAAAAATATAGGGGTTCTATTTAAAAAAATAACCGAAGACGTCATCACGCGAAAACAAATGAACGTTGGAAATGCGCTTGTATAGAAAAAAGTCTTTTTAAAAAGCAAAATCGACGTGTCCTAGGAAATTTCGTAAAACCTTGTTGTTTTAGAAATAATAAATGTGTTCCATACTTTTCTTCCACACTGTATAGCTTTCTCAAGTTAAATGGACCACCCGGCATATTATCTATCGTAACGTATTGTATATCGTATAATCTCCCCTAACTTTTTACCCATTATTCGGGATCACCCTGTTTGTTTCGTCCAAATAAAATTAACGGGAAATTCACAGTTAAGTTAATAGAACTGTTGTTCACGTTTTACCCAGATTAATTAATTAAACTTATATTAAATTCGAAACTGGACCAAATTTAACTTAATCTTCTGTTTACATTATCTCCTAAATGATATTTTTTAAATAAGTGTGGTAATTGAATAAAAACAGAAAATAGATGTTGTCTTGCTAAATTTTGACTCTTAATTTTAGTAGTTATTCTCTTAATACATGTACTGCTGGTTGCATAATCTGTGACGTCACCACTAATGCGATCTAGTGAATATTATTTCTGAGATTAGTGCCTTAAAATTATTGTTTCAAATAGATCTACAAATAAGAAGCCGTAATGGCGAAATCTGAACTTCGAAGTGATCAGAGGTTAGGTTAACTGATGGTTGTCATTCTTTTGGGAAAAAGTAGATAGGTAGAGGGTAGAGATTTAACCATAATAGATTTTAATTTATGGGACTATTTAAAATAAAGAATTTTTGAAGCAATTATATTGATTTACTAAAATATTAAATAAGTATTGCCAACATTTTATTGATTACTGAAAAAAAATTAATGTATGGGCAACATTTCACTAGATGATGACATATAAAACTGCCACAAATAATCTGAAAAAAACGCTTGGAACTACGTCTAGATACTTCAGGATAATGTTTGAATGACTTTTTCCTTTGTATTTTTTCTTTATTAAATTATTTGTTATTTTTTAATTGCAAACAAAAAATTCTATTTTCATGTTGATATTTTCTGCACCCTGCAAAAAATCCAAGTTTGTTTGTGATTACGGAATATTTGCAAATATTTGATTACTAATAAATGATAACCGCAAAATATAAAAACATTAAGTAAGCTAAACAATTTTGGCAACGTCCAATTAATGTAAACTGATTGCTTAATGATCCACTATTTTTTTAAACAGCACGATAGCTGGTTATTTTTGCCCAAGATCTAATCGGAAAAGCCGTTAGTATTACAACTTAATGTAAATTACATGCTACCTCCCTGCGAAATTACGATATAACTTTTGGCAGTAATTAATTACAGTTAATGACGTCAGTGCACTCTACAGTAAATACAAAAGATGGATGAAAATCGCGGTCGTAGAACCCGAAAGTAAATTTCGAGGAAATAAAAAAAAAATTAAACCCTTACGGATAATATAGATTTACTTTACACTGTCAGTTTCCTTTTTACATTACTGTAAAAGTATTAAGCGCAATTTTTCTTACAGATTGTATCTATAAAGTACCTAATTCGTGCTCTTTGACATTGAATATACAGGGTGTTGCATCATTAAAAATAAGAATACTACTTTATGTATACCTACGTATTTCGGTAAACCATTACAAATCAGATAACACAAAATACATATCAGAAAGTTCACTATTTATATGACTCTAAATTAAAAACAATCTAAACAAATGTTACTAATGAAAAATCACATAACCTAGTATATCGAAATTATTAAATGCATTTCCAAATTGAAATTTACTTGTGGACATATTACATACGCAATTAGCCACCCTCAACGTATACCTAGCATGCTTGATTTACATAAACAATTTCTTTTTGAAGTAGCGATGTTTCGATAATGGTTGATAACTTAAGATTCCACCAAATCAAAACCTCCGCCTAGATTCGTCCTAAACGGCCGTAAGGACCCTCTAATTAGAAGCTACAAGCCGACCAAAGTTAGTTTTCGAAAAGGGAACTTGCCAGGTCTGCTTGTTTGATCTGCAACTTAAAATAATCATGCAGTAAACTGCTGGATCTGTCTTTTCGTTAACGCAGTTACGAACGGCCTGTACTAATAAACCAATGCGACTTTATGTTCGGGGTAATAGCCAGAGAATTACTTGGAACCGTTTTTTTGTTTATTTGTCAAATAGTAGCAGATGCATTAACTAGTTAAGGAGAAGCGTGATACTGGTTTATTAAAATCCGTATTTGTATTTCTTTTTCGAAGAATGAGAACACAAAAAACAATCTTATTCTGATTAAAGTTACCAATGTTAAAGCATAGTATGAAATAAAAACAGTTAACTATCGTGATAATAAAGACCATCGTTTTCAAAAATACACCGGAAGTTGAGCAGAATTTTTATAAAAATATTCTAAATTACAAAAATATGTCTGTGACTTACACGGTGTTTTTGCGGTTGATATTATTCGCAATTTCTGTTAAATTATACGATACGATTCAAAATTGTGTATGATTATATCGAGGGGGCAATCACTCATGGAAATCTTGTCACAAATCTTGCGAAATCACGAGAAATCTCGAGAAATGCTGCAAAATCACGTTAAATTCCACATTATCTGGAGGCAAATTTGCCCGTAAAGACTGTCAATATTGTCACCATGCGTCATTATCGATGTTATTATACTTACTTCCGTGTCCATTTCGGGAATAACGCAGGTCGCAGCTCGCATTATTATGCTATGGTGTTTGACCAACAAGGCAAAGCATGCGGTGCACGACACCTAGCACGGTTGTTTAGAACTACTGGAAGGCTGATTTTCTTCAAAGTTTAATATTTTTTGTTTCATTTTATTGACTTTGCACTTTGACGTAAAATTTTGAATTAGTGCCCCCATCCACTAGGTTATCTAAAAGTTTGTAAACATTAAAACCGGACACTCCGTATCTAGGAGGCAGGGGAAGTCGGGGGTTAACTCAACGTTTTGAACCTTATGAAACAATTTAATTATTATGCAAAACTTAGAACAAAAAAGTTATTTCTAAGAAACTGTTAATTTCATATTTTTTGTTAATCTGACAGTTTCAGCCAATGTAGTAAAACGTAATTTTTCGTGTCTTCGCCACAGGCATCACATATATTTTTTTGTTGTACAGGGGCATGACTAGGATCCTGCAAAAAATCAATTTTTTAACCAAGAATGTCGCAATTTTGAGTAATCTTAGACAGATTTTTTTTTGTTAGGTCATACATCGGGATGTTTTTGGAATTTTTTCGATAACTCCACACACAGGGTGTCTGTAAAAGTGAGGGCCAAAATATGATGATCTATTATTAAATTAAGTTACTTTAGTCCAAAATTCTATAGTTTCCGAGATATGAGCGTCGCAAATACAATGTTATGTTAGTTTTTTTTTGTTAACAATAAATTGTAGAAAATACATCAAACAGTACAGAGGAATTTTCTGGCATGAGAAATTATAGAAGACGCCACCTACAGTATTTCACATGAATTTAAATCGTCATAACTTTTTTGTGCCTGTACGTCCAGTACAGAGTGTCTCTAAAAAATCCGGACAAAATTCTGCCACATTTTTCTAGAGCCTATATGATCTAACCCAATTTATCTTGGTCCAAAATTTGATAGTAATGGATTGAACAAAGTATGAAATAAGACAATTGGTTTATGTTCCTGAAATAAATTCCTATCCAAAAAATTCAAGACGATGACGATGTTTTAAAATCTAAATAGTCACCGCCCGTTTCGCCATTCAAAACAAATAAAAGGGGGAGTGACTACTCAGATGTTATTCTAATTTAGAAAACGTCTTGCTATAGACATCCTTGTCTATCGCACGGATTTCTATACTTTACTTTGTCGCTCTCATGTAACGGCAGATGAACCATCACCGTTTTCCAACCTTGTATATATCTACTCGATGCATTACATGCTATGCTATCTATTTAGAAATTCAAAAACTATAGAATCTCATGATAAAATACAATTTGTAATATTTTTGTCACGTGACGAATCGAAAGTTCAAGAGGAATCAGCTATTATTGTACACATAGCATCAAATTACTAAAATATTATGTCTCGTAACTTTGAGGTGAACGTGTAAATTGAACAGATGTGAGGTGAAATGTGCAGAAGTGACAAAAATAATTAAAAACAGAACGGTGTATGTATCAGAACCGATGCCTGTAATAAACGCTGATAGGAAATATCGCGTAAGTTAACTGGAGTGTTACTAAAGTACTCGTGTTTCATAATTATTTAGTTCGCGGGTATCGCTTCATTCTAATCAGGATATTGAGTTACGATTTAATATAATTAGCGAGTAGGTACTTAGTAGTTTGGAGCATGCTGCTAACATAAAACGGATTATTTAAGTATACCTTCACCCTGATTGATAGCATGCGGTATGGACCACCGAAGACTTAGACAATAATCTAAATCATCCAACTCCAAATCCAAGAATGTTTGGAAATGTTTGTCAACGTCTTTCGGAGTCATGCTCATTTCAGAAGGGTCCAGTTCCTGGAAGACCTTTCAGTGTTAGAACGAGTTGGAAGAAGCTATTCTAGAAGATCGTTGCAAATCTTAATGTGAATCATACAACAAAATGTTGACTTTACCGCTGACATATTGTTTACCGACGAAGCAAATTTTTCCAGAGATGCTTATAGTATGATCTTCCACAATAGACACGTTTGGTCTGATGAAAGCTCTAATGCCATAATGGAATCTCGATTTCAACATCAGTTTTCTTTCAATCAATGTATTATAAAGAATTTTGCAATGTATTATAGGGAATGCGTATATAATATTCTATACAGGGTGTTATGTATTCAGCAGTACAGATATGACAAAATAATATTTAACTAAGTGGATTCCCACAAGGTCACAGTATTTTTGGCGTGTCAACGTTATATTTGCGTCTACCTACAAGATATCAAACGACGTTTCTAGCAGTAAATGTCGCAAGTTAATTTTCTTATATGATTTTGAACACCGTCGTAAATATCAAAATTCTTATCTCTCGAGCCGTTACGCCTATCTCCTTAAAATAATATGCAAAACAACGGTAAGTAGCATAAATTGTACACACATTTACGATGATATGTTAATTTCAATAAGCAGATAGCCAGTCTTGATAATTTTTATTCGTATTTCCATACACATCAAAATTGTAAAAGCTTAACTCGTTTTACTGCCTGTCATAATCATATACTCAAATATTATCTATCAAAGGAGGAAATTATTTATTGAATCGAAGGTATCAAATCAATTGAGATTACTGCTAGTTTTGATGATCCGCCAGGGTCAAATCTAGGACCACTATTATGTTTGATATTCATCTCTGATGTATACAGGGTGTCTCATAATTAGCTGTCAACCCTGAACATGCCGATTCTATGATCAAAACTAAGTCAAAAAGTTCATATGAACATGGGTCCGGAAATGCTTCCTAAGGGCACAGGGACCCATTGAAGAGGGTGTATTGGAAATTATTTTTTTGCAATATCTCTCCATCGCGTTGTGATGAATGAAATTTAGTATACACAGCTAAATTTTGATGAGCAATTTGACTAATTCATTTATTTCCACAAGGTCCATTGGGGTGGGTACGGTGGGTCCCTTGGTATTTTGCGTGTGTAACTTTTTTGCAGCTTAGTGTATCCATCGAAACAATCGATTCTCCTACCTGTTTTATTTGAAAAAGATATACTGCTATACTACTTGCTGAAGTCGGTAGGAGTAACCATTTTTGAAACAATCCTATTTGAAATGCTCAGTGCACCGAGTAAAAACTGTTTTGGTTTTTCTAGTGGCCTTTTCTGCTGAAAATATAGCAAAATGTTACTTGAAAAAGTTGTTCAGAATGGTAAATTATGCAGACGTTCAAAATTTCGAGAAGAATTTTATCAAAGCAGGCCGATCTTCTCGAAATTTTGCACGTCTCCATAATTTATCATTCTGAACACCTTTTTCAAGTAACGTTTTGCTATATTTTCAGCAGAAAAGGCACTTTACCTAAAACCAAAATAGTTTTTACTCGGTGCACTGGGCATTTCAAATATGATTATTTCAAAAATGGTTACTCCTAACGACTCTATCGACTTCTGCAAAGTATACCTTTTTCAAATAAATCAGGTAGGAGAATCGATTGTTTCGATAGTCAGATGGATACACTAAGCTGCAAAAGAGTTACAGACGCAAAATACCAAGGTTTTCCGAGTTGTTATGCTGTGACCTAGTTAACTGGTCGCTGTCAGCAACAGAATTAATGTGCACAGCCGTAGCTGAGAATCCTTGACCTGCTCTTATAGTTCCCGGGTTAGACTCTGTGAAGGCGGACCCGCTGCAAATCACACCCTATACTTTTAAAGGCTTCGCTGCCCTCTTCAGCTCGGTATCTTCAGTGGTGACTCCGCAAAAGCTTTAGGATCACTCTTTGGCTAAACATATGGCGACGTTAAACATTTCCTGTGTTAAAATTTTCATAGATCATGGTGCACTTCACTTTTTTCGTAATGTTATACCCAAACAACTGGATAAGAGGTATTACATTCTGCTGCGCTAATCTAACTGATATAATTTGTTTTAGTCCTAGATATATTTTGTTCTTTAAGTACTTTACAAAATAGAATCGTCCTATCTGTTTCTACAGGTGGTAAATGTATATGTTTAGTTTAAGGGGAGGTTATGTTAAAATGTATTTCAAGGTTAAATTTTATCACCTTAAATGTTTGTAGTGTCACGGATTTCCCAATCCGTCTTTTTTTCTTACTTCTAGAAAAACAATCCGTTAATTAATCACTTCTTTATTAACTGCTCAGTACACTACTGACTACTAATTACAGGTCAACTAAACACTTATTTAATTAATCGCTTTGATCTCTCTAACTAAACACTTCACTTCAACACTGTAATACAAGACTAATACAAGACTAACTAACTCGGCCGTCTATTCTTCTTTTATAGACCAAACGAATGTTCTAGGTATATTCTAGCATCTCTAGACCCATTTTCTCGAACGACTGGAACGCTTCGCGTCGTTTCCACAATTTTCTAGTAACGCCTCGATTCACGGCATGTTGTTTGTTTACCAGAATGGCGTAGGTGCGATCGGGGCAATCTTAGGCAATTCGCGGTGCCACAGTCGTCGGTTTGGGA
The DNA here is from genome assembly GCA_025584915.1 of Monochamus saltuarius. Classification (NCBI taxonomy): domain Eukaryota; kingdom Metazoa; phylum Arthropoda; class Insecta; order Coleoptera; family Cerambycidae; genus Monochamus; species Monochamus saltuarius. The sequence continues at coordinate 10,269,650 of CM046722.1, forward strand.
GTGAGTGGGGCAAATTCCGTGACAGTAGTATGTATTTCCCTATAACTGTTAAAAATAACGGCGACGTTTCTAACATGTTATGTAGATTTGTAATAGAGTTTCTTAAATACAAAGAATTAGCTATAGTTTAACGTATGTGTTATTTGTATTGTGAAAAAAGCTTATTAAGTTTACATTTAATTCACGATTTTATAAATGCACATTGAAAGTAAGTTGTAAAATTTAAATCAAAACGTCCAACGAGGAGAGATCAAAAAATTAAGTAATCCTTTTGATTTGCCGGATGAAGAATTTAAATAAATGATTTAGATTAGTAACGTTCAATACCTGCGGCAATTTATTAACGAATTAAGACCATTTTTGGCAGTTCCTCCGAGACAAAAAGTATTCTGGCAGAGCTAAAGGTAAAGTTACTGCTTTCTGATTTTATTTTTTGCGACATTATTATTTTTAACATCAGGTAGTTACCAGACAGGTATTGGTATTGGTTTAATTTAGGACTGTCAAAAATTAGTTGGTAACTGTATTACACAGGTAACCAATGCTGTTACCGAACATTTGTTGTAGAGATAGGTATATGATGTTTCCACAAACTCAGTAAATACGGAACCACATAAAAACTGAATAAGTTTTATCAAGAATAGTTTAGTCTAAACAGCTTTAGTTTTATCATAATTAAATTAATTATCATATTTATATCATTAAAATTAAAAAACAATTATCAAATTGTCAACAAACAAATAAGCATGGAATACACATGTCTGTTACCTACATAATGACATTCAAGGAACTTGCAGAAAGCAGGTGCTGACGTGTGTTCCTCAATAAATTCTTCATCAGGCAAATCAAATGGATTATTTTTTTTTATCTTTCTTCACTGGATGTTTTGATTTAAATGTTACAATTTACTTTTCATGTGAATTAAATGTACATTTAATAAGTCATCCATTTTCACAATTCAAATGATTCAAATGACACCTAATTCCTTGTCTTTAACAAACTCTGTTAAAATTCTACATCGCTGTTATTTCTTAACAGTTACAGGGGAATATATACTACAAAAATTGAATGTGATGATAACATATAACCTTGAAATTACCAAAATGGGGTACCTACATACTTGGGCTGAATATATCAACTTTATTACAAAGTCTATAATTGAGTTACAGGACTTTTCAGCATAGCTTTAGGATTAAATTTTGTTCTATTGCCAAATTTGGTACAATATATTTTTTCAATTTTTAATAGTGTAGTGTATTAAAATTAAATGATACCAAACTGCAAGTAGGTACCTAATAATTGTAGATTTTCCATTCCCGTAGATATACATAAGGTCATCCAACTTATATAGAATTTGCATGTAGTTTCTTCAAGGTATCCCGTTATGGTTCTCGTAGCTGGCCTAAATATGTTTAATTCATATGTTTACCTACATCTATTGCCCTGGCAGAGTTCGCAAATTATAGTCGGATTCCATTAAATACTTATTTAGTCCTTCGGCTGTTCAGGAACTTCGTTACCGCAATGGAAACTATATGGCTTTCTCCTATAACCAGCCACACTTAATGATCCCTTTCATACGAAACGAGATCAAAGCCTCCATTTAAAATCGCGTCTTCCTAAGCATTGTTTATACTAAGAGCAATCTTCAGTCGCATTATTTCCTCGCTACATGACCCATTTTCTGCCAACAATGAAACGGGCCGATATAAATGATGTACCTGGCCCGACTAGAGCTACTCACTCGTAGGTGGAACGGTCTGGTCTAGTTAGTCCCTTCCGTGGGCACAACTATCGAACCGAATTTCGCAAAATCGGTACAAGACGGCCGGGTCTGACCCTTCCGCAGCCGTTTTACGGGTGGCAATGGCCTTGGCGATATTTTGCAAGGCGTTATTAATTCGGTTGCCGTCCTTGTGGGATTTCATTTCTAGGAAAGATCCCCCTCAAGTTAGATTACGGGAATATCATTATACCTATTCACTGATTACATCGAATTTTGCTTATACAGTGCCGCGAAGTTAACATTCGCACTTCGAGGGGCTTGTTCGGGTTATGTGGTTCTAGTTTGCCGAAGTTAACAAGAAAAATTGCGTAGGTACTGAATGGAAATAGAATATGTACAGTCTATTTTAATAATAATAACACTTTTTAAAACGAATTTAGCAACTCGTTTTGAACTGCTGACGTATTCGTAATGAAATCTACTTTCATTTACCTTTAACATCAGTTTTTGGTTGTTCCATTCACCGAGTTTTAATGAAATTTCTTTTCAGAACTTCCAATACCTCATGAACTGTTTTAGGAAGTGTAATAGATTATACATTAAGGTAGTCGTATTTCTAGGCACAAAATGAGCAAATTTTTGGGGTCTTTAGGTAGGTACCAAAGTCTCGAAAAATTAAACATGTAGGATAAAAATGTTAAAAAATATATTGTCATAGATTTCTAAAACTTGGCTAAGACTATTGCTATTTGTTCCTGTTTCTTTGGTATCCTTCATAACAGTTATTAAAATGTTTAAAATAATTTATCTTTGTAGAAAACTACTGTTCTTACTCGTCTCGATTCTAATGCTTTTAACAGAAATAAAAACTAAAAATAAGAAAAAATATGAAGTGAAAGAAAATGAACTGTACAGCAAAATAAAATCCAATGTAGAATATTTGTATATACAGTGCGAACGCCTGTTGTGGCACGCTCTTAATACACAGTCTCCTGTTTACCTAAGTGCAAAACGCTCGAGCAGGTCGATTTTGTTTTTAAAAAAATTCGTTATGTCCGGTAATGCAAACTTTTCTACTGCCCACACCTTCCCACTCACGATGGCGTCATCAAATTTTTTAAATGGCTACTAAATTTTTTTATTACGAATTATAGTTTTCCTTGAAATTCTGCGTACAGCAAATATCTCGTTACATGGCATTACCATATTTTACGAAATATAAGCGTTTAAAATTTCAAAATGAGTATTGAAATGGCCATGGCAAAATAAAAATGAATTGAATATATGGCATAGGCTGTTACATGACAAATTTCCAAGATCAAAAATTCCTGAAAATTATTTTTTAGATTTATTTCAATTTTTCCTCCCAATAACAGAAATTAATCAGTATGAGTATTACTATGTAAATAAAGTTTAATAAGTAGATATATTTATTTATTTGCCATTCCATGCTAAGAAAATATAGAAGAATTATGGCAATGTTACTTTTCTACACATGTGTTCATTAATATTCTCGTCCTGCCCACTACACATAATAAGTTTCGGTGTAGAGTGTTGCTTTAGTGAGAATTTGTGTTGTCGTGGTTTTTCGGCGTTTTTTGATAAAATTTGTATTCAAATTGTTAAGAAAAGATGACGTGCCAATATATGGAAAATTGAGTTCTCCTATCCTGAATTGTCTCTTCATAGGTAACTTTAATCAATTGGAATTGTCAAAACTCGCTCAGAAATTATTTGCGGCAAATATGCTACGTTGCATTGTGTCGGAAATTTCAAGTTCTCTGCTTTCTTTATCATATTTGCATAATGGTTGATACGAAACAAACAGTTTATGAATGAATAGTTCTGTCTTTCTTTGCATATAAGTAGAAATATGCAAGTCGAAATATAAAAAATATGGGCATAACTATCCTCAGAAGTTAGTCAAAATATGTTTAAAATATTGAAAATATCCAAACAAAAAATATTTGAAAAATACAAAATTATTGTTCCACTTGAAAACAACTACTACTACAGCAAACAAAATACAGCTTCACTTAGACACAAAACACAATCCACGTCATAACTTTAAAAGCACAATCAAAAATAAAATGTAGTAATGGATTATTTGCCTACTTGGACATAGATATATTCTAGGTAGACGGGTAGACCGATCTATTCCAAAATTGAAAGACTGAAAATGCCTTCCAAACATCTATGAAATTTTACATTTTTTTATTTCGACTGAATTTATGTTATTTTTTAAGAATATATGCAAATATTTCAAAAAATGTAAATACTATGCTTTGTATATTTGGACTAGCCTACTTATAAGCCTATGCTGTAACCTGAATATGCGCAGCCTGCTATGCCCTACTTATGATTTGGGATCATCTGAATTAGGTTAAGTTTGAGCCGTATTTTTATTTTGTCTTCATCATTTACAGTTAAAATTTCCTGATTGTATTTTAATATTTGTGAGGAAGACAATTGTAACTGTCTTCGGGAACTTTTTGATCGTAGTTTCTGTAACTACGATCTTATATTCCCCGTATCCCCGTTGAATTATGCCGGTACAGTTATTGCCCTAGTTGTTTGCTACTGTCCCGTAAACTGTTACACGGCAGTGGGAATACAACTTCCCACGGCGCGCTTTCCAACTTCGGGCCAGTTTGTTTAACTGATATTGTCTTATCCCTCCCCCTCCCCTCGCACCTGTGTATTGCCCCCCGGACGAGGAAAATAATTAAGCTGAGTGGATCGACAAACGGAACGAACGAAAAGGCGAAATCCGGTTTCTATTTACCGTTTGTCCAACTTCTCAAAGCGGAGAAGAAGTCGTATATATTCGCCCGGCCTCCGGAATTATCTCCCCTTATGTTTTTCTCGAAATAATGAAGCCGGCCCGTAACTAAGAAGACCATTATAGATCGATCTCCATGCCTTTAATGTCTTTATGAAGTACTTAGGATCATATCTTTTGTCTTTTTGGCCGCTTAATCCCCGGATCGCGGAGTTCCATTCTACTTTAACTTAACTTTCGTCGTTCCTGGGAATAACTAGCGCGGAGGTCGATGATAGATTTTTTCCGATAGGACGACGTTAAGCTTTCGCCTCCGCCGTGAACGGGTTTTTAATAAAAAATAATATCCGCCCTAAGTATTCCCCGGAATATGAAAATGTCGGGAGTTATTTTTGCGATATCGGAAGGACGCTCTTCACAATATTGTTTCTCTTTACCAAGACGTTCATTGAATTATGTCTTTCTGTAACATGTCAAATGCAGGGTGACCCTTAAATAGATATAAATATTTTAACCAGCAGTACAGTTCACACATAATAGTTTCTTTTTTACAAAAAATCAATAAGAAAAAAGTCAAATTTTAAATAAGTTTCGTGATTTTTCAATAGAAAACTTGTTGAGGATCACTGATCCGACTCGTATATTAAGATTTTTAAAAGTCATGGTGAATGTGTATTCCCCAACGTTGCCAGTGTTACACTAATGTCTTGGAATAGACTTCAAGAAAGTTATACTTAATTAGAATTTTTAGACATGTCAAAGAATAATTGAAATATTTTTATTTATAAAAATATTAATGACCACCTTCTCCCCTTTGCCATTCCTATACCAATAAAGTAGTCCATGCATTTAAGTACATGAAATTGAAACATAAACTTGATTCTCTACTCACAGTTATCCTAAATTTAGTCATTATCCAATTTTATTATACTCCAACTAATTTATCACAATACATAATATTGTTATCACTGATTATCACTGCTGAACAGATAGGTATGTTTTTACCATGTCAGCTTTTTCACTGTTTGAATAATGCGACATATTTTACTTAATTACTTTATTTCTTCAAAAATACACAAGACACTTAAAAGAAAAACACTGTCCGTGAAAATAATAAAACGCATTTCTTAAAGAAACTATTAGTTTATTTCAGTTTCAGTTTAATTTACGTGTATTGAAATTATCAAATCCTTTTCCACAAATATTACATGTTTTGTTTCCATTTTTACCTTGTCTTTACCACACTTTTTCCTTTGCCCTGTACCCTACCAGTGCACCGGTATCAATATAATCTTTTCGTCGATTTCGACTATCAATCCAAGAGAATGGGGCTGGTGGGGGACATTTCGCCTACTGTCAGTGACACCTGTGCCTACGACACCAGCTTCTTTTTTTGTATGCGATGGACACTACTTTAACATATTTTAATTTGCCTTCTCTTGATATTGAACGCACACATCAAGTTAGTTATGTTGTTATTCCATGTTTTGTGTTTATTTTTAAAATCCGTTTCACACACTACGCAACTACAAAGTACAAAATGGCTAACACCGACACAATAAATAAATACATAAAAAAATAAATGTTTACTGTAGCTGACATGTACAAATAATATGAATAACTACTAAACTGCGTACGCGAAATGTAGCAAAGCTGCATCTAGTAGCCATTAGTTACTCCATGCTGGACCTGAGAGGCCACAAAATCTTGTCTGGTAAACTGGTTGTTACTATTGCTATGAAATATTACCAATAAGTTCTGTCAATTATTGCTACAGTCAGTTCATAAAATTGATACGAAAACATATTCACAATGAAAATTATTATTGAAGTTTATTACTTCCCAAATAATGTAATAATAATAATAATAATAATAATAATTGCTTTATTGCCCAACAGAAATTCCAGTTACAGGGCAATTACAGAAAAAAAACAAAAGCTAAACTAATTATAGTACAATATCTAAAATAACAATAATAATAATCATATATAAATAATACCTATTCCTTATACATTAATATATTATGATATATACATATGAGTGCTACAGACTTAAGTAAAAACATCATCATTCAAATTCAGAATAGCTATTTGCATAAGTTCCCTTAGTGTACATACATTAATATCACAAAGGTAACTAAGCTTATTATAATTATCACACATCACAAAAATTGGCGATTTGAATAGCAAATTTGTCTTCGGTGCACAACAATAAAATGTTACATTATGTCTGATCGATGGTCTAGGCACAGCAAAGTTCAATTGACTCAGAAGATCCCGACAATCAATCTGACCATTCAAGAGCTTATACAGAAAATAAAGTGCAGAACATTTGTGCCTTAAATTTAGACTAATTAAATTAAATCTGTTTTTTAACAGGCTATAGTATAGGCTATACCTCTCTCAGGATATACACCATCCATTTTAAATGCTAAATATTTCAAAAATTTTCTTTGTATCAATTCAATGTCAACTTTGTAACGTCTATAGAAAGGATACCAAATCACACAACCATATTCAAGTTTGGAACGAACATAAGAATAATATAATAGTTTCAACGCGTCAATGTTAGTAAAAGTCCTACAATTTCTAATAATAAACCCATACATTTTCATCGCTTCACTTATTTTCAAAGAAATATGTTGGTTGAATGTTAGCTCATGGTCAAACAGAATGCCTAGATCTTTATAAGAGTCAATGCGATCCAAAACTATGTCATCTATTCTGTAATTATAATAACAAATACTTTTTTTCCTACTGTATGAAACAATTTTACACTTAGAAGTATTCAAGTACAATTGATTGTTATTACACCATGTCAATAATTTATTAAGGTCATTTTGAATCTCTTGACAATCCTCAACACCATTAATGTCTCTATATATCTTCAAATCATCAGCAAAAAGGTTACGACAATTAAGAACATGACTCAAATCATCTATGAAAAGTAAAAAAAGCAAAGGGCCTAGGTTAGACCCCTGAGGTACCCCTGACGTTGTTAAATATCCCGGAGATTTAAAACCATTATATTCGACATATTGTTCTCTTTGACTAAGATAGGATGAAATAAAGTTTTGAGCTGGGGCAACAAAACCAAAGTTACCCAATTTATTTAATAATACATTATGACTAATCATATCGAAAGCTTTGGCAAAGTCAGTGTAAACTGCATCTACCTGTCCCTGACTGTCAAGAACTTCAAAAGCAAATTGAGCGAATACAGTTAAATTTGTCATGGTTGATCTATTATTCAAGAAGCCGTGCTGAAATGGAGATAATTGATTATGCACAGAAAGATATATGCGGTTATACAAAACAATTTCAAACAATTTTGCAAAATTGGAAAGGATGGAAATTGGTCTATAATTAATAATAAGGCTGTTATCACCGTTTTTAAAAATAGGACATACTCTGGCTGTTTTCCACACATTAGGAAATTCAGTAAATTTCACTGCCATATTAAACAAACAACAGAGTGGGGTAACAAATACACGTATACAATCTTTAACAACAAATGAGGGTATCCTATCAGGACCAGATGTGAATTTATTTTTAAGTTTATTAGCAGCAGCAAGAATCTCCACCTCTGTTATTGACTGAAAATGGAAAATATGTAATAATAATAATGTAGTCAAGATTCGTTTCCGATTATTGTTGTTGTTACGACTATTCTTCATCTTCAAAATTTTCCTTGCTGCTTTTGTAATATAAAATTAATGACAACAATTATGCTGAAAGCGTCAATAATAAGAATATTTAACGCAATTATCGAAAATCTTACAATCTTATAACTCACATACACACTACTGTCTTTCGATTTCTTTCCGTGAATTACTTGAGGTTGGCGTTTAATAGAAAAAAGAAAATCCATTGTTGATTATAATAATTTGATTGTTGAAAGCTGACATTGTTTCAAAATGTGCAACCACAATACATTTCAGAACTTTTTGTATATATTGTCATCAGTTGCGGGTTACTTATTCAGCTTAATAAAAATGGAAATGTTGCTGAATGTAAATAGTTTACCCGGAATGAAAAGTATGATCTGTCTATGAACCCGAGCCGTGTTTTCAGGTAATTCAAACCCAAAGACGTTGTGAGATACATAGAAGTAGATAACTTTATTTAATGTTTATTTTTTGGTTATCAGACGTACATGGGAAATTTAATAAGGTTTTGTGACTAGATATGTGACGTTCAAAGCTTTGAAGATTGTTTGCATTAAGTGTACAGGTGTTTCTAAAGGTCTGTGCGCAATGGTTATAGTCTCTATAAAGTTAGTTGGTCCAACATAAAAACGATCGATAGGCGCTTGAATAAAGGCAGACTGCCTAAACTAAGCACTTATTCATACTGTTACAGTGTTAGAGCACAGAGTTTAACGCTTATTCTATAACGAGTCAATCGAGTGTGGGTTTTACAACACAGTGTACCAATTGATTTTGGAAAGACTATACCCACATATTTCTCATCTCAATACCAAATTTTATGCATTCGCTGAACTTTTTGCCGCAAATGGTTATTTATTTTAAACCATTATTATCTTTTTTCTTCTAAATATAGTTGGCAAACCTAATTAAATAAAAATGAGTACTTACTAAAAAGATGTCACATATGTATGAGTTTACAGAAAATATCTATCACACCATCAGACTGCGAGTATGTCTAGACATGTGTAGATTTTTTAATAAATTTTCCCGAAACAAAAATTAACTGGCATCGCAATAAAATGCGTCGGTACCGCATACAATCGCATTTTATGCAGTTATTTAAATATTTGGGATGCCTACTTGGCTTTATTATGATTTCCAGACATTTATTGTTTTTATTATTCTAGATTTAATCCGTAGATACCGAAAAGCTAGCCGGAATTCAAGATAATTAAACATTCAAATACAGATTTCAAGTGGTAATGTGACTTACCTCATTAACTCGCATAATTAAATATATATGGAGAAAATAATCTTGATTTGAATGTCTGTGCCTAATGATGTGGTGTCCCATTTTATTTATTTTAAAACATTTTCATTGTGTACAAAAAAGAATTCAAGGCGCTCAGATATAGAAAATATACAAAAAATGCAATAAAAATAATTTTATTATCTACATAACATCCATTATTTGTAGTGATACAGCGATATAACAGTTTTTGCTAATTTTAAAACACTAGATAATAAAAATAGTTATTTCCAAGTTTTTATATTTGTATTATCAATTACCCAAGGTCGAAAATAATAGTCACTAATTCACATCACATAGATGAGTACGGGATTACCTAGGCGTGGCACTTGAGAAGGGTTCAAAGCACACAAAATTACCAAAAATAAGTTGACGTCGAGTGAACTTAACAGATTACTTTGCAAAACAGTAAACCAATACACATATTATTGCAATTTTCATTGTTATGTGGTGTTAATAAGTTTAATTTGAACTAGTGACAATTAACCGTGACAGTTTCAGGATAAAAATGACGGAAAATGGTATAGTTGATAAAATTCGTTAAGTCACACTTATTTTTTGATCTCGCGGCCTAATTCCTTCATACATGCCATCACTCGATGTTCCTTACTTGTTAGATTAGAGCATTTACTACTTTGAGAATACGCAGTAGAGTTTAAATCCTCCATTCTTAAAATCACTAATAAATTAATTACACAATAATAATAATATAATAATAATATCTCTACCCCTCATTCTAATCACGAGGATTAGCCCAGAAGTCGAAGACTTGTGCGGGAGAGGGGGCGGCATATTATTATTAAGCAGGCCGCATTTGCGCCCAGGAACGACTTACGTTGGTAGGCCCTAACCACCATTCAGTGCAGGAATGAGGGAAACCTGGAAAACCTCATTAATTAGGGGGGTAGTCAAATGTCAACCGGTATCAATCTCTCACATGGACCCAAGCCAACATTATTCCGCCCTACCATACCCGCAGAGAGGGTGCCAATCTCTCCACGAATATAGCTCATAATTAAATTAGGGCAATGTGACAGAAATAGTAAATAGCAGATTTTAACCCTGCAGTAGAAAATCCATTAACTGTTCCTTTGAAAATACTGGACTTATATCGGATACTGGATATTTTTAGAAAAAATTGCTTTGTGTATATAATGATATAGCAACCACATGCGAACATTCTACGATTGCTCAAGCAATAATTTCATAATTAGAACAAATTTAAGTTTCTAAAACTTAAATTGTTTGTTAAAACCGTAGTTCGACTATAAAATAGTGTATGAAATTCGTTTATAATGCACGATTATGGCATTCGTGAAATTAGCGCTAAAATTCATTCGTGCCATAATCTGTTGCATTATAAACTAATTTCATAATACACTATTATGGGCCACCCTGTAGACGCGTCGATGATCTGTAATTTCAGATCCTCGCGAAATATTTTCTAATTCTCTTTGCACTTGCATTATTTTTTTGTAGTTCTCTCTCAGAAACGGAGGAAGCTACGAGTACGGCTTAATCTTCTGGGAAGGGAACAATAAAAGCCCCCTGCAATATGCGAGCTTTGCCGGATAATAACTTATAATTCCGGTAATAAAAATAAAATCGCCGGCTACCGCTCGCCTCGCATCGGACAGAAAAATCCGACATCCATCGCGCAACAGTATTTCATTTCGTCGTTAACATTATTTCAATTCCCCCTGGAATTCCACAGATAAAATTAATTTCAGCAGCGGCACGCTGTTCCAGACAATAAATAAATAACAATAAATCCAGCGCCTAAAAATAAGAAATGCCAAAGATAAAGCCCCGGAATGCGTCGCTGTGTGTGTGTACACCATCAAATATTAAATACTTTTGAGGTATGGAAATCTATCGGCGCCCGGACACAACAATGCGAAACAGCCAGTGGCGTTTACGGGCATTTCACCGGAGCTGCGGGTTTATTTATAGCCTCGAATTTATGTACCGCCGCGGTCATAATTAATGCCATTAGAAACGGGAATTTTTAACCTGGTGCACGGTAAACCACTTACATGTCGGCGATTATGTTGCAGCTTGTACGCAGGCCTTTCCAATCCAACCAGATACGTGCGCTGTCATAACTACATTTTTCACGTTGACATTCCTTGATTTGAGAAGTCCCTGGACCACAGTATACTAAGCAATCAGTAGGGAAACTCAGCTTTCCCGCGTCTTCCAAAAATCCGCCATGTTGTTGGCGACTGACAGTTATTACTATAATTTCTCAATCAATACCTCAATTTATATGAAACTACACTGGATTACAACAGTTAATTAAGAATTAATGCAAAGTATTATTTATAACTACGAAACAACTTTGGTTATGTTTACGCCAAATTATTAGCTATTTTTTCGTATGTTCTGTGGAATCCGCCATATTCTTGGCGCCTTGGCGTGGGGGTATTTAAAAACTGCCAGATATATTTCATTCATAAATTGTCTAAGATTCCGTACTACTGCTTAGTATACTGTGCCCTGGACATACTTTAATGAGAAGTGAGGTTAAACGGAAAAATATTCAAAGAAATTATTAAATCTTTGGCTTTTCAATGTAGTTGACTTTATTTATTAGTATTATTTATTTATTTATGTATTTATTTATTTTTGAGATAAACACGAATATCTAATTGATTTTTTAGTGAAATGTAGGGTTAAATGTGCTACTGAAACATTCTTCCATTAGTTTTAAGAATGATATACTTGCATTTCGCCAAAATGCACCATTTTAGAGATGATTGCATTTAACGTATTTGTTAAGGGCTCCGTATTCTTGAAACAGTGTTTTCTACAAATACAAGTAATTTTAGACCTGTACGGTAAACGATATTTCTTACAAGGAACAGAAGTCACCTTATATAGCTGTAACTATTCTTCTGTGTCGTGAAAAGAGCTTTAAGAAATCCATTGACAGTAAGTACCTATATTTAGGTGTACCTATTTGTAATTATTATGTACAAAGACCTAACAATCCTGATATGGTATATGAACGACCTTGTCACATATTCAAGACCTGTTTGCTGTCATAATTCTGTTACCGATGGTCAGTTTAGTACAACATATGGCAAAATAAAGGCACTAATATTCCGTACACCCTGTATATACCTGCATAATTAAATCCAACAGAAAAAAATTTCTTGGTTTTTGCGTAAAAAATGCATAACTAATAACGAAAAATGACTTGTTTTGACAGGAAATTATTTTATTTTTAGTTGTAAAAGTAAAATGAAACGTCGGCGTCGATTTTTTAAATCCAATTTTAGCAGTGTTTTATACCCACTAAATAAATTGTATTAAATTATTTTATTATCTTAATTAATGGACAAGGTCTGTGTTTGCTTTACCTTGCATCTAACAGGTTTTAGTTTGTCACATGGTACTATTGTTTGCAATAATAATGACGCTCATTAAAGTGAATTTTGCGATTTCTTTAGAACTTTTGATGTACTTGTAATGAAATCTATTTCACATTTTTAATATTGGTTATTAGTTGTTTCACTTACCGATAGAGATTTAATGAAACTTCTACTCAGAATTTCAAAAACTATTTTAAGAGAGTGTCATTATTATTGCAAACGATTGTAGATACTGCAAAAGCCAAATTTTGGGAAAAAATTATTCTGCGGACTAATGCCCCGACCAGCATCAGAAACCCTATAGCAAACAATCATAGTAATTCGTCAGATAGGAGGATTTCAATCGCAAGTAGTACCCGCAATATGGCAGGTCGCTTATTGTTGGAAATGCCACGTCCAGCATGGATTAACCATTAACCAGTGACTATTAGATGTAGCTACGTGCTACACACTTGTACTCATAATATAAGGTAGTCCAAATAAAAATCAGTTTTGGATTCTTCCGCATCGGAAACTGAACAACCCTGTATATTGTATGTTAATTTTAAAAATACAAATTTGAAATATTTAATCGATTGGCAAAATCAAGCATCCACCCAACTAACGGGTATAACAACAGTACAACTGACAGATTTAAAGTTGTTAAAGTTGATGTGCTATGGAGAAAGACTTTTAATCAGATAATGTACAAAGAAAATTCACCCAGGAGGCGACGGTTCTATTAGCGTAAAGCCAAACTATAATTTCCTAATTGAATAATTAATTAATAATACTTAGCAAGTGAAAATATGTTTTTTTCTTAATTTATATGACATCAGTTTTTAAACTGTTATTTATACACTCTAAAGAAAACGTTTATAATTGACACAGTGAAGAGATATGTTTTCTAAACTTGCTCAGATTTCTTTTTAGATTGCCTAAAAACAATTTCAAATCCGTTGAAAGTAATAGTAGTTATAAAACCAGCGCCCGTAAAAAGCATTTACAAATTTCTGTGCATACAGACCTGTCTGCTTTCTGCTGAAAACCTAAACGACTCGAAACGTTTTTATCGTTTCGGTAAAAGCGCTTCCACAACAGATTTGACACCTATTCTCCAATGGGTTCGTTTTCCGTGTACCCTTGATAGGTGAAAGTACGCTTTAGACAATCCTTAGGGAAGCAACTACTTCTCTAGGGCGTACCTGTTCCACCAAAACAATTACAGGCCCCATGAATGTTTGATAATCCAGTTTAAGGCACTTTGCATGAAGAAAATGAAACATTCATGGAGCCTCGATATTCTCCTCTTGAAATAATAATTGCCTAAAAATATAAAAACGGTTGACATCGTTTTCTTTGGACATCATAATCATTTTCTTTTTATTATGTATTCATTACTTCTACAGGATTCACGTCTTCGGCTCATAACTAACTAAGGTCCATTTTGTCACCTGAAAAACGTATTTTTTTCAAAACTCAAACATTAATTAAAAGTAATAATAAAATGACGTCATTAATTTTTTTCCACGATCATATCCATGTTTTACGATAACTGAAACCATCTTTTTTACAAACATTATTTATATAGAACGTTTTTCTATCTCAGGTGAGATATAAGTGGTCTGCTTACTTCCTGCTCGGCCTAAGCGGCTCGACTTACAGGAAGCGACCTACATTGCAGCAGGTACTTAACGCAGAGTTCTGGCCCTGGCGACGAGCCATTAAATCTGTAAATGATACTGCAGGAAACAACAACAGGAAGTAAGCAGACCACTTATATCTCACCTGCATTCAGTTTATATGTGAACATACATATGAAGGAACAGTTAGTTCAATTGTCGGTCATCTCACCTAAGGCATACTGATGAGGGCTAACAAGCCCGAAACCGTTCTATGTCTGGTGGTGTGGCCTACGAGGGTTCTTGGCTTTTCACACAGATACTGCAGGAGTAATTCAATGCCGGTCGGGGCACTAGTCCGCGGAGTAGTTGGTTTCTGCAGTATCATTTACAGTTTTTTCTATCTCTTCTGCTTATAAAATAACAATGACTATCGTTGGCTAAATCACAGCAGCCGTACTTTTTCTGGTCTGTTCCTTTGGCCGTTTGCAGTGACTCACAGCACGTGGCAGCACTCTACAGCACAAATGACGTAGTCGTCAATTGTTTCATAGAAATTACGACAAATGTCAAATATATGTTAAACTGTACGATTCTGTTTACGTGTCATTTTTAAATTTATAAATTGATACAACCTAAAATAACAAGTATTGTGTTCTTATGGTGAAAATGCAAGAGTAGTAGTCTATTATTAATACGTATGTACCTAGTTTTATGAAAAATGTAAAATATTTAGACAAAAGCTTTTTGTGAAATATTGGAACGGTATCAGAGCCGCGTATTTTAATGTTATAAAATAATAAATAAAATATACGTACACTTCTGCAAACCGATTTAAATAAGTAGGTTCTATTAAAAGAAAAGTTATTACAGTGTCAATATCAAATGTAAAATTCTGACATTTATGGCATGATGTGTATGTTTCCAAATATTAACATTGGCGTCACCACACTACAGCATATTTCAGAATTCTATATCGAAGTTCAGGTGATTCGACGATGTTGCCAAACTTATCTTAGTCAAAAGTTGATGATTAAAAGGATTTTTAAGGAGATAAAAAAAATCTATAAAAAAATGTGAGTTAGGCTCGATTCATGCCATCTGAACAGAAATTTACTGCCGTTTTTCGTTTGTTATGGGCCCAATATGCGAACTTTTGAACACCATGTACTTCCAAAAAATATGAATGTTAATGGAGACAAGCTTTTCATTAATTCATTCAGAATTAGTGACAGCTGTAGAAACGTTGAAAACAAAAACAAGGAGTATTAGAACTGGATATCGGAGACGCACTTTTTGCGGTTTAGTTTCGGCAGTAAATTCAGTATCGGAACCCATCAAATGACAATCAGTGTTGACGGCTGATGAGTAACGATTTTATTTGAGACTAATTAACATAGAAATGGCATTGATTTACAATAAGTAATAAATATTCATCGAGACACTGCGGTTATGCTTAAGCTATTGCATAAAGTAAGGTGAACCCTGATTTTTGAGCGGTGATTTAGCTATTAGTCATGTAGGACATACCAACAACACCTTGTTTTCGTAGACAGTATCTAGATTGTACTACTTGTCTGTGTTTGTAAATGTATGCAGGCATTATATTATATGCTACGTCCATTTAGATCTTAAAGTAGAAAAAAACAAAAGAAAAGTTGACCAGTCGTTTTAATTTTATTTGTGGTGTTCTGTAGAATTTATTTATTTTAATTTTTTTGAGCGTATTATCCATTTTACTTTTGTCTTATTTTACCAGCATTAATCCAAAATCATCTGTACTATTACCAACCTGTGAACAATTATGCCTGTCACACTGAAATATTTTTTATATATTTTTGGGTATTAATAATACTGTGTGGAACTAACTACTCTGTGGGCTAAAGCCCCAACCAGTGTTGAATTACACCCACAATATTTACCCATATATTCCTTATTATTCGCTTTTGTAACATTTTTTACTGTATTAGAAAGGTATTTTAAGCTAATATAAATCAATTCTCCTACAATTCCTATCAATGTAGTCATTTTGTAGGAAATATGATTTATATTAGCTTAAAATACCTTTCTAATACAGTAAAAAACACTGAAATATGACTGAAAATAATTCGATTTTTTTTTCCAAACACAAATGTTTCTGCTTGCTTCTTATCCGTTTTGAACTTGGAAGTTGTTGGCAGCAGGCTATGATACTTTAGCGTAAATCATCAATAGGGTCCACTAAGGTGCGCCGCACTTATTTTTAAAAATATCCCCACAAAAATAAGTCCAAATTTAATGTCAGGAGATCGTGGCGGCCATGGAACGGATATAATTGAGCCTGTATGATACACTATACTGTTGCAAATACGCCGTAGACGCCCTGGACCTCCATCTCTTCCACGATTCGGCTACATACCGTTGTAAAAGTAGCTGCATTTGGAACATGTTTACCGGGATATCGTTCTGCTAAAGCATTTATACATAAGCCATTTTTGGTATTTGAAAAGCTAATGCATCACAAAAATGTTAATACGACAAGTAATGGATATTTGAAATTGCCTGGTTAGAGACTACCGTAGCCCAGTGATGTAAAAGGTGAAAGTATTAGAATTTCAATAATTATTTTCTTGGAAACTATAAGGATTGTGCAAAAAAAAGGATATTGACTCCATTTGTCATGACGCATCTATTCCCAATTTTTTTTAGATAAGTTGTATATTCGTTTTACTTGGGTACTTTTTTTTATTATTCGCATGTGGCATGAAATAACATTCCAGTTATTTGTTAAACTCTATATTACTGAATTCTCAAATGTCTGAAATGGTTTGTATTTGTAGAAAACACTGTTTCAATAATACAACGCCCTTAAGTTATGTACTATCTGTTGCATTTCTGTTAGATTGTTACATGCCTTGTTACTGTTAGAGAATACGTTTGTGTACGGTTACGTCATTAGTATAAACATTCCATATTAGCACGGCCAGAGCCCCGTGTAAACATTCATTGAAATTCGCCCATCAGAGCACTTTTACACAGTCTCGGGCTGCACAACATCACTGATAAGGTATTTTTTAAGGAAATTCGCGTCAGCGCTTCAGTGTGAGAAAATCCGAGATCGCAAGCGAGATACGCTTACTCCATATTACCTCACGAAAAGAAAAACCCGCAAGGTGGGGCATCGCTTTGCGTTTTAGTTGATTAGGGGGTAAAGTTTTTATGCCAACAATTTTATCTATAGTTGCGGACGCGGTTTATAGAGTGGGAGATGGGCTTTCAGAAAATGAAGTTTCTTCGGCGTAAAAGTGGGGTTTGCCTTTTGCGTGATGTTCATAAGTTTAAAAAGTGAATAATTTATTTTCTCGTCATAGTTGCACAGTGATTTTGATTTGAGAAGCAAGTTTTGCGTTCAAGGTATGTTTATATTTTGGGATGTAGACGAGCAAATGTAATTAGTTAGCAGCTTGTGTTCTGTGAAATTCAAATACTTATTATTGATATTACAACCTGCTGCTGTCGTGACTTGATTTTCGGTATACAGAAAGTGAAGTAAAGAGGTATTTTCATGACAATCTGTATAATCAAATTAACTAATAAGGTGTTTGCCATTTTAGCAAATATTGCCATAACATTTTTTACATAAAATCATTAATTAATTGGCAATGTATAAAATATAATTGTAAAAGGGATTTGACTATGTACATACATACAGGGTCCATCTGTGAATAAGAAGTACAACTAAAATCTTATACCACTGCCCGTTTCTTTAACAGGCAAAAAAAACGTAGATTGCTTAAATAAGAATAATTCTGTGATAACATGTTGTAGTTTATTACGTCATAATTTCATGACAGTGGCGTACTAATCAAACTAAATTTTTTATATCTAATCATCATCTGCTAAATCGCGGCGTATTTGTAATACAGCGCCTGCTGCGATTTACCAGACGATGATCAAATTAAGTACAAATTTGGAAGGGCGATTCTGCACATGAAAAGTCTGAGGACACTTCGTAAGGTAATATGTCATTTCAAAAATAAAATCCAAATGTTTGGATTTCAGAACTGATATAAAATATGTATAATGGACATAAATTGAACTTATTCTTCCATATTTTTTTTGCAGTTTAGAATAATCGTCGTATTTACGAAATTTTTAAATTTATGTCTTTAAATTATTTTTTCAAGCGTGACAAAAATATTCAATTAAAAAAAGAAATGGTAATAAAATAATACCACAACTAAATAATTATAGAATCAAGTAATGGCTAAATCAAGTCAAATTTTAAGAGTTGATTTCAACAAAACTGTGTAGAGCAACAACTGTATATAAATGTTTATATACGTAACCAATCGATGATTTCTGTAGATGCAAACAGTTTGCAACATTGACATTTTTATTTATTATGTTCGTTTTTCAGTTTTCTTTCAGAACTCGAATTAATAATAAATCTTTAATTAATTATTTGATTGTTTTGTAACTTTTTCTTGATTACATACCTATATTAAATATTACCTTCAACTGAATGTTTGTGAAGGTTTTATAGTAAGTTATTTATAAGTGTTAAGAGTGACATTTTATTTTGTGGGTCCCTTCCCAACAAAATAAAATCACTTTTAGCACATAGATCATACACTATTTTTTTACAAAAACCATTAAAAGTGGAAATCTATCCATTTCTTACGTTATTAAATATAGGATTATTTCAAAAATGGTTACTCCTACCGACTTCAGCAAGGTATACCTTTTTCAAATAAAACAGGTAGAAGAATCGATTGTTTCGATAGTCAGATAGATACACTAAGCTGCAAAAAAGTTCTGCCATTAAAAAAAAACATGATGTGCCATAAGTGGTGTCCTCTACTAGTGACATCAAAATTGGAGACAAATTTGAATTTCTCTCCCGCAAAAACCCCTGATTTACAAATATTTGGATTTCTTAAGAAGTTATTTACAAATATAAATAAATTTTAACTTTGACACCTTGTATCTTTTTTCTTATGCGACTTGGGATATAGGTAGGTATGCTAGGTTAAATTGATTTATTTTTACCTAAGGAACCTGTGGTCTCATTTTTGCTACTTCATTTAAAACACCCTGTATATTCGTAGATGTTATTCTAAATTTTGTCTCGAAATTTGCGACAGTCTTCATCTTGGAAAATTATCCGATTCAGTCGAATGCTTTTATTCTACGAGAAGGACCCGCTTCGATTTCAAACTCTTCCCAGTCCACTTACATTTATTTTTTCCGCGCATCGTTAGGGAAACATCTCCATTCGTTACCGGACCTTATTAGCCCCGTCTTCCGTGTATAATAAATATTTTAATATTTCGTAATGAAAACGAACAGCGGGCCGTGCACGATCGATGAAGTCGGGGCGATAGGGAGCGGGATAATTACCGTCCTAGGTAGTAAAATCAATCTCGGGGAGCACAGTTTTTGTTATAGTTTCTTTTCATGACTTCATGATAGCAGAGTCCCTCTGAATTTATGCCAGCGCTTCCGGCGAACAAGCAAAAACAACCCAACCCAAGACTGACCGACGGAGGAGCCATGTACAATATCGACGATTTGAAATGGCATCGGCTGATCAACCCTCGACGCGGTAGTGTATTGCAGGTTGCAGGACCCATCTTCAGGGTGATTCAGTCATAATGTAATTAATTTTAAAAATATTTTGAAACCATTATTCAGATTCTCACTGATTGCTGGCGGCAATTCAACTCGGTGTCGGTCTAACGCGACGTTGCCAAATTTAAATATTTTCCTATAGTACCTATGTATTGTAATATGTAATTAATGCTATAAATTATTTTTTTTAAGTATTCAATTAACATATTAAGTTTCAACATAAAAAATATTTAATATTGAAATTACAAAACTTCAACGAATCAAAATAAACCATTCGCATTTCATTATATAAATAGTGAAATAAAATCCAATACTAACTAGGTTAAATTATTAAGTGAGGCTGAAACGTTTTTTGTATTTAAATACAGACAGTAATTAAAATATCCTCGTGCTGTCAACGAAAAGCAATCCATATTTAGGTCAATAACTTTGTTTTAAATGTCTACTCAATAACAAACGTTGCAGAACCGCAAAAAGTTGACAGTTGAAATTCACGTTTAATACCATACCGGTGGAATAAGTCGAACATCATTCGGGTCCGTTTTCCTATGGAGTCCCTCCGTCGAACGGCATCTGGAACAGATGCACGTGGCCCGACTTTATCCATCAGTCATTATTTTCGCGTGGTAGAGGTTGGTGAATTTCTTGTGTTTGTGTCGTCGTAGTTTATATTAATAAAATATTATTTAGGCTATTTGCCTAAAAATGCAATTCACGTTGGGTAAAGTGAAGTAGTAAAAGACCGCGGTTGTCTTCTACTGAACAGAGCCGTAAACAAATTTATAAAAGACATTTGCATTTGATTTTGACTCATATTCACAATCAAATGCGATTTGATTCTGCTTTCAAGAACATAAGAGTGACAAAAATGGGTATGTTTTTGTTTTATTAAAAAATTATTTAGGTCCTGTATATAATTTTGCGGAGCTTTTGAACTTGCATTACGAGGGCATGAAGAATTAATTTTACTTCAGAAAACAACGCTTAATGAATACCTTAAAAATGCAACAATTTTTAAAGATACCTCAAAGAATATACAAAATGCTTACATTTTAGATTGCAAACAAGAAGTTTGGCAACACTGCTGGACTCTTCTATAGATTTATTGAAAGGTCGAGTAGAATTTTTTTTCGATTTTCTGTCATGCTTAGACCTTCCGAATACCTGGTTAAATTGCAGGATTCGAATGGAATTATGGCAAGTAGTAGTAATGATTTGTCAGATTTGCTTGCAAATAAAAAGTATCGTTGGGCTGATGTCTATAAACAAAAAACTTTTACATATCAATTTACATTCTTTGAATGTATAGCAACCAGTAATACACCTGTGTGTGGAGGCCATTCAAATCGAGCAACAGTGTACGTAGTAATTTAGTTTAGCCCTTTAAGTTGGCCCCTGTAAGGCGTAGGCAGTTTTAGGTGGCCCTTCTTACTCGGATAATAATTAAGAAGCTTTGCGCATTATAATGGTTTGCGAGGTTAAGCCCGAGCAAGACCCCAAAAAAAGGGCTTAATATTTAATGTTACGTGGTATTAGCTTATCCAGTGCGGGCGGAGTAAAGAGCAATTGTTTCTTAATGATAATTTTGTTTTGCTTCCTTGATTCGCCTTTATTTCATTGTGAAAAAACTTCATAACGCGACAATATCTCCTAATATTGATACTGTTCACACTATACATAATAATTATTGTTACCCCTGAATAAAAGTATTTCCAGAAATTTACATTCGTTTCTTAAGGATGATCATTTTTTAAACATAAAAAGAACCAGTTTAATAATTATTAATGTACTTTTTTTTCATTAAAAAACTTTAACGTGATTTTGATTGATTTCAGTAAATTTTTAAATTTCACAGCGATTTTGGTATATATAGAAAAACTGGTCACACTGTATAATAATAAATGACGGTTTTTCACAATATTTAGCTACCGTTTGTAAGCAAAATCACACCTGAAATGTATGTAGCCTATTAAAAAAACTTAAACAAGTAATTGTAATAGGTTCAAAATGTCGTTTAACTTTATGAATAAAAAAATATGCAGATATTCAGTGTCAGTTATGTAAGTATCAGACAAAATTGTTTCATTTCGAACATTTGCGTTGATTTAATATGGCAAGGTTTAGTCGGATAAACATCTTATTGGCATCAACACAGCAGCTAATAGCGTGAAATAGGCACATTTTTATAAAACATAGTTGCTGTGTACACATTATATAATAAAGTTTTGTTTTAGCGATGAGCTTGCAGCATTGATAACAACAAACTATACGATTCCCATAAAGCATGTCATGATAATGTCCTATAAAAACGTTATACAATTATTCTGCTTTATTTACAAGCACATCACAACTATAAAGCTAATATTCGACTTTGTTTAAATTTTACGACATATGTCTATTAAGTATCTTTATATTAGATATACGATGTTATACTTATAAACTCAAAAATATCTAATTCAAAGTTGAATTTCAGGTACGAACAAAATTTTACTGTGATAAATGAATAAAGTAGCCTGCATACTGCTGAAAAATAAAGATGCTATTTTCGTTCACAAAAAAAACTGAAAATTTAAATACATGCGCATTTGCTGCTAAAAAATATCTCCAGTTCGAATTCTACATTCCATATAATAAAAACTCTTATTTTTAATGAGCAACGAAGGTTATTTTCATGAAAAATTTCCCTGAAAAGTTATTTGAATTTTGAAGATGGACGCTGAAAAGCAATTGGAATTAAGTGAATAAACATGGTGCTAAAATAATAAAGCAGTTTGGTCACTTCAGAAGCATTTAAAAAACTTTAATGTTATGTAAAAGCAAAACATAAGAGCATTAACTACCTTTAAGAAGCAGTTTTGCTTTATTGTCGCGCAAAAATATTTTAATACAGCATTTATAAAACAAATGCTGTAATTATACAGCTAAAAGTTTTCTGAAACTTAAGTGCCGCATAAATAGCGTAAAAACTTTCTTATAGTAATTGAAATAACTTTTATAAAATACTTTTATTTTTGCTTTAAGAATCTCCTCAAATATTTCTCTTACCACCACTACAAAATTAATTTATAACACTTTATAGTCAGTCGTGTAGATTGCTACTATAGACTGTTACCCTTGTTTTATACTACAAACTCAGGTAATATGAAATAGTATAAAAAAACGCTACTTTTTATTTTGGCTAGTTGGAATTTCAGCGGGGGCGTGGGTTCGTACAATAAAAAAACACAATAACAAAACAACAAAATGGTGTCTTTTGGGCGCCAAGTGATTTCCAAAAAAAAAAAAACTATAATGAAGAAATCACTAACATTCAGTATAAGTTTATTGCAGTGTGAAATTTTCCTACATTTTGCCAAACATATATGTATATATATATATACATATATATAAATAAAATTAACATAAAATATTAAAAAAAATAAGCCGAAAGGGGGCTTTTTCTTGCAAGATTATCAACTAGTAAAGTATCTCTAGCTTGACATACAAAAAAAATATATATGCTTATGCTAATAAATACTTAGGTTTAGGTTTATTCTAAATTTTTGCGCATATTATGCACAATACGCATTAATACGGGCCAAACTTATCAGGTGAATCAATGAACGATGGTGATGTAATTATTTGGTACTTATCTGTTACGCCCTGTATAGCGGTAGAAGTCGTATTGGGTGGTACTGAACTGCGGATGACCGTGCTGGAAGAGTGAATTGTCCCTAAATGTCTACTGTTGTCATGTAGATGGTAAAACTCTGGCATACAGGACTTGCACAACGATCGTTCTCCCAAAAAGAGAAAAAATTGAGGAGGAACTGCCAATTTGCCTCCCGGGTACACGCAAAGAAAAAACATCTAAAAATACAAGTTACGCATGAGTAGGTATCTTTTATAGTGTGGTTACGTAATGAGTTTAACACTTCAATTGATTATAAATTTATTTATTAAGTTAAAGTACGCTTACCTCCAATGCCGAATTCCCTAACAAAGGAGACGTTGCAGAAAGATTATGGCCTTAATTAATACAACTATAAGACGACGCCTATCTTCAAATTTCCCCATAAAAAGCGACGTCCTTTCTTGCTACTCCTGGCGTTTCAATCCGTATAAATAACGACAAATTTCACAAATTTGTTTACTTGCTCACGTCCACGTTAGCTGGCCATTTTTATCGAATTGAAAAGGAAGGAAGAACTCAAAAAAACCGTTCGTTTTATCTATCGCGACTATTTTTAATTTACGCTCATAGATGTCCCGCCATGTCCGATAATACTATATATTGTTTGAAAATAATTATTATTAATGAAAATATGTGAAATGTAACTAATACAAAAAAAAATCGTAACAAGACATTATACAGTAAAATATGACCCCCTGACCTGAAGCAAAAATACTGTATAAGAGCAGACACAAGAACGTTCTGAAAATAGTTTAAATAATTTCTATAAAACGTTTTTTTTTTGTTGGGATTACATAATGCTCGCAGGTACTTTAAACAGTAAAATAGTGGCAGTTAACAAAACAGTCTCAAATGGAACAATAATACGATGAAATATCTGTCATATAACCGCTACATATCTTTTATATAAATTTATGGTCTTATAATTTTGAATGTGCTGCTTGGGATGTATACAGAAATTTAGTTTTCTATTTATTTTTTTTCCGCCACTTTGTTATCGACGTTCTCTCGACGTTACGAACTAGTCACCCATCCGTAACCGTCTGATACGCGTTTTCTTGGTTTGCCCCTGTCCTCGCCTCCTTTATTATGTCGCCGCTTCCACTCCGAGTTACCCAAAATATGTATTCACAGTTGAAATGAGACCAGGTAATTAAATTTCAGATATGTACCTGCCAATATAATCTTAGGAAGTCGTACATAAGTACCGAGCATGAAAGTAATTCAACGTCGGGCCTTTTGGTCCTCTCTCAAAGGCATTTAATTTACGTGGAGCGGCACGTAAGTCAAATTTAATAAGGGATTAAATCATTTCGCATGTCCCCAATTGATTAAATTATTCGATTCATATCGAATGTGTTCAATTAAGAGGTTTCCTTTTGTGATTCCTGCAGATATTTAATGGGTCTGAATAACGTTGCTCTCTCTAATTTAAATACGCTATTTCGGTAGTTAATTAGTGATATAGCTCTCTGATTTGCAACTCCTCAAATTCAACCAGTTTTACTCCCACAGGAATGGCGCAAGCACGCTTGGTCCCGTTGTGGTGACGAACAACGATTTAAATCTATTGAGATTTTCTTTTCGATAGGAAAGTCTATTTTTAGATTTTTTGTATGCAGTTCACAAAAAGTTCGAAGGTAAAATTAGGAATAAAAAAGCGCCTAAAATCTAGACAAAACCAAGTGGTTTTCGGAACAACAGAAAAAATATCTCGTATCCTCAAAACTTAGCGGAGAACATTTTTTAAATTAATTTTGGAGCAAATAGAATTAGTCTAAGAGAGTTTATCCACATGAAAATTTTTATAGTAAAAATTGTTTACTGTCAACAAGCTCCGCTGAAAATTTCGATATTAAGAAACAGTTCAAATTATTCTGTAAATTTCGCGACCAAAAAATTATGTATGTATACCTCAAAATTTGTTTTATCGATTTTTTTTTACCTGAAAGTCCTGAAACCAATAATTATATATAGACCTACGAAATTTTACGCAGTACTGATAAGTAATAATATTTTTAAAATTCTATTACAAAATTGCGACCTTAAACATACATCTGTAAACATGTTGAAAATAGAACTTTGGAGTGATACACCTAAAATGTATACCTAAAGTGGCAGAAAATAAAAGTACATATCTAACTCTGTAGTTACACTCATCAAACAAGTGGCCAATGGAATTAATCCATCAACTTTCCGGCTACTTAAAGATGGTATACTCGCTTCAAGAATTCAGACGTCTTACGTCACGGCTGACGTTACACATCTGTTTTTATTGTCAACGTAATTTTCGATATTTGGTCGCGTTAAAAACAATCATTTTTGCAATTTAGTGCAATATATAATGCAAACTTTTAGTGTAGTATATAGTTTTATTACTATCAGTTGCAGTTTCTTAAATATTTTGATGAAAATATAATGAATTATTCATTTGTTCGTATGACGTAAGTCGTCTGAATTCTTGTCGCGAGTATAGCAACGCTACAATAACGTTATTTCGTCATTTTACATTAATTCGCCATAACCTCAAAATTGCATTATATTATGTCAAAATCGCGCATATTTATATCTAGTGTATATGTATGTACAATAAATTTTAAAAAAATGTCTACAAAAGAGAAAAAAAGTATTTATTTATGTGTTGTTCCATACCAGTGGAAAAACGACGGAACAATATTCTGGCCAGAACATTATTAACTATTCTGAAAGAGAAACTTTAAGACGCAATCCAACAAGTGCTCCTAAAGACACTTGGTCTTCGCCTAGGTGCATTTTAAAATTATCAGAATTAGAAAATTTTAAAGATACTCTTCAACTCGAAAATAATAATGTTTTAAGAGTTGTAGCACTTTCTGTTTGTTGTTTTAGTTTTCTATAAAACATAGCCGAATGCGAAGTTTTCTATCCATTTTACACACAGACACAGAATAAAGCTAGTAATAAATTACGTATTTTCTCTAGGGTTAGAAGGTCATGTAGTAAGCAGATCACTATTGGGTACAGGTTATTCCATAGTGGATTTTGAAGGTAGTAGCAACTTTGTAGCAATTTTCTTCCCATGTAAAACTGCATCAATCAGTGTCGCTACATTAAAGATTTGTTAAAGGTAATACATCGTCAAAACTATTACAAACACTTATAACTACTGTCAGTTCTAAGTAATATGTAAGTGATATGGCTTGGTTGCCGTTACCTTTAATATCCACTTTAAAGTTTATGCAACTTTAAGGTGGTGGATTAGATTTCATAACGTTGCAGACACCAAACCGCCCCACCAAAAACCATGAAGTGATTTTCAATGGTAAGGATTACGTACTTACAATTATGCTAACATAAATTGGAGTTATTTTTGCTATTTCGAAATGAAACCGATAATCATGTAATATATGAAATAATTATGAGATATAACTGAGATGGACTTTTATCATAAAACATTTGAACATTTTATTATTCATATGATTGACTCTCTCCAATATATTCTAGTTGTTTTTATTGTGATATTGAGATCGTTGCCGTACGCCTAGTCATCGTCAGGTTACCAACTTAAAACGTTGTAAATAAATTCGATTTTTTTATGGCCGCCAATAAAAACCCAAATGCCATAAATAAGCCATTTTACGAACCATCCACATACATTTCGCGCAGGCCCATTACATTTATTTGTTGATATGATAAATAATTACGTTAATCCCCTCGGGTTCGTTTTAGCCGAAATATATGAAGACATAATTCTTAATTTAATAATTTAGAAGCCAAAACGGTCGGTAATGATGTCACATGATGCGCGACTGTCGCCCAAATTTGAATAATACCGTATTTTATGTAACTGCATTCCACCATTTCGAAAGCCATTTAATTATAAAGGAGCTCCCAGCCACAAAGCGAATACGAGTCTGTTGTAGCAGGACACTTCATATTTCCCACAATGACCGTGAAATGTTTCCATAAAATATTAGCGTTTGAGTGGACTCGAAAAATATTATTTTCCACATAACTCAATATATTCTTCGCTTGCGCGTCCACCTTCACATCTACAAAATATAAACTTAAATAAACGTACCTTCTTTTCAACATAAAATTTATACGGAATGCATTTAGATCTTAGTCATGATTGTACGAGTACTAATATAGTAATTTAAATATTTTTTAATATTTTGGTCGCAACATATTATGGTGCTCTATGCAGTGTTGCCAACTTAGCGGAATTCCGTGTTTAGTGGACAAAGCAAAATACAGTGCTTTCGAAAAGTAACGAATTAATTCATTATTTTTGAAATTGAGAAGTTTTTAAAAAAATCCCCTGGCATATCAATTTTGTTTTAAAAAAAGGCACTTTTTTGACATACGACCCATATTTGTGACGTCAAAGTTGTTCGAGATATGACGTCATCGACAATTTTTTTAAATAGCAACCCCCAATTTTGACCATGCCATTTGAAAGAGCCCGTCATTCTACATACATACATCATGATAAATTATGGTTGCATAACAAAAATTTCAAGAAAATAATGTTTGAAGATTTTAAAATTTAATTTTCACAATACTGTGCATCTCCCCATTATGCAACACCTGTCCGTGCTTATTTAGATGAGCTGTTCCCGAATCGTTGGATAGGGAGAAGGGGGCCGATTGAGTGGTCAGTCAGATCGCCTGATTTCACACCCCTAGATTATTTCTTGTGGGGATACTTAAAAAGCAAAGTATACGTTACTAGACCGGTTAATTTAGAAGATTTAAAAGCAAGAATTCGTCACGAGATACATCGTATACCTCCTGAAGTTATTGATAATGTCCAAAAAGAATTAATTAATCGTCTTGGCTACTGTCAGGCAGCCAACGGTGCACAATTTGAACATTTAATTTAGTCGATTTTTTACATAATCATTTTCAGTAGTGGATTAAGCCTATATTCGACGGAAACTATTTTTAGTAGTTGGCAACGCTGGCTGCATGTTGGGTTGCATAATTCTATGACGGCACTTATTAATGTTATATGCCAAAAATACGCAGTTAACTAGATGATCTGCTTTTTTGTTACACCCTTTATATTTCCAATTAAAGGAATATGACAAAGTCTAATTAGAAAATTTGCAAAACCCGCAAGTTACTTTCTACACCTGATTCCTTGCCGTATTATTTAAGTGGCAAAATAATAGTCGTATATTTTTTTTATACTAAAATAGCTAAATTTTTCCGTTCAAACAAACATTTCAAATGTTTGCACATATCAAAGTGGAACATAATAAAATTTTAATAAAATCAGTGCAAACACTTCGATATTTTAAGCAAAATGTGTATACCGATAGCTCTTACCACGGAGGGTAATAAAATTGATGTTTATATTTTTTATGTTTCACAATATCCTTGATTAATTCCAGATAAAACTGGGACACACTTTCGTTTCGTATAAGTTGTGTACGAAAGATATAGAAATAACGCAGGGAAAATAACTTGGGAACTGGAAAAGGAGTAACTAAAAGGATGATAAAATAAATTGAATAGAAGAATTAGGCCCCAACATTAGACAAGTAGTGCCTTATATTAGGTTAAGTAAGGCATTGTCTTCAACCGTAGTTTCGTTCGGGTAAACAAAAAGTTTTTTAATAAAAGTATAGGATCAGAGTTAAGTGAATATTGACAGTCTATATATAGATTAGGAAGATATAGGGCATTGGAAGATGCCAATATTTGCTGAGTTAATTATTTATGATAAAAATGGGACAAATTATTTGGCTTAAATCTACTCGAATAAATTAATACCTACTTTTATAAAAGCTTGGGAATAGATACTTGTACAGGGTGTCCTGTATGGTAAAGACTTCAAAATAATAAATCTGGGTAGCTTTAACCTTAGACTAAAAAAGGCACTCTTGTTTATTATCGATAAAATGAACCGTTTACGAGAAAATGTATCTACCTTTTTTAAGTCTAAGATTGAAGCTACCCAGATGTATTTATTTTATTAAATTATATTAAGTATTTTAAAAGTTATTCAAGAAAAGCCCATTTCCAGCGGCGTATTTCAGAGACACGGGTCCACATTTTCCCGGACACCCTGTATGGTTGTAATTATAAATACTGCTGCGGAATCCACTTTGAGAATTAATAAAATTAAAATTTTATTACCCCGAGGTGCGATTTGTGGTTTCTTCCTCCATCGAGTCGAGAAATTGATTTTAAGTGTGACAAAAAATTCTCCATTTATTATACAGAAAATCTGAGAGGATGTTCTCGGGAGACATAAAGTACCCATAAATTGACTAATTAATAATCCTTATACACATGCTTGAAAGGATTAGCTAGTGGTGAAGGATTTAATTTAGAAAACACCATAAAAGTTCGCGGAATGCCTAAGAAATATGAGGAAACAATAATCTTTTCAATTTCATGGAAATTGAGTTATTAACTGAAAGCGCGATGAAAGGGAAGAAGAGGTACTTCATGTTTTATATGACGATAAAGTTGCTTGAAAAATTTGAATTGATGCGATATTTACTGTTATTGTATAATTATTTTTGGATAAAATATTAAATTTTGCACAGCAGCAAGATTTAATTAGAATTTCATTTTACAATCGCCAAATAAATAAAACTTAATAATGTTATGTTTATGACGCTGTAAGTTAATGTTAATTACAAGCTCCTGGTAAGGAGCTATAAAATTCTCAATGTAGAGGGCAGTGGTGGCTAGTACGATGAGACACGTGAGACAGTGTCTCAGTTTCAGTACAAATATAAATTTGGAAGCAGTAACAAACAAAATTATTAACTGCTTACTATAATGCTAACCTAACATGCAGCAACATTACAATATACTTATGCTGTGAATTTACAAACATTATTATACCTTAGCAGTATATGAACAAAGACGTTTTGAATTTGTTTTTGTGTATCATATCTGCAATAATAAGCGTACGCAATCCATATATCTATAAGAACAATAAGATAAGTTAAGGACGCAGTTGAGCCCTTACGTCATTTACATATAAGTAAGAGAGAGATAGAAAGCATGCATTAAGCCAAATATGGAGAAAAAGACTATCGACATATTTCTAAGAAAAAGCGGCATTGACGGTCTACTAGACTTTCAAATTGTACAATCGGGTCCGTGATTTCTCTTTTGTTTTTAATATATTAAAACGTTCAGTGATTATAATAAAAAAAATATTTATTGTCTCTAAAAAATTTTAAACGTTATAGTCCAGTCTGCCTCTTTAGTTTAAAAATTCACGAGTGGCAATGATAGAGTATAGCCAAAAATTTCTACTTGCCGTAGACTTGAAATTCTATAAGCAGTGGAAATTGAGAATTGGAGAACTCATAACTACATAAATGAAAGTATTTTTTTACTGTTTAAGAAAGGTATTTTAAGCTAATATGTATCAAATCTCCTACAATTCCTATCAATGAAGTCATATGTATGTTCTCTGATACCAAACATCTAGGTATGCTAATGAACATCCACAGACAAAACTCTATTCAATAATTATCTAAAGAATTTATTCTATTTACTAACCTGATATACTCTATATATGGAGTGGGAACTCGAAATTCAACCACAATAGATGAGATCTGACCTATTTCTGCATTTTTAGGATTGCTTCATCAGGTGGCCTCCTTTAACTTGAGTCAAATATCTAACTATAAAAATTATTATACCAATAAATTAAAATTATTTGAAATTAAATGTCAAAATGAAATTAAATATCGACAGCGTCAAACTGATTAACTGTCAAGTATCATAACGACCTACTAAAATAAATAAAAAAATTTACCTTTTATGTATAGTTTTTTCATATATTTTCAGGTATTAACAATATTGTGTGAAACTAACTACTCAGTGGACAAAAGCCCCAACCTGCGTTGAATTACACCCACAATATCTACCCATATATTCCTTATTATTAGCTTTTGTAACATTTTTTTACTGAAAGTATGTAGCAAACTTTTTCTTATATGCAGAGGATTTTATGCCACGTAATTAATTATAACAAGGTTATGTTGTGAATTATTTAATGATGTTTTTAAATCTGTATTACACATTACACTACTATTTTTCTCCATTTCATAAAAGATGGATATTTCATGGGGTGGCTGAACTAAAGCAGATGCTGTAAACACGGGCTTTTGACAACATGCCTTCTGGCGTTCTACCCCAGATAAAATTATGTGCCTCCCTAGTTCAAGATATGTCGAACCAATCCATTATATCTGAATCTGAAAGGTTATGAGCAGTTAGGCATTCACACGATATGCCTATATGCATTAGGAATTTGTCTTACATTAAAGTTAAAATAATCCTATTAATAAGTTCTAAAATACACTCACCTAAAAAAATTACATGAATACAAATAATTACATTATAAAACACAACATCCCTGGCAATTAAATGTTTTAACGTCGCTTCCAAATGTCAAACACTAATTATTACATTTCAGACACCTGTTTTTTTACTCTTAATTCATTATTAACGTCACCTAATGCCATCGAAAGTAATTTAATATACGTATTTGGACACAAACAAGTTTTGTATCTCATGATTTCGCGTCTGTACGACCTTTCTGAAGGAATGCTAATGTACCACAGAAAAAAAACATTAAAATCGACAAGTTCAAGCAACTTTTTTCCCAAATATTTAGACGCCGACGTAAACTCGTAAATAAGGTAACGATCGGACCGATTTACCAATTAGATAGCCCATCTTGACCGACTATTTGCCAATAGCATCAACAGTTCCAGGCAGTTAACATTGCCATAGCTATATACTGTTTTATGCGAGTTTTCTAGTTTTACGCGTTCCCGCTGAGGTATTATGATTACAATTAGTAAAGTGGAGCAAACATAAAGCGTTAACAGCTAGTATAAAATTTAGCGAAAACTAATTATCAATATAAGTTTATCTGAAGCAATATTTGAAATATAATAATAAACCCTGTTTTATAGCCGTGGAATACAATGCTGCGGCGCTTCGTCGCTCGAGTTGTATCATTAGAAGGTTGCTAACTGAATTTGTGACCAGAAATTTATTGTTTTGTTGCAGTTATATGGCCCCAGATAGGAGCAGTTTTATATTTTAAGACTGCTACATTGTAAACGGTGGAAATTGAGAATGGGGAAGTCGCATGAATTTTGTATTGGTCTGAAATATATTACAGAGTAATATGTCAAACATATTGAAAGGTCAGGATATTTGTCTGGCGGCAATAATCACATAATAATTGAAATAAGCAAACAAAACCCTGTGGCCGAAAACGCGATATTATTGGTGTGACGTCACACGCCGTCCAGCGCGGTTTGTTTCTTGTATTTTTTGCAGCATTTGTAGGTCCTGGATACATAGTGTAAATAGTATGTAGGTAAAGCTATAATTATTAGTGGTGATGTGGTGAACTTATGGTATTGTTAAACGTAACTTATTCCTTTGTTTACAATATAGATCCGCTCCTAACAATTACGGCAACGATGCTGTTGGATAAGTATCAGGTAGATGGTACTTCAGCTATTTATAAAATTATGCCATCTGATTTTACATTAAACTACTTACTTGTTTTAATTTGGAAAATAATAAATAACAGTAATGAATAATAATATTTAACATTTATTCATTTCTTAAATTAATTTAATAAATTTGTATTGCTATTTACTGCTGGTTTCATTTATCCTTGAACATTTTAAAAAAATCTTATTTATTATGTTTTCAGAATAAATCAGGTAATTTAATGCAATGAAGTCAGATAGCAAAATTTTATATATGCCTCAAATAACATTCACGCAAATGGTAGGGGCAAATATAGAACATGTTATTTGGTATCGGAATGAAGTGCTGAATACAATAAATGAGAAAAAATATGTTTGCTTTTCCAATGATTTTCTAAACGCCCCGTATACTTTCTGGTAGCTTAATAGAAAAGTCTATAAAAATACCTTTATAATTTGTATTTCAAATTGTTGACACAATTCTGACAATATTCCAGTAAAATATCAAAATCAAACACTATACCTACTAAGTACAGACAATATTGAGGTTATGTTTCTTTAATATGTAGGTAATCTCGATCAACAAAGAAGTTATTTTATGATCTATGTCAAACTAATTCAAAAGAAATAAAACAAAACTAAACAAAATCGGATCATAAGCTGTGGTATAAATGAACACTTCTTTTAACTTTCATTAATGCTTCTAGTAAAGCTGATGAACAAATTAATGTATCTTCAATTGAAGAAACCAGTGGTTGCTTCATCATGATCATCTTCGATTTTAGTTGGTCACTAACCTAGATCGATCGTCTACCTGTCTTGAAACTGTACATTTTCATTCGAATAATAGATTAAGATCCTTATCCCAAGGAAAACATTTTTTTCTACATACATTGCAATTGCAATAAACCGTATTTTTTGTTGCAGATTAATGGAAAGGGAAGGAGTCATGTAAAGAGACCAATCGCAGGGAGAAAAGAAGAAACATGATGGGTTGGCAACCGAGCTGTGTTCTTCTCAGAGGCCTCATTCTGCTCACGTTCAGCTACCACTGGTTCGCGTTGGCGACCCTGCCGAGCACCGCCAAGTTCTACACCATCCATTGGAACTCCTCGAACCCCATTTTCCGCATAGACAACACCGATAACATCATAGATGTTAACAGGAACAACGTCAAGTTCGACTACGATCAGGTGAACCTGATCTGTCCCGTCTACATGCCCGGCACCAGGGACGAGGAGATGGAGAAGTACATCATCTACAACGTCTCGAAGGACGAGTACGAGACGTGCAGGATAACAAATCCCAACCCTAGGATAATCGCAGTGTGCGACAAGCCATATAAGTTAATGTATTTTACTATTACTTTTAGACCGTTCACACCTCAACCTGGCGGGCTGGAATTCCTACCAGGTAATGTATTCTTCTTTTATATATATATAAAAAATCAATCCACATGAATCACTTGAATGTTTATTGGCACTGCAAAGCTAAATAATAATGAAACAAATATGCAAGCAAATTTTTTAATATCAAATAATAGAAACAAGTGAATTAATATACCTAAATACGGATGCAGCAACACAATTTGTTACCAAGCCTTAAGTCCTATAACAAAACTTGAAGTGACCTTCCGAAAGACATCAAAAGCGACGGCATTGAATTATTCTGTTTGTTAAGTGTTCTGTGACAAGGGGATTAATAATAATAATAATAAAAAAAGAATGTCTCTACTCCTCATTCTAATCATGAGGATTAGCCCAGAACTCGAAGACTTGTGCGGAAGAGGGGGTGGCATATTATTATTAAGCAGGCCGCATTTGCGCCCAGGACCGATTTACGTTGGTAGGCCCTAACCACCATTCAGTGCAGGAATGAGGAAAACCTGGAAAACTTCATTAATTAGTAGGTAGGGGGTAGTCAAATGTCAACCGGTATCAATCTCTGACATTTACCAAAGCCAACATTCTTCCACTCTACCATACCCACAGAGAGGGTGCCAATCTCTCCACGAATATAGCTTATATACGGGCTGCGGGGGTAGAACCCACAGTGATCTAGTCACCTCGATTCAAGTACTGACGCCTTAAATCGCGCGACCACTGACCGATTGGTTCAATTGTTTGACATACACTTTATTTAATATCGTGCGTCAAAATTGACATTTGAAATTTGTACTTGCAACCTTTACAGAACAGTTAACCAAATTTTTCACGTCTTCTATTATGCTGTTGTACGGTCTTTGACTGATAAGGAAACGCATCAGCGCGAGCCTCTGTGTATTGCCTGTCGAATAGCGATCAAACTTCGCCTGCTGAAACCTGCCGTGAAGAAATATAGGGGATTAATATAATCGTACGAAACCGGAGAGTGGAACCTTTTATGTCTTTGTTGCATATGCTTCACTGTCAGTTAGATCAAGGCGAAGCTTCATTTTGACTTTTGTAAGCCGTAATCAACGTCTGACAAATTAAGCGCTTGTTATTAGTTCTACTACCCCGTCGTAACAATTTAAGTAACACATTGTCTCTTTTTCTGGCAGAATTGTATATGCTCCATAGTTTTAGAGGAGCTTAGGATATCTGCTACCAGACGTTAGATCGGTTGACATCTTTGGATATGATGTCAACCGATAAAAAAAATCGATGAAAAAAGTTTGAAAAAACTAGAGGCGTCACAGCACAAAACAAAAAGTTCAACCCTGTAGATTATTTCGAACAGTAATTCCTACATTCGTAAATAAACTGTTGGTAGTGCCGAATTTGAATAGATTTTCTCTGGTGTTTCTAAAATCCTTCGTTCAGGATTGTGATTTCTGATAAATAGATATTAAAAAATTCGTGGAAATTGACCATCAAATCTACCGGAAATATGTTTCTGATCACCCAGACACAGATAAAGAAAACAATCCGGAAGTTGTAAAAGTTACAATTATTTTTGGAACCAAATATTTATTATAATGGTACATGTCGGTAAAATTATCTGTTCACGAAGTGAATATAAATGCGTTTTGTTTAATAGGTCCTGGTTATCTGCTCTCAAATATGAAGTAAAATAGATATGTGAATCACCGCCTATTAAAGTATTTACATTTTGTCGTGATACATCTATTTTTCCATTTATTACAATCACTGTACAGTCAAATAAAAAAATCTGTTATTTAATTGTTCAATTTAAACAATTAATTTGTGATTAAGAATTGCATTATTAAATAAAATATTTGCGATGACTAACTCAACGGTCGTTCACAGTTATTGCAGTTTATATTTGAAATATTTGTGGTATGTAATTCCTTTTATCGCCCGTCTTCTTCAGAATCATGCCGGGCAAAATGTCATTGTACATACACTCGTCATATATGAATTGTTAATTGACTATATAACATGTTGAGTGCTATTGTGGCTTAATAATAATACTATGTAGGTAACGTCCTGAAATTCCGGTACCTACGCCTAACTAGCTGAAGTATGATTCATTGTTTTGGATAAAAATCCATTTTATATTTTACGCCCGTCAGAAAGCCCATAAAGATAAGATTTGTTTTTATTTATTGAAGAATATTTTAGATACAGAAATTTTATTGACCGACAATTTTTTAAGGATTTTACATTTCAATATAAAGATAAGTGTTCATTCAATAAAGTGAACCAGCCACACTATCTGCGAGATTTTTACATTTAGTACTTTCATGTAAATTAAATTTGTTTTTAAATTCTCAGCAGACTTGTCAATTTTTTCTTGGTTTAGTCGAATCTTTTACAATACACGACGACAATAATGAACAAAAATTTGAAACAAATATGATGTACAGACAGTACTAAATATTTTGAGGTAACGTTCAGTGAGGTATGACAAACATCTCCCCAACATATGTTCCAAAACGTTACTACTTTCCAAAGTCTAATTATAATGTATCTGCCAAAACACACTAATATAAAGTAATGTAAACAGTAATAAAGTCATTTCCTTCGAGGAGTGTCACTTATATTTAGCCTAGAATATTTTCATTTTGACTTCAAACGGCAAGAAAAATAATCAATACCTATCCCCGTGCTTTTATGAATAATTAAAAATCTAGGGCCCACCATAAAATTATAGTGTCCTGACTGAGGAAGATGTTGCAATCTATGAATAATAAATATAAATAATAGATCAAGGGTGAAAAATCAATATGCAGCAATTTACATCTTTTTAATATGATATGTTGTTATAATAGGTTGTATATATAGGTATTATCCAAATTTTTTAGTTCTCTGAAATGGTTTAGTGGATTGTAATAATTAAAATTATTTTATTTTTTGGTGTATAAGTATATCTTCTTTTTCCGACCAGCAGTGACAACATATAATTTTTTTCAAATTTATTATTATTAATGTTGTAAACTGTAATAGTTTATAGTGCGCAAAATCAGGTTTTTTTTTAATGTCGCGTGAGAATGTGAATTTTTGGTCGAGACTGTGGGTCGTAAAAAAATCATTCGAAAAAGTCATAAAACACTGATTTCGCGCAAGTAGGTATAAACAATATTTTTTGTTCAACTATAAACCAGGCAAATACTTTATTTGCCTTTATTTTTCAATACGTTTTAATCTGATGTTAGTGTCAATGTCAAAAGTGACATGATTGTGAATAAAAGTGTGTTATTGTTAACTTTGCGTATCTATACCGATTAAAAAAAGTCGTTTTGACAGTTGGACAAAAAATAAAGGGAATATAATATTTACTTTCAACGTCCTATCCTTCAAAATTAAATACATTCTAATCTAATTCCAATTTGACTATTATAGACTTATTTACAGGAATGTTAAAACATAAAATTTACTAATGTGCCGTTTTTCTAAATAACAATAAAAAAAATGGCGTTATATACATAATAATTGAATAGTTTTTTAGTTTTATTTCCAATATTTAAATTTTATTGAAATTATTAAAGGTCAAATTTTAAATTTGTTCCTTTTTGGAAACCCTTTATGTGTCAAAATCTAAATTTTTCTATGCTAATGCGATTATTTTGACAAGCAAAAGTTTTTATGAAGGACTTTTCCTAATGAAATTAGAAAGAAAAGTCTCAAGACAATAATCCATGTACACACTATACAGGGTGCAGCTTGTATAATGTACAAAAATTTAAATACACTTTCCTGACGATATTTGTAATAGAAAAGGCTTATACAAAAAAGTTATTTATTGAATACCTCGGAAACATTTTTATGCAACCTATTTAGGTCCGTAAATCTTAGCTTTGTTTGCACATCACCAGAATCATTTACCAATCATCAGGTGCATCCATATTCCAACTAAAACGATGCATTTTCAATATTATAAATACAAGGCGCATGCGTCTGACAGTTGTAAACCGTTTCCAACTGTTGTGTGAACAGGGCTATTAAAAAAAGGTTAACCATGTCACAAGAAAAAACCTGTTTAATCAGCTGTTTTTGTATTTCATTATTAAGTTAAGTCAGTATTCACTTAATTATGTACCCAAGACGTCCTAGTGATAACTTTTCGATGCATAATTGAAATTTAGTTTACACAAAAAGAAACGCAATAGTAGAACATTTTCTTGTAACACTTTTCTATTGTAAATATCGTCAGTGTGCTGTAGTTATTTTGTTCAGAAGCTAATGCTGTTTAATTTTCAGGTCACGATTATTATTTCATTTCCACATCCACAAGTGATGACTTACATAGGAGAATAGGAGGCCGGTGTACGACCCATAACATGAAAATAGTGTTCAAGGTGTGGGGCCCACCATCGATGCCAGCCACCTCACAGCCTACCGTAGTCACATCGAAGCCGACGTGGTGGTCGGTGACTTCGCAGCGAACAACATCATCGAGTACTACGACGACCACGAGTACGCTGTCCCCAACGACTACCACGAAAAAATCTAAAACGTACAATAAACATCCTAACGAAGTGGTGAAAAGTGAGGAACTGACCCTAGGTGGTGCCACACCTAGCGCTAAAGTTAATTTAATAGTTATATGTGTGGTGTCCACCTTAGTGATTGCGATGCGATGAAATTTTTAAACCCCCTCCGGTCCTAAAGCAAGAACTTTATGTGTTCCCTTTGTATGTTTATATTCCGAACTGTCTAACGACCTAAAACTATCCTAATTTTATAAATATATACATATACATAATGGTAACTATTAACTACTAAGATAAATTATTTTTCCATTTTGGTCTCTGGAATTTTACCACCTAAAATATTTTATTTAAGTAATTTTATACGTTATGTATTTTTATATCTGAGGTGCTTGTTGGAGTTCCAGAAGGTAATATCTGGTAAAGATCTGCAAAAGACATTAGTTTTAATATTTAATGTATCTAGTGGAGGAGAGTTTTATTTCAAAAGATCTGCAAATATTTGATTTCTTTTTCAGGATTAATTAAGTATACTAATTTTAAAAAAAGCATCTGCCTTATTAGTTTACTTAAAATCATAACTGTGATATTCTAATTTTTAGCTTTGTAAAAAATATTTGTAGAGTTCTTAAATCTTCAAGTGAAAGTGAAGTGAAAAGGTGGGAATTATTATTTATGTCTATATTTCTTCAAATTTCTCTTTCACACCTCTTTCATAAGTGCCTGTACTTAAAATTTTCCATATTTTTTTTATACCTACAGTTCTCATAATCCACAGTAAAATTAACCCTAGTGCCTTGTAAATACTGCGACATTTTTCAGTTTTTAAATTTCTTTTGATGTGTTGCAGCACGATTAGGAAATCGAAATGGCCACCATGCAAATATCATTCTTTATTAAGAATAAAATGTTCACATTTTTTTATTAATTTCTAGAAGAAATTGAAAATTCAGGCACATAGTAATATTTTTTTATGAATGCCCCACCTTTTCAAATAGTTCTTTAACTCTGGAATCACCTACGGAACAACTAAGTATTTATTGATAATTTGGTTGGTCTGGTATGTGATAATTCGAATAAATTCTCTAGTATAAAGATACATAATAATTATATTATATAACATAGGTAAGGTTAATTATTTTGCAATACATTTGTCTCTGCATTAAAATAATTTTATATAGAAATTTGTTGCAGAGGTGAAGAAAACACGACCTTACTTCGTCCTAAAAAAAAACTGTATATTGTATAGTTACTATTAATTTAATTCGTAAAATTCCAGCTACCGAAACTAAACGATATATTATTTTTATTACTGATTTTTTTTTCTAATGAATTGGTGGTGTACAGTTTTTTATATGTTGGTGTAGAGATTGAAGATAATAATATTTTATGCGTTCATGCATAGTGACCAATTCAAAACGGACTAAAAAGATGAAAAACGTGTAAATGTTATATTTTTCGGTCAGTTGATTATTTCGTAGTATATTAACAGTGTTGAACTTTTGAATAACGGCGTATTTGTATAACTGTGAAGACTGAAACTAGTTTTTATTGTGTTATATATAAAGTATTATCCTTAATAGTATGGATCCTGGCGTTTTTAGTCCTTTTTTCGTAGCTATCTGTCGTGCAAGTACTTATTTATATTTTTTTAGTGGTTGTGATGTTTTTTTGTAATTCTAATGTTACAAGTTGTATTTATTAATCTCTTGTATTTATAAAACGGAACAAAATTAAAGATGGAAAAATAATTTGTTGTGGCTTCCATCTGTAATTTTGGCACACTTAAATGAATCTCAATATTGTCATATATTTTTCATATATTGTAAAATTTATTTTTTAGCCATTAAAACATTAAAATTAAATCAGAGCCACACACTTTTCAATGTGATTTGTTCATTGCATTGTCTTTAATTTTAATAATTTTGTACCCCATTTTTTTTATAAATTTTTAAAAATGCCTTAAGGTGATTTAATGAAATAAACCCATATCGTTTTTAAGATATTTTGAGA
Organism: Monochamus saltuarius; assembly: GCA_025584915.1. Classification (NCBI taxonomy): domain Eukaryota; kingdom Metazoa; phylum Arthropoda; class Insecta; order Coleoptera; family Cerambycidae; genus Monochamus; species Monochamus saltuarius. The sequence goes on from CM046722.1 coordinate 10,310,744, forward strand.
AATATGTGATAAATTTTCAACATCGAAATAAATGGTATTTCTTAAGCAGCAAAACTGATTTAGCATAGTTTTCGGTTGGTTCATAGAAAGTGTTCTTTCCTTGCTGAAATTTTAATCCAATTTTTATTTTTTAATGAAATTTGGGCAGGTTTGAGAATATTTTATTTTTAGCTATAATTTCATAAAGTTATAATTACTTTAAAATAAGGCATTGCTGAGTGTTTAACTTCATTATTTTAAATTAAATATTCCACATTGCTGAAAAATAGCATATTATAATCAGAAATATAGTTATCAATTTTGTGGATTCAGAATGCTTAATGAAATTAATTTTTGCCATTTGGCCTATAGAACGGTAAATAATTAAGTTATGTACGTTTAAAAGAATTTGTGTCGACCACTGCTAAATGCTTATTGGCCTCCCTACAGCATCTAATGGCCTAAAGAAAATTGGAACCCCATGTTTAAAAATATGCATTTTAAACTCTAATTAAAGTATAGCATAGTATATGCCTAAATATGAAGAATTTTGAAGAAAATAATATGCTGTTAAGCTTTCTGAATCTGGACATAATTTCAAAATGGAACAATTTTTTTGGGTTAATTACTTATTTAAATTTGACAAAATTATCATTATTACTATTTAGATTTGCTTATTAATTGTATTGAAATCAAAGGTGTCCGTTTATTTAGCCCTTTATATTAATTTTATTCTTTCTGTGTACACACCATTTTAGTAAACAGTACTTAATGATAATAATTTCATGGAAATGCTGCTTTTAGTGCAATATATTTTTGTATTTTCTCAAACAATATATTTTGAAATGTATTTTTTAGATATTCAGATGACTGGTGGAGAAAGGCCTAAGATCTTAAAACGTTTATATTTACCCTAACAAACAAAATATACTTTCTATCACAATTCGGTAAAAAAAAATACAAAATTTCTTTGTCCATACAAAAATTAAGACATTTTGTATAAAAATAAATTTGCGTAATACATATTGGTACTATTTTTTTTTTTTGACTACATAGTTTCACTATTATATTTTATAACGATTTCTTAGTTAATAGATACATATATCCTTTCTCCATTCGATCAGATGAGAAAAGAATAAGGAATTGTAGTGCCAACTTTTTTATTGTCAAAAACTCCTTTGCCATAAATTCTTGCCATTATTTTTTAATCCGACACGAACCGAAACAAAATCAATCGCATCTCTACTAAACAACTATAGTGTTTGACTTGGAAGTTACGAAACGATCTTATGATTGTCAAATGTACTTAGTTGGTTTGAGTGGAGTTCGGAGGCATATTAATTTCAGTCTACTAAAAACGCCAGTGAATGATTTGTGTCTAGAGAAGTAGTTTTAATAATATAATCAGATGTAATTTTACTTGCAAGCCATAGTGATAATATTAACCCATGACAAATTCTGCTAAAGCAGTCCATTTTATTTAATTTATTGGGGTGCTTGGAAAACGGTTATCTCAACTGCGATAAATCTGCAGGTATTTTAGAAGTCAGTATTTTATTATTTAAGTGTAGTAGCCAGCCGTTTAGCTTTACGTTGTTTGCACCTACAGTGAATATGTAGAGTCGATACTTTTTAATTTACTTACCACATCGTAAAGCAGATTTAGTTGTTAACCGTTTTGAAGCTACTCTGCCATCGTCCTAATTTAAGTGATTTTATTTATTAGTAAAATCATCTCGTGATTTTTATGAGTGGCAAAATTTATTTTATTGTAATAATTTATAAAACGAATTTTTATTGTATACTATATTTGATATTCAACAAAATTTTGTTAAATTTCCTTAGATGAACACATTGTATGTATTACGATTGTAAAATGCACTCTATATATATACATAATTATATAAATATACATACATGCCATTTTCATTAGGGGTTTTATTTTTGTTCGTTTTTTCTTTTCATTGAAATTGTTTTTTAGCTGCACCTAATTCTCCCGAGCTTGTAGTATTGTTAACAGTATACTTGTGTATCAACCACGAAATTGTTCAATGTTCTGATTATTTTTTTAAATATATCGATTAAGGAACATCAGGATTATTGATTCACTCCATCCCAGGTATTACCAACAAAATAAAATGCAACAAATATATCTAGACATAATTCATGTTCAAGATTACTCGATGTGCCGATAGAAATGATCTTTTACTGTTTAAGAAAGGTATTTTAAGCTAATATGTATCAAATCTCCTACAATTCCTATCAATGAAGTCATATGTATGTTCTCTGATACCAAACATCTAGGTATGCTAATGAACATCCACAGACAAAACTCTATTCAATAATTATCTAAAAAATTTAATATATTTACTAACCTCTGAAGTGGGAACTCGAAATTCAACCACAATAATTGAGATCTCACTTATTTCTGCGTTTTATTTGGATCGCTTCATCAGGTGGCCTCCTTTAACTTGAGTCAAATATCTAACTATAAAGATGATTATACCAATAAATTAAAATTATTTGAAATTGAATGTCAAAATGAAATATCAACAACGTCAAACTGATTAACTGTCAATGAATATCATAACAACCTACTAAAATAAATAAAAAATTTTACCTTTTATGTATAGTTTTTTCTCATATATTTGTGTGAAACTAACTACTCATTTGACAAAAGCCCCAACCTTCGTTGAATTACACCCACAATATCTACCCATATATTCCTTATTATTGTAGGAGATTTGATACATATTAGCTTAAAATACCTTTCTTAAACAGTAAAAAATGTTACAAAAGCTAATAATAAGGAATATATGGGTAGATATTGTGGGTGTAATTCAACGCAGGTTGGGGCTTTTGTCCACTGATGTTAATTTCACACAATATTGTTAATACCTGAAAATATATGAGAGGAAAAGAAATGATCTTAAAGAATATCTAAATACCTATTAGAATTGCGAACGATGCCAACACATATTTTGAACAGATGTGGTAAATGTGTTGATAAAAATATTTATTTCAATATGGGGAATTTGCTGGTGGATTTTTTAAATAGTTGCTCAATATGGATCGATAGTGGGGATACATGCTTTTGCAATAATAATGACACTCCCTTAAAACAGTTTTTGAAGTTCTGAGTAGGAATTTCAATAAATCCCAATTGGTAAGTGAAACAACTAATAGATTTGATTACAAACACGTCAACAGTTCAAAAGAAATAGCAAAATTCATTTTAAAGAGTGCCATTATTATTGCAAACAAATGTACATTACCAAAAATAATAAACGTCAAAATCCAAATTAGGATTTGTAATAGTCATTAAATCTAGGGTCCATTGCCCATTTGCAGTGACTCACCACACACGGCAGCACAAATGGCGTAGTTGGCCATAGCGTCAATTGTTTTCATAGAAATTATGACATCTCAAATATCTGTTAAGGTGTAAAATGTAAAATATTTACATGAAAGCTTTGTGTGAAGTATTGAATTGGTTTCAGTGCCGCATATTTTAATGTTTTAAAATGGATAAAAATATGTATGTTTTGCAAACCAAATTAAATAAGTAGGTTCTATTAAAGGATAACATTGATTATATAAGCATATAAACTCAATCAAGATAAGTTATTACAGTTATGACCTGATGTGTATGTTTCTAAATCCTAACATTAGTGTCGGCACACTACAACACATTACAGAATTCAGGTAAGTACTACAAAGGCGACGCAATTTAGCAGGCGATGACTTGATCAAGTTAGTAGACTACAAAATTAGAAGTATGTTGAAGTTTTAGATAAATACTGTATGAAAAATTAAATAAGTTACAATATTGTAACCTCTCGTTGACAGCCTTGTAATACATCACGTAGAGAAACAAACTTTATTGTCACTACTTGATTACACAACAAATATACATCAAATAGTCCACAACTATCAAATCTTCACTTTGGCGTTTCTGACTTGCGTTTGGCTTCTGAACAGGAACTGAATTGACGAGGCAAAACCAATCCATTTAAATATATTTTTAGGGTTCTAAAAATGTCCGCGCTCTCGAGAATCAAATTGGATATAACCTGGAATGTTCTAAAATCTCCAAAATAAAGGTAAGTATCACAAAATTAGAAATTTGTAAGAAAACAGGAACATAAGTAACTAACTGAATTTTGACTGTAATTTTGTAATGTCTAACACAGACTATTCCCTGATGTCTAATTCCAATTTAACTAGTGAGTGTACCATGAGTTACTATTATCACGCATATTTCCAGGTTGTCAATAAGAGAGCGGTTTAGAAATTATAACTGAAATTCAATATTTAACTTACTTGAAAGCGCTATATATCCATAAGAAAGCCAGATAGGAAAAATGTCTGAGGCATTGACATTGACTTCCTCTGTATACCCTTTCATTTTGACCACTAGTTTCTAGCATTGTTACAATGTTTCTAGGCACCCTAAGTGATATTACTGTAAATTTTACAATACATTATTTTTGAAATTGATGTTCACATACGATAAAGTAATATCAGAAAACACCAGCAATATCAAAAAATAAGAGTAAAACTATTAAGCCTATGTATTACTTTTTCTATATAAGAGAATTTACGCTGTGTAAATTAACTTCAATCTCGTTAGGGCCTAGCAGCGTAAGCCGTTCCTGAACACAAATGTAATGTAATATACCGCCCCTCTCGCACAAGTCTTTGCGTTCTGGGTAATCCTCAAGATTCTCCTAAATAATTACCTACTAATAATTAATGGTTTTTGTTAATAATGGACCCATATTGATGCTGAATAAGTAAGTTTATAGAAATGTAACTTGAAATACATTATATTGATATATCTGCAATATTTGAGAATTTTTTTGTGTAACTCGATAAAGTTGTATCAACAAATTGAGGTGTAAAATAGAATTAAATCATGTTTCCTGCATACGGACGTGATTATAAAATATTAACACGTTTTAAATTCAGTTCATTAGCGTTAGAAAGCACTTCCAATTTTTAAATGCTCTATTACATAACGTTGACTGTTGATATCTTAAACCAACTAAACTTTTAAGTCGCAGTCCTCCAACTTTTTACACTTCTTTCTACTGCTAACACTAAAGTGAGATTGAAATCTTTCGTTTCTTCAAAGACATAATTACAATTCAATTTGTAATTCCCGACATAATTATTACCGTAGCTGAATTTTGCTATTTAGCTTTTAGAGATATAAATGATTTCTGAGTTATACAGTGCTTTCAAAAAAAGCGAATAAATTCATTATTTAGTTTTCAAAATCCTGGCACGTCGTTTTGTTTTTAAAAAAGGCACTTTTTGACATCGACCTACATTTGTGACGTCAGCGTTGTTTGAGATATGATGTCATCGACAATTTTTAAATAGCAACCCCAATTTTGGCCATGCCATTTGAAAGTGTCATTCTACATACATACAATCATTTGCAATAATAATGACACTCTCTTAAAATAGTTTTGAACTTCTGGTAGTTCTGAATAGAAATTTCATTAAATCTCTCTTGGAAAGTGAAACAACTAATAACTATATAGTGTTAAAATTTTAAAACAGATTTCAATATGAATACGTCAGAAGTTCAAAAGAAATCGCAAAATTCATTTTAGCGAGTGTCATTAATATTGCAAGCGATAGTACATCATGAAAAATTATGGTGTTATGACACCATCTGTACACACTACACTACCTCTATTTAAAAAAATGTGATGTCATATTTGTAACAACGTCACAAATATGGATCGTATGTCAAAATGTGTATTTTTAAAACAAAATCGATGATGAGATTTTTTGAAAACTTCTCAATTTCAAAAATAATGTATTCGTTACTTTTTGAAAGCACTGTCGAAAAATAAGTAGCTGTATTTATTTTTTCCCCCATCATTATTTTATGTATCTTATATTTTTGTATTTTTTTTTTTGAATATGTTGTTTTATTGTACATTTCACTGTTGGACAAATAATTTTAATAATGGTAAAAAGGAGGAGAAATAAAACGCGCAGTTAGAACACTACAAAATTTATTGGTGCTAAAACGTATACAATGAATTGTTCAGCCGTACACTATAGGCCTGTACACCAGAATGCTTAAATAATAAATTAAAACAAGAGACACATACTAAAGTGTGACGTAGCATCCCAAATTTGTTTTCGACATATCACAATTTTATGAGTTCAAACATGAACGAAAACACCACAAATTAAAATATTATGGAATTCGAACGAAACACTTGTGAACCATCGGAAAAGAAAAATAAAAAATATCTGCAAGTGGAATGTTAAGGAAAACACTTTCGAGTGCAAATACTGATAAATTTAAATATCCAAATTCCAATATGCAATTGCAAAAATCGAATATCATAAAAGTGAGATAGACAGTCTTTGGGTCCAGTCTTAAAGTCAAATTTAATGTAATTGGCACTTACTTCGGAAGAAACGAATTTTTACAAAACCTAACAGGAACAATTTCGATCACAACAAGAAGTATTGAGTATTATTTAAAGTCTTACGAGTAAAATAAGAACTAAGGCTAATCAAATAAAAAATACTCTAACTGTAACCAAACAAGCATTAGTGTTTTGTGTTGTAATAAATAAAAAATGAACACTACAAATGTTACATTACATTTAACCTGTATAAATATTTTATATGGAACAAATAGTTACACCTCTACACTCACGGCGGGTGTACTGTCTGGGGTTTCATCGATCTTTTTAACTTTAATGTCTTCCACCTTGTTATCGGCCTCCTCGGTCTTGGCATCACCGTTCTGTTTCTCTTCAGTGTCTCCATTGACCGCTTCTGATTCCTTTACTTTGCCGTTCTCCACTCCGTTCGCCAATTCGCTTTTGTTCTCTTTTTCATCCTTACTCGTTTGTGCTTTCGCTTCGGCGTCGGACGAGGAGGCTACGGCTACTTCTTTCGGACAAGCCTCGCTTGATTCTGCTTTTTCTTCTGTCTGTTCTTCACACTTTGAAGTGCTGCTCTCTGCAGAAACAGGCTTTTCTTCTGTGCCGTTTGATTCTGTCTTCGCCTCTGGCGTGCTTTCTTCTGCAGGCTTTGTTTCTTCCTTAGTTTCGTCTTTTTTGTTAGAACTTTCTTCCTTATCACCACTATTGCTTGACACTACTTTTTCTTCTGTTTTCTCTTGAACAACTTCACTTTTCTTCTCTTCGCCCTTTTCTTGTACTTTTTCCTCGACTTTCTCTTCTTTTTTCTCAGTTACACTATCTTTTTCCTCATTTACCCTATCCTCTTTCTTCTCACATGCACTGTCTTCTTTCATTTCAACTTCATTCGTTTCACTAACAGGAGATTCCTTTGTTTCTTTAACTTCATCCTTCTTAGTGTCTGCTTCATTTATTTCCTTCTCAACCTTCTTTTCTTCTATTGTTTCTGTTGTTGTATCAGCAGTCTTGGTTGCTTTAGTCGTAGCGGCATCTTTATTGCTTTCTTTATTACTTGATGATTCTGAATTGTCTTCTGCCTCCATCTGTTCGACATTTTCAGTGCTCTGTGCTTCTGCGGCTTTTTCTTTTACTTTTTCTGTAGCAGTTGTTTCAACTGGTGTGTCTTTTTTCTCCTCTTTGGAATTTTTCTTTTCTAATACAGTCTCTTCTTTCTTCTGTTCAGTCTCTTTTGGTTTTTCAGCTTTCTCCTCCGCTTCTACTTTTTCAGCTTCCACGGTGGTCGTTGCGGTTTCCATTGGAGTTTCCTCTGTAATTGCCTTGGTTTCTGGTTGCTCCGTGGTGCTGTCTTTTTCAGTCTTATTGTCACTGGAATCCATTTCAGTCTTATCATTGTCGGTTGTTGGTTCAGAAGGTTTATCTTCAGGTTTTTCTAAATGAACATAATAAGGTATTAATTTTTATATTTAGGTATATAATAAGTTCAAAGAAAAGTATCTTATCGTACATTACCTTCCTTCGCATTAGCTTCACTTTCAGTGGGAGTGTCGACTTCCATCTTCTCTTCCTGTTGGGGAACTTCTTCGGCTGGTGCGGCAGCGGCAGCTGCCGTTTTATCATCTGCTGCATCGGTTTTTGCGAGTTTTGAAGGTGGCTGTTCCTAAATATTAAAATTAAGAAATTGAAAATACAATAATAACAGAACAATAAGTCATTTATTGGTCAACAAACTACAACTTTTAGTATTCTACTTGTCAACGAAAACTACTTTTTGTACTTTTTACTTTTACTTTCACAAACCTCAGTCGGTACTGTTTCGTCCTCATTCTTTCGCTTAGCAGGATTTTCGAATACAATCTCCTTGAAATCGGACACGACTGGGAATGCCTTTACAACTTCCTCTGGTATGTCATCGTTTCCTTCGCGTTTCACAAGGACAGACACTATGCCAGCAGTCTTCGCAGCTTCTGCCTCTGTTTTGTTTCAAATAAACATGTATTACAGTGCTACAAATTTTACTAAATAATAAAAATACTTGATACGTTTCCATTAAAGAAAATATTTTGGGTTACCAGTTAAGTACTTTGAATCTAATTATAGTCCTAAAAATGATTGTGCTCAATTTTTTTTAAGAGATGACAAATCAGTATATGGTAAATATACAGGGTTAACTATGACGAGGTATGAAGTACAAAAATTTTAACGTGCTCAGGAAGGCCTAAGACAATAAAAAAATTATTCCAGAATTTTAGTTCAATATTTGAAAAATGGGGCAAAACCCTCTTTTCCTACGAAAAGTTGGCGCCTATGATATCATCGACTGTGATGGCTTAGATCCATAGATAAAGCTTACATCTGTCAACAATATCTACTACCAAGTGGTCGTTGTTTTGCAGCATTTCTAAATGCAGAAACAACAAAAATTAACATTCTTATTAGCAATAATACCTGATAGACAGTTAATACAGTTAACTTCACTATTTTGCATTCGTTTTTCATTATTTTGTTACAAACTGGCAAAACTACATTTTCATCACCACTCACTATCGACACAGCATAGGTAGACCAGCAGTTTCACTCCGTTGTCGGTACTTTGAACTGTCTTCAGTTTTCTGCGGTGACATCGAAATGTGAGTGAGATAGCGTATCCGATGGAATTTACAGAATAAGTGATCAGGACCGGAATAAGAATTTTTTATTTGCGCGTGAAAGCGTAGTTACTCTACATGAAAGTTTACGTTATATCTATCCACATTATGTAATAATTCATTATAGTTATAAATGTGAAAATTCGATTTACTTCTTTGGACTCTTTTAAAAAATATATTATTGCACTACAAAACATTTTTATTTATTTACTTACTTTTTTGTTATTAGTGATTACATTTTTTTGGGATTTTTTTAAATTTAAAATTTGACGTGTGAGGTTTGGTGGACAAATAATTTATTATGATTTTTTTTTTGTCTTACATGATCTACATAAACCAGAAGACAAGTATTTTTCAGAACAGAAAAATTATGTTTACTTTGAAAATTGGAAATAAAAATGCAGGAAAATGTAAATTTGAAAAAAAAATATTTTTTATTATTTTGTTTTGAGACTTACTCTCATTATAGTGACTACAGGAAATATAATCATCTACATAATTTGAAGATGACCGTCTTGTGCAGGAAACGTTGGAACGGCCTCTTTGCGTAATCTATTGCGCGAATCGTTAGAAAACATATTATTTTCAAAATGTATTTCACAGTTTGTATGAACTATTACTAATCATATACTGTGCTATCGATAAAACACACTTCCTGTAGGTACAGCTAGATAAAATACCTATTTATTATAACAAAATCGAACAAAAGAAATAGATAATAGAAAACTTTTAATGTACCAGCAGCATTTTTGTCCCATAACCTAGAAAACCAAACCGGCGAATTATATTGTGGGAAAGTATCTGCACCCAACACAAATTTGTTTATTTAATAACTATAAAACATTTAAAAATTAAAAGATGCACTAAAAATTGAAGAATACCACAAAACTACAACATAAACACATGGCAAACACAGGAATTAAATAATGACTTGACTGGAAATTTTACGGTCGTGTTACTAGTTGCCTATGTTACCTACTCTGATTCTGTAAATGTGTGGTGGACGTCGCATAGGCGGCATTAAATAAGGATTTAATATATTTCAAAAAAAAATTTCTTTTCGCTTTATAAATAAGTGGAATTTTTTTGAAGGACGATTCCGTTAATTCTTAATTTTCTCTATCCCCTCTTAAAATATTTGTACTTAGTCATAGTTAACCCTGTATATATGGATGGAAATATTATGTTTTATTAAAGTTCCAATAACATTACCTATTTCATTAATTCACACTTAGAGAAACATGAAAGAACAATAAAATTTATATTTCCTAATTAATGAGAAATATCAGAAGTCAATATGTAACAACTCTGTTGATGGGTTTACTAGGTCTCAATTTTACTGTCAAATCATGGGTATGCCAACTTGCATTAGCTGAACCATCGTCTGCCAAATAATCTATGTTGACATGTTCCGAGCTAACAAACTAATTCGAAAAATATTTTTATTTTTCATTAAATAGGCGTTTTAAGAAACATGTTAATAACGTTACAGCACATTCATAACTATATATTTTTTAACATAATCTAACCACATGAAGAGCGTATTACTGTAAAGTTAAGTTAAGTTATTTTGTCCCTTTTTACCAGAATATATTCGGTTACTATAAACTAAAAGAAATTTGACTTCAAAAGTGTAAGAACCTTCATTAATAATTTTGCTCTGTAATACTTAAGTTGGAAATCACCCGTTACTTAATTAATAGAAGCATTCGGCAACTGTTAACTTTAGGATCGGTCAGTGGTTGCGCGGTTTAAGGCGTTAGTACTTGAATCGAGGTGACTAGACGGAGTTGGTTCGAGCCCAGCTGCCGGTAGACCATATATAAGCTATATTCGTGGAAGTTGGCACCCTCTCTGTGGGTATGGTAGGGTGGAATAATGTTAGCTTGGGTCAATGTGAGAGATTGATGCCGGTTGATATTTGACTACCCCCTAATTAATGAGGTTTTCCTCATTCCTGCACTGAATAGTGGTTAGGGCCTACCAACGTAAGTCGTTCCTGGGCGCAAATGCGGCCTGCTTAATAATAATATGCCGCCCCCTCTCCCGCACAAGTCTCCGACTTCTGGGCTAATCCGTGTGATTAGAATGAGAGGTAGAGATATTATTATTATTATTATAGTAGACCAAACGACCATGTTTAAACATTGCTGTTAATCAAATCAGAAAAATACCCAGTCGTGTTAAAAACGTATTTAATATAAAACCCATAAATACTGACCTTTAGAATTATCAGTTAAAAACACAATTTCTTCCGTTTTTACTTCTAATTCCTTGGCGATTTTCTCGTAACTTTCAGCCTCGGTTTTACCACCAATACTCTGATCGAAGTATTTGGAAATGTGGGATGAGACATCACCTTCAGCTGTGTGCGAGAATAGTAACTGTTGAGATTCTATACTTCCCGTTGAGTAAATGGCAATTTTTCGTGACTTAGCCCAAGTCTCGAAAGATGTGGGAACATCAGAGAATACACTATAAACAAGAAAAAAATAAACTTTTGCCCTTAATGCAAAATTATTGAGAAATTAAAGTAACTCGGTAGTGATTCAGTTTTAAGAGAACAAACTTCCATTTTGATGGCATTTCCAAAAATATAATTTATCTAAAAAGTCAGAAAAACCTACCCCTTGCAAAGAAATCAATATTAAAATTTTTTTGGACTGGGGTACCTCATTTCTTTTACAATGTAAGCGAAGTGTACTATGAAAACAATTGAATGATAGATCTCATAGTATTTTTTTGTAATTTCTAACCTTATGCTTTGTTCATACAAAAGTTAAAGTTGAGCAGGTAGAACAATTTCTGGACTAGTCGCCACATCGTTGATTTAGCTTTATTGACGTTTTCAGAGACATAAGGTTAATATAAAGTATCCAAGATAATTCTGGGGAAGAGAGCAAACGCCAAGAAAACTAAACCAGTGACCAGTCGGCAAATTGTTCTACTAAGATTGAAGTAAATTAATTAAATATCTATTTTCTCACAAAATATATCACATTTCTGCTTTTACTTTGTATGAACGAAGCATAAGGTTTGAAGTTACCATTATCATTAAATTGTTTTCAAAGTATACTTTGTTATCATAAAAGACCAGTATGTTCAAAAAATTTCAATTAGGGAAGAAGTCTTGTCTACACCGCGTACTATGATCCCTTTTCTTAGGTTAGATAGACTTAAACAGCTAGTTATTTGTCAGTTACTTCACCTACGGCATACTGATGAGAGCTAATAAGCTCAAAATTGGTATATGTCTGGTAGGCTGCTGATGAGTGACATTAGTCCAGTAGTTGGTTCCTGGAATTCCGTGTTTGCAAATATACAGTGTCCGCAAATTATCCGGCTATTTTCTGATAGAACAGAAAGGTGATAGTTTTTACAACTTACATAAACAAAATTTTACATATATTTAAAATAATGTTTGTTTCAATTTCTATTTTTTTTATCATGTTTTATTGTTTTTATCCTTATTCCTCTAAGTATAAAGATTATAATTTTTTAAATCATTTTATGTACATGACTAATTAAATTATATTTAATAGACTTACTTATACCAATATTTGTTTTATTTTTTTCATTAGTATTTTTTTACAAGACAATTATTTTTTTAGGGTTTTTTTTTGTTAAAGCCAAATATGTACTAATTAACAAAGTCGCATTTCATTTTATTATTTTTTTCTTTTTTAGTAAATGAACGTTTTTTTTTGTCATTTTTAAACAAAAATTTATGTACTTTCAGTGTTTTTTTCTTTAAAAACTTTTCATTAAAAAAATATATATATCAGTCTATATCGGCCAATGCCGATAATCAGTGAATTATGCCCATATATAGTTATATATATAGTTATCAATCCCTAATTTAAATATTGATTTCCTTGCAAACGGTTGCTTTTTTTTTTGACTTCAAACAAGAGTGTCTACACTAAGCATTTTACCGTTACCTACCCTTTCCGACGCTACAATATTTTACCTAAAACTACATCTCTATAAAAGTAAGTGTGCTAAATTAAAAAAAAGTTCAAGTATTAAAAAAGTTATAGGCAAAAACTAATTAAAAAAAAAATAACTGAAGATACGTAGCTCCGTTAATATTGACTTTTGAGAAAATGTTGCATGAACTAAGCATATTATTTTTTTGAGTAGTATCACCACCTAAATTTTCTGTGTAGATTTTCCGCATGTCCAGTACTAAAATTTCACATTTTTAAAGGAGATTAATTTTAAACAGAAATTGTATTTTTCCCCATTTTTCTCATGTCATGTCGTTTAAAAGTGAATCACCCTGTATATAAATTTGTATGCGTTTACTTACTGTGCCTTTAAGTCTCCACCTTCATAACCCTTCTTGTAGATCAGTCCTTGAATAGTTTTCAAGCCTTTGTTCTCACTATTTTGATCGGTGAGTTCTTTGACAGCAGCGGTGGCACCAGCTTGATCAAGTTCAGAATCTTTCAGAGCTTTAACTGCTTCCTTAACGGCCTTGTCTTCCCATTGTGCTTTTAAGAATTCTTCGGCTTGTTTCGTTACATATGGGAAGAGTGTATCCTATAACAAAAAAAATATTAAAAACTGTCAATATAAATTCTTCAAAATCTAAGTATGCTTCAAAATTTAACTAGAATATTCTTGAACGTATTAACAAAATTAAAGCAGTTTATATTTTTTAGTAAAATAATGTTTCTGGAAATACGAGATAAAGGTAATGAAGTTGAATCGGAAATAGGTTTAAATTAATAATTATGAAAACAACATAAAATGCATATACAACAAGGGTAATTTGCAGAAAATTAAACTTCTTAATCATTTCAAGATAGTAGGTTTCACAGCCTTATCAATATGTAGATTCCCATAATAAAGCTCTTGTCAGTTTTGTGGATATTTTTCAAAACTGAGTGGATTTTATATGAACACTTAAATGGCAACTCATATACAATATAACAAATAAAAAACATTCATTGTCTTAACAAATAGAGTGAAATATAAATACCAAAAGTGACCAATGTTTTACAAATACATCCCTGTTTAAGGTTGAGAGTTAAAGATTAGGTAATAGTTGCAGAATGCATAATCTGGCATGATTTATTGTTAGCTTTGCCCAATAAATGTAAACTCCTTTACAAAGATCACGTGTGCATAATGATCCAAATTTTCTATAAAGCAATATTCTAGAAATAACAGACCTTTATCTATACCCTGTACCAGTTGTTAGTGAAAACGAACAGCATAATGACAGATGGTGTTAGATTTAACATGATTCATCAGTAATCCTATTCACTAAAATCATCAACCCCAAATGTGATTGATGCTCACCATGCTGGGAAAGAATAAAGTTCACGTGCTGTGAGGGAGATATTTTAGTACCATTTTTTAAAATAATTAAAATTAAGCTAGTACATTTGTAAATATTTAAAATGTTATTAAATTTAATAATTTCGTAATACCTAAAATATTTCAGAAAAATGTGATTTTAAAATACACCATAATTTTACTTTCAAACATTTTTGGTAAATATTTGAAAATTGTCGATATTTAATTTCAAATAATTTTAATTCATTAGTATAATAATTTTTATAGTTAGATATTTGAATCAACTTAAAGGAGACTGAAGAAGCAATCCTAAAAATGCAGAAATAGGTCAGATCTCATCTATTGTGGTTGAATTTTCGAGTTTCCACAGTTTCAAAAGTAAACTTAGATATTTATAGAATGTTTTCATTAAACCAGGTTAGTAAATTTAGCTTGATTATTTTTTTAGATAATTATTGAATAGAGCTTTGTCTGTGGAATTGTTCATTAGCATACCTAGATGTTTGTTATCAGAGAGCATACATATGACTTCATTGATAGGAATTGTAGATTTGATATATTTTAGCTTAAAATACCTTTCTAATACAGTAAAAAATGTTACAAAAGCTAATAATAAAGAATATATGGGTAAATATTGTGGGTGTAATTCAACGCTGGTAGGGGCTTTAGTCCGCAGAATAGTTAGTTTCACACAATATTGCTAATACCTAGTTAAAAATATATTGTAAAACTGGACACGTTTTATATTTCAAGATTAACAATTTAATAATTCTAATGAGCTTTTCATGCCACTCAAACAATAAACATACTTATGCTTTTTTTTGTAAAACGTTAATGTGCAACTTATTGCCAATACTAAGTTTTAAAACTTAAACACTAGGTATAAGGTTAATGTATGCAATACGTTGTTACAGTTAACTGACATTTGACGATTTTTTAATTGAACTACATTTGAAACCAATACATTTTCTATTTCTTTTTTATAGAAACAATAAAACACACCAAAAGTTAAATACTGAAGCGATAATGTGCTTGGTAAAATATTTTTGCACATCACAACAATGAAGGCAATTGCAAAAAGTGGTAAATTTATCTGACTGGATTTGAAATATAATATTTAATAAGAAACATTAAATTTGATAATGAAAAGTGATGTATGCAAGATGCAAGTGTAAAAATATCATTAAAAAATAATTAGTTACTAAAATTTAGTTAGTTGCAACATTTTGGAAAATTAATTTTGATTTTAGATGTAAATATCAAAACAATCAATATAGGTAATTTGATTCATAAACTATAACAAAAGGATAACTGTTTTAATTAAAAACAATGACTTTAATGACACATTTAAAAAATTTTACTTCCAAATTAATCAAGTCCTGTCCATTATTTGTTGTCTATACAATAGCAAAAGACAGCTAGCTACCTGAGGAACCCAAATTTTCTGAATGACCTATAAATGTCCCAAAACCGAGATTTGACAATAACAATGTTTCTTTATATGTTGCACGGCATCTTGATTCAGCTGTACCTAGACAAGATGTGAATGCACCATGCATGGAACAAGGGCTGAATTTTTACCTGATTCAAGGACAACCAGAAAAGTTTAAGCCGAAAACACGTGCAAAATCAAAATTTAATTCGTGAATTCGGTCCCTACATAATGAAAGACTAATAAAAGGAAAATTTCTCGGATGTGGAAACAAACATTGCCTCCATCTTCGCAACCTACTTGCAACAAATAGCACAAATCAAATTCGCAACCGATAAAAAACACTGCAAAAAGCGGCGTCCACTAACGAAACGATCAACAAAACACTAAACTGAGATGAAAATAAATAAGGTTTAATAGATAAACGTTGGAAATAAAATATAAATTTCTCACCTTTACGAAGTTTATAGAAGTGGTTGTACCGGCTACATCAAGCAGGACAACCGAACATTTTTCGAGATTTAACGCTGGAGATCCACTTTCCGTTCCTGTACTCATCTTTTTCTTGTTTATGATACAGTACCAATTTGACTAGACACTACTTATATGATTAGTTATAGCTTTAAAATACCAAACTCAACGTTTAAAAGGGCTGGATCAAACAGCATCAACGAGGTATGTCGCAGGTGGTGGCACGAAGATAAAATGGTGAATTTTGTGGTGCGTCGTTGGCAAATACCGCCAAACGATTAACGACGGTTGTGCACGAGAGAGAAGTGCTGTCAACATAAAGGCTTTTAAAGTTTAAAAAATTGATATTACTCATGACAAACTTACCAAAATAATGTTTATATAGCTTATGAAGTTCGATTTTCTATCGATTAGCTTAATTTTAATGCGTACAGCCGCCGTTTATAGAAATTATTGAACTATTTTTTTGTTTATATTATGTTGGCAGCGATAGTTTACAAATATTCAATTTTTAAATTCACTTTCAAAATAAATTCGATTGGTCAAATCCCCACCCAGATCTTAGAACGATGTGTATTTGTTTATTATTTTGAAATTTACTGTTCTGGATTTTGAATATTTGCAAACTTTTGCCTTAATAATTACTTTATAACTAAATTAATATACCTACCATATAACTAACATATTTTAAAAACAATGTATTGAATAAAATTTGCATAATTTACTCTTAGATATAACCAGGTGTTTTTTTAATTTTCGTTGCTCTTAAAGTTACAGCATCACTATAAAGTTTGAAAAATAAAATGTTAGTAGGTACTAAATTAAAATTTAAATAGGGCTTACTACAAACAAATTTTATTTTTTGCAAAAAATAAAAAAGTAGGTGAATATTACAATTGCTATAGGTACTCTTTTTAGAGCAACCCCTATTTCAGTATTTTATTCAAAAGTTCTCTCTATAACTCTAGATATACTTCATTATCAAAGAAACATTTTAAATGTGACACATTATGTTTATTATTAGGGAGTGATTTCTGGACCCAAGAATATTATAAATTTGTAACAAAAAATGATTTTAGTTAGGTATATCACAAATTTGTCTTGATCAGCATGAGTTCATGCACCTACAGTCATGTGTATTGAATAAAATTTGCATAATTTACTCTTAGATATAAACAGGTGTTTTTTTAATTTTCGTTGCTCTTAAAGTTACAGCATCACTATAAAGTTTGAAAAATAAAATGTTAGTAGGTACTAAATTAAAATTTAAATAGGGCTTACTACAAACAAATTTTATTTTTTGCAAAAAATAAAAAAGTAGGTGAATATTACAATTGGTAGGTACTCTTTTTAGAGCAACCCCTATTTCAGTATTTTATTCAAAAGTTCTCTCTATAACTCTAGATATACTTCATTATCAAAGAAACATTTTAAATGTGACACATTATGTTTATTATTAGGGAGTGATTTCTGGACCCAAGATCGAATATTATAAATTTGTAACAAAAAATGATTTTAGTTAGGTATATCACAAATTTGTCTTGATCAGCATGAGTTCATGCACCTACAGTCATATACTATATATGATTCATTTTATATGACAGTATTTTTATTTGAAATTCATGACGGTGGAAGTCAAGCAGACATTATTAGTTTTTTCCAACGGTCTCCGTGGAGAAAGAGATCGTTAGTCTCCTCTAAAACTTTTGACATATTTCTCTAAAGATTTTGACAAATTTCTCTATAGCTCTTGACAGACTGAACTGACTGACTTTAATTTTCACAAAATTATTTTTTTCTTATTAGCGCATTATGAAAGTATAATTTCAAGTAAAGTTAATATTAAGAAAAAACCTATCAATTGACCATGGAGGAAAATATTTCCAACATATGTGTATACAGGGTGATATAAATTAGTAACTGATGCCGTGAACTACATATTCTTTGTTAGATATTGTTATCTTAAGACGGCACATATTCTGTGTAATTTTGGTCTAAAATAACAAAGAGGGGTTGTGGTACCCATGGGCCTCCCTATTTTTTTACAGATTCTAGTAAATAATCACAATTAGCTTATCTTTCTGTCTATTTTTCTTCAGGCATTATATTTTTGTCCTATAACGAGTTCAGTAAGTATTTAGAAAAAAATCATTTTAACGTTTCATTTATTTAGATTTAAAAAAAGAGGCAAAATAAAACTATAAAACATAAAATTAAACAAGGTGGCTTGTCTAGAGTTCAATAAGACGGGTTGCATATACCTATAAACTAAACTAGCCCTATCATATACCACAGATAAATTTATCTGTGCATAATATATTTCAATATTTAAATACGTTTGGTAAACTTTTATATATATTGTTGTATGCAGTTATGATATGTTTACAGTTAAATTGTTTTTTATATAATAAATATGTTAT
Organism: Monochamus saltuarius; assembly: GCA_025584915.1. Taxonomy (NCBI): domain Eukaryota; kingdom Metazoa; phylum Arthropoda; class Insecta; order Coleoptera; family Cerambycidae; genus Monochamus; species Monochamus saltuarius. Next base: position 10,329,423 of record CM046722.1, read on the forward strand.
ATTGCTCAGATATTTAGATATTTGAAATTTTTTTAAACATGGTATCGAGCTGAAAAGAAATGGTTGTGTAGAACGAATGTTATAGTATAGGCAAAGAGTAGAAATAACATAGGCATATGAGTAACTGATTTAGTCATAGGAATATAGGTATGTACCTATGTTTATTTATATTAAAACTGATATCAAAACTTACACAAACTGTTTGCTGTTTTATATGAAGGATATACCTTTATAGGTATCTATTCGAAAAATATTCCCAAATAGAATATCAATATCAAGAAAAGTCCTTCAAAATAAATATAAGTAAAAAAAGTAATGATTCCTTTTTTTTAAATAATTTCTTAGACTATTTGATGGATAGATATCTTGATTTCCAAATATAGGTAATTAATGCAAGACTACCTACCTAACATAATAAAACCATTGATTTTTCTATACTACATAAAATCAATATAAAATTTTCTAATTTCTGTAGGAAATTAAATTTCTCCGCTTTCTCTTCAAGCAAGAAAGAATCCGCCAACCACCATTCACTGCAGCTAACTTATAATATAGAATTCGTATTAAATTTGAATACTAGATTGACAAAAACTTGCGCTACCTTACGCCAGAGGGCTAAATTGCCGTAACACCCGGCTGTAACCATGGCAACGACAGCTTCACAGCACGTCCAACCAAACTCGCCGGTCCCGCAGTGACTTGATGTTGGCGCCGTACTTCGTGTTTTTAGTGATCTCGCGAGATATTTTAAAAATCTCCAGTGTTTATATGAACTGTCACTCGAGCAATACACAAGAATGAAGTAAGTATTATTCAAATAATCCTTACCTTGACTGGAGCAATTAAACGTTGCCTCTTCTTATCTCTTATTTAATTTTTATCGCATTAATTATAGAAGTACATAAAATTTAATGAGCGGTATAAACGGTATGAAGCACTATTTGTTTTCTATGTTAACATGAGAGGAAGCGAAGATCTAAGAAAATAATACTGATTTGTGTGGAAAATGTGTTAAAAAAATAAAAATGTAAATTGTGTAAAATATGTGAAAGAATTAAGATTGCCTTGAGGGTGTTACTTAAATGTAATAGTTTGGTTGATTTATTTAATTTTTATGCATTTTTATAACGAGTTAATTAAACCATTGTGCAATTTATCGAGAAAATTTGGGTACATAGAAATTACCGCAGAATTTATGTCGAGCTTAATCCAAGTGTGCCCTTGCAAATGTTCAATTAGCAGTAACTGAATTGCCCGGTTTAATGGAAATTCAATTTCCGACCTCAAACCGTTTTACTGGCAAATTTTTATTACGGTCGTGCCGCATCGAAAATGTTAAACCATTTCGTATGTTTGTTCCGTTTTTATTGGGACGATTTAATGAAAACCGCGATTTACAACAATCTAAATTTAACGCCAATGGCTGCGATTTGCAATTTAAGAAAAATTACGGGATTTTATACGATTTTGGAATAAACTGTGAAATGAATTCTGTTTTGCAGCACCTATTCTGAATAAATATCTGTTTTTCTAGTTTTCGTGCTGTAAGTACTCTTAATCGTGGAACAAAAAAATTCCTAAACAATTAATTTATCTATTTTGAAGTATCTGGAAAAGTTTGAAAGATTTTAACTGAATGTCTTATAAACCCCGAATTTTACTTTATGCAGTAAGTGATATTTAAATGTTTAAAGAGAAACAACGTACAAACAAAATAATATTTACACGTTCTGCGTCAAAGATTTTGGTTTGTCAAAACAGACAAAGTTGTTGTTGATGTTACCCGTTATAAACAAAGCTCTGCTTAATAAAAAGCAGGTGATACATTATTAAGTAAAATTTCAATTGCGGCTTTACAAATATTCGTAAGTTACCAGTGACGTGAATCATTTTTTTTAGAAAAAACTATTGAGTACTTTTAATTTAATAATTGCATTTCTTGATAAATGGCATCATCTATGTGTATGTTGGGTTGCATAACTCGATGACGTCACTTGTTAGTGTTGTGAATGCCAGCACATTTTAAAGCTCCTACAGATAGAGAATCATACAATATGTACCTTAACAATATGCTGATGATATTATTTAGTATTTAATCAAATTATTTTTAATTTACTTACCTAACTAATAGCGTACTTTCGACGTGTGTTTTACACTTTTAACTTCTGGTTCATTAAATCGATCGTAGAACAATCTTAATAAAGTCCTTTGTTATATCGAAATAAACCTTTGATTGAAAATCAAAAGAAGGTTGCGCAAAACCCCTCTATAACCATGTACTATCATTAAACATAAAGGAACAAGAGAGTCCTTGTAATTGTTATGATTTAAAAGAGGCAATTTGTATAATCATTATAATAGAGTGGTAAAGGTAACAAATGTGATAAAGAATAGGACGGTACATTTCTAATTCAGAGCAAATTAAGCAATTGTTATTATTATTTATTACATTTATTACCTTTACTACCTTATTAAAACAGTATAACAAATTACCATTGTTTTATCATCGTCTGCTAAATCGCAGTGGCCGTGCTTTATCAAGGCGACGCGATTTAGCAGACGAATGTTTCATCTTTACCAACTCGAGATGGATAACATCTAGCATGTTTATAGCAGCAAAAATTTGCTAAATTTGATTAAAAAAGATATAGCATGTATAACTTTATTATATAGCAGTGTTGTATAAGTGTGGGCCGTGCATAACAAACCATATATACGGCATCATATGCAATGTTTAACTGAAAAATGTATTTTTAACCTTATTACAAATAAATGTCTTGAACCATAGAACAATCTTTTTGGATTAACAGAATAATCGTTCGTTTTTTTAACTTGCGTTACATTGAATAGAAAACGCGACCTTTGGTGTGACGAATAGTACTCAGGATATAATGATATTCTGATCGCGTCCCGATAATTTTCTTATAATACGTGCAGCCGCATTGCTTTAAAATGCGCGTGTATGTAATTAATCTTTTTCAGCTTGTTGCAGTAACTATTTATCGCACGCGAAAGCTGTAAAATCGGAACATATAAAAACTCATTTGGCAACCGTGACTTTGGGTCTTATTAACTTATATCAAAACATATTTTTAATTTCCAATATGTGAATCAAAATGGCAAATGGCATTTTCCATTTTCCAATATGTGAATCAATAAGGCATCGTAAAAGTTTCTGTAACTGAATTTTAAGAGTAAAAAACACTTTTTAAAATTTTCTTTAGCTTAAAAGATCCACATTCTCTAAAACTTGCTTATTACGCCGATTTATGTTGATAAACTTAAGGTAGATAGGTAACTAAAACAATAAATGTAGTAATAATTAATAGACGATAAGTATCACGTCACATATCTAGGCAAGGCGCAACAAATTGTCATAGTTGATAATTGTACAGACGAAAATCTGAGCATTGAGCAGGTATTTAATCATAAGCAATGTGTTACTACAAATAAGTCTCAGTCTGAATTCTTAGAATTAAATTAGAATGTGCCTTAGGGTTCCGTTTTGGGGTCCCTATTATTCTTAATATATGTGAATGATTTCTCCTATTATGTCTCCAAATAGACATGTATTATTCGCAGAAGATACTACTCTTATGTGCTCTGATGTAAATGTTGAAAGGCTATTGCGCCACTCTACACAGAACGAAATGCAAGCAAATCAATGGTTTTTAACCAATAAATTGAAACTTAATCAAGATAAAACACAGAGATTAGTTATCTCTTCTAACAGCTCCTTAACAAGAGGTGCAGGTGCAAACATTTTGGGTATATACCTTGATGACAGATTAAACTGGACATCTCATGTTGACCATTTAAACTCTAGGTTAGCAAGCTCTCTCTTCCTGTTTAGAATTTAATTAATTTTATATTACGCCGAAATACTGATATACTAATATTTGCTACAATTTCGGATATCTCACAATTTTGAGGAGGCACTTGGATAAGCTGTTAATTTATTAAATATTTAACGACAGTATTTTCAGTGCCATCCAAAACCATCTCTTAAATCCGGAATCTTTTTTATGGGCCACAATAAACTTGGATTCTGCGGGTGTTTATGATGACTGTCTTTGCATTACGTTGTGTATACTATTTGCGAACAACTGCTATTTGTTCCGGGGTCGCTTTACTCTAATCTAGATGGAGGCTCTTTGTAAGGAAAGTGTATATTTGTCCTGGGAGGCTTGTAAAATAGGAGGTTCTTCGTTTCATCCTATTCATGGAGTTTTATTAAGGAACTGATACTCGGATTTGGATGAGCGTTTTAACTTTTTTATTGAATTACGTAAATGCGGTTCAGGACACCATTATGAAAATTACGACACCACGGTTTTAATAGCCATTAAGTATAATTTTCATACAATATGTTTTTTACTACCAATCATAATAATGACTGAATAAGCAATATTCAATCTTATCTAAAATTTGATTGGTTGCGTTGATTACATTTTAAATTTATTAATTAAACCTGACAGCGAAAATACCCTCAGTCGGTCAGACTAGAAGAGATTTCTAGAGAACAAATTTCCAGATTTAGATAACATCCACCGAGAAACATTATGCGAATTAGCGTAGTATGGATCCAGAGCAGCACAACGAATAAATTTGAGTTAAATATAGCAGACTTTTATATTCTTGGCGTACCATAAAACAATAGTAACCATAAAAAGTTATGTATGACGCAAGCGAGCGGCCCGAGTACGTTCGTAATTGTAGAAAAGATCGTTCAGTGTATATGGTGCAAGGAATGCATGAATTTAATGGTCATGTTATGTATACAGACAGGAAAGGTATTTGCGACAGAGCAAACCACTAATACACTGTTACTCCGCCTCCTACGAAACACAAAAACTAAAACAATTTTTATATACAGAATTTACCAAAAAAGTTTTGTATGTACAGGGGACTCTTACAAATACAATTTTCTAAAAATAAAATAAAAAAGCAGTTCAAAAATGATTTAAAAATACACTTTCGCACGGCACTGGAAACTGGTCCACTGCAAAATCTGATAAGCCGTATAATCGACGACCGGACAAAACATTTAAAGAAATTCTCAAGGAAAGAAATAAATTACAATTTGACCTATTTTTATACAGTAAATTCAACTGATTTTGCCGCTATTGTTATTAATTATTAATAGAAGTAATTTGTATTTTAAAATAGTTTGAGTCCTATCCCTTGGTATTAATACTTGGACGCTGTACATGGTAAAGATATAATTGAGCCTCGAGTATCATACGCCACACTGCTGCAATACGCCGTGTACGCTCTGGACCTCCATCTCTTCCACGATTCGGTTGTAAATTTTCCGTATCACGCCAGGGTTTGCACTACACTTGCACTCACTGCACATCGTTGTAAAAGTAGCTGCATTTGTAACATGTTTACCGGGAAATCGTTCTGCTGAACCATTTTCACTTCACCAATTAAAACGATAGCAATCAACTGCGAGTTGCTATAGACGTAAGCGATTTTTCTTATTTGAAAAACTGATATACAGGGTGAGTCAGTCATAATGTCATTAATTTTAAGAGGAGATAGGGAATAATGAGTATAATGCGAATACGTGATTAAAAAAAATCTAAATGCATATTTACGACGAAAAAAAATATTTTCAAATCATTATTTAAACCCCCTTTTCAGACTGTCACTGACCGGTCACAGCCTTGGTCGGTTACAGCTGACAGTTCAACTCGATATCGACCTGATGCAACGTTGTCAAGTTGTAATATTTTTCTATATAGTACCTACTCACCTAGGTTTTAGACATCACAAATAAACGGTTGTACTGACTATTTTAGAATATCATTTTTTCTTGCTCAGTTCAACTTCAGCCAATAATAATTTAAAATGTTAATACCCAATAAAATCAAATAATAATAATCAAATAAATATGAATTTTTAGTATTACTCGTAAGTACAATTAACCGCACACATAACCAAATGTACAATTTGTAGTTACGTACATCTAGCCTAGAAATGTATTGTTTTTTAAGTAGTATGATACTAACCTGTTTACAGCCCACATAAGTATAACTGCATTTATCCGTCCATAGCACTTTATTAATAAAATTCAGTCGCATTTCGTAAACATTCTCCGTATAACACTACCATTTCCACATAATCGGAATTTGTAAAATTATGCGTTGTGAATTTACGCCAAATACGTGACGTTAGACCGAAATAAACAAACTACTGCTTGTATTCTCTAAATCTCCCCTCCAATGTGTGGCATGATCTACAAATTTGAGGGGGAAGAAATGCGGGAAATGCAGAGTGCTAAATGGAGGTAAATTTGAATAACACGCTGATGTGTTAGATGATATTATGTATGTAAATGTGGCATCCATGGTTAATACGGCAAGTCTGTGACATTAGAATTTCGTCGGGTGCGCCATCGTAGCGTACCAGGAGCGTCGTGTTACTGATTTTTATAGGGTGATTTGTTTATTTTTTTAAAGGTCGAGTAAAAAATTTTTTTTTTCGATTTTCTGCCTTTATTAGGCCTCCCGAATACGTGGTTAAAATTAATGACATTATGACTGACTCACCCTGTATTTGCATCACAAAAAAGTTAATACGATAAGTAATCGGATATTTGAAATCGCCTGGCTAGAGACTCCAGTGGCCCAGCGATGTAAAGGTTAAAACTACTACTAACTTAGGGTTCCCAACCGTCCCGTTTTGGTCGGGATTAACTAGGATTGAGAAATTTTGTCCCGGCAAAAGTTTTGCCTTGGCCGGGACATAAAAAATCTCGAAAATCCTTAACTTACCAATATTTTAACAATATTCAGAAATTTTCGTGTATATGGCAACGCTGCCTCGCTATAAACTTTGACGACCAACCCCCGCGCCTTGTCCTGGTAGTCTGAGGTGAGGTGTAGGTTCGTGCGTATAAGACGCTTTTAGTTGTGATTGGTTGACCTTGTCATTATATCCAATTACAGCTAAAAGCTTCAAAGCTTCATTGTCCTTAAAATATGCCTCTGGTGTCTGGAATTACTTTGTAGTTTACTTTAATGTTTATTTCTGTCAATAATATTTATTAGTTTTGTTAAGTAGGTACTTACTTACCATTTACCGGCTTCCTAGTCCTAGCTACCAAAATTATGTTTTTATGTTACGTTTTTTTCCTCTTACCAAAAGCCAAAGGTAACTATATATTTCAATTTCTGATGTTTGATGTTTTGTTTCAATTATTTGAAAACGTAAAAACAATTGTCCCGGAATGGCCGATGATCAAACCCTATACTAACTTCAATAATTTTTTTCTCGGAAACGATTTAAAAAAAATTAGTTTACGATATTCGCTCCATTTCTCATGACGCATTTAATTTCAAATTAATTTAGATAAGTTCTAAATCACCCTATATAATCATATTCAGTGCGTGATAATAGGTATATTTTTTACTATTTTGTTTTATTTTTTAATAATTTTAAGTTAGTAAGTAATACTTGTAGTAATCATTATTTAATTATATTAATTAAATTATTCTTGCCCCATTTCCTATATAAATATTATACAGATACCTTAAAAATAAAACAATATAATAACTGCTTGATAGTGGTGTGTAAATAATACATTTTATATTATCAAGAAATCCAACAGTGAAACACTTTCTATTTATTATTTTGTTTATTTGATTCTGACAAAATAAAAATTTTATAAAACAATAGACTACTTGCGGTAAAAATAGTTGAAAACACAATTGTGTGTTTTACGATCTCAAAATAAATAATGTTTAATGAATTTATGTGACACTGGATCTGATGGAGCAACGCTGTAATTATACAGGATGTTATTCAATTTTAAGCAAAATATTTCGTATGAACTTAGGTCTGGAAACGCTTTGTTTAGGATATACAGGATGTCAAATTTAAAAAAATTAATTACATTTTCTTTAATAACTTTCAACTATTTTGAGTTAAACTCATGAAATTTTGTATGCGGTGGATTCTTGGGACGGGAAATTGAAATTTTATGCACAATTGGCTGTATCCCCAAGAGGAGGCCACAAGCGACCATTAGGATCCTTTTAAATCGCTTCAGCTATCTGGATTTATGTAAATCTTTTCTTAATTCATTGAATGTAACTCTATTGGAAGGCTGTAAATTGAGAAAACCAAACACTTTTCGAGTAAAAATTCAGTATAAATAACTTCTAGCTAAATTTACGTGACTTTCCGAGTATATATTTGGATAAAAATAGAATTGTATTGGATATATAACATAGGTACGTATGGATTATCGTATTCTTTTATTGCATATGATGTTTTATTTGAAGTACTTCAAATGGTAGCATTATTTAATCTTGTATGTTACAAACCATATAAAATAGGTTATTAATGGGCGTATTCAGACGAGGTCAGCCGCTGAGCCGCTGAGTAAGAATTCAGCTAAATGCGTGCATTTGATTGGCCTGGATTTCTCAGCGGCTCAGCGGCTGACCTCGTCTGAATACGGCCAATGGTGTTGACCTTGCAAATTTGGATTTCATGTGTCTATAAAGCGGTACAATCAAAATATGACTAAATGTTTTATAATTTTTGTTCATGTGTCACTTTGTACTCAAACAGGAACTTGTAAGTTTATTCTATAGATAAATTAGTTTAAAATGTAATTGAAAATTGTTACATCAAGTTTATGAATATCTTATAAAATTACATTTACAAGTAGTTTCCAGAAAAAATCTGTGACATTATCGATTATATGTTTATCGAGCTAATTAACTAAAACAAATAGATTTTAACAATATACAGGGTGCATGCCCTGCTTATACTTAAAAAAATCTAGGGTGTGAGTTGGTCTTGACAAAATAGTATGGGTGGTCCATATGCAGGGTGTTTCTTTTAATTGAAGTAGCAAAAATGATAACACAAGTTCCTTAGGTGAAAATAAATTGATTTAACCTAACATATACCTATATCCCAAGTCGCATAATACAAAAGATACAGGGTGACAAGGTTAAAATTTTATTTTCGAGATTTATAGATAACTTCTTAAAAATTCCAAATATTTACATAAGATTTGTAAATCAGGAGTTTGTGCGGGCGAGAAATTCAAATTTGTTTCTAATTTTGACGTCACTAGTACAAGGCGGCACTTATAGCACATCATGTTTCTTTTAAATGACAGAACTTTTTTGCTGCTTAGTGTATCCATCTGACTATGGAAACAATCGATTCTCCTATCTTTTTTATAATAATTAATATTCAGTGCACCGATTGAAAACTGTTATCGTTTCAGGTAAAGTGCCTTTTCTACTGAAAATACAGCAAAATGTTTCTTGAAAAAGTTGTTTCGAAGGGTAAATTATGGAGAAGTGTAAAATTTCGAAAAGATCGGCCTGTTTTGGTAAAATCTTTGTGTTGTTGAAAAATGGTTTCATCAAACCTCGTCGATCTCCTTGAAATTTTGTACTTTACCATTCTGAACAGCTTTTTCAAGTAGCATTTTGCTGAATTTTTAACAGAAAAGGCACTTTACCTAAAACCGAAACAGTTTTTACTCGGTGCACTGAGCACTTCAAATAGGATTACTTCAAAAATGGTTACTCCTACCGACTTCAGCAAAGTATACCTTTTTTAAATAAAACTGGTAGGACAATTGATTACATACTTCAACAGTCAGATGGATACACAAAGATGGTGTGCCACAAGTGGCGCTCTCTACTAGTTACGTCAAAATTAAAAACAAATTTGAATTTCTCGCCCGCAAAAACCTCCGATTTACAAATTTTATGTAAATATTTGGATTTCTTAAGAAGTTATTTACAAATATCGAAAATAAAATTTTAACTTTGACACCCTGTATATTTTTTATTATACGACTTGGGATATACGAGTAGGTATTGTAACCTCTAAATTAGGTTATCGTTGAAACACGTCACGTAGACAAACAATCTTTATTGTCACTCTTGATAAATACAAGAAATATCCTTCAAACCAATTTCACAACTGTCAACGCTTTACTTTGACGTTTCAGTCATTCGCGTTTGGCTGCTCAATATAAACTGACTCCAGCGCCGAAAATAATCTGCTTATATAGGTTTTTACAGTTCTCGAAGTTTCTGAGATCTCGAGAACGTGTCGAGAAACAAATAGAATATAGCCTGGAATATTCCGGAAAACGTCAAAATAAAGGCGTCACAAAAATTATAAATTCTAACATAAACAGAAACGTGATTTACAAACTAACGATGTAGGTGAGCTTCAATTATAAATTAAAACGTAAACAGGAACACAATTAACAATCCAAAAAGGTAGGTGAGCCTTCGTAACATTGCCCTCCTCTTAGAACTGATCGTCCCGATCCAGTTACTCCACTATAGAACCTTCTTTACTTAACGTGCAAGTACTACAATGTCGACACCATTCTTCTACATCGGTACGACTTCCAAGCCAATAAAATCGTTTTCTGACTTTATTCAAAGTTTTATTTCTTCCTAAATGCACGCCACCTATACCACTATGAAGAGCTTCCAGAACTTCTGGCACTCTTTTTCGGGGTAATACAGTTTGATAAATCCTCTCTTTACCATTAGGACTTTCCAGTACTCTTTTCAATACGCCATTCTGTATTACTAAAGAATCCCATAGGGTCCAGTAATTTTTCAAAGGCGAAGATCTGTTCGAAATGTCTTTCCAGTTAGGTCTATCCAGGTTTTTAATCTTCCACTGATATATATCTCCGAAGTCTGAATCTTCGCTCTGTTCTTTAGCAAGGGTTTTATGATCCCATTCATTCGGACACTTAGTTCTTTGGCACAAAAATTGGTCCTTTTCTTTCGCTTCACTCAGTTCAGTGGTTAAAGTTACTACGCTACTTTGTACTTCTTCTTCCACTGATGGTTTTGCCTTTTCTATTTCCTTCAACTGAGTTTCTAACTTGCCTTTATTGTTATTTAACTTTCGCAACAACTGATCTTTATGTTTTAATTTTGTTAATAGTGCTTGAAGAGTTCGGCATTAGTAGCTTCCAAAGTTTTATTCTGGTTGTTCAGATCAGTTACGGTTTTCTTCTTTTTCTCCAAGTCCTGTCACAATTTAAATAATTGATTCTTCTGTGTCTCAACATTAGAACTCAGTTGCGGCTGGACTCTTTTGTTGCTTATTCTCCAGTTGTCAGACTCTTCTCGATTTTGACTGGAAATATTTCTAGAGCACTGATTCCTGAGATGTCCCTTTGCTCCACAGTTCCAACACAGAATGGGTCTTCGTCTACTGTATATCGTAGAATCGGTCCGAACTTGTCTTTTCTGGTAGTTGTCCAATAAATTTCTCAAGTTATTTATCAATCCTTCGTTGTCCTTCTCGGCTTCACGTCGTCCTTGTCGTCTTTCCGTCCTGAATCTTAGTTGTCTTGTTCTGCCTTAACTGCTTCTAGAAGCTTGCCGTGCAGCTTCAATTTCCAAGACAAGGGCTAGAGCTTCGGATATATTCTTGTGTCTGGCTAATCTTAATGCTTGGCTGATCTCGGAGTCTCGCAGGCCATCAATGAAGCTACTTATTGCTAACTGTTCTTGGAATTCTGTCGGTGCGGTGGGGTAAGCTAGCTTCACCATACGTGCCTCAAATTGCTGCAGATTTTCTTCGAAACGTTGTCTTCGGCCTTTTTATGTTACGTTAAATCGATTTATTTTCTCCTACGGAATCTGTTGTTTAATTTGTACTACTTCATTTAAAAACTATATTTACTGGCTGAATAAGTGTATCTTGAACTGTTATAAATGCCAGAAAATGTTATTTGGAAAAACAGCTCGAAATGAACAGTTCTTTCAAAAAAATGGTCAACTTCTGAGAAAACAATTTGAAGCGTTATGATACCCAGCGTTGTTTGGTTATGGCTTCAATCGTATACAAGAAAAACGCATTTCTTCAGTTAAATTGTTCATCGAAATCTTATGGAATTTCAACTAATTAACCTTATTTTTGTATTGGTTTGAGATGTTTAAAATATTTTTTTCTAAATTCCTTATACGAGTAACTCAAACTACTCGCACGTCCCGTGTGGACAATCTGTATATTCCAAAATACAGTGCTAAACTGAAGTAGAAGATACGAACATTTAGACAGGATTGCAACTTTAAAGCAAATTCTGAACTATGAAAAAAGTTTACTATTTGAAAGTAGTACATTAATTAATAAAATGATACCGATAACTTTAATTTAATACATAGAAAATACTCGCTCGTCAAAGAAAAATGACTTTAATAAATTTCTTCGTATTTTCCTCGAGGGCGCACGATAGATGTCATCTATTTTTTAAAAACGCTGACGTTTTTATGCAGATAACGGAAAACTACCCGATTCGGAGCCGGATATGAGACGATTGATTTTCCTTTATGCATCAGCTGAAGTCGCTTGTCACCATAAACCAGAATGGCTTTCGCAATTTAAGAGAATATTTCAAACAATGCCATTTCTGCATCGATGTTCGCCCAGCCAGAGAACGTTGCCCGGATATTAGACTTCAGCGTCATGACGGTGACATTATGAGGAGCAAGTTGTATTGTGGAGGTTGGCACCAATGCGAATAATAAATTGGTTTAGTTTCGTCTTTCGCGGCCTGCTAGATTGCTGTCTCATTAAAAACTAACTAGTTTATGCGTTCGACTCGACACTACTTGAATTAGATATCAAATATAGTCTATTAGATATATTATTATGTAAACTAAATTTGTAGTCTAATTTATCTGTATAGGTACAACACAGTATTGTATCCGGACCGACTATCCAGAATTGTCGTCATTATTATATTCGCGACAAGAATTTAGACGACTTACGTCATAGGAACAAATAAATAATTCATTATATTTTCATCAAAATATTTAAGAAACTGCAACTGATAGTCATAAAACTATATAATACACTAAAAGTTTGCATTATATATTGCACTAAATTACAATAAATTATTGTTTTCAACGCGACCAAATATCGAAAATTACGTTGACAATAAAAACAAATGTGTAACGTAAGACGTCTGAATTCTTGACGCGAGTGGACTAATATAATTTTTTTAGATAAATTGTGAATCACCCTGTATAATACAAATAGTTAGTGTAGTATATAGTTTTATTATTCTCAGTTGCAGTTTCTTAAACATATTGATGCAAATACAGGGTGTTAAAAAAAGAGTGTAAAATATTTCAGGAGGTAATAGTATGAACCAAAATAAGCAGAAAAGTCTTAATAAACATGGGTCCGCAAAGTAACGGTTGCGGAGATATGGACCACTATTCTTTTTTCAAACATTTTATTTTATTAGGAATAAACCAGAAAGGAAGCTTTTAACAAACAAAAAACAAAGTTACAGAAGATGTTCAAAGTGCCCTTCGTCCATTTCCAAGCACGCACGACATCTTCGTCTCAACGATATTCGAACTCTTTCGAAAACACCCTCCTTGGTTTGGATTCCTTGACACTTTTGATTAATCCGTATCTGCAGCTCTTCCAGGCTATTTACAGGAGTACCATACACTAATGTCATCAAATATCCCCAAACAAAGAAATCTAGAGGGTTCAGAGCAGGCGATCTTGGAGGCCATAAAACAGGTCCGGCCTGATCTTATGAAGCCTCTACTTAAGAAACACCCTGTATATTTTAATGATATGTCGCATACAGTAGCTAAGACTGATACACGCCTATCATTTCTGCGACTAAAATGGAAACTGTTCAATAAGTCGTAACTTCTAAATGAATAGAGGTACAGGTACGGTTAAAAAATGCGCTGCTAGCTCATAATATAAGATTTATCCTGTTGCAAAATTTCTCCTGCATGATGTACGCAAAACCCTAGTGGGTTTTCGGACCAAAGAAAATACGTGTGACTTGTTACCTGAAAACAGGAAGCATGCTACTTTTAAAACCTATATTATCAAATGGATGTTTCACACCAAAGTCGCGTGGCATGGATGCGATGTAGCAACGTGCGACTTAAGCCAGCGACACATTGCTCTGATGCCACGCCATGTGATGCAACGACAGAACGATCTGGCACCGTGTGTGTGAAGTTACACCCATTTTTGGCCACTTCCTTTTTGAAACACGGAAATTGTATTATGCGTTAACTAGTGCCAGTGATAGAATGTAACGTAACGAGGCATCGCATGGCGTGGTAACAGTGGTCACACAGAGCACAGAGTATATATGTCACATCACGTCGGATGGCATGGCGTGACGTGGCATCAGAGCAATGTGTCCCCGGCTTTACTGCTCAGAGCATGTCATATATTTTACTAGTTTGCCACGCGTTAGTGTGTGCACATTATTAAGCACGCTGTACATTCTATCATTAAACTTGTTGATGATTCCTTGCAGCCAGACAGACTTCATCGTCGATTCGCTGACGCATCGGCAAAATAATTGACAGCCCAGACGCAGATGCGATTTGCCAGCACCGGAATATTTTTACTCCGACCTGATCCGCAACGTTAAAGACATCCAGAATTTTCCGGTTAGTTTCTCGAACTCCCTCTCGTCTAATCGGTTTCACCTGCACTGGAAAATTTTATCTTATTTATAGGACGACGTGTGACAGCTCCTAAAATGTGACACCACCTCCCAGGCTAAAGGGTGTCGCGAGGAATGCAAATGAGAGGATCAGATCGTCCCGCTTTCGCGCAAATAGGATTTTTTAGCGAAGACGAACGATGAATGAAATTGACAATGTTATCATATAAATACGAGGTCTGATCAAAAAGTTCCAGGACAATTTTTTTACCGTTCTGAACAACTTTTTCAAGTAACAGTTTGCTGTATATTCAGTAGAAAAGGCACTTTACCTGAAACTAACAAACAGTTTTCAATCGCTGCACTGAATATTTCAAATACAATTATTTCAAAAATGGTTACTCCTAACGACTTCAACAAGGTATACCTTTATCAGATATAACAGGTAGGAGAATCGATTGTTTCAATAGACAGATGGATACACTAAAAATGTACACAGAAAAAATGTTCTGCCATTTAAAAGAAACATGCTGTGCCATAAGTGGCGCCCTCTACTAGTGACGTCAAAATTAGTTAAAAGTTTTTATTTGCCGCGCCAAAAAACATAATTGTGCCAATTTTTTTTTAATACTCCGACAGGTTTCAAAGTTATTGAGATATTTCAAAATCAAATTCTAGCATTAAACGCCCTGTATTTTTGAAACCAGCAACATTCGGATAAGGCATATTTGGCTCAATCGACCTTTTTTGGTCTCCAGTATCTCCAGCTCCGAGATTTCCCAACCTTTCACAGACACCCTGTAGAAACAAATTTGCATACAAAATCAAATCTGTATCGTATGTGATGTATACAATAAATCAAAATAGTTATCTGATTATATCTCACACATTTCAAGCTTTTGTTTACAGTTCGTATAAAATATATATCGTGAAAATATTTATTTAACAAATTTGTATACTACGCTGCCGAAGTTTAGAATAAATTTAATTAATGTCTTTGGATAATCGTTCGCACCTATTAAAGTGATCCGATAAATAAACTTTGCAGCAGATACAATCTATTTTTTATTACAGAGTGCGTCAAGTAACGTTTTCTTGGTATTCGAACTGGAAATTTAATAAATGCTCACAACAAAAATAATAATTCTGAAGAGGATATTGTTTAAGTTAAGTTTACGTCAACATTTTACAAAATTAGATGAAATTGCTAGGGTAATCATGCAAGAGCAGACAGTCTACAAGAGTACGCATTAAATACATTAAACATTAATTTTACTTAATGTCATCTAAATATAAGTTTTTAAGCACCTACAGTGTGGCCTATTAAGGATTAGGACAATCTTCTAAACAATTTTTGGGACGCTCGATTTTCTAATCCTTAATGGGCCACACTGTATATCCCTTTTCTCCGAATGAAAGTTGTAGGGACATTTAAATTGTAATCTTAAATTCCCCATTGCGCACTTTTCTATTAATAGAATACTCCTAAAAATATATGTATGTATCTTTTTAAACAAAATGTATGTCATAATTTTTCAAATCCCGCTTTTTGTTTTCACCAGCAAATAATATTGTGAGGAAAAAATAATATTTGTTTTTACTGGAACTATTTTATTAAAAAAAAAATGTCAGTATTATGAAGTGCACTAAAATTTAGTAATTAGCTGAACATGGCTTCGGCCGAGGACAGCAGAAAGGAAAGGACTGTGTGAAGTCTGCTGCCAGTATCCCGCAAGGAGAAATGGGAATGTTGCTACATCTGAAACAAACAGTCTGATGGGTAAGAATGGCACAATCCAATAATTGCATTTGTCAATTGTGCTTGCGTGGCGTGATGTGAAATGTGTCTTGTCGAATTCGTCGAGAGACGGTGACGAACTGATTTCGTTAAGGTGACTCCTTTTAGCGACCTTAAATAAAATTGATTCGTCAGTTTTATAAAATTTATCACTTTAGTTCTTTATGCTAAGCAGTGGCGGATTTGATTTGAATTATTTATCAAATTCAAGAGTGACGCGAAGCTTCTACTCTTTCAAATTAATTGTGAAGCAGGAAAAATTAAATTCACATTGAAAATATGAATCAATCAGCTAACACAGTTCAAACTTGGATATAATTTCAAATGGAGAATATGTGTATACTGCCAGTAATAGCTAAACCAGAGAATTAATAATAGTTATTTATGATGTGTGTTAAAAGTACATTTTTACGACACGCATGTAAAAGTTTGCAGAATGACAGCAGCAAATTCTGCAATTTACATCAGTGCCTTAAAACACTTAACACAAATATCATACAATATTCTTTCTACAAACAGCATTAAAAAGAATTAACCCGGGTAGAAATAAGTTAAGTTTTAAATAGCATCGTAGACACTATATCAAAATTTCGAATGGGCACTTGCCAATGATCTATATAGTAACTAACCATGGTGACAACCATTATTGTATTCATCATTTACGAAAAGTTTGAAAGCTTTGGATTTGTCACTTTTAAACGTTGTGCATTTTTGCCTTTGAAAAGTATAAAGAAAATATGGAAAGGAGCAATCTATTTAAAGAAATTGATGAAACGGCCAACCGAGCTAGTTTGGACTTATTACCAAGACAATTCTGGATTCAATATGAAATTGCGAAGTGGTGTGAAGAAAAAGGCGTTCCTGGAAAATATCCTGAAAATGTATTCTTGGACTATTTTGAGGAGAAATCGAAGGTTTGGAAATATTCATCTCTATGGTCTAATAGTTATTCTATGATTAAAGTTATGTTACGAATAAATTGCGACGAAGATATCAGCAACCATTTCATTCATTGCGTTTCTGAAGCGTCAAAGAGAAGGTTATCAACCCAAAAAATCAAAGATCTTGACCCGAGACCAAATTGAACAGTTTTTGAAGTACGCACCGGATGACGAGTATCTTATGATAAAAGTAGCTACTATTTTGGGAATATTTGGTGCCTGCCGTAGAGAGGAGCTTTGCCAGTTAACTCTCGACAACTTGGAAATTGTGGACACTTCCAGTTCAGTATTGGTTAAGATATCAGATACCAAAACCAAGGTTCCACGAAATTTCACCATCGTTGAAGAATTATATTTATATTTTTACCGGAGATACATGGCTCTTCGTCCAGCAAATGTGGGACATCAGGGCCTTTTCCTAAAGTATGTAAAAGGCAAATGTACGAAAAACCCTGTGGAATAAATACGTTTGGAAAATTTCCTACTGTTGTTGTTAAATTTTGTAACTTCCAAATTCTAACCTCTATACTGGACATTATTGTTTTCGGCGTTCGTCGGCAAGCTTACTAGCGGATAGTGGAGCAAATTTAACGACAATTAAGCGGCAGGAGGGATGGAAATCTTCAACAGTGGCCGAGGAATACATCGAGGATTCGTTGAAAAGTAAAAATTCGATTGCCTGAAAACTGCTTTCAGTGCCATCAATATCAACGGATTCTGCTCAAACTAAGTTAACTAGGAATGCGGTGATTTCAGTTGATAGTGGTAGAATTGTCGAAGGATTTCATTATTCAAATTGTGTGAATTGCAATGTAAGTAGATATTCATGTTAATAAAGAAAATACAAATTAAATGTATTGCATTTACTGTCACCATTTGACATTTACTTTAAGGCACTAGTGCTTTAAAGTGATCATCCTAAGGCACTGGTGCCTTAAAGCAATATTTTTAATGGTACAAGGGAGTGTTAAAAATTGCATTTTTAACATGTTTGGAAAAAAAAATATGTTATTTTATTGTAAGATCGATTTTACATAGACTCATCTTTCTTTTCGACGTTTTACTTATAAATTTCCTTCAGGCTAATTTCTAAACACAAGGTGTTTCGGAATTAAGTGCAAACGGGTTAATGAGGATTTCAAAATAAACCATTTTTATCATGCAATTTGTGACCGAAATATAGAAAATCTAATCTATGAAGACCACCGACAAGATAAACCGCAACGTATCTCAAATAGGGAGGAAGACATTTTACACCTTGTTTATGTGACGTGTTACCAAATATCGATTTTTTAATTAGTAGTTTGTTTCTACTACTGTTTAGTTAATTTCAGTGCTAGCAAACATTAGCAGATATAGTATTCTTTTATGGGGAGCGTGAATATAATTTAAATTTGAATTGTCGTTTGTATGCGAATCTAATTTATGAAGATCGTAGACAAGAAAAACTGCAACGTGTCATAAATGGGCAGGAAGACAATTTTTACCTTGTTTATTCGGTGACATGTGTTACCTAATATAGTCTTTTGATTAGTAGGTAGTTTGTTTCTACAACTGTTCATTTTAGGGCCATGAAGCATTAGCAGATATATAATTAATTTATGGGGAGCGCAATTGTAATTTAAGTTTGTGTTTTCGTTTGTATGTGAATCTGTGAAAGCAGTAGACAATAAAAATCGCAACGTGTTTAAAATAGGGAGGTAGACGTTTTACATCTTGTCTTACTTGTTTATTTCTGCTACTGTTTCATTCATTTCAGTCTTAGCGCTGTTTCAATACAGTTAGTTCCAGTATTTTGCATTCGTTTTTCATTATTTGTTACAAACTGGTAAAACTACATTTTCACTCACTACCGATAAACTCACTTCCCGTAGGTATAGTTAGATAAAATGTCTGTATTATAACAAAATCGAAGAAATAAATGAGTAGTAGGTTCCAATAGATAAAAGAAAACTTTTAACATCCGCGGCAGTCTTGTCCCACAACCTAGAAAAAACAAACCGGCGAACTATATTGTGGAAAAATATATGTACATATTCATTTTTTTATTAACTATAAAACGTTTAAAATTAAAATAAGGCACTAAAAACTGAAGAAGAACACAAAACTACAACGACACCGACTCGACTGGACCGACTGCCGACTGTTGCATGACGGTTGCCTACTCTGATTCTCGCATTGGCGGCGCTAAATAAGGATTTAATATAATATCAATTTTTTTTTGCTTTATAAATAAGTTTGGAAATTTTTTGAAAGGAAATTCCGTTAATTCTTATTTTTTTTATCCCCTCTTAAAATATTTGTACTTAGTCATAGTCAACACCAAACTGGTTTCAACATTTTCAATTTCTTTGACATTGAAAATATGACATTTTAGGTCACAAGTTGCTTAATAAAAATTGTTCATTTTCACGTTGTCTATTACCTTTTTGAAGGAATGCACTTATAATTAATAATAAGATAATTAATTGATGAATAGATTTGTCGATGAATATAGAAAACTAATTCAAAAAAGAAAGTTAGTAAATGTTCTCACTTTCTTATTATGATCCTCCCATTTTTCTCACAGGTAGCCTTTCGACACTCGCCCTCTAGTGATATCTCCTCGCCTTTTGCCATCGCTCCTGTTATTTTTGAGTAGCAGTATGTCGACCCCACTAAAAACAAAAATCTGCATAAATGAAACAATAATGTTCAAGAAATATGCACAAAAAAATTACTTAAATATTTGGTATATTTTAAACTAATACAATTGTACATATGGTTATAGCATTTTAGCTGGTCAGTTACAATTACCTTTAGAAATATATACAGGGTGATATAAATAATCAACTGGGTGTTACCGAATCAAAAAACCTTTGTTCGTTATAAAGCTACTGGACCTGAATGTCACCACAGAAACATCAATATAAGTTTAAACAACTGAAGATTATTTCAAACAGGGATCAAAACACTACAAAGCAACAAAATAAACTATCAATTTTTGTTCTAAGAATGGTTTAAGAATAGTGTTGACATCTTGTCTTGCTTTTCCTTGATCTCGTTTTGATCTCGCAAGGGAAGACAAAACAATATCTAGACAAGACTTGACAGCTCGAATTGTAAGATAAGATTTAAAAAAAGTGTAACGAGACAAGACAAGAATTACGACGGCAAGAAGTGTTGCAAATATAAGAAAGAGTAATATTTAAGTGAACATTAGCTAAAAAAATAAATATTGCATTACTATTGTAGATATATAGATACTTTATTAAAAGGACATCCAGCATACAAATCTATTGTCACAGAATTTGCCCCGCTTGCACCCAATTCGACGACTGTGGTATCGCGAAACGCTAGATGGCCCCGATCGCCCCTACGCGATTTTGGTAAACAAACAAAATAATGCCATGTATCGAGGCGCGACTGGAAAATTGAGAAGCGGCGAGGATCGTTCGAGAAATGGATCTAGAGATGCTAGAAAATACCTGGAATATTCGTTTGGTCTATATAAGAAGAATTACGGTCTTGAATTGGAGTGCTTAGTTGGAAATTTCCTGGAGTTTCGAAGTAAAATAGTATTTAGTTGAGTTGTTGAGTATTCTATAGTGTACAGTGTTTAATAAATATCAATAAAAAATTAACGTATTGTTTTTATGGTAAAAAAAGTCGGGGTAGTAAACCCCTGACATTATTTTTTAAATCAAAAAGTTTGTTGAGTCTAGATCCAGTTCAATTATAAATTGACTGCCATTTCGCTGAAAAAGCTCCGATTCTCTTCCTCCGAAGAAGAATATCAGTTAATAAACTTGTTTCGTCAAATTTCTTTAAAATTTCTTAAGATTTACTTTTCGCGCTTTCAAGATATAAGAAGTTGAAATTGGTTCTAGTCTCAAAAACGTGCGCCCGCTTGTGATGTCACTACACGCAACTCTAAACTAGGAGATCTACCGCTAACAAGCTAATACCCGATCAGATAAGTTATTTATAAAAAGAAGTTATAGGTAACAGAATTAATTTTTATTTAGTTACTAGATGTCATTTAAATATATTATTACTATTACTCTATATTTTACTTATAATTCATTAATTACGCAAAAAAGTAATAGTATAAAATGGACTAACATAAAATAGACCTTTTCCTAAAATAAAAAAATTATACTGCTTATTTTTGGATTAAAAACTTCGATCTTTGATTAATTTACGTTATAGGGAATAGATATGAAAAATTTTAAAAACAAAATGAG
Organism: Monochamus saltuarius; assembly: GCA_025584915.1. Lineage (NCBI taxonomy): Eukaryota > Metazoa > Arthropoda > Insecta > Coleoptera > Cerambycidae > Monochamus > Monochamus saltuarius. Next base: position 10,350,849 of record CM046722.1, read on the forward strand.
TTATGGTATTATTTAACTGGATTTACAGTTTCCTCTAAAATAATTAATTTATTAAAATACGAAGGTTGCTAAATGGTTCTAGGAAGACCAGCATTATCAGAGGCGCAGTACCGGCCATAATAGCCGTAATACAACAAAAAGAATAGAGAAACCGAAATAATTATATAAGGGGATCCATGGGTGCCGAAAACGGGTCCGTTCTCTACAAAGTCTAATCCAAGAACAACAAGAGCAGATCAAAGAATCTCAGCTAGACTAGAAATGTGCAAATTAATTCTGTTACCGGCAGCGACCAGTTACCTAGGTCACATAGATTAAATAACACCACCGACAGTAGAAGCTTCAAAACCACTATTCCAAATGAACTTGTTCAAAATTTCACGGAATAATTCTTCTATAACGACTTTTTCTATGTCATCAAGACAAAAATGACGTAAAAAAATACGAAACGTTTCTGATTTAAATTATATTCTCCCACATTTCATGGGTTTTAAACAAAAATAATTTTCTATGACCTATATTTAAAACAAAAATTACTACACAAAGCGATCCTTATAACAAAATCTCGTGCCTTTGTCGGATACAAAATCAGATCTTTGCGCTTATTTGCTTTTGGCCCATTGACAAACAACTAAATCATTTTTTCTATATGTTTGTACATTCTGAAACTATGCAATACTTATTTCTTGACTCAAGCATGCACTATGCAACAGAAACAATACTCGGAAAAGGTATGCAACTAGCATTGAGTCGAGCGTAAACGCTGGGCTTATGCTTGACGTGAGGTAGCGCCCGGCCACGCCTCTTTCTCGCGCGCTGGACATTTGTGATTAATTTTTAAGGTACTAAACGTTCGAATAAAATTCTAATATTTTGCAGATCCATTATTTTTCACTTATATTTTCTGGAGCAAAAAGCTAATTTGTAAATACTACACAATTTTTTAAATTCAGACAGCTTCTCCCAATGACTAGATCAATCAGTTGCACACCAGCATTATATATATTTTTTCTGAACGCGACGTCGTTAATTTTCCGCCGTTGACAGGCGACCAAAAAGCTCTAACTCTCCCGATTCTTAGCAAGGACTATTGAATTACCGAAGAGGATATATCGTACCGCTCGGGAATTCTTATATCGGTTGAATACTGAATATGTGGGTAGATTTCGAAATTTAGTTTTATTAACCGTTCCCCATTCATGTTTGCTCGCCTTAACGGGTCTATATTCGAGGCGAGAGAGGCTGCCAAAATTATACGGAATCGAATATTTATGATTTGGCCAATAAAACTCATTACGTTCGGAAAGAACGTTGAAGAGGAAAGGAGGTAGTCGGAAATTATTTAGCTTGGTGATATTTTGAGAATAAATAAGAAAAATCTGAATTATAAATTTTTAAAAATCTATATATCGCTGCCTTGAAAATATGACGCAGCGAAATACAATGTGTCCCACTTTTCGTAAGTCGCCCTGATATCTCGCTCACCTCATATCCGAATATTTTGAAACTTTGGTGGAATATATACCTATAATGTGAGTCTTTAGACGTAGCCATATTTGATTATAGTCAGAGGCGTTCACTTATAATATGGAGAAAGAAAGTCGATTTTTCAAAAAAAAGTATTAGCGATTTTTTTAGAAAAAAACTAGTAAGATATTCTTAATCATCACCTTTAGAAACCCCCTTGTACAAGATTACATCGTTGTGGGTTTAAAAATGTTTCAGATACAGGCCGTCGAAAAAAATTTTTTTCAACTTAAAATAATTTGTATCTGTAAAATGGGCTCTCGAATGAAAAAAATGTACTCTTTATTTTTGTTCAGAATTATGTATTTTACTGATATGAAATGATTCCACAACAAAATAATAATTTTTTTATAAGGTATTTACCAATTTTCATATTCAAAACAAAATAATAAGAAATTATTACAGCTTTTAATATACAGTGCTTTCGAAAAGTAACGAATAAATTCATTATTTTTGAAATTGAGGAGTTTTCGAAAACATCCCCTGGCACGTCGATTTTGTTTTAAAAAGGGCCTTTTTGACACGACTCTCATTTGTGACGTTATCGTTGTTCGAGATATGACGTCATCGACAATTTTTAAAAAATGCAACCCCCAATTTTGACCATGCCATTTGAAAGAACGTACATACATCATGAGAAATTATGGTGTTACCTAACAAAAATTTCAAGAAAATAATGTTTCAAGATTATAAAATTTAATTCTCACCGAAATGTATCACCCGAGAAGGGGGCCGATTGAGTGGCAAGCCAGATCGCCTGATTTGAAACCCCTAGATTATTTCTTATGGGGATACTTAATACTAGACCGGTTAATTTAGAAGATTTAAAAGCAAGAATTTGTCATCGTATTCCTCCTGAAGTTATTGATAACGTCCATAAAGAATTTATTAATCGTCTTGGCTACTGTCAGGCAGCTAACGGTGCACAATTTGAACATTTAATTTAGTCGATTTTTTACATAATCGTTATCATTTTCAGTATTTTAAAATTTTCAAACATTATTTTCTTGCAATTTTTGTTATGTAACACCACCATCATTTTTCATGACGTATGTATGTAGAATGACAAGCTCTTTCAAATGGCATGGTCAAAACTGGGGGTTGCTATTTAAAAAAAATTGTCAATGTCATATCTTGAACAACGATGACGTCACAAATATGGGTCGTATGTCAAAAAGTGGCTTTTTTAAAAACGAAATCGACGTGCCAGAGGATTTTATCGAAAACTTCTCAATTTCAAAAATAATGATATATTCGTTACTTTTCGAAAGCACTGTATAAGGATTTTAGGACTCTCAGATGATACTTTTTTTCAAAATTTAAAATAAACTGAATTTTAATTAAAGGAGTTGTGTATAAAGTAATAAATAAATGCAAAAATAATAGGTTATTTGATTTAAATTTAACGGCTACTTACTCAAGATTGCAATTACCAAATTAAATACATGAGGTATTTTATTTTCACAGAAAGTACATATGCCTATTCATCTCCAAATTTATAAATACTAATTCAACTATTATTACCAGAAAACTGTATTCACCTGGATTGTAATTGTTAGATGTCAAGACCGTTTCGATATTCGCATGAACGATAACAAGGCAATATATCAAAACCAGAATAAAACACTTCATTTTTCCGCTAAATGCACTTCTTACTGCCTACGTCTAACACTTCTAAGTGCGAGTAAAAAAAAAGTAATTTGAATCTGATACATATTCCTGAATAATTGAATTGTTCATGCATTTTAAAAATGAATATAATTAAACAGCGTTGTCGATAGTTCGATAGTCTTTTGTTTCCTAGTTCCAAAGTTACCATTGCAATGTTTGCATTTTGAATACTCGCCATTTGAAAATTATCTAATTATAAAGATCATAGCGAAATGCAACGAATCGAGGTTGGCATCGTTGTTAAAAAAGTATGACTCAATATACGGAGCATGTAAAGGTGATTTAGTTTACTTGAGATCATAGGTCAATAACCGAAATTGACATTGGGTACCCCTAATTTTATGTGATATGTGAAGTCACTGGCACTTGTCTATACAGGGTGTCGCAAAATTAATGCAGCATACAACAAGAGTAGATGCTTGACAAAATAATGCTATATAGCCGAAAGAGACAGGAACAGACCAGAAAAAGATAAAGAGTTTTAAAGTTAAAATTGTATTTTCAATTTAAAAAAATCCAAATATTGGGATACATTTTGAAGATCGGTAAATTATGACAACGTTCAAAATTTCAAGAAGATCAACCAGTCATGAAACCGTCATCTTGAAATGTTTAACAATGGTTTCATCAAAGCACAGAGATATCATCAAGGCAGGCCGATCGTCTTGAATTGCGGTGTCAATGCGGTGACCTGTCACTCGTTTGACACCTTTGACTTTGGCAGGATATACCTAACCTCGCGGCTAACAGAAGTTCAGTGCCGGCGATAAATAAGGATTTAGTAGTTTTAAAAAAAAATTTCGCTTTATAAATAAAAAATACAATTTCGCGTTCTAGAAAAATGACTATTTAATATATCTTTGTACCTACAGGTCTCGTTATAAGGTTAAGAAGACTCTGCTTATTTATATTACCATTTTTTAAAAGCTCAATAGTTTACCTAAAAAAAACAAAAACTGCAAACGAAAATAAATAAAAAAATAAAGCAGATACTTTTTAAGTTTTTAAATTTTCAGTCAACTTATTCATTATTTCTGTCTCTATTTTTTTTTATTAATTTTTGAAAACAATTTCCATTAATTATTATGAACTTTTTTTTATTTGTTTTTTTTTTATATTTCCATTCCTTTCTTTTTTTACAAATTAAAACAAGACAGATATTTTACGTCAAGAGGGTTCTCATGGCATGGCGGGTGAATTCATAAACATGAATATAAATTCGATTTAGTCTTTGGTACATCAATTAAAATTGTTAAAAGCTTTACAAACATGATCCTTACATATCTATTTGTTTATATTATATTGATGAACACAATTTGGTAACAAAACGTTAAATTTTGTATAATACATCGATGAGTTCACAGAACAGCTTCCTATGAACTCATCAAATCAATAAATTCACATTGTGAATATTTATTTATTTTAAATAAACCGCACAAATAGGCCAGTTCTGCGGATTGTACTACCAATAAAACAAAACCTTTTTTATTTCATGAAACTCTAGTTGATTAGTCCGCGAGCAATGCAATGCACTCTTGATACGAAACGCAATTTAAAACCGTTTCTAATTAAATGGATGGACGAGTTTTATTAGTGGAGGGAATAAACAAATTACCCAAATCGAATTGGCCGAATAATGCACACAAAGCTACATTCTCCACCATTTCGATGAAAATTGATAATATAATTATTCGATTGTTTATACAACTGTTTAAATTTGCTGCTGCTCAGTGTGAAGTGAATATGTTGAAATTATTTTTAAAATAAATATGCAAAATTATTTTTTAAAATGATAATTATTTCAGTAGAAGTATAAAAAATCTATATAGTGTCTTACTTAACCCAATTTTTTACCTTCAATCGTGCAAATTTTCAATATACGGGGTGATTTAATAAATTTTGTAAACTTTTCTGTCTGATCATATAATTTCATATGAAACTTAAGAAATAGTCGCAGCAAGTTTCGGATTAAATAGGGAAAAGTTCCGTACAAGATGGATCGGAATGCGGTTTTCTGCATTTGCTTCTAAAAATTATTAATCCAAAATTCACCTAGGTGGGAATATGCCAAAATTCGTAGTTGCATCGCTGCAGCCAAAAATGCATTCGAAAAATGCATTTTTTGAGACGCCCTTTGGACGACTTAATAAATTTGTAAAAAAGAGTCGGAATTGGCCCAGAATGGGTGCCCTGGGGTTTTTGAGGTCGCTGATCACGATTATGATGTCCAAATCACCACCCTGACCACCTGGGGCTCAGGAACGCCGACGAAAGTCATCTCCGTGGAACTCTCACAAAATTCATCCCGGGAAGGAAAAACACTTGGTGCCCGGGGGTTTTTTGGGTCGCTGAATTCAAATATGGCATCGGCGAACACCCCCCAGACACCTGGTGCGTCCCAACCGGGACATGAACGTCATCTCCGTGGAACTCTCACAGAATTCATGCGGGAAAGCAAAAACACTTGGTGCCTGGGTGGTTTTTTGGGTCGCTGAATTCAAATCTGGCATCGGCGAACACCCCCAGACACCTGGTGCGCCACAACCTGGACGTGAACGTCATCTCCGTGGAACTCCCGCACAATTCATGCGCGAAAGGAAAAACACTTGGTGCCCGGGGGTTTTTTGGGTCGCTGAATTCAAATATGGCATCGGCGAACACCCCCAGACACCTGGTGCGCCCCAACCTGGACATGAAGGTCGTCTCTGAGGCTTTCCAGACACACTCGAAAAAGATGAACCGGAAATCGTTAAGGTGGGTTTTCGGTCGCCAAAGCAGAATTTGACGTCGAACAGGATCCCCGAGCACCTGGTGCACCGCAACCTAGACCTGAAGGTCGTCTCCAGGCTTTCCAGACACACTCGGAAAAGACGAACGAGAAATTGTTAAGGGGGGTTTTATCGGTCACCAAAGCAGAATTTGACGTCGAAAAGGATTAAAGTTCAATTATGTATCCTGGAAAGAAATAGAGTGAATAGAAAGTCGATTTTTATGTAATTGAGTTTCAGAAACTCTTTATTGGTCTCAAATCAAATACAATTCAACCGTAACTTGACCTAACCTGCTTCATTCATAATTTCAACTCGTTACTAAATATCGGATTCTCCATCAAGTGACAAATCGTTAGCCTGTTCATTTTCTTTGTCATCTTTCTTATCTAAGGTCTCTTTCTCTGTCGCAATAATGTCTTCAACTGAATATCGATCGGTATTGCTGCAAGTAGCGCCTTCACAAATTTTACATGCAACATTGCAAGGGAGGCCGTGCTTCCTACAAGTACAGGTCATCAGATTACAATTTCCTGCACATCCACAGAATATTAGTTCCATAATGTTCTTGGGTTCAAGAATGACTGCACGGAGACCAGGTGACCATGGATGCAACAGAATGGGGGTGGAAAAAGGAAGGCGACACACTGATCCCTGTCAGAATGATAGAAAAACCTCCGCCCAAGAACACTATGGAACTAATATTCTGTGGATGTGCAGGAAATTGTAATCTGATGAACTGTACTTATAGGAAGCACGGCCTCCCTTGCAATGTTGCATGTAAAATTTGTGAAGGCGCTACTTGCAGCAATACCGATCGATATTCAGTTGAAGAAATTATTGCGGCAGAGGAAGAGACTTTAGATAAGAAAGATGACAAAGAAAATGAACAGGCTAACGATTTGTCACTTGATGGAGAATCCGATATTTAGTAACGAGTTGAAATTATGAATGAAGCAGGTTAGGTCAAGTTACGGTTGAATTGTATTTGATTTGAGACCAATAAAGAGTTTCTGAAACTCAATTACATAAAAATCGACTTTCTATTCACTCTATTTCTTTCCAGGATACATAATTGAACTTTAATCCTTTCGACGTCAAATTCTGCTTTGGTGACCGAAAAAACCCCCCTTAACAATTTCTCGTTCGTCTTTTTCGAGTGTGTCTGGAAAGCCTGAGACGACTTTCAGGTCTAGGTTGCGGTGCACCAGGTGCTCGGGGGATCCTGTTCGACGTCAAATTCTGCTTTGGCGACCGAAAAAACCCACCTTAACGATTTCCGGTTCATCTCTTTCGAGTGTGTCTGGAAAGCCTCGGAGACGACCTTCATGTCCAGGTTGGGGCGCACCAGGTGTCTGGGGGGTGTTCGCCGATGCCATATTTGAATTCAGCGACCCAAAAAACCCCCGGGCACCAAGTATTTTTCCTTCCCGGGATGAATTTTGTGAGAGTTCCACGGAGATGACTTTCGTCGGCGTTCCTGAGCCCCAGGTGGTCAGGGTGGTGATTTGGACATCATAATCCTGATCAGCGACCTCAAAAACCCCAGGGCACCCATTCTGGGCCAATTCCGACTCTTTTACAAATTTATTAAATCGTCCAGGGCGTCTCAAAAATGCATTTTTCGAATGCATTTTTGGCTGCAGCGATGCAACTACGAATTTTGGCATATTCCCACCTAGGTGAATTTTGGATTAATAATTTTAGAAGCAAATGCAGAAAACCGCATTCCGATCCATCTTGTACGGAACTTTTCCCTATTTAGACCCGTTTTTCACGTATCTTGCTGCGACTAAAATTAAAAAACACATTTCAACTTTTGTTGCAAACTGAAACTGTAGGAATTGATTCCTGATACAAAATAAGTGCACATTGATCTATAACCTTTTGTTTTACTTTAGAGATGCAGGCTGTTACAGTGAGTTTTAAACGGAACCTCCTGTATGTTAACACAAATTTTTAATAAAAAGTATATTTTTATTGAAATAAATATCTCTTAACAAGAGTAGATCATCTTCATTGAAATTACATGATATACAGGGTGATTCAGTCATAATGTCATTATTTTTAAGGTAAGATTCGTAGAGAAAATGAGTATAGGTAATACGAATACGCGATTAAAAAAATTAAATGCACGTGCAAAAAATGTACAAATCATGATTTAAATCCCGTTTCAGACAGTTACCAAATACCACAGGCCCCAAATCAATTCGGTGTCGGCCTGATGCGCCGTTGCCAAGTTTAAATATTTTCCTAGTATTAAACACTATAAATAAAGGGTTGTACTGATTTTTTTAGAAATTCTTATGTTTTTCTTGCTTACACCAGCCAATAATAATATACAATGTTAAAATGTAATAGATGTTATAAATTACTTTTTTAAATTATCCAGTTAACATTTTAAATTCATACTGTTGTCCAGCAGGAATACATATCTTAAACATACATATTTTCGATATACGTTGTGCATAAAATTTGCACAATTTTTTTATATTATTTGCAGTGTTTGCAATAGAATAGAACATTTGTTTTGTTATATACTTACTCACTCGCTTACCTATCAGCCAAAATTTTTAAATTTTAGTGTGGTTACTAATTATACAGGGTGTATAAACTAACCTTCAAATTTATTCTAACTTTAAATATAACATAATTTATATGAAAATATAAAATGTCTAAAAAATGATCTTCACTAAAAAGCTACGAGGGCAATGCAGTAGCTCAGGGGTCGGCTACCTTTTTCGGACGGTGGGCCATTTTCAAAATAAAAATTTTTATGCGGGCCGCACATTCAAATGTAACTTAAATAGTGCTTTTATATCATATACGAGTATAAATATTATTAAAAATAAATAATATTGGTGCTTTGGCGGGCCGCGCAAAGAGTTGCAAAGGGCCGCATGCGGCCCTCGGGCCGCAGGTTGCCGACCCCTGCAGTAGCTTATGTTCAAAATAAAACAGATATTTGTAAATGTTCTCTAACTAAATGAAAAAACCAGTTCTGCATAATAACTAAAACAATAAATAAGTAGACTGATATTTAGTTTGTAAATTGTATTAATCGAATTTATTACATATTAATTTCCGTAGGTTTATAAGGATTTAGTAATTTCCTTATTGGACCACCTTGTAAAACGAAAAATTAAGGAATCTATAAACTCGGTATTAAAAAAACTAATAAGATCCTTAATACAACACACATTTATTTGTTTTGAATCCAACAAATATGTCGCGCTTCATTGCTTTTTGCCACAAGTTTTGCGTACTGGAATTCCGGGATAACAAATAATAATTTATCTGGATATCTGGGTTGTATTGGGACATTTGGATGCAATACAATATCTAAATTTTCATTGTTTTCTTTTGGTGCCTCTAATAACACCTTCAATATTTGAATTTTCCATAATTGAAATCAAAACTGCAATCCTAACGACAACAATGGCCTCTCAAGCTTCAAATTCTACGCTTCTTCGTTCTAAAATATAATAAAAAGAATGCTAAATGACCCCATTGTTCTCTAAATAAGTTATTTAGAGTGTACCGTCACTTATAGAAGTACAAATTAAAAATAGATTACATTTGCTGCCTTTAAAATTGAAACTCTTCAGTAACAGAGGAAAAAAGGCTTCTTAATAAACATAATATCGCAGAAAAATAAACAGGACGATCTCTTTTGTCTCATTTGGAGCTAAGTAATAATAAATCTTGATTAAATAATTCTGCGACCTTCTTCTTTGTCGGGAATACGGACTGTTTGGAGAGTAGGCTTAATAATTCATTCCGTTATTAATATAACTTTTCGCAGTAAATAAATGATTTCGAGGACGAAGAAAACAAAAAATATTGTATACCGACCATCGAATCTTGGAAATTGTTCCAGAACAAAAATGTAATATCCATTAAATGCCTACTTCAATAGGTGGAATGAGAAAAAAGTCCAGTAAGCTTAGTTAAACATTAAAACAAAAGATATCGTACACAAATGGAAAATAAAATGGAGTTGTGACATTGATTCTTCTTAGAAAGTATTCGAGTGATGTAATATAAAAGTTATATGATGAGTGATCAAATGAGTGGTCAAATGCATAAGGAATTGAAAAAATTCGCTCATCAATTCTGCAGGTTTATGATTGGTGCATATTAAAATAAGAATTTAATAATAGTATATTATGTTACTAGGAGTAGAAGGCAAATATTATGCATTGAGTGTAGAAGTTTGAATTAAATATTAACATTTTTAAATTATTTTTCTACGTTCATGCAAAAAACAATACTTTATTGAACTATATTTAGTGGAAAAAGTGGTTCTTTATTGCACTCATCTGTCATTCTACTGCAGCGTTTTGTCATCATGACAAACATAAACCTTCAAATCGACGTCACATTTTTCTAGACTTAGTGTCATCTAAATAACTGTTATGTATTTGACAAACATCTTGTATATAAATTTATGTAGAGTAGTGTATGTTTTTCTAGGTCAGATATTGTTTTTGTATATTTATTTCTTTTATTTTTTTGTACAGCGCTCGCTATAAAAGAGCCAATTTCGACGTTGTTTTATGTTATCTCTGTGTGCGTTAAAGAAAATAAATAAGTAGCAAAATCTACGATTTTCATTACTCCAATATATCACAGTGGCGACGAGTTGTGTTACACACTAGTGTGTAGAATCCACGAATAAAATGACGGCTGAAAATCCTTCATATTATGGACAGTTAAGAGAATTCAGTGCTGAAAATAGCGACTGGGTTATCTATAAAAGAAGATTAGAAAACTATTTTATAGTGAATAATATCAAAGATGAAGTTAAGAAGAGAGCTATACTGCTAAATTCCATGGATGAGGATGCTTACAAGCTGATATATAACTTATCTCTTCCAAAGTTGCCTGAAGAAATAAGCTACAAATCGTTAGTTGAGTTATTTAACAAACATTTTAAAGTGGCAGAACTTCCATTTGTGGCTCGTGCTAAATTTTTAGTGCAATGAAGGACATAAAAGAGAGTTCTAACGAGTGGGCAGTTCGAGTAAGAAGCTTGGCATTGAACTGTGATTTTAAAGAGGACATAATCGACATGATGCTCAGAGATCGATTTATAGTTGGTTTCGATAAAGGGCCAGTGCAAGCAAGATTATTTAAGGAGAAAACCACGTGCACCTTTGCTGACGTCATTGAGGTGGCGGTAGCTGAAATGGCGGCGGAGACTTCCGGCAGGAGAGATCCCCCAGCAGTCAAATTGGAGCCGATTCATCACGTCACATCCCGGAAACCGAAACCTGGGACATCCGCAGCTGCGCAGTAAGTGCTAGTGCTAGTGCGAAGTGCGCATGTGCGTGTTGTGGCAGGAAGAATCATGCGACCTCTAACTGTCGTTTTCGAAATTATTGCTGTCATCTGTGCAAAGAAAAAGGACACCTAGCTCCGGTATGCCCGAAGAAGAAGAAGCCAATCAAAATGGAGGGTAGGCATAACTATAGAAATGTACAAAATTTCATTGAAACTGATGAAATATTTTCCATTGAGGAAAAAATTGTTAAACATCCATTTTTAGTTAATGTTAATATTGATAGCAATGTTTATTCTTTCCAATTAGACTCAGGAGCTAGCGTTTCAGCTATTTCGGAAATTTTCTGGAAACAAAATTTTCCTATGTATAAATTATTTCCCGCTAATAAAAGCTTGAATGTTTATAATGGTGATGAAATGCTAACTCTTGGGATGTGCAAATTAAAATTGAATACAATAAGGTAGTAAAGGATTTGGATATTTTCGTCATAAAAAATGGTGGACCTCCTATACTTGGCAGAGATTTTATGCATTTATTTAACTTTAGTATCAATCAAGTAAATTTTGCATCAGAAAGAGATACTGATTTCTTAATTAAAAAATTTGATTCAGTTTTTTCACCAGGGTTACTTGGATACCAGGGGTAATTGAAAAAAAAAAATTGAAATGTACTTATTTTGTACGAATACCTGAACTGAGAACAACATGGAAACGTCATACTAATCAGATTATAAAATATAACGCTCAGAGTGGCTTACATGATACTGAAATTTCCGAAAATCATACACAAAATTTTGATGGGTCACACACATCACATGATCAGGAAAGTATCCAAACTCCTTCCTTTTCTGATACTGATAGACCTAAGAGAGTTGTTAAACCTCCAGAACGTTTAACCTATGTATAATTAGCATATATATATTTTTAATGTAATTGATGTTTTGGATTGTGTCAAGTGTTTTTTAAATTTTGTAACTTTTTTTGTGGGGGAAAATGTTATGTATTTGACAAACATCTTGTATATAAATTTATGTAGAGTAGTGTATGTTTTTCTAGGTCAGATATTGTTTTTGTATATTTATTTCTTTTATTTTTTGTACAGCGCTCGCTATAAAAGAGCCAATTTCGACGTTGTTTTATGTTATCTCTGTGTGCGTTAAAGAAAATAAATAAGTAGCAAAATCTACGATTTTCATTAATCCAATATATCACAATAACATTTTTTGGTTTTACATGAACGTAGAAAAATATTGTATGCAACTCGTACAAAAGTGCTTATTGCACTTGTTGCATAAATAACTAATAAATTAAATTATCACATTGGTTCAAAATTAATAATAATATCATTTGTTAATGTGAACATTGAATGTACAGTTTCGTACGGTGCAGTTGCTTAGGTTTAAGGCACTACCAGCTGATTTTGTGTCAAGACACATTATTAGCCATAATAATATGGTTGTCAGGTTCATTTCTTAGAACTGTATCAATAGCAGAAATATTTCGAGTAAAAATATTTTCATCACCAATGTTTCTAAATTCACTTGAAGTACTGGACTCATTATATCTTAAAGAGTTTAGGGTTTTTATCGCTACGTTTATTGTTGCTCACAGATTCTTCAGTATATCCTTTGGTCGGTCAGTGATTGCGCGGTTTAAGGCGTCAGTACTTGAATCGAGGTGACTAAATCAGTGTTGGTTCGCGCCCAGCTGCCGGTAGACCGTATATAAGCTATATTCGTGGAGAGGATTGGCACCCTCTCTGCGGGTATGGTAGGGTGGAATAATGTTAGCTTGGGTCAATGTGAGAGATTGATACCGGTTGATATTTGACTACCCCCCTAACTAATGAGGTTTTCCAGGTTTCCCTCATTCCTGCACTGAATAATGGTTAGGGCTTACCAACGTAAGTCGTTCCTGGGCGCAAATGCAGCCTGCTTAATAATAATATGCCGCCCCCTCTCCCGCACAAGTCTCCGACTTCTAGGCTAATCCCTGTGATTAGAATGAGGGGTAGAGATATTATTATTATTATTATTATTATCCTGGTTGATTTCCATCCACCCTTGTCTAACTGAGACAAAGCAAAAACAGCGTAATATCGTTTGAAACGTTTGAAATTTTATGTATGTAGATTACAACGACCATGTTGATATTTTTAATGAAAAACCTTTCAACAGTTATGCCTTTTGGTCTAAGACTTACATATTTTCTGTATATATTCAAATAAAAATCTCTAATTGTACTAAATGAACGATGTTTTTTAGTTTTAGTGTTGGGAATATTTACTAAGGTTAAGTCTCCTAAATCTTTTATATCATTAACTTTTAATTGAACCAGTTTATCGCATCTACATGTTCCTGTGATTCCAAATATTAGTACGACCTAAAAAATATTGTATATACTTAAACTTAATGAAAATAACTGGTTCAATACATATTTTTAAACGTAGGTATGCGTACGTAAAAAAACTTTTTCGGCTTATAGTTGTCTTCTTGTCGTTTCAAATATGCAATTAATTTAGAACAATTATCAATCTTTACATTGTGTTCCACATTTAATGTAGATTTTACCACTAAATATTTCGCCGATAATGATGAATTCTTCAATTTTTGTGATAGAATTGTAAAATATGCTATCATCAGATAACAGTTGCATTATTTTCTTTCATCCAATTCACAAATTTAGGGTACGTATTGTCATAAACTTTTCTCGGCTTTTCTGGAATTGGTGTTGTTACTGACGAATTTTCTATTTCTCGTTATCAACTAAGACCAAATCTCACTGACAGTTTATGGAAACTTAAAGCCATCTTCAGAGAACAATGTAGTGTTGCCAACAACACTAAGTCACGTGCCTTTCAGCCAATGAAATTAATTGTATTCGTTGTTGAAGTCAAGTGAAGTTTAAAACTTCCAACCTCAATTATCCAGAGAGCAACATTTGGACATAACATAACCAACAAAAACAAAACTTTATTTCACTTCGTGTTGGTAACACTACGTCGTTCTCTGAAGCCGACTTTAAACCCAAGAAGAGAGCCTGCTTCAGAGAACAATGTAGTGTTGCTGTTAGAAATTTTGAACTTGATCCGACTTCAAGCGAAAATAAGGGAATAAGATTAGTTTCATTGGCTGTAAATCACGTGACTGTGTGTTGCTGGCAACACTACGTCGTTCTCTGAAGGTGGCTTCACGACCATATTGTCGCCTTAAGCCTTGTCCTCATGGACGCGAAATTTGCGAAAATTTGCACGAATTATTTAATGACGTATTTTCTACAAGTTGACTCTCCGGCCACTAATAATTTAAATCAAAATCGGCAGGAATTTTCGTGAATTTCGCGACCATGAGGACACTATTCGACACGTCTTCTACTGCACGCATTGTCTTATACAGTGTGAGTTAGTTTTTTAAACTTTAACAGAAGATAGACATGTTTTTAAGAACAAAAGTTCCTATAAACATGGTAAACTGTATGTAGGTAGATAATGAAAATAACAAAAATATGAAAACGATATAAGCATTCCTTTATAAGTTATAATGAAAATTCGAGAACAAAAAATTATATTCAACACCCTGTATATCGGAAACGAAGCCTTCTACGACATATGTTTATAGAACTCTTCTTTTTAAAAACATGTATTCTATCTTCTGTTAAAGTATGTCTACAAAAAACTGACTCACCCTGTATAATTTATACGATTCCCATACACTTGAAGAAAAAAAATTATTACAGTACAGGAAAACTTGATTATATGTACCTACAATCTGCATTGTCAGAGTACCAATTTCATTTAGTAAGTAGTCTGTTTTGTATAGTCGTGTCAAATGTAATATTTTTCTACTATGTATATCTACTCTAGGGACCGTGCAAATTTTATGCCATGAATAATACATTAGTATAATTTACTCCTGGGGTTTTGATCGCTCCTCTCTTATCTAATGTTAATAACAAATTATTTTGTACGGCATGCGATGTAGTTCATTTCCTGGATATTATTTATAGAATCGGCCCCTATATATCGTACAAATAAAGTGTACTATTCTCCTGCGGGTACTCTCGGGCAAATTAGTTTTCGACGAAATGGACTCTCTATATTTATCCTATACAGGGTGATTCAGAACTTAAAAAACATTTGAATGTGCAGAGGATCCTTAGAAATACAATAAAAAATATATATAAAGGGCAGTTCAGTAATGATTTAAAAAAACATTTGTGCACGGACTGGAAACTAGTCCACTGTAAAACCTGATAAGGCGAAGCATACAACCGGACAAAAATTAAAAGAATTTCCCAAGGAAAGAAATACATTATATTTTATAACACCTGTTGTTATTAATTATTAAAAATCCGACCTGCACACCTGGTCGAATATTTGAAACCAATTTTTGTGGGAACAGAACTTACGTTGGAATAGCGCTGCCAACCCTATAAATTGCGACCTGCAGTGATGGTCGTTGCAGGTGACAGTTCATGCAGATGGTCTAGTGTGTGATGGTCCATTAAATAACATGATCATTTTTATGAGCCGGCTTTGTAGGTCCATGCTGTGCAGATTCGTGCTGGTCCGCACAGGCATAATATGCGCGATTTTATAATGGAATTAATTTGTGGTTTTAAGCAAACGGACAACGGCAAAATTTTAGGCAGCCTTACCCAGCTGCTACAAACTAACACAAATGTTTCTGCTTCTTGTCCGTTTTGAACTCCTAAGTTATTGGCAGCAGCTATGATGATGCATTTGGGTAAATCATCAATATTGTTCACTTCGGTGCAATATACTTAATTTTTTAAATACCCCCACAAAAAGAAGTCCAAATGATTTAAAGTCAGGAGATTGTGGCGGCCATGGTTTCGGTACTCCTCGTCCAATCCCTTTGGTATTAATGCTTGGACACGCTGTTCATGGTGCAGATATAATTCAGCCTCGTGTATGACACGCCACACTGCTACAATATACTGTAGACGCCCTGGACCTCCATCTCTTCCACGATTCGGTTTCAAATTTTCCGTGTCACGCTTGCGTTGCATTACAGTTGCACTTACTGCACACCGCGGTAAAATTTGCTGCATTTGGCACATGCTTACCGGGAAATACAACTTACAATAATTTTTCACTCAAAGCAATAAGGGTTTTACATTTTTTTACGATATTAATTCATAACGCATCTATTCCTACATTTTTTTAGATAAGCTGTAAATCACTCTACAGGGTGTTTCCAATAGAAGTAGCTCAAATGGTACTGGTGAATCTACAGCTGAAAAGAACACGTTTGCATAAAAATGACCTTAGTAAAATATGGAATAGCGGCTGTAATTTGAAAACCAAAAAAAGTATAATAGTCAAATTTTCCACAAATTTTACACTAATCCATGTGTAACCTTAACAATTTTTCGCAAATTTCTACCCCTTAACTTAACCCTTGGAAGGGGTTGAAATAAGCATCCCCTAAGTTTTTTTTAAATTTGAAGGTTTATTTACACCCCATGTATAATTAGTAACAAATCTTTAAATTAATTTAAATTTAAAAAGCCTGGCTAATAGGTATAATAGGAACCAACATACAATTCTTTTTTTAGAAACCAAAACGTTCCATTTTATTATTAATTTTGTACCATAATAAATACATATTTTTTAGTTACTTAAGTATCTATCTACATTATTTGAAAAACCTAGATGCTGCTCACAAATAAACATGGATTAAATTCCATACTATGTTACGTGATTTTACAATTACTATCCTAAATTCCATCGTAAATTTGGGTCACTATAATTCGTATTGATTTATTAACGTTAACATTGAAAAATATGCATAGACAAAACTGTTTCAATAACTAATATTATTTCACATACATGACTGAAAAAGAATAAGTTAAAAATCGAACAATATGCACATGTTAAAATGATAGACAAACTAAAATGGCCTGATTAGAGTCGGAAATACCCGAATAAAAAATTTGCATCCAGATGTTTCGATGGTCAGTGATATTAGTTTGAGGCTGTACCTCGAGTTTATGTTGAAATATGTTTATGTAAAAAACACCAATTACTCTGCAATTCAAAATGTCACAAAAGCCCATTTTCTTATTTGTTTGTTGTTTAATGAAAAACTATATGTTTTGTTATATTATTTAAATCATATCATATGGATCGGTCAGTGGTCGCGCGGTTTAAGGAGTTAGTACTTGAATCGAGGTGACTAGACGGAGTTGGTTCGAGCCCAGCTGCCGGTAGACCGTATATAAGCTATATTTGTAGAGAGGATTGGCACCCTCTCTGTGGGTATGGTATGGTGGAATAATGTTAGCTTGGGTCAATGTGAGAGATTGATGCCGGTTGATATTTGACTACCCCCCTAATTAATGAGGTTTTCCAGGTTTTCCTCATTCCTGCACTGAATAGTGGTTAGGGCCTACCAACGTAAGTCGTTCCTGGGCGCAAATCATCTTTTACCCTGAACTAATATTCTTAATATAATGCATTTTCTTAATTAGGTATTTCCTACCACTAATGAGACTATTTTGCAAACACAGAATTCCAGGAAACAACTACTCTGCGGGCTAATGCCCCGACCAGCATTGAATTACACCTGGAAAACCTATAGCAACAGCTAGAGTCATTCGTCAGACGCCCACCAGACATATACCGGTTTCAAGCTTATTAGCTCTCATCAGTATGCCATAGGTGAGGTATCCGACGAATAATCCTAGCTGCTTTCGTCTGTCTAACCCGACAGAAGGGACCATGAGTACGCGGTGTAGAACTAACTACATCTATCGGCCGTTCGCTACTCCATGCCGGACTGAAAATGTCACAGGCACGAAGCGTTCTACATGCAGTAGACACCATTGAAAGCTGTCGACCTTTATCGCGATCGGCGAGAAACGATATTTTGCAAACACAGAATTCCAGGAAACAACTACTCTGCGGGCTAATGCCCCGACCAGCATTGAATTACACCTGGAAAACCTATAGCAACAGCTAGAGTCATTCGTCAGACGCCCACCAGACATATACCGGTTTCGAGCTTATTAGCTCTCATCAGTATGCCCGCGTCGGGGCATTAGCCCGCAGAGTAGTTGTTTCCTGGAATTCTGTGTTTGCAAAATATCGTTTCTCGCCGATCGCGATAAAGGTCGACAGCTTTCAATGGTGTCTACTGCATGTAGAACGCTTCGTGCCTGTGACATTTTCAGTCCGGCATGGAGTAGCGAACGGCCGATAGATGTAGTTAATTCTACACCGCGAGACTATTTTCGTTTGTCCTAAAAACTATCAGGCTATACTAGTACCTATGTCCTAGGAAAAATGGAAAGTTCCTAACAAGGATAGGAACTTTGAGTATGTCAAACTGAAATAGCCGGAAATCGGATATTTTCTGTAACATATATACCAAAGAGTTTATCAATCAGCTCAAATATTTACATTCTGTTTAACCTGAATAGTTTAGCAGAAGCTAATTTAAAAATGTATATATTACTTTTGTAGCCGTATGCAGAGTGTATTGACAGATGAGGTTGTAAAGATGGTAAAGTTTTTACTTTTAATGTCATGGAAAAAGTATCTGCTTGTTAATATGTACAAAATTACAGGTTTAAGCTAGTCAATATAATATGCAGAATATCTCTTAATAACAAATTATTAGAAATATAGTAGATTTTATTATTAGAATTCAATAATAAATAAACCATGCGAATGCCATTTTTATTTCTAAATAGTTAAGACCATGTCAGGACCAGAAATTACTTCTGTGTAGGAAGATTTTTATAGTTCATCCATCCTCTAAATGTATCCGTTCTTCTCTGTAAAAGTGTGTTGTTCATCCATCATCTAAAAATGTATTGCAATGTAGGTATTTCATTCGCATTAGAAAATATGTTGAATATGTTCGCTGAAAATACTACATAATTCTTGAAATATCAGTAAATATTTCTTGATATTTGCAAATATTTGTAGATATATGTATATCTGTGTGAAAATAAATATGTTTAATTTTAGTTACAGTAAATTTATAATTAACGTAACTACAACTAATGTTCATATCTGTTGTAAGAAATTACTATTTTTACAATCACAAAGATAAGTATGTTGTTTGAAATTAATGTTGTATGGTTTAGAGACACCTGTAGCACTATTCCTGAAATTTCCTAATTTTATTAGGTAAAAACATATGCACGTGATTATTCCTTAATATATAATGTAAATTAAAAATTTCCACCCATTTTTATCAGAGCAATGATCTTCAGACAGATATATTTGAATAAATGTAATATTTGTTAAAACTTCAACAGAGTATCTCAAAAATCAAGACAAGGTCATGTATAAAATTATCTTATATCCATATGCATAGATATGCTGGAAATAGACCCATAATTATTTAATTTTCCCTCATCAAGAACTCAACACATCTGATTCCCATAATATATCAATTACTATATGAGATTTTATTCATTAGATCCTCGTGTTATCATCACCCACGTTGATAAACATTTCATTTAGAAACCTACCGTCTAGCATAATTAATTTTCACTCGTATAGACAATGCGCGTAACGTAAATATTTAAACTCTGATTAATCCTATTTAATAAATATCACCTTCGTTTGTTTGCATGTTGTTTATAAGTTGATACGAGAGCAATGGGAAGTGATAACCGTTATCGTTTATTGCTTTATTAAAGTTTAAATCGCGACGCTGCGCTGGGTCGTCTAACGCAAAA
This sequence comes from Monochamus saltuarius, assembly GCA_025584915.1. Taxonomy (NCBI): domain Eukaryota; kingdom Metazoa; phylum Arthropoda; class Insecta; order Coleoptera; family Cerambycidae; genus Monochamus; species Monochamus saltuarius. The sequence continues at coordinate 10,370,819 of CM046722.1, forward strand.
CAAAATGGTTTGTTCGACACATAAAAATGTTAACGGGAAGGTTCGGTTAACTTTCGAAAATAAATCAAGTTTTCATGCACAGTTGTTTAAAATTCAGTTCAAAGTTGTAATAGGTAACTAAACCTACAAAGTAAGACACAAATAAACTGAATTGCTGATTCAATCCCTTTGCTTGTAAGCTGCATTTTACACGATGCAACTTTGTTTAAGAGTGGTAGAACATGTAATGAAGCTTATTCAGTTGTTACTAGCGGAAATTACATAAACTGTTACTGCCTGCTGCTTTTACAAAAAATATTCACAAGGAAGAAATTCAATATACATCAGACCTTGCCTTAGATACGGTAGTTCTCATTTCTTGCTGAGTTGTTTATGATGACTAATTCAAGTTTTCGTCTTGCAGCACCGAATGCAACATTCTCAAAAATCCGAAAAAGTCCAAAAAACCTCAAAATTGTCTACCTTTCTTCTTCTTCTTAATAATTAATATTTTAATCTGTAGGAATTTCGACCCTGTAAGCTTATTTTCTTTGAGAAATGACCCCTCCCTCCTCCTCCTCCCATATTTCAATGGACGCTGGAATAGGTTTGAGGGGATCTACAGAAGAACCACCCCTACATTTTTCATATTTCTCATTACTAACCCTTTTCTTTGTATCACATTGCTGAAGCCTTGTCTGAACGTGTCATGACAATTAACTCATTTCCTTCCATATACGGGGTGTCCGTGAAAGGTTGGAAAATCTCGGAGATGGAGATACTGGTGACCAAAAAAAGTCGATTAAGCCAAATATACCTTATCCGAATGTTGCTGGTTTAAAAAATACAGGGCGTTCAAGGCTAGAATTTTATTTTGAAATATCTCAATAACTAATTTCAAAATCAAATTCTATTATTAAACGCCCTGTATTTTTGAAACCAGCAACATTCGGATAAGGCATATTTGGCTCAATCGACTTTTTTCGGTCACCAGTATCTCCAGCTCCGAGATTTCCCATCTCTTCACAGGCACCCTGTATGTTAAAAGTTATAAAACCATAAGATATTGTTTTGATCCTTTTACTTGTTATGTGGGGAAAAAAACTTGAATTATTATTTTAGTTTCAATTTAAAAAAAAATGTATTCAAAATTAAAATATATTCGAATTCAGTTCGACGCTTTCTAAATATTTAGATTGACTCATGGACCTGTTGCGTGGCCTCCACGATCTCCATATCTCAACGTATCAATTAACGCTTCATTTCGATTCCAAGGCAAGGTGCGATTTATATGGTTATTGGACTACTTATATAAGAATTTCTTTCTTGCAAATATTTTTTGTAAAGGCACCAGTAACAATAAAGAATTTTTTCTCATATATTTTCAGGTATTAACAATATTGTGTGAAACTAACTACTCAGTGGACAAAAGCCCCAACCTGCGTTGAATTACACCCACAATATCTACCCATATATTCCTTATTATTAGCTTTTGTAACATTTTTTACTGTTTAAGAAAGGTATTTTAAGCTAATATGTATAAAATCTCCTACAATTCCTATCAATGAAGTCATATGTATGTTCTCTGATACCAAACATCTAGGTATGCTAATGAACATCCACAGACAAAACTCTATTCAATAATTATCTAAAAAATTTAATATATTACTAACCTCTGGAGTGGGAACTCGAAATTCAACCACAATAATTGAGATCTCACTTATTTCTACGTTTTATTAGGATCTCAATTATTGTGGTTGAATTTCGAGTTCCCACTCCAGAGGTTAGTAAATATATTAAATTTTTTAGATAATTATTGAATAGAGTTTTGTCTGTGGATGTTCATTAGCATACCTAGATGTTTGGTATCAGAGAACATACATATGACTTCATTGATAGGAATTGTAGGAGATTTGATACATATTAGCTTAAAATACCTTTCTTAAACAGTAAAAAACAATAAAGAAGTTGCATGAATTTTATATTGGTTTGAAATTTATTACAGAGTAATACAGAGAGTATTACATAGTGAATAATAATAATAATATCTCTACGCCGCATTCTAATGACGAGAATTAGCTCAGAAGTTGGATACTTATGCGGGAGAGGGGGCGGCATATTATTATTTAGCATACCGCACCATCACGTAGTGCAGGAATGAGGGAAACCTGGAAAACCTCATTAATTAGAGGGGTAGTCAAACGTCGACCGGTATCAATCTCTCACATTGGCCCAAGCCAATATTCTTTCACCCTACCATACCCACAGAGAAGATGTTAATCGTCTCATGAATATAGCTGACATCCGGTATACTGGCCGCGGAGATCGAACCCACAGCAGTCTGGTCACTTCGATTCAAATACTGACGCCTTAAACCGCTCGACCATTGACCGATTGAATTGAAAAATCACATAATAATTAAAATTTTAAATGGAATTACATTACAAAACCACGTGGCAGAAAACGCATCGTGTGACGATGTTCAGCGCGGTGAAATATTTTTTTATTAAGCACTGTATGCATAATGGCACAATGTAATACTTCTTCCATTTTTCCGGTGCTCATTTTACGAATCTATTGTGCACAAATGACAAATTAACTCTTCTAAACGTACATACTGCGTTCATCTAAAGCATGGAAATCGTATACAGGATATGAACTAAAGCACACGGCTACATTTAGTTAGGTATACGCGTACGAATGGCGTCTGACGTCACAGGTCTACGGCGTAGCGATGATTTTTTTTGTGGGGGCGTGGTCAGAATTTTTAAATATGATTTAAAAGGCTTATTTTTTCATGAAATTATCCAGGACAAACGCCATTTCGATTAAAATAATACGTTCTTCCTTCTGCACGTATTTGGAAAAATCTTACAACTTCCCCATTGAGTCATAATTGTTTATTGTCGATTATAAACATAAATCACATCATCCACAATGGCTATTCCAGTTCTTCAGCTGTCACCGAATCGCAAAATGTCCGGATAGATTGAGGTTTCGATTACAGAGGCGCACGGATATTTGCGGCCGTCGGTGTTTGTTCAGCCAGCTTTAGCCATTAACTAAATACCGAGTCGCGTAAAAATAGAGCAAAGATAAACTTATTAGAGCTGCTCCTGTCCGTTTAATTGAATTCACTTGTCCGAGAGGGATTCCGGAGCCTATTCCAGGCACCCATCGACGGCAACTGTTCGATAACTTAAACGCTGAATGCACATTTGACCCAGATAAACTCGAAACTTTTAGCCAGTTTTAAAATAGTGAGAAACACGAACTCATGGTTTACCTTCATAAATCAACATATGGATATACTATGTGACAAAGAAAGTTAAACACCAATTAAATATAATTTTATGTTGATCATTTTTTGTTTGTTTACTTCTCTTAGTGAAAGTAAAAAATTAATTTTGCAGGTTTATTTGTTTATCTGTGCAGTTTCTTTGGAGTTTGCATATGTCTGCTCACATTGGTGTTGCAAGTGTTGTGAAGCTCGTTGCAAACGGCATTTTCTACAGCTGATTGTGCCTACAATACGTAGATTTGTGCAGATTTCCCAGCTTAGTAACTTTGAGAATGGGTGGATTGTTGGGTTGCGCGAAGTAGGTTTTTCGGTGAGAGAAATTTCTAGATGGATGAACAGATCCTTACGTACCATAGTACGGTGTTACCAAGCGTGGACTCAGGAAGACCTTGGACACAGAACGAGAGGCATCGGTCGTCGTAGAGAAACAACAAAGCGTGAAGATCATCGATTGCGAGACCGATTTAGCAGCAGACTATTGCTAACCAGTGGTTTGAAGAATATGGGGAGATGGTTGGTATGTGTACAGTATATCGCCTAATACGAAATTTTGGCTTCTTGTCTTATCGTCCACATTGGTCAGTGGTCGAGGCGTCAGTACTTGAATCTATGTGGCTAAACTGCTGTGGGATCGAATCCCGCTTCCGGTATGGTAGATTGGAAGAATGTTGGCTTGGGTCAATTGGAGAGGTTGATATCGGTCGACATTTGACCAACCCCCTAATTAATGAGGTTTTACAGGTTTCCCTCATTCCTGCACTAAATGGTGGTTAAGGCCTACTAACGTAAGTCGTTCCTAGGCGCAAATGCGGTCTACTTAATAATATGCCGCCCCCTCTCCGGCACAAATCTTTGACTTCTGGGCTAATCCTCTGAATTAGAATGAGGGGTAGAGATGGCTTAGGTGAGATATAAGTGGTCCGCTTACTTCCTGCTCAGCCTAAGCGGCTCGATTTACAGGAAGCGACCAACATTGCAGCAGGTACTTAACGCAGACCTTTCGCCCTGGGCGACGAGCCATTAAATCTGTAAATGATACTGGAGGAAACAACCGGAAACCGGAAACAACCAAACAATGCCGGTCGGGGCATTAGTCCGCGGAGTAGTTGTTTCCTTCAACATTCTACATAAAAAACGTCACATCTATCTAATAAATCATGTATTACCTTGGCACAAAGAAGTATTATTAGTATAATTATATTTAAATTATAATTACAATATATTACTGCTAGAATTTATTAATTAATGTAAGCCAAGCATAAATGTAAATTTGCCAAATTTACCAACTGTTGAAATTGAATCTCCGTAGGAAACAGTCCAGTCGTTCAGATTAATAATTAGAATTAAGTTTTCTGATCATTTCAAAATGTAAACAATTACCTACATCTCCATTACTAATAAATCCATGAAAAAAATACACCTGTAAATTGAAATCATTTAATAGAATCGCAAAGATTAAAAAATATTTCATATTCTTGTTCTTGATCAGTATGAACAAAGATTAACACTAGATTAAGCCAAGACACACGAAATAATACAAATGAATGAATGGCTTGCATATATTCAGCAGCTCTCTGCGAGCTAAGTAAGATCTGAATTATTGATGCGATGCCAAATTTGTTCATGTAACGAAAACTTCAGGTAATAATGGCCTTCTAGTTCTTTTACGACTTCAGATACGCACCTATTATGTCAATGTATGAAATAGATTAGTCTGGAGAATTTCCAAAATCTATGTGGATACTTTTTGGACAACTGCCATATACGACCGCAAAGTTGTAATTGGTAAATATGAGTACGTTAGGCTACATCAGGAAAATATTATCATTTGATAAAAATTATCAATGAACGCACGATATATTCTAGGGAGATATTTTTCTCTAATAAGTCAAAAGTAAATAATTAAATAAAAAAATGAAAGTTAGAAAGTCAAAAATTCTTGAATTTGTGAGTGAAAAAAAGGGTAACAACTCAAAACTTTTTAAACAAACAAATATCCGCCCATCATTGGCCAAACAACCACAACCAATCGTCAATAAAGAATTAGTACGGGTAATTTTACACCAACAGAATGTAGAAAATACGTACAATAAAAGTTGTATATGTTACACACAATACTCGAATTCGGACAATGTCCGAAAAAAGTATGCAAAACTAGTTCTGAGTCCAGAAAAATTCCCATACCCGAAATTTTACGTTTGAACGACTTTTGACTATTGAATAAAACTAGTTCTGGGCATTATAAATTGTTCAAAACTAGTTTTGTGCATTTTTAAATGACCAAAAATAGTTTCCTTCATTTTCTGAAGGTTATGATATACACAATACTCGAAAAAGTATGCAAAACTACTGTCGAGTTCAGAAAATATAAGGACAAAAATGGCATAATCCTACTTTTAATTAATGTAACTATCAAAAAATGAATAGAACTAATTCTTTTAAATGTATAATTTCGGGTATGGGAATCTTTTGGAGGTCAGAACTAGTTTTGCATACTTTTTTCGTACATTGTCCGAATTCCAGTATTGTGTGCAACATATACAATATAGAATCCAAAAAGCAACACATCTTTCAAACAGGTGCACCCCAACATCTCGCGATGTTCGCAGACCGAAATAACAATTAAACCTCTTTGAATTTTGTTTGTTACTTGTAAATAAAATTTTACGAGACGTTTGTGGTACAAAACACTATAAAATCTATTTTAAAGTTTCAATTTCGCCTCTCAAATTTATTTTAAGTAAGATTGGAACGCGGCGATTTCCACAAATCATGCGGATTTTCATTCGAAGAGTTAGAGGATTTTCGCCGTTCGCCCTAGAAACCTCGAAACGGTTTAAAGACGACGGCGACGGGGGCAATTTAGCAGCGTGACGCTACCTGAGGATTATTAAAAACTTCCTTACAATTTCGACCACATAATATGCGGAGACTCTAGTTGGCTTTGGTAAGGCGGCGGGATCGATCCGAGTGGGCTAATTTAAATGCAGAGTAGATTACATAAATTAATGCGGTCTGCCACGAAACTCAAGGGTTTAATCTATTGATCTGTTTCGTACAAAAAGGCGCCGCCACTACTCTAGCTCTAATGAAGCTATTAATTGAATAACATTTTATCTTTCAAGGCGTTAATACTAAATACTACCAGAGAGAAAGACAGAAGATATACTTCTGAGATGAAAGAGAACATGTTTACAGCAGACAATTTAGGGTGTATTCCGTAATTCCAATATTTTAACCACAATTATGGTTTATCAATTATGATCGATATATTATGAAGATTGCGGTACGCGGTTACCTGAAAATGGTAACGTTGCAACTTATGAACTTTGGTTGCTAGCGGTAAGTAACTAATTTGAGGTTATGTTTGTATATTTTTGTGCGATACAGTGACAAGAACAATAAGATTTATCACATCCTGCCTCCTTTATATTTATTTCTGCGTTTTATGGAAATTGAAGTAAGGTAAGTTTTCTATATGCTACTTTTGTGTAAGATCTTTTCTTAGATTAACTTTTTCAGAATTACAAACATGGCTATTGCAAATACACTCAGATCCAAAAAAAGTGACGCACTTGATTTTTGACCTAACTTTGTTTTCTTTTTACTTCTAAACCAGTCGGCCGATTTTTATTTTTTTTATGTGTTGGTAGGTAATTCCTTTGCCTTTCAAAGAAAATTAAAGACGTCGAAAATGTTTCAAAGCCTCCTGGATGATAGTGGAACAACTCGAGTCATGTTTTTTACTCATTTTTGACTCACCCTGTATGTTGTTAATAAAGTAATGGTATAGTAGGTGATTACACTCTATATATATGATGCTTCTTTTGCGAGCATTTTGTTTTTTTATTCATTGATTATTCTTCTGAAAGTTGTCCAAATTACAGCTTAAGTTTTGTATATACCAACTTTCTTAATTTATAATTTACGTTTATCCCATATTTTTTTGTAGGATCATATTGCCTTTGAAAAACAATTGCCACTTGCAATTTGACGTTGGGTAAGAATAGCAAACTATCTTTAATTACCAAACCCAAAGGAATATACCAGGAATAGTTTCGGCGTTCTTCGGCTACTTTATTTGAGGATAACTAATATTAAGCGCCATGGTGGTTGGAAACCAACCACTGCTGCTGAAGACTATACTGAATAGTCAGTGTCCAACAAAGTGGAAAAAATTGATTGCCACTAATATGCCTTCAACTAGTAGGTGCTTTTTCAAAAATACTAGTATACAAGTAGAAAATGGACAGGACAAATTCTATCCCAATATTTTTAAGTAATTCCATTAATTGTTTTGTAAAACAATCCTACATATAATTAACATATTACGCTCTCTAGATTCCAAATCAATGACGTGCTATGATTTTCGTGAAGTACGGTTTTTTATGATAAATCTGACAACGTATTTCTCCAAGTCCTTTAAACCCTTAAATGATCGGACTTTCACTGAAAACTTTTCTGCAAAATATTGAGGTTGCTGAAGTAAGAGAAAATGGTTTTCTTTGGTCTGGTAGGAGGCCTTGAAATTAAGTAAAAAGTATGGAATATTTTTTTAAGGCTCACACAGAATTGACAATCTTTCTCTTCATTTAACATTCTCATCTCATTTTTTCCTTAATTAAAAACTTTGAAAATTGGAGCGTTTGAAGGTTTAAAGGATTTGAATCAATGTTGCAGCAATATATCACACTGTAGTCACTGTACACAATGACAATTTTTCTTTGGATGTTTTTCTATGACTAATACTGGAAATAGGGAATACATTTCATTACATTCATTTTACAAATTTACGCTTTAACAGGGTTTTTCCCAATGAATGCCTTCATTTCCTTTTTAATTTAAAAATGTTTATTCCCGTGACGTACGGTACCTAATTGGATGAATTCAAAGCGTAATCGAAGCTCCGTTTATTTGAAACCGATAATTTCTTTCTTGTTAAGATATATGTTCCTCGAATCATAAAGATTACATTTAATTTAAATTGTTTAAAGCGATATTAAATCATCTCCGAATGTCAAAACACGGTCTTACAATAATATATCAATCATCTAGGATAGATTGTATCTGTAATGGTAAGGCTGAAACATTAACGCTTCAGTAGAGAATAATAAATCACGCTGTTTGAATCCGTTTTGTTCTATGTTTTCACTTTTATGCAATTATAAAGCTATAAATTTATTGGTATTGTAATCGATTGCTCTACAGAAACGACCGCTGCTGGACGAAAGTTTACTATTAAAAATACGACTACTGTACGGAGTGTTTCCTGTTATGTGCAGAAAATAATAATAATAATAATAATATAATAATATCTCTACCTCTCATTCTAATCACGAGGATTAGCCCAGAAGTCGAAGACTTGTGCGGGAGAGGGGGCGGCATATTATTATTAAGCAGGCCGCATTTGAGCCCAGGAACGACTTACGTTGGTAGGCCCTAACCACCATTCAGTGCAGGAATGAGGGAAAACTGGAAAACCTCATTAATTAGGGGGGTAGTTAAATGCCAACCGGTATCAATCTCTCACATTGACCCAAGTCAACATTCTTCCACCCTACCATACCCGCAGAGAGGGGTACTGACGCCTTAAACCGCGCGACCACTGACCGATCCCAATCCCAAATCCAGGATCATATTCTATGGTTAAAATTAATGCAATTTTGTTAAATAAGCATAGGGTCCCAAGGACATCGTTTCCGAAATATAGGGTTTCCAAAATTGAAAAAAAAATCTATTTAAAAATCGTGAAATAGGTACATCTAAACCTTTCGAGAAATTTTTAACATCATTTTTTAGTATGTTGGTAAGTACAAAATATAAAATTTGCAGTTTAAGTAAAGTAACAGTGGTGTACGCAGAAGTTAGAAAAGAAAAAGGGAAAACTTAATGTACGCTGTTGGTAATACTTCATTTTAAGCCCAGTGTACAATCAAAACAAAAACCAAATGTTTGTAATTGGACCATAGAAGTCATATTGGACGTAAAATTTTCATATTTTGAAATTCGCGCTCATTAGTGTGAACTGTGAAGCTACCTCGCTAGTGCAACCAACTCATAAAAGCTAAGTTACTGCAATATTACCAGACAGAAAACAGTATGTGATGTTCAAATGATTTAAATCTACTGAATACGTAGTTTCATCCGGAGTGTCTCAGGGAAGCAACCGGGGCCCTCTCTTATTTAATATTTTTATAAATGACATAGTTAATATTATAGCAGTTCAATGCCTTCTTGATGCAGATAATTTAAAAATTTATTATGAGATTCACTCTGAGGCCAACTGCGTTCGGTTATATGATATGTAATTTGAAACGCTTCGAAGATTACTGCATTTTATGTCAAGCTTAATGTCGCAAGATGTAACGTAATGTCCTATTCCCTCAAAAAATATCTGATCTATTATGATTACAAGGTAAATAATACTACTATTGAGAGACCAGAAACCGTATTTGATTTAGGGTTAATATTTAATAAACATATGTTTTCCAATGCGCATATTGATAAGATTGTTTCCAAATCCAACCGTATGTATGAATTTATAGCGCGTTACACTAAGGACTAATACTGAATCTTTAAAAATATTATACTATGCTTATGTGAGGTCAAAGCATCATGCCTCAGTAGTTTAAAATTCTCACTATCAAACCCAGTCTATTAAATTGGACACAGTTCAAAGACGTTTCCTCAAACTGTTTTAACCTGACATTGGTATACCTCATGATTATTTACTTCAGAGACATGGCTTTAAAAGCTTGTGTTCGTAGACAGTGTCATATTTTTGTTTAAAGTGATGAACAATGCTGCAGATGATTCTGTCATCTCAAATCTCCTTTATTTCAGTGTTGTACTAACTATAATGTAATAAGTAGCCAGCTTGATATATTTAACACAAGTATTGCCTGTGTTCTTAGTTAGGTTTATTCTCGTCTCTATTCGTCTGCTATTGTGCATCGGTATTAATATCATAGATTTAATTTTATTCCTTTTGTTTTCAGATGACTCTGCTTAGTTAGTTGGACTTCCATTGGACATCCGGGTCCAACCCGACGTCCTGAAGATGGCCTTACAGTGGGAGAAACTTTCTCCTCAAGAATTCCAACAGCTTCAGGACTTGGCAGCATGTAAGTAACCAGTCTTCTTTGATCAAATAGTTGGTTATTACTTGTTGAATTATCATAGCCAGAGTTGGGTATGAAGACAAGAAAATTATTCAATCCATGAATACTTAATACTCTTAAAAAAAACGAATTTATGATTACCGGAACTCTGAATACTTGTATTCAAGTATGAATATTATATGAATACAATGCTGAATATTTACAATGTGTAGATTAATATTTAAATTTAATTAATAGTTGTTTTTATATTAAGTGTGCACTGTTTTTAATGACGCGTGAGGATGTGAATTTTGAGTGCACAATAAATGAAAAAGAAACAATAAATAATAAATAAATACATACGAATGCTCACAATAATATTAATAAGATTTAGAAATATAAAGAACAATACCACAGAAAGGTTAATTGGTATATTGCTCAGTAACTAATCTATTAAGAGATTTTAATGCATTATTGAAAATATCACATGGCTGATTTAAATGATTAAAATTATTGCACATAACATTTACAGTAAAATATTAGTCTTAGGAATACCTATCACACCGAACAATGTTTCTAGAATTTAGCCTAGGTACAAAAAAATAATAAGAAAATGTAGAGCCGAACAGTCAATAATGCTGTGCAAAATTTTATATAAGAATGTTAATGACGCATAAATTCTTCGTACTTCTAAGCTAATAACATTAAATCGGGTAGTTAAAAGACTATAGTGTATACCTGTTTCGGGGTAAACACCAACATCTTTGAACATTAAATATTTTATGAATTTCCTCTGAATACCTTCTATAAGTATCTTTTGGTTATTGTAAAAAGGATACCATATCAACGAAGCATATTCCAGCCTTGATCGCACATATGCAAAATATAAAGTTTTTATAGCATTTACATCATTAAATTTCTTACAATTTCTTATAATAAGTCCGTAAAATTTCAAGGCTTCATTTGTTTTAGAAGCTATATGTTAAAACAAAATTTATCAAACCATACGCCTAAGTTGTCCGCATACAGTTTATATCATTCAATTACATTACTAAGATCGTTTATAAATAAAATAAACAGCAAGGGGCCAAGAGTTGAACCTGAGGTACTCCAGAAGTTGCAAAATAATTATCAGCATCAAGACCATTGTGACTGATTCTATTGTACAAATAGGACTTAATTAAATTAACAAAGTTGCTACAGAATACTGTCAAAAGCTTTTGAAAAATCTGTGTATAGAACATCTACCTGTCCTCTGTTATCTAGAACATGCGAAACATATTCAGCCAATACCGCTAGATTTGTAACAGTTGACCTATCACTAACAAATCCATGCTGGTATGAAGAAATTTTGTTTTGAACGGGTAGATGCGATTATATAAAGCTACCTCACTACTTTAGAAAAATTTGAAATAATTGATATCGGTCTGTAATTTTCGACTTCAGATTGATTACCACTTTTAAAAAAGGGACAAACTCTGGCCACTTTCCAGCGACTTGGAAAAGTTTTATTTTTTATAGCAAAATTAAATATTTTGCATATAGGAGCAGCTAAAACTGCAGCAAAATCCCTCACAATAAATGATGGAATATCATCTGGACCAGATGTCATTTTATTTTTAAATTTTTTAATAGCAGCAACAATTTCAGTCTCTGTAAACTCACTCAGTATAATGTCATTATAGCAACGATTTGCGGTGTAGTTCAAAGTTTCAGAGTCATGTTGTAAAAAAACACTGATGAAAGACAGAGAAGGCATTCACAATGTCAGAGGGTTTAAATAATTATTATTATTATACGAGATCTCCCCCGGCATTCGTGAAGATCCCATCCTTGATTGTATGAATGACCAAAACTGCCGAGGATCTTCAGAAATTGAGGACTGTACCTTTTTAATATAACTATCATAAGCGCTATTTATTTGCATTTTAATTAATATACGAATTCGTTTGAATCCTCGAAGAAAGAAATCTGCTTTATTATTTTTATATTTCCTGAAAAACATTGATTTCCTTTAATGGCTAATGACAAGTATACCTTTTTCCCTTAAAAATAATGTAGGTAATAACGTTAGGGCAACTTTGAACTAATTATCCTTGATATTTATTGAAATTTCCTCTTTATTCTGTTTACAGTTCTTAATTTTGTTAAAGGTTTAAGAAATGCTTTCAGGATCCAATGTCTATTTTTTATATACCTTTCTTAATGAGAGTAAAAAAAGCGGTCTCTTCATTTTACTTTGAGTAACAAAACCTACGACCTCTCACCACTCTCCGTGAGAAGCACTCCTCCAATTCTCCTCTATGATGGGATCCATCTGACCCACTCACGTTTAATATCAAGGATCAACCTGATACCTACCCTTCTAGCACTGCGTATACTCACTGAAACTTCGTAATGGTCTGTGTTTCAGCATATTACACACACTTGTGGAGCTTATTGTGATATAAACCGTCTGTATAGCGTTACATAATAACTCCTCAACCGCTTTCCATGTCGTAATTAAGTCATCATGTGCGAATTCCTCCCTAGACGGCTAGATAAGATAATCAGGAGCAAGGACTGTCGAGGGACGAGGACAGGGACATTCACACGCGTTCATTACGGACAGAGGATCCTTGTAGGATAACGTAATGACGGTGAGCAAAATAAGCGTGAATGGTTTATGGAAAATAATTCATATGAATGAATGTCCCGTGAGGGAAGTTAGTGACTGTAACTATTATACAGGGTGATTCATTAAGAATGGGCAATCCCTGAACTGGAGATACTACACACCAAAATATGGCGATGGCAGTAGAGTAGCGGAAGCAAGAAGAACATCGTGGGCCAAATTTTGTCCAGAACTATGCCCCCTATCCTGATATAAGTGTTAAAGAAACAATTACTACTACAGCTACTAATCAGATTGGCAGATTGGCCATGAAATTACTGATTCTAATTGTAGTTTCTCTAACTGCACATTTTATTAAGGAAATAAATATTTCTTGCGGTGTTTATGTTAACGCAATAAGGGAATCCCACCCAGCGTCTACTGACAACTCCTGTACGCGGTGCAATTGGATTTTTGTTTAAAGGCTAATGAAAACAAAACTCCCGTCTGAGTTGTACGTTGTTAATATGCAGTATTTGTTTATAATGGGCCCGTTAATTGTTATACGGTTTGGTATCTTATGTCTTTCGTTCAGTTTATGTAATTATCCAGAACGTGGAGGAAAGGGATAATAAATGTTATCGCCACATCATCATACTTGATATTTTACTGCCCTGGGTACAGTTATTACTGTTTAGCTTTCATTGGATTTATGTTCCCCAAAATGACCTGTTTTCCCTATTACGTTTTGTCGTGGGGAGAAATCCCGCTTCTCGTATCTCTCTTGGGAGTAGGATGGAAAAAGTGAGTCTGATTGGGAAAGTTTCGGTTTATTTTTGTCTTCGTATGCACTGACTTTGTGAAATTTTAGACTAATGATAATTCTTATGTATTGGATTCTATGTGGCAGCAACGAAGAAACAATATTGTAGTTTAACCAAACATGTCTATATACAAAGTTGCACACTAGCGGCGTTACAGGTCTTCAAAGTGGGGTCAAATATTAATTAATTAATTATAAAGAAATTAATACCTCTGAATTATTTTGACTCGGAATAACCAAATTTGATACTCGATTTAGGTTTATTATTGGTCTTCTTTGGCTATGAATTCAAATAAATTGAAACATTATAAGGTGTTTATTGAGGGTGACCCTCAAAATTATATCGATTTTTTTTCTATTGATCAAATTTAAAAAGATTGAATATCCCGCACAGTATTTAATTTAAAATAATTGTTTACTCTTGTTAAATTTTAAAAAACTTTAATATTCTCAAGAAGTAGAACAAGATTTTAATAATATTTATTAAAAGAAATCAAAAAACAGTAGTAGGCTTTGTCTTTAAAATTCCACAGTTAGTACCAAATCTATTTTATTTCTGCCACTGTTTGTTGAGAAACATTGCCTGATGTTGAAAAACGGGCTCGAGATATAAAAAAGTTTTTCAATAATATCCGAGAACGTTCTAGTGTAAGCAATTTTTTGAGAGAATTGAAATATTTCGAAGACCTTTAGAGATAGATATAAGGAAGCTTAATAAAAGTCCCCATAAAATTAGGCGTAGAATCCAAATAGGCAAAAATATACAGAGTATTCTATTTAAAATGAGCATAGATGGCGATTTCCGGTATAACTGGAAATGCTACAAGAAAGACAATTTTCGTCATAATAATCTAGAATGTTATCAAATTTGTTATTCCAGATATTATATTATATAAAGCTGTTTACAGGCCTTTTAGGCTCAGAGCTGCATTATTCTCCTCCACTCTATTCTGTTCTTCGCCTTTCTTTTCCAATCCGTTACATTTTTCTCCCTTAGATCTATTGCCACTACCTCTCTCCATCGCTTCCTCGGTCTCCCTCTTTTTTTCTTGTAGTTAGGTTTACTCCTTACAATTTTCTTAACTGTCCTTTCATCTTCCATACGTTCCAGATGCCCTAGCCACAGCACTCTTCTGGCTTTTAAAACTTTGTCTATTTTTGGTGTCTGGTACATTGCATATATTTCCTCATTATTTCTCCTTACATAGCCTTTCTCCGTCTTCTTGCACCCCTAGAATTATTTTTAAGATCTTCCTTTCCAACCTTAAAGGGTTTTCTCTTGACTTCTTATTGAGGACCCAGGTTTCCCTACCATACATTTATACATTCTAAATTTTACTCCTTAGAACAATTTTTTTGATTTCATTAAGTGGTTGACTGCTGCCGAACTTCTGTTTGCTTTTATTATTCTCCTATTAATTTCTTGCTCCTCATCACAGTTAGCTGTTATTAGCGCCCTCAAATACACATATTCTTGAACTTCTTCAAACCCCATCTCTCCATGCTGTGTTCTCAATTTGAAATTGGTATCTTTTTTTTGTTCTCCTATTCTCAAACGCTTACCTACTTTTCTCTTGATTTACCTGAAATCCCACTTTACGTGCTTTGTCCACAAGTTTTCTCGTTACTTCTTGTAATTCCCTACTATCTCTTTCTAGCAATAATGACCACGTCATCTGCATAATTTACTATTTGGTGACTTTTACAGATAATTGAATGCAAATAGCACAGTATTATTAAGATTATTTAATATAATCCAGATAATTCTTTGTATTCCTTTCAAAAATGCTGAAATCTGAATTATCTACAGGAACAAATCCTGTTGAAGGAGAATTTTTTATAAAATGTGAGGTGGTGGACGCAAAGCGTCAACTCCACTGTGAACTCGATTTGACATTATTGGACCTCTGGATAGCAGGAGGGTGTTTCAGCACAGCTGACACCGCTCACTCTGTTTGCCCTAAGAACCCTAAATCGTGGTTAAGGCTCGAAATCCTTAGCCCTACCTTTAAGAGCTTTCTGTGTGCCGTACAGAAATAATTTTTTATATACCAAATACAAGGGGAAAACAGTGTGAGGATTAACCGTAAAAGCGGGTGTTTTAATGCTTTTTTTACTGAGAGTAAATGGAGTGTTATTAAATGCGTCTTAAAATTATTTAACCCCGCTGGAACTAATTTATGATTCTACAGTTGTTACATTTATTTTCATTAAATATCACATTTACCACACCACATTTTAGTATTATTTGAATGCAAGATGGTGTTTAAATTAATTATAATAATATAATTTTATCTACAATCACTAACTAAAGTAGGGTTATTTGTTTGAAGCCTTCCGCGAAAATTCGCGCGAAATATTTAATGGCGGAAAAAATCTTTAACTTTTAGTGAATTCTGACAATTGCAATATTTTCTATCATTTTCATTATAAAACTGTCATTGACTATCACGGTAGATCTCAAATTAAACTTATTAACCTCAAATAATGATGAAAATAGCGATAACATTTATGTTTTGCGAAATTTTACAAAAATTGACAACAAAGGACTCTCTTAACATGCTTGCTATTGAGGACGAGCGTTTGCTAGATTTTATCCCTCGGTAAGCAATAAAGTCTCACTCCTCAATGAACGTCAACTTCTTGTTGTCACTGTCACAAGCCTTGTCTTTATAGACGCAAAATTTGAGAAGATTCTCGCGAATTTTGCAGATTTTGATTTAAATTATTAATGATGGGAAACTGTTAACTTTTCGAGAATTCTCTAGATTTCTTTGTTTGTGGATATTTGAAGACATTAGTGTATGGTACTCCTGTAGCCTGAAAGAGCTGCAGCTACGGATTAATCAAGTGTCAAGAAACCCAAACCAAGGGGGGTGTTTTCGAAAGAGTTCGAATATCGTTGAGACGAAGATGCCGTGCCTGCTTGGAAATGGACGGAAGGCACTTGGAACATCTTCTGTAACTTTGTTTTTTGTTTGCTAAAAGCTTCCTTTGTCGGTTTATTCCTAATAAAATAAAATGTTTGAAAAACGAATAGTGGTCCATATCTCCGCAACCGTTACTTTGCGGACCCATGTTTATTAAGACTTTTCTGCTTATTTTGGTTCATACTATTACCTCCTGAAATATTTTACACTCTTTTTTTAACACCCTGTATACAGGGCACTACTTTCTCCGAATGACGGCTACTTTATCGGTCGATGGTGGAGGTGATATTATACAATTGAAGCGGCACGGAGGATGGAACCGTTCTACAGTTGCAGAAGGAAGGAATACATCAATCAAAAAATTGAAACAAGTAAGAAAATTTTAACTAGTCCAACAAATAATGTACAAGTAATTGAATGAAGCAATCCCAGTGATAAAAATTTGACCATATCAGAATATAGCTCTAATATGCCTTCTAGATCAGGAACTATTATTAAAGATTATTATTTCAGTATCCAAATTACGAATGGTAACAAATTAATGTCTTACCTTTGTTCTATTTGTTATAAATAATATTTTCGTAATAAAGTTAATGATTGAGAAACATAATTAATTTGGAAGTTCCAGAAAAATCTTACTTAAATGAATTTATTCGTCTAATAAAGTAATAATCCTGTATTTGTATTAAGAATTAAGAAAAAAGTTTTCAAGAAATGTTAATTCGGTAGTTCGTATTTGAAAGTCCCGACCTGTTTGCCGTCACAAGTTTGAATTAATAAAATTTGCGGCTAAAATTATATGATTAACTAAAAATTACCCTGTGTAATTGGCTGCCTAATCAGTAAATTTTAAAGGTGGAGACTTGTTCAGGAATTATGTGTACGAATTTAATATTCAGTCTACTATGTGTTTAATAATATTCTGCTCCATTTTCATGTAACAACATGCCTTCTGGAAGACAAACTACGGTTTAGTTATTTGTTTTGCTACAGACCCTAGTATTAGCATTAGAAAAACAAACAAAACAATAACGTAAAGATGACGCACTTCGATTTGTTTACATTTATTGTCAGATCTCGGTAGATGTACTCCACTGTTGATGTTATCTCCTTAAAAATAGTATCTGGTGTTTGCTTTCTTAAAATTCACCACTATATTTAAATTACAAGGCTGCATATCTGACAAGATAATAATTTAAGGTTTAATACTATATTAGAAAAAGTTCTTAATACATTGAACGGAGATTTATATAATCGTTCCTTACAATTGTTTTATTAACTATCGATTTACGAAGGGAGTTCAGTTGAAATAGACCAAATGGAAATAGATCTTTTATCCATACAAAATTTATTCAGAAATGTAATCACAAATGAGGAGCTGCAAATGAAAACGCAGTTTTCGACCAAATTTCCTGTCAAATGTGGTAAATCACATGATAATATTGGTTCAGTATTTCACATATAAAAATAGCTCCAATGTTTGAATCAAAACGCAAGTTTTGATTTTTGATGGTTGTTTAAAAATGCATTATTATTTATGTTTCAAATATAACGCTGTTTTGATATGATATTCTGTATACCATATTCAAATGTTTGTTACAAAATGTGGCATTTAAATATTCAGCTAGGAAACACCAAAAAATCATATGAAATAATAAAAATAAAGAAAATCCTGCTTCAAAGAACAATACAAAATTAAAGGCATTGAATCCATTCAAAAAAAGTTACCGGTATGTTAGGGTACAAGAATGTTGGTTTGGGTGAATGTGAGAGATTGATACCGGTCGACATTTGACCACCCCCTTAATTAGTGAGGTTTTACAGGTTTCCCTCATTCCTGCACTGCATGGTAGTTAAGGCCTACCAACGTAAGTCGTTCCGGGGCGCAAATGTGGCCTGCAAAATAATACTCGTAATTTACCGCCCCCTCTTTTGCACAAGTCTCCGACTTCTGGGCTAATCCTCGTGATTAGAATGAGAGGTACTATATCATAATACCTTTCTTATATTTACAAGACTTCAATATTTCTTGCCTTCTCTAGCAAAACTTTTTTTAAATCTTGTCTTCTGTGCAATTCCAGCTGGCATGTCTGGTCTTGGACTTGGTTTGCAAGAACAAAACAAGACCAAGAAAAAGCCATCAGTTCTATTCTGTTAAATGTTACACTGCACATTCTTTTGGAATAAAATACTAAAAAAAAACGAGACAAAAACTACTATCACTTCAGAAGTTGGAAAACCCTAACCAATTTTTACGTAGCACTCGAATATCTTGTTTGCGTAAAGCCATTTTCATCACTCACTTGATCCGATATATAATAAAACCAAAGGTAAACTCGTAAAGAGGATCTTTGAAGCATCTAATCTAAAACAAACAACAATCTTATTTATAGGAGGCCGTACGCACAAAATAATATTTTTAGGATTGAGCATGGTCTTTGAGCGGCAGAATGGTAATTCATTTATTTTATTGGGATGTTACGTTGAATTAATAAATAAATCAAACCAAATTATGTTATTGTTATGGTTAAAAGTGAAAATATTAGCTATGTAAATTTACAACGAAAGACTTTTATCATTGAGGCATTGTGTATTGTTTTAGTTTTGCGAATTATTCACATATATACATTAATGTAGGAATCATGACAGGATGGCCGATTAAAACTGAATTTTTATGTCTATGATGTGATGAATGGAGAATTATGTATTCTGGTATAGCCACAGTTTAAATATAAACAGTTATACCTAGTACAATCGTGCAATATATATGTCGCAGCCATTGGGCGTAATTCGTCATTGGCTGTATTGCCGGCAAAGGCTGTAATCAAATGAATAATCCTTTGATTGACTAAAGTTTGTCGTCATTTCAGGGATTGCCTGTTTCATTGTCACCAAACAGAGTAAAAGATTAAATGATTACACGTTACAGCGTTTGACGGACGTTTATTTAGTCATTTGCTGAATTGTGTTTTGTAAAATTTCGGGCCGTAATAATATTTGAGGAGAATTTAAATTGTAACAGTGGATAAACAAATTATTATCACAAGTCGTTATTACTGATCAATAACATTAACTCACTCCAAGTTTATCAGGTGTACCCAGTAGAACCGTTTCACAGGACACTGGGTATCAAACAGACCCAATAAATAGCCAATGATCGGCCATCGATGTGGAACAAGGGAAGTGGGTTGGCAGAGGGAAGAACGGTTAGTGGAGATGGATAGAGGTTTATCTGTTGGTATATTTAAACTGTGGTACAGGATATCTAAGTTAAAAAATATTCTACCACGTTGTTCATTTTTGTATTTTCCTTAGTAATATATTGCATAATACAACTCCTGACTATCTTTACTTAAAGTTGGTTTGGTTACAATTGTAATTTCTTATCATAGGTAGATTTATTAATATACAGATTTGGAAAGTGAGGATCTTGATGGTGAATTGTATTTTGCCGCTTGCGTGTATTTGTGTCATGCTACACGCATACTTCGACCACAGCGTGTTTGCATCAAGCAGTGTTGCCAGGTGGGAAAAATTCAGTGCATGATAATAATTATTGAAATTTCAAAGAAGCATGAGGTTTGGAGAAAAAAGCATGAGATGGCTTAATTTATCAAAAAACACCTCTTGACACAGCTTAATTTTTAATTACTTTTGTAATGCCATTTTTATTTCATTAAAAAGCATTATGTTCTGCTATTTTATCATAATATTACATTGTAAGTAGGTAGTTACAGGTACTTACTTAAAAGTTATTAACCACGTAACCTTTCTAATTTATTTTATTGTTAGGCCGGGCGAACGTTGAGGCGCAGTTGACGTGACGCAGGGTGACTCACGGGTCGTAAAATCTGTTGTTTACAGAAAATGTAGGTACCCTTACGGATTAGAGTTAAGAATCACTGCAATACAGCCTAAATATAGCACACACACCGCATATCCGTAGACTTTCATACCCGTTTATGTATTAATTGCTAATTATTAAGAGAGCAGTCTACAATAAAGGACATTTCAAGTACCCAAATATTGTAGATACCTACCACTATCTATTCAATTTTGCTCTCGATTTTGCCTTTATTTCTCGTTAGGTCTTTGTTTTGGTAGATTTCAAAGAGTAATTTTAATAATTTTATTATTTCTTTTTGTGTCTATTAAAAAGCATGAGATTTTGTAATCAAAATATGAGAGCATGAGATTTCTTCGGAATGCATGAGATCTGACAACACTGGCATCAGTTGACCGGACAGTTAGATTTGTAATGGCAAATTGGCGTTGGCGATACGAACCGATTACCGTAGTAGTGGGGAATGCTAGACCAATGCACGTCGCCGCCCCTCTTAAAGTTCGTACCTTCCCTGGAATGAAGCGGCAATTTCTACTTTCTCTGTAAAGATCCGCAATTTCCGAATCTGTATATATAATTATATGTATGTACATATATTTAAATAAATTGATGAATTGAATGTTTCTTGAAAAAAAATTTTTTGGGTGTAGTTTCCTTATACTAATTATTGATGTTCCAGAGATTTTTTTTTAATTTCATCAAAAAAAAAAATGTTGCCTCATTAGTTTCGGAAATACTGTATTTAAACGTCAAGACAGGATTCTTACTTATCTCCAGTCCCCGTACAGTTATTTATAAACCGTCTTTCGCATACACGGCTGGAAGCGCGTTTAAAATTAAACATTATCGTCTAATTTTACGCGGTACTAATTAATTGTCAGCCAATCTGCATGCGCGAAGTGGCCGCGGCAGTTTCAAGTGTAAGGTCTTTTCAAAATAAATCATCTGATCTAAGGCTGGCGGGATAAATTAGTAACATAAATAGATAAATATTTGCGGATTCTGATCGAGCACTTACAAGTGTAAACATAACTTTTAATCCCCGTTTATATGTCCGGCGAATGTTTTGGAAATAAATAAGGCGCCTAAATAGTGGGATCGTGGGAGCCTCCGACCGCGTGAAAAAGTAAACAGCTTCGACAGTAACCCGTGTAAAATAAACTAAAAGGGTCGTGTTTTTTAATTAGATTTCAGCTTTGTAGAACAGACGTTACACCTGAAGTCATAACATCGATGCTTCCATCATCGTCTGCTAAATCGTGTCGCCTTTGTAACACTTGTCTGTCGGATCACCTGAATTTTAATATGTAGAATTGTGTTAAAGCCGTTTGTCACTATGCGATAATTATGGTAAAATTTATGTAAATATTATTTGATAAATTTACAAAATAATTATATTTAAATCTAAAACACGATACAATATCACTGTATGCAACTACCATAAATTATTTTCTATTTTTCATTCATGCGCAAGCGCAGTAGTCTGAAAATACGATTAACAACTCATTAACTATAATAACTAGTTTATATAATAAAATAAATAGCACGACACTTATTCTCACACTTGACAGAACTATGGTTAAAGTTAGGTTAGGTTGAAAATTTAAAATTCCAAATTATATAAATACGTTTATGCGCATATTTCTGCGTCGATTTCACCGTAAAAGTAGAACAAGTTGAAAATATTTTCTTAGTAAATTATTTTATGAATTTCATACCCAATCTCCCGCTTGCAATTACAGGATATTTTAAAAATAATTTTCAAATGAATTTTTTAATATTTTTCTCAGATAATATTGTATAGTGACAAACGGCTATTATGCGCTGTAGTGTGGCGACACCAGTGTTAGTATTTGGAAACATATACATCAGGCCATAAATGTCAGAATTTGATATTGACACTACAATAGCTTAATAGAACCTACTTGCAAAAATGTCCATATTTATATTTACTATTTTAAAACATTAAAATATGCGGCACTGATATCATTCCAATACTTCACACAAAGTTTTTATGTCTAAATATTTTATATTTTTCATAAAACGGGGTACATACGTATTAATAATGGACAGCTACTCCTGCATTTTTACCATAAGAGCACAATACAAACTTTAAACTGTCAAACTTGACATACTTTTAATACATTTGCTATTTTGAGAACAAAAACAGCGTTTTTCGAAACTTCAAAAATACGGAAGTGCGGAATAGTAATGTGATTTTTGTTATTTTTTACTTATCTGTTTTTTCAGTGTGAGATTTTTTAATTAGGCAAACTTAGTTTCAAAAATAACCCTTGACTGTACCGTTTGG
This sequence comes from Monochamus saltuarius, assembly GCA_025584915.1. Lineage (NCBI taxonomy): Eukaryota > Metazoa > Arthropoda > Insecta > Coleoptera > Cerambycidae > Monochamus > Monochamus saltuarius. Next base: position 10,393,700 of record CM046722.1, read on the forward strand.
CGCAAGGGCTTATTTAAATAATCTTAATTTTTTCAATGGCACACAAAAATTTGATTTATTTTAAAATAAAATCAAAATAATACTTTGTGCATTGAAAAACGTGCAATTTAATGTATTTTCATGAAAATTATTACCATCTTTCACTAAGACATATTTCAGTCAAAAATTCAAAAAGAAAAAACAAATGAGTTGCAGTCATATGAAATTTTACACTTACACAAAAATTTTGAACTAATTGCTTCACGAAGTATAAACTGTTTGTCAAATAATATACCCACTCAAAGCAATAACACCAATAAATCGCAATACAATTTTTGATCTACATTTTTATAGCGCATCTCTGTAAGTAAAACAAATTTTATTATAAAACATGTTTTCTATTACGTCGGAAATTTCTATTGTAATGTAGGAAAAATGTGCGTGTTTTATTCTGTGTGACAAACAGACATTTTTCATTATGTGTTAATTATGAAGGATTCTTACAGAGCAACGGATATATTACAAAAGTTCCGTATTGTCTGAGAAACTCCAACAACTGAAATTTTGCCGCCATATCCCGCATAAGCTTAAATGAATACGAACTGATTCCATTGCTGAACTAACTTTCAACTTCAAATTACAAGGATATGTTTTACAGAGCTCTCAAGTTATGCAAAGCTTAATTGTCATACATTTCTGTTTCTCGACATCTAAGAAGGCATTGGGTAAAATGTATTCTTTTTATTTAATATGCTCGTTTAATTTTTTATGTCAAATAGAGACACGAGTGTAACAGTTTTACAGACAATAATTAACATCGAGAATGTTACAGTAAAAAATATGAATGATGACGATGATGTAATAGAAAATGTAAGTCAAAACTTAATCCACGAAATAATTCTGTCACAGAGTATTAGATTATATGCTAATAGAGACAATTATTTAACGAAATTGTTGCTTACTTTCTGCACAAAATATTTGGACGTAAAACACGTGATGTGACGTGAAATATTTAGCACTTGTGCATTAATTCAGGATTGCATAAAATACGAATTAATTTTTGCCCTTCTGTACCTGAAATTAATTGTTTACTAATTTATAGACAAATTAGATGGAATGATGTGATTATTTTCAGCTACAAACATAATAAAATGTATCATTTTATTGTCAATCGGTGATATGATATATCATACATCATAGTTCAAACATCAAACATTTTGTATCATACACGACATATCACATCACATGTTACACATCACACAAAATACGGTTAAAATAAGATTTTATGCACCTGTCACCATGTCATTTTGAGTAGTAATTTAATAAATAAAATTTTTCCGTATAATGCTGGTGTGAAAATTGATACTTTCGAAAATATTTGCGAAAAATGCTAAAATCTCTCTTTCCATGGTTTAAACAGCACACTGACTTTTAGTGCACATTTTTAATTTTGTTCTTCTTAAGCATGAAAAAAAAACAACAGAAAAAACAACATTTTCAGTAGGACTTTGACGCTCAACAGAATCTCTGAGGCCTAGACTATAGAGCTTTAATTTAGAGAATTTAAACTAAAATTGTTGGTTTCCACTCGAAGATGTTCAAAGATAAAACTGCACAATTTGTTTTTTGAATTTATTCGAGACGCTTGATATGTGACATGAATTTTTCCCTTTATATAACTAAAATTCATTGTTACTAATATCATTATATGAAATAACGACATTGCGCGATGCAAAAGATATTAAAACCTTTTAATTTATTATAAATATTTAATGTAATATTTACACGTTATACACATAATGCATCATACAATACGCACCACACATCATATATTACACATCACACACCATACAACATACATTACACAGCATACATCACACATCACTTATCACACATCATACATTACACATCACACCTTATGAGCTTATAACACATCACATGTCATTAGTTTATTGGTAGTATTCTCGTAAATTAACACAATCAACTATCGCCATGTCGTTTTCAGTAGCAATTTAATAAACACTGAATTTACATTAGGGCTTGCAATCGCTGCGTTTACATACAATTTTAGTTTAGCTGGCTTCCACTTTGAAGTTGCTTAAGATAAAGGAATCCACCTCCGACTTTGTGGCAAACTTTAGCGGCAAACTTAAATGAGGAAACGCTTTATATTTCGCTTCGCCGGCAGCCCCTTTGCGGTGTTTAAATACTTTTGACAAAATAATATTTTAATTTATTTGGGTGGTTGTTCCTGGAGGCGCCAGTAAAAATTGCCGAAAGTTTTGATTACGAATAATGCGAAAGTTCAAAGGTTACAGCTCGCCAACAGTTGATTGCCTTGTTTACACGTGGAAAATTATTCATGGTGTTGCTGTTTGAAGTATGGAATTAAACAGGATCCATCCCTCTCAGTCGAAGGGAACCGAAAATAATTCCGCGTCGTAATAAAACTCGCATAAATAAGGATTTCCCAGGAGCACGTGCCCTACGCCACATTTTATCTCTTTTTAAAAATATTGCTTTGGGCTTGACACCAGAATACCTCAATTTCTGCTTGAGTTTTAAGATGGAATAAGTGTTTTGATAATATGACGTGTTTTATTTCAAATACAGAATGATTTAGTCACCAATTTTAAGAGAAGATAGGGAAAATTGAGTATAATTTAAATGCGTATTTACACCTAAAAAAATATTTTCAAACCATTATTTAAACCCCCTTTTTAGACTGTCACTGACCGCTGGCGACAGGTAATTCGGTATCGGCCGGCCGCGATGTTGCCAAATTTATATATATTCCTATAGTATCTACTTATTGTAATATGTAATTAACGTAATAAATTATTTATTAAAAGTTTACAGTTAACATAATATTGAAAGTTATTTAATATTGAAATTACAAAATTCCAACAGATCAAAATAAACCATTCACATTTCATTACATGAATAGTTAAATAAGGTCCAATACTCACTAATTATCAAGAGAGGCTGGAACGAATTTTATATTTAAGTACAGACAGTAATAAAAGAACCCTCGTGCTGTCAACAAAAAACAGTCCAAGACATACCTATTCAGTAATAAACAATCCGGCCACCCGAGTCTCGACCTACCGTTTTAGGTCAATAACCTTGTTTTTAATGTCTACTCAATGACAAGTGCTGCCGCCGCTAAAAAATAACAGAAACAAACAATAATTAAATTTGCATTTTTACCCAGTGTAGCGAATATGAAATCATGATAATTTTATAATAAATGCCCAACCGCAGTAATTAGCTCTGCACACTTGGCACAGCTAAACAGTTGGCAGTTCAAATTTCCGTTTAATACGTTACCGGCGAAGTAAGTCGAACATCGTTCGGGTTCGTTTTCATATGCAGACGTGTCCGTCGTCGGCTGCATCTGGAACAGATGCACACGGCCCGACTTCTCTCTCTTCTTCATCCACATTCCACATCCGTCAGTTATATTTCTACGATTTCACGTGGTAGAGGTTGGCGAATTTTGTGCGTTTGTGTCGTCTGTGTAGTTTATAATCATTAATTAAATTTGCTAAAATAAAAATACTATTTAAGTTAAGTCACGATTATTCTCTGCTGAATAGAGTCATGGAAAAATTTATAAAAGACATTTTATTAGACATGTGCGTCTATGTTTCTGGTGTGCGTTTGTCATTCGGTACCTAACCTACTGATCATTAATAATGGATTTCATTCTTATTCATATTCATAATCAAATGTGATTTGTATTATTTGGGAATATCAACGAACAAGTTCAATTTGATTCTGCGTTCAAGAACATAACGAAAAGCAACAGAAAATAGATATGTTTTTAATGTTTTATCCAAACTTATTTACCTAGTGTATAACAATTTGCATTACGAGGGCATGATGAATGAATTTTACGTTACAACTTGAACGCTTAATGAATACCATAAAAAAACAATAATTTTTAATGATACCTCAAAGAATATACAAAATGCATACATTTTAGATTGCAAACAAGAAGTTTGTCATTAGAAAAAAATCTATCACTCCAATAATATTGTTAATGACGTCACGGGTATATAATTTGATTTTCACCATTAAACACACTACTTATATTTGATTTGTAGTCGTTTTAATAATTTCTTTGTGGATATATGTGAATAAAAACAACAACAATATGTTGCTAGGCAGTATTGTTACAATTTTATTAACGGTTTATAGCGCATCAAAGAACAGACAGTTTATTCCATAACCTGTAATTAGGTATGAAAAGTGTTTTCGATGCTGCTATAAAATATGAGGCAAGATTTCGCTTCAAATACGTTTACCTTACAAATCATAACTTTATGACTTCCACTTTCCAGCATGAGCAAGTTATTCTTGCTAGGGAAGCACAAGAAACAGCATACCTCCTCACAAGTTTTATATGGACGCCTATTGTATTTGACAGTAATAAAAGAAATCTAAAATTAACGAAATGTAGTATTTTTCATAAATGAAACTAAATGACAATATTTTTCCCATTGCATATTTACATAATTTAAAACATGTAATCAATCAACGATTTACACTATGTTTCTCCTAAAATAAACGTCGTTTATTACCTGCCATCAATACATCAATATAATTATTTTAAGGCAGCTATGTTTATTTTATATTTTGAAAAATATAATTTAATGGCTTTTTTATCTGTTTCTAATTGAATCAGCGATGGCCACGGTAATGAGAAACAAACAGAGCGTTCCATACAAGAAAACAAATTAACACACAGCTGCGTGTACAGTCGTGAAAGTTTATTTGGTTATGGCGTGGCGTATATTTTACAAATCCGTTTACGAAAATTAAAACGTTATTCTAATATTAGACGGCTCCAGAATAAAACTATTACTATTTCCTGAATATTAGTCAGACGGTCATAGAATCCATTATAAATAATATTTTGAGAGTAATGAACTGTGTAAAATCCGTGTCTCCTTTGCGTTAAAACAACGTTGGCTCTGAGGGAGTGAGTGTGCAACACACATTTGTATCAAGCTTGGTGGTAAAACATTTGATTTTGTTCACAAATCAAATCAAATCAAAAACATGTCTTGTATACACAGATAACTGATAATTAAGTCTACCCCTCAAAAATAAAAACGTAACCTATATATGTACATACATATATTTTTTATATAACGTGCAAAAAGAAAATTAAAAAAAATGTATGTAAGATAAATACCGGTACAACAAAAACAAAAAAAATAAATACTGTTACTCACTGGTATAGCTCACAAATTTTTATACCCCTAAAAGCTAAATACAATTCATGTATAGTAGAATTCAGTATGTCACAGGAATAATTAACATAGATTAGCAATCTGGGAAACACTTCCTGCTACCCTTAAAAAACCTATCCCCATTTAAAGTTACAGCCTGTATACTTTTTATACATAACTTGCTATAATCGTATTACTCTTCTATTCACCAATGAATTAACAACGATTATCGTGATACTTTACCGAGAAAAAAATTATATTAGAATTTTAATTAATAATGTTTACTTATCTGTAGAAATAAATCAATAACTGACAAGTTTAATACACAAGGGATAAGGAACATGTCGAACCACACCTGCCACTAAAATCACTTGGGATCATCCAACCAAACAAAACACGGGTGATATCTTATAATAAATTTGAATATAACTAAACGCGAGTTCAAAGTTTAAATGAAATAAAAAACAAACATTGATATTTGAAAATTCAAAAGCGAAGAGCAAATCCTGAGTATCCAGTTTTAATAAAAGACAATTTATGAAAAATTAATTAAGCATCAACGTTGTTCTGTTTCATTTAAGCTAAAATATTGCTTAATAATTTTGACAACATCTTTTAATCAAATTTGTATGTGTATGAAAAGAAACAAACTGTTCAAGGATATTATCCAGGTTTCCATTCATTATTGCATATAAATGGGTTTAGATTAATGTCCTCAGGGGAAATTAAAGATAGTGCTACTATAACTGTTAAAAACTCATTACGGACCGTAAATAAAAAGTTAAAAAATGCACAGAAACTTCATTGTAATTTTATGGATCTACTCTTAATTTAATAAACGTTGAAAATTATTGCCTGGGAATCGTTATGCCAGTACCTAGTAGTTTGTGGCGTAAAAACTGTGTATAGAGATAGTACCGATGAAAACAAGAAAATATGCCCTAAAATATATATTTGTAGTGGGGGCATCTCAAATCTCTACTCGATCAAATACAATTTTCCACTTCCACTGTAGGATGTGTGCTTATTATGGGAATTGCAACTTTTTAAAGGGTGAATAAAAATAAATTTCTATCTAGGACTGTACCGTTAAGTAAAGCGTAAAGTTACATGCACTATTTTAAGTGTAGTAAGTTGTATATTACCATGCGGCAGGCTATTATAGTAATATCGTTAACTCGAATCGTCCTTTCAACACCCCACTATCTAAATCTTGTGTTTACTGAATACACATCTCTGCATAACATGCCCTCTGTTGCATAACATTTAAAACATTTTACGTTTTTTGATGTTTGGGATGTAGTTAAATCTTAATAAATAACAGAACAAATCTTATCCTTGTCATCAAACAATCTTTATCTGATGCTTTCATAAAAAAAATCTACTCACCTGTTCTCTATTAAATATGCTGGACTTTTTAACCCTGCATCCAACTGATTGTTTAACCAATGTTATTACTCTAGGGAGTGGATCTTAACCGATGGTCCGCGAACCCCTGGGAGTCCGCCATCTTCTCCCAAGAAGTCCGCAAGGTTTTAAAGAACATTTAATAACTTAATTAAGAAACTGTTGCTCAATATGTGACATGAGTTATATGGTTTCTATTGTGCATGTTATATAACGAAGGTTGACTATACAGTAAATAGATAGAATGAACTACTCACAGTTTCAGAAAATGATATCTATGTATAGATAAGCAACACTCCAAATTTTTGGGTTTGCTTGAAAAGGATTTTTCAATGTATTTATTTACAACTGAAGAATACGCAGATATGTCTTTGTATATGGGTATTCCAATGGCAACGCCAGACATGCAGTCCGATAATATCGACGGAGATATTCAAATTGACATCAACCTGTCCACACAGTGTTTAGTGACATAGACTTCGAGAAAGTAACACCGCTGCAAAAAAGGCCATTCATCCTACTTAAGCGAATGTACAAAATGAAGAAGATATAATAGATGCTGTCATTGACAGCTCTTCAATACTTGCTGTACGTCGAATTGAAGAGTTGTCAATGACAGGATAATCTTCATTTATCATCGAATTTTTATGGCATGCAATTGAACACAGAAATGTTACATCCGTTTCATTCCCAAAATGTACCAGCGGTACATGCTGGAGATGCTCTTCAGTGCTTAGAATTTTGTCGCTGGTTACCTCAACAACATGCGCAAAATGATAGATTTTTTTCGCTCTTCATGTTGTCTGATGAAGTGTGTTTTACCAGGGACGGTATGAATAAGAATCATAATAAACATATTTGGTCGTTACAAAATCCCCATGGAATGAGATCAAGACGATTTCAGCAACTTTTAATTTACTGTCTGTACATGTTTCAAATGATCGTTTAAATGCAGATCTGTATAGAACTTTCTTGGAAAACAACTTTTTTATTTTATTGATGACGTAGGACTCAATATTGTTCAAAAGATGTGTTATCAGCACGATGGTGCACCACCACATAGAAGGAGACAAGTAACTGTTTGGTTAAATGATTATTTTCTAAATAGCTCAACAAGGTCCAATAGCATGGTCATCGCGTCTTAAGATTTTTTAATTTGGTTACTAAAGGTTAACGAATGTTTAAACTTTAAACACAAATAATAATTATTGTTATAGCAAACATCATTTTTTTTTAACAAGATTTATATTATCCACGTGCTAGATACTCACATTGCTAATTGCCTATTTCTTATGACGGAAAATTCTTTTGATATGAAAAAAGATTACGAAATCCACAGATTCTGTTAAAAATGCGTCTTAATGTTAGTATTTAGGATCAAAATCGTAAAAAGCTCCTTCTGCTCATCAATTTAAGATTCCGAAGGTTCAATTTCTCGGGCTGTATAACAAGCGGTCGTGTCACATTTAGAATATGAAAAATAGCGTGTGAAAGGATGTAAACAGCATACACACCTATGATAATGGCGTCGGTATTAATTAGCTGATGTCCTACATAAATATTAGTGCAAGGGTTAGAGGTGTTATCTGTAACAATAACAATGGTACAAGTGGGAAATCTATTTATGGACAGAGGATTTCGACATTGCTCGGGTATTCTGTTTATTATTCCGGTTATTTCGGAAGCTTAAGTCATATAACATTTACATTCAGTGAACGATGCAACCTACTTTTTCATCGCATTGTGTTCATTTTTATTTTCGGCATTTATGTTCACTTTTATATTTATGATTAGCTCCTTATAATATGGCCCATAACCGATATTGTAGTAAACGTGGAATCCCTGTTTTATGTTAGGCATAGATGAGAAGCATTTTTAGTGATTCGTATTATACAGAGTGTTGCAGTATTTCGTGTACAGGGATTTCCTATCGAAAATGATGAACCTAATAACGAAAATTATGTAAATTTTTTGTAAAAAAGTTCAGAATAACCAATTGATTCGCTGTATGCAGAAACGTCACATGTCCATAAATGCACATTATGAGTGAATAGAAAAAAAAAACGTTCTACTCTTTAGAATATATTTTGCTTTCATTTAACCATTACAAATAATAGTGTGAGGCATTTTTAACATAATGAGGCATGGATTTTATTTTAAATATATAAATTATAATTTCATATTTTTTGGACATGTGATTTTCCTGCATAGTCTTGAAAGTATGATAATTATTTTTATTTAAACAACACACATGGAATTTATGACAAACTAACACATGCCACCTAGATTATTGTTTTTTAATTAGCATTCCAAAGTTGGTCTATTGTAATGATTAATAAATTAATTTTTATTTCGAAAACGGTGCATTAGGAGACATTTTTTACACTTAGTTAACTTGTCCTTAAGAGAGCGATACCAATTTGTCAAAAAATCAGTGGCGTACAATTTGTTTGCTTAAAATAAGTATTTAACACGCGAACGCCACTGATACTAATATATTACAAGAGACATTTATACACGTAAAAGGAGTTACTGTACACTATTGTATACTAAATCTCATCTTAACATCTCGATCGATTTTCGAGAAAGACTGAAAAATTTAAATAACCTGTATCTCAAAACTGAGGCACTTCCAGACCGATGTTGATATAAACTTTTTTTCTTATTTTTAAACACGGAATCTGCACCTAGATTTTCTTAACATCATTTGTAAGACCCTGTATATACAGGGTGTTTCAGAACTTATCTAAAAAAAATTGGGAATAAATGCGTCATGAAAAATGAAGACAATATCATAAAAAAAATGTTTGTAAAATCTTTATAATTTCCGAAGTAGTAATTGTCTCTAGACAAGCGATTCAGAATATTGAAATCCGATTACTTTTTGTAGATACTAAAGTTTTAGCGATGCCAGTCTTTAAATTAGTTTTTGAAGTGTCCAAAATGGTTTATGTGTATAATAGCAACTCTCGGAGTTTATGAATATCGTTCTAAGTGCAAGTGTAGTGCAACACGAGCGAAATTTGAAACCAAATCGTGGAAGATATGGAGTTCCCAGGCGTCCAAGACTCTATTATATCTGTACCATGTACGTTCCCAAGCGTTAGTACCAAAGGATTGTACGTCTTTTTGGGGAATACTTATAAAATGAAGTGTATAGTACCGAAGTGGATACCTACTATTGATGATTTACGCAAACGTATCATAGTTGCTGCGCATAACGAGTTCAAAATGGACAAGAAGCAGAAACATTTGTGTTAGTTTGTAGAAATTGGGTAAAATGGATCTGTAACATCAGATATGTCTTAATAATTAAGAACAATAGAAGCAAAAGCAGTTGAATTTTCTGTATAAAATAGGTATTATAAAATGTTATTTATTTCTTTCCTTGAGAATTTCTTTCCATATTTTTTCTGGTCGCCGATTGCGTACTTTTTCCTTGTCAGGTTTCACAGCGGACCACTTTTCCAGTGCCGTACAGAAGGGTATTTTTAAGTAATTTTCGAAATGCCCTTTTCGTCTTTTTGTTTACAAAATTGTATTTGTAAAAGTTCCCTGTACATTGAAACATTTTTTTAAATTCTGAATCACTATACAGGCTGTATCACATAAGAGAGCCACTCCCATGTATCTCGCTTAATATGTCAGACACGTTATTGGTTTTCACATTAGAAGCAATTGGGTCTTTAAAATTATTTTGATACAGACAATGTAATGAAATAATATTATAAGAAAATCTGTATTTTGCATAAAAAAGTACATTCTGTTTATTATTTTTTTGCAATTGGCGTCTTTAAAACAGGTTCTAAATTGTCTTGAGCAACACGAAAATATTTAGGTACATTTATTTTAATTAAAATTGAATACGAAAGATAAGGGCAACATGTAGTATATTGCATGAAAGACGAAAAAACAGGCAATTTTTTGTGGCCATAGCCTGCTTCAATAAAATTTTTTTTTATCCGCCTAGAGGGCGCAGCGAACCACATACGATATTTCAAAAATCTGTTTATATCAAGTGAAAGGTATCAATTTTGCAATCAAAATTTATTACCAATAAGTTTTCTCTATCTCTTAAAATAAAAAAGTTAGACAGCCTTAAAATTTGGGCACTTTACAGGTTTTTTTGTTATTACTCATAAAGTTGACCATGGATCTCAAATTTGTTTTTACGAGCATAAAGGCCTCCAAAAATGCAACAAAAAACAATTAAAGATTTTTGACGTGTCTCGCATATTAAGCGAGATACATGGGAGTGGCCCTCTTATGTGATACAGCCTGTATAATATATTATTAGAAAACGTACGCGCTAATGACCGCCGCATCCAGCTATCTCGCAACGACGCCCTATCGTACGGAAAACCTGTATCTTATGTTTACATTTGCTTTTTTATGTGGATTCGCAAACAGTGCCGGAAAAGCCTTCTTTTAGAGGTTAGTATTCATTTGTTGTCATGGCTAATTACTTTTCACGCGAATATACAAAACATTGGCTTAGCGTGCAACTGTCAGCTTTCTGTTGTGAAATCTGCTTTCAATCTCGGCCGTCGAAAAAGTTCATTAGACGAAAGTTATTGCGATTAAAAATTCATCTTTTGCGAATTACAGTCCACGGTATACGAGTATTATCATTGTTGACTGAAATCCAATACGGCCATTGTTAAAAGGCAATTTATATTCTAATCTATTAAGAAGGTAGAATTATAATGGTTCAGCGATATCCTTTCGACAGCTACTTAATAGCGTTACCCATCGTGAAAATGCCAATTTCTTGCGCCAATTAATATTTATGGGGCAGTATAACGCTTCCCTAATCCCTCCGGAACCAATTTCTTAAAAAGTCCTGCCGTTTTACGAATGCGATTTGATAGGGGCGTAAAATATATTTTTTTTATGGAATCGTATTGACTCGAACGATATTTCGCTTCCGTTTGGGACGTGTGGGCAGTCGGGATCATAAAGTTCTACCTAATAAAATTGGGTTGTACTCGGAGTGTGTGTGTGTAATAAAGTGGCGAGTTGTGTGTGTGTTTGTAAACTGTATTTCTCTCGTAATCGTGTGATGAGAATGCGTTGTTGCACGTAGCTGGAGATGTTCATAACTTTTTTGAGGAACATGCCGAGGGAAACATGCGGGAATATGGTAAATAAAGTACAGGGTGGCCAGATGAAAACGGAACAGAGCCATTTTCAGAAACTGCGTCAAGATTGTAGAAAAACGATCAAACCCATCGATTGTAGATTAAAGGGGGACATTCTTTGCTGGTATTTTTGACTCCGCCAGTTTCACCCCCAAGCAAGAGTAAGCATCACCCCAAAATATATAAATGGCATTGGGAGTTCAGTAATATTTATTTTGAAAGCTCTTACAATTCTCTTTACAACAGACTTTAAATTTTATAATTCTGCCTAATACTTACTTAATAAGAATTTTGATTTTAAATTTTGAACTTAAGTACAAACAATTAGTAACGATAAAAATGGTCTAAATTTAGTATTTCTTGCGTTACATTGGTTTTTGGAGATTTGTTATCACTTTCGTAAAAAACACAGTTGTAAAAAACAGAAATGAATACTATACACACACAACGAACGTAAAATTAGTGGATTCCAAATTTATTTTCTAGTATAATTTGGAAGCGTTGATTGGTAGTTTATTTAATTGTGTTTTTGAGAATAAAACACTAGCTCTTTTCCAACACGGCACCTGACTGGTTGCAAACTTGTCCCAAGTGGATAGCCAAATCATTCACCGACTTACTGCAGCGGAGTTGTATCTAATATTAAACTGACTGACGGCTTCGGACAGGTTTCAAACTAGTTGGGTGCCGTGTTGGAAAAAGCTTATATGGTTTATTTCATTGCGGAAGGGGTAGATATCATTTCTCTTTACTTTATGCACAATAAATGTGCAAATAGAACAGCTCAGCTATTTAATGAACAATATCAAGATCGACATGTCAGGAGGAAGTATGTTCTAGAGTTAGTAAAAAAAATTCAAGAGACAGGGAACGTAATAAAAAACGAGAAATTGAAAAACCTATAGTTAATGAAGCTAGTGAAGTTACAGTTTTGGGACAAGTTCATCTTGATCCTACATTAAGTACGAGGCAGCTGGCATATATGTGTAGGATCAATCGAACTAGCATACAAACCATATTGAAGAAGAATAAAGTCCATCCCTACAAAATACATTTAGTCCAGGAACTTCACGAGGATGATTATGACCGCCGTTTGCAATTTTGCGAAATAATGAGTGAGCGAGCAGGGAACGATCCACAGTTCCTTTTTAACATCTGTTTTTCTGATGAATGCAGTTTTTTCTTGAACGGGACGGTAAATCGTCACAATTGCCGCTATTGGTCAGATTCAAACCCAAGAGTTTTTCACGAGGTGCATACACAGCGGAAAAATTAAATGTATGAACTGGAATTTTCAGTGACCGGCTGGTGGGTCCTTTTTTCTACCTGGTAATTTGTCTGGCCAAATATATTTGCAATTACTGGAAGACGCTATTGACCCTGCCTTGACTGATATTATTGAAAATGTTCCAGAGTATGATGAAGATCATTTGATTTTTCAACAGGGCGGTGCTCCTCCGCATTATGCGTTAATTGTCCGTCAGTATTTGGACCAACGTTTTCCACGGAATTGGATTGGGAAAAGCTGCATCATTGAGTAGCCTCCACGATCACCGGATTTATCGCCCCCTATTTTTTTTTGTGGGATACGTAAACAGTAAAATCTATAAAACACATCCAGCGTCGCTGCAAGACTTGCGTCAAAGAATCGACAAATGCCGTCGAATCACTCCGGAAATGCTTCAGAATGTGCGCAAACGTTTCGAACAAAATCTTTATTCTTGTATGGAAGCGGTCGATCATCAGTTTAAACATTTAATCAACTAAGTAGTAAGAACCAACTAAACATAATTATTATATGTATATTTTTTCAAAGTATTGGGGGGAATTATAAAATTTAGAGAGAGCTTTCAAAATAAATATTACTCAACCCCCAATGCCATTTAAATATTTTGGGGTGATGCTTACCCTTGGTTGGGGGTGTAAGTGGCGGATTCAAAAATACCAGCAAAGAATGTCCCTCTTTAATCTAAAAATCGACGGGTCTGAGCGTTTTTCTACAATCCTGACGCAGTTCCTGAAAATGGCTCTGTTTCGTTTTCATTTGGCCGCCCTGTATATGTAGATATATGTGAGAAACAACTGACGATAGATAGACGATGTATATGATATTTGGAAAAGTTTATACAAATCTAAGGCTGTAAAAGTAGAGCCATAAAAAAGTAAAAAAAGTCCCTATAAATATTGGGCCAATGGAGCATTACTGAGATATGGCCTTCCAAAGGGGGTCTTGTCATTTGGACATTTTTTTTAAATAACAGCATAATATGGAGGAGCTTCATCTTGTAAAAAAACATGTTTGCTCTTAGTTCAAGAGGAATATCTTCTAGCAGGCCTGGAAGATAATTTTCCAAAAAACTTATATATTCAACACCTCTCAATCGATTTGGTAGAAAGAATGGTTCCAAAAGGTGATTGCCAACAATGCCGGCTCAAATATTCACTGAAAATGTCCGTTGATGACGAGTTTCAAATGTGGCATGGGAATTTGCATCACACCACGTATGAAGATTGTTCAAATTGACAACGTCATCCCGTGTAAAACAAGCTTCTGTAAATAAAATATTTGAAATTTAGTACATAAGTATTGTTTGTTCTAAAGTGAGCAGATGCTCTTTACACTTGCAGTAGGATTACGTTACAGAAATTTTAAAATTACTAGCCCCAATCATTGTTGAAAATGGTTTAAGGGTCCCGTATTCTTGAAATAGTGTTTTCTACAAATACAAGTAATTTTAGACATTTCAGAATTATATAATCCAGAGCTCAACAAATAACAGGGTACTGAAATAAAACGAATAGAAAACAATCTAACAAAGAAGTTTTGTTATAACGTAAACTTACATAGTTCTGCATATAAGACTGTCCACTTTTGTTTATAATTATGTGAAAATATGAGGTTAGAATAGCAAAATAATGTGTGTTATTGTTTTATTTAAGGAAAATTTAAATAGTGAAAGTGGATAAACAAAACACCAATAATTTTATTTTTGATATTACTTTCGTTCTCAGTGTTTTATTTTTAGAAATTCGAAAAACATTACAAATGTGGCCATCTTACAGCGACCTTAAGTGCAAATTATATATATACACATTGTTAAAACAGAATAATTAATAAAATACTGAAATGATGCAATAACTGTTGTTGTAAGTGTAAATTATGTAAAAAACTGGCCATTTTGATGCGATCGCAGATAAAACTGATTTGTTTTAAATGCATGTCAGTTGTTTTTTAATTAAAGATTGACAAGCACTGATGCCTGTGGAATGGAAAATATTGGCAACAGGCAAACTGTTAGATTTTCAATATAATTGGCATTTAATTCTATTGTTTTTGGGCATTTTGCCACTAGTGTAAACAAATAAAATGAAAAATGAATACCAAATCGCTGAGCTAGAAATATCGATCAGAAACTATTTACAGTTTGATCATATTTGATAGAAATCTCACACTGAAAAATTAATGGTTTTTTGTTTCTATAGCTAATGTTAAAGTTGTCTTTCATCTACTAAAAATGGTAGATAAAGTACTTTAACCGCAAGGATAGATAAAAATATACTTTAACACCAAAACCTCTATCTACTATTTCTGAATACAAATGTTAATATTACAATTAACATTCCCAGAAATATGCATGGGAAGGAACGAATCATTTTTTTGCTCCAACAATGTATGAGGTGTGGCAATTAAGTTCCGGGAATTTACTTATAACTCGGAAACTGGCAACACTGCATCGTTCGTCAACGTTTTTTCTGAAGAGGGGGGGGGGCTTCCTTTTAGTTTCAGTTGAACTCGATAGCACGTTTGGTTTGTGTTTTATGTGTATTTTTTGCAAGTAACTTTTTTAGTGCCGTCGTGAAAATGAGTGACTCAATTCACAAGCAACGTGTTGTGATTCAATTTTTAGTGAAATCTGGCAAAAAAACCTCGAAAATCTTTCGAAAATAGCAGGTGGTGTATGGAGACGAGTCATGTCGAAAACACGCGTGTTTGAATGGGCAAAACAGTTCAAGGAGGGGCGTGAATCGGTAGAAGACGATCCACGTGAAGGAGCTCCCGTCACCTCTCGTACTGACGCGAATGTTGACCGTTTGCGTGCACTGATCACGTCTGACCGGCGCCTAAGCATTAGTGCGTTGTCTGACGAGTTAAACGTCAACAAAGAAACCGTTCGCAAGATGTTACACGAAAATTTGAATATGCAAAAGATTTGCTCAAAGATGCTGCCAAAAGTTCTCACCTGTGAATAAAGTCAGCAGTGGGTGGAAAAGGGTGGAGAGCGGCCATCGAAAGCGAGGATGTCCAAGTCACGACTGAAGGCAATGTTGATCGTTTTTTTCGATATCCACGGCATCGTGAATATGTTCCTGCCGGCCAGACAATGACTGGACAGTTCTATATGTTGGTGTCCTGGAATGGCTGCGGGCCCGCGTTTTCCATGTGCGACCCGAACTAGCCGAGAATGGCTGGATCTTGCACCACGACAACGCGCCAGCTCATTCCTCGTTCATTGTGTAAGAGTTTTTGGCAAAAAAGATATTTCAACGTTGCCGCACTCACCCTATTGCCCTCTGCGATATTTTTTATTGTCCAAGATGAAGTCGCACCTCAAAGGAACTCATCATGGCGGCGTACATGAGGTCAAAGAAGTTGTAACCGTAGTGCTAAACGGGTTAACTGCGAAAGATTACCTAGGGTGCTTCCAATCGTGGGAGCAACGTTGGAATCGTTGTGTAGAGTTAGAGGGAGACTATTATGAGAGTCGATAATAAAATATTTGCGTTGTACTTGTTGCATCAATAACTATTGCAGCATGACAAATAATATTCAGATTGTCAACTGAAAATTTAAAGAAAATGTTGCCATTTGATGACATTTTTCGCAAAAAATAATGTTTTACACACACACGAAACCTTTTCGAACTAATTATTTGCTATTAAAACTTTCGTTTATCTATTTACAGATAGAGATAGATTTACTTTGTCATTGTCTTTGGATAACCACAGCTATTTACTACAAAATATCTCATTTATTTCCGGTTTGGTAAGTGTCAGGGTAGTAGGTTTTAATAGGGTGATCGATATATTCCAAGCTTATTTATCACCATCCTCGCTGAACTGTTAAGCGAACTTTTCGGCAGTCGGCTCTAGTAGCTTCCCTTATAAGAAATAGATCCCACGGAAATTGAATTTGTTAATTGGATTTTCTCGATATTCATTGTTTTCTAATCGCCAACTTCCAACGGTTATCGCCTCGAACTAGACAGGGCGCGTAAAATGTTCCTTTTGTTCGGAATCGCTTCTAAATTACCTATTTAGGCTCCACGAACTTGAAGATTTGTTTTGAATAACATTACATTTTAGTTGCAAACTTCATTCTGCTGCCACGATTTACTTTCTTTTGCTGCCCAGGGCAGGCAGTAATAAAAAACAGTGGAATAATCGTTATCGTAGATAGTAGATGATGATAGAATTAATATAAATTATCTAATGGCAATTGCACAACTTAGATAATTCTGTAGAGTCAATAAGTCGCGTATTGCAATAATTTCAGGTCAAACGATGGCGTGCAAACCGCTGTTTGTACAGAGGAGTATTGTCAAAATCAAGCAACAAGTCGCTGTGCAGCTTTTAAATATTTTATTTCATACTAATGCATTATAAACAAATACACCCTTAGTTACCGTAATTATAATAGTTATTTATGCAACAAGTACAAAAAGTAAGACTTTATTGCACGCGACGTGAAATTGTCCAACGAGGCCGTTAGGCCGAGTAGAATAACACGTCGAGTGAACCGAGCCCCTATTTTCAATATTATTAATATTCATATTCAGAACTTCTTGACCTCTACAGTCCCGAAAAAACCGATAATCAGAACCACGAAATTTGTCTGTTTTCTGACCTGTACAATCGAGCAATAAATGTGTAATTTTTATAGTTTAATGCATTACCGTATGCAGTAAATGTTCTTCATCGGAAGCATCTTTTCAAAAATTTGACAATGTCATCCCTACTAAACACTTTAGACTTTTTTGGCTCATACCCGTTTGAGAAACGCTTCCAGTTCATGAAAGTTTCACATTGGAAATATGGGAATTCCCTTCTGATTTTCGCTACAATATCAAATTTAAGTATTTCTTGATATTGATATTCTTCTTGAGTGAATCATCTGTTCTTATCATTGAGTTATAGTACCAGTACGGGATAAAGGCTTTTGTGTTTAGCTTAATTCGTTGAAATATACTAATTCTTTTTCTCTACACCATTTTTTATAAGACCAAATGCTTGTTCGTATTTCTTCCGTGATTTTCTGGCACCAGATTGGAAACAACACTAAAAGCTGCATTCTCAATATCTGATAGCAAATCATCGCTTGAACTCATATATTTACACTCACAATAATTAATATAAATAATTGACAATGACATCTACGTTTATGCCGATTGCTACGGTAACTTCTTCATAATCAACAATAGATGAATATCTGATCTGAATTTCTTGTACCTTAAGAATCGTCTGACTGTTTCCTGTCTTCTTAACTATATATTTATTTTCAGATTCCACAAAGAAACTACAAGATGTACTGGTGGAATTCTGTGGTACGGGTCCACCTTACAAACACAATCCTGATGGGGTAAGTGAATATTAATAGAATAATTTGTAATAATTAATATATTGTTTATATTTTATGTATTCTCTACAATTTTACCGTAATATCAGTTAGTAGTAACGGAACTATCTGTTAATATAAAAAAACTCAAACTATCATGGTATACTGATTATCAAGTTCTTTATGGAAGGCAAATGTTAAAACTAATACCAGAACAAATTCCAATTTTGAAAAGAAGAACCGTAAAGCTCTGTTTAGAAATATATCGAAACAAATAATTGTCTTATGAGTCTCAGAATTTCTTGTTAAGCAGTTAACCTCACAAACATCCTGCATTCAAACGTTGCAATGGTAGATAAATTTAGTAGATATTTTCGTCTACCATCACTTTAGGAATTAAAACCATTCAATTACGCATTGCTTCCATCCACCCTGTACCAGAAGTATTATTAAATCAAGCTGGTAAAACCCCTTGGATTAAGTTAGCTTTTGCTCCAGTCTGCAGTTTCGGTGCATAGTATCATGGATTGCTTAGTTTACCGTCTGATTTGAGCCCTCTCCAGACTAATTTCGGTCGGATTATAATGATTTATGGGAGGCTCATCCAGCAATGTGAACTCTGAAATGGGGCCTCGCTTAAAAGTGAGCTCCCCAAAATAACTCCATACATTAATGCACGTGAAATTGTGAAAGTAGTTAAGAGGAATCATTGAATACTGAATATTGTTAATTCTACCGCTTTATTAATGTATTACTATACAACTAATTCGTTTAAATAAGAAATAGTAGACTCAGAGACCATCTTAATTGAGAAGTACATCGATTTTCAAATTTTGAAACTAGTTTGTTCAGTCGAAATCCATCCCTAGTCATGGTAGCCTTAATAACCATAACCATTCGACACTTGCAACACTAATTTTCTTTCGTTCTGATTTAAATGAAGTAACATATAATTAAAGTGATGTAATTTATTTGATAAGATCAGCTGTAATCAGTTGAATGATAGGAGAGTGATGCAAAAGAACAAAACATTTACATCTGACAGTTGACGTTAACGTTAACCGTATTGTTAACGTTGGAAAGCAGTAGTAGCGACAGTGACAGGTCAACAAATAGCAGTAGTAGATAGTGAGGATGAAATATTTCTGTTCAATAAAGCTGCACCTGAATTGTTTAAGTTTATAACGCACGTTGTATTATTAGTTAGTTCCGTAGGCTCTGCTGAAGGTGATAACAATTTATTTGCGATTGAAATTTTATTTTTCACAAAATCTTCTATATACAGGGTGTTAAAAAAAGAGTGTAAAATATTTCAGGATGTAATAGTATGAACCAAAATAAGCAGAAAAGTCTTAATAAACATGCAGACATATGGACCACTATTCGTTTTTCAAACATTTTATTTTATTAGGAATAAACCGATAAATGAAGCTTTTAACAAACAAAAAACAAAGTTACAGAAGATGTTCAAAGTGCCCTCCGTCCATTTCCAAGCAGGCACGACATCTTCGTCTCAACGATATTCGAACTCTTTCGAAAACACCCTCCTTGGTTTGGACTTCTTGACACTTTTGATTAATCCGTAGCTGCAGCTCTTCCAGGCAGTACCATACACTAATGTCTTCAAATATCCCCAAACAAAGAAATCTAGAGGGTTCAGATCAGGCGATCTTGGAGGCCATAAAACAGGTCCGGCCTGATCTGATCTGATCTTGTCGGTTTATTCCTAATAAAATAAAATGTTTGAAAAACGAATAGTGGCCCATATCTCCGCAATCGTTACTTTGCGGATCCATGTTTATTAAGACTTCTGCTTATTTTGGTTCATACTATTACCTCCTGAAATATTTTACATTCTTTTTTAACACCCTGTATGTCTCCACTATCGTACTAGAACGCCACCCCAGATGTCGTTTAATGGTGGTAATATCGGCATCGGCCTCTGCGCCATTTTGTTGACGTCAACCATTTGGTTAACACTTGGTTTTCCCCAGACATACTTCATAAAAAATCCTCGACTGCTGGACTTAAACCACAAGATTTGCGGCATATCTTCATTTGGTCTGGACTTGAAATCACAAAACATCTCGGCGTATGAGTTTTGGAATCAGGAATTTTTATCATAATAATTGAATCTATGTCTTCTATACTATCGATCGTTATCTTTAGTAGCTCATCTCATCTCAAAGCTCCACAAACACCAGTTATTAAAATGACCTTAAAAGTTATCCGAAATTAATTAAATTGATGGATTTATATTAATTTGAATTACTCTTTATTTTTGTATTACTCTTTCACTTTCGTTAGAATTGTGGACTTTTTTTGGAATCCAATGGGTTTGCTTTTCAAATATGGTATTAGTTTTGAAAATGTTCTTATGTTTACATTTTCTTAGGCATTCAATGTACTTTTTATCATGGGATATACTGACAATAACATCGAATGTTTTATTTTTTGTTCGAAATGTGCCAGTAATACTACTTCTACTGCTACTACTACTCTACAACGCGAAATGCTCTTGCGTTTTCAAATGGATACTTCTTGAACTAACTCCATGTTACTAAATTTATATGTCATAGTAATTTTAAACATTTTGAAGTTGACATTGCATTTGTTGTCCAAAATCCATCTAAGTTTGATCAGCGTGCGATCATAAAACTTTTGTAGGATGAAGGTTTGCAACTATTGTAAAATCATGAAAACGCTTGTTATATGTACATCCAGTTGTGACTGAAGTATGTCGTTTATTTCAGAATGGTAAAAATATTAATAATGATCGGCCATGGCACTGCATTATTATTGCATCAATATAATTCAATATTGCATATACGGATGATTAGAGAAGATCATCGAATTTCAAGAAAAATAATTTCAGAACGTGTTGGGGTGAGTGATGTGCAATGATAAACAAATCCTATTGTTCACCATTGCAGGTGTCTTGCTTTTGGGGCAATTATTTATGATTATACAGTGTCTTCATAAATGATTACAAGCCACGTGACCAGGACTGTGATTCTCGAAGAACAACTCGTCTGCAAATAGATTTCTTGTCTCTCTCCTCACTACAGAAAAGGATATTCGCATATGAATTGCTCTGCGATTGATTTGAGAATCTCGACCCTGATCACGTAGCTTGTAATCATTTATGAAGGCACTGTATTTCTGAATACATTTTATGAACCCAATGGATATCAGTATTTCAGAAGCCTCATCCTTTTGGTTCACAATTTACTTGCACGAAAATGCTGTTAATACCAGAAGAAAAATATCTCTACACTTTATTCTATATTCTATATAAATATGAACTAATTTCTTACCATTCAGTCACCATCTAGCTTCAATATCCTCAACAATATCTGATGACTGTCTTATATCTCAGAGTTTGTAAACTCAGAATTGTAAAGCATTTCACTTACCAGCATCTGTAGATCGTTGGAGTCAAGAGCACACACATTTATCATTTAGAACTGATCCACTCCAAGTTCAGTCCCAGTCCGCAACAAATTTAATAACGAAGACAGAAATTAAGTACCCGGAGACTCTACTGAATTACAGAAATATTTCCAGAAGGACAAATTGCCCGCCACTATTCCCAACACAAATTTCTCGTTACTCCATCTTTCCCGAATTTGTCTCTGACAAAAATAATTGTATTTAATGCCAGCTAATTGCCACTTTGCCAAACTAAACGGTCGCTTTAGTGAATCAAAGATTCCCCAAACGTAGGCGCGCCAAATTATGAACAAGGGGACTCTCGTATTGGATGCGCGACGTTTAATTAAATTGAATTTTGGAGGAAGACAATGGAATCGTACTGGAATAGCTGTTTTATTGTCCGACGTTTGCGGTAGACTATAAATTTATCAAGTGCAGTCAAACTAAAAATATTATATGCATTGAAACCACAACATAATTGCGTTCTAATCGTTTAACCGATGTTAGTTATAAGAGAAAAGCAATATTCTCATTCGGCAAAATATCACTGCACATTCAGGTAATAGTTATTTACGTAATAAGTGGTATATACAGGGTGATTTGGAGGGAGCCCCCAATATTCGATAGGGGTGTTCAGGGAGCAAAAGTGAACAAAAAAGCCTAATAGCATATGATCGAATATCAAATCATCATTAAATTTTCAAATATACCAGCGTTCGCCTTAATGCATGTATCAGCTCGTTTGTGGGTTGCAGGGGTAGCTCGTTAATGTGCACGGCGATTTTCTATGAGTGCTGCACAATTGATAATGCGATCGAATAGCGCATCTCTTGTGTTCACTTTTGTTGCACATACTAATCCCCAACCATCCCCAAAGGCAGTAATTAAAGGGATTCAAATCTGGTGACCTTGGTGGCCAATTTTGGAACCACAGATGAATGATTACAACACGACTAAAATGAGCGGGGGCAGCTGAAAGTAATTCAGCATGATGCTGATAAAAATTCTACATATCTAACCGTAGTAGGACGACCATCTAGCACAACTGGGCCAAGTAATTGATTATTAGTTATACCACATTCCATGTTAATGCTGAATCGATGCTGAAAGTTACTTTCCCCCGTGGCGTGCGGATTTTACTGCATCACCAGTGAATTGAACCTTATCATAAAACAAAATGTAAGTATTTATAAAGATTATGGTTTGCGTTTATCCAAGTGCAAAAATGTAACCGCAAATCACGACCCTGAAGATTCTGGACGCGCTGAATATGGAACAGTTTTAAACCATTTTTATGAATAACTTGATAAATTGATCAAGCTTTAGATAATTTATTCCCCAACCTTACAACCTGCGTAAGTCCCGTAAAGGAGTGAAGTTACTTCATTTTGGAAACCACATGATTTAAGAATGGATGAGAGTACTTGATGGTCAATAATATAAAAAACTTCGCTAAAATCAGGTAATACCATTGTAGTAAATAAAAATAATATCAGCATATTCTCGATGACTAAATGTGACAGGCATTACGAATGTATTATGTGTACGTACAATACTGACCAAATGAACGCACATGTAAAAATAAATGCGACAGTTATAAAATAAGCGTTTTGCTTTAGAATGCATGACCTACCCAAAATAAAACATCAAATAATAACAGTGGCCGATATTAACGCTACCTCTAGCGGCCATTCCCTACTTTATGCCGGACTGAAAAGTCACAGACAAGAAGCGTTCTACATCGCCGTATAAAAATTACAAGGTATAAGACCACTCAATTAGTCAATAGTATGACTTTAAAACAACTTATGTACAACGAATTTACAATGCACTTTTGCCAAGTAACCTACTTGCGGGTATATGCCACCCTGTTCAAATATTGAATTAAATTTCTGAAAATCTTTAGCAACAGCTAAAGTAATTCGTTAATTTCATCACTGATCACTTCATAATCCATCGACTTAAATGAATAGTAAAGCTGAATATCATCAGCATACATATGAGTAGAACAATATTTAATAAATTTAACGAACTGGCTTGTATAAATACTAAATAAAACAGGTCCAGAATTGATCAAGCTTTAGATAATTTATTCCCCAACCTTACAACCTGCGTAAGTCCCGTAAAGGAGTGAAGTTACTTCATTTTGGAAACCACATGATTTAAGAATGGATGAGAGTACTTGATGGTCAATAATATAAAAAACTTCGCTAAAATCAGGTAATACCATTGTAATATTTTTTATTTCATTCGTTGCTTGAAATTGTCATGAGTGATATTAGTTGAAGCTGTAGCACAGCTGTATTCTAAACAAAATCCTAACTGAACAGGCGGAAGAATATAATTAATTTCTAAAAAATTACGAATATGATTTTCTATAATTCTTTAGCAGTTATAGATAAACAAGGTAAAATGCTAATTAGTTTTAAATTTGACATCTGTTTAGAGTCATTATTCTTAGATATTGGCAACAGCATTTTTCCGTTCTAGTTTTATTTTCTACTTCCCACTTCATTATCATCTAGAAATAATTTACACAGTCTTTGCAGAAAATTACAAGGTCCAATACTATTCAAGCAGTTAATAGTACAACTGATTTGCAATGCACTTTTGCCAAGTAACCTAAAAATGCTTCGAACTTGTAGCCTATATTACTCCCACCCTGTTCAAATAAATAATTAATTTAAATTTCTCGGACTTTTTAACTCAGTCGCTTTTTGAAACAACCTTCCATAAGCTCCTGTCATAATTCACAATAGCAGCTTCTATGCAAGCCTGCACAACTGTCGACTTTTTAAACTGAGTAGCCTGGCGAAACGCTAAGTCCTCACTATCCATCACGGCGACAGCCAACTTTTTCACTTTATTCGCCGACAATTAAAACGAATAAACTATCTAGATATGAGCTATTTCACTCTCCAAGAACTTCCATTGTGAAGTGCCGCGCTGCTGATTTATGGTTCAGAAGTTTTCGCAATATCGATCTTGAGATCCGATATTTGAGCTGTACATCAAACAACTTTAGGATGGGTTAAGAGTGTCACTATTACGTCGATTTAAAGCAACTACTTAGGAGATAATGTAATATTGAATGTAGGAAGTCAGCCCATCGATCATACAATGCATTTCTTTGACCTTAGTTTGTCTTTATCGCTAAGGACTGTTGACTACATTACGTATCTTCTTTAGGCATCAATAAGATCTAGCAATGGGCTTGTTCCGTGAATTTGCTTTATATTGCTTTTATGTGTTTTTGTATAGTACTCGATATTCTTATTATGTCGTTAAAATTGGTCTAGTGCTAGTCTCAAAAACTCTGCGCTCACTTATGACGTCACTATACGTATCTATTGAGTAATTACTACTATTTTTTACTCAATAACGCAACCTTAGCCTGAAAGATCTACCGCTAACACTCGATCAGATTCTTAGTACAATGTTCAATTTAAGTGGCACTTAGTAAAGCTGATTACCTACTACCACAATCATATGTTCATGATTATGGACTACTTTAATAAAGATAAAGAGAATATCAGATTAATTACGCAAAAAAATAATGGCATAAAATGACAGATGACAGAAAATTAAGTAAAATTGGTCTACTGATTATTTTTTAATTAAAATCCGAGTTATTTTATTTTTTTACCTGTAATTTACAGTTTTTCCTAAAACATATAAATTATCAAACTACCTATAATTCCTTCTATCACGAATATATTTAAGGGGACGTCTTTGTACTCTCTCCAACTCATCAATATGTTTATCAAAATGTAGACATCAGATAGTATACAGATTTATCATAAGCAGATGAGGTAGTCAATGCCAACATCGTCCACAATATCATTAATGAAAAATGTCAAAGAACAGGGGTCCCAATATCGAACCGTGTAAATGCTGCTAATTAATAACCAAAGGATTCCATAAAAGTGCTCTATTCTGAGGCTAAATGAAAGAGATATGTATATTAACTGAGAAGCTAGATTTTATAAATAGCAGATCGTAATCCAACTTCTCGGAGGCTCTAGAGAAATCAGTGTAATCCACGTCTACCTGAGTATGAACATATCAGTTTCCAATGATTTGGATAATACAAAAGAGATTTGTTGATGTTGACCTATGTTGGCTGCCTCCTCTGCGTGGTTTTGCATGATTAAAAATACTCGCAATATAAAAAAACAGTCCTATGGAGATTCTATATCGTTATTAAGAGCATGGACACGTCAATCTACCGCCAACATGCTACTGTCAGAAGCGGATAACTATGAACATCTAGCCTTTCTCCATTTGAGGTATATAAGTGTATAATGTTCACCAAATTACCAGTTATTCGAAAAATAATATAAAATATTTCCCAAATTGCCGGAACTTTTTACGTGACTTAAGGTCTGTAATCAATCCATACACCAGTACGTTGTCTACGTTGCTGTGATGAACAGCTCACCCAGACAAGGGATAATCTCGTGATATATCATCGCCCTGTCAGTCGGGCCTTAAACAGCAAAAGCATGAAAAGTCGGCCAGCCAAGGGTCACGTTAGCTCCTATTTCATGGCACACAGGAGAAGCTCACCTGGAATTTACCGATTCTTCGTTTATTTCAAGATAGAAGTTGATTTAAACAATTTCTTATAAGTCGGAAGCCGTATCTGTAACCTATAAATAATGGGATCCGGTTCGAGAAGTTTTATCTTCATGATTGTTCTTTGGACGCGTATAATTCACTTCTTAAAGTTTAAGAAATCATAATTCATGTGTAAGTGGCGTTCTCTTATCTCGCATCATCAATTTTTGTATAGGTATTTTAATTCAAAATCTTCTACTTGTACGTGGTGTCACATATACGTTATAACAATATTTAAGTGCTGATTTTTCTAAGGACTTTATAGTCCATCCAAAATTAGACATCAAACATATTTTACTACAAATGCCAATAAAACTATAATTTTTAACGCATGCTGTCAGTGTGTAAAATGTCATTTGACAATGACCCGAAATTCTGACAAAGTTGTGCAATTTGGTGCTCAATCAAATGCCATTTACAAATTGAATAATATCTGAACATTTGCTACGTTTTGCTTTTGCTATAATAATGACAATCATTGAGCCCGTAAATCGTGTGTTCTGAGCAGACGTAGCTAACCAAAGACGATTGCTTTCTGCATTCTACCGGCTAAGATATCTGCCGAATTTCGGCAAGCCGGTATGATCTTTAATTCAGAAAGCAGCGTATGTCTCATTCCACCCAGGACGCCTATGATTAGCACTAAAACCTTAACAGAGTGGTCTAGATACAGCCTGCGGAGCTCGGAGAGAAGATCTCGATACTTCCTCCGTTTCTCCTCCTCTTTTAGGACGACGTTGTTCTCCGCGGGAGCCGAGAACTGAATCACATCGTTCTAAGGTGTTGGTCGAAGAGAACTACATGAGGCTTATTAGCTTGAATTTGCCTGAGTGTGGGGAATGAATAGTTCCAATAAATTCGGCACTTTTCATTCCCCACAACGGATTCTATATCTCCCTGAGCATAAGGCAGCACTGGCGTCTCGTCTATCTCATAAGAGTGTCGTAAATGATAATACAACACCCGTAAGGCTGAATCGTGTCTTTGGATATACGCTGTGGCCGCATATACCGGACAGGCCGACAGGAGATGCATAAGCGTCTCCGGCGCTTGGCAGCAAGCCTTGCAGCTGGTATCAGGAACCTCGATACCCAAGACACGACTACGATAGACGAGAGTGTTAATTACACCATCTTGGCAAGCCATTATGAACCCCTCGGTCTCAGAGTTCAGCCCCGTAGACTTCAAAAAAGTGAAGATCAACTTTTCAGATAAGCCAAGCATATTATTATTGAAATATAAAATTATATATTTTAAAATCCTTGTACCTTCTAATCAAAAACGAATTGGACCTATGTTCATATAAGAAAGAGTGTTTGACATTAACTCAGCTACCATCTGTCAAAGTTTGTCATAGAGCCCGTAGAACAGCCTGTATATGCACATGTAAATGTATAAAATTGTATAAATATTCATTTTATTTTCGTTTTTATAGTTTCGTTCATTCAAACAGCAATGTAATGCAAATGCGCAGGTTATATCCTTGGTAATGGTACTGGATCTGTTTTTAAAAGCGAGTTCATAAATATTATTACCATATGAAATGTTCAGGATAATGGGGAACTGGTGGAACCTAGTTTTAGTCGAGAGTTTATGATGAAGTGAAAATACGGTTTGAGAGTAGCAGCTACCAATAATTCTTTGCGGAAAAATTTAGAATGTGGTTCACTTTTAGACATCTAAAAAAATTGAATCATTGTATGACAATCGTATATGACTTCAGTTCCAATATAATGTACTTGTACTTCACGAAATATATTCTAAAGTATTGTGATAGTCCATGCATCGTACACAAACATGATTTATATCAATATTTACATCAAATCTATAATGAAGCTGTTCAACTTCATCACTTAATATATTTGAGTAAAAATATATTTACTACATGAGTGATTTCAATTTACTTTATTCCCAAACTATTATTACCGTGTTTTATTATTTATAGTAAACTATATATCGAAGAAACACAAACATAACAACATCAATTTTATTCCAAGCTTTCAGCAACTTCTACTATAAACGTTTAAAAAGTGAAAACAACTCTACTCAAAGTCGGAACTTCTTTGTTACTATTCGCAAATCATTCTTTCTTTTGACACGCATCATTTATTTTTATGCTTCTGTTCCCTAAATTTTCGGAATGTTTGTCGGTATCATTTAAGTCATCGATTTTGCTGAGAAAGGAAAACATCTGTATATTTCTAAACGAAAAGTCATTGCAAAAATATAGAATAAGATCTATAATAAAGAAATAAAATAGTTACTATTTAAAACTTAAATTATAAGTTTGGTTTTTATTTAGGGCGAGAAATTTGTTTCTAATTTTGATGTCACTAGTAGAGGGCGCCACTTATGACACATTATATTTCTTTTAAATGGCAGAACTTTTTTGCGGCTTACAGCCAGTTACATTACATAGTGCACTTTACGTTAAAGCTAGCTGTAAAGATCGGTTAAAGTGCGTTTTGTTCCATAAAGTAGTGAAAAGTAACATTTGGTTAAAGTACATTTTATCAATATATTATAATGTGGCAATGCCGAAAGCCAATTGTAGAAATTAAAAGTACCTAACTATGGGGATATTTTAAGCGGAAAAGTTATGAATTTGCTGTCAACTTTCAGAATCAAATAAACATAACCTTATTCGTTTTTGCGTTCTTGCCTGACTGTAGAAACAGATTTTATTTATTTCGTTATGGATATGGAACGTAAACTGAAAAATAGGAAAAGCTGCCGCGTTTAATATGGAATATCGGATTAAATTGTTAGAGTTAATAGAAAAAGAAAAGCGTATTATAGAAAATAAAATAGGTAAACAATGTATTGCTTCAATGATGGATATATTTACAAATTAGCATGTTCATTAATAATAGAATTAAGAACAAGTTACTGTATTTTCATTGCCAACATTTACAGGCAAATGATCATTAATTTCATCATCACTCTCCAGAAACAGCATTATTCATGTCAATAGCTATATTATGCAGTACAGCTGTAGCACCAATACTCATAATTGTTGTTAATTTTACCCGTACTCGATGAATATATATCGTCCAAATTTACCATTCACAAAATCTAATTTAGACTGCTGTTAAAAATCGTTTGATCGTGTGTAGATTCGGGTCACCGAGCTACGCTGTCTATTATTTTAAGTCTACATCAGAAACTGTTTACACATTAAGAGAAAAACATTTTCGACAACGAAAAATTGCTGCATCTTGTCCACCGGGAGAATTTACTTTAATTCATGTACAATCTAAGGCATCTATAACTCTTGCTGTAGCATACATTTTTCCAGCCATTCTCTTTCATGGTTGCATTGTTGTTGTCCCGAAATGACGTCCTTTGAGTACATTTTTCAGTTCTAGAAAAAGGAAAATCACAGGGACTGAGGTCAGGTGAATAGGGGGCTGGGAAACTACAGGAATGGCTTTTGAGCTCAAAAATTCACAAAACATGGGGCGTTGCGTTGTCATGATGGAGCATCCATTTGTCTGCAATGTCTGGTCTCACGCGAATAATCCTTTTCTGAGCCTTTCAAGGACGTCTTTATAAAAACTTGGTTGACAGTGTCTCCTGGAGGAACAAATTCTTTGTAGACTATTACCCTTCTTTCAAAAGACAAATCAACATTGATTTGATCTTCGATTTGCTCATTTGAGCTTTCTTTGGTCGAAGAGAATTCGCAGTGTGCCACTCCTCACTTTGCCTCTTGGTCTCAGGATCGTATACAAAAATCCATGATCCATTATCTGTGATTACACGGCTAAAAAAATCTTGCTCATTGGCGATTCTGTGAAGAAGATCAAGATACTTGTTTTTCGATTGGCCTTCAGCATGTGCAAATGTTCAGTCAAAATTTGATGAACGGTAAATGTGTTCAAATTGAATTGTTTACTCAACATTATTAATGTTAAACGACGGTCTGCTCTCACAGTATTCATACGTTCGATATTTTCGTCGGTCTTCGCAGTTGAAGGCCTCCTGAATGGTGTTTTTCTTCAACGTGTTCTCTGCCTTCCAAAAATGATTTGTGCCAGCAAAATACTTGAGCTCGAGATAAAGAATGCTCCCCATAGGCCTGTTTTAACTTTTCAAACGTCACACTTGCCGATTCTCCAAGCTTAACACAAAATTTAATGGCACAACGTTGCTCCAAATTCCGCTGTTCCATTTTGCGTGACGCACAAGCTAAACACAACTTCACCAATAGCAGTCACAAAATTGCGTAGTTAACCGAAGGTGAGCACTAAGCTATGGGAGGATACTGATACACATGCCCTATCAAGGAGAGCGCAGCGTTGTCAGATCGTTTACAGTGGTCCTAGTCTCATTACTGTTCTGCCACACCTCGTATACTCAAATTACACAAAGGAAATCTTTATCTTTAGATTAAACTAATAATCAATCAATATCAAAGTATTTTTGCACTGGTAGTAGTGACTTTTTGCACAATTGTAGAAAAACAGTTTTTACTCGGTGCTCTGAATACTTCGAATAGAAGTCATTATTCTATATCCCATTATTACCAATTACCCTGTGTATCTCTAAGCATCGGTGACTTTTTCCAAGATACTTAAACAATTCAAATGGATTTGTTTGGGAAAGACAAAATAAAAATGAACACACAATGACAGATATTCGAAACTGAGTTGATTTTCACAGACTTGTATCACTCAAACTGTTCTCTAAATACCTATTCCGCTTCTTGTATTGCACTGCTTTTCAAAAGAATATGTTAAAGTAACTAATGCAAAAGGTTTTAGTTACTATATAATGATAATACTGCCAATATTTTCTGATGGTGCATATTTTATATAAGTGTAACGTAGAGGATAAATAGGCAACTTGACCATCTGGACCGCTGATCATTTTCAGAATGATGCCACGTAGTTGGCAAAAGTATAAACCACATAAATCTTCTTTTCCTTTATTTTTAGGTATCAACAATATGTGTGAAACTAACTACTCAGTGGACAAAAGCCCCAACCTGCGTTGAATTACACCCACAATATCTACCCATATATTCCTTATTATTAGCTTTTGTAACATTTTTTACTGTTTAAGAAAGGTATTTTAAGCTAATATGTATCAAATCTCCTACAATTCCTATCAATGAAGTCATATGTATGTTCTCTGATACCAAACATCTAGGTATGCTAATGAACATCCACAGACAAAACTCTATTCAATAATTATCTAAAAAATTTAATATATTTACTAACCTCTGGAGTGGGAACTCGAAATTCAACCACAATAATTGAGATCTCACTTATTTCTACGTTTTATTAGGATCGTTTCATCAGGTGGCCTCCTTTAACTTGAGTCAAATATCTAACTATAAAGATGATTATACCAATAAATTAAAATTATTTGAAATTGAATGTCAAAATGAAATATCTACAACGTCAAACTGATTAACTGTCAATGAATATCATAACAACCTACTAAAATAAATAAAAATTAATAAAAAAATTTACCTTTTATGCATAGTTTTTTTTCTCATATATTTTAATTTATTGGTATAATCATCTTTATAGTTAGATATTTGACTCAAGTTAAAGGAGGCCACCTGATGAAACGATCCTAATAAAACGTAGAAATAAGTGAGATCTCAATTATTGTGGTTGAATTTCGAGTTCCCACTCCAGAGGTTAGTAAATATATTAAATTTTTTAGATAATTATTGAATAGAGTTTTGTCTGTGGATGTTCATTAGCATACCTAGATGTTTGGTATCAGAGAACATACATATGACTTCATTGATAGGAATTGTAGGAGATTTGATACATATTAGCTTAAAATACCTTTCTTAAACAGTAATATATGTTACAAAAGCTAATAATAAGGAATATATGGGTAGATATTGTGGGTGTAATTCAACGCAGGTTGGGGCTTTTGTCCACTGAGTAGTTAGTTTCACACAATAAAACTATGCATAAAAGGTAAATTTTTTATTAATTTTTATTTATTTTAGTAGGTTGTTATGATATTCATTGACAGTTAATCAGTTTGACGTTATAGATATTTCATTTTGACATTCAATTTCAAATAATTTTAATTTATTGGTATAATCATCTTTATAGTTAGATATTTGACTCAAGTTAAAGGAGGCCACCTGATGAAACGATCCTAATAAAACGTAGAAATAAGTGAGATCTCAATTATTGTGGTTGAATTTCGAGTTCCCACTCCAGAGGTTAGTAAATATATTAAATTTTTTAGATAATTATTGAATAGAGTTTTGTCTGTGGATGTTCATTAGCATACCTAGATGTTTGGTATCAGAGAACATACATATGACTTCATTGATAGGAATTGTAGGAGATTTGATACATATTAGCTTAAAATACCTTTCTTAAACAGTAAAAAAAACATAAATCTTCTTCAACATCAGGTTTAAGAACAACCATTACCTCACGTGAATGCAATAGAATAGAAGGATTTCTACAACATACCACATCAATAGAATATAACCGGCCAAAGGGTTTAGTAGAAATCTAAACGCGAGCTACCACTCTGAAAATTGTTCATGGACGGAAATCTGCAAAATCGATTAATATGATTTTGAAGAAGTAAATAATGAGAAATACGAAGGAGATTTAGATAATCGCGCCAATAATCCTTTTCATGAAATCCAAACAGAAATTACGCCATGACAAAATTACCAAACAACGATTAAACTTCAAAATGATAACACGTTTAATTAGCCTATTGAATTAATTTCCCGTTTATTCCGAGTTTCAGTTTATTTTAGCACATCTCTCTGCTTGTTTGAGTTCCCATTGAAAAATAAATAGAAACCCAATACACTTAAAGTTCCAGACCGATGATAGGAGGACTTCATTTCCGTATGGAATGTTTCTCTATTTTTACAGCCGTCAATATAACATACACCCGACTTAAGTTGCACATATTCTATATTCACCTATAAATAAAACATTTCGGCCACTGACTCACCGACTGCTATATTTTTATTCGGAACAAACATATGGCCTCCCCATTACAATAGCCAGTACACATCCGAAATCAGACCGAAATAAAATTTATTTGCGGTGGGACTTTGTTTGTGATTTTCTTGCATTCGTCCGCAAGACAAAATGCTGGAATTCAAAGTCACCTGGATAAAACTTGTCATAATATCAACCTCAAAAACTTTTTACTTCTTTAGAAATCCATAGATGTTATAGATCTACTATCTATAATTATGTGTATTGAAAATTGTACTTCGACCTCTTACAGAATGCAAACATAAAAATAATTTGTTAGATAAAAATTTATTCACCAATTGCAGGATTCTCCAGATCCTCTGAACGCTCTCTAAACTAGTAATGTAACTGTAAATAAAAATTACAATTCTGTATTTAAATAAATTATAGGTCCGTTGATCTTTCTAATACGTAGATGTCCATCGATTTTATTAAACAACTTCATCTACGACGGTGTCACATTTAACATCCTAACAACACTCAGTGCAATTATGAATTCATAATAATACCCAAATTTTAAAATAAAAAATAAACAAGAAAGTTTTCTACTTATTATTAACTATAAACAATTCAACAACATTTATTTATTGAAAATATTAATTACAACTTCTGAACAATTTGTTAAAGTAATTCCAGCAGATGATAACTGGGCTGTATTTTTATAAAGTAAGATTATTTCCCCAGTGCTTGAATTTGGTGAAGGGCCATCAATGCCTGATTACCCAAAATATTAGAGGCCACCTTCTTCTTATTTTTTTTGTAATCTTCTATATAGCTTTCTGTCACTGTGTTAGAGTGCCAACCACCATGTCTCTTAACAGTTACTAAATCGTCCCTAAATCTGCAAGCAACGACACAGATAATCTACGAAAACAATGTCCAGTATTCGGTTGAGGATTTAGAAGTCCCAGGAACAATGCTATATTACATGGCATTTTTTCAAAAGTATTTATTTATTTTATTTATTTATTTAGAATAAATGTTCAGTGGGTATACACCCAATTACAGGACAAGTTTACATAGTAAAAACAAATGGCTTACATTAACTGACAAACAGAAAACTTTACATACATATACACGTATTACAGTTTAAAATGACAAAGACGCAAGTACACTTCAAATAAATAGACTAAAAATAACTAATCTACAAATACAAAAATAGATAAAAATAATCAGTTAAAAGTTAACAAATAATTAAAAGAACACAAACATCAAATCACAAATGACAAAATTGCAAATTTCAATTTCAATACTATCATCGTTAACAATCATTTGATGCAATGGGTAAACTTTTATAGATAGACGTATTATTACTGTCTATCCAGAGCAGATTATTGTTTCTAGCATTGAAGATAGCAATATGAAAATTCAATAAGGAAGTCAGATACTCACAATTAATTTTATTAATAATAAATTTATGAAGAAAAATAATATAGTGCTCTGTCTCTTCATATTGAAACGCTGATAAAATATTTCTTGCGGTACACCTCTAGCAGGATAGACGTCATCAAGCATGAATGCAGCGGATTTAAAAAATAGTAATATGTGAGGAATACATTGGATTCCACACTGTCGATGCATACTCAAGCCTGGACCTCACAAACGTATTAAAGAGTAATTTAAAAGTATCAAATGACTTGAAATGCCGCGCATTGCGAGTTATGAAACCCAGACTCTTGTAAGCATTCGCAACAACATTTTGAATATGACCATTAAAAGAAAGTTTGCGATCAAAATTGATTCCAAGGTTATTTATTAAATTTGGCCTTGAATAACATAATTACATATTATAGTATCAATAAGACATCACATTACATTTACCAATATTAAGGGACAGTTGATTAAGAGTACACCATGTGTTAACCGAATCAAGGTTATCTTGAAGCTTTGCACAATCCCGAAGAGAGTCAATTATACAACATATTTTCAACTCATCAGCATATAAGAGAAATTTGATGTCTAGTTTATCAGCAATATTGTTTATGAAAATAATAAAAAAAGTGGTCCGATAATTGAGCCTTGGGGCACTCCAGAGATCTAAGAAAAGCATTTAGACTTGTGACCGTTGATTTGAACAAACTATGTTCTGTCAGACAAGTACGACTGGAATAGAGAGATCAAATTGTTACTCAAACCCACACCATCCAGCTCACAGAGTAGTCGATCATGGCCTGTCGAAAGCCTTAGAAAAGTCAGTATAGATAAGTCTACCTGATGTCTACGATCAGGAGCTTCACTGATGAACTGGGTCTTACAAATTAAGTTAGTTTCAGTAGAACAACCAGTTACAAAACCATGTCCTTCAGGTATAATAACGTTACTAACATGTGAAGATAAGACACTGTAAATTAATATTTCAGAAACCTTTGATAAATCATTCAGAATGGCAATTGGTCTGTAATTAGTTATATCATTTTTTAAGTCCTTTTTATAGATTGGACATATTCTCGATATTTTCCATAAGTTAGGAAGAAGGCATGTACTTAAAATTAAATTGTGTATTATACACAACGGTTCACAAAAGATGATACTACAGTCTCTGACTAAGAAAGCAGGTAAAAGATCAGGTCCAGAAGTTAAATTAGGTTTAATTCTTTTAAGTGATGCCAGTACATCATCAGGGATAAATCTTTTATATTCAATAAATGATATAACGCATTATGATATGAGAGAGAAACGCTGTCGTTGTCATAAATACTCGACTCAATATAAGCACTAGAGGAAAGTATTGACTGCTTGATGCATTTTCCATTTCTGTACCCTACAAAAATCGAATATGATCTGTGTTGTTTGGCCTCATCGCTATTATATCTTCAAACCATTTCCACCATATTTATTCCTGATATCTTTGTTTTCGCAAACGGAATAATATAAATGCATAGTCCTTCACCTGCAAGCCCCACTATCAATGCAACTTTTATCATAAAATGAGTTCTATCGTTGACTTCCAGCAAAAATTGGGTTATGCTTTCTTTCTTTTGTTAAAATATTAGATATTTTTGACAGAAATCCTTCCGATTTTCTTTTAGAAACGCAATTAAATGGACGTGCTTATCTGTATTTTTCTTCATTGATATAAACTGAACGTAACATAGAATAATATATTCAAAGAGACGAAGGCTTGCTGTTTTGAAAGATATAAAGAAATATGCCAGAAAAACTTTTCCATTGCTGCTATTCTTGATTCATTTTCCTTTTACACTAATCTTCAATTTTTGCACAACTTTGCTAGTATATCTGCCTTGATCTTTCGGTAGGTAATCGACAACGCTTTGAGCAGTGTCTTCGATATCCGAAGGACACTCGTTATCAGAAAAACTCATAATATCCTTTTTCATTAGACATTACATAAAATTGGACGCCAACAATGAAGTTGTCAAAGTCAAATTTAAAACAATCAATAACTGTGGTTACCATGACATCTTCAAATAAGAGAACCTAATAATTTTGAATTTCGATTTATGAAAGTCTTATTGTCTTATTAGATATGTGTGGTTTATGAAAAGCGCAATTTTTTTGGGGCACCCTGTATATTTTACAGCTTTCGAGATGCCAATACTGAGCCATGAAAAACAAACCACCTTGTATATGTTAGCTTGTCTATGTTGATCAATTGCCTTAGGCAACTGTGAAAAACGAACAAAATTTGAAACATATTGCTATGAAGATTCATTACTAAAGAATATCTTACAACATATAAAAACATCTCAAAGACCTGAGCAAGTTGCAAACGACAGTAATATTCACATTAAGATCTCCAGATTCTAGAATCAGAAAATCTTAAACATCATTATCACTATGCACACACTATACAAAATATTTTGAGTTTGTGTATCAATCCATAGTCTCATGATAATTATTAATAGAACCCATCTAAATTTATAAGTAACAGTTAATAGATGAAAATCGTCACACTTCCGAATATTCTGCCTTGCTCCTTAAAAGTAAATTTGGATTTTATCAGTGTCGGTGAGTTCCAGAAGCTGGGATATTGATCGGATCCTCGGGGCTCACATTTTTCTTAGTGTCAGTTGACGCGGTCGCTGTAATTTGTTTTAGCCTAGGACCGAAATGATAAAAGCGTTATAAAATTACTCCTTGTGCAACTAAAACCCTATTATATTCTTAACTGAAGATAAACATCATCTCCCAATTTTTTTTATTTTCTATATACAGAAACAAAAAACTATTTCAAATGGTAACTTATAAGTTACTTTATTTACTTGATAGTATTAAAGTAATTCAAATTGATTCCAAGAATGTTCTTACAGTCTTATCAAATTAAGTACATACTTTTTAATGGGTGTGCTTAATAAATTACTTTTGATAACAAACTGGTTATTAATAATTATATAACATAAAAAATTGTCGCTTCATGTCGCAGGTAGATAATAATGTTTGTCCCTGATATACTGAAATTATTATGACAAAAATAACTATAAGAATCGTTTGGGGTTTGGGCACAGATATTCATAGAAATAATCATAATTATGTCAACAGTGATTCACTATACTTTGACCAAATGAGCAACATATAAGTAAAAAATAGAAATGTAGGAATTAAAATTAGTATGGAGTTGAACAAAGTCGTCATGACATTATCTGTCACAGCTTACCACATAATAATGTCCATTAGTAATTAGGCCTCGCACGGTCTAATTACTGAGATTTGGTTAAAATATCTATATATTGGTCATATTGATCCGATGATACGTCAGGATATGTTAGTCCTTCTAGAAATATCTCTCAACGACAAAGCTTTTTTGCGCAACCCAATAATCCGCCTCCTAGTAAAAGTCACTAAACTGGAAAATCTGTCCATATCTACGTAGTCTAGGCATAATCAGCTGTAAAACATTGTCATTTGCAACAAGCTTTACAACGCTTGCAACTCAAATATGTGCAGAAATTTTTTAAATAGAATGCTGCGTTATCAAGGTACCACCTATGCAAATTCCAAAAAAACTTCTTTGTCACGTAATACATTTATGTGATCAATACGATAATTCTGTATGGATTTGAATCGTTTCTCTACTATCATTTTCGAAAGCTCATAAAAATTTCGTGCAACTTTTGAATTTCACATTCATTTATAACAAATAAAAAAATTAACAGGGGGTCAAAATATAGTGAGTCACCTTGTACGTGTTTAATTAATAACTGATACAACTTCTGAATTTTCACAACACGTACAAAACTTATAACGTACTACAAAAAGTGTTTTGTTTACTTGTTTTCTACTCAGTAATAAATTGAACCTGTAAATTGTAAATGCTTAAAAAGAATGCACTATTTTTAAAATATTCAGCACAAAAATCCCTATTTTTTACTACTCCACATCTAATTGTAAGTTACAGCTGTCACCAAAATATATACATTAACATTAATAACCCAACACAAATTGTGTTCCAACAGCATAACAAATTTCGCAATTCAAGCTTGTAAAAATGAATGTCGATATTTTACATTGACAGCCCTTCTGGTCTGGATTTGAATTTTGCTGAACTAGCAACAGTGCAGAGGGAAGTAACTGTTGACTGTATTAACTTTTCAGGATCAGGACAGACACCTATGAGTGCCGAAGTGTATTTTGCATACAAACCAGTTTGACTTTAGACCTTTAGAATTTACATCAGCGTTCTTAAGCCTGCACATCCGAGGCACTAAGCTAAACTGAAACTAGACTCTGCATTGTTTCAGTTCTCCATTCGGTTGCAAGTCACGACTGCCCCAGTTGGGGTCGAACTTAATGGAAAAAGATGGATCTAACGGGTGTTTTCAGTTTATTAAACTCGGAGAAAATTTGTCGCGGTTTGTAAGGTTACGTTTTATGCTCTTCTTTTAGCGTCATGAAAAATGGGGTCAATATCATATTTTTTTTAAAACCTCATATTTTCCGAGGAAAAATGTTATTGACGTTGTATTATTTTCAACCTTTGCATCACTGGACTACTGTAGTTTCTAGCGTCATCGGAATGCAGCGACTCCTACTACTGAAATCCGGGTGTAGTATTAACATTTTTGCGATAGTGTTTACATTAGTATTTCAGGTTGATGGATATCGTTTTAATTTATGGTGAAGTAAGACAAAATGTTTTAGCAGTTTCTCGTCTATACGCAGAACGATTTCCCGATAGCCATATGCCAAATGCAGGCTACTTTTACCACGATAGTGTAACGTGGGCGTGACACGGAAAATTTGTAACCAAATGGTGGACGAGGTCCAGGGCGTCCTCGGCGTATTGCAGCAGCTGAGGAACAGGTTTTAGAGATTGTTGAAGGGAATCTCCGAATAAGTACCAGGCAACTTGCTCAACAAGTAGAAGGAATGTTACAAACAGCGTGGCATATCATATATGAGGCTCAATAATATCCATGCCACGTACAACATGTTCAAATATTAATACCAAGAAATTATTCTTAACGAATTAGATTTTGTGAATGGTTCCTACAACAAAATGCTCAAATTTTTTACTGTTTAAGAAAGGTATTTTAAGCTAATATATATCAAATCTCTTACAATTCCTATCAATGAAGTCATATGTATGTTCTCTGATACCAAACATCTAGGTATGCTAATGAACATCCACAGACAAAGCTCTATTCAATAATTATCTAAAGAGAATCTATTTACTAACCTGATTTAATGGAAACACTCTATATATATTAACCTCTGGAGTGGGAACTCGAAATTCAACCACAATAGATGAGATCTGACCTATTTCTGCATTTTTAGGATTGCTTCATTGATAGGAATTGTAGGAGATTTGATATATATTAGCTTAAAATACCTTTCTTAAACAGTAAAAAATGTTACAAAAGCTAATAATAAGGAATATATGGGTAGATATTGTGGGTGTAATTCAACGCAAGTTGAGGCTTTTGTCCACTGAGTAGTTAGTTTCACACAATATTGTTAATACCTGAAAATATATGAAAATAATGCTCAAAATCCCAGATTTACAGCTGACCTGTTTGTTACAGTTAAAGCTGTTTTAACACGGAGTGGGATGTATAACATTTATAATACTCATGATTTTTAAATCAAATTCGAACAGCCCTTTTTGATTTTTTTATAAAATTGTATTTGTATATTCATTATTTTTTTTATGAGTTCTGAATCACCCCGTATATTTTATTATCTACATAATTCAAGAGAACAGAAACAAGACAGGAGACTTATGTTAACCACTATGTCGATATTTAAAAAAAATAAAGTTCCTCAGTAAAAAGGTGTACATTTTTTTCTACTATATAATACACGAAAATGTTTGGTTTTTTATATGCCTGCAATGCAAATATTAAAAATCCTAAGAAATGTACTAATATTTCTAAAATATTAGTTTAATACATAGAGCTTCTAAAATATTTACGAACACACATACGTTTCAATATTTATACTTCATCAGTTTTTTTACATACCACTGGAATAACTGTATGAATATTTGATACACACTATCGTTTCTAACAAGCTTAATTTCAAATCGATTAAATACGAAACATGTCTATAATTAGTTTTTCTGTTAAGTAAAAATGATTACCTATATAGTACAGGCAATATTGGATTTATGCGTAAGTTCAAAGCGTTTATATTGAATGTAAAATGTATTATCTGATTAATCAATTTAGTTAATATATTGCATACATTTGTTACGTATTTCATGGGTCACAATAGTAGCTCTCGTGAAACGTTGAGATTACTTTTTCTAATGGGGCCATTTGGTATAATCAAATTTTATCGGAATTTGTCAATATTGTTACAGATCTAATCCATTTAAGTAATGTTGAAAAAATTAGATTAATTGACCCAAAAACAAGTGAGAAATTATGCCCAAAGTTCGCTCCGCCCTCCGTTGACGCTTTGTGTGGAGTCTATGTATTCGTTTCTTGTTACGTTTGCAAACTTTTACATGCAAATGCACTTTTAACACTTACACCATTAAAGTAATTTAAAGAAAAGTATGCACTAAGTATTGTTTTACTCATATTCGTTCACATAGGGTGATAAAATTATAGATATTGATGTATAAATCATAACATGTTACTATTTTGTAATACAATAGAAATTGTCAACAAATCGCAATTGAAACCAGTCAATCATTCAAAGCTTCCAATTTAAAAGAAAACACAGTACCGGTATACGTTACGATTAATAGGAAATGAATTCAATATATCAGGGACATTCTAGTAAATTTTAGTATGAACATCTATGATCACCCTGTACTCATGACCTGCCATACCTGAATAACCAAAGGTAAATAAATAGAATCATCGTAAAACATTTAACATCTCTTAACCTCGCGGACCTAGATATAACAAAGTGTGTCCAGTTGGAGCGTGTTGAGTTGTTGACAAGACCCACCGAGTAAAAATATTTCAAATATCAATCGACATTTACAAAAACAGCTAATCTGTTATTCACTTTTTTGTACGCTTCTCGAGTGCAAGTTTTCTTGTATTCGAGTTTGTATCGCTTTCACGAGCTCCACTTTTCAATGTGCTAAACTCTTATTGCAATTGGATTTAGAACACCATATATCGACCTCTCTCGAGTAACCAAATGGAGTGTGAAATAAATTTTGTACAATGAATTTCAGGAAACGGATGCCTATTTGTCTATATCCTCGAAAATATTGCTGTTGAAGACACAGACAGACAAAAAGAAACTATTGTTGTGTCAAACTGAATTAAACTGGTTGAGAAATTGATGAGATAGGGTAAGGAATGATAGCTACGACAGTAACAGGTGACCCGTGATTGGGGCCATCGACTTGTTTCCAAGATTCTAAGCATACTATATATTTTTTAATATACTAAAGAAATCAGGACTGAAATAAAGAACTAGGCAAAAGCAAAGCTATTGCTTATTTGTCCTGGAGATGGAAAATAAAACAAAATCTTATATAGGAATAGAATTAATGGAGATGCATTACTTTAAATATTGATTAATTTGAGAGCTAGGAATTGCTTCATCAAGCTTTAACTTATAAGGTCTTTACTATTTTAACTCAGTGCACCAGCAGGACCAGGATGCAGGTGTTATCTTCTTCCAATATTGAAGTTACCTAATGTCCAATTATCGAATTTGTAAGATTGTGTTATTCATATTTATAATAAATAAATAATTTAAAATTCAGTTATTTTATTTTACTTTTACGCACGTGAGTAAAAAAGATAGTTTTAAACACGTGTGCCTAAAAGACGATTCGATTGTCATTTCGATACTGAAAATGACAATAAAATGTCATTATTATGCAACGATTTTACGAAGAATATTTTAGAATCTTTGCACAAGTGACCTTCAAGTGGCC
Source organism: Monochamus saltuarius (assembly GCA_025584915.1). Classification (NCBI taxonomy): domain Eukaryota; kingdom Metazoa; phylum Arthropoda; class Insecta; order Coleoptera; family Cerambycidae; genus Monochamus; species Monochamus saltuarius. The sequence continues at coordinate 10,436,434 of CM046722.1, forward strand.
AAAAGGTCTACCTATAATATCATCTCCTCTTTGATGCACCGTTTTATTCAACTGTATATTAAAAATGGAATGACACGAACGATAAGAGACATAAAAATGTATATTTAACATTTATGCGTTTGAGTTTACGAGGGAATCGATCTAAATGGAAGTACATTGTAATGTATCTTTAGGAAGATGGCCATATTCTTGCCATACACTCTGTTACATCATTTGATAAGGTCGCGTAATGGTAAGAAACCGACAGAGTGAACTTTGGTAAATATTTCATTAAGAGAGATGAAATTTTTATGGCCTTGGGGGAGGTTAATGAAGTGCAAACATAATGGGGAGAGTGAAAAATCGCGTAAAACTTTGCTCTCTACAACCTAAAATCCTTTTCCTATTTAAAATTGACCCGAGAGTGACTGAATTTTTTATGTCAACAGCAGATTATCTTTAATTTGCAGGCATGCATGTCTGACTGAGTAGTTGCAATGATCCCGCTTTTTGTTAATTAATAATTACATTAATTTATGCCATTTTATAATCTATACTATTTTTACACAGAACAAACAAGTTTCTAAATACGCCTTCTCTGGTGTCTAGAATTTTATAACGAGTTCCTAGATTGAACTCAAGTGTTTGTACTAATATTCTTACAGCATCTCCTCTCTATGAAATGATTATTAATTAGCAAATTTATGAAGATCGACAAACTAGCCGTTTGCATTTCTGTAGACACATATGTTTTTACATTTTAGTAGTTTATTGTATTGTATGTCATGTCATTTGTATTAGTTGTTGATTTATTTTTGAGGTTTTGTTATACCTACAGGGTGAACCTTAAATAAGTACAAATATTTTAACCAGCAGTATAGTTTTGTGTCTAGAACACATAATTAATAGCTTTTTTTACAAATAAATCAGAAATAAAAAAGGGAAATTTTAAATAAATTTCGTAATTTTTCTGTAGAAAACTTGTTGAGGACCGCTGGCCAGATTGCCACTTTCATACTTTTATGACTCGTAGTGCTACAGACTGAACGTGTGGTTCACAGTGTTGCCAGTGTTACACAAAAATCTTTTTTTCAAGGAAGTTTTAAAACCTTGTCCTCGTGGACGCAAAATTTGCGAATATTTACTCAAATTATTTGATGGTGGCAAAAAATCTCAACTTTTAGCGAATTTCGTCAACTGTAACATTTTATATTACTTTTATCATCAAACTGTCATTGACTGTCATGACAGATTATCGGAAGCCCAAGTCAAACTTGCTAACCCCACATAATGATGAAAATAGCAATAATATTGTTTTGCGAAATTTGCTAAAAGTTGACACTTTTGACATTTAACTTGTGAAATGTGGATTACTGATTAAATAGTTAATTTTTTAACAAACAGGTAAGCTTGTGTGCACGTTTATGTATAAATTTTGAACACTGTCACGTAATATCTTCCTAAATACTTTATGGTAGTATTGAACATTCCTGGAATTTATTTTTAATCGTTTAGGTCAGTTAAGAAGTCTGCATACACAATTTTACTGTACTTATGCTTAAAACAAGTATTTTAAAATAGAATTAACCGTATTACTTTACTATTACTTTAAAGGAAACGTAATATTTATATTAGAGGAGATATGGCAACCTCGCAACAAATCATATGGTTTATTTAGGTTGGTTATGACAGATAGGTCATCGGTCCTCAAAATGTGGGTAGGTATTTTAAAAAAAAATAATATATCCGTAAATATTAGACATTTTTAAAAATGGCTTTCACTAGACTGATCTACATGACGAACTACACCAGCAGTTAAAAATATTTGTACTTATTTAAGGTTGAGTACATATCTAACAAACTTGATATTGCAAGGAAAATCCAAGACAAATTCGACAGATGTTATGCGTTCTAAAAATGATGGCAACGATGTTACAAGGGTTGTTATTAACGGAAAGGAAGTTAAATGTCAAAAAAACGAAAAACAAAATATCTATTACTGTAAATAAATTAAATTTGATTTATAGGTTTATTCTTTTTTCATTATTGTATAAGTGAAATAAAGTTTATTCAACTATTATTCCACTAGTCCACTAAAAGTCCGATTATGGATAAATAAATAATATTTGTAGCAAATTATTTCTTTCCGCTGATAAAAGAGACTGCTATATCGTATACACCTATAATCAAAACAACATCTGAATGTGTTTTAATTTTTCTGAAAACATATTCTCGACAACAAATCGTTTTCTCGTTGGTAACAATATTCTAGACGAAAGTATTACGTGTTCAAATTGCCAAGCGCTTAATTCAAATAAATACTAACCATGCGAGACATTACTTTGCTCTTTCCGTATACACTTACTTTCTTATTATGTGGAAGCAAACATAGGGAGCATAGAAAGGACGTCGATGTTTTTTCACGCTTCCACGTGCGGAATTGTAAAATCGTCCTTCTAAAGAGGCTTGGATTGAGGGGTTGACACGAATGCAGATGTTTCCCCTACGATTTATTGCACGTAAGACTTAAAATGAGCATTCTGGATGGTACGGTATTATAAATTTGAATTTATGAGTATGTAATATTTGAAAGACATTCTAGATCTCATATAGAAACTAAATGAAATTTGTTCCCCTCTCTGTTTGGTGGGTTGCAAAGGATAATAACTTTCGGCATACACAAAATGAAACGTGGATCGATAACAATTGATTCAAATCGGAATTATCTTCTAAATATTTCAGTCACGCTTCAAAATTTTGGTTTCGGATATTTTCATGTTGTCTGTATATAAGGGCGGTTTAATAAAAGGACAACATAATTATTAAAACACATACAGGAAGTGGTTCAGATAAAATTTTTTAGTTAAGTTCTTTGCAAACTTCTGGTAGATATTCTCTGAAACTATTAATTTTAAATTATTATTTATTATATTATTATTTAATTAAACGTATTTATTTGTATTTACATGTAATTCTTTGTATTTAAAATGTGTTATAAAGTAAATACTTGTATTTAAAAGGATTATTCACTGTACTTACGTATTTATTTGTATTTTCTAAATACGTTTGTTAAATTTGTACACCTATTTATAGAGTGACCTTCCCCTCGAGTTTTTCTTTAGTTTAATTGGATATTTTGCCACACTTCGCAACGTAATTCATTAAATTTAAATCTTTACAATAAGCTTCCAATACATGTAAAAATGCTAAACAATGCTCAATTTAAAAAAAATATTAGGAGAATTATGCTCGATCACTGTTTTTATTCTGTTCGTGAATATATGGATGCTCCCACAGTTCATTTTTAATGTTTTAACTTTTATATTGTTGTTTGTTGTTAATATGTTCTATATAATTTTTATTGTTACTTGTTGTTTTACCTTTTTTAAATATGACTTATCACTATATACTTTATGTACTTATTATGTGATCAATAAATATACTTACTTACTTCTGAAGAAATAAAGATTAATTCAAGGGTTATTTTTCAAAACAAAATTTGCCTAACCACGTTTCGAAAAACTCTGTTTTTTTTTTCAAAAGTTGTAAATTTATTAAGCGTAAGTCATGTTTGACAGTTTAAAATTTGTTTATCTGCTTCCATAGAGATGCTATATGATTTTTATTCTATTGTTACTTACTTGTTCCTGATACAACTGTAGCCAAAAATAATGAATGTTTACTGAACAGTTTAACACACACTTATCTCCCTTCAACAAACCAATCGCAGTCTATTTTAACTTTCTTTTTGTAACATTATCCTCTTTCTCTAAAATTGTTGCCAAACCTCATTGAATCAAATGACCGTTTACAAATTTTGAATGTTTGAAATTCCCGTTTTATTTCTTATTTCATTTTTATGTTCTTCAACTCCAATATTCATAGGTCGGGACGTTTCTCATAAACTCAGAAACATAATGTTTATTGCATACAGGAGGTATGCTGTAGATGCAATTTTTTAAATTTTATATCTCATTTTCTGGATGTGTTTTTGATAAAAAGGATCGTAAAGTATTAGTTGTCTGAAAAACTGTTCTAATATCAAATTTGTTACCGATTTTTCTTAATCTCTCTGATAATATAGGAATGTATGGAATTTTTAATGTGTTATTAGTTTTTCTTATTTGTCTTAAAGCATTTGTTTTATATTTAGTATTTTTTAATGTTCTATCAACAAAATTTGGAGGGTAATATTATTAAAACATTTTTAATAAATTTTAGTCCGCGGGACATGATTTGTATATGTATATGATCAAGTAAATTACAATTCAACAATCCTAAAAGTTTTCTATGACGAAAGACTTTATTCATCCATGATGGTGTCAATGTAATTCGAAACAAGGAATGTACTATATTTAAAGTATAACGATATTTAAACAGAGTCATAAGAAAATGTATTCATGTTAACAGTGGGCATTTCTCTCAGTTATTAAAGTAGATTTTACAGTAATAATGTTGTATATTTGTTGTTCATTATTAAACTCTTTATTTAAAATTATTGTTGTAGTTAGTTTTAATTAATATTGTTAACTTTTATCATAAAGTCAACATGCATTGAAAGATTGAAGTTGGAATATCTCGAAAACGGGTCAATTTATTGAAATGAAAGAAGTATACCTTATTTGCTTAAAATGATTGATCTGTGTTATAAAGAAATACAATAAACATACCTACAGAAAAGTTTAATCCGATTATATCGGCAAAACACACTGTAAACAGCGCTCTGTATGTGGTATTTTGAAAATGATATGATGCTCCTTTAAAACATCCTTCCTATACTGAATTTCAAAGAAAAGTCTCTAAAACTTTTTGAAATATTGAGAAAAATCAATTTGAAAGTGTTTGCTTTTACATCCTGTAAGACAATATAACTCACACGGTATATTTTAATATCTAGAATCTTTTTTAGTCTATGGAGCATTCATTACGAACCCCCCTGATACTTAAAATAACCATGACATTAAAATTATTTGCACCTATACATTTGATCCTTAAAGCTTTGTGAATGGTTTAAAAAACTTATCCATTCACCAATCGCAACAATAACGTGCCACTTCCAAAGTTATTAATCTTCAAACTGGAACAGTCCGGAACGCCTTACAGGCTTATTACACAAGTCTTTCACGTCTTGCGCCTTTGTTCCTCAAGAGGTTAACTGTTAGATTTTCTACAATAACTACTGCAAAGCGAAAACCAGTCGCTGAACTTTGAACCGTCGTACATAATAGTGTGGTGAACGCATTTCAGTCGGCCTTGTTCAAGGCACAAATGTTCATTGTCTTATTTTAACTGCCTCTACTCTATTACTGGCAAAGGCTTTTCCTTATATCGTTTAAAATTTATGTGCACTTACAAAAGGAGTCATATTAATAGATATATTAAAAAGTGTAGATTAATTTAATTTATCTACGACGAAGAAGGTTTAATACGTCTGTTTTCTGCATAGTGAGGGTCTTTTGATCGTGCAACCTGTAAACAATTCAAAATAAAACGCTCAACGTATAAATTGAAATATTAAAATCATGTATTTTCTACCTTAACTTGTAAATATTCATCTGGCGCTGTTTTAAAAAATTCCTCAATTTGGTTTCTCTCCAATATCTTTGCCTTCTTTGGATTATGATTTCTTCATTCTGATCTGTTAATATTTATTTTAAACAGTTTCTTCGCCATATCACTATTTCGTCTTTTTCTATCAGTATACTCTTTTCGATTTAATTTATACAGAAGTTCACCTACTATAATTCATACGACACGCATAATTGGCAAAATATATATTCTAAGCAAAGTTTCGTCTGGAAAGATATAACAATTCAATTTTTTTGTCGAAAACTCATTTTAAAAATACCATCTTCCTTCCGCAAGTACCACTTTTTTATTTGCACTATACGTACATTTTTGTTAATGCACTACATATTTCAACATCACTTACACTCATATTTTGTGTCATGTCATCATCCGATATTCCTCACTTGTTAAATTAGGATGATTTTGAAACTACGTTGTAGAGCTTGAATTATTCTCCATTCTTAAAAACACAAAAACACTAATAAAATTAATTACATTCATATTAAATTAGCATAAAGATATATCCGAAATTTTGCCCGCTCGAATGGTATAGCCCCCCATGATAGCGCTGGAAATCGAACTGGTGGCTCCGTCAATTCGCCACAGCCAATAGAAAGCTGCGGCGCATGCTTACTTAACTGCAGCAAAAGCTGTGTAATCGGGTATGCTCTCTGAGATATGCGGCACACTAGTTTATAGAAAAATGTACAGGCTGCATGTTATGTTTGTTTGTATCGAGTCCTATAAATTGTGAGCAGATTTATAACATACCATTACAATTCAGTAAAAAAAAATCCTAAAAATGTTTATTATTATTTTAAGATTTGAATAAAGTATAAAAGTAATGCCCCTGAGAAACTAGGTCTCACTTGAAAGTTACACTTTATAGAATTTCTTTTAAATAAAACGACCGCATTGGATCCGCATTTAATGGTTTCCTCACTAGAATTGTTCGTTCGATACAGATCTATGTTACAACGGAATAACCAGGAAGAAATTGCTAGGATCACTTGCATAATAACGATCCACGTCTTGCTCCCTCTGAAAGACATATTCTCTTACATATTTTATGGCTCCTCTAATACTTCCAAAATAGAGACGAGCGTAAACAACAGACATTACAGTTTGCTATGTGAAGAGTCCCGTAAAAAATTTATAGACCATTTGACCTAATTACTTATTATATTCCCGGGTACGCTTCATCCATTCTGTGGAGGGTATTTGTGTATACAGCTAACTTAAAATTGTTATAATCCCCTCCAACAACAGCAAATTATAACCAAGCAGCGGTTTGTGTTACTAAATCTTGGATCTTAATGGGACCTAACAGCATTAATTATTCGGTAGAGGGGTAACATTTATGTTTGTTAACTCCAAAACTAAACTTGTACAAAGAAAACAATAATTGGCTAAAAGAAAATTATTTAATAACATCTATTTAAAGTATTTCCCATCTCATGACTGTTTTATATAATAGAATTTTTGTAATACCTACATGTAAAAAGTCTAACTGAATTTATTTGAAAAGTTGATTTGACACGGAAGCACCTACTTTTCAGTTTGTTGGTTATGTTTCTGATTGCTTTCAAAGGTATAATTTATGTAATACCTTTATTTTGACGTTTTCTAGAATATTCGATGTGGTTTGAGATACGTTCTCGTAGAACAGGAAATTTGAAGAATCCTAAAAATATATATAAGCGGATCGGTTTTGTCTCCACAGCTAGTTTATAAAGGGGAAATGTTTTGTGGTTTATAATGAGAAGTGTTAGGAACGTCAAAGTAGTGATATTTGACAGTTGTACAGTAATTTGAAGTAAGTATATATGTTATGTGTAATCAAGTAGTGACAATAAAGGTTGTTTCAACATGGATTATTTGGCAACATCCCCACCATCGGTTTTGTTCTTCTTGGTTATATTAACAGTCGCTTTGCTGGATGGTTGAAATTGGAAATTTTGAACTTCTGGCTTCAACAGTGAAAAGAGGAGAATATGGTTAATTTTATCAGTTACATATCACGTGACTTAGTGTTGCGTTCTCGCAATGTAGAAATATATAAGTTTCTTAATTATTAATATCATGACCAGGTATTATTCAGAATCTAAAACATTAATAAAAGGTTCTAAAGATGAGCGATTTTCATTAAATATTTTGCTATATGTAGTAAGAAATATTTCAAAGATTTAAACTGTTTTAATTCTATTGGTACACCCATGGATTCAGACAAATTTGATTGTCAATTGTTTTTATGTTCAACCAACCGATTTTGGAAATAATGGATGCACCAACTATTTTAAAACTGCTAAATTACTTTTTTGTTTCTTATTTATGTAGGAATTTTAGCCCCCCAGTCCTTTATTTTCCGCCGCATTTCCCATTTCAGTGCTTCTTTTAACCAAATACACTTTTTAATTAAAACTACAATGAGAAATTTAAATGCTAACGCTGAACAATAAAATGCAGAACAAAAAAGTGCTTAGAGTCACAGATATGAAAGACGATTTTCCTTATTTAATTCTTTACTTTGTATGCCTTTTATCTTGCGTTTTAGTATAATTTCTTAAAATTTAACAATGTTTGCGAAACTTTCTACAAATCTAATTTAACTGAGCGAATAATATATCTTGAACTTTCGTAGTAATGGATCATATAAATCCTAGAAATCTGGTGCTCCACAGCATAGGAGGAGAAACAAGTTTCTTGTATGCAAATGTTTGTATACAATAGTTAAAATTTAAATTTGCTAATATTGGAATAACATTTGTAAACAAAAGATTTATAAAATAAAAATTTTGACAGCGAATTTATAATTAAGTCTAATTCAGCAGAGCTGCACCTAAACTCAATAAACATTGATTTTATATAGTTATTTATGTGTTAAGAGCGGAAAGTGATATATTATTGCTCGACAGTGACAGGTAATCACTCGAGAGCAGTAATGTCTTGTAATGCATACAAAGTTTTATCACTCAACAAAATAAAACTTCAATTATTACAACGGGAACATTAAATTTGACAATTGTTAAATTTTCTACTTAAAAGGGACGGTGTTTACTTTGTTGCTGATGGAGACGAGCCTTCGTCAATAAGCGTCAACTTTTCGTTGTCACTGTCAAGGAAAAAGCCCTACTTTAATTACCTGGTGATTGTTAAAATAATTGTATATGCTGGATGTCGTTTAAATAAAGCATACGAGGTGTGGCAATTAAGTTCCGGGAATTTGTCAATGAAAACACAAACAAATTAAATTTCGCCGAAATTTTATAATCGACCTTTACAATAGTCTCCCTCTAACTCTACACAACGATTCCAACGTTGCCCGCACGATTGGAAGTATCCTTGATAATCCTCCGCAGTTAACCCGTTCAGCACCACGGTTACAGCTTCTTTGACCTCCTGTACGCCGCCATGATGAGTTCCCTTGAGGTGCGACTTCATCTTGGGGAATAAAAAAATCGCAGGGGCAATATCGGGGCTATAGGGTGGATGCGGCACCGTCGAAATGCTTTTTTTCCCAAAAACTCTTGCACAATGAACGAGGAATGGGCTAACGCGTTGTCGTGGTGCAAGATCCAGCCGTTCTCGGCGAGTTCGGGTCGCACACGTAAAACGCGGGCCCGCAGACGTTCCAGGAAACCAACATGGATATAATGGATATAAAAAAAACGATCAACATTGCCTTCAGTCGTGATTTGGACACCCTTTTCCACCCACTGCTGACTTTGTTTACGGGTCTCAGGGTCATATTCAAATATCCAGGTCTCATCTCAAGTGACTACCCGACTTATCCAGGCTCTACCTTCGCTCCAAATGCGGGAGAACATATCCTCGTATATCGATTTTCGCATGTCTCTCTGTTCACGGGTGATAACTTTTGGCACCATCTTTGCACAAATCTTTCGCATATTCAAATTTTTGTGTAACATCTTGCAAACGGTTCCTTTGTTGACGTTTAACTCGGCAGACAACGCAAGAATGCTTAGGCGCCGGTCAAACGTGATCAGTACACGCAAACGGCCAACATTCGCGTCAGTACGAGAGGTGACGGGAGCTCCTTCACGTGGATCGTCTTCTACCAATTCACGCCTCTCCTTACCCATTCAAACACCCGTGTTTTCGACATGCACTCGTCTCCATACACCACCTGCAATTTTCGAAGGATTTCCGAGGGTGTGCCGCCAGATTTCACTAAGAATTGAATCACAACACGTTGCTTGTTATTTTCACGACACCACTAAAAAGGTTTAAACTGGTGCCCATTTTGCACAATTTCTTTAATTGTTAATTTAATCTTTTTTATTTTATAGTATTACTAACTGTTCAACCTTAAAGACAACGCTTACTACTGACGTTTTGATTTATTCTAATAAACACTATTGAAATTTTGTTTTAAATAATGCATTTTTGCTTAAAAAATTTTAAAATTTAACAAGAGTATAAAAGTGTTTTAAAATAAATTCTTTTCAAATTCGTTCAATGGAAAAAAGTTATAATTTTAGAGGTGACTCACCTTCAAGGAACATCTTGTAGTGTTTCAATTTATTTGAACTCATAGTCAAAGAAGACCAATAATAAACCTAAATCATGTACCAAATTTGGTTATTCCAAGTTAAAGTAATTCAGAGATATTATTTTTTTATAAATATTTGGCCCACTTTGAAGACCTATAGCTCCGCCTGTGTGCAACTTTGTATATAGGTATGTTTGGCTAAATTGCAATATTTTGAGACCTCCTACATGGACCTACTCTGTGTTGGTTCTTATGCGAAATACCCTGTCGATACATCGAAACGATGTTTTTCAGAAATTTGCCATAGCTAAGTATACTAAATTAACCGATCGATTCTGTAATTGTCTACATTTATTCGAACTCGAGTAGCAAGGAATGAAGATTCTGGATAACAACAACTCATTTCGGCGACAATAACCATCCGTTCTAAATAGATTCTCCAAATCGTAAAATACTACGAAGACAAATGGAAAGCGTAATCTAATTTTGAGGCATGTGCCACCATAACTTGGTAACGTGACGAAACGCAACTGGCTACAAGATGCTGTACAATTTTTTCAACTCTACAGACTGTGCTTACTCAGGTTTGTGTAAAAAATTTTAGATAAGTTCAGAATAACCCTCTATAATATTATAATTATAATAATATAAGTGTCAAAAGCAATTCAACTTAATTACTGTATTGGAATATAATCAATTTAGGGAATTAGAAACAATTTGGAAGCGGCACCAGTTGCGCTACATATTACTTAATAACAGCAAAGCATCGTTATGAATTATGGGACCTTCTGCGGTCTTCCAATGACAAATGTGATATCCCAGCTGGTCCAGATGTGGTCAAACGATGGGGTGAACGTAGAGTTGGAGAAAACAACCGCAATGACGTTTATTTACCAAACACGAAAAATCACAGTTGCTAGTGCAATTTGTATGCATGGTTATTCGAATTAAGCTTTGTTTTTATGGTAATTTCATTTGTTTTGCATAGAATTCAACCAATGCATAAACAGTATTGACTAGTTTATATCCCAGTGTCAATTATTGAACAAATATTCGAATTTTCTTCAATCGCGTGTGCTCATTTGACTTAATTATAATACATAGCAACATAATCGCAGTTTCAAGTTTAACCACATAATTTATTACATTAAAATATCGCCGATATAGCGATACGCGTGCAAATTAAAGTGTGGTTTAATTTAATTCCAGAGATAATGTTGTACATTAAATAAAAGCATAATTTTTAAATGAATATGTATTATTATATTAATACAAAATGACATATTATTTAAATACGAATTTCTGTAACTTACAAAGCCACCAACATTACCAGATTTCAGTCCCAGTAACTTCATTTAGGACAGCGATTTTAATCTATTTTGGTATATTGGTCAATAACTACTGAACCCAGCTCACTGACATTCTTACCGTTATAATTCTGAAACCGTTCGAGATATTAAGAAACTGAACCTGGGGTCCAGTTAGCTTTCGAAATTAACTATTCGCTCATTCAAACTGCATCCCTCTAGATGGGATAATAGCACAATTAGTCGTTGGAACCTAGTTACGACTATTGTAGGTACTTTAAAATGTTATTTTGTCACTCACCAGAGACACGTAATAGAATCGTTCCCATTAGGTGGCTATGACGAAAATGGGAAATAAATGTTTAGTGACTGTTACGTTCCAGCAACGTTGTGGTTCCGTGGAGATGACGTCGCGGCATTGAAACCGTAACTTTTAAGGAACTTCAACACTCTCCCACCACTCTTTCATATTAGTATGTTGCTTGCTTTGTCTGACAGCTAATATTGTTACATTTCATTTTTTTTTCTACATATTCCAAATCCAGCACGCGTTTTTAGAATGTAGATGTTTTAATAAAAATGCTGTCTAAAATGTCCAATAACATTATGTTTGAATGTGGTACTCTAGAAGGTAAATGCTATTTTTTATTGTTCGTTGGAAATTATATTAATTTTTGATGCAGAAATAATGACAAATGCTTTATTTGTGAATTTAAGGATAATATTTTGCAATAATGGCAACAAGTCTTATGCAAACCTTACTTTGAAGTCATTTGCTCTAAGAGACGCAAGTTGTAAGTAATTGATACTTTAGCATCCGTAACGGGAATTACCAATATGTAATTTTCCCAGGTAATATTTACTGCAAAGTATTGAACGACTTTACTACTTTAAAGTAGCAGTAAAGTTCCCACTGCCACTTCTTAGTAACATTTTTCCTGTTGTTTATTCTGAACGCGTTACATCCGACGTTTACACTGAACATACTCCTTGGATTTTATCTTCTTCTGTGTTGTATTATGTCAAATAGTTCTACAAGTAGCGATAACCTTGTTTGGACTAATAAATCTTATTTACAACTTCTACGACTTTAAACGAACAATTGAGGTTTCCTGGACGTCGTAGCAACTATGAAAACTACTTGGAAGTGATTGCAATTTTGTAGTTATATTTTAGTAACATGAGTTAGTGCTGCTACGATAATTTGCCACTTTAAAGTTCTGAAAACTTAAAGGTCGCCCCACTGGTAATTGAGACGTTTCCAAAACCAGGATAGCTACTTAGAAGTCATATAACTGTATAGTGACCAGAAGTAGTTGAAAATACGTAGCACTGACTGTAACTTTGTTGTATGAAGTTATTTATACAACAAAGTAGTAAATTTGGTGGCGGTTATGTAATAGTTACTCTTTGATGGTTCCAGTCTCAGTTAATGTTACTTTGGTGTTAGTTGGGAAGAGAGTCATGAGGGTGTTAGCTGAAAAATTAAAGCTAAATGACCTCTGAGCCTAGGTAACATTCGTGCCGCCATAACTCCGGTCGAGATATTAAAAAACTGAGCCAGGAATCCCCTTAGCTTTCCAAATAATTTATTCACTTATATTTCGAAAAAAGCTATCCGCTCGTTCAAACCGTATCGCACTCTAGGTGGAGTGATATGGAAGCTGTGGGGGTTCGTGGAAAAGTGAAACCTGACAATGACCTCTGAGCCCTAGCCATATAACTAATGAAATCGTTCGACACATTGAAATAACTGAAACAGAGATCCACTTAGCATTCAAAATAGCTATCAGTTCATTCAAACCGCATCAGTCTAAGTGGAATAATAAGGGAGCTGTGGTGCAAACATTTTAAAAAGAGGTATTTTAAAGAAGTGGAAAATGAACATTCTCTAATGTGCTACATTTCTTGCTTGCTTCTGTAGGTCTCTTTATTGACAGACTTTCTGTGTCATAAAATAAAAATGTTTTCCACTCGCGACGATCTATTGTTCACCGGATCGCCAGGCCCGTCGGCTAGGCGAGATAATGAGACAAAAAAAGAACACCCAATCCACGAGTCGATGCTGGTATGAGAAGTTGGAGAACAGGAAACTGGCACTAATGAACTATCGGCGATCCGTTTATCAAAACTGGATGTTCTCCAATAGGACCAAAAGCACACAGGCGTGGGTTGAACGACAAAAAGCGGAGTGTAATAAATACAAGAGGACAGGGGAATTTTTGATAAATGATAAATGACACACTTGACGACATACTAAATATTTGATAGCGCTGGGACATGTAACGTTCTTACTTTAATAAATACGTCACTTTGGTTGTCCGCATTTAAGTATTTCTCAACAATTCTGCTTTCACGTATTCAGCTGACCGAACTTCTTTCTATATTTTATTACATTTCGAATAATTTAAATGTGTCTATGTAGGTAGATAAACACTTAAGTGATAAGATACTACATCATTGACAGTAAAAATGGAGTTACATATTGATACATGGCAGTAAATAATGTTTATATAAGTTCATATGTTAAAATAAAAGCATATATACTTACTTATACTTTATACTAAAATTTAGAACTACTTGTCTAAAAAAATAAATAGTTAGAACTGTTGGCTTCAGTTGTGATATTTTATGTTATTAAATTTTATTTGTACCTTAGGCTCTAATTTCTTCATTTCATTCATTGGTTTTGAGTTGAGCAGGGTTCCATACGTTTCTTTCTTCATTATATTACTGACATATATGATCGTATGGTTAGTTGTTCACGCATGACATGTATTCTTATTTTAAAATTCAAAAGTGGCAAATCAAGAGTGTCCAAATAAGTGTTTAAAATTAATTTAAATTAAGTTATGTACATTAAGCCGTGACATATTTGGTCATTCATGATCTGCCCAACTAACGTTGGCCGTTTGTTTTCTGCCTGTCTACCATTACAGTTTACCACTCTGTCCATATCATAGCAGATGTTCACCTAAACTAGTAATGTAAGGTAACGTAATTGTGGGTAATTGAAACATTAGTATAGTTCAAAAAGCTAAAGAATAAAATTATGTATACACGAGGGTTGCCAGAGGGCAAGAGATTCTGACCACATTTCATACAACACCTCAGACTATGAGCATTGTTCATTTTGTAAACATATGATATTTTTTGACTGTCAGGAGTCTCTAAGGTTGACATTTTCCTTACTGAGAAAAAAATGGAATCTTAGCAACAAAAGTATTGACTTTTAATCCTAGGAGCTACCTTCAAAAATGTTGTCACGTTCTGCGAGACGGCACGATTTTATAAATACCCACCACCATTCGAAGACGCTTTCCACTAACATATCTGAGAAATAATCGACGTTCTACCGATCCGAGTGGACGTAAAGGAACATATTTTCGATAAAAACTTAAATAATTTTCTTTCATAGTAAGAGAACGTGATTTCTTAGTTTTGATATTGGCAATTGTTATAATTAAGGCAGATTTCACATATACCAGCAATATTAATTGTTAAATTGAGTAATTCATCAGAACAGCATGCGAATGCAACCCCCAATATTAGGAGTATTAGGACGATATATAAAGAAGCTTTTTAAATATTTTTTTCAATTTTTCAAGCGTTTACCTTCATCATCAAATATAAATTATCAGGTACACTATTCAAAAAGTAATCAACTTGCTACTCTGTAAATACTCGATTAGCAATATGACGACTAATGTTTGACAAAATATCTATGATCTACTTATCAACCTACTTTGCTTTATTATCCAAATTTGGTTTGAATAATTTCAAAGCACAAATTAATAATTAAATGGGGGATTTCGGCGGGAGAAAGAATAGCAAATTTTATTCGGATTAAAAGTGTCTTTGCCCTATCGATATCTTCGAAAACTCTATCTGCTGAACTATTTGGACCATCACGCTGTGGTCGAAACAGGCGAAGGACGGGAGCAGAGTTCAATGACAACGCTGCTGGCGCTCTCATCCCCTTGGGGACGACCTAGAGGCGGCACGCGAGCACACTCTCGTTACCATAGCTATGCCGCCTGACGTCAGAGGCGCAACTCCAGCAGCTTATATTTGCAGAGCGGAGGCGTCGTTGACGACTGTCGCTGCTCCATGGACCATCCAGCCAGAGGCGATGTGTTGGGGGGTGGAGATACGTGCGTTGGGGGGAAAGATAACAGATCTGCTAAGGGTGGGCTTTTTTATCAACTGGCATGGGAAAATTCGTTTTATGGAACTGTGTGTAATTGAATGAGGACAGAGGACCAGGAATATGTAATACGTAATCGGAATGGCTGCACTGAAAAAACCTTTTTTGAATCAAGAAAAATGTATATTTGGACACTGTTCAAATATAAAGAGTGTCTCAGAATTATTTACATACATAGTATTAGTAGATTTCTGACGTCCAAAAGTTACAGAATGTCAGATTTTTTATTATAAATTTTTAAATTTCTTTTCCACTGTTCAAATATAAAGAGTGTCGCAGAATTATTTACATACATAGTATTAGTAGATTTCTGACGTCCAAAAGTTACAGGATGTCAGATTTTTAATTATAAATTTTTAAATTTATAAAATGGTTTCGACCTGTAGTTAACTTTGCTCTAGATCAGATGGGCAACTTTATTCGTCAGTGGGCCAAATAAAATTTTTGTACCATGAATAGATTGAATGATTTCATAAAAATAGATCAGAACCTAAAAACTGTTACACTACTTAAATTACCGAATCATTAATGTATTTAAAAAAAGTCAATACAATATTTAATGACTTAAATATATTATAGATTATAGATAAGTGAGTGTAGTTAGGGATGGATTTTCTATGCACTTATATGCTTAAAACAGTATTTTAATACTAAAAAATTCATTACTTCGGTCATTCTCTGTTCAAAAATAAAATTGCGAAACTAAGTTGTCTAAGCTAAATTCATAAATTTTCATAATAGTTGTTTATTTTTGAATTTTTTGTCATGATTAAAAACAAGCTAGCACGTTGTAGGCAACCTACAAACGCACTCAGCTGGCGAACTAGTTTGTGTATTCGCACTGTCACCATATTGTGATAAAATTCCTTCATATAATTGAACTTATTTCAAGAACGGCTTGAGTTATGCCGAAGGTATGTCAATACGGTTTAAAACAATGTACTGACATCAATATGCAAATACATTGCAGACAATTTCGTTTATTTCATTATATACGAAGGTGGTGATGTGGGCGTTCTGTAGCCAATTTTTTAATTGGCGCGTTAAAAAGTGGCACTGCTAGTGACAGCCACCTATTGGCTTCTCTAAGGTGCTAGACAAAACAAATCACGAAAGAGATCTCATCTATTGTGGTTGAATTTCGAGTTCCCATTCCAGAGGTTTAATATATATAGACTGTTTCCATTAAATCAGGTTAGTAAATTTAAATAAATTAAATTCTTTAGATAATTATTGAATAGAGCTTTGTCTGTGGAATTGTTCATTAGCATACCTAGATGTTTGGTATCAGAAAACATACATATGACTTCATTGATAGGAATTGTAGAAGAATTGATATATATTAGCTTAAAATACCTTTCTTAAACAGTAAAAAATGTTACAAAAGCTAATAATAAGGAATATATGGGTAGATATTGTGGGTGTAATTCAACGCAGGTTGGGGCTTTTGTCCACTGAGTAGTTAGTTTCACACAGTATTGTTAATACCTGAAAATATATGAATACATTTTTCATCCGTCAACCCTGTATCTTGGTAACGAAGCACTTGCAGACCGATGTTCATATGCACTTTTTTGCTTAAAATATGACAAGGAATCACCCCTTGAAATTAAAGTCATCACTTAAGATACACCCTGTATAATATTAAATAGCTGTGATATAAAATAAGCTCGTTTGCCTTCTAGTTTATAATTGGCTTAAAAATCCGCTATAAAAAATTATTATTAAATCATACAATTTCCAGAAAAACAACAGCGAACGAAATGTTAAAGAGATGTCCGCAGCTGTAATACGGATTCGTAATGCAATAATTAAAATTCTTTAACCGCAAAAATTCCATGCAGAACGTCAGCAGAGTAAAGAGAGAAAAACTAAACCGCATTCGGGACGTAAACGAAATAAAAATATTTCTGGCAGCCGACGCTGTTGTGGAGTTCAACACTTCTGCGGATAATTTCTACTCGCTGTAAATGAAAAAAACAGGAGCGAGAAATAATAGAAGAGTTGTTGCTGGATGAGACACTCATCGCATGTGCCGCGAATTCCTAGGATTTTTTGCAACTCCATAAAAGCGTAAAAAACTAAACGGTAGTGAAAAGTTCGCATAATGAATGTCTGGAACGCTCTGCTACCTCTATAACATACAAAGTACTATATTTTTAAGAAATATCGAAATAACATTGTTTGTGAGACCTAAATGAACCTGAACACGAGCAGATCTATATTGTAAATAAAGAACTGACTTACATTTAATAATGCTTTAAGTTCATCACGTCACCACTAATAATTATGGTAATGTTAAAAACGGAAAGTAGACACACCTAATAGCTTTAATTCTCCCTATTTCTGAACTAATGAAGTTGAGATTCATACCAATGAAATTCATGAGTATAAAATTAAATGAATCCACTTCTGACAAATTCTCCAATTATGCTACACAAAATTCCACCAGACACATGTTCTGACCTTTCAATATATTTGAAAGATTATCCTGTAATATATTTAAAGCCAATGTAAAACTGACTGTTCTGAACTGTAAGTGAAATGGAAATCAAATTGCTTCCCAACTTCCAAATGCCATAGACGCCATATTGGTTTTTACTTTACTTTCTAAAATTCATACTGGTTTTCAATAAGGTTTGACAAATCGTCAGCGACAGAAGGAAAGCAGGAAAATATTGACTCAGTATTTTTGGCAGGATTTTGATAATATCTGGTCTCAATAAGATGGAGAAACATATGCCATACATCTACAGAAGCTAATGATATGTTAAAAGATAAGTTTGGTGATACAGCTATTTTTCACAAAGGCTAATGTTCTCTGACCACCAAGAATTTGCCATCCAAGTCCATTGGATTTCTTCGTATGGGGTTATGTCAGTCCTTCGTTTATGTAAATAAACCACAACCATTAGATGATCTATGAAACAAATCAGTCTTGACAGTTTTTTCAAATATTTGTAAACAACTGACTCTTCCGTACAAATATTAGCAAATAAATTTATGGGATATGCATATGGCAGGATTGGTAACAGTTATAGGAATACCTTTGTTTAGAAATATTTGCAAAAACTGTCAATTATAGACCTAATAGCCATTTGTTTTACAAGACAACAGAGAAACATCATCATAGTAAATGTCTACTGCGGTTATCAGTACCCAGTGACGAAAAGATGTTTAGAGTCAGGAAAAGTATTTTTATTTTTTTCCGCGCAAACTGTTGGTTGTATGAAAAATTTACAATAGGGAAAAAAGTGATTTAAAAAAAATAACTTTTGTTGAAATCGGCCACTGCAGGAAAATGTTCTGATAGAAATAAATCTAGGGGTTGCTTATTCCCGCCCTCCAGAAACATAAGCTAAGGAATAGACACCATCACAAAATAGCCTTTGACTAGCTGATAATGTGTACCAAAATTGAAATTTCTAAGTGCAACCGTTTTTAAGGAAACATAAAAAAAAAATTTTTCCGTCATTTTGAGACTCGAATATCTCAACAGGGAGATCATCATTATAATGTTCTAAAACCATTTCATTTCAGTAAGTTAGGTATACACATTTATTTAACCAAGCATTAAGGCACTTCAGTCAATACCTCAAGAATTAAATATAATTGAAATTCACGCCTACCGCAAGAAGGGACAATCAAATTAAGAAAACGGGGAAAGCTTCTTTTGAAAATTTAATTTTAACGCACGGGATTCACCATTTGAATAATAATTTTATCCAACAAGACCTGTGAGCAAAGCTGTATGATAGTTTTGTGAACAACTTTTTAATATATTCCTGTAAATTTTTTCGAATAGGTACTTGATATAAAAACTAAAGTATGTATAAAACAAGGTTTACAATAGTCAATGTCGGTATCTAATAATAATATAACATTCATAATACTTATTGAGTTATTGCATTGCATATAACTGAGTGGCAAAACTAACTTTAGTCCTAACTTTGACTGTTAACGCCTCTTCGGTTTCTTTATGTCTCCTAAAAAAGTTTGCACGCGAAGTAGTTAACTTCGTCCATTACGAAGTTCATTTTAGTGTTTTAGTAAAACAATACATTATGGAAAAGAAATAAGAGAGCTTTTCTTTTCTTTTTTCGCAGTTTTGTACCATCATCACCGTTATCATTAAAGCGGCCAAGTCAGCTTAGGTGTTCTGAAGGGGCTTTTGGGATATATTCCTAAAAAATCTCAATAGCATTCTAATATTTTCAATTTTTCTTATTATTATTTTCAAAATACTTTCGTTAAACCTTTAACATAGATATAAACAATTAGTAACTACGATTCGTCAATTGAACGATAATTTGGGATTACACTATTGGTCTTTGCTAGTACTGCCAACCAAACCTAATGTGCCACCCTACTATGCAACTTACTCAATTGCGTCTGTTATAAAATATATACAGGGTGGCTAAAATTAGGACAAAATTGCACAGTTTTATGTTCTTCAATTTTCTGAAAAGAAATATGAGATATTTTGTGTAGTTCCTGAAATGATACTGAAAACTGAAATGGTCTGTTTCCTATACCTCTTTACTTTTTTTATTTTTAAAATAAATGTTATGCTTGAATGCGCCTGTCTTTTTTGGAAATGTGGAAAATGTGGAAAAGACATAGATGGATAGGAAGGGCCGAATCTGTTTTATGGCCTCCAAGATCGCCTGATCTGAACCCTCTAGATTTCTTTGTTTGAGGATATTTGAAGACATTAGTGTATGGTACTCCTGTAAATAGCCTGGAAAAGCTGCAGCTACGAATTAATACAAAATGTCAAGAAATCCAAGCCAAGGAGGGTGTTTTCGAAAGAGATCGAATATCGATGAGACGAAGATGTCGTGCCTGCTTGGAAATGGACGGAGGGCACTTTGAACATCTTCTGTAACTTTGTTTTTTGTTTGTTAAAAGCTTCATTTGTCGGTTTAATCTCAATAAAATAAAATGTTTGAAAAACGAATAGTGGTCCATATCTCCGCAACCGTTACTTTGCGGCCCCATGTTTATTAAGACTTTTCTACTTATTTTGGTTCATACTATTACGTCCTGAAATATTTTACACTCTTTTTTAAAACCCTGTATAAAGCTAAATTTGATATATCAAGAATATTTGAAAAAAATATATATATTTTTCTTTCAGAAAAGAAAAAACGCAACGTCTTTGCTTATAATTGCACAGTCTACGAACATATAACAATCCTATCGGCAAAATCCAATTAACAAATTCAATTTTCGTGGGATTTATTTCTTATAAAGGAGGCTGCAAATGCCGGCTGGCGAAGTGTTCGGTTCGGCCCGTAAAAGTTCAGAGAGAAGGGCGATAAATAACTTCTAGATGTATCGATCACCAGGCTATTACGTCGTCCTACCCTGGCATTTTTGACAATATTTTCCGATACGCGTCGGCTTTTCGCATATCCCTACTTAAGTGGAGAATAGCGAAATAATTTAATAAACGTCCACGAATTTTCTGTTAGAGAACATACGAAATATATCACACATACATTTCTATACACATGAAATTGTAATTTGAAGTGCCTGGAATTTCCAGGCATATGCTTTCCAGGCTGGAAAGCATACGTTTATCGTCGAGGAAATAAAAATACTAGGAAATAATTTCTTATTTATACAGTGCCTCCCAGAAGTAGGTAACGCAAAAAATTCGTATTTTATTTTGTGTTGCGTTTTCACAAAAACGCTAAAACACTTCAATTAGTACATAGGAATTGTCGTTTTGTTGTTTAAAACTTTTTTGCGTTCACAAACCTAAGACGTAATCGACATTTTTTTTAAATAGCACTAAGGTAAGGTTGGCAAATAAGGCCCGACTGGAAATAAGGCCCACTTCCGGTGGTTTCGCTACCTTGTATATTTTGTGTAAAATTCATTATACCGACTAAATAGTTAGTTAGCTATAGTTGACTTCCAAAATTGTAGAGAGTGACTCATGTTATAAACCTGCTCACAATTTATAGCAGTCAACACAAAGAACATACATACAGCCCGTATATTTTTCCTACAAAATCGTGTGCCGTATATCTCTGAAAGCATACCCGATTACACAGCTTCTGCTACGCATGCGCTGCTGCTTTTGATTGGCTGCGACGAATTGTCGGATCCAAACGTTTCATTTCCAGCGCTTTAATCGGCGGGTATATCGTTTCGCTAATTTAATTATGAATGTAATTAATTTTATTAGTGATTTGATCGAAGTGAGGAATATCGGATGATGACATGTATGAAAAGTTTAGAACGCGAGGTCAAAATATGAGTGTAAGTGATGTTGAAATATGTATTTCATTAACAAAATTGTACGTGAATAGCATGTGTGCAAATAAAAAAGTGGTAAAGAAGTACAACTGTGAAACGGAAAGTGATGGAAACTCGCGGAAGGAAGATTGTATTTTTAAAATGAGTTTTCGACAAAAAAAATCTATTGCTATATCTTACAAGATGAAACTTAGTCCGTATAAATAAAATCGAAAAGAGTATACTGGTAGAAAGGACGAAATAGTGATATGGCGAAGAAACTATTTAAAATAAATATTAAAAAATAAGAATCTGGATCGAAGAATATATTAAATTTTGACGAAACATGGACGTATGAAGGTCATACGGAAAGCGGTACGATATGATATGATAATAAGTGTTAATGTGTGACCGATATAGTGACAGTGCTAGTAACCAATAGTAAATAGTGTGTATGTATTCTAAAGCCTTTTGTCCTTTTGAATGCGGAATTCGCAAATATTTGCGCGATTTATTTAATGGTGGAAAAATTTCTATTTGTAACAAATTTTGTCAACTACCTATAACATTTTTTAGGCAATATTTTGTACAATATTCTTGTAAATTCATATTACTAAAATCAATTTTTTGTAAATAGCTATTACAGTCTTAGCTGTAAAGTCAGCAAAGTATTTTCCCCTGGGAATTTTCTCAGTGTAACATCTAACTCCATCTCAAGTTCAAATCTCTCATGTTATAGCTACTAACTAGTATGGTGTAGTAGGCTTCAGGAAAATCGTTTTTTATTGTCTAACCGAAATAGGATTGAATTTTAATCCAGTTAACTTCACCTAAGCATGCTTGATAATGATCTGAACTTACTTCCCTTCCCTTTAATTAATTCAATCACTTTTCGACGCCTTCGATCCCAATTTAAAACGGAATGATCCCTCCCGATTATTAACAATTCATTAAATACGACTGTGTGCCCCCTCAGAGAAGCTCTGCTATTTAATTAAGTCATTCTTTTTAATATAACGACGTCGACGGAGCGTCGTTTCCGGCTCGTAAGTTGCAGCGATATAATTTCATCACCACCTCATTTACATGAGCTCGTCACTTGGCTCCTAAAGAGGAACATCCTCTTCCACTTTTCGCCGCTGTGGAATCGAAGCCGGCTTTGTAACGCCCTTATCCCGCGATTTCGGTTGACGTCACCGAATGACCTATATCGTGACCATGTGCCAGAAATGGCGGAAGCGCGTACTCGCGATGACGCCTCCTCTTGTCACCGTCTTCGCGGTGGGGCTCGACGCATTCCGCCACCTATCGATTGCCGGTTACGGGATGGATACTTAAGACGTCGAGATTCCCTTAATGTTTGTTTTATGGCCGGGTTCTTAGCGTAATCCCGATAATAAACTGGGGAATCCCTTATAGTAATTACCTGCCGCTGCCAATCTAAAGTGAATTCCTACGCAGTTATTTTCAGAACTCCATGTTATTCTCAGAGCAAACAGTTCTGCATTAGAATAAAAGAGCAAGGCATCCCATTACATGCATGTTTTTTACGACAAAATATGGCGGTTTACCTCTACTTACTTATACAATGATATACAGGATGATTCAGTCATAATGTCATTAATTTTAACCACGTATTGGAAAGGCCTAATAAAGACAAAACATTTGAAAATGAAAAGTTTACTTGATCTTTCAAAAAATAAATGAATCACCCTACAAGAATCGGTAACACGACGCTGCTGGTACGCTACAAATTTTTTTATGAGGCGTTCAAGTATTGAAGCTATATATAAGTCCAACAGCGTTGCCACTCAATTCGTGCCTGAAGGGAGTTTTTTTTCTAATGACAAACGTCTTATATTTTGTATATTGTTTCAGGTACCTTTAAAATTGTTGCATTTTTAAGGTATTCATTAAGCGTTTTGTCAAGTTCTGATGTATGAAATTAATTCTTCATGCCCTCGTAATGCAAGTTCAAAAGCTCCACAAAATTGTATACAGTAAATAATTTTGGATAAAAACATACCTACCTATTTTTGTCACTTTTTCGTTATGTTCTTGAAAGCAGAATCAAGTTGAGCTTGTACGCTGATATTCCCAAATAATTCAAATCGCATTTGATTATGAATATGAATCTGAATCAAATCCTTTACTCATGATCAGTAGGTATCCAATAACACAGACGCACATGTGTGTTAAAATGTCTCTTATAAATTTTGCCATGGCTCTGTTCAGCAGAGGACAACCGCCGTATTTCACTACTTTACCCAACTTGAACTGCAGTTTTGTTTAGGCAAATAGCAAATTTGATTAATGATTATAAACTACACTGGCGACACAAATACGCGAAATTCACCAACCTCTATCACCTGAAATTAATGAGAACTTATGAATAAACCGGGCCGCGTGCATCTGTCTCGGATGCAGTCGACTGCGAGCTCACTAGCATAGGAAAATTTCGCCGGTAACATATTGAACAGAAATTTAAACTGCCAACTTTTTAGCTGTGCCGAATGTATCGATTACAGCCTATCCGATCTTGTCGCTGATTACTGCGGTTGAGCATTTATTATAAAATTCTCAAGATTTCATATTGATTACGCCGAGGGGTGTATAAAATGCAAATTTAATTATTGTTTGTTTCTATTATTATTTACCGGTTCTGCAGCTCTGCAGCGCTTGTCATTGAGTTAATTATTAAAAACAAGCTTATTGACCTAAATACGGTAGGTCAAGACTCGGATTGCCGGACAAGCCGGTAAGACATACTCTTACAAGATTGAGCAAGAACAAGACTTTAAACAAACTTTTGCCTTGTTTTGCAAGACAAGATTTTTTCAAATTTTGCAAGGTTCTTATCTCAGCCAACACGAGTACTAGGTGAACAAATTGGTGTGTTTGTTAAACAATAAATCAGTTCGGACTTCTCAGAATAGCAGAATAGCATGAAAAATATTTCCTTTTCTAGTTTGTTCAATCCTCAACCATTTTTAGATGGATAACCAAACTCCACACTTTAATAATTGTCTATATATAAGTCACGATTATAAGCCGAATATATTAGCTTCTTCGCTTGTATCTATGCGTTTAAAAAGATCAACAGACTGTACTGTAAATCCACAACGTATAAATCGGACTTTCGGGACGTGGAAACATTGATTCCTGGTTGTTTAGTATTACTGTTAGCATTACCATAACTCATCCGTAATAGGCCGTAAAAATAAAATACCCGAGCGATGCTCCACGTTACGTTGACGATAGTCGAGCCGTAGAAATCTATTTTTTCGAGCGCACATTTAGAGTTGTTTTGCTCTCAGAGACGTATCCTGGCCTCATAAAAACTTCCAAGAACTTGCCAGGGCTCTCTCGTTCGGTTCGTTTATCGCGTACATCGCCTAGAGATGATTGAAGCACCGCCAGATCAGCCCTAAATACAAAGCTGCTCTCGAGTTATCGGCCTGATGAGGACTAGTGGATCGATTCTGTTTGTACTAAGTCTGTAAACAATTTTTCAGTTGCAAGTTATGAGTTTCGGGCTCTTTCTGTTGTAGATATTGTGCAGGTTTTTCGAATATTCTTTACAAAATCAAATAATACGAAGACGATAAAAGAACGTCAAAATCAATAAAAATGAAGATCATTAATCTTCCAAAGTTCACATTAACTTTGGAAATGTTTAAGGAATCGCTAGTGAAACGATAGATGCACATAGGAGAATAATCTTTCAAAATGTAACAAATGTTCGATCGCGACCGCTAAACGTTCAATGAAAAAATAGGGAACCACTACATTTTGTCAATTTTTATAAAAGTTATTGAATCGGGTTCAGACATGTTAACATTAAAACGCCATGGAGGATGGAAATCTTCAACTGTAGCTGAGGGCTACATTGAGGAGTCAGTTTCTAAAAAAATGAAATAGGGGTTCAAATTCTGAAAGGTGAACCAAGTACCAGTACTGGAAACTTCACAACAATCCGAAAAACAGTTTCAAGTGAAGAACCTGAGACCTCCGCAAGCAAAAACAAAAACAAAATAAAAAAAATACTGGAAATGATGTGCGTCCATCAGTTACCATAGAAAATTGCTTTAACTGCGATATTAAAATTGAAGTAATTGAAACCAAAAAAAGTAAATAGTTAATTTTATAGAAATAGCGTAAGTTTCAACTCTTCGTGTTATTCTTATAGCTATTTTAAGAATTAGTAATATATCTGGCATTATAAAACACTCTTCAGTAAAATTTGAAATAAAAACAAATTTAATTCGATCATAGATAAAATGTTGTGTGCAACATGTACAGAAATCATATTTATTCCAACTTCATACAACGTGCAACAAAAACATACTTGTTGCAGTAGTTGCACAAATAACTATTTATCTCATCTATGGAGTTGAAATATAGTTTTAGAATCGTACTCTATCTAGGTATTTTAGAATAATTATGTTCTTGTGTCATACTTATTTCAGTACATTTTCTTCAATTGGTGGTCTTAATTAGTTTTTTAAGCGATTTTTCTTTAGTGAGATAAAGACCAAGAAATAAAGTAAACACTACAATTAAATCATTGCCAACGTTTCAGTGCAATTTAACACTATCCTCAGAGATCGAATTTTATGAGTTCTTTATCTAAAAATGCTGTCACAAATAATGTGAGGATAATATCTAAATACTTATTTATATATGTACTAATGAATCAGGGAACCAATTTGTGTGGTTTTCTCCCACATTAGTACATACAGTGTGTCCTCGGATGGAGTTGACAGGAGGAGAAAATTTTTTGTTTTTGACTTTATCGACAAATGTCACTCTTTATAAAAAGTTCTGCTTTTCGAAAAAATGAGAATATCATTGAAACGTCTTAGATCAAATATACAGGGTGCCTATAAATTAAAAAAGCATGGAAATACTCAAAAGAGAAATACCATTATTTACTAACAACAACATTTTTATAAAACAAATCTTCTATTCTAATACAAATTTTAAAATGAAAACTTCAACTTCTACTGTACCTACACACTTTACGAATAGTTGATTTCTTCTCGTATGCGCTCTTTTAATATTATTTGAATAAACCTTTTGTTTTAGAAAAAGTCAAGGGGCGTAAGGTCAAGTGGTCTAGCAGGATAATGGACCAAATCTTCCTATCCACCTTTCACCATTGTCGGAGCAGGCTGTAAAATGAGCAGGACAAACGCAATACTCTGTTGCCAAAACAGGTTATTGCGTACCTCTGGCTCTCTAGTATTTAAAAATGGTAAACCAAATGTTTCCAAAATGCTTTGGCAACAGGACGGCTGTCCTGCTCAGAGGAAGATTTGGCCCAATCCTAACCTTACACCCTTTGCCTTTTTTCTTCGAGATGCCCTAAAACAAAATATTTATTCAAATGGTTTGCCACAAGATAGGGAAGTATTAAAAGAGCACATACGCCAAGGAATACATGAACTGAATGAGCCGCAAAAATGTGTTGAGGTGGGAGGTAGAGGTAGAGTAAATGTTAAAAATTAAATTTTTATTTTAAAATTTGTATTAGGACTCTATTTGAAGTTATAAACAGATTTGTTTTATAAAAATGTTGTATACAATAATAAATAATGGTACTTTTCTCTTGAGTATTTTCTTGTTTTCTTAATTTATGAGCACCCTGTATATCTGATCTAAGACGTTTCTATGGCAGTCTCATTTTTTCGAGAAGCAGAACTTTTTATAGAGTGACATTTTTCGATAATGTAAAAAAAAGTTTCTCCTTCTGTCAATTCCATCCGTGGACACACTGTATATAAGTATTTAGATAGTATCTTCACAATATTTATGACTGCATTTTAGAAAAAGAACACATACAATTCGAGCTCTGAGGATGGTATTAAATTACACTAAAACGTTGGCAATGAATTAAATGTAGTGTTTGTTTTATTTCTTGGTCTTTATCCCACTAAAAAAATCCACTCAAATAAATAGAGTTTTCTTCATTTCACACCACCACATTTATTTAAAATTGGTTTTTGCCGTATCCCACCCGCTCGTTGGCTTTTTCATATGAAATATTCAGAAAGTAGAAATGCGAAACAAAATAGGTAACTTGCAAGCCGATGTATTCATAAAAAAACTGAATAATTCAGCTTCAGTACCGGTTACAGTTCCCTCTTTTTCCGGGCTATTCACTATTTAATGAAGCTCGAAATATATCGACAACCGCACGGACAATATCGCATAGGAGCCCCCATGAAAAATTTATGCAGGAAGAGAAACCTAATCTCCTTAATAAAAATCTTTGTTTTTTGCCCCTATACTATATTTTTGTAAAGAAAATTGGGGTGCCAGAATAAACACAGCCCCAAACTTAATGCGTATGTATTATGTCGTAGATTTATTGTAAAATCAGACATATTATAATATGCCTATACACGGTTATTCACGGTAGATAAATATTTTATAAAATTATCAATTTTCTGATATCAGCATCATCTACTCGCAAGCCGTCGCGTCGGAGGGATGGAATTGGGGTAAATTACAAATTCTAGTTTTCTAAAATAGAAACACGTCATTTTGACAGCCTGAAACTAGGAAGGTAGTTACTTTATATAATTATTAATTTTCTGATACCAGTGGCATCCACTCGCAAGCCGTCATAGGGGTGGAAATTGGAGTACATTGACTATTAGGTATCTCTAAAATGGAAACCCGTCGGAAACAGGTTGAAATTCGGTAGGTAATTACTTTATAAAATTATCAATTTTCTGATACCTGCGTCACCCACTCGCAAGCCGTCGGAGGGGTGGAAACTGGGGTAAATTACAAATTCTATATTTCTAAAATGGAAACCCGTCATTTTAACAAGCTGGAACTCGGTAGATAAATATTTTATAAAATTATCAATTTTCTGTTATCTGGCATCCACTCGCAAGCCGTCGGAGGTGGAAATAGGAGTAAATTGAATATTAGCACAGAAAATATATATTCTGTGATATTAGGTATCTCTAAAATGGGAACCCCTTATTTTAACAGGCTGAAACTTGGTAGGTTACTACTTTATAAAATTCTCAACTTTCTGATACCAGTGGCATCCACTTGCAAGCTGTCAGAGGGGTGGATATTGGGGTAAATTGAATATTTGTGACGGCTTGCGAGTGGACGCAACTCAGAAAACTGATAATTATATAAAGTAACAATCTACCGAGTTTTTGTCTGTTAAAATGACGCTTCTATTTTAGAAATATCGAATCTGTAATTTACTCCAATTTCCACCCCTCCGACGGCTTGCGAGTGGATACCACTGGTATCAGAAAATTGATAATTTTATTAAGTATTTATCTACCGAGTTTCAGCCTGTTAAACTGACGGGTTTTCATTTTAGATATATGGAATTTTTAATTTACACCAATTTCCACCCCGGTGTCGGCTTGCGAGTGGATGCCACTGGCTGACTTCAAAGATTTTCATAAAATTGTGTTTTGTCAGGCCCTCATGCTGCACGAACTATAAGTGTATTGTTTCATTGTTTGAGTTCCAGCTTTAACCAAGTTTAACATGCAAATTTCTGATGCCTTAATTTTTTCTTATTTAGTTTTCTTCACAATTAATATTCGTTATCATATTACGTTCAAATTGAGAAAACTGCTGACATAAATGTTTTATTTATATAAGATATTGTCTAAATGTTTACTGTGTTCTATCTCTACGAACGTCTATGATCATTCGGGTGTTTCCGTAGAGCCTGGCTGCTATCTTTGGCTGCTGTCTTCACACCGGTATTTTTGTGTAGGCATCATTATTATTAATTATTGGTGGTTAATAGAGGGAATAAGGCCAAAATTTAAAGAAAATACAACAATTTTGTTTTTGTCAACGTTTGATCACTTTGATCTTCAGGACAATGAAAAAACTGACATTTTCAGTAGGTTTTCTTCATTGGCGTTTACATGTATAATAACATAATTTATAGAATAACCACACACATAAATATGAAGAGTACATTAAAAAAATTGTAATTGAATTATAATATACTTCATTCTAACAATAAGATTAAGAAGTGGCCGGCATATTACAATGCGCTTTAAATTATCAGTCAAATCAAATTGTAACATTCTCGATGTTTTGTATCGTATTGCAATACCTCCAGTCATATTCAAAAAGCCTAGGCATATTTACAATACCTATATCTGATTTTACAATAAGCCTACGACATATATAAAATATGGTATGAAACCGTGACATGTTTTACCAATGTTCGATTTGCGTTCGGCTTCCGAAGTTCTAAAAGAGAGTGCGTCATGACGCATAAAAATAATTTATATCTCAATTACGAGATTTAATAAACAAATACTAGTTAGTACGAAAACATATTTGCCTACGGGCGTGTTTATTTTTTTCGGAACGTACCATAAATATTGTCAAATAATTTATAATTTTACAACTCCGCCCGAGATACGGCAAGAAGTCGTTAAGGTTCTGCATCACAGGAAAAGTTACTTACGCCTCTGCTTCGTTCAGGACCGGGTTTAAGGGTTGGATACGTTCGTCAATATTTTTGTACTTAAGTACTTACGTGATTAAAATTAAAAGTTTTTAAACTGCTAAAACAGGACCTGTTACTAAAGAACAATCCAGGACATTTTGAAATATTAATATTTGAAGCTCATACTGAAACTATATTTTCCATTTACTATTTGTTAATTAAATACTTAATTATTTAATATTTAACAACTCATTTGTTTAAATTTTTTGATTAACATGTTATTTATATAGATATTAGATATATATTTATATAGGGTGATTCAGGACTTATCCGAAAAAAAATTGGAAATGTTCAACATACATGTACAAATATGGTAATGCAAACAAATATAAATATACGCATTCTGAAAACGATTTAAAAATATTTAATTGCACGCCGCTGGAATCTGATCTGCTGTAATGGAGTGGCAATGCAAACTGACGATGTCATATGTCGGAAGAAAAAAACCTCTGTAATTAAACCGAGACCGGCGTAAAAAAGATTTGTAGCATTTTTACTTTTAAATAAAATTAAAGATAGATCTGACCAAAGTTTAAAATGAATAAAATTTTGTTAATACTAATTTTGAAAATTTGCGGTACTTGATCACTATGAGAAACATTAGCCCGTACCTTATTACAAAAACTGTTCGAAATTTTGTCCCTCGTACTTTGCCGCACTAAAGTGAATGTTTCTCCTGGTTGCTGTTCTTGTAAACGTGCACAGTACATCTCATCTTTTAAATGGCCCCACTAAAAGAAGTCAAGAGGGTTTAAATCGGGAGACCGCAGACGCCATGCTACCGGTCCTCTCCGATCAATCCACCGTACTATGTGCGCTTGATGGGAATAACCTCGAATATTTAGCCGAAAGTGAGGAGGTCATGGAAAAACCACATGCGTTGTCGGACAGCTAGAGGTACATTTTCAAGAACAGCGGGCAAGTCATTGCGAAGAAATTCGAGATATTGTAAACCATCCATACAAATGGGCAATACGAACGGTCCACTTAGGCGCTCATCAACAACTCCTGCCCAAAGATTCAGTAAAAAACGGTGTTGGAAGTGGTCTCGTTTAATTGCGTGTGGATTTTCTAGCTCCCAGACGTTTGTACTATGAATGTTTTTTATTGCATTGCGAGTAAATAAAGCTTCATTTGCAAGTAGTCCATCAGCAGTAAATTGGGGATTTTCAGCATTGTACTGTAACAACCACTCACAAAACCTAACTTGAATGATGCGCTGGTAACAGTTCTCGAACATGCCAAATATAATATGGGTATAACAGCTTCGTGTAGTAAGTGGCACACTGTTGATTGGGACACTCCAGGCACCTGTCTAGCAATCTGCCTTGTACTTATTTGCGGATTTTCAAGGACCACATTCAATACTTGTTCTTCAGCTGCTAAAATACGTTTTGGTCAACCGGAGCCACCATCTTCTCCACGATTTGGACGTAAATTGCCAGTATCACGTCTACGTTGCACCACTGCCGTAAAAGTTTTATGATTTGGCGTGTATCGATCGGGAAATCAATGCATCCAAGCGCGAAGCTGCCAATGCATTTTGTCTATCTTCAGCACATCGCTGTACACGAGCCATTTTAAAAATTTTAAAGATTAACAGCATATCCCCACTCCAACCCTATTCGCCAATCAGGCGTGTTGACACGCGATCCAAGCGGAAAAACTTGTTTACTTTTTTAGTATATCAGATGTCGTTGAAGTACAGTTGCCCAGCTACGTACTTCTTTCAAATGTTAGAACTTTAAACCTTTTTTACGCTAAATCTATTAGACTTATTATAATTTTTTTGGTGATATTGACTTCTTATCTAAGGGTGTACATATATTCAAAGTTTTCTGAATAGCAATGACCCTGTATAGATTTATATATATAGATACTTTAATGAAATTTGGTTCAGAAGGAGTTGTGGAATTAATATAATAAAATATAAGCTTAAGTTTATCTATTTATCAACGACTTTCCTATCTACTAGATACAGCTAAAATTCCAAAACTAGTTGTTCTCTGAAGGTTACAAAATATAGCTAAGTGGGTGATATTCAGCTATTAAAAGTACAGGCACTGCAATTAAAATAATAATATCTCTACCCCTCATTCTAATCACAGGGATTAGCCCAGAAGTCGGAGACCTGTGCGGGAGAGGGGGCGGCATATTATTATTAAGCAGGCCGCATTTGCGCCCAGGAACGACTTACGTTGGTAGGCCCTAACCACTATTCATTGCAGGAATGAGGGAAACCTGGAAAACCTCATTAATTAGGGGGGTGGTCAAATATCAACCGGCATCAATCTCTCACATTGACCCAAGCTAACATTATTCCACCCTACCATACCCACAGAGAGGGTGCCAATCCTCTCCACGAATATAGCTTATATACGGTCTACCGGCAGCTGGGCTCGAACCAACTCCGTCTAGTCACCTCGATTCAAGTACTAACGCCTTAAACCGCGCGACCACTGACCGATGGATGGATGATAAAAGGAAATCAACTTCAATGAAGTACGTTACTAGAAGGTTTGAACATTCCTATATTGTATATAAACATTTTTTTTTGCTCTACTCTACTAATGTTATTTGTTATGTTCTGTGCAACGTTTTAATTTTGCTGATTGAAATAAATCTTTCGTTTTCATCACGCATTTTTTATTTTGTTGTTTCACAATATTGCTAAATCCGGCTCTGGTTTCGTTTAGAGACAATTTTAGAACGAATGTTTACGGTTTACGCGTTTGAAGGCAAGACGAAATTGTTTTCAAACCGCGATTTTAATGGGTAATTTGTTACATGTGGCTCTTAATGTTCCAACCAGGATGTGGCCAACAAAAAACTTTCGTAAATTACCCGCAAATGAGTGATATTTATGTTTTTCGCTGATGTTTCCATAGATTTGTCGCAGCTTTGGCGCACACTGAGTGTTATAGTAAATGTAGGTCTGTTATATAAGCCATCGTCTCTAAACTTTAAGACTCGTTTACGCGGGTTTAGTGAACATACAGTTACTGGAGCTGGATGAAAAATGTTACAAGTCAGTAACTTTGCCAGTGACTGCTCACACGTGTGTTTCGTATTGGTAAATCAGTTTCAAAGTAAAATGTGATGTGTAAAAATGGATCGAATCGAATGCCGCTTGAAAATCTACTGTAGACATTTCGTCTATCATTTTTAATAACCCTACCTGCTGTGCTGGTCTTTTTATCTTGAGCTATCCATGTTCCATAGGCACTCATGTTCTCTGTACAATTCCACGAAACGTTGTGCTTTCATCCTACTTTGACATTTTAAAGATCTGAAACTTATGTACTTAGAACTGTATAAATACACAAATATATACCGTAGACGTTTTCACGAGAAGATAGCAGCAGACTTGTAGACTGGCTTTGACACATTCCATTCAATAATTCCATGGTGGGAGAAAGCTAGTGGGCAATTAAGTTGAACTGCTCTCTACTTACTTGACTGGTTTCATTTACTGGCGCTAGTACTCTACTAACCACTGGAAACTATGCAATTCGAGGATTCAGAAGCTAGCTACTTGCTCCATCAAGTCATCTATTTACTGAACCCGTGTAAACGAGCTTTTAAGGCCAACCCTATCTTAATTTCCTATGTTACCGTCTCGTTTGAGCCAAGTCGTATTGGTGTAGGTACTGTAGGTATATCATATAATGTCGCATCAGAAGTGTGTTCTTAAAACTTATATTTGGTACTTTAGTTCAGTGCTAAGTACCAGACAGTTTTATTATCGAAACACAAAACACATAGGTTCCAAATGATCATACCTAACCATAACTGTTTTTTTGTTGATCATCACAAAAGTGATAATTGGATTGGTTAAGTCAAAAATCATTGTGTAATTTAGGCTCTACAAAATTTCGAAAAGTTTAAAGTATACGTATATTTTATTTAAATGAAGACTGCTCTTACTGATCTTTCCTTGTCCGTATGCCCCTATATCCGAGTTCCAAAATAGTGGAGTGATTCAGTTATACACTTAAATGAGTACGGGGGGTGACGATTTCAGGGGGCAAGAGTCCATAGGCGTGCAAGTTGAGAAGGGTTCAAAGAATATAAAAATAAGTTAACGTTGAGTGAACTTAATAACTTTTTTAAAAGGTACCGTCCGTAAAATGCCGCCCTTTTAGACAGCGATGGATGCGCACTCCACAGATATCACACTTTAACACATAATACACTCAACTATTTACATACACTCTATTCACTACTGGTTACTAGCACTGTCACTATAAGAGTCACACATTAACACTAATCGTCGGCTATTATAGGATGCATGATCCAATACAATCACAGCACCAGATTCCATTTGTGGCAAAACAGTGCCACACTTTTGTCATCGTATGGCCTTCATTTCTCCATGTTTCATCAGTATAATATATTCTTCAGTTAAAATTTCATCCATCTAATATTTGTCTTAAATGGTTTCTTTGCCATATCACTATCTCGCCTTATTCCGTCGACATACTATTTTTATAAAGCGTAGGTATATTTATGTCATGCATAATTCACAAAAACACCCTTCTAAATATTCTAGGCATAGTTTCACTCTGTGAGATACCAACCTGATTTTTTCTATTGTCGGAAGCTGATTTTGATAATACCATCCATGAATTGTCCTACTAATCGCGTATTTTGTGTCATCATCAACCTCTATCTTTTTCCTTCCACTGGTAAGTTTCTAAAGCTGGTCATTTTTTTTCATACCAACTTTCCTACTAAATATACGCTGTAGCTGGACAATAGAATACGCACCTGGATTTGTAACATCTACTTGAAAGAAATCCTGTATATTAATATTTTCCAAGGACACCCCTGTACTCAATTTTATGGAAATATTTTTTAAAAATGATGGCATTATTATAAATAAGTGTGTTCCTTTCTTTACCAGACGCCCTGTACTTATAATGTACAGCAAAAGAGGATAATTGTTTAGAAAAATGTTACATCATATCCATCCGTCAAAAAACATTTAAGTGGTTTCTTTCGTCTGAACAATCACTGACTGTTTTATTTATGCGAGAATTATGTTTATATCCTCTGAAACATTGGAAAACGAAGCCCTCAATCGATATCGAACACCATGTGCAGTCCAAATCCCCGTTTACTTACAGTTTGCGCTCACGCGAGTGTATATTCTTGTTCACCGTGGAACTGCCTTCATCCGATTCAGAGAAGATGCTGCTCGCATTCACGGAATAATCTGATTCCGCACTGCAATCTACAACGGAGATTGTCAAAACGTCTAGCGAAAGGAAATTACGTCGTTTGATTTCCCACTTCCATACAATAACCGATGCCGAATTTCCAGATATATTATTGTATTTCTTCTATACTTCGAGAGCAGCAAAACGTTTTGCCTTTACGAGCGTTAGATGATACATGAAATCAAAGGTGGAACATATTTGCTACTTTCTGGATTTTAAAGTACAGAACTTCTAAAAAACATGATATGACGTACCTATTGCAGTTTAGGTGTTAAATATTTTTCTACAAACGTCAGTAAAAGTTTAATTTTTAGAGCAGAATGTCATTTTAAGGCACTGTTGATAAGAGTAATTTACTTTTAACACTGGTGCGAAAATAAACAATTAAGAAAATTTAAATCAAAGAAATGTTATTTACTTAATGAAATGTGCAGTTAGAGAAACTACAATTGAATAAGTAATTCCATGGCCAATCTCATTAGTAGTTGTAGTTTAATTATTTATGTGAGAGCAATGTTATCCGGCGAAGTTTTTGACATGATCCAAATGTATTAAATCACTTGATTGGTGGACTTCTCCTTATCATACCGTAAGAAAACTGGGTCTGTACTTACATAAATACTGCTTCACCGAACACACATGACTAATTCCATCACTGTCAGCAACAGTAAAACGTCGAGCCTCTACTGTCTTACATGGTTGGATAGTAATAAGCAATACGCTTCCTTCTTCCTTTAGGTCATGTAAAGGTAAGTCACACCATTCACATCTTCTACAAGAGCCAAAGATACAGCAAATGGCTACCACCTTCAAAAATAAATACATTATGTCCGGTGCATCTGTGAAAAACTGAATACATATACCTTCTTGGCTACATCATTCTTGCTCTGCTTCACAAATGATTACTAAATCAATTCCTTTGTTTATCCTTAACATACTTTACAATTTCGAATGGATAGCCCACATAGTCGACACCATAGACTTATAAGCATGGTCGACACCTTGTACTGCTCCAACATTTTTTGAAGGTAAGCAAGCACAACTCGTTCACCTGTACCTGTTACCTTTTGCTCTTTCATCCATTTGATGAACCTGTCGTATTCTTTTCCGTTTCCCGATTTTTGCGGTATTAATCTTGGGATTCTTACTATTTAAGTAATGCTCGAAATCAGTGTTTTATAGCAGCTTTTGAATGATTTTTGTCTCGATCTGTAGTCTCGACCAAAAATTCACATTCTCACACACCATTATAAAAGAACACTGATTTTGCGCACTTAATATAAAAATAACTATTTAGTACGCGGTGTAGAACTAACTACATCTATCGGCCGTTCGCTACTCCATGCCGGACTGAAAATGTCACAGACACGAAGCGTTCTACATGCAGTAGACACCATTGAAAGCTGTCGACCTTTATCGCGATCGGCGAGAAACGATATTTTGCAAACACGGAATTCCAGGAAACAACTACTCTGCGGGCTAATGCCCCGACCAGCATTGAATTACACCTGGAAAACCTATAGCAACAGCTAGAGTCATTCGTCAGACGTCCACCAGACATATACCGGTTTCGAGCTTATTTCCTGGAATTCCGTGTTTGCAAAATATCGTTTCTCGCCGATCGCGATAAAGGTCGACAGCTTTCAATGGTGTCTACTGCATGTAGAACGCTTCGTGTCTGTGACATTTTCAGTCCGGCATGGAGTAGCGAACGACCGATAGATGTAGTTAGTTCTACACCGCGTACTCATGGTCCCTTCTGTCGGGTTAGACAGACGAAAGCAGCTAGGATTATTCGTCGGATACCTCACCTATGGCATACTGATGAGAGCTAATAAGCTCGAAACCGGTATATGTTTGGTGGACGTCTGACGAATGACTCTAGCTGTTGCTATAGGTTTTCCAGGTGTAATTCAATGCTGGTCGGGGCACTAGCCCGCAGAGTAGTTGTTTCCTGGAATTCCGTGTTTGCAAAATAACTATTTAGTTACATTTTTGTCGATATAAGCGTTTTCAGTGTTGCCCGTGCCTATACCTACTGGATTACCCACCCAAAACTAACTTTCATGAAATTCTGTCCCATCAGCACTTTTTTTTTCGCCAACTTTGTCCTTCCTGGTCCGCAGTGGGAAGTTCATGAATTATGAACCAAGAATTACACATTTCCCATTCCCGATCGTCAAAGCCTTCCGGGAATAGGAACAGCCTGCGGTACAGCACTACACACACCGAATTTGAGGCCGGAATCGATACCTAGAATCCGCATCTGCGGAGGAACAGCCGAGGGCTGGCCGTCCGAGCATAATTGTTTAATAAACTATACTATGCGATAAGCGTTATTGCAATAAAAGGGAAGTTATTTACGGCCGCTGGGTTCCTAATTAGCGAATATACTATCCGAAATCGATTAGTAGAGATCGTTAGATTAGTTAACGATGCCTCGTAACGTAACCAGCAGAATAGGAACAGATTTCATAGAATGCTGTTCGTCATTATGGAGAAGAATGCAGGCATATCTTTACTGATAATTCTAATGAGGTCAATATTTACAAGACGGTATCTCGTGGCTAATGTTGTTTCAACGTAGGGTTACTAGACGTTCGGATTTTTTGCGGACATCTCCTGAGTTTTAGACACGTTTTTAACAATGTCCGAATATTTTTTACAATTATGAGTTCGGCATAGCAATGTTACCATTTATAACGCAGAATAGTGTGGCAATTAGGTTCCCGAAATTTGTCAATGAAAAAACTAGCAAATTAAATTTCGGCAAAATTTTATTATCGACAGTAGGGTAGTTAGGCCGATCCTGGATCACCCCCCACCACTTTGTGGAGGTAATTAGCATTTACAATTGATATGGTAATTAGCAATTACAATTGTTATGGTAATTATAATGTGTGTACATATGTATGTGTGTATTAGCATTCATTACCCTATGTGTAATTGTACAATACATGTATGAAGTAACGCTTAAATGGTGTTGCATTGGAGTTGTTTTGGAGTTGTTTTGGAGTTGAATTGGAGTTGAATTGGAGTTGTATTGCAGCTGTAATGTATGTATGTATTATCATGCATTACCCCTATGTGCATTTGTAAAGTACATGTATGGTGTAGTGCATGCAATTGCGCTTAAATGCTGTTACAATTGCATTCATATATATATGATATGTATATATTTTATATTGCGCAGGTGGGGCGATAATAAACTTCTAATTACAACTGTATATATAGGTAATTAGATGTGTGTACATATTAATACAGTTAGCATTGTGGGATTATTGTTGCTCCTGGTTATACCTTTAGAAGTTGAATGTTAAAACAGCGTGGTGATGGTCAGACTATATACCATATGCCGTAACCGCGGCGCAAGCCCCTCCCTAATCCGCTATAATAAAACGGGGTGAGCGAGTATGTTGATATTCTGTTTCTATAAGCTCAGGGCTTAGTGTGGTGGTGTAACTATGTCTTTGTGTGTGGTAAGAGTTTTACTCGAAGTGGTAGTTTACGTCGTCATGAGAAGAGTCTTGTAAACGTGTGAATGATGGTGGACCCGAAACGAAGCGTGCAAAGTTACATACGGATCCTCAAACGTCTAATACTCGTTTGATCACTTGTTGTAATAGGGAAATACCAGCAAATCAAATCCATGCACATCGAAGAACATTGGAGCATAGAACAATGTCCTGTACACATAAGTGCGACGGTGTACAAATAATTAATACTGCGTTTCAGTGTAGAATAATAAGTTACAGGGTGCATAGTGAAAGTAAACATACTGATTTTAGTGAATTTTTCGAACATGTAAAAGCTAAAATAATGAGTTTGCTGGTTAGTGCTGTGGGTGTACATAAATCGATAAAAGTGAATATGGAAACATTTGCTAGATATGCGTTACAAACCCATGATACAACAGATGTGAAATCATTCAATAGCTGCAATAGGATTATCGACGAATCCATCAACCTGGATGATATAATCAAGGATTTTATAGATTCGATGATGTCCCAAACAACGGAATTTAATGAGAAGGATTCTGGTATGTATTAATTGAAAAAAAAAAGATATGATTGTTAATGTATATATATTTATATTGTTACAGGGTGGGCTATTGTGGAAATTCTATATGTTGAAGTCAATGTGAACAAGAACAGTCCTCTTTGTGGTTCCTCGTATATCAAGCTACCAAAGTTTATCGAAAATAAAAAGGCTGTGATAAACATAAAACCAGGATGAATTCTGTTTCGCATGGTCGGTAACATCAGCATTATGCCAACCCACAGGCCCAGTTCATGAGATGTTATCTTACCCGCATTTTTCAAATGTTTTAAATTTAGTAGGTATGAATTTTCCAGTAAAGCTAAAGATATTACAAAATTCGAATCATTGAATGATATATCGGTTAATATATATGGTTTAGAGACTGTATTCGAAAAAATAAATTCAAATATGAAATAGTTGGGCCATTACGTTATGCACCAAAAAATTGAGATATCATGTGAATTTATTGCTTATTACACAAGATTGTGAACGAAATCATCATTGTAATCAAGAATGTGTGAAAAGTCATTATTGTTATATTAGGGATTTATCGAAATTGGTTTCCAGTCAAATTTCACAACATGGGCATAAGAAATACATATGTGACGGTTGTTTATTATATTTCGGTAGTGAGAGATTGTTATTGCAACATCAGACCAGGACTGCAACCACATATACACAACCACACCTAGTTTGAAACTTCGCGTTGATAAATTTGGAAAAAGTGTTCCTGAAAACATTTTAAAATTTGAAAATTTTGAGAAACAAATGAAAGTACCTTTGTAGTGTATGCAGACTTTGAATCTGTTTTGAAGCCTATTGATATGTGAACCCAACCCCAACAATCATATACCTGTAAAACATATCTTCACGAACCCTTTTCATTCGCGTATTTCATAAAGTGTTCATTTGATGATTCACTGTCGAAGCTAGTGTTCTAGAGGGTGACGCTGCAAAAACATTCATTGAACGTTTAGAATCGGATTTAACCCAAATTTACAACAATCATTTAAAACACGTTGTACCAATGCATCCGTTATCTAAAGAGGATGAGCAAGAGGTTAAT
Source organism: Monochamus saltuarius (assembly GCA_025584915.1). NCBI lineage: Eukaryota > Metazoa > Arthropoda > Insecta > Coleoptera > Cerambycidae > Monochamus > Monochamus saltuarius. The sequence continues at coordinate 10,477,104 of CM046722.1, forward strand.
AATGCTACAATATGTATATGTGAAAAACCTTGAAACAGGACAAATTAGGTGCATCGATCATTGTCACCTATTGGGCGAGATGCGCTCGATCACCCACACCGTATGTAATCTAAATTATAAGATACCTAATTTTATTCCGATTATATTACACAATAATCAAAATTACGACGCGCATTTGTTTTTGCGTGAGTTATGCTCAAATAAAGTAAAAGTCGATGTGATAGCGCAAAGCAAAGAAAAATATATATCATTTACAAAGCATCTTTATATGCACGACTACATTGGTAGAGACGGTAAAAAGAAAAAAGTTTATTTAAAAAATGAGATTCATAGATAGCTTTAAGTTTTTATCCACATCTTTAGAAAATTTGGGAGCTAATTTAAGTGATAACCAATTTAATGAGACTAGAAAATATTTTCCAGATAATGATAAATTCCATTTAATTAGACAAAAAGGTGTTTTCCCATATAGTTTTATAACAAACATGGATAAATTAAAAATACTAGTTTACCAACAAAACAAGAATTCTATGATAAATTAAATGAAGAACACATAACTGATTCGGATTATGAAGAGCGCGGAAAACGTGGGATATTTTAATTGTCAAAATTTAGGTGATTATTCCGATATTTATTTAAAATCTGACGTGCTTATATTGTGTGATGTGTTTGAAAATTTCAGAAAAATTTCCTGGATAAATATAAGTTAGATCCTGCGCAATATTATACAATTCCCGGACTTTCTTTTGATGCAATGCTTCGTTTAACTAAAATAGAACTAGAATTTTAACAGATATCACAATGATTCAGTTCTTCAAAAGAGGTATAAGAGGTGGTTTAAGTACATGTACAGGAGACAACATACTGCTAATAATATTTTCTACCCAATTATAACCCGAATGAGCGCACCTCCTTTATCACATATCTAGATGCGACAAACTTATACGGATTTTCGATGGCAAAACACCTACCATTAGGCTCATTTGTGGCTAACAGATAGTGAAATTTCAAAATTTGATGTTATGAATATTCCCGATGATGGTTTATTTGGCTATGCGTTAGAAGTGGATATTGATTACCCGAAAGAATTACATGATACTCACACAGACATGCCATTTTTAGCTGAAAGCATGGTTCCACCAATTCAAAATCAAAAACACCAAAATTAATCGCGAATTTGTATAATAAACGAAATTATGTAATACATTTTGTAAATTTGAAACAGGCAATAAAAATGGTTTAAAACTAATAAAAATACACCGCATAATTAAGTTCAAACAAAGTCCATGGTTGAAAGTTTATATAGATCTTAATACTGAAATGAGAAATGCCGCAACAAATAAATTTGAAAAAGATTTTTATAAATTACTAATCAATGCGATATTTGGTAAAACTATGGAGAATGTTGATACTAGAAAAGATATTAAATTAGTAACCCACTGGGAAAAAAGGAAAAACTATGGAGTGCAAATGCCCTTATTTCAAGACCAAATTTCAAAACGTGTACAGTTTTTGGTGAATATTTTTAAGATATTCATATTAGTAAAGTAAGAGTTCGATATAACAGGCCAATATATTTGGGTTTTACAGTGTTGGAATTATCAAAAACTGTGTTATATGATTTTTTCTATGATACAATAAAGAGAAACTTTGGTCGCGATGCATCGTTACTTTACACCGATACAGATTCATTAATACTCAGAATTTACACAGAAAATTTTTATGAATTCATAAAATCAAATATAGATAAGTTTGACACATCTAATTATAATCAGAATAATAAATTTGATATCCCTAAAACCCCATCACGATTAGGTCGATTCAAAGACGAATGCCCCGATGACCCAATAATAAGCTTCTATGGAACGGGCGCTAAGGCTTATTACGTAAGATCTGTTAATAGTGAATTAAAAAAAGCTAAAGGTGTAAAGAAATCCGTTGTAAAGAATTCTTTGACGGAGGGCGATTATAAAAAAATCTTAGACGATGGTGGGCTAATATTTAGGAAGATGAATTCTTTTCGAAGTGAACTACATAATATGTATACGGAGATGAGAAACAAGGTAGCGCTTTCACATTTTGATGATAAGCGTTTCCTAATTCCCAACACATATGAGACACTTGCATGGGGCCATAGTGATATAGACTATTATCAAACAAATCATATAGAAAATTTCAAATGTTTCATATCAACGCTAAATCAAGCAATGGGCATCAATGCCGATAACAATCTACGTATGTTAATAGACGCTATAGAAGAAATGCGCTAAGTTTAACAACTGGAATCAATAACGGTAAAATAATAATACATGGTGTATAAAATATTTTAACGAATAACTGGAAAATACCACCTATTAAAATAAAACATAACAGGGTGTGTCATAAAATAGTAATAATAGTGTATTGTTTGTAGAAATTTAATATGTAGATATTCTAATATTTATGTATAGAAATAATGACACTTATGTATTCCATATATTTAATGTAATATATGTATATTTATATTTTAAAATAATGTGATTTTTATAGAAATTTCTAATTTTCTATTCCATTATTTATGTATAGAAATAATAATAATATTGTTTGATATATGTATCACATATTAAAAAATAATTTCGTAATATATTTCGTTTTATTTTAAAAGGTAGGTCTTCTATATACCACTAAGTTCAACTTTTCTATGAGGGTTAAGCGGGTCATAAAACACCTGCTCTATACCTGTTTTCAAAAAAGGGCCGTGGCTCTTGTATTACGAATGGGATGTAATAGTTCGTATTCATTATACGGGCGAGTTTATTAAAATATTGGGTTAGATGGACTGGAATTTATGTACAAATACGCCCATATTGAAAACAATTTTACTGTTTCTATTCATAGATACTAAAGATGCTTACTCTGCTTTAATATTATATTCTTGGATGTTTTAAATATAAAATATATTTTTTGTGTATTATATTGTAAAAGAAGAAATTTATATGTGGCGTTATTGTATTATTGTGAGGAAAGAATTGATATATGATACATATGTGAGTTGGTGTTCCTCATTTACACAATTTGGGAACATAGGTCAATCCGATTAGTCATATAGTTTCATCAAATGTCTTTTTTAAAGACACCATACACAATCATTTCATAGTTTTTAAGAAACTAAATAAAAAGAAGGTAACAATTTTACACACGCTTCATACAGCATTTCATAAAATATTACACATCATTTATAAAACATTTAAAATGTGTATTTAAATCACATATTTTAAATTTCCGAAATATAATGTTTCAAAACAGACACATGCTGTTATTTATTCACATATGTATAGTTTAAAGGATTTAAAACTATATTTCATACTATAATTTAATACGCATTTAAATCACAATATTTTTAAATTGTCGAAATAGTGTTTTAGAATAGACACACGGGGTCGCGCATATGTATAATTTAGATAATTTGTGTGATTTAATACGGTGTTTCAAATTATTCACACTAACAATTGCATATATATTATAATTGAATTTAACAAAATATGGCTAATTCCCTGTTAGTTATGGTGATAGCTTTCATGGTGGTGTCTCAGACATGCGCACTATCATGGAATGCAATCATAAGGGTTGAAATTCACTGCAAGATCTGAATATGTGGAAGGGGGTCCAGAAAGTTACAAAAGCTGAAGCGGAGTCAAATCCTCATTCATTTTCGTGAATAGTGGTTGCGTCTAGTTCTACATGGTTTAGTGTCTCCTATGGATATAATGGATGTAAAGCAGCGCTGCAATGCAACACCATTTAAGCGCAATTGCATGCAATTGTACAGTACATATACTGTACAATTGCACATAGGGTAATGAACGTTAATACATACATACATTACAGTTGCAATACAACTCCAGTGCAACTCCATTTAAGCGCAATTGTATGCATTACTTCATATATGTACTGTACAATTGCATACGCAATTGCATACACTACTCCATACATGTACTGTACAATTACAATTGTTATGGTATTGAATGCTAATACACACACACATACATATGTACACACAATATAATTACCATAACAATTGTAATTGTACAGTACATGTATGGAGTAGTGTATGCAATTGCGTATGCAATTGTACAGTACATATATGAAGTAATGCATACAATTGCGCTTAAATGGAGTTGCACTGGAGTTGTATTGCAACTGTAATGTATGTATGTATTAACGTTCATTACCCTATGTGCAATTGTACAGTATATGTACTGTACAATTGCATGCAATTGCGCTTAAATGGTGTTGCATTGCAGCGCTGCTTTACATCCATTATATCCATAGGAGACACTAAACCATGTAGAACTAGACGCAACCACTATTCACGAAAATGAATGAGGATTTGACTCCGCTTCAGCTTTTGTAACTTTCTGGACCCCCTTCCACATATTCAGATCTTGCAGTGAATTTCAACCCTTATGATTGCATTCCATGATAGTGCGCATGTCTGAGACACCACCATGAAAGCTATCACCATAACTAACAGGGAATTAGCCATATTTTGTTAAATTCAATTATAATATATATGCAATTGTTAGTGTGAATAATTTGAAACACCGTATTAAATCACACAAATTATCTAAATTATACATATGCGCGACACCCGTGTGTCTATTCTAAAACACTATTTCGACAATTTAAAAATATTGTGATTTAAATGCGTATTAAATTATAGTATGAAATATAGTTTTAAATCCTTTAAACTATACATATGTGAATAAATAACAGCATGTGTCTGTTTTGAAACATTATATTTCGGAAATTTAAAATATGTGATTTAAATACACATTTTAAATGTTTTATAAATGATGTGTAATATTTTTTATGAAATGCTGTATGAAGCGTGTGTGTAAAATTGTTACCTTCTTTTTTTTCGTTTCTTAAAAACTATGAAATGTTTGTGTATGGTGTCAATAAAAAAGACATTGCATGAAACAATATGACTAATGGGCTTGCTCTATGTTCCCAAATGGTGTAAATGAGGAACACCAACTCACATATGTATCATATATCAATTCTTTCCTCACAATAATACAATAACGCCACATATAAATTTCTTCTTTTACAATATAATACACAAAAAATATATTTTATATTTAAAACATCCAAGAATATAATATTAAAGCAGAGTAAGCATCTTTAGTATCTATGAATAGAAACAGTAAAATTGTTTTCAATATGGGCGTATTTGTACATAAATTCCAGTCCATCTAACCCAATATTTTAATAAACTCGCCCGTATAATGAATACGAACTATTACATCCCATTCGTAATACAAGAGCCACGGCCCTTTTTTTTGAAAACAGGTATAGGAGCAGGTGTTTTTTTATGACCCGCTTAACCCTCATAGAAAAGTTGAACTTAGTGGTATATAGAAGACCTACCTTTTAAAATAAAACGAAATATATTACGAAATTATTTTTTAATATGTGATACATATATCAAACAATATTATTATTATTTCTATACATAAATAATGGAATAGAAAATTAGAAATTTCTATAAAAATCACATTATTTTAAAATATAAATATACATATATTACATTTAAATATATGGAATACATAAGTGTCATTATTTCTATACATAAATATTAGAATATCTACATATTAAATTTCTACAAACAATACACTATTATTACTATTTTATGACACACCCTGTTATGTTTTATTTTTAATAGGTGGTATTTTCCAGTTATTCGTTAAAATATTTTATACACCATGTATTATTATTTTACCGTTATTGATTCCAGTTGTTAAACTTAGCACATTTCTTCTATAGCGTCTATTAACATACGTAGATTGTTATCGGCATTGATGCCCATTGCTTGATTTAGCGTTGATATGAAACATTTGAAATTTTCTATATGATTTGTTTGATAATAGTCTATATCACTATGGCCCCATGCAAGTGTCTCATATGTGTTGGGAATTAGGAAACGCTTATCATCAAAATGTGAAAGCGCTACCTTGTTTCTCATCTCCGTATACATATTATGTAGTTCACTTCGAAAAGAATTCATCTTCCTAAATATTAGCCCACCATCGTCTAAGATTATTTTATAATAGCACTCCGTCAAAGAATTCTTTACAACGGATTTCTTTACACCTTTAGCTTTTTTTAATTCACTATTAACAGATCTTACGTAATAAGCCTTAGCGCCCGTTCCATAGAAGCTTATTATTGGGTCATCGGGGCATTCGTCTTTGAATCGACCTAATCGTGATGGGGTTTTAGGATATCAAATTTATTATTCTGATTATAATTAGATGTGTCAAACTTATCTATATTTGATTTTATGAATTCATAAAAATTTTCTGTGTAAATTCTGAGTATTAGTGAATCTGTATCGGTGTAAAGTAACGATGCATCGCGACCAAAGTTTCTCTTTATTGTATCATAGAAAAAATCATATAACACAGTTTTTGATAATTCCAACACTGTAAAACCCAAATATATTGGCCTGTTATATCGAACTCTTACTTTACTCATATGAATCGCTGCAAAATCTTCACCAAAAACTGTACACGTTTTGAAATTTGGTCTTGAAATAAGGGCATTTGCACCCATAGTTTTTCCTTTTTTTTCCCAGTGGGTTACTAATTTAATATCTTTTCTAGTATCAACATTCTCCATAGTTTTACCAAATATCGCATTGATTAGTAATTTATAAAAATCTTTTTCAAATTTATTTGTTGCGGCATTTCTCATTTCAGTATTAAGATCTATATAAACTTTCAACCATGGACTTTGTTTGAACTTAATTATGCGGTGTATTTTTATTAGTTTTAAACCATTTTTTATTGCCTGTTTCAAATTTACAAAATGTATTACATAATTTCGTTTATTATACAAATTCGCGATTAATTTTGGTGTTTTTGATTTTGAATTGTGTGGAACCATGCTTTCAGCTAAAAATGGCATGTCTGTGTGAGTATCATGTAATTCTTTCGGGTAATCAATATCCACTTCTAACGCATAGCCAAATAAACCATCATCGGGAATATTCATAACATCAAATTTTGAAATTTCACTATCTGTTAGCCACACAAATGAGCCTAATGGTAGGTGTTTTGCCATCGAAAATCCGTATAAGTTTGTCGCATCTAGATATGTGATAAAGGAGGTGCGCTCATTCGGGTTATAATTGGGTAGAAAATATTATTAGCAGTATGTTGTCTCCTGTACATGTACTTAAACCACCTCTTATACCTCTTTGAAGAACTGAATCATTGTGATATCTGTTAAAAGTTCTAGTTCTATTTTAGTTAAACGAAGCATTGCATCAAAAGAAAGTCCGGGAATTGTATAATATTGCGCAGGATCTAACTTATATTTATCCAGGGAAATTTTTCTGAAATTTTCAAACACATCACACAATATAAGCACGTCAGATTTTAAATAAATATCGGAATAATCACCTAAATTTTGACAATTAAAAATATCCCACGTTTTCCGCGCTCTTTCATAATCCGAATCAGTTATGTGTTCTTCATTTAATTTATCATAGAATTCTTGTTTTGTTGGTAAACTAGTATTTTTAATTTATCCATGTTTGTTATAAAACTATATGGGAAAACACCTTTGTCTAATTAAATGGAATTTATCATTATCTGGAAAATATTTTCTAGTCTCATTAAATTGGTTATCACTTAAATTAGCTCCCAAATTTTCTAAAGATGTGGATAAAAACTTAAAGCTATCTATGAATCTCATTTTTAAATAAACTTTTTTCTTTTTACCATCTCTACCAATGTAGTCGTGCATATAAAGATGCTTTGTAAATGATATATATTTTTCTTTGCTTTGCGCTATCACATCGACTTTTTCTTTATTTGAGCATAACTCACGCAAAAACAAATGCGCGTCGTAATTTTGATTATTGTGTAATATAATCGGAATAAAATTAGGTATCTTATAATTTAGATTACATACGGTGTGGGTGATCGAGCGCATCTCGCCCAATAGGTGACAATGATCGATGCACCTAATTTGTCCTGTTTCAAAAGGTTTTTCACATATACCACATATTGTAGCATTATTAACCTCTTGCTCATCCTCTTTAGATAACGGATGCATTGGTACAACGTGTTTTAAATGATTGTTGTAAATTTGGGTTAAATCCGATTCTAAACGTTCAATGAATGTTTTTGCAGCGTCACCCCCTCTGTAGAACACTAGCTTCGACAGTGAATCATCAAATGAACACTTTATGAAATACGCGAATGAAAAGGGTTCGTGAAGATATGTTTTACAGGTATATGATTGTTGGGGGTTGGGTCTACACATATCAATAGGCTTCAAAACAGATTCAAAGTCTGCATACACTACAAAAGGTACTTTCATTTGTTTCTCAAAATTTTCAAATTTTAAAATGTTTTCAGGAACACTTTTTCCAAATTTATCAACGCGAAGTTTCAAACTAGGTGTGGTTGTGTATATGTGGTTGCAGTCCCTGGTCTGATGTTGCAATAACAATCTCTCACTACCGAAATATAATAAACAACCGTCACATATGTATTTCTTATGCCCATGTTGTGAAATTTGACTGGAAACCAATTTCGATAAATCCCTAATATAACAATAATGACTTTTCACACATTCTTGATTACAATGATGATTTCGTTCACAATCTTGTGTAATAAGCAATAAATTCACATGATATCTCAATTTTTTTGGTGCATAACGTAATGGCCCAACTATTTCATATTTGAATTTATTTTTTTCGAATACAGTCTCTAAACCATATACATTAACCGATATATCATTCAATGATTCGAATTTTGTAATATCTTTTAGCTTTACTGGAAAATTCATACCTACTAAATTTAAAACATTTGAAAAATGCGGGTAAGATGACATCTCATGAACTGGGCCTGTGGGTTGGCATAATGCTGATGTTACCGACCATGCGAAACAGAATTCATCCTGGTTTTTTATGTTTATCACAGCCTTTTTATTTTCGATAAACTTTGGTAGCTTGATATACGAGGAACCACAAAGAGGACTGTTCTTGTTCACATTGACTTCAACATATAGAATTTCCACAATAGCCCACCCTGTAACAATATAAATATATATATACATTAACAATCATATCTTTTTTTTTTCAATTAATACATACCAGAATCCTTCTCATTAAATTCCGTTGTTTGGGACATCATCGAATCTATAAAATCCTTGATTATATCATCCAGGTTGATGGATTCGTCGATAATCCTATTGCAGCTATTGAATGATTTCACATCTGTTGTATCATGGGTTTGTAACGCATATCTAGCAAATGTTTCCATATTCACTTTTATCGATTTATGTACACCCACAGCACTAACCAGCAAACTCATTATTTTAGCTTTTACATGTTCGAAAAATTCACTAAAATCAGTATGTTTACTTTCACTATGCACCCTGTAACTTATTATTCTACACTGAAACGCAGTATTAATTATTTGTACACCGTCGCACTTATGTGTACAGGACATTGTTCTATGCTCCAATGTTCTTCGATGTGCATGGATTTGATTTGCTGGTATTTTCCTATTACAACAAGTGATCAAACGAGTATTAGACGTTTGAGGATCCGTATGTAACTTTGCACGCTTCGTTTCGGGTCCACCATCATTCACACGTTTACAAGACTCTTCTCATGACGACGTAAACTACCACTTCGAGTAAAACTCTTACCACACACACAGTACAAAGACATAGTTACACCACCACACTAAGCCCTGAGCTTATAGAAACAGAATATCAACATACTCGCTCACCCCGTTTTATTATAGCGGATTATGGAGGGGCTTGCGCCGCGGTTACGGCATATGGTATATAGTCTGACCATCACCACGCTGTTTTAACATTCAACTTCTAAAGGTATAACCAGGAGCAACAATAATCCCACAATGCTAACTGTATTAATATGTACACACATCTAATTACCTATATATACAGTTGTAATTAGAAGTTTATTATCGCCCCACCTGCGCAATATAAAATATATACATATCATATATATGAATGCAATTGTAACAGCATTTAAGCGCAATTGCATGCACTACACCATACATGTACTTTACAAATGCACATAGGGGTAATGCATGATAATACATACATACATTACAGCTGCAATACAACTCCAATTCAACTCCAATTCAACTCCAAAACAACTCCAAAACAACTCCAATGCAACACCATTTAAGCGCAATTGTATACATTACTTCATACATGTACTGTACAATTACACATAGGGTAATGAATGCTAATACACACATACATATGTACACACATTATAATTACCATAACAATTGTAATTGCTAATTACCATATCAATTGTAAATGCTAATTACCTCCACAAAGTGGTGGGGGGTGATCCAGGATCGGCCTAACTACCCTACTATCGACCTTCACAATAGTCTCCCTCTAACACTACACAACGAATCCAACGCTGCTCCCACGATTGGAAGCACCCTTGGTAATCCTCCGTAGTCACCACGGTTACAGCTTCTTTCACCTCATGTACGCCGCCATGATGAGTTCCCTTGAGGTGCGACTTCATCTTGGGAAATAAAGAAAAACGCAGGGGGCAGTATCGCGGCTATAGGGTAGGTGCGGCATAGTTGAAATGGCTTTTTTGCCAAAAACTCTTGCACAATGAACGAGGAATGGGCTGACGCGTTGTCGTGGTGCAAGATGCAGCCGTTTCGGCGAGTTCGGGTCACACATGGAAAACGCGGGCCCGCAGCCGTTCCAGGACGCCAACATAGAACTGTCCAGTCACTGTCTGGCCAGCACTGATGAATGATGCCGTGAATATCGAAAAAAACGATCAACATTTCCTTCAGTCGTGACTTGGACATCCTCGCTTACGTCGGCCGCTCTCCACCCTTTTCCATCCACTGCCTGGGTCTCGGGGTCATAGTCAAATATCCAGGTCTCATCTCCAGTGACTACCCGACTTATCCAGTCTCTACCGTCGCTCCGAATGCGGGACAACAAATCCTCGCAGATCGAGATCGAGATCCTCGCATGTCTTTCTGTTCACGGGTGGGAACTTTTGGCACCATCTTTGCACAAATCTTTCGCATATTCAAATTTTCATGTAACACCTTGCAAATGATTTCTTTGTTGATGTTTGACTCGTCAGACAACGCACGAATGCTTAGGCGCCAGTCAGACGTGATCAGTGCACGAGAACGGTCAACATTCGCGTCAGTACAAGAGGTGATGGGAGCTCCTTCACGTGGATCGTCTTCTACCGATTCATGCCCTTCCTTGAACCGTTTTGCCCATTCAAACACGCATGTTTTCGACATGCACGCATCTCCATACACCACCTGCAATTTTCAAAGGATTTCCGAGGGTTTTCACCAGATTTCACTAAAAATTGAATCACAAAACATTGCTTGTAATTTGAGTCACTCATTTTCACGACGCCACTAAAAAAGTTACTTCCCAAAAATACACATAAAACACAAACCAAACGTGCTATCGACTTTAACCTTGGACTGAAATTAAAAGGAAGATCCCCCTCTCTAGATAAATGTTGACAAACGATACAGTGTTGCCAGAGATAACTAAATTCTCGGAACTTAATTGCCACACGTTTATTCTGAACGAAACGAAATACATTTTTTTATAATGTTTTGAAAACAAGAACCAAGTTTAATATTTGGAGACAAGTGTGAAAATTACTCTTTACATCATCAAGTAGGTTTTATTATCTGCTTCTTTCGAAAATGTCTCAACTTGTGATTTTAGATTCAAGAGTCGATTTATTAACATGGTGGTTGGTGCTCTAACACAGTGGCAAAACAAGTAGAAGATTCCAAAGAAAATAAGAAGGAAGTAGCCTCTAATGTTTTGGGTAACGTATCCAGGCATTGATGGCCCTGTAACAATTTCAAGCACTCGGGAAATAAACTTATTTTTTAGAATTAATTTACCAATAATTGTTCGGAAGTTGTAATCAATGTTTACAATAAATAAATGCTGCATCCTGTAAGAAATCGAAACAGAATTTTCAATACACAGAATTGTAGAATTACACCTATAACATCTATGGATTTCTAAATATGTCATACAGATTTTGAGCTTGACGTTTCGACAAATCTTGTCCAAGTGAAATTCCAGCATTTTGCCTTGCGGGCGAATACAAGAAAATCATAAGCAACGTCCCACAGCAAATAAAGTTTATTTCGGACTACTTTCCGATGGACTGGCCATTGTAATGGGGTGCCATATGTTTGTTCTGAATAAAAATATAGCAGGCGGTGAGTCAGTGGCCGAAATTATTTATTTATAGATGAATATATATGTTATTTACAAAATACCTTGTGAAAATTGTGACAAGAGTTATATTGGACAAACGGGTAGATGTATAAAAACTTCTCAGAACATGAAAGGGATTTAAAAAAACAAAACATTTTGCATCCAACCCACTTGTAGAACATTCAAGGAATTTCAATCACCATTTCGAATTTGACAAAACCAAAGTGCTTGGATGTCAAAACATTCTATTTAAGAGGTTATTGGAGGAAATGATTTATATCAAAAAGATTAACAGTGTTAATAGTCGGAAGGATATAGACAATTTAAATTCTGTTTATTATAATTTAATTAACAAAATTCATTTGTAACAATATTTTAGATTACTCTGTATTTGAATGTTTTTAATGAGCGCGATGGTTTGAATTTTTATAAATAAGGAGAAAGTAAGAAATTATCATTTATCTTGTATTTACTGAATAGAAAAAAGAGAGGAAAGAAATATGATCTACACATATTGAAACTTATTTTTAAATTTTCATCCTGCTAAATAACAACGAATTTTATTAACAACAACCTTACTGTGTGTGAAAAGGGAAATCGCACTAGTTTGTTTTATGAATCATAATTGTATCTATAAGTATCTAGATGTTATCTTCTTCATGTTTGACACTACATTTTTAGACAAAGGACATTTTAAATTTCGGTGAGTGAAAAAAATAAATAAATAAAAGTTATTTATATGACATATAATTAAACATTTTGCTGCCACTTGGTGGTTGCAGGTTTTTTTCTTTGTCTTTTAATCTGTTTTTTTTATTATTGTAATTGTGACAGGATCAGGACTAAATATTTTATATGTATTTGTTTTGAAATGTTTAATTTTTTAAAAATTGATTTCTGTTTATTGACAAAACTTTTATTTTATATTTTAACTGTTTAATTAATTTATTTTTAAAAAACATTTTTGCACTTTTATATTGTAGGGCCCTAAAGATGGTGTAAAAATCAACACCGAAACGTTGGCAATGAAATAAATGTAAAGTCGTTCTATTTTTGGTCTTTATTCCACTAAGAAAAAACCACTTGAATAACTAAGCAAGACCGCCAATTAAAGAAAACTTGATGAATATATACTATGACTCATTTAAAATGAAGACACCTAGTTATTTTCGTCAATTTTTATATCCATATTTGAGCTTTGGCCCAATTGTAGTCGTATATAAGACTTAAATTTCAAGGTAACCAATTTAAATTTAAGTAACAAACTGAGACAAGAGCCCCCCTAAATGGAGCTTCGTGTTGAAGATATCGAAAAAAGTTATAAAAAAAGTTATTCAGAATCTAATATGCTTTCGTGGACATGTGGCGTTTCTGCCTACATCGATTCAACTTTTTTATTGCACAGTAAACGCTCTTATCAGAATAGGCATTTTCCGTTGTTCTAAAACAGCCTCCTTAAATTCCCAATTCCCAGCCATAGTTTACTATAAAACTTGTTATTTTCCGGCTGACGTCCGTCGCGTTAAGGTCAGTCCCTGGCGGATAAATTATTCTCTTCTTCCTCGACACCTAAAACCAGATGCACGCCAGGATCGTCTTTTCCATCTCTTCTATTTTCGTTGCAATTGACGTCATATCACCCGCTTCCGATACGTCACTTTATATACAAAGCATAATATTTGCTCGAGGATTATCACCCGTTTATTTGGGTCACAGCTAAATACAAAGAGCCAGTCGTATATATCTCATTTTTATTGTTTGCCTGCGCTGCCTGAATAACAAGCGACACGTTAACGAGAAACAAAGATACGACGAACTTCGGATAATGTAGATTTAAATGCACGAATATGTATCACTTGCAAAGGAATCATTAGTGATGGTCGATGACAAATGTCAGTAAAGTCATAATGTGAGCTTACGATTTCACATGATCTAAATCAGTACAGGGATCTGAGCTGACGATTTGATATCGCTTATACGAAAAAGAATTTTGTTGATAGTTGGTATTCTCAGAAGAAAGTAACTAAGGCAGGGCTTTTTTCATATATTTTCAGGTATTAACAATATTGTGTGAAACTAACTACTCAGTGGACAAAAGCCCCAACCTGCGTTGAATTACACCCACAATATCTACCCATATATTCCTTATTATTAGCTTTTGTAACATTTTTTACTGTTTAAGAAAGGTATTTTAAGCTAATATATATCAAATCTCCTACAATTTCTATCAATGAAGTCATATGTATGTTCTCTGATACCATACTAGGTATGCTAATGAACATCCACAGACAAAACTCTATTCAATAATTATCTAAAGAATTTAATCTATTTACTAACCTCTGGAGTGGGAATTCGAAGTTCAACCACAATAGATGAGATCTGACCTATTTCTGCATTTTTAGGATTGCTTCATCAGGTAGCCTCCTTTAACTTGAGTCAAATATCTAACTATAAAGATTGCAACAACAATTATTTATTAAAAATCTGTAGATATATAATTCAACACGTTAAACGAATTTTATAATAAATTAAACAATTACGCTTGAGGTTTATTTCTAATGTTCCAATTTTATTAATAACTGGTATCCAATATTCAAAATGCTTCATCAATCCATTATATTCCAATGTCAGGATAGTAGTAAAGCTCCTATCCAGAGCTCAGGTAGATTAACAAATACTAAATCCTACCAGCATGGAATATGAACGTTTCCTACATGTACGCAGCTTGTATATGCTTTATGGTTTCAGCAAATACACCATAATGTACTGCTTTATTTGTCCACATCCAACCAAGCTGGCATTATTCTGCTATTAAATTTGCTCGGTATTACATATACATATTCGAGTACATATTGATTTTGAACCACAATAGATATAGATGTTACTATGTATTTTACTTTTATGCATTTATTAAAGGTTTGCCGTAAAAAATTTAGTAAATTTCTACTTTAAATCAACACAATTGGTTGTTACGACGAGTTCACACCCGATTGTGTTGACAATACGCTGATTAATGTTCATTTAAAAATATATTTACTTGCTAAATTAATTTTGTATGCACTGATAACAAGTTCTATGTAAAATGCATATGTAACTTTCCACTTTTGTATTATTACCATAGTAACGTACTAACGTACGTACGTACTAACTTTACTATGTAAGTTTCATGTAAGATATATATTTGTTTTTCCAATTTCATTGAGTATTAACCCGTAACGTTCTCAATCTGCCTTGTAATGTGGATGTGAAATTAATATCAATAATTTTACTCATTATATCATCAACGAAAATAGTAGTTTTGTATTCGTATATATTTTAGGAATATTACTTTATTACCTATAAGAAACATAGAAAACCACTTAGTATTTAATTTTGAAAATTAATTATTGATAAAATTTAAAAGTAACTAAAGGAAACTACTAAATAGCTTTGAAAATACCTATTTACAGAAAATAAATATGTATGTTCTTTATTTTGAAAGGAAGCGTCATAGCACATCCAGTGTTACTATCTCATTTTTTGAAAATTTTAAATTCAATATAAAATAGAGACGAAGCAATACTTCTGTCTCACTGCATGTATTTCTTAAAACTGTGTTTTTTTAAAAGTACCATAATGAATAAGAAAGTACAGTTGTGGCAAGAATTCAGACGACTAACATTACGCAATTGTTTTTATTGTCAACATAGCCTGATAATATGTCGAATTAAAAACAATCATTTCTTGTCATTTAGTGCACTATATAGTGCCAACATTTAGTGTACTATATAGTTTCATTATTTTCAGTTCCAGTTTGTTAAATATGTTGATGAAAATATAATGAATTATTCATTTGTTTGTATGACGTAAGTCGTCTTAATTATTGCCGCAACTATACGAGGTGTGGTTTCGCCAAAATTTTATTATCGACCTTCACAATAGTCTCCCTCTAACTCTACACAACGATTCCAACGTTGCTCCCACGATTGGAAGCACCCTTAGTAATTCCGGCAGTTAACCCGTTCAGCACCACGGTTACAGCTACGCCGCCATGATGAGTTTCCTTAAGGTGCGAGTTCATCTTGGAGAATAATAAAAAATCGCAGGGGGCAATATCGGGGCTATAGGGTGTTCACGGGTGAGAACTTTTGGTACCATCTTTGCGCAAATCTTTCGCATATTCATATTTTCGTGTAACATCTTGTGAATGGTTTCTTTGTTGCCGTTTAACTCGTCAGACAACGCACGAATGCTTATGCGCCGGTCAGACATGATCAGTGCACGCAAACGGTCAACATTCGCGTCAGTACGAGAGGTGACGGGAGCTCCTTCACGTTGATCGTCTTCTACCGATTCACGCCCCTCCTTGAACCGGTTTGCCCTTTCAAACACGCGTGTTTTCGACATGCACTCGTCTCCATACACCACCTGCAATTTTCGAGGTTTTTTCGCAGACTTCACTAAAAATTTAATCACAACACGTTGCTTGTAATTTAAGTCACTCATTTTCACAATTCCACTAAAAAAGTTACTTCCAAAAAATACACATAAAACACAAACCAAAAGTGCTATCGACTTCAACCTTGGACTGAAACTAAAAGGAAGATCCTCCCTCTCTAGGCAAACGTTGACCATGCATTGTTGCCAATTTCCGAGTGATAACTAAATTCCCGGAACTTAATTGCCACACCTCATATTAAAAATGTTATGTCAATTTAACAGATTTTGTAAAATTATAACACATGAGCACAAAACACGATCACAAGTTCCCATCTCCTTCTCGCATTGTCAGGTAATATGGTGCAAACAATTTTATTGGACGTTATTACGACTTGTTGGCAAATGCACAACACATTGTGTAAATGCACATCATGCACTTGTGAATATGTATTTTTCGTAGTATTACCGCATTTTAATGCGCATGATATGTAATTTTACAAAATCGTTACGTTTTTTTTATAAGAATTATATTATTTGATATAAAAGATGTTATTCTTCTGTATTGTAGTCCTACAGCATGAACAACGTGCAAATTTACTAATATTTGTATTATTGTAGGCAACATTGAATAACATTTGCGTTAACTTATTAAGCTATGTGTTATTACCAACACAAAATTGAGTTTTCAATATATTTCATTGTTTCTCCCAATGTGTACACCATTTAAGTCGATAGTAAGATAATAAATCAAATGATTAAAATTGTTATAAATTTTGAGTTGCTTCATCTAATTTTAAGGCTGACTGTAATATTTTGTCATTACACTTTGTTAGTTGTTTATAAATTTTTTATGAACGCATTATACTAGCCAACGTATGCAATGGATAAGGCAGCAGAAGAATATCGTCAGTTGCCACTACTTTGGAATATTTGAATTATTTGCAATTCTGTTTCCGCACTTGTAATGTCAGTTCGCTGTAAAAGTTTCGGGACGATGTTTATACAGAAAAAACGGTACATATTCGTATTTCGTGTAAAAATACTGGGTTATAAGGTAATATCAACTCCGCAAATATTTCATATTAACTACGTAGGGGCACGAGGACTCTATCATTTCACCTTCATAAAAATATAAGTGTAAACATTAAACAAAACGTTTATGATGCGTGAACGGGGGAGATTACCACTAAGCAATTTGTAGAAACGGAACAGCATGGGAATTTGAATTCATATTTTTACCCTTTGTAGATAGATGTGTGATGATAACAATAACTAAACTTAAAAAGTGAGGCAAACACCATCATCTTATTACAACATCATCATTACAACATCATATTACAATATATTCTCTATATGACGTTCCCCTTATTTTAAGGCACATATCCAAGCTCCGCCTGACTTTTTTGTGGGCTGCGTTTATTAACATTTCGCCGTTTAACTCATAACAGGCATTTGTAATTTTTTCTTTCAAACGATTAATATCTCGCGGAGGTGTTTTGTAAACCTAATTTTTTAAAATTCCCACATAAAAAAATCCAGAGGTGACTTTCTCCACTGATTAGGTCCATTAATCCCAATCCATTTTTCTAGGAAAACGTTATCTAAATATTGCTGCACAATCCTGGCCTTGTGGAGTGGAGCTCCGTCGTGCTGAAACCATGGCCTTGTCTCAATCTTCCCCTGACTTCTTTGTGGACTTTGTGGCCGCTTAATTCATCACAAGCGTTTATGATTTTTTCTTTCAAATGATTTAATATCTTCGTCGTGCTGAAACCATCGGTTTCTCCTTAGCTGCAAAGACACATTCTCCGGAAGTGCAGAAATTTCTTCTTGTAAGAAATGTAGGTAACTCACGTTTTTCAACGTATGTTCATAAAAATAAGACCCAATTAAATACCTACTGATGATGCCGCACCATACATTTACTCCAAAATGACCTTGGTTTTGGACTGGATTCACAATGTGGGGATTTTCAATGAGCCAGTAGCGTTCGTTGCGCAATTTGACAAACCGTTACTGACAAACCAACTTTCGTCCGTCCAAAGGTTCTGATCGACAGTTTCTACATTTATTTGAGCTATAAAATTGAGTCTGCTTTCAATGTGACGCTCAGGAAAATACTACAAATTGTGAATTTTGTACTCATGATACCCATTGGTGTTTAAAATTCGTTGAACTGTTGATTCGTCCAAATTCAATTCTCGGCTAGCCTTCCGTATAGAATTTCGTGGATTTTGTTCGAAATACTATAACGGAATAGCTGTATTAACATTATTTGTTACCTTCGGTCTGTTATTTGATTTTTTCGATCAGAAAATGCATCTTAAAAAAATTATGGACCAATTAAATAATCATTAAGTACTCCAAGCCTTACGTTTACTGAAAATTGATGTTGAAAATGACCTTGAAAGTCCATATGGATTTTCATCAGCCCATAAGTGATTGTTATGAAAATTTAGAATCTCTTGAAAAACTTGTTTCGTCTTGTCTCTCATTGGAAAAAACTAGACGCGGTAAAAAGTCTCGAGGTAGTAGCGCCTGTACACGTTGAATATGAAACGGATACAATTGCTGCTCTTTTATAATTTTAAATACGGCGAAGTTCAATATGTTAGCAATTTTTCGAGTGCTAGTTTCAGGTGCCCCGAAACTACACGGTTGGAAAACGGTGATGGTCCATCTGCCGTTACATGAGAGCGACAAAGTGAAGTATAGAAATCCGTGTGATAGACCAGGATGGCTATAGGAAGACGTTTTATAAATTAAAATAACATCTGAGCAGTCACTCCCCCTTTTATTTGTTTTGAATGGCGAAACGGGCGGTGACTATTTAGATTTTAAAACGTCGTCTATACAGTATGCGCCAAAAGTATGGAATAAATTCAATAAAAACGAAACAATTATTTTTTGGGAAAAATCCTCGAACAGGTCGATTTTTAATTTAAAAATACATATTTTAGCGTAAAATGCGATTTTCAAATGTCATTTGTTTTCGAGTAATGACGTCATCGATTTTTTTTTAAATGGCAACACCATATTTTTTTCCTTGATTATGAAAGATCGTTTAATTCTCTATCAGACATTACTAAAATTTTGCCCTCTTACATAGGAAAGTTTTCAAGTAAATGACGATTGAATGTTAGAAAACGTAAATTTTATCCATAAAAAAGTAACAATTCTGAGGTCCGGACCGATAGAATGGCCTGCAAGATCGCCAGATCTTACACCTCTTGACTATTTTTTATGGGGATACTTGAAGTCAAAAGTGTACATTAATAAACCACGTAATTTAGAAGAACTTCAAAATCGCATTCGGGACGAAATACGCAGAGTTACCCCAGAAATCATTCATAATGTGCAAGAAGAATTTCCTCACAGACTTGCGCATTGTCAAGAAGTTGGTGGATGGCAATTCGAACATTTAATTTAAGTATAAAATTTAATCAATTGTATTTTACTTTACATACCTCAGAATTATTACTTTTTTATGGATAAAATTTACGTTTTTTAACATTCAATCGTCATTTACTCGAAAACTTTCCTATGTAAGAGGGCAAAATTTTAGTACTGTCAGGTAGAGAATTAAACGATCTTTCAGAATCAAGGAAAAAAATATGGTGTTGCCATTTAAAAAAAATCGATGATGTCATTACTCGAAAACAAATGACATTTGAAAATCGCATTTTACGCTAAAATATGTATTTTTTAAATTAAAAATCGACCTGTTCGAGGATTTTTCCCAAAAAATAAAAAAATAATTGTTTCGTTTTTATTGAATTTATTCCATACTTTTGGCCCATACTGTATAGTCATCCTTCTCTATCGAACGGATTTCTATACTTTACTTTGTCGCTCTCATGTAACGGCAGATGGACCATTACCGTTTTCCAACCGTGTATATCGAGAACTGATTCTTCTAGTTGTACAGTTCGTACATCTCGAGGGCACCCACAGTCAGCAGTTCGTTTCATAAATGTACAAATTGCGCGCAAACATTGGTTGATAGAACTCAGCATACAGTCGTCAAGCTTACAGAGCATGACTTCTACCATAGCCAAAATGTCATTTCCGCATTTGTAAAATTATCCATTTTTTTTTTTTTTTGAAGACACAAAAATTATTCATTTATTGACATTAATTTTGCAGCAAACAAATAATGAAAAAATTCGAATTCAACATTTTCACGAGATGGTTGTGTTTTATTTACAAATATTGACAGCAACCTACTAGATAATGTATCAATAGAAATTAAAAGTA
This sequence comes from Monochamus saltuarius, assembly GCA_025584915.1. NCBI lineage: Eukaryota > Metazoa > Arthropoda > Insecta > Coleoptera > Cerambycidae > Monochamus > Monochamus saltuarius. The sequence continues at coordinate 10,498,071 of CM046722.1, forward strand.
CAGAACTTGCAATAAAATATGTTTTTTTTTCCTCAAAAACGGTGAATCGTACATAAAAAAATTGAAGGGGCCAATTTCATTCAGAATTGCAAATTTCTAAAATAATATCAAAATGGGGAAAAGTCAGTGGCGTACCATTTATTTTTTTATTAAAAAAGGTTATGACATTCTCGCACGAACGTCACTGGTGCAAGTAGAAATATTCGGATCACCCCAAAAAATGCACACTTATCCCTCCCAAGCGTGTTTCAAAATTCGAGTCAATATCGTTGAAACTCTTTGCATATAATTAATAAAAATAAAAAATAAAAAAATTGGAACACTGTATCTGGGAAACAAAGCACATTTCGACTTACGTTTCACAAAATACCTTCGACAACCACCCCCTAAAGTATTTCGCACTTATTTACAAACACCCTGTATTTTCATTGCTAATCTCATTTCATCAATTTACAGCTTCTTAAAGTTATATCAAGTAGTCCTAAAAATATGCTCTGCTGTTTTAAGGAAGACAGCGATGTAAAGTAATCAAATATTCTCTCCCCGTGTACTCTCAATTGAAATAAGATTCTTTAAGGCAAGGTATCGGGTAAAATAAAGTGAATCAACAGAAGCGGCAGCCACGCAACCAGTCCACAGAAAAACAACCTTATTTGTTCGGCAGAGCCGGATAACGTCCTGCTGCGAACTTTGTCAATGGCTTCCCCAAAAGTTTCTTAAATAACTTTTATGGTAAAGCTCTTTAGCGAGTTATTTGCCTCGAAACTTCCCACCAAATGAATTACGTAAACCAATCCTGCAATGAGTTCGTAAAGGTTAAAGTTAACGTGTTAGAAATAAATAAATATACCCGCACTCGCTTCAAGTTAAAACAGTCCATTAATACGGTTTTCTATTAGGCGGTCGTAGAAAAAAAAGCGCGGTGGAAAGGTTTCACAGGTAAATGCGTGGTGAGATAAATGAAGGAACGTCGTAGTTGAATAGAACTTTACTCTAAGCAATACCTACAAGAAACGAACAATTCGTTTATTAATTATAAATAAAATATAATTACATACTGGTCACAAGAACCTCCAGGTAAATATAGTAGAGTTACGCGGTGTAGAACTAAATACATCTATCGGCCATTCGCTACTCCATGCCGGACTGAAAATGTCACAGACACGAAGCGTTCTACATGCAGTAGACACCATTGAAAGCTGTCGACCTTTATCGCGTTCGGCGAGAAACGATATTTTGCAAACACGAAACTCCACGAAACAACTACTCTGCTGGCTAATGCCCCAACCAGCATTGAATTACACCTGGAAAACAGCTAGAGTCATTCGTCAGAAGCCCACCAAACATATATCGGTTTCGAGCTTATTAGCTACTACTCTCGAGAGTAGTTGTTTCCTGGAATATCGTTTCTCGCCGAACGCGATAAAGGTCGACAGCTTTCAATGGTGTCTACTGCATGTAGAACGCTTCGTGTCTGTGGCATTTTCAGTTCGGCATGGAGTAGCGAAAGGCCAATAGATGTAGTTAGTTCTATCCCACGTACTCATGGTCCCTTCTGTCGGGTTAGACAGACTACAACAGATAGGATTATTGGTCGGATACTTTACCTATGGCATACTGACTGATGAGAGCTAATAAGCTCGAAACCGGTATATGTCTGGTGGGCTTCTGACGAATGACTCTAGCTGTTGCTATAGGTTTTCCAGGTGTAATTCAATGCTGGTCGGGGCATTAGCCCGGAGAGTAGTTGTTTCCTGGAATTCCGTGTTTGCAAAATATAGTAGAATTGTATTTTTTATGCCATACTATAAAATAGCAATTAATACGCATTAAAATGTGGTTATTCTACGAAAAAAATACACATCCACAAGTGTATGATGTGTATATACATAATATATTCGAGTGTATGTTATTCTCAAGGAAGCATACTTTTTGAGGTGATGTGTTATATTTTACAGAGTACGTACAAATGACATAACATATTAGTTATTTGTACAGGGTGTTTCAGAATTGAAGTGACAAAAGCCATGGGTATTAAATGTCAAGAAACCGGCCCAGAAATTGTTTTACCATAATAAAAGAAACAGAAAGTTATTCAAACATCTATAAAATCAGTATTTTATAGTGTTAAAAGTGACTGTTCAAATTAAATTTTAATTTAATTTCTTTTTATAAAGCTAACTTTAAAATTGTTAAATCCCAGTCCTTTATCGACTTAAACTTTAGCATCGATAATTCTCTAAGTATTTAACTTTAAACCTAAATGTAAGATCAGTATAGGTTGATATTTATGCCGCTGTTACAAATAACGTTCTGTATATTGTGGTCATTGTATGTATTGTACTAACATTATTTCAAATTTGTTTTATATCTACATATAATCAAGTATTTATAAGTACTTACGTCTATCAATCTACATGTTTATCAGAATGGATCGATAATAAATAATATTTGAAAATAGTAGGTAATATGTAAATCTGTTTAAATATCAATAGAAACGTAATTTAGAAATTTTAATTTCATCCAATGACAATTCTATCATTAACATTTTTATGGTATGTCGAACATGTTATATCTATCAGTATCAGCTGAAAATCCGAAATCTCTATTAATATTTAATTATTATAATTATTGTATCTCGTCATTTTAAGATCGCCGTATTTCTCGTCGTAAAATGATCAAATTTGTGTTGTTTTTTATAATAAAACACGTAGAATAAAAGTACATAATATCAAAAATAAAGTACTCGATGTTTTGTTTATTTACTTTTATTATTTAAATTATCTTCAAATAAAATAATAACTATTAAGGAGCGTTTATAAGACACACATTATTTTGCTATTCTAACACACATTCTAATAATTATTTTGACATACTAATAAAGTGAACAATCTTATATGCAGAACTAGGTAAGTTTATGTTATAACAATATTTACATCCGCAGATGAATTTAAAAAAATATGTATTTTTCTGTCGTTATAATAATATATTCGTTTTACCTTTGAAATCGAATGATTCTCGAATTGTGAAAATCGAGTTCTAATCAAAATATTAATTAAAATAACAACATTACAAATGTATTTAGAAAAAATCATATAGCCACTTTTGGTAAAGTATGTATGAGGCTTTCGGAAACCGTAGGAGAGAAAGAAAAACGGTTGCATAGAAAAGTTTTAAATGATTAATGTTAATTTAATTGCATACTTGCTTTGGTTGTACTGTGTGACTTTTCTAGATATTCTGAAAAAAATGATATGTTGTATTTCCGTAAATCTACTGAACGTATTTATTTTACATTCACATTTAATAAATATTAAATCACTTCATATTTTTTTAATAAATTCAATATTCAATATTAGACGCATTCTATTTTTTGGCGAATGCGCCACTGTTAAAATAAGTTTCGTAAGAATTTTTATTTTGAAATTCTATTTTCCAGTAAGACATTTGCACTTTTAATCGCATAATATAGAATATTGCCCAGTTAGTTTTTTTTATTGCATTGAAAATTTGTTGTCTAACAGTCATTTAAATTTCGAAATTTTTTGCCATGTGACGTACAAATCACCCAATCATTTAAACATTCAACTGATAGCAACATTCTGAGATGTTTTCAATCACTATCACCAATATTATTTAAGCAGCTTCATATTTCAAAACGTCACGTATTGACAATGCGAATTTTCAATTAATTAACGTACTAATTAAAGAAAAATTTCCAAAAAATACCGAAAACAGTCACAAATACACGTGGGGAATATTTATAGTTTCGCTGTAATCGAAAATACAAGTTAAATAGGCATAGAAGCGTAGAAGAACTGGCACTGATACTACAAGATTGGGCGGTCAATATAAGGAAGAAAGATGGGACAGAATTCAAAGAAACAACAGTAAAACTATGTGATACGTTTCGAGCAAATATTTACAAAAGAAGTACTATAATGACTATAAGATTATGACCAAGAAGAAACTGCAAACAGATCCATGTAAACGTAAGACCAGTTCTGTTTCGTTAAGTTTGTCAGAAGTAAACCGAATAATATTGTTCTGGGATAAAAGTACCCCTGACGATCTTATGCGTAGATTCTACTAATATTACGTGGTAATACATCTCTAATAGCAGAAAAAATAGCCAATCTAATGTTGCGTTAAATTTTAATAACTGTACCTTTACCAGCTGTACTTTGAATAAATAAATAGGTAATTGTTTCGTTGTGTTGCGACTTATTTGAGTTTCTTTGTTAAAATAATTTTCTAACCGAATATCCCTCTGACACTGACAAATGCCTCATAATGTTATGTCAAATTTCTCAAGCACGTTGTTTGGTGTGTGGAAAATAAAACGGCGTACGCCTATAAGAACCCTTCCCCGCGAGACGGGTGTGACAAGGTAGGGAGTGCCGCCGCGAGCAACACTGATCTAATACGATGAGGGCTGTTAAAGAAAAGAACTGTTTTGACACTGTTAATAAAATGTCATTGTATATGTCACAATAAAAGTTTCTGTTCTTTCGTTAAACATTCTTTAAATAAATAGAATAAAGTGTTTTTATATGGTGCAAGTAACGTACTTTCGATTATCATAAAATTATCTCATACATTATCAATGTCCTAGGGATATTAAGACTGATAACATCCTTAAATGCCTTTATCGATTACTATGTAACCAAATTGAAATTGACAACTGCCCTTGATACGAATTTTAAGTTTGACTTCAATACAGCATTGACAGAAACTTTTTAATCTGCTGATAAGTTGTAATTAAATAGTAATTGCAGGTGAGACAGAAGTGGTCTGCTACTTCCTGCTCGGCCTAAGCGGCTCGACTTGCAGGAAGCGACCTATACTTAATACAGGTACTTAATCGCAGACCTCTCGCCCTGAGCGACAAGCCATTAAATCTATAAATGATACTGCAAGAAACAACTACTCCACGGACTAATGCCCCGACCGGCGTTGAATTACACCTGCAATATCTGTGTGAACATCCAAGAACCCTTGGCGGCCACACCAACAGACATAGGCCGGTTTCGGGCTAATTAGCCCTCATCAGTATGACAATTGAACTGGCTGTTCCTTCACCTGCACTCAGTTTATATGTGAACATGCATATAAACTGAGTGTAAATTTGACATCCTGTATATCCTAAACAAAGTATTTCCAGACCTAAGTTCGTAGGCAATTTGTTGCTAAAAATTAAACGTAGAATAGCATAGTGAAAACATGTATATCTTCTCCTGAAACATCCTGTATACTTTGTTATACGTATATGTTATAATAATAATTAATAATAAGCTTGTAAATTTGGAACTAAGAGTGCATTTTAAGTTAAAGCCTGCTAAAGAAGCCGCTTACGTTCAAATAGTATCAGGCGATGAAATACGAGGCGGGCAAAGACAGAAGATGTAAGGGAAGTCGGACGGTTGCAATACGCTTAGCGGAACGGTGGAGTTGACTTGCATCTACCGCTGGTCCTTAATTACATTGTATTATTACATTTAAAATCATTTTTTTCAATCAACTACAACATGTAATTTCATTACATTGTTTTCCAAAGGACCCTGTATAAATAAACATAAACAAAAGTGAAAGTACCGCGTACTTTGCGCCTTAACAACAATTTAACAATTATTCTATGGTTTTCGTTGTTTTGCACGTTTGTTATTTCACCGTGTTGACTAAGTAAACTGCAACAACCACTACGTATGTATTTATTATTCAAACGAGCTCCCAAATCCAGTTAATGATGCTTTGTAGATCAAAAGCACACATGTCTATTGTGTCTTCGTTAATTACGTTGCGACTCCCTTTTGTCGGCTCTCGGGGTAACGATCTTTGGCGCCGAACAGATACAATCACTTCCTACTGAATTACTTTACACACTAAACCAAGACAACGGATCGCTGAAGAAGTGACGAAGGTGTGCGAGAAATTCAAATTACCCATACTCTAATTAACAGTAACTTTCTCTTTTATCTGTTATTATGAAAAAAATGTATATTTAATATGAATTTTTATCGTGTACACGAAAAAAAAATCTAATCTGTATTTAAGTAGAACAATATACTTAAAATTTTAAATTTCATTCAAGTGTAGGAACATGTATTAATTCAGTAATAAAGTATGTTTTATATAAATATTTACATATTCTTGACATCCAAGCATTTTTATACCTACTTAATTCAACACTTTTCTTAATTTTTTTAAACTATGAATCAAATATTATTAGTAATAGAATAGGATATTTTCCTTTAAATTATAGATTTGCACATTTATGTGAAGTTATCCACAGATTTCCATCCACAGTTTATGACACACATAAACTTCAGATTGGGATAGATATCTATGCGCACGTTATACTACACATGCGCACGTCTTTCCTGCGCATGCGCACAATTTGTATATAGGCGGTTGCTTACCTTGAAATACTACTTTAACTTGGCATATAGTACCGTTAAAAATATTAGAATATACAAATAGGAATTTGTTAGGGCACTACCAAAATGTCTTACGTATACGAATACATAAATTGTTGTTTAAAAATAGTCCGTTGAATGTAGGTAACACTATTAGATATTGAGATATACAAAAATATTAAGAGGAACTGTTCGATCACCAAATACATTCTTCTCATGTATTGTCATTACTCTTCGTTTTTCGTTCATTCGTTAAATTTCGGCGAACTCTTTTTGTAATGTTTCCCGGATTTAACTGGCAATACATGGAAAATTGCTTCTTGAGCATCTTCGAAAACACTCACAGGAACACTTGCATTTTTACCAAATTCAGACTGTTTTATTAAATAATTGATAGTACCACAGCAACCAGTGAGTAAAGTATAACAAAACCTACCACGTTTCATTGAGCACTAAGTCTAAAAATGATTCTGTCTTATTCCCAACATTACTATTCTTGCCACCCAAGCTTTTGATACAGTGTTATTGGCTGAAACAGCTACGCTTGCCATATGTACAAAAAATGAAATTTTCTAATCGAATAGAACTCCAAGGTCCATAATTTGACTTAAACAGTTCAAAGTAAGATTATTAATATTATATGCAAACGATAAATATTTTTTCTTTCGTGTAAAAGAGACAACAGAACATTTATTAATAGACAACTAAGATGGTTTGACTGACATCAAGCACATACAGCATCAAGATCTTTCTGTGACAACAGACAGTCAAATTTTTAAGGCATCTGCATATAATAATTTTGAACAGTATCGACTTCTGTTTTTGTCCTTCCTTGCGCGATTTACACGCACTAAAAAAGTATTTTCCTAATGCAATATACAGAGATAGAGAATACATATTGGATTTCAGTTTGACACCTTTAGCGTGTCCACTATCGTATCGCTGTGCATAAAAGCAGTACAGTACAATTTAATATTTTATACACTTTATAATAATGTTTTTTTATCTTCGAGTTCCTCTCTAGATTTTCGAAAACTGGGTATAGTAGTAATCATAGAAACAGCCGAATCATTCGTGAAAAATGAAATGTTCACACAATTAAAATTATAGTACCACCGAGCACTTTAAAAACTACAAACTACGCTCTAAAAATTAAAAGTATATACAACGCAATGCAGTCTCTTGAGTCCTGCAAGCAAAATACCATCTCTTCCTTGCCTGTTTACAATGTCGGAGCAATTACTCATGCAGCTCTACGAAAGCGGATCAAATTTTCAACTTTAAGATGCTTTTCGTAAGCTAGGTATATATTTTTAATGGAACGTTGAGTTCTTAAATCTGATTTACATGATGCACGATTCGAATATTGTGAAGTCTCGAGTTAAGTTGAAACATTATTTTGCCGTCACTAAGTCAGTAGCGTAGCCAGAAATTTGACATGTGGGGGGTCAGTGAACAAAGTATTTCAAACTAGATTTTTTCAAAAAAAAAAAATAATTTTTAATAAATGTAAACAATATAAAGTAAATAAAAAACAATCTCATCATAAACATGTAAATAATAAACAGGTACGAACAATATTTATTACAAAAATGACAAAAATAAAATTAGAACTTCGTTGCAGATGAACCCTAATGTAAGGTTGCCGTAGGAGATCTAGTTCACTGACCACGTTGCTAAAGCTTGGCGAATAGAGTGATTGAAGGTTTGTAGTGAGACCTACATATATGACCCAACCAACCCAACCAATGGGGAGGGATTCTGACCCCCAAAACCCCCCCGTGGCTACGCCACTGGACTAAGTACATTAGTTTTATGTCTGAATAACTCCTTAAGTTCTTTAGTCAATTAATGCGAGACTGTACTATTTATTCAGCATTCAGTTCAGATAAAAATTCATATACCGAAACAATTATAAAGGAAAATATAGATATATGCAAGCGTTACATATATGTAACGGCAAGTCATAATACGATAAGTATCCTGTATGATATACAGGATATACTAAAAATCCTGGGGCGTATTCTGTGGCCAAAAATAAGGGTCTTTCGTTATATAAATGAGGGGTCTAAGGGCCATTGTCCAACTACAACATGTCAAACATTTAAAAAAGTAAAGAACAATTTTTAATGTCTAAACGACTCGAGATAATTTAACCAAGTTTGGTGTGCATATTTAGTATCACAGTAGGTATGAAAAAAAAAATTACCAGCTTTAGAAACTTACCAGTGGCGGAGGTGTGGGTATCATCGATAATTATTTGCCAAAAAAAAATATCACCCTGTATAATATTACAAATAAAATAGGTCATCATATGAGTCATTATATTATCTTCACTTTTAATTTCTTTACACTTTTTTGTATTCCAAACCGATTAACAACAAAATGGATTTATTTGATCAAGTACATTTTTACGTTACTCATTACATCACTTAAAATAATAACAAAATAATTTATTAACAATCTACTTACTTGCTTTACTATGATTTATTATAACAAATGTTTGAAATTGCCACCTTCAGCCACAATACATGCTTCAGATCTTATAGTGGTTTTTAGGCTTTCACGGCCAGTGCTGTAATTTGATACATAGTGATTTTCCGTTATCGTGCCGTGATCTCGGTAACTGGTAGCTGCCAGAAACAGAGTTAAAATGCACATCCCTAGCATTAGCCGGGATTCTTTTACCTGCCCTGGTTGTTCTCGGGCTAGGCTCTGTGGGGACAGACCCGCTATCGGTGTCTCTGGGCCCGTCCATATATTGATTTCGGTCCCTATTGTTGGTATTACGACTGCTACGGTCTGAACCGTTCCTCGGATAATGGTGGTCCTCCGAGGCGTTCAATTTTTTGCAAAATCCAGTGGTAAATTGTAGGCGAGCAGGATAGTCTTGCGACAGTACGGCTTCAACCCTCTGTAAGTAGCAGTATAACTGTTGATGCTTTAAGATTTGCAGCGATTGTATACTAGGAAGATACTAGTATTTGGATATTCTTCAATTTTGTGTAAAATAACTTCTTCGAACTCAGACCATACTCGCTATTTCAGCATTTTAATATGCATTTGATCAAATAAATCAATTTTGTTGCTAATCGGTTTGGAATACAAAAAAGTGTAAAGAAACAAAAAGTGAAGATGATATAATGGGGCATATGATGATCTTATTTGTAATATTGTGGATAACATCAATACATGTCGTTTTGTCTCCAAAACGGAGCATTTAAACAAAAAAATACAAAAGAGATAAAATAAACAGAAGAACATTCTATGTTTGATATTTCAAGAAAGAACTGCATAGGTGTACTTAGAAATAATTGGAGGGGATAAAGGGTACGGCATCCCTCAGTTACCTCCATTTGCTCTTCGATTTTTTTCACCAAAATTACATGATAATTATGCCGGAATAAGATAAAAATACGTACAAAATTTAAAGTGTGTTTCTTACAAACCACTGGGTTTATTAAGAAAAATAGTTTTTTAAAATGTAACTATAACACCCAGTATATTAAAACAGGAACGCCCAAATAAAAAATGGCATAAGGAAAGTCGCATTATTTTTGTCCAAAATATACCTATGTGGTTAATGGTATGGCCTTCTATTTTGGGACACCCTGTATATTTGATTAGCAAATAATGATCGATGATACCCATGGGTAAAGTTTTTTGTTTTATACCTACTTTCATACTGCACATCTAATTTGGTTAAATTATCTCAAGCAGATTAGAGATTCAAAATTTCAAAACTTCATTTTTTAAAATTTTGGATACTCTGTAACTGTCCTAAGACTCTAGAAAAAACCCTTACCACAGAATACGCGTCTGGATATTTGACCTCTGCTTAAAAAACATCATGTATATTTGAAAAGGCCAGCTGGCGTACAAATATTATACAGTGTTTCATTTGAAAGTTAGGCCCACATCTCGGAAATACGAGATTCAAATGTTTTTGTGATTCACGCTTTAAATTTCACCACTTTCGAAATTGCGTACTGCAACAGATCGAGACAAAAGAAACTTTTCTAAATTAAAATTACTGTTTCGGCGCGTCCAAGAGACAGAGAAACGATCAATTTAAAAACAGGATGAAATATTATCCTGGGAGACCTGTTATCGGGCGCAAGGCTGCGTAATGCCGGCGTGTCACCCGAAGAAGTGAGGTGTTAAAAATGAAATAAAAGCGTCCGCATCGCCGGATGGCTGAACACAAAAGGCCGTGAAAAAGCTGCACTGGTGAATAGCGACGCGCGATAATTCGTATATGAACTTATCCGAAAGCGCGTAGGCAGGCGTTCTGGGGCGGTCAAATGGTCGGCGGAATTTGCTGAATGAACTGCCTTTGTATGATCAAATACGCCCTTTTTACCGCTAATGAATTGGGAGCAATGGGAAGATCGAAATGTAGGTCAAACTTGCTCGGATATATCTTCTGCTGGCTTATTATTTTTAGTACGCATTCGAATACAGAATCAATGTACATGGTGTCTCAAACTCGAACTGTATGGGCCTACTTTGAGGATACAAAACATTTAAATAAAATATGGCGAACAAGTTGAGGGTTGAGGTAAGCTCAATTTTTAATCGAAAGTATTATCTTTGGGAGACTGACAGAAAAGACATCATCAATTATATATTATATTTTTTCCAGAAACATTCCCATATTTTTCCTGTTAGAAAGCTCTCTTTTTTCTAATAAACTTTTACTGGAGAAAGTTTTCTGTATTTCTTCCCGTTTAAAACTTATAAGCAATATCGTTCTAAATGGTCTCAAAAGAAATACCACCTAAAAATCATTAGCAGTGGAAGGATCAAGTAGTGATTGGAAAATAATTGAATGTCCTTTCTTCAAAGTGCATAAATGTCGTTAAGAATATATAAAAGGAGTAAACTCGATAATTCTTTAATCCACTTAAAACAAAAGGTGATAACAATGACTAAAGTTAAAAAGGGATTCAAACGCCCTCATATAGATTAGAATATATTCTCTATATAACCTCTTCATATTTGAAGACACATATCCAATCTTTGGCCGTTTTACTCATTACAAGCATTTGTGATTTTTTATTTCAAATGATTAATATCTCGCAAAAGTATTTTGTAAACCTTATTTGTTAAAAGTTGTAGTTTGTTTGAGATTGATGCATATTGACGCCAAACTTCCTCTCACGTACACCCAGATGTCGAAATTCACAGTGCCTTAAAACAAATTAGACCCAAAATGACCACCGGCCCCGATGGCGTTCCTGCGTTTCTTATCCCCTAAAAATATTATTCAACTTAAGCATTTCTCATTGTCAGCTGCCTAATATATAGAGGCTGTCTAAGGTGTCATATTTTTAAAAAGGGTGATAGATTTGATGTATCCAACTTCCGTCCTATCTCCATCATCTGTAACTTTTGTAAGATTTTTCAGATCTTGTTGCATGATTTTCTTATTATTTATTATTATTATTATTATGATTATACAAATCTGGTTTGCATAATACATTTTCTGGCTGATTCGATGGGTAACAATTTGCAGACCGATGTTATATTATATATTACTTCAGAAATTGAACGAATTCAGAGCATCCAATCCATTACTAAATTTATTTAAATATTATCTTCAAAATAGGACTCAATACTCAATATGTGGTTTAGAACGGTTTTAAACCAGATGAGTACTTAGCTACTTCAGGTGTCCCACAGGGGTCAATTCTTGGACCTTTACTTTTTTAAATTTTTATTAACGATCTAGTTGACGTTCTAGATGTAGAATTCCTTCTTTACGCAGATGAACTGAAAATATTTAAGTCTATTTGTACTATTGGCGACTGCATTCAGCTTCAAAATAATCTTGACCAGGTCAAAATTTGGTGTGATAAAATTAACTTTTTTTGAATACCGCTAAGTGTAATGTTACGTCTCCTTCAAATAAATTAACTGGCATAACATTTAATTACAATGTTGATAATATTGTTTTGTCGCGCTCAAGGGTCTTTCGAGATCTTGGTGTTTTATTTGATGAAAAATTGTCTTTCAGTGGCCATATTGATGCTCTTGTCTCTGATGCAAACAGAGCATATGGTTTTATCGTCCGCAATTGTCGTCACTTTGCAGATAGTAACACACTTAAACTTATTTATTTTCAGGTGAGGCAGAAAGCGACCTACAATATCGTAGGTACTTAACCGCAGACCTCTCGCCCCGGGCGATGCGCCATTAAATTTATAAATGATACTGCAGGAAACAACTACTCCGCGGGCTAATGCCCCGACCGGCATTGAATTATACCTGCAGTATCTGTGCGAGAGGTCTGCGGTTAAGTACCTACGATATTGTAGGTCGCTTTCTGCAAGTCGAGCCGCTTAGGCCGAGCAGGAAGTAGCAGACCAGTTACATCTCACCTGCACTCGATTTATATGTGAAACTACATATGAAGGAACAGCCAGTTCAATTGTCGGTCATCTCACCTATGGCATACTGATGAGGGCTAACAAGCCCGAAACCGGTCTATGTCTGGTGGAGTGGCTGACAAGGGTTCTTGGCTGTTTCACACAGATACTGCAGGTATAATTCAATGCCGGTCGGGGCATTAGCCCGCGGAGTAGTTGTTTCCTGCAGTATCATTTATAAATTTAATGGCGCATCGCCCGGGGCGAATGGTCTGCGGTTAAGTACCTACGATATTGTAGGTCGCTTTCTGCAAGTCGAGCCGCTTAGGCCGAGCAGGAAGTAGCAGACCAGTTACATCTCACCTGCACTCGATTTATATGTGAAACTACATATGAAGGAACAGCCAGTTCAATTGTCGGTCATCTCACCTATGGCATACTGATGAGGGCTAACAAGCCCGAAACCGGTCTATGTCTGGTGGAGTGGCCGACAAGGGTTCTTGGCTGTTTCACACAGATACTGCAGGTATAATTCAATGCCGGTCGGGGCATTAGCCCGCGGAGTAGTTGTTTCCTGCAGTATCATTTATAAATTCTTTATTTCAGTTTCATTAGATATAAACTTGAATACGCCTTTCTTGTGAGGTCCCCCCATTGTACTGTTCACATTAATAAATTAGAATCTGTTCAACGTAGATTTTTAAAATATTTGAGCTTTAAATCGGATAGTCTTTACCCTTCCATTGGATTTCCACACGATGAGTTTTTAAAAGCTCATTCTGTTCCTTCTCTTGAAATTAGACGTAAATATTGCTAATAGTAACGTCAACAATATAGATATTTTTAATTGCAGCCTTAATGACATCAAATGGTGTTACCTAAAATGATTAGATTCTAATTTTAGTGTTTGTTTGTATGTGCTTATTTTATATTTTTTAACTTTTACTTCTTATGTATGCATATTGTACTGTTTTCCTGTTCTGTAACTGGGTAACTTGAACCTGTTGAACAGTGTAATGTAAATAAATAAATACCAGTTAAGCACAAATCCTAATACAAAATCGGAAATCACCGTATAGCAAAATGCTACTCGATCAAGACGAACGAAAATTTAAAGATAAACCGAAATTTTTAATTACTTACTTGAAAGTTGACAGGTTAACGGATCACAAATTGCAGGAACCCAATCTTTCGGAAATATAATCTAAGCTCTTGTACTGATTAAAACCAACCATCTAAATTAATATTTGTCCTTATCCCCCCGCCATCTAATTAGTGTTTGAACATCGCCGCATACTTATAATGACTTTCGTTATTTATTCACGAACAGCAGCTAAGATCCTTCTTGCGGAAGGGCAATCGTCGAAAGTTGTTCAGAACTTGAGCTGTTGAGATTGATCATCGAAACGGAGACCGAACCATTCATCAACATTCTTTTGATTTTCATGAGAAATCGCAATATTTATACTTACATATTTATATAGAATTTGGAAGCTGAAATTACCTGACTAAGGCAAATAATAAATAATTAATGGAATATTAATATTCACTAATAACTTCAAACATATTGAACAGTCATAACATGGTGTCTGGCGGCAATAATCATACAGTGCTTTCGAAAAGTAACGAATAAATTCATTATTTTTGAAATTGAGAAGTTTTCGAAAAATCCCCTGGCACGTTGTTGTTGTTTTTAAAAAAGTCACTTTTTGACATACCACCCATATTTGTGACGTCATCTTTGTTCGAAATATGACGTCATCGACAATTTTTTAAATAGCAACCCCCAATTCTTACCTTTCATTTGAAAGAGCGTGTCATTCTACATATATACATCATGGAAAATTATGGTGTTACATAACAAAAATTTCAAGAAAATAATCTTTGAAGATTTTAAAATTTAATTTTCACAATACTGAAAATGAATGATTATGTAAAAAATTGACTAAATTAAATGTTCAAATTGTGCACCGTTGGCTGCCTGGCAGTAGCCAAGACGATTAATAAATTCTTTTTGCACATTATCAATAACTTCAGGAGATATACGATGTATCTCGCGACGAATTCTTGTTTTTAAATCTTCTAAATTAACCGGTCTAGTAACGTATACTTTGCTTTTTAAATATCCCCACAATAAATAATCCAGGGGTGTCAAATCAGGCGATCTGGCTGGCCACTCAATCGGTCAACGATTCGGGAACAGCTCATTTAAATAAGCACGGACAGGTGTTGCATAATGAGGAGGTGCACCATCTTGTTGAAAGAAATTGTCATTTCTTGGAAGATCATGTCCTAATCTGGATATAAAGTTATACGTTCAGGAATGAGGTCGTCTCGAAAAAAAATCCAAATATCTTGCACCAGTTAGGTTGACGTCAAAGAAATAGGGACTCAGAATTCTTCCGTCGACTATGCCGCGCAACACAGTTACTTTCTGGGGACTTTGAGTGTGATACTCCATCATCCAACGGGGATTCTCGGTAACCCAATAACGGCAGTTTTGTCTATTGATACGGCCGCTCAAAACAAACGTAGCCTCGTCAGAAAAAATTACGTTTTTTACGAAATTATTATCATTATTGCATAGCTCTTGTATTTGCTCGCAGAATTGATTTCCCCGATCAAAGTCGTCTTCAGATAGCTCATGAACAAGGCATACCTTATAAGGATGATACTTTGCTTTTTTCATAATTTTGTGAACTGTGGACGCTGCCATATTGAAATCAGAAGCCAATTGGTTAAGTGTTGAGTGATGATTTTCTTGTATTGCCAACAAAACATTAAGCTCATCATCTACTGATTTTGACGGTCGACCAGATTTAGGAAGATCACGAACATGTCCAAAGTTACGGTATTTAGATTCAGTATTGCTTACTATGCTTTGGCTAAAGGAATGTAGATCAGGATGAGTTTCATTGAACAATAATTCAACTACTTTTTTTGGGTGCGCATCCTGTCTCCAAATCCGATCATGCAAAGAATTTCAATTCGTTATCGTTCATTTTTTTTTTAAATAATGACAAAGTTACTACTAAATAAACACTTCAAACGCACTGCTTTTGCCAAACAAAAGATAAGAACTAAAGAAATAACTCAAAAAAAACTATTTAATAAAGTACTTACGATTTCTAGTTTTTATCTGACAGCAATAAAAAACATTCTCAGTCGCTAAGGCTACTATCAGGCAACCATGATTTTTGACGATGCGTATGTAGAATGATACGCTCTTTCAAATGGCATGGTCAAAATTGGGGGTTGCTATTTAAAAAAATTGTCGATGACGTCATATATCGAACAAATATGACGTTACAAATGTGGGTCGTATGTCAAAAAGTGTCTTTTTTAAAAACAAAATCGACGTGCCAGGGGAATTATTCGAAAACTTCTCAATTTAAAAAATAAAGAATTTATTCGTTACTTTTCGAAAGCACTGTATAATAACTAAAATGTTAACATTAATAAATTGCCGTAGAATGTATACAAAACCACTTGGCCAAAATCGCTATATCATTGGTGTGACGTTCCATGCCGTTCAGCACGGATTGTTTCCGTGGATATAGGTGCAGGTTACGGTGTTGGTGATATAAATATGCGTTTGTTTCTTGTATTTTTGCGTTTTTGTGGCATTTGTAGGTCATAGATACACAATGTAAATACTGTGTAGGTAATGCTATAATTATTAGTGGTGATGTGGTGAAGTTACGGTATTGTTAAGCGTAACTTATTCCTTTGTTTCCAATACAGATCCGCTCGTGACAATTACGGCGACAACGCTGTTGGGTAAGTACCAGATAGACGGTTTTATTTGAGGTATTTATAAAATTATGCCATCGGATTCCATATTGAATTACTTGTTTTAATTGGGAAGTGGGTTATAGGCATTATTATACATGAGTGAGACATTTCACGAATGTAACAAAAAATGCCGTTATCCTACGTGTACTACTCGTATATAAAATGTTATCTACTACTATCTTAAATTGAGGAAAATTCAAAATCAGATCCAGTTTGTACGTTTTGATTCAAAATCAAGAAGCAAAGGCATTGTTATGGTGACCTGTCAAACTTGTTATAAACAAAACTGAGTTTTCTTTTTTCTTGTGAAAATAGTGGTGTTGATTAAAGTAATGAGTGATTCAGAAACAGAAAACTTGCCTCTTGAAATTGAAAAAGCTGCTGCAACTGCAGTAGCTTCACTTGTACCAGATAAATCGAGAACCAAGTACGAACAATTTTATAAACGATTGACTGATTGGTGTGCAAGAATATAAAATATGGATCAAAAGAAAAGGTATTATTAGCATTTTTTGCAGAATTATCCAAGAAGTACAAATCATCTAGTCTTTGGGCGTTCTATTCTATAATCTGTATACGACAAAATGTTGACATCAGTAAATTCAACAATTTAATTGCTTACGCGGTGTAGAACTATCTACATCTATCGGCCATTCGCTACTCCATGCCGGACTGAAAATCTCACATAGGTTTTCCAGGTGCAATTCAATGCTGGTCGGGGCATTAGCCCGCAGAGTAGTTGTTTCCTGGAATTCCGTGTTTGCAAAATATCGTTTCTCGCCGATCGCGATAAAGGTCGACAGCTTTCAATGGTGTCTACTGCATGTAGAACGCTTCGTGTCTGTGACATTTTCAGTCCGGCATGGAGTAGCGAATGGCCGATAGATGTAGTTAGTTCTACACCGCGTACTCATGGTCCCTTCTGTCGGGTTAGACAGACTAAACAGCTAGGATTATTCGTCGGATACCTTACCTATGGCATACTAATGAGAGCTAATAAGCTCGAAACCGGTATATGTCTGGTGGGCTTCTGACGAATGACTCTAGCTGTTGCTATAGGTTTTCCAGGTGTAATTCAATGCTGGTCGGGGCATTAGCCCGCAGAGTAGTTGTTTCCTGGAATTCCGTGTTTGCAATTTAATTGCTTTTCTGAAAAAGCAATCAGTGGGATACAAACCAAAAAAGTCAAGAATTTTAACGAAAGCGGAAGTTTCAACATTTTTACAACATATCCTGCTAACGAAGGTAAGAAGAATAATAAAATGTTTGCTATTTGAAATTCATGCGTTAATTATTGGACTTGGAGGTTCATGCAGAATTAACAAGTTAACTAATTTGCTGTCAAAAAATATAAAAATTGAAGCAAACATTTTTTATATCTTCATATTGAATACGAAAACCAAAGTTTCCTGATAATTTTTTACCGAATACGGTCCTGTCAATTGCTGACAAGAAACATGCGGAAGCCTTTAATGTTTTTATGGCAGTTTTTATGCCGTTTTTTTATCCCCTCGTATCGATGAGAAAAGTATACCTACATTACCTACCCATTCAGACAAGACACTAATTGGTACGCGGATACGATAGAAATAAAATAATAGAATGGAACTGGATGTTCCAAGCAAAAGGGAATGTTTATTTTATACGGTAGTAACTCTGTACGTGTTGTTTTGTAAAAGGATATAATGGGGCCACAGAAATGGCAACAACAAATGAACAAAGTTTAGATGATTCCCTATTCATGATATTCTCTAACTCCAGCCATTTGTTTTTGCGCGGCGTTGCCCGATTTTAGGGAAATTAATTAACAGTACTATGTTCGTTCGGTGTGAGCTCCATTTTTTAGAATACTTTTGTAAAAATTTCCGTCACGTGTATACGCACCCGCGGTTGAAGTTACCCTTTCGCAAATTACACCACTCGGAGTTTCTTTGTAGACTTGAAGCAGATGCGGTTTTGTTATATAACATCTGCAACACACTTCGCTGCGAACTTCAACAGGGTAAACAGCTCTCTGTATTAGCTGGAAAGCTATTATCGGGTTAGATTAAAGAAAACCGCAATCGTGGTCCAAATACAAAGGGCTGCCATCCACGACTTCAAACGGATTTCCTATTCTACACTGTATACTTTTATTTGTGTACAAATTCGTAAAAACTTTATTCTTCGAACAAATATATATTTTTTTAAATGGTGAAACCCACTTCTTCTGATCTTATTATGACTTTTATAATGACGATCTAAGGCCTGCTATAATTTTTTTCTACTTTCGAAATTAAATATTCAAATTCGCGAATTTTCACTATTGAGTAGTTATTGTCTATTTATCGCAGAAACAAATATACTCAGCAGGGTAATAATTCTTTAAATATAATCACCGGTTATACAAGGTGTTTGGAAATGTTAGTACAAAGCTTAAGCAGGTATAAGTAAAGCCAGACAAGTGCCTATAAACATTATTCCTCCGGAGATAATAATAATAGCATTTATTGTCCAACAGAATAAATTTCATTTACAGGACAACGTAATAGAATTACCACAAAAATAGTGTACCTTTATATATAATTATAACTAATAGTTAAAAAAGTGTCAACTTATAATTCTCATAAATTACAAAACTAAATGTCAATGAAAGTTTAAGATCCAATAGATAACAAGTCTTTAAGGGTACATGTATTTCAGTTACACAAATTAGATATATGGTTGACATATTATATACTGGAGACTTCATGAGGATATTAGTCCTTGCATTAGGACAATAGAACACGCAGTCATCAGAACATACAGTCATAGAACATACATTATTTAATAGTACTACAACGTAGCAATAGTGAGGAACTAAGACTGTAATTAAACAATATAGGTTCCTTCTTTAAAGAAAACGTACAAACTTTGAATTTATCTACATAAATAGGTAACCTATATTCCTCACACCATTTCTCAACAACATTAGCAAGTTCTTGTAACAGTTGGCAATCATCAATGCAATTGATATTGTGAAACAATTTTAAAGCGTTTGCAAAGAAAAGATGATTATGTTTCAAATTTAAGAAAAGATCATTGACATATAAAATGAATAATAGATAAAAGAGATACCGAGATACTCATATCATATGGATATTTTTTTAAATAACTTTGTTTCTGATTAAGATAATGTAATAAAAATTGTAGGTAATAATCATACCACAAGGGTCTTTAACGATAAAAAATTTCGATTATAAATAAGGGTTTCTGTCAGGGAAACGTTGCCGAAACTTCTTTGAACCGCCAGACTATTTCTAGTACAGAAAAAAATCGAATGAAATTCAAAGTCAAGCACAGAAAATATCACAACTAAGAAACTAAAGAAAAGTAAGAATTTAAATGTGTAAATTATACTGCGGGAAACAACTACTCCGCGGACTAATGCCCTTACCGGCATTGAATTTCTCCTGCAGTATCTGTGTGAACAGTCTAGAACTCTTGTCGGTCACACCACTAGACATAGTCCGGTTTTGAGCTTGTTAGTCCTCATCAGTATGCCATAGGTGAAATGACCGACAATTGAACTGGCTGTTTCTTCATATGTATGTTCACATATAAACTGAGTGCAGGTGAGATATATCTCAAAAGAATTTAACAAGTGATAATCATTACAATGAAACTGTCACCATGACAAATGCCTACTATGTGAAAATGTTACTGTTCTGAGCCATACATTATTTAAATTATTTTTAAATGTAGAATCAAGTGTTTTAATCAAGTTATAGCAATACATAAATAATTTATATACTGCTATAACTTGATGCTTTATACCCATTTATTTGAAAATTAACCATTTCAATGTCAAATCGGAAGAAAGTTAATGTATATCATATATACCTGTGAACTACTTATAAGGCCACTAAGTTTGTGCTTGTGAATAGTAGCACAAAAGGTCTATTGTATGGATCTGATGGGTGTGATTATAATTAATGGCGTTTTCTATGATTCCTCCATTTCTGCTCTAAATGGGGGTTAATGCTCACTAACAAAAACCCTTCTGAGACGCTAATGCAACCTACAAAGTAACAATAGGTTGACTCTCTTGGCTAACACTTGTAAGTAAGGTCAAGGTAGAGGGAGACTATTATTGTTACTTTATGGTGAATAAAAACAATATAAGAGCCACCTCACGTTCTCCAATATCCTTCGAAGTTAAATGACCAACAAAACGTACATCAAAAAATTAAATAATAAATCCTAGAACAATTTAACAATGAACATCTAGCAGTATAAATTATAGAAAAATAAAGAATATAAAAGACGCCAGCAGTGGCGCACGTAAATAGCGGTATTTTTTTAGAAATGAATTGTTAATTTATTTGCCAATTTGCAAATATAAATTAACAAAAAGTAAAGCATGTATGCATATATCAGAAAAATTAATAGAAATAAATACCAAAATTAAGAAATTGAGTAAGTTCATGCTTTTTCAATAATAATGAAACTCCCTCAAAACAGTTTTTGAACTTGAAACTGAAAGTTCTGCTAAAAATTTCATTCAATCTCTTTTGGTGAGTGAAACAACTAAGTACTAATGTTACAAGTTGAAAGATGATTTCATTACAAATACGCCAGCAATTCAAAAGAAATCGCAAAATTAATTTAAAGTTAATAAAGTTAATTTATTATTATTGCAAACGATTGTACATGTTGCCAACCAGCAGAACAAATTAACAAAAAATTAAAGCATGAACAAAGAACATTAATAAAAATAAATATCAAAACCTGACTAAAAATTAATAAACTGGGTGTTAGCTATATACACTTTGCCAACTAGGCAAATTAATAACAAATTAAAGTATGTTTCAAAAATATTAAACAAATTTCAAATTTTCAACTAAAATAAAGAAACTTTGTATTAATTACACTTTGCTAACCAGCAGCACAATTTATAAAAAAATTAAAGAATGTATCAAAAATATTAACAAATAAATATAAAAATCTAACAAAAATGTAACCAGCAGTAGGTATAAATATTTATTATTTATGAATCCAAAATTTGCCAGCTAAACGCACGTCAGCGTCTAAATTGATGTCGCAGTACATCATTATGATGTTCTTACGTAATACATGGATTAAAATATAACATCGACCTCCCATAAACAAGATAGGCAGTTCAAAGGGTTATCCCTTGTAACTTTGAGCCGCAGTTTCAATGGAAACCGCACCGTCCCCTCCTTCGACTGTTTTGCGTAACTGTGGCGGATGTCCTGCGGATGTTATCTACAGGGTGATGCGAAAGTGGAGGGAGAGTTACGTAAATAATTAGAAATTTAAAAAATTAATTTGACGACGTCAGTTTTACACTTCAAAAAATAAATTGGTTAATTTATTGTCAGTAAATTGGTTTCTGTAAAACCAATGATCTCCCTAGCTAGTATATGGACAAAGTTTTTTTATTTTTCCCAAAAATTCTTTATGCAAAGGCATGCAAAATTTATATGGTTGTAAAGGGAACAATAAATGCCATTTAACAAAAATATCGGTGGCGTCACCACTCTTCTACAGTGTGACGGGAAAAAAATGTTTGTGCACAGGGTAATTCTATAATCTAAAAAAAAATTATGATCATACAGGGGAGTCTAACAAACACAATTTTGTAAAAAAAATAAAAAAAGACAGTTCGAAAATGATTTGAAAATACACTTCTGCATGGCACTGTAAAACCTGACAAGGCAAAGCATGCAATCGACGACGGGACAAAAAATTGAACGATATTCCCAAGCAAAGAAATAAATTACATTTTATAACACCAAATTCAACTTCTTTTGACATTTAGACATATCTTTTGTTACAACAACAAAATTTTGGGCCCGTCTTACTCAGTAACTACAAACTAACACAAATGTTTCTGCTTCGTGTCCGTTTTGTACTCTAAGTTATTAACAGCAACTACAATACGTTTACCTAAATAAATCAATAGTGTCCTCTTCCGTGCAGTACACTTCATTTTGTAAATATCCCCACAAAAAGAAGGCAGTGGTACCGTTCCTCCGAGTTCAATCCCTTGGTATTAATCCTTGGACACACTGTACAGTGTACACAACACATTGCAATAACGTTAATACTATAAGTAATCCGAGTTTAATATTCGGAAACGCCTGGCTAGAGACTGTAGTGCCCAGCGATGTAAGAATTGAAAATACTACTACTTTAATAATTTTTTCTCGGAAACTAAGAATTTTACAATTCTTACGATATTGATGAGGCATCTGTTACCATTCTTTTAGATACCTAAGTTGTGGATCATCCTGTATACATTGCAGGGTATCTAAAAATGGGTAATCGAGTTATAGCCCAGGACCTTTATATTCAAACAGACTGTATACCTCGTCACTGTGTAACTAACCGTAATAGCTCTACTCACAAACTTCCAGTTGTTTTCGATGCTTCGGCAAAATATCGGAATGGACGTTCTTTAAATGACACGCTTCTGGCAGGTAAAAAATTGCAGAAGCATTTTTTCACATTACTATTGAATTTTCGAATAGGTATTTGCTTTCGAGACTACTGCCCATGTAAAGCAAATGACAGATTTCAGTCGTCACAGGTCATCGCGATTATCAACAAGTTGTCTGTAGATTTTTGTCCTCGACACCAATTATAAATTATTGTCTTACAACCGTCACATATAAAATTTCATCAGCTCCTTTTTCAGCTAGTTCTAAGAGTGAACATAGAGTTATCATTATCATTTACTGCATGTATTACTTTTACTACTATATTTTAACTGTTTAAGTAATGCATTATCTCTTCTCTAACAGGTTATCAGATATGTGTCGGTGACAATAGCAATGTCTCCTAGATTCAGACATTACTGACGGCCAACAAACGTCAAAAGTTATCAGCAATATTAACAAATACCATCCTACCATCATCTGCTAAATCACGTCGTCTTAGCACAGCTGTTGCGATTTAGCAAACGATGTAGGAACATCTAACCAACAAATGTTAACCCCTAGAAGGAGGCTCTGTTTGCGAATCAACATAACCAAAGCAACTGTCCACAACGAACACAAATTGTCGGTACGATCGGACATCATCGACGAGAGTTCGGAGGTAGTAGTTCTAACAATATAATAGTGCTATTTTTAAAGTTCACATTGAAAGGAATAAATTCATTGGGTAATATTCTACAATATTTGAAATTACATAAATACTGAAAAAGATGAGGCTTTCCACAACAAATACTGAGCAAACTATAACTAAGTATCACTTTTAGGTACAAAGCAAAGTATGTGTAATTTTTTGTGTCATAATATATCTCGTTACCGCCACTGCCGGTGTGTATCTTTGGGTACACGTGAGTATACTCTGTCCTTATTAAATCGGTAATATTGGTAGTTCTTTATCTAGTTCCTACAGTTGAAAGTAATATATTACATTCACAAGGCTCCTTATATGGGTTAGAATTCGTTGCATCTCACCGTTTAACGCTTTATCCAAATGTGAACTTCGTATATTGTTGAGTAAATCAGCAAAATATAGCTACATGTTTCTGTCAAATCCTATCCCCTCGAAATATAAAGCAAACTGAGGAACTTGATAAACAATACAACAAGGGTTAATGTCACCATTACTTACAAAATTAACCAACAAAATGGAAAACATTTCATGTTACATTAAACTTTCGGTGACTCTTACCCGTATAAACATTGTTTCCAGATGATAAAATATTTCTGTTATTTTAAATATTCACGTTTTCAGACCCATGTCAGTGAGAAGTACGTTTTTCCGTAGTGATTTCAAGTTGATGTGAAGCACTTAATTAAGTCGGATCGGATTCGAATAAATCAGATTGAATCAGATCAGATCATATCAAATTAGATTAAATCAAATAATACCATGAGCTTGACAGATTTAAAATTTATCAATTTTGACAGTTGATAGGTTATTGTTTACCCTTCAAATCTCTTAAAACTATTGAAAATGTGCTATAGTGAGATTAAAATTGAGAATGCAACCATCGACTGCTAAACCGCAGCACCCTTGTATTGCCCAGTTGCAGTTACACACCGTGCATGGCAGCACACTACAGGACTTATGACGTAGTTAGTAGTCAATTGTTTGAAACCGTAATTTGACGTTTCTTAAAAATTATGACAAATGCGTCGGATATCTGCTGAGGTGTACGTTTAAAGTTTTAAAATAGATAAAAAATACATACATTTTTTATAAACGAAATTTGATAAGTAGGTATTATTAAAAGATAAGCTATTACAATCACAGATACATTACAATGTTATTAAAGGTTAATTTCTGACATTTACAAATTTAAGGATGTTTTAAATCTGTATCACACTGCCAATTTTCTCCACTTAATAAAGTAGATATTTCGTGGAGAGGCTGAACTAAAGCAGATGTCTGTAAACACAGACTTTTGTCAACTTTGTTGTTCGTTTTCTACCACCCAGAAACGTGTGTAACGCCTAAAACTCACCTTCTTTCAGAAGTCACACACGATTCTCCAAGTAGTTTAAGATATGATATCTGTTACTGTACCGATCAATTATATCTGAATCTGAACGGTTACGAGGTTACAAGCATACTAGGAATTCACGATATATTATATTCACTCTAGGAATTTGTCTTACATTAAAGCTAAAATAATCCTTTTCCTTTTGATAAGTCCTAAAAATACACTTTCACCTTAAACATTATCAAATAGAAAGAATTACGTCATAAAACACAACATCCTAGGCAATTGCATGCTTTGTAATCTTTAGCGGCAATTGTAAACCAATTTTGATCAGCCGTATTATATCCGACATCTTGAATTTTACAGCGCCATCTAGTGGTTCGTGAATTTCGCGGATTACCTTAATTTTTAACCATAGAATACGGTCCTGGATTTTCTGCGCGAAATTAGTAAACACCCTGTATACCTTTACCTGTTACGTCGAATGACATAATTAATCATTTAATTTATTTCCTCTGTTGCGTTACCTGAGCTTCAGGCAGGACCATCCCTGCGGTAATTTCGGAAACGAGTATAAATAGCCCTATTTCCATGTTGAATTTTTTCCAGTTGACCCCCTCGTTAGCCGCAGTTTCCCATACAGGTATGGTTCTCCCAAGAGAGTATGCACGAGTGCATCGTTACCGTTGTTTTATTTACCCTCTGAATATAAAATGGATTTCAAAGACCCGAGAGCCTCCCGCCACTTTCAAATTGGCCAGAGTGCATTTTATACAACCAGGTTCTTACCTTCCGAAGAGCTTTCTTTTTGTTAGTTCGGTAATATTGTATGAGCTCTTTACTTTTTACATATCCAAACAGTAAGGGTCGCTACAGACGTTCATGTATACTTGACAAGTGTACTTGTGCAAGTATACATGAGCGTGTGTAATTATAAACTTGCACAAGCATTTCTACTTGTGCATGCAAGTGGTATAACTTTCCAATTATTTCATTCATGTTCCAGTGACTTGCGCAAGTATACATGAACGTGTGCCATTAAATAAATTGTATATAAATGAAATACATTGTAAGATACATTAAAACGACGAGTGAACGTGAAAAAAATAAGCATGAGGTGTTGGAAGAGTTTATTAATACTCCTATTTACAAAGAATCGCCTTGTTTATGTAAAAAAGCAAAGGACTATCATAACAGAAACAAAAAAGAGGATGCATACAAAACTTTAATTGCAAAATTCGAAAAATTGCAAAATAGTGTGTGAATAATATGTGTGTTTTCCTCTTCAAAAGCCACTTTTTACATCACAAATTACTTTTTTGTTCCCTTTTTCTTTACACACTATAACGAACATCATAAGAATTATTGTTGGAAAATAGAAACTGTTCATGTTTCGGCTTCAAGTGCACTTATCTCGTGTGGAGTCAATGCAAACTTGTACAAGTGCACTTGCGCAAGTATACTTGTCAAGTATGCATGAATGTCCGTAACGAGCTTAAGGTGACTGGTGAAAAAACTTGCGGTAACTCCTTTTTATGTAACACTACAGCATAGATTTATAAAAGATATTACTTAACGCCCTTAATATATAAATAACTATTAAAGAATGTGTAGTCTACTGTTAGATAAAAAAAAGTTACAACAGTTTTACTTCGACACGCTATACCTTTGTTAATAATAATAATAATAATAATAATAATAATAATAATAATAATAATAATAATAATAATAATAATAATAATAATAATAATAATAATAATAATAATAATAATAATATTTATTCCAGCACGATCATATAATAACATGATATTGGAAACGTCACAATAATTTGTGTATATAACAGACAAAATATATAAACACACATAAAAGTAAAATTACATAATCAAACATGACACACACAAACACTTTTAAAAAATACAAGACAATTATAAATATTAAGAGAAAAAATCATCTACCCTGTAACAGCACAAGTTAATTAAGTGGACTTTCAATTTCTTTTTGAAAGTTATGAAGTTTGATTCGTCTTTAATGCTTCTAGGGAGACTATTAAAAAACTTTATACCAGCGTAAGATGGTGATTTTTCAAAAAAAGTAGTACGATGGTAAGGAATCTGTAATAAATTGCCATTTCTCGTTGCATAGCAGTGACTGTCTGAATTTTTAGAGAAACTGTCAATTTTCTTTTTAATGTATTGTAAACATTTATAAATATATATCGAGGGTACTGTCAAAATATTGTACATTTTAAAATACACTGAACACGTTTCCCTAGTTTTAAGACCAAAAATGAGCCTTAGTATTCGCTTCTGCAGAAGAAAGAGTCGATTTGATGAAGTCGAACTACCCCAAATTATAATATTATATGTTAAGTGTGGATAAATAATAGCATAATACACATTCAAGATCTGTGCAGTCGTGAATATGTTCTTTAGTTGTAAGATAGCATAATACCCACTATTAATTTTTTTACATATCGTATTAACACAGATATCAAACGACAGTGATGAATCGAGGAAAGTTCCGAGAAACTTTGTGGACTCAGAAAGACTAAAATTTAAATTTTCTATTGTCGCGTGAAAAGCTGAATCAGGATGATTTAATATTCTAAATTTCATAAAAACTGTTTTATTATTATTTAAAATTAAATGATTTGAAAGACACCACTCATTAAATTTATTATATAGACTAGTCAGCTTATATGACAGGTCATCAAATGTCTTCCCAGAGGTCGCCACTGTGACATCATCTGCATACAGAACAACACAATCTGCATTCAGAAAGATGGCAGATCATTTATAAAAATTAGAAATATTAAGGGTCCTAATATAGATCCTTGCGGAACCCCTAAATTAATTTCCCGTTCTGAGGACTTAGTCTGATTCACCTTTACAACAATCTTACGATGTTCGAGATACGACATAAACCAAGTGAGTATTCGTCCACGAAAGCCCATGGCGTGAAGCGTGAAGGGATGAAATAGGTCTACAGAGTTATTCACAATTTATTAAAAAAAACTAAATGTAGGTACCCTTACAAATCCATACCAGTTTCTAAAAAAGGGCAGTTTGAAAATGATTTAAAAATACACTTCTGCACGGCACTGGAAAATCGTCCACTGTAAAACCTAACAAAGTAAAGCATGCAATCGGCGACCTGACAAAAAATTAAAAGGAATTTCCAAGGAACGAAATAAATAAAATTTTATAACATCTAGCTTATACAGCAAATTCAACTGCGTTTACCGCTATTGTTATTCATTATTGATATAATTAATTTGTGGTTTTAATTAATAAAATAGTTTGACATGATGTCGTAACAACAACGTTTTGGGCCCGTCTTAAGGTCTGGTTTCTCGGACCAGATCGGCCCGAAATATTTCGCCGAATATTCGTGTACAAAACGCTCTAGGTTCCCGAATTCATTTCGTTCAGAAGTTTCGTCTCTCCGTGGTTTGTCTGCCGATTTAAAAATTCGTTGCGATAAATTTCAGTCGTGTTTTTCAGTCTGTAAACTTGACGTAGGGTGCTTCTTGCATTCCAAAATTAAAAATGGATTTTTTTATTGCTATGGTTTTAGAAGAAGAACAGGATGATGATGATGAGTCTGCGTTACTAGCAGTATGCACCGAAAATAACACAGTTTTGAAAATGTTTAAGAACAGGGCCAAAGAAGGAGTTTATGAGTTGTTAGTGCTAAAGCATCTTTCGGACAACGACACAAAGTATTAAGTAGTAGTTTAAAGTATTTTTCCATAAAAATAAATGCCCGATCATTTATACAAAATCAACAAGTCGGCGAACTGTGCCGTTTTAAAACGTTCAAATCAAAACTAGTTTGATTCAGACGAACTACTATTCGCACACTTTCCCGAAATTTCGTTCCGATCTTTTATACAACCCTCTACTATGTACTACACATATATTGGGTTTTACCGGAAACGTAAACGAACTTTTCGTGCTATATCACCGAAAAAATTCGGGCCGATCTGGTCAGAGAAACCAGGCCTTTACACAGTTTCTACAAATAGAAATGATTCCGCATCTTATCCGTTTTGGACTTGTAAATTATTATTGGCAGCAGCTATGATACGTTTGCGTAAACCATCAATAGTGTCCATTTCGGTGCGACACACTTAATCTTTTAAATATCCTCACAAAAAGAAGTCCAAAAGATTTAAAATTAGAAGATGGTGGCCATGGTACCGGTCCTCCTGGTCCAGTCCCTTTGTAACGCTTGGACACGTTGTCCATGGTACGGATATAATTGAGTTTCATGTATGATACGCCACACTGCTGCAATACGCCGTGGACTCATGGTCTCTTTCACGATTCGGTTGCGAATTATCACGTCCTCGTTGCACTACACTAGCACACCGCGATAAAAGTAGCTGCATTTGCCACGTTTACCGCAAAATCGTTCTGATAAAGCATTTTCACTTCACCATAAATTAAAATGATATCCATCATCCACATTCATCCGAGTCGCCATGCATGTAAGCCATTTTTGACACTTGAAAAACTAATGTAAACACTCGCATCACAAAAATGTTAATACGATAAGTAATCGAATATTGGAAATCACATGGCTAGACACTACAATAGCCCAGCAATGCAAAGGTTTAAAATACTAGAACATTCTTTTTCTCTGAAACTAAGGATTATACATTTTTTACGCTATTGACTCCATTTGTCATGACGCATCTATCACGACGAATCACCCTGTATAAATAAATTAAACTAGCAAGCATAATATATATTATTATTTAAGATATATTTAGGTTAGGCTTGTTTTTACTAATCGTGCACTGAAGAAAGTTGTTTGTCGCATCGCTTGTCACATTGGTCTGACGGATCTTAAAACCCTGTTACCAACCTTAGTTAAAACCTTAGTTACCAACTAGAACTAATAGGTTACTAATTCCGTTTATGAATGCAAATTTCTTGATAAGGTCTTACCGTGGTATTATCGTCCATGAATAAGGTTGTGTTGTATGTTTTACATATTTCTGTTTCAATTTTAATGTGGAATATTGTATACCTAGTTTTCCGTAGCTGTTAATGAATGATTAAAAGGCATGCTTCATAAAAAATATTTGGGCAGATACGTAATTTTCAAAATATCCATGATGCAGATACGGGAAATCTTATAAGGCTTGTTTTTGCAGCAGTTGAAAACGGTTTGGAAACTGTCAGAAATATTCCGACCAGTTAAGTTGAGAACGCGTTACCATTGAATTTGACGCAATAAATAGTTGGAGGGACATTTCTGATAGTTTCCAAACAGTTTTCAACTGCTGCTAAAACAAACCTATAATAAGAAAACTACGACCGTTCTTACTAAATCTGTTCTCATTGATCCAACATCCGAAATAATCGCTCCAACCAAAACCAGATCTTTCGCCGGTTGACTCACGTAGAAATATAATTTTGCGGAATTGGTTCGGACAAGCAGAGCATGATTAAACAATGGACGAGTTAACCGTACGGCAAAATTGCTTTTTCCCGGAAAATGAGAACCCGACACGAGCTGGTGTAGCAGACAATTACTGGGTATTATGCGGATATCAATCAAAAAAGTTATAGAGAGCTCTCGATCGACCAGATGTATTTATTGCGTCGCCAACACTTTCAGAATGTAACACGACCACGTACGGGTATACAGGGTGTCCCAAAATTAGCCTGCCAATAATTAACTGTGGATTCTACTGTCAAAAATAAGAAAAAAAAGTTATATAAACATAAGTTCGTAGACGCCCCATAACGGAGATATGGCCCCTTAAATGGGGACCTCATAATTTGATTTTTTCCAAATTTGATTATTATTATTACTATACTTGAAGAATAGTTAAACTAAGCTAGGGTTAGAACAAATATATTAATATTGATATTAGTATAGCTTTCTTTTCGTGTTTTTACGAATGAAACTTGATAAAATATTTGACAATTCAGAACGTCCCCACAAAAAATAATATTCAGTTCTTCAGACGCATTTTAAATATTTATGAGGAGCAAAACAGCAGCCCTGGATTTACCCTCGCAATTTTTTTATATTTACGATCCCACAGATTACACTTAATGAAATTCCAATGGGGAAATATCTGAGAACTTGCCTTCTAAATCATTTTTATTTTCATGCAAAAACAGGAACGTGTCAAAACCAGGTATGAGAGACAGTAGTAGCTGTGTACGTTTTGAGAATTTCAATTAAAAAGTGACATTTAAAAAGTCACGTCCACTTGAAACGATAATCAAGTAAAAAAACGCATATTAACATTAACCTTCTTCTTTAAAACTGCCAATGTTGGACTTGCTCTCTGTTGATGTAGTAAAATCATTGATTTTATAAGCTTACAAATCTAAGGGTACGATACTAGTTTTATTTCGTTTTGATTAAACTGATGTAACTTAGCTTTTGATTAAAGTGATGTGATTTATCTGAGAATTTAATTTATACAGAGTATCCCAAAACTAGCCTTCCAAAAATAAACTGTGAATTTTACGATCAAAAATAAGAAATAAAAGTTATATGACATAAGTCCATAGACGCCTCCTAATAGAGATATGGCCCCTTAAATGGGGACCTCAAAATTAGATTTTTCCTAAATATTTCTAAAAGGGATCAAGATAAAGTAATCACATTTGAAATTGAGAATCAGAATTAGATCGCGAATCTAATGTTCTGAAAATAATTCCTCATAATTGGTCATAGGCGTGCCAAACTGGGAGGTCCGTGGGTAAATATTGCTCTAACTTTGTTGTATCACAAGATTTTCGCCGTCAGATCAAAATTCTGGTCTGTTTTACATAAAAAGGTACTCCTATTTCAATCCGATAAACTGCTCTATTTTCGAGTAAGTAATCGTAATTTAAAAATTTTGTGACATACCACAAAATTTTTTAAAAACATATGTATCATGTGTCAAATAAACTGACAAATAACTTTTCAAAGCCTACTAGAGACAATTTGAGAGCTTGCATATCATAGGTATCTAATATTTATGTGGTGGTCAGAACTTTCAATTTTTTGATCTGACGGCAAATAACCCGAGATATGAAAAAGTTAGAGCAATATTTATCCAATAACCAAGCCCCCAGTTTGGCACGAATATGATTAATTATGGTATTGTTTTTAGAACATTATATTTACAATATAATTGCAATTCTCAATTTTAAATTTGATTACTTTATCTCGATCCGTTTTGGAGAAAATCAAATTTTGGTGTTAGGGGGCGTTTACGCGTTATGTTTATATAACTTTTTTTCCTATTTTTGATCGTAGAATCCTCAGTTAATTTTTGGCAGACTAATTTTGGGACGCCCTGTATATAAAAAGCTCGCATGCCACAGTGTAATGCTCACTTTACCTGTAACGTTTACAACGACAAACGTGGTATTTTCACTTATTCATTTTTTAATCAATTATCGCGGTGTTTGTTTCCAAAATAAATAGTTTGACATTTTGTCAACAACTTATTGAATTATTAAACACTAACAATGAGTAATATGCGAAAATATGACGGAAAAGACTACAAAGAAGCGGTAATTAAATAGTTAAAACAATTTGAAACGCCACCGTTAAAATGCTACAAAGTAAATATAAAGAATTCAATATTGTATTTAACCCTTTCACCGACGTACAGTTTAATTAATCACGAGCTGCACTGCTAAACGTAAAACCCTACAAGCACAACTCGAAAAGAGAAAATCTAGTGCATCAACTCTTAATAAATGTGAAATATTTGCAATGGCCAGATTACATGACGAAAATAAACCGGAAGAACTTCGACAGAAATTATATTGCATTTTGGCGTTTGAATTAGCTTGGCGTGGAGGAGAAGCAACTTACTGCAAAACCACTTATTTCGTATCTGAAATTGAAAATAATGGAAAAGAAACTGGACGTATCGAGTGTAATCCTCTAATTTTGAAAACGAGACAAGGCGGTGACAATAAATTATGTGACAGCAAATGGATTACGCATGATATTTGCCCAGTTCGCTTATTTAAAAAGTTAATGGAAAAACGTGCCACTTCTATAACATTGGACAGAATATTTCTTACACCAAATTTCTTTTGGAAGAATAAATATTCTAAAGGTTTGTATAAAAATGTGCCGATTGAAATTAATGAAAATTCCAAATGGACTAAATGATCAGTAGAATGCATTGGTATAGATGTCAAACGTGTCAAAATTACAAATCACCCAAATCGAGCGGCAGCAGTTAGCGAATTAAGTAAAAGCGGAGATGAAGAACAAACTCTAATAAAAATAAAGGGGCAGAGCAATCCATCATCAATAAAACCATACTTACATCGATTCGTTTGGAAAAAGAACAAACTTCAACATCTACTACAGAAACGATTAGCTGTGGCACTCCTAGCGATATTAGTATGAATTTCAATAACCGCGTGTTTAATAATTCTACCCTCAAATAAAACTTTATCTATTTTTAGTGGTTCATTTGCATTGCATTGATATGTTTCTAAATTTATTATTAATTAATTATGTTGTATCTAGTGACCTTCAATTAATTACTGATGTTATTTTAGTCTGGTAATAGGTCAATTGTAGTAGAAAAACTAAATTTTTACAAAATGCCAAGGTTTCTGCTTATATTTAAGCCATCTTCAGGGCTCTAGAAATGTAATTATGATATATAACCAATATAAAATTGCGTTTTAATTTATTGTAATTTTATATTGGTTATGTAACATAATTACATTTCTAGAGCCCTGAAGATGGCTTAAATATAAGCCGAAACGTGGTCATTTTGTAAAAATTTAATTTTTCTACTACAATTGACCTATTACCAGACTAAAATAACATCAGTAATTATTAATTAAATTGTCCTGTCGAATTACATTTGATGTTTGTACTGATACCGGGTAACTTTTTGTTTAAATTGTTTCCTCTAGCAATTTGACTTGAAAACTATCAACCTAAAAACCACCTTCGCGTTTTTAATATTTGACAGTTTTTCTCGTCTAATTGCTAGACAATAGTTTCTCATTAAACAACCTAAATTTACCCAATAAAATACAAACCTCTTGTGCAATTGTGAAAAAATCAGTTGCACTCAATTGAATGGTGGAAGAGCGATGTAAAAGAAAAAAAATATTTTTACATTTGACACTGACAGTTGACGTCTACCTTATGTAACCGTGTCCTTCCTTATAATTGAGAGTGGTTGAGTAACCAAATGGACATATTTTAAAGACATTTATGGTTGACTTTCTTATGCTGAAAAGCAGTGGCAACGACAGTGACAGTGCAAGTAGTAGCAGTTATTCTTCAAGGAGACAGTGCATATGAAATGTTTGATAAAAAAACTCGATTATTTTGAAGACAGGGTTGTGTCATATTCTAAAGGCAATTTTAAAAGACATGTATCAAAGTTCAGTAGTGAAATTGTGTCACTAGGTCTATAATTATTTACATTAGACTTCTCTACCGATGTAGAATAGAATATTCTTCAGCAAACTTGCAAACCTTTCGCTAGTTCAGACGGTACGACTATATAAATTATTTTCCACGTCAGCACCATCATTTGAGTAATAAAATCACTTGTTAACGTTTGCACATTTTGTATTTTGTAGTCATGAAAACATATTTTTCTTCGAATCGGCGACTTAGAAATATGAAGAGCATCAACTACTAGATATAGATAGGTACTCTCTGGGTAGATAACTTTGCAGCATTTTGTACATGTCTAGAGTTTTATAAAGTACCTTAGAGATGCCATGTATGCTTGTATCTTTTAATTTGTCTAATGTTTCGGTCACGATAGCTAGGTACATCTTGTAGATACGGAAACACAATATGAGATGTCTAACAGAATTAACTGAATGACTGATCTTCTTTAAAAATTGAGAAACCTTGTAGCCATCCTGGCCAAAATCAGGCTCTTCACCCTCGTGGTCACGTACAAACACAAATTTTAGGGAAGTCGTTCGGACAGACAAAACATAATTAAACAATGGACGAATTAACTGTGCGGCAAAATTGCTTTTTCCCGGGAAATGAGGGCTTAGCACGGATCCGTGTAACAGACTGTAACTACGTATTATGTCAACATCAGTCATAAAATGTGGAGAACTCTGGACCGACCAGGGGCCAGATATAGGTTATTGTGTTTACGCCGAAAGTGAATCAGTTGCAAACATCTGTGACGTGTTATATGCATCACGACTACCGAATCAAATACGAAACATACAGGAAGGAAAATTCTAAATTTAACTGACGGTATGTCCCTTTTACCAACATTGAAGTATAAGTTTACATATTTTCCAATATAAAAAAATAATATGTATTTGTCGGAAAATAACAAAAATGGGGAGCTAAACAAATCACTATAAATCTTATACTATCGTCAGAGAACAACTGTTGTCTGCTATCATTTCCAACTGAGACTGAATAATATGGAAATGCTATTAGTCAATTTTAAAATTAATGTCAAAAACGACTGATAATTTTACCAGACCAGTTAAAAATGTATATTGGTTTCTGTAACTTGTCCCCACTGTCAATTAACTATACGGTCGGGGCCATCGGGGCCCAGTGACGTCACAAAATTCCCGTAAATAAAGACAAAATATAGTCTGTCCATCGCAAGATGTACGGAGATATGCTGTGTCATACGTCACAAAAATCCTCAGTTTTCGTTGGCTATCTACTGATGACCCCGACCGTGTAGTTAATTGACCGAGTATTGGTACCACTAACATAAAGGATGTTACAGAATGATGTTAAGAATTTATTTATTCATGGGATACATTTATCTTCTTCAAAAATAACTCTGCACGTTAAATCCTTCAGTCGTAGGATGTGTACACTTGTCCATGAAGTTCCAAATCACTGACCTATAACTTTCCAGTCTTTTACACTTAAATCAGTTCCAAATTACACATTTGTAGCCTTCGTCTCAGTTGAAATTATTTCAAAGTTTCTAGATTTATGTTACCTCTCTATAAAGTACCCCATCTCTCGAAAAAATCTTGGTTTTCTCCTTAACATTCTTCTGAAGAGACGACCTATGTTGTCAATGTATTCAAGATGTCTGGCATAAAAACAGATACAGAGCACCAAACCCTGCTCATAAACGTATCCGTGTTATTTAGGGAGCAGCGCACACTAGACCAGCACCTGCATGTATCGTCACCTACAACGACGGTCACTGGAGGTCGTGTCGGTGGCCTGTAATTTCTGTACTTGACCGCGCTAGTCCAACGTAAGTTCTGTTCCCACGCAAATCAGGGATTGGTTTCAAAAAAATATTCTACCAGTTAAGTTGTGAACGTATTGCTGAACTGTCGGGCACCCTCGTTTATCAAGTCTTTCGTCAGGTGACACTGCCCTGCAAAATTTGTGTTTTGGTGCTGTAGGTGAGGATGATTCAAGACCCCACCCAACGGACAGTGACGTCATCGAAATCATTTTTCCAAATTTAATACCTATTTTTTTACATAGTATAAAAGTCCTCATTTTTGTCAATAACTTTCATTAAAACTTTTTTTTTATATCACCTTTCGTGTAAAAGATATAAGACCATATGTATAGAAAAATTAAACAAAGTCTCTATTACGTATGTTGATGATTTTGACAGCGTTGCCATGGAAACTCACTGTCCATTGGGTGTTAATTTTACCAAGATGGTATTTTATGATAAACACTCACTACATCATACCATAAACACCCACGTTTGCGGTTTTCTGATTGCTCTTTCTCTTTTTACGTAATGGCGGCTAACCATCAATGATGGGTCACCCTGTACATTACTGTATTTATTCTTTTTTTATCTTAGACTTCGTCGCGATGGTTTGTTCAATAAGAAATTTTAGAAGCGGAACCATTGAAACTCCTCAACCATCTCCTTTTGTTCAAATTTGATATGTATTATGAGAAAATCACAATATATCGTTATAAAATCACAACGTCCTTTTTTTGTTGTTCTTAAATTGGAGAATCAGTCCTGAAAGTTTATCCAGAATATTATACCCAGCGCAAATGGAAAATTGTTTTACATTGTTACTATTCGCAATATGAATTTCTCAGGAGACGGTTGTAATCAAGTTTAAATTTTGTTCCACATATCAAGGTTATAAATATACAATAAGCATGCCATCCTGCAGGAAATGTAACCGTCCTGGAGGAGGTAAACATCACAAAAACAAGCCGCTTAACGGCACCTCGTATCCACCGGAGTTATAATATTTTTGCTTCGCACTTTTCGCGGAAAGGAAAATGAAAATAAAATTTTTACTCCCTACATTAAATAGAAATTTGAACTCTTTGTCGTAGTCCTGCGAAGGGTAATAAATACTGCCGAAACGTCAACCTAATGGAAAAGTAAGGTTCCCAATTTCCGCTATCCATTTCCAGACGACAAATGGCAGGTAGAAATATTAACTACATCGCCTTGAACGAATATTTAGCTTTATACAATTTTGGTATATTTACATTATTATAAGCACCAAAGTGTTTGTTAAATAACCAAATTGCCATTAAATTATTTATAGTACCTAACGCAAACAATGTAGTTTAGAACAACGTGAAGATGTCGGGCGGGTACTTGAATCGATATGGCCCGTCCACTGTGGCATCGAATCTCACGGCCTGTAGACCGTAGATCAGCTGTATTCATTGATTGACACCCTCTTTGCGGGTATGGTAGAGCGGAAGTATATCGGCTTGAGTCAATGTGAGAATTGATACCGGTTGACGTTTGACCACCCCCCTAATTAATGAGGTTTTCCAGGTTTTCCACATTCCTGCACTGAATGGTGGTTAAGGCCTACCAACGTAAGTCGTTCCTGGGCGTAAATGCGACTTGCTTAATAATAATACCCCCATGTCCCGCTCAAGTCTCTGACTTCTGGGCTAATCCTTGTGATTAGAGTGAGGGGTAGAGATATTATAGAAAAAGGTGAATTTGCATTGAAACCTCTTTTCATTCAAGAGCTCTTGTAGAAACTGAAGAGAAATATTAATAACCTTAAAATGAAGGTGTAGTTTATCATAATTAAATTGAACCACCTCGTCCATGTTATATACATGAATTTGTCTGTACAAATACTGACAAATTACAACTTGGTACAAATAGAGGTAAAAATTAAACAGTTTCTGAAATTTTTGGAGTTTCATTATCGAAAAAGTGTAATAAGTAAGACTTATTCCAGAGAATAGTTGCAACATTGCATTCACTGTTCATCGATACTTAAAAAATTGTAAAAGTGTAAGTGATTTGCAAAAAAAATTAAATTCTATTTTTCTAAGACAGTAATTAATCTGACTGTACTTTTTTCCATAGAATAACATAATTCTTTTTTAAAGTTTCGGCAGATCGAGTTATGTCTTCATCACTATATGGTTTATCTTTCTTTTATCTATTCGCGGAATTTTTATTTAATAACTACGTTACAAAATAATTATTTTTTCCACGGTCGGGAGTAGAAATCAGTTTCTATGACATCAAAATTAAAACAGAAGTAGTCGATTATTCCCAAGGGAGTATAATGCTCCCAAGGGAGTTTACATTATGGAGAACGTTTTTCATGCAAAAAAAGATAACATTGAAATTATTTATTGACATTTAAATTAAATGTTACATTTGTACAATTTTCAAAATTAATATTAAAAGGAATATTACTTTCGCTTACATTTACAGTTTTTGTGATTGCGCTAGTAGTGGTACCTACTAAGACCTGTCGGTTTGATTGACAAATGTGAATTGTAAAAGTGATGAATGACATTTGACTTAAATGGTTGTTATTATTAGAACTTCATAATGACAAAATATGTGTTTTTAAGTTAATGAGACCGTGGAAAAATAGTATACAGGGTGTTTCATAATATATGCGCAGGACTTCAGGATGTGATAGCTCGTCCAAAAATTTGAAAAAAAGTTTGTATTAACTTACCCTCTAAAATGCACAATTTTCGAGATACAGGGTGTTGAAATTTAAAAAAAAAATCGTTTTTTTCGAATATCTCCGGAACCGTTTATCGTACAGGAAACAGCTTTTGTAAGCATTTACTACTCATAATGAGCTATGCTCTGTCGTAGAAAAATTTCAAAGTCATAATTGGTGAAGATTTTGAAGAAGTGGGTGTTTTTCTCCCCAACTTCTACGCCACCAAAAAGTACGGTTTTGAGACGCCAATTTGAACCGTCAATGTTTTCTATACAAAAAATGTACTCTTGGTCATAAGCTCTAAAGTTGACCGTTTTCGAGAAAAATCTACTTTTATGTTGAAAAACATGGTAAATTTTTTGAAATAATTTTTTTTTACTAATTAAACAAAATTTATTTAATCGTTAGAACAAGTAACAAAACCAAACGTTAACTTCATAGTTGCAAAATTAAAAAAAAAATCGTACAGTTAAATTAATACTACTTTATAAAAATTATAATACATTTAGTAAAATAAAAATTTTATTTCAAAAACTGACCATGTTTTTCAACATAAAAGTAGATTTTCTCGAAAACGGTCAACTTCAAAGCTTATGACCAAGAGTACATTTTTGTGTAGAAAACATTGACGGTTCAAATGGGCGTCTCAAAACCGTACTTTTTCCAGTGGCGTAGAAGTTGGGAAGAAAAACACCCACTTTCCCTTCAATATCATCACCAATTATGACTTTGAAAAAAAAATTCCTCGCATAGAGCATAGCTTATTATGAGTAGTAAATGCTTACAAAAGCTGTTTTCTGTACGATAAACGGTTCCGGAGATATTCGCAAAAAACGAATTTTTTTACAATTTCAACACCCTGTATCTCGAAAATTGTGCATTTTAGAGGGTAAGTTAATACAAACTTTTTTTCAAATTTTTGGACGAGCTATCACATCCTGAAGTCCTGCGCATATATTATGAAACACCCTATATACCATTCGGGAGAGATGCTATTTTGTCCTCGGTGCTTCAAATTGCACCTCTGCCAAAATAACGCATTTCTCTCCCTTATAGTATAATGTACTATTAGAGAAGTTACTTTTAAATTATGTTTCCTAAATGAATCATTGTTAATCGAATTCGAATTAATCTAATTTAATCTGGTACTTAACGTTTAAAATAATATATTATTATGCTGAATTTTATTTGTTATTGTTATATGTTATTTTAAAGAATAATTGCATTATTAACTCCATTCTTAAATATTATTTTGTCCATTTTTAGTACAATACTAACTCTCCGAAACATTTGGCAACACAGCTAGGCTGTTTTTCCGCAATATAGTTTTTTATTTCTACAATATATTCAGTCACAAAGTCATTAATTTTAACCACGCATTCGGAAGACCTAATAATAACAGAAAATGGCAAATAAATGTTTACTTGATCTTTAAAAACATAAGCAAATCAACCCATAACAATTTTTGTTTGATTGTTGAAGCGAAACCATGTTGCCACATAAAGACCGCATACATATCATGTTCATTAAAGTTCAGTACTGAAGTGACGTAGGTACCTATTTTTTTTCTAATGCCAACTTCTAGTATGTGTCATTTTGTATTATTTTTTGAGGTGTCTTT
Source organism: Monochamus saltuarius (assembly GCA_025584915.1). Classification (NCBI taxonomy): domain Eukaryota; kingdom Metazoa; phylum Arthropoda; class Insecta; order Coleoptera; family Cerambycidae; genus Monochamus; species Monochamus saltuarius. Next base: position 10,538,627 of record CM046722.1, read on the forward strand.
AAAAATTGTTGCCTTTTTAAGGTATTTATTAAGAGTTTTGTCAAGTTTTGCCGTAAAATTCAATAGTTCGCAAAAGATACCAGAATTTTCGGATTCATCATGCCCTCGTAGTGCAAGTTCAAAAGCCCTGCATAATTTTATACAGTAAATGAGTTTGGATGAAAGATACCGATTTTTTGTCATCTCTTCGTTACGTTTTTGAAAGCGGAATCAATGTGAGCTTGGACGTTGATATTCCCAAATAATGTAAATCGCATTTGATTATGAATATATGAGTTTTACCATTTTCATGTATTTTTATTTTCTCATTTAAGATCGTTAGAATCAGATCTACTCCCTTTTCCCTTCAGGCTTTCTCGTCGTAACAGGTAGCGAATGACACACACAGAAAACAAAATAAGCATTTTTCCTGGAACAGCTACATATCCAATTTTTTCTTAAATATGTCTTTATTAAAATATATATTAAATTTTGCCTTGCGATAGAACTATATAGCTTTCAATGGTGTCTACTTTAGTGTAGAACGCTTCGTATCTGTGGCTTTTCACTCCAACATGGAGTAGTGAATGGTCGCGAGATGTAGCTTGTCTACACCGTGTACTCATGGTCCCTTGTGTCAGGTTAGACAGACAGAGAAAACAGCAAATTTATGGCATACTGATGAGAGCTAATAGGCTCGAAATAGGTATATGTCTGGTGGGCTGCTGACGAGTGACTTTAGCTGTTTGCTATAAGTTTTTCAGTTGTAATTCATTATTGATTGGGGCATTAACCCAAAGAGTAGTTGTTTCCTGGAATTAGGTACGTATTTGTATAACTACATGTTTTTTTCAACATTTGGTAAAGGTTTCCTACAATTCTTATTAATGAAGTCATATATTATTTAATATCTAGAGCTGTACTAAGGAACTAACTTATATAACAAAACTTTTTCAAAACACCCTACCCTATATATTGAAAATTAGCCACATTTAACTAAGGCACATTCTTCTCGATCGTACAGTTTTGACCTTAGACATTTCCCATTAAGTTATGTCCCAATCTATGAAACACCCTCTAGGTGCGTAACGGAAAACTATTATTGCACACTTGATGTGCAAAATTCAATTACAAAATTGCAACAATGGCTTCTGAGTCAACCAGAAACGTACCGATGCATTTAAATTACGTCTTCCATGCCGTGAGCATACAATAAACATTTCCGTTTTGACAGGAATGTAATCTTCCTGGAACATGGAAAGCAGCAAATGCACATACATCTAGCAGCCATAAATTTCCCGTTTCCCAGTTATTTACACTGTGTAAGACCATACGGATCGTTTGTAACTAAATACATTTATTTTCTGAAGACATAAATACCTACAATTTTTTTAATTTCGATTTCTTATAAAATATAAAACCCTTATCGAATGCCAAGCCCTCAAACTCCATTGTTTGTAAGGGACATGACATAATATACAGCACAGTGTATCTACTTTTATTAAGTAATATAATTTTTATTCACAATTTGTTAGTAATATAGACATGTCTTACCTTTAAAACGGTAGGGAAATGACTCATTACTTACCTTCGCTTCCACGCTAGCCGGAAAAGTACTTTTTGTAAAAAAAAACGATCGGAACCAATGGTTTTGTGAAGATCATAGTGTTGCTTTATTATTTTTCGGATGTAGGTTTTTGTTACAGGAATAACTATCATTATGCTCTTTTCTAAAATTTCCAGATCACCCATTTTCATATTTAGAACTCATCGCATCTGCAGGCGCCAGATATACCAATAATTAAAGCAACCTTAAAGTAAAATATAGCATTAAACACATAGGTAATTGATATGAATTAAATAGTAGAAATATTACCTTTTGAACAAGATATTCCTCTGGAGCCTTATTTAAAAAGGTACTGATGTTTTCTTCTGAGAGGACATTGAATATTTTAGGTTTATATCCAGCATTCTGCCTGTTCAAAAATGCTCGCAATTTGGAATACTGGCTAATGTCAATATTTTGCTTGATAGATATTACAGCTCCCAACATCAAATATCGAGACCATAATGTTGAAGCTTTACTTTATTTACTCATTGCAACAAAATATGCAGGCATCATCGTTTCTGAAGTATATCGCACACCCTAAATTGCGCACCATTTCTTTTTAAAAATACGATTAGCTGAGAAAATTTGCTTGTATCTTGATTTTTCTTAACTGAAATCATAGTTCTCAACATTGAGTAGTGAATACATACTATAGATGGTTTCTGGGAGCGTTGCTTTCCGAAAAAATAAACCAAAAGGATTTTCTCAGAAACCTCCTTTTTCTTGTTAGCTTTGCACCAATCTTCCAACTTTTGGTACTCCCAACTCATACCGCGCCTTGAATTTTGCGGAAATTAGACTTGAGATCGCTTTATTTGCCGCTGCATCTATGCCAGAGAGTAAACTTCTATCAGAATCACTCATTTTTTTATTTATGGATTCGTTTGACAAAGCTTTGACAGTAACGATGCGAAAAGTAACATAAGAAAATTTGATCTGTAAACTTAATATCAGGTACATTTACTGTTCGTAGAAAATACACCAGCTTCTTGTCGCGTCATTTGACACTCTTTGCAAATACATATTTTGTAGATGCAATTTTGTACAATATTCTTGTTGTAAATTCATATTACAACGCTGAATGTTTTATCAAACTCCACTAATGCCTCGTTTGATAGCTTTAACATCTTGTGTTGTAATATGAATCTTAACACTTATATTGTATGTACATTCTTTTATTGGGGACATTAAAATCATCATACAGATGAGGCACAACAACTTACCCCTAGTTACCCATAAAATGGACATGTACCTACTTCATTACTATGCAGACAACGTCTAGCTAATTTTGTCGATATCCTTAAGTAGTTGTACTTTTATTACAAGACCAAATGAATAAAAAACCAATATCATTGCATTGAAGCTGCTTATAGTGCACGCTCTCGAATCGCGTCTATTGGACATCTGACTTGGCCCGCTGCCAAATTGCATTTAAATCCAGCATTGCGAACTTGAACTTTAGGGCAATTTATAAATTAGCGTCTGAAAAGTATAACAACGAGTAATTTGCTCTGGTATCATATGAGATAGATGCAGATGGTTCTTTATTTTAACGAAATTGGCTTTCATAATGCAACGGGATGAATCATGATGTCGTGCTAGAATTAGGTAGAAAGTTAATTCTGAATACGTGAATTTTTTTATTTTCGATGTTTTAATTATGAGTAGCAAAATAGGTTTTGAATTTGAGACACCGTCGCATACCCATCATGTCAGGTGTTCTACATAATAATCACAAGTCGCCCTGAACTTGCCCTTGAAAAACTTTTTTCACGATAAAATAAATTAATTATAGAAGTATTCCAGATGACTACCGTTGATTACGGAAAATGTTCACTGTGACAACGCATAAACGTTAGATTCGACTGTAACTTCATTAATTTCGAAGATATCGGAAAACTGAAACGTGCATTCATTAACTAATTTTTCAAGGATTTCAATTTTCTTATCAAAAAAAAACAATCGAGCATTGCACTACTGATGTATTGATATCAACTTGATTTTTTGTACGTAACACCCTGTATATTATTATTTTTTTTTAATTCTTTTGAAATCGACTTGTCCGAGGAAATTTTCCGTCGATTTTGCTTTTTAAAAAGACTCTTTTTTCTATACCAACGCATTTCCGACGTTCATTTGTTTTCGCGTGATGACGTCATCGGATATTTTTTTAAACAGAACCCCTATATTTTTCATCGGATTCTTGTAGAGCTTAACTTGCTGAATTCAAAAATGTATAATTTCAACACTTTATTCCTTCAACTTTCCGAAAAAAAAATAATAACCGATCCAATAAAATCGGCTTGAAAAAAATGTGAATATTCCCATTTGTGTCTGTGATGGGCTGGTTGAGAGTAAAGTGGATATAGTGAATTCATCGACAGTATCACAAAATAAGGACTCTTCATTTTTAAAACAATTTAACAATAAGTAACTAATTAATTAATTAAATTCTGGTTGCCTCAATCGTATTTGACCCCCTAATTTATTATTTTGTTTTATTAGATTGCATGTTAGAATATTACATCTTGATAGCAAAAACAACAAATTAAATCAAGTCAGCTCAGAAACTGTTTCTGGCAGCTAAACAAAATCTAATCAGAATTCACATCTGTCAACTGCAGCGTTTATTGGATCGTTTTTTTTTCTCGGAAAGTTGAAAGCATAAAGTGTTGAAATTATATATTTTTGAATTCAGCAAATTAAACTCTACAAGAATCCGATGGATAATGAATTTATTCCATACTTTTCTTCCACACTGTATAAACACTATTCATTCAATAGCCCCAAAAAAATGTATTAGGTAGTGTTAAGTCTGGACTATTCGCCGGCCATTTCGGCATATCTTGGGCATATTTTTGTCTCAAAGAATATTTCAGAAAAAGTGGAAAACTGCGCGTTGTTAATGTTCATAAGTCAGATAGCAAAAATAACGTTTCTAATTATAGACTAACTTCTATCAAAACCTATCTTCAGTTATTTATCAGACAGATTTCAGTATTTGATTTGGTTTCGTCTTTAGAACAACAGACTCCAACGTCATGAATCAATAATGTATTTGTATCCTTCTATGGTTAGACCTATATTGGAGAATAGTTGTAATGTATACTGTATGTATACTACTATAATGTATAATCCGTTTTATGATAGATATATCAAGAGAATAGAATTTGTCCAAAAAAATAATCAATAACATTAATTATAAATTTAATAGGAATCGACATTTTTATAAATTAGATCGTTTGAGTCTCAGGAGACGTTTCGCTGATTTTTATTTACAAAATTCTTAACAATTTATTAAATCCTTCATATTGTATAGACTGTTCCAAGATTAACTGTAGACCCACCCCGCAATATTAGAAATAGGCATATTATTTTATCATCCAAATGATATGAATGATCTTTTAATAAAATGTATGAGATCCAACAATATGATTTGGGATATTGATTTATTTGATTCTAATAGTAATAGATTTAAGAAACTTCTAAAAAGACACTGCTTTCAAATTAATTTTACTTGATTTTATTTCCTTTTGCTTAGTCTCTGTAGAAAACATTTTATATTCCTGCAATTTATTCATATTTGTTGCAATTTATCCATATTTCCTGCAAGTGTAATTTATTTCATAGAGTAAAGTAATTATATTAGCTTTGTCGCCAACCTGTTTGTTTTTATTTTAAACGTGGGTTACATTGAATTTAAAACTGAAAATCCTGCTATTTTTCTAGAATATTCCGTTTGTTCAATTAATCCCGGCTTTTAATCTGTTTAATCCAATCGCAGGCCTCGCTGAAACTAGTAAACAAAAATTAACGAAACTAATCCGAAAACATTCGTTTGGAATTGGAAATGCTAAATCCGCCGTCTGAACATAAACATGTTTAATTAATGGTTTCCTTTAAGGTGGATTTACACGGTCACAAATTATTTCTTTCGAATTGCCCGAAAGTGTGGCATACCATACCAGTTCTTATTCTGAATTATTAAAAGATGTAATGTAATTATTTGGCAAATAAATATATTCGATAGAAAACTTACATGTTATTCCTAAAGATTTTGAAGCGCAGGGATGTAATTTGGGTTAATTATTTGTCTAATTAGTAAGTAAGTTAGTAGTAAGTAATTAAAGGTAAAAATCCACTGAATTCATATACCGGATACCAACGATAATATTAGACACGTCATAGTACCCAGAGCTATCTAGATATAGAATTAAGGCATGGAGGACATACAGGGGAAAATGCAAATTTTTTGATATTTGTCACATTTTTTACCTAGTTCTTGCTTGATACTTGTGAGCTACGTTGTCACATATTTGTTATAGTTGTCACTGTTTTGCTCATTCACCAAAATAAATGCACTCATACACCGGACACCCTTTATTATGTATATACTTTTCTCTTTAGTGTATACTCATATTATCCGCATAAAATGGATTTCCATTTAATTCGTGGAAAGCCGAAAAGTTTTTTACTATTCTCCATTCATTTGCATTACTTGGAATTCATAAACCGGATAGTTGGCAAACTAACCAAGCTCCGGTGACATTGGGCATATGAAGCCGAGAACATAATCCAAAAAGTTTCGTTCACCTCCTCTTTTATTTAATTAGATGTCTGATGCAACTTCTTTTTGCTACGATAGAATAGCGTGATTCTTTTCTAAATTGTATAATTCCTGCTCCAGTTTATATTTTTGTGAAACTTGCGAAATCTCCTGGAAAATCTTCTATTTCGTAGTGCAGTGTTACATTTTTAACATTAATAAATTATCCTAGGTACACATTTACCTACTCTACACTACTCGAGACATGATAAACTAAATCAGTATGGGAATATTTGCTGTACATAATGTATTCATAACATCTATGAAGTACTTCGCTAATTACTGATTATCTTGAGAAGACTAATATTTGCAGTAGACTGTTGCGTACTGCATCACGCATTTAGTATACCTACACTAGACTAACAAAATAGTTATAAACACATGACATGAGTGCAGTAGTCCTAGACTTTCAACACCTAAAATTTAAAAAGGCAGACCAACTATGTAAACTTGGCATCAGAAGTGGTTGAAGATGTCAAACCGAACGCTACAATGTTACAGTGACAGAAATGTAGGTATAGTAATAGATCAAGGTAAAGTGTAATTTTCACACTTCTCTCCAAATATTGAAGTTGTTTATTTTAGATAGTGTTGGTTATTGGTATCAGTGGAGCATGCTTTCGTGAAAAACTAGCATTTCTTCAGCTTGAACATATAAAAGACATGGGAGAATATATATTGATAGAGATTACCAACACAAATGGTGAGTTTATAAAAAAGTCTTAACCCTAACTTAGTCCTAACTTAGCCTTAATCTTTACCCTAAGAAGTTAAATGTACATATTTCCATGTGTACGTTTATAAAAGTCGTAACTTAGTCTTAAGACCTGACCTTGAAAGTTCCTTCTTTTAACTCCTTAGGACTAAGACTAAGACCAAATAAGTACGCATGCGCGAAAGTGCTCCATTTCCTTCTACATACCTTCTACGGTGTCAGCAATTGGCCGGGACTTGTAGAGACAAAATAAAGTTTAAGTTACGACTAAATATTTATAAACAGTGTCAAAATCTTAGAATTAAGACTAAGGTTAAGGTTAAGGCTAAGTTAGGACTAAGTTAGGATTAAAATGTTTTTATAAACTCACCAAAAGACAAACGTGAGAAGAGAATTTACTATTTCTAACGGGAATATCGAAGGAGTCAACCTTGTCGAAAAGTTTCGAAAATATTCCTCTCTTCGTCCATCACCATTTGAGCATTCAAGATTCTTCCTATGATATAGAAATGGAAAATGTACAAGACAATGCGTTGGTACAAACTCTATAATGGGGTTTCCCTAAAAATATTGCAGAATTGCGGAGAACGGTTGCTGCGATACCGGCTGATGCAGGAGCAGACATCACCACTCTTAAAAGGCGTGGTGGATGGTAAATGGCGAACGTGGCATAAGGATACATACAGGGTTCAGTTCAACAAAAACTGCGAGCCCTGCATACTATTTATTATATTAGAATTAGTAACAGTTATTGGATATACTATTCACATCGCCATCGCATTATTGGCAGTATACATTGAAAAGTTGTTCTTATAGGATATTTTTGATTATGGCTTATGTAGTCTCTGTATTTAATTTTCTCAAGTATAGTTAAAATTGAATAGTCATTCAATTCGATGGACGTAATGTTTATTATTTTATTGTAAGCTATATAATCTATTAAATTAAGTTACTGTTAATTAAAAAAACTGAAAATGCTAACCGATTCGAAATATCCTGTTTTCTTTGTTCTTGTAAAATACACTGTTCTTAAATCCTGTGAAAAAATTTTCTCACAATCCCTCCGAATTCGGATTTAGCAGAACGCTAGAGAATATTTAATCCAGATTAGATTATAACACTTCATTTTATATTCATGGATTATGAAACGTATACACACAGGATAAGTTAAATACATAGCTTCTACAGCTGAGTTTGAATTGCAAAGCTCGTGATATAATATGCAAATAGAGAGAGCTTCCACATTTTTTATATTACAAAGGCACCGATCTAACTCATACCAGATTATATAATTTTTGTTACATGGAAATTCGTACTTGATTTTGTTTATGTCATGTATTTAGACAGAGATAGAGTCTAGACATATAATCCGATTATAAGGGCAGGAGGATTAAAATTAAATAAACCTTAGGGTTGTTTTCTTTAACTGTCTAATAAATTTAATTGCCATTTAAATTTAGATATATCTGTCACTTACCATTAGTTGCCCTCAAATCTGACAAACTAAGTTATTATTATATGTGCAGAACTATTGTAGAAGGAGAACTATATTACAGTTTGCGTGCAATTTAAATTTTAGTTTTATATTTGTGATACATCAAACACTTCAAAACGCTGTAAATTCTACAAATATAATCACTTTTTAACAAAATTTGAAATTCCTTTATGAATTCACGTTTAACTAATGAAGATCTTCGGGGAAATATAGCAGTTTTAGCCACTTTTTTAGCTAATCGATATATTCTATTCCTACAAAAGTTCTGTATATGTATTGGGTTCTATGTCTGGTTGTTGAGATGTTTCATACCTGAAATTTCACCAGCCGCCGCTGAATAGACCATTTACACGAAGGTCTCGATAAACATCGTTGATAAAACTGACAAATAAGAGAGGCCCCAGAACCTATCCTTGTGGAACGCATTATGTACATACGTCAGAAAATGTATAACTAAAATAATAGATCTGTTCAAGCAAAGAATCCACATTGGTTCCAAACTATCAAAAACGTTCGCCTAACTGCATCTTGCACTGTTTATTGAAAATAAATGGAAAACTTTACTGGCCGAATATTTCTGACAGTTTGAAGGCAGTTCGAATTCCTTGCTTGAACAGACCTAATTACAATTTATGGATGTTTCTTGTTATCGTTATTTTAATTTTCTGTCATTCAATACCGAAAATAAATTATTTGATGCAGACAAACAACATTCATTAATATTATCAGCAATTTATTAAGCATTAAGAAACTTTATGTCGCTGTAACATTATCCCTTATTCCTTCATTATTAATGTTTTACTATTATCAAAGTGTTAATTACTTCTCGTCCGCACTGTCATCGTACAACTGCGCTGCATTGATGAATGTTTAGCCCAAAACGTAGGACAGCTATTCATGTCATTCAGTGGATCCTTTCTCTACGGTTTTCTTTCCTTGGATTCGCCTAAATTAACCAAGGAATGTTAAACTTAGTTCAGCATGGTCATAAATCAAATAGGAGTGGTTTGAGTCGTTGTTGGGTCGCCAATGAATTAGTTTTAGGAATGGGATAATTTAACAATTTTTATTACATTTTCTGGATGCATTTTTACACCTCTCATTTCAACACTTACAAACTGGTGATTTTTATTAAAATGGTCCATCATCATAATTAAATCTTTAAATAATATATTGTGAATTTTAAAACTATTTAGCTTTTGCTAATCTATTTTAATTTAACATAGAAAGGCCCTTGGCCGAGTTCGAAATGGACGAGTATCAAGAAGGTGTAGGGGGCAATAACGTCACGCTCCGCGAGCGTTTTATTCCAATTTGACCTTGTATATTTCAGATACTACTTGTTAGATCAACTTCAAACTTTCTGGAGTGAAATTTGATCAAATGATCGATCCCATTCTGACGTAAGACTATGCTACTTAATATACAGGGTGTTTTCAAAAGGGGCAGCACAAATTGTACCAGTGGATCTGCAGCCAAATTCAACGCGTCGACATTTACACCTTCTTTGATTTTCAAATTACAACTGCTTTTCCATATTTTTTTAGAAACTTTAAGGAGCTGCATCTCCTAAGGAGTAGACATTTTATCAAGATCATTTTATATGCAAAACGTGTTCTCTGCGGCCACATAATTTGTGCTACTTGAAATTTGAAAAAATAATTAATATTATTAATGTTCTTCTTGCCTCGATAGTTAATACATATATACACTAATGTACAATTAAAATCGTTACCAAATTGCTATACACAACCAAATGGAACAGAATCCAGTATGATTTACTAGAAAATAAAGATTTTCCTGTCCCTACGAGACCTGATTTTCCATCTTCTTCAAACAAAAAATTCCGTTTAAATTTGATAGCGTTTGTCGTCTAACGTGGAGGGACAAAAATCGCTTATGTAGATGAAGCTCTTTGAAGGAAAGGTCGGTTGATTTAAAAAAAAGGTGTTGGAACATATTCCTCGTAAAGTATAAAGGGCACACAAAAAAATGTAAAGCCGTAGAATAGCCCATTTCAAGTGTAAAAACTTACCGAACCGTATAAACAAAAACATAAATATATGTAAAAAGGGTTCTGTAGCATAAAACATTGTAAAACGAGGTGCTATCAAAGCAAATAAAGATTATACAAGGTGTTTTTAAATTAAGTAAGAAATACACTGGAAACAAAGTTGCTGTGTAAGCGAAATTTGTAAGTGTGTAAAGATAAAGATGTGTAAAAATATCCTGTCAATAGTTTTATACATGGTTTTTTATATGCAAATATAAACAACAGACAATACACAAAATATGTAAAAATTACAAGTAGTATAATGAAACACGTCTAATTTATGTAACATTTACCAATGATGTTTTAAAAGTACAGTACACATCTGTGTTCTATATCCCTACTTCTAACTGTTTCAACACACAGCATTACGACATGTTGGTCGTGTCGCGTTGTTGTGTTCAGTTCGCGGTATTCAAATGGAGAAATTTAAACTCATTTAATTATACTCATTTTTCCCTTATCCTTAGAGGAGGCAGTTTCTCCTTTTCTTTAGCTAATTACTAAATCATTTTCCTATATACAGGGTGTCCCTAAAAGGTTGGGACAGCGTTTCGCCACACAAAGTATAGCTGAAAATAAGTCGATTTAACTAAACTAGCCTTGGTCGAAAAGTTGATAATTACAGAGCTACAAGGTGTCAAAGGTTAAAAAATAAATCGGGTTTTCTTTAATAACTTTCGACTGTGGGTTTCCTGGGATAGCAAATTGAATTTTATTGTCCATTTTGGCATATCTTCTAGAGGGCGCCACCGGCGACGATTTCGAACCATTTAAACCGTTACAACTTTTTTGTTCCACCCTATATATTATTTTGGACTAGAAAAATCTCTTCTCCAGTCTTTTATAGTTAAGAAAGGTTACGTTATTGAAGTCGCTTGGAGCAACGGTTTCCGAGAAAAACACATCTAAATCTATTGTTTGCAGTAAACGCAAACATAAATATTTATAGCAAATGCTCGAAATGGCCACCATTTTCTTGTATGCAGAGATTTATTCTTCGTACAAAGTTTATTTGTACTCTGCGTAGCGTGTCTTTATTCGTAGCGATATATTGAGCAGCGGCACGAATTCGTCCTCTTAGCTCATTTTCGTTATTTATAACGACAGAATAGACCTTGTTCTTAAGTGTTTCCCACAAAAATGTGTAATAGAATCAAATCTCTTCAAGAAAAATTAGCAGTGTTGCTTGAGAATAAATGAATAATTTTGAATTTTGTAGATAAATAATGAGTCATCAGTTTTAGATGTGCTTTTCTCGGAAACCGTTGCTCCAAGTGACTTCAATAAGGTAACATTTCTTAACTATAAAAGACTGGGGAAGAGATTTTTCTTGTCCGAAATAATATACAGGGCGGAACAAAAAAGTTGTAACACTTCAAATGGTTTGATATCGTCGCCGGTGGCGCCCTCTAGAAGATATACCAAAATGGACAATAAAATTGAATTTGCCATCCCAAGAATATTCAATAAAAACATTTAGCGATTTTTTATTTAAAATCTGATAAGGTGGTGTTAATCAGGACCCCTCAAAACCCCTATGTGTCAAATTTGAACAAAAACTATACAGTGTTTTCTTCTACACGTTCTTAAAGTTTAATTTTTGTAAAAATTCGTAAAAACTTTATTTTTCAAGAAAACGCAACAATTATTTTGGTGATTTAAATTTCATCGAAAACCGTTACTTCTAATCCTATCACGGCGTTTAAGATGGCCATCCAAGGCCTGCTATGATTTATTTTTATACACTCCGAATTCAATAAAAACGGTTAGCGATATTTTATTTAAAATCTGATAAGCTGGTGTTACTCAGATTATCTCAGAACACGTATGTGTAAACTTTGAACAAAAACTATACAGTGTTTTCTTCTACACGTTCTCCTTTATTTTCCAAAATAACGCAACAAATATTTTTATTTTCGATGTCATTTAAAATTTAAAAAAAATTATTACCTTGAACAATAAAGTTTTTACGGAAATCTCACCAGCTGCCCTTGAACAGACCATTTACACGAAGGTTTTGATGAACATCGTTAATAAAGCTGACAAACAATAAAGACCCCAGAACCTATCCTTGAGGAACACCTTATGTCACATACGCCTGAAGGTTTATAACCAAAATAATAGGTCTGTTCAAACTAAGAATTCAAACTGGTTCCAAACTATCAAAAACGTTCGTCCAATTACTTTTTACACGATGTTTACTGAAAAAAAAATTCAGACAGTCTGAAACCAATCCATGCTTGACAAACCTAATAACAATTTATGACTATTTGTTTTTAATAATCACGTATTCGTATTATACTCATTTTTTCTTATCTTTCTTTTAAAATTAATGACACTATGACTGAATCACCCTGTATGTACAATATACATATATCAATATGTAAAATTTACACATTTAATGATACAAATAACACTGAAATGTGCAGAAGTTAAACACAACACTTGTTATATTAATATAATGGATTGTGTTCAATCTTTAACACACTGCTACATACAAATGTCCACACAATCCCGTGTGGACTTCGACCTTTCACAATTATAATATACCATAAAATAAGGAGATTTCTAAGGCTTCTTTGTTTATCCGTTTTAATTTGAACTTCAGATGTAGAAGTATCATTTAGAAACACTTTGTATAATCTAATTCGAGATGTGTAATTGACCTATTTAAATTTTTAGCCGTCGAATTAGGACAACGAATGTTTTGAAGGAATCCAAAAATAAAAATTACCATTCGCATTCACCTTCAAGTTTCAACTTTGGCAATTTCCATTTTTTCTCTGTCAGCCCCACAATTTTTCACCGGGGCGCCTCAATTAAATCAACATCTGTCTTTTACAAACCCCCCAATTTCAAAAACTTCGAACTTATTCGGAAGCAACCCCTTTTCTTCCGGCCCGACGCCCGGATTAAAGTGATTAAATAAAATGAAATTAAAATTTTATAGAGAACAAAGGAAGTTCGATGCCTTCCCCCCTAAAAGTTGTAACAACGAATGTCAAACCGAAGGCGTTTCCTGCGAATGGCCAACAGCTACGCGAAAGATATTTTATGGTAATTCAAGAAGTTATTTGATGCGATTTGATAAGTATAATGCCTAGTTATGAATCTGTTCGTATGAAGTATGAGGGCAGTTACACTGAATACGAATACACACTAACAAAAATGATAGCAAAATTACACGATGTTAACAAATATTGTAAAATATACCAAATACATACTATATTATAATATAAGAAAATTTACTACACACAACTTCAAGACTCTATAAAATGTTTTGCTTAAACCTAGCGGATTTTCTTAATGTGGTAAAAATTACATGTACTTAGGGAACAAAAATGACAATAAAAAATTGCAGACCATGAACCTTTATTTTATTACCAATGTTTTTTATAAATCTGATCAGTTTGGCAGTGTATTCAGTTAAGTGTCCCTTAGAATTTTTTTACATTATAATGCCAGGACGTGAAATTTCTGCTTTTACCTTAGCAAGAATGACTGCTTTACGTGATGCAGGACATTCTAATCATCAAATATCGAACATGTTGGGCATTCCTAGATCATCTGTTGTACGAATAGTATACAGATATGAAGAATTTGATACAGTGGAAAACAGACCACGTAGTGGACGTCCTCGAGTATCTAATGAAAGGGATTATCGGTATTTGGTGCAATATGCCCGTAGATCGGTTTCTACGTTGCTGTGCGATACAGCTTCATCTCTCAGGGCCCACTTTCAAAGTACGTTTCGCGATGTTATATCGACACCTACTATTCAAAGACGACTCCACAACGTAAATTTACGTGCTAGAAAACCATTACGGGTTCCCACTCTACTTCCAAGGCACCGTGCTACCGGTCTCCAGAGGGCGCGATAGCATAGGAGTTGGCTGTTACACCAGTGATGGTCTTATTTACAGACGAAACCAGAATTAGGCTGGTTACTGATGACAATCGACAAAGAATCTGGAGAGAACCAGGTCGTCAACAGCGACTTCATTTTCCCCGTGAAATTGGTCCGTATGAAGGGGGTACCGTAATGTTTTGGGGTGGAATAATGTTTAACCGCCGCACTCCATTAATTCGCATACCACAGAATATAACCAGTCAAATTTACATCGATCAAGCTATTACGCCCATTATCTACCCCCTACGTAATGAATTAGCTGAAAATTTTGTGTTTATGGATGGCAACGCTCGACCGCATCGCGCAAGAAGGGTTCAAGAAACACTCGAAGCAGGACATATCAATATATTAGATCGGCCAGCCAACTCTCCTGACATGAATCCTATTGAGAACTTGTGGGATTTCGTTGCTAGAGCCATTCATAATCATATTTTTCTACCTCAGGCTGCAGATGAGTTGGTCGTGGCGGCAGAAGAGGAATGTAACAATATTCCGCAAGATATCATTAACCACTTGATTATCTCAATTCACAGACGTGTCAATATACTATTGGAACGTGGTGAAGGTCATACCGACTATTAGTCAAATAGAGAACTTGCTTTGTTACGTATTTTTGATTTAATACATTTTGTCAAAGATGTCACACATTTGTGGATTTTTAATTTTCTAAGCACTCAGTTTATCGAGCATATCCTACCAATTCAACTAATTTGAATGCGAATTTATAGCTAACTTTATTGCATTAAATACATAACATAACGATTACGACAATATATTTAATACCATAAAGCATATAAAAGCATAAAAAACTCATTTCAACAGATGTTAATACTTGCAAGAACAACTATTATTTTCCATTGAGGCCAAATTAAGTCTTGGCTAATTTGAATTTGTTCCACCGAGTTCAGAAAAGACTAAAGAGAATGTAGGTGTATTACGCCTTTCTGCTGGAAAACCAACCAATATGGCGAGAATATGCTCATGGCTTCTAGTATTTTCTGAAATTTGTATATTGTTTGAGATATTATTTAAAATTAGCGCATTTTCACACTATTTCATGACGTCATAACGGGCCAAATAATTCCAAAAATAATATGTTTGGCTCGAATCCCTAATGGGATCAGTGTGAAACCCCTCAGCGAAATTTTTATTTGCATTTTTTATTAGTTGATAGCAGATCTTGGGCATCGAGTTTGAAACATTTTAATACACTACATCTCGCGTATACTAATGTCCTGTCTGTTACGACATAAATTGTACATTCATCTCTCTCATTGTGGAATAAGAAGGGATATTAAAAAGTTATTTAACATTTAAACTTTACTCTAATTCGGTCGACCTCGTTAACGGTACCGTGAATTATCATGCTTGGTTCTAATGTTACTAATGTTCGAAACTCCCCCTACTACGTTTATTTTTATATACATACAAAATATAACTTTTCCATGGTCTTTATCGAATTCTTTATCAGTTCCCCTCGGTTATAAGCCCTATCTTTCTTTTTCATCGTAATGTTTCTTCTTAATTGTTTTCCGTTCCTGTTCTCCTGGTTTGTTTCAGGCTTACAGATAAATAAGGCAAAAGAGAACAACCGCCGCCTTTTACGCAAATATTTATACACTTAACGCGAAATACTCCGTTTCAGCAAACGGATATTTTCACCCTCGTCACCCTGCAAAGCACTTCGCGATACCGGCGAGAACCGGTGGAGCGTCCTCATATATATTCCCCCATTCAATCGAATACCAATTCTCGTAGGAAGCACTGTAGCATAACATTCATAACGAGAAGAAAATTGCATAGACTGTTATCGTTCACCTGAATAAATAACCCGCCGACGGAGGCGTATAACTCCGGGAAAGTTTTATTTACGTACAACCTTTATCCGTTCCATATCTCCAACTTTCTGCCGCTGACGCACGCGATTTTTTTGTGTAACACGAGACTTGAATGGAAATTCCTTAATTGTGTGTATTGATGTAGCGATACGGAAAATGCAGTGGATTTGATTTGGGGAACGATGGAAGCGCGCGACCTTGCTGTTCCGATGCAATTTGTGCCGCACAATTTGTTTTTTTTAGCCAATGTTAAAGTTGCCTTTCATCTACTATAACTCATAGGTAGAGTAGTACTTTAATCATAAGAGTAGATAAATGATACTTTAACACCAAGAGAGATAATAGTTACAATATAAGTGTTGTAAAGATTCATATTACAATGAGATGTTAAAGGTATCAAACGAAGCGTCAGCCGAAGAAGTTAGTGTATTTTCTGTGAACAGAAAAAAGTACCTGCTATTAAATTTACGGATCGAGTTTTCTTCCATGAGTGATTCTGATGGAAGTTCACTCTCTGATATAGAAGCAGCGGCAAACGGAGCGATCTCAAGTTTAGTTCCGACAAAATCCAAGGCGCAGAATGAGTTGGAGTACCAAAAGTTTGAAGATTGGTGTAAAGCTAACAAGGCGTCTGAGAAAATTCTTTTGGTTTATTTTTTCAGAAGCAACGCTCCCAGACACCATCTATACTATAGACTCACTACTCAGTGTTAAGAACTGTAAGTTCTCAACTTATCGCATTTTTGAAAAGAGATTCAGAGGATTACAAGGCCAAACAGTTACAGTTACAAAGAAATCTATATATATAAAATTCTCGTGTCACAGTTTAGACGCCATACTCCTCGGAAACGGCTTGGCCGATTTTGATGAAATTTTACATTTATATTCGGTAGGTCTGAGGTAGGTCGTAATCTATTTTTTATACCCCTAAATTATAAGGGTGGTCCACCCCAAACATTATTTTTTGGACAAAACTTTTTGTTTTTATTTTTTTTATGATGTGGCATTAAAAAATACACACAACCCTTAATTTTCACACCTCTATCGCAAACCCCTATTCTTTAATAACCATTTTAGTAATTTAATAATGTTTAAGCCTGGTCGATAACTGATCGATTATCACTAGATCAGTTATCCCCGCCAGGCGTCTACCGGTGTCACTTCTCATCCAGTAAACAGCACGGAGTAGGGATGAGAACGAATCCGACTACCAAAATATTCACTAGAAATAATTCATATGCCAAATAACGTTTGCCGGGTCACCTAGTAAGTATATAAGTTTCGAAGTACTACAGATGATGATACATGTTTACTCATGAAAGTTGCTATGTACTATATCCAATGCAATGACCTCTGTATATAGAAATTATTATGATTTCATGCACGAAAACAAAAATTGCCTGATAATTTGTTTTAACAGAAGAAAATCTGGCAGGTATCAACTCTTTAAATATTTTCGAAAATATACTGAACCTCGTCCTTCTAATGCAACTTACAAGAGCTTTTTGTATTATACATACAAGGAAAATGTACCTCCTAGTCTGTCGGAGTTAATACTTTTCCAAACTTTCCAGAATTGCCGAATTTCTTAGATTACCCAATATTACTGAGCATACTGGGCATCAGGGGCGTATCCATGGGAGGCGGGGTAATAGAAATATTAATTTAATTTCCATTATTTTTTATTTTTATAATACTGATGCAATGCATACATTTTTATTTTATATTTTATTATTGATATTGGATGTTAACTTCTTTTATTTAACAAAATTCTTTATTTATGTTTAGTTCTTTAGTCTGTTGATGTTATAAGTATTTACAACTTTACCCCCTCCAAGATAAAATCATAGATACGCCCATGCTGGGCATTCTCCCAGGACGATGTTCTGCAACCTTCCTTAAAAGTACAGGAGCCAACATATAAATGCTCAAGAGCCACGGAGGTTGGCGTTCGACTTCTATGGCAGAGGGGTACATAGAAAATTCCGTACAAATTGAGCAAGCGATAGCAAGGAACATACTCGGGGAGAAAGGAACTACCACTTTTATTCCAAAAACTCAATGCACCAGCAGCACCGGGATCCAATATTAAAGTTATACGAAGTGAAGAAAAAAATATACGTATGTTCAACTAATGTCCAATTATCCGATTTGAAAGATTGTGTTATTAATATTTATAATAAATAAATAATTTAAAATTCAGTTATTTTATTTTACTTTTACGCACATGTGCGTAAAAAAAGATTGTTTTAAGCACATGTGCCTAAAAGACTGTCATTTCGATACTGAAATATGATATTTTGATAAATAAATATTACATTTCGTTTGTAGGTATACAGGGTGGGTGAGTAGACGTATTTCTTTGAGGACGTATTAGTATGGCTCATTAGCAATTAATTTAACGACCACTAATTACGAAAAATCTTCAAAATTTATACATTTTTTCTCTCTATTTTATTTGTTTCTCATTTCATGTTATTTCATTGCTGTAACATGCGCTATAAGGAATTTTGTATGACCGGCTTTAATCTTCAATAAATTTGTTTCAATAATTTCATAAATCTGTTTCACACTTCCCCCAGTTATGCGAAAATTTAACCTCGCTAGAAAAAACCGTGCCAAATTTTAAATAATTCCAATTTACTATGTTCGTCCTAAAGGTTCCTAGTTTCAATCCCTCCCCACACCGGCCAACTTTGATCAAAGTTTAATATATATTTCCGCCGGTATAAACCGAGGATCAGAGGAGATTGCCAAAAGCAATAGAAGGGACACGATGTCGGTCCAGATTGAACGAACTCCCGACAAGATTGAGGCTGTCAATACGTTAGGAAGGGGAGGGACGCGCCCTTGCGGGCCGCCGATTTCTATTTTCTCCCTAATCAAGGGCTTCACACGAGCAATTAATTAGCGACCGACCCCTGACCTTTGCCCGCCAGATTAACCCCTCCGAAGCAGCGGGGCAATACTAACGCTTTAAATATTTTAAGCGCTACTCTAAATTATTAGTTTGCTTTGTTTATCTAGCCCGTACGTGCTGGTGATTCGAATCTCCGCCGCTACGCCTTTGTGTGTGCTTTAGCCAGAAATGAAATAAAATTAGGGCGAGAGGGGTACCGTGCTCTCGGTGTATACGGGTATGTAAGGGTAACGGTTTTACTCTCAGCCAAAAAAGAGAGCTTTTGGCGGAATGCCCCGAATCGGAATTTTGCTCAGAATAAACACAACAATGAAGGGTAGCTAGTAAGCTATTTGCTCATTTAAGGGCGATGTATTCTTGAAATACTGTTTTCTACCAAACAATTTTAGATCCTTATATTAAAAGCTGTAGGTAACTCTCGCTCGCAGACTTGACTCGAAAATTGTCCATTTTACCGCCACAAAGGCTTTTTTGCGAACCGTGCAGCGCCGAACGGTTAAAAGCTACGCCTTTCGCCGTCCTTCTATATTGCCTACGGCGTATTTTGATGCTAATTTTTTCGCGTTTTCATAGCTAAATTTCCATTTCCCGAGGCTCCTCGGCCAAAAACGGCGGATTTTTTGATGTGGAATGAGGATAGTTAAGTCGGTTACGCCCCTTTATAGAAGATAGCGATTTTTTCGAGTGGAACGATGATAGAGCGAGTAGGTTACGCCCCTTTTCTAGACATTCGACTAATGGCAGACGAAATGCAGCATTTTCTGAATGTGTATAAATACTATTGAAACTGAGAAAGAGCCAGAGCGAGTACCACAAGAATATAAGAGAGGTATTATTTTTATATGTTTAAAGGTGGTGCAGGACAGTCACACTTTCCGTGACATTTGGTGGAAGCCCCAGACTTCCCTTCTATAGAGTCACACACGTTGCTTGACAATAGTTTGACATACCTGATGTTATAACAAAATTTTTTCTGTTTCTACAGTTTCTACAAACTAACAAATGTTTCTGCTTCTTGTCTGTTTTGAACTTGTAAGTTATTGGCAGAAGCTATGATATGTGTGCCTAAATCATCAATAGTGCCCACTTCGGTGCAATATACTTCAGTTCAGTTTAAATATCCCCACATAAATAAGTCGAAATAATTTAGTTAAGTCAGAAAATCATGGCGGCCATGGTAACGGTCCTCCTCGTCCAATTCCCTGGTATTAATGCTTGGACACACTGTACATAGTACCTACGGATATAATTGAGCCTCGTGTATGATACGCCACTCTGCTGTAAAACGCCTTGGACGCCCTGGACCTCCATCGCTTCTACCGGAAAATCGTTTTGCTAAAGCATTTTCATTTCACCATACATTAAAATGATAACCATCAACTGCGAGTTGCTATACGTGAGCTATTTTTGATATTTGAAAAACTATTGTAAATACTTGAATCACAAAAAAGTTAATATGATAAATAGTCGGATATTTGAAATCGCCTGGCTAGAGATAGATAGAAAATACAACAAAAATGAAAGGAAAAATAATTTACGGGCGATCTGAGATCGGGAAGTGGAAGGGATGAATTTTTCATGAAATTTGGTGAAAACTTACCTTTTTATGTCCCAAACACACTGTAATTTTTTTGATTTAAAATATTTATTTTTTCACCTTATTT
Source organism: Monochamus saltuarius (assembly GCA_025584915.1). NCBI lineage: Eukaryota > Metazoa > Arthropoda > Insecta > Coleoptera > Cerambycidae > Monochamus > Monochamus saltuarius. Next base: position 10,559,416 of record CM046722.1, read on the forward strand.
TGACTTAATATCGAAAAAGCACCCTAATTTTCAATCGAAAATTCTCACGTCAAAATATCTGCTTTTTTAAAAAAGTCGGTGGACATTTTGTTCGTTGAAATCTCTACTTTCTGATGGTGTAAGAAAATATACATTACTATGGTAAATATTCTCAGAAAATGCAAACAATGTTAATATAGTTACAGTTAGACTGTTACAGTATTTTGAACAAAATCCACGAAATTCTAAACCGCAGCATAAATAGCATAAATGTCATAAATAGGTAGTTAATTGGCGTAATTATAAAGAAAGAGCTAGGTCATTGTTAATTAAAATAATTTTGTTTAAACAGCAATAATAATGGTAATATTAAAATGTGATGTGCAGTTATTTTTGATTAATATAGTTTTTTTTTTTAGTTTTAACTGCTATTTTCTTGATATATAATACAATATTTTGTTGCAAGCTTTAAATTATTATTTTTTAATTTAGTAATAGGTTTTTTTGACATGTAACTAACATATAATTGTTACATTAAGACAAATACACCAACACTTGTTTCCCGTTGTCTTTTATTATCTTCTACTTGACCAATCTGTACTTTATGTATTTGCAGCAATTTTAACTATGTAACTGTTTTAATATTACTTCACATTTCCAACAAAATTTGTTACACCACTGGTATTTTGTGATTTTTTTAAAAGAATCGTTAGGCGTATGTTGTTGACCAACTCATTTTACAATTTGCAAGAATATTTTGAATGTCATCTTTAGTTTAAATATATTTTGTTGTTTGTGATATTACTGTATTTTAGTTTGTTCTTTATCATTTATTGGTTGGCAATGTGATATATTACTATTTTTATCTCTTGTGACTTGTTCTATACACTGTAGTGTGTCTACGGAATAAAGCTTATTATTATTATTATTATTATTATTATTATTATTATTATATTATTATTAGATGTTGGTTGATTACAATTATGTACAAATAAATGGCGTTTGTTCTTCCAATTTGTATGATTGCTCTATAAGAGTTAAAATAGAACAAAAGGTTCTAAACTTAAGGAACGTATTAATCACTGCCTTTCGCCTGTAAATTTTGCTCACGATGCAAATAATATACAGAAATGTTTGACTTCCAATTACAAACTGCAGGGGCTCCGGCCCCTCGCCAAATTGTTAATTGAAATATCTCTCATCCCGCCCTTTGTTCCAGGACATAGACTACGAGGGTTTCCACAAATTCCTGGATACGTTTTTGGAGGTGAGGACGCCGGAGGAGCTATGCAGGCATCTCTTCTTGTCTTTTGTGAGGAAGGGGGTGAAAGTCGAAGGTAAAGCCTTCAAGGAAATGACAGTGCTTAGCTCGACAACGGCTTGTGCTCCGATAACGTCGCATAACAAAGGTTGCTCTTAGTTAATAATCACTCTAACACGCCTAACAAACACCACACAGACAAGCTAACATGCCATTGGTTCGAATGAGTCGATGTTTTACTCACAACGCTCGCGTACAGCCTTAAAAAAATTTAAATACTGGGTTACCAGATTTTCAAAAATAAAAAGGGCCGAATTTTAAGGGGAAAAAGGGCGCTTTCACCATTTCCTCACTTCTGCCCAACGTCAATCAAACTTTATCTAAATAATCCACGCCAGCAGAAGAAAAACAAAAGCCTATTTTGTATCAGTAGTTACAGTGTTACACAGACATAAACTGATATCGTAGTATTTATTAACATATAAGATTTACACAAATAATATCAGAATCTTCAAAAGTAAAAAGCGGAATGTTCAATTTATATTTCTATTTATCACTTAGATCACTATACTTATACATATTATTCTGTGACTAAAAAATTAAAACAGACGAAAGCTCTATTCTAGGCGAATCTATAAATATTTTGAACTTACTCCTACTCTAAGACTTGTTCCATCTTTCTTCAAAAATTTCACAAATTATTGGCAAGTTTCTGTAAAGTTATAATTAATCATTAATTCTGACTCTAAAGTTTTCATGGAAAGAAAATTTCTTTATTTTGTCTATGCTGCAGATAAACTAAAAATTCTCTCACTCATAGCATTGGAGTGGGGAAGAGAAAAAACGTGGGAACAAATTTGTAAATAATTTGGTGACTTATAAGCTTTGAAATAATTAACCCATTGTTGGTCAATATTAAAATCTAAAAATTTTAAATATAAATGTATTTAAAAAAACAATTAAAAACTATTTATTGAAAAACGCATCTTATGATTTTAATCAGTGTTTATTATTGGACTTCCACAACATTTAATTGTGTAAATATTGAATAGTATTTAAAAAAAGAATTGAAAATTATTTATTGAAAATCGATTTTATGATTTTAATCGGTTTTAATTAAGTGACTTCCATAACATCTAATCGTTTATTTTTATTGTCTGCTTGTATTGTAATCGCTGTATTAATTTAATTTTGTTTTAAATTTATATGTTTGTAATATTTTTAATGAAATTAGTATGTAATAATTTTATATTAATTTTATCTGTTTATTTGTGTATTCATTAGTTTTTTGTATGAAGTAATATCAATGTTACAATTTATACTTACTATTTGTCCCTATTTCTTTTTTTTTACGTGTGTAAATACTCTAGTGTATATTAACACGAATTTAAATAAATAACAATATCATTTTTATTAATAAAAATGGGTAACAGTTAATCCGGTTAGCTGTCAAAACTCATTACAGGCCCGTCAGGATTGCCCACCAACAACACACACTCCGCGCACAGTTAAATATAATGCCCGTTTAGGCTAAGAAAATTCAACGAAAGGAATTAGTAATAGATAATAGAATCGAATGCACCCGCGGCATTCATTAATATAAAATCTTGCCCGATAACCTCAGCTCCGCTGGATTTGGCCTTAACTTTAAAGAACAACAAACTATATTATAAAAAAATATCTGTACCCGACAAAAATTCTTTTATTTATTTATTATAAAACGTTTAAAACTGAAAAAATATTCACACACAGGGTTTCAATTAACGAATTTTACCCTTTAAGCCTTCCGTTCGCCGCAGCTGTGGTGCTGTTTGTCGTACTCTCCAAATGTCAAACGTGCGAAATAAATAATCTCACGGTGGACGGGCATAGTCGTCGATAAACAGTATGTCATGTTTAATGGATTTAAATCTACGGAATACATAGCTTCATCTGGAATGCCTCAGGGAAGCAACCTGGGACCTCTGTTATTTAACAATTTTATAAATGACATGGTTGATATAATAGATGGGCAATGCCTTCTTTATGCTGATGATTTAAAAATTTACTATGAAATTCATTATGAGGCCGACTGCTTCCGGTTAAATGATAATTTGAAACACGTCGAAGATTAATGCACTTTAAACAATCTCAAAACGTCGCAAAGTGTAACGTAATGTCCTATTTCCTAAAAAAAAGATCCGATCTGTTACGATTACAAGTTAAATTATATTATTATTGAAAAACCATATCTGATTTAGGGGTAACATTTGATAATGTCCATCGTTCAATGCTCATATTGATAAGATCGATTCCAAATCCTACCGTATGTATGGATTTGTAGTGCGTCACAGTAATTATTTTTGTAATACCTATTGAAACTTTAGAAATATTATACTACGCTTATGTGAGGTCAAAGCTAGAGTATGCCTCAGTAGTTTGGAATCTTCACTGTCAGACCCAGTCTTATTAAATTGAAAACTGTTCAAAGACGTTTCCTTAACCTGTTGTCTTTTCTTAGGTTAGTTTACTCTTGTCTTTATTGTTAATTGCAGTAATTTAGTACATTTTCTTCGGATGTTGTAATTCTAAAAATAAAAAAATAAATTTAATTTAATATAGGTTTAATATAGTTTCGAAAAAAAATCGCGCCATAAATAAATTTTGGAAATGTTTTCAAGTGATTCTGTTTTATTCTTATTTTTCTCTATCTCCTCTTAAAATATTTGTACTCAGTTATAGTTAACCCTGTATATCGATATTTTCCTACTCACGTACATAATACATATTCAACAATATTTTAAAATATATTCAACTGTGACTGATTTTAATAAAAAAAAAATAATGTCTTCAAATTGACACATGTTTATGAATTCAGTGTTGTCAAAATTTAGAAAAAGCCTAAAACAATGATACATTTAAATCATTTATGTGTTGTAATTTTATCTGGATTTTCTGAGCAAAGAAAAATCTTCCCGTCCATCAACATTGTCAATATTTGCACATTAGAGTGCAAACATAAACATATATATTAGAAACCATTGTGATTGGGATTTCGATTCAAGTCGGGAAAATAAAAAAAGCATGCCGCATGCTAAATCAATGAATATTTTATTAAAGGAAGCCAAGGACTTCTATTTTTAGGGTACACTGCGTAAAGTAATATCAGAGATTGATGCAGTATAAAAATATTTTCCCCAAGAAAGCATATTTATTCTGCTCATAATAAGACGGGACGACAAACGAAAATAACTCATCAATATTTTATATGTATAATGTTTCAGTTCTTGTTTTATATTGTATTCGGTCGAGTGAGAACTTTTCTGAATTTTTTTCGCTATTTTATCCTTAAAATTGTGGTGATGTGGCAGATATTTTTAAATTTGAGGAGAAATATGATTCTGAAGGTGACAAAATAGTCCAGGAAAATTATTTAAAAAGGGCACAAAAGGTATAATTAAAGTTACCAAATCTGCAAAATAAGTTAAGTATGTCAGATTTCATTTAAAGTTCAAATACACTTCATATTGTTCAATCTACAGGTGTTCAGAGTACAGGATGTATCAAACTCAAGAGTACGGGTTTACTATGAGAATACAAAAATATTAAATAAAATTAGGGAGACGTAACACGTTTTCAGTAACATACCCAAATTGTTTTCCTTTTAAAATTCATTCTTTTTTTTAATAAACTTTTATCAGAGAATTTTTTCAGTATTATGTTCCGTTTAATTATTACCGCATCGGTCAGTGGTCGCGCGGTTTAAGGCGTCAGTACTTGAATCGAGGTGACTAGATCGCTGCGGGTTCAATCCCCGCAGCCGGTAGACCGTATATAAACTATATTCGTGGAAAGGATTGGCACCCTCTCTGCGGATATGGTAGGGTGGAAGAATGTTGGCTTGTGTCAATAGGAGAGGTTGATACCGGTCGACGTTTGACTACGTCCCTAATTAATGAGGTTTTATAGGTTTCTCTCATTCCTGCACTGAATGGTGGTTAGGGCCTACCAACATTAGTTGTTCCGCTTAATAATAATATGCCGCTCCCTCTCCCGCACAAGTCTTCGACTTCTGGGCTAATCCTCGTGATTAGAATGAGGGGTAGAGATATTATTATTATTATTAAAAGTTATAAGCGATATCGTCCTAAATAGTCTTAAAAGAAGTACCACCTAAAAATCACATTAGCGGTGGTAGGATCAAGTAGTAGTTAATTGAATGTTCGTTGTTTAATGTGCATAAATGTCATTAAGAATAAATAAAAGGATTAAACTTGATAATTTTTTAATATAGTTAAACAATAACCAAAAACGAGGCAAACGCCCTCATACTATACTCGCGACAAGAATTCAGACGACTTGCGTCATACGAACAAATGAACAATTCATTATATTTTTATCAAAATATTTAAGAAACTGCAACTGATAGTAATAAAACTATATACTACACTAAAAGTTTGCATCATATATTGCACTAAATTGCAAAAAAATATTGTTTTTAACGCGACCAAATATCGAAAATTACGTTGACAATAAAAACAAATGTGTAACGTCAGCCGTGACGTAAGACGTCTGAATTCTTGATTCGAGTATACATACATATTACAATCAATTATCTATATGGCCTTCTCTCAATCTTCGCCTGACTTCTTTGTGGACTTTGTGGCCGCTTAATTAATCACAAGCGTTTGTGATTTTTTCTTTCAAATGATCAATATCTTCGTCGTGCTGAAACTATAGGTTTCTCCCTAACTGCAAAGGCACATTCTCCAGAAGTGCTGGAAGTTCTTCTTCTAGGAAATGTAGGTCACTCACGCTGTTCAATGTATGTTTATAAAAATTAGACCCAATTAAATGCCTACCAATAAAACCGCACCATACATTTACTCCAAAATGGATTTGGTTTTGGGGTGGATTTACAATGTGGGGATATTCAATGACGAATGATATTTACTGATTTTTTACTAATAAACTCAACTGTAAAAACTAATTCCACTAAAGCCGGGGGCACACTGCTCTGATGTCAAGCCACGCCATCCGACGTGTTGTGACACATGTACCTACTCAGTGTGCACGCTGTTACCACCGTATACAATGCTACGTTACGTTACATTCGACAATGGGCCCATCCATATATTGATTACCCATATGACACCGATAGCGGGTCTGTCCCCACAGAGCCTAGCCCGAGAACAACCAGGGCAGGTAACCGAGGTCACGGCACAACAATCCGGAAAATCACCATGTATCGAATTACAGCACTGTCCGTGAAAGCCTAAAAACCACTATAATAAGAAAATATCAGACAGGGTTAAAGTATACGGCAAAAATCATTTAAAATTAAAATAAAACGCCACGTAACTCCGTAAAGGTACGGATTCGCTGGTGCGACTGCGGCTGCGGCTCGCGACTGCGACTCGTTGCCGGCCAATAGTCAGTCTAAATGCTGGAGTTGATGAGAACATGCAGACTGTCTATTGGTCGGCGATGAATCGCAGTCGCAGTCGCAGCCGCAGTCGCACCAGCGAATCCGTACCTTAAGGAGCTAGGTATATTTTATCTAAGCGTTATGTGTCAATTCTTCATATTTTCAACTCCAAATTATCCAGTTAGCGTATGTACAATTATTAATTAATCATCCTGTATATTTGTAGGGTTATCTAATTAAACTATTTAGCCAAATTTGTAAGTAAATATTTTTATCGATCTAAACCAACTTATCACCATTGACAAGTCAACAAAACTGTGACATAATTTTGCAGGACTGAATTAAAAGCCTGCATCTCAGTAGGCGATTATTTAAAAAAGTATCGAAAATAAATAAATATAGCAAAAATCTTTCAAGGCAAACTGTAAACAAAGCAATATTGCCTATAGTAAGATAACTTGATCCAAATCGATTTATTTTCATTCAAAAAAGTTATTCTTTTTCTGAAACATATTTTGGATAGATAAAACCGTATTTTCCTTTATTTACTCTTGCTTCGTCAGCACTGGAGTAGTACCGCTATCGAACCGGAATCGAAGTGGAGGCGCTGGTGTCGTCAGCCTGTAAAATCCAATTTATATTCTTATAAACTAATAAAACGCCTAACGAGAACGAATTTGTACATTAAGAAGGTTACGGAATCCGGTCTCCGTAGCTTCCTTAATTAAAATGGCCCATTAAATCGAACAGGAGGGCATTACATCATAATCTCGAGTAATTTCGCTAGAAAATTGCCCGTAAAATGTCTTACGATCCCGGCGAGCCACTTGTGTACATACAAACAGTTCCAGTGTAGAGATGCGGCGGCTGCCTGAAAATTGCAAGAGTAAATCTCGGGGAATAATGAAAATGGAGCAGGCCATGAAATATTCAGGCGATATTTTCCTCGAGCGCGCCGGCATGCATCGCGGGCCGGCCCAGGTTCGTAATACCCTGATGTCAGTTACACGGTGACTCCTTAAATTGTTTCTTCACAACATATACAGGGTCATTATAATGTCATTAATTTTAACCGTATTTGGAAGCCCTAATAAAGACAAAAATCGGAAAAAAATGCTTTACTCGACCTTTCAAAAGATACGCAAATCACCCTATAACAATCGGTAATACGACGCTCCTGAGATGCTACAAATTTTCTGATGACGCGTATTGAAGCTATACAGAAGTCCGGCAGCGTTGCCAGGACCACATGTATACAGGGTGTCCGGAAATTATGTGTCAAGACTTCAGGAGGTGATTCCTCACAAGAAATTAGGGTCACGAAGTCCTTTTTTCGAAAACTCAAATTAACGGAGATACAGGGTGTTAAAGTTAAAATTTAATTTTCGATATTTGTAAATAACTTCTTAATAAATCCAAATATTTACATAAAACTTGTAAATCGGGGGTTTTTGCGGACGAGCAATTCAAATATGTTTCTAATTTTGACGTCACTAGTAGAGAGCGCCACTTATGGCACACCATGTTTCTTTCAAATGACAGAACTTTTTTGCTGCTTAGTGTATCCATCTGGCTATTGAAACAATCGATTCTCCTACCTGTTATATCTGAAAGGGTATACCTTATTGAAGTCGTTAGGAGTAACAGTTTTCGAAATAATCTTATTTGAAATATTCAGTGCACCGAGTAAAAACTGGTTTCAGGCAACGTGCCTTTTCTGCTGAAAATACAGCAAAATGTTACTTGAAAAAGTTATTCAGAACGGTAAATTATGGAAATGTGCAAAATTTTTAAAAAAATCGGCCTGCTTTGATAAAATCTGTGTGCTTTGTTGAAAAATAGTATCATGAAACCTCGCCGATCTTCTTGAAATTTTTCACGTCTCCATTATTTACGATTCTGAACTGGTATATCGCGATTCAATTTGTCTGTGTCTAATTAATCGATTCATTTAAAATTATACGATTCGATTAATCGACACAAATCGATTTTTTTGACGGATCCAATATCGATTCCTTACTTCGAATATACTTATTAAGTTTTTCTTTCCACAAATAGTTGTTCATTTCTCAGAAGACTGAGCTGATGTAGATAAAGCATAAACTCGTTCTCTCTCTTATAACTTCTCCGATCTATAATCATAAAGTACGTACATACGATACCAACAGCATCCACGTAATACACGCCGTAACGCCATATTATACGGCCATAACAGTATCTCAAATTCATAGTTCGATACAGTTCTAAACTAGATGGGTAATTTTATATGGCCTCATTTACATTTCTGTTATGTAGGAGTAATCTTTACTTTATTACCTATTGATCGAACTCTCATGGGCCATAGACGACTAGACATCGAAAACACTGAAATCCATTATGGGACTTTTATGATGTTGGTCTTTCTACTTAACATTTTTATAGCCTGGTTTATTTCCTCATTTATAACATAAATAACATACGGGAAACTGCTTTAGATATGGTTATACCAAAAATATAAAAGGTGGGACATCTGGAATATACAGGGTGGTATATTAAGAAAGGAAGAGGGTGTTGAAAGTTAAACTTTATTTACTTTAAAGTACAGGGTGATTCTTAACCTACACGTATAAACTTGGGAAGTTATAGCTTAAGGTAAACAGTAACGTATAGTGAAAAAATATCTAGGAATATATGTTAACTTTATAAAAATTATCAAGTGAAATTTATTGTTTATAAAAACTAAGAACAAAAGAAGTCAGGACGATATGTTAGGTATTTGTAGCAGTACTTTGTTGCCAGTTGTGGTCCTATTCGAGTTGATTTTCACTCGATTATATAAGTATGGCGTATAATTTCTCAAACGAAGAACTTGTGGACATGATACTGGAATACGGGAAATCATATCAAAATTCAGTGCCTGCAGCTCAACTTTATGCCCAAAGGTTTCCTTAAATATATCATCCGAGACGTGAAGCCTCTACGTGTGGTTGAGCGGGGTAGAGAAACTGGTCATTTTCGGCCGAGGCCTGGACAACATGGGAGAGCCATTAGACCTAGGCAAATTGTGAATCCCGAAGAAAAGATTTGTAAAGCAAATTCAAAGAAAACGTTTAAGTAACCTAGTTTTTATGTGATTCTTTTTGTAACGGTAAAATGCTTTATTTGCATCTTATATTTACCTCATTTACATGTTAGTTCTGTTGAAGTTAACAGAGTAGAAAATAAATGCAGCAATAGTTTTTGTGGAATTTGAATAACACTTCTTGTATTCGTGGACTGTATTTTTATTAATTTTAGTATATTTTAATCTGATGTATTAGCTAAGAGAGAGAAAAACGTCTGCTCCGGACAACGTCATGCTAGATAACTGTCGGTTCGCTTCTACAACTCCTCTATCACTGCGCATAGGAGCACGCAGGCTCGCGCCATATAATATTAATTTAAAATCTGTATACAATATACAACATGCCGCCCGCCTTGACATGGCTAGGCTGTCAACAGAATACAATCTAAAAATATGATAAATTGAACTAATCAACTAAATAGAGTCATTCATCGGAATTATACATATTTTTGTTACCGCACGTTTAACCTTTGTGTCAGCACACTGCACAGACACCACTCTCACATATCCATCGGCACCGGGATGCAGCTCGACGACACGTCCCATTCGCCATCTTAGGGGGGGTAAATTGTCATCCTGGACAATGACTAATGAGCCGATTTTTAGCAGAGTCTGATGTTTGCTTCTCCATTTTGAACGAACTTGTAATTCTGAAAGATACTCGCGACTCCACCTTTTCCAAAAATGTTGGATGATGACTTGTTGACGCTGGAATGCGGAGAGTCTGTTTTCGGGTATGTGCGTTACTTCTGGATCATGAATACCAGTCAATTTGCGTCCGATCAGAATTTGCGATGGTGTTAAGGTTTCTAAGTCAAGGGGGTTATCAGATAATGGGGACAAGGGTCGAGAATTTAAGACACTTTCAATTTGAGTAAGCACAGTGCAAAACTCTTCGAATGTCAGAAAAGCGTTACCCATGACACGTCTTAGGTGTGTTTTAATTGAACGCACGCCGGCCTCCCACAAGCCGCCAAAATGTGGTGATCTAGGCGGAATAAACTTCCAATTAATTCCGTCGTTTGCAAGCGAACGCGTTATTATGTCTTGAGTTTCTTGATTCTGAAGAAACATAAATAATTCCTTCAATTTTGCATTAGCGCCGACGAAATTCGTGGCGTTATCTGTAAATATTACGCGTGGACAACCTCGTCTTGATGTGAAACGCCTTAAAGCGGCTAGAAAACATTCCGTTGATAAGTCTGATATCAGTTCTAGATGATATGCCTTTGTACACAAGCAAACGAATAATCCAACGTAACATTTAGTAAGTTTGTAACCGCGAGATTTCTTGTCTCTAACATAGAATGGGCCTGCATAGTCTATGCCGGTGCTATGAAATGGATAGGACATAGTCGTACGTTCTTCCGGCAGGGAACCCATGAATGGTTTAATACATTTTGGTTTTGTCTTGTAACAGATCACACAATCATGAACCAGTTTCCTCACTAAATTTCGACCTGAAATTGGCCAAAATCTTTCACGTAGGGACGCTAATAGGGCTAATGGGCCACAGTGCAATAGTTTCAAATGCTCATTTCGCGCTATAAGTCTAGTCAATACGTGATTAGATGGTAAGATAATGGGATACTTCTTTGCGTAGTCATACTTGGAATTCTCCAATCTTCCGCCTACACGAATTATGTGTGATTCATCTAGGAATGGGTTTAAAGGAAAAATTTTGCTTTTAGAGCTAACGGCACTCTTCCCGAGAAGATCTTTAATTTCATTTGAAAAGGTCTGATGTTGAGATATTTTAATTAAAGTTAAAAGAGAGTCATTAATTTCTGTCGGAGAAAGAGGATGTGTAATTCTAGTGTTTTCTTTGAGACACTTTATAAACCTTAAAACATACGCGAATATTCTTTGTAATTTAGATAATGATGAAACTTTAGTAAATAAGTTAAAATCAGAGAGTTGAGTGAGAAATGAAATTTTAGTATTTCGAAGTTCAGGTAATTCCGTGTCATGAATGTAAGTTTCACTAATAGGCCATGTAGACCTTTCGTTTGACAAAAAACGGGGACCATACCACCAAATTTTAGAGTTTATTAAATTTTTAGGCAGTATTCCGCGAGATAATATATCAGCGGGATTGCAAGAGGTTCCAATATGATGCCAATCTTCTATTTCCGTACAATTTTGTATGTCAGCGACTCTATTGGCCACGAATGTTTTCCAACGTTGCGGAGGCGCTCGTACCCATCCCAAAACAATTGTTGAGTCTGACCAATAGTAAAAGTTGTCGAATGAAATATCTATTACTTCACGAATTTTCTTACATAAGTTTGCTAATAAAACTGCCGCGCATAGCTCAAGCCTGGGCAATGTGATCTTTTTTAAGGGAGCTACTCTAGACCTTGCGCATAGTAAACGCACACTGCAATTTCCAAAGCTATCTAGAGATCTAACGTAAGCGCAGGCACCGTATGCTGCCTCTGAAGCATCTGCAAACCCGTGTAGTTCTGTAGAAATTGAATTTTGTAAAAGAACATGCCTAGGTATCTGTAAGTTGTTCAACGTTGATAGTTGATCCTGAAATTCAAGCCACCTAGTATTTAAATCTAACGGAATGGCTTCGTCCCATAACAGTTTTAATTCCCACAACCTTTGAATTATTAGCTTAGCTATCACGATAACTGGACCGAGAAGTCCCAAGGGATCGTAGATTTGTGCTGTTGTTGCCAAAATATTTCGTTTAGTTATGCGACGATTACCTTGAACATTTTTTATCGAATATTGAAAAAAGTCGCATTGTGAGTTCCACAACATACCTAACGTTTTTATTTCATAGTCTTGTTCACCTATGTTCAATAAACCGAAATTATCGCTGTCAAGTTTTAAACCGTTGAATATTTTTGGTTCATTTGAGAGCCATTTTCTAAGAGAGAAACACCCAGTAGATAATATATTTGAGACGTCACATACGATTGTTCTTGCTTCCTCTATAGAATCAGCGCCGGTGAGTAAATCGTCCACGTAGAAGTTATTTTGAATAATATTACTTGCTACGGGAAATTCTGTTTACATTCTGCGGCTAGTTGTTTTAAACATCTGACAGACAGAAAAGCCGCTGAAGCCGTGCCATAAGTTACTGTGTTAAGATTGTAGCAACTTAACTCATCGTCCGGTTTTGCGCCAAAGAATTCTATGTAAATGTCTATCGGTTTCGCTAATTAAAACTTGGCGATACATTTTAGCGATGTCGGCAGTTATTACAAATGTATGTTTTCTAAAGTTAAGGAGGATTGTAAAGAAGTCGGGTTGAATCGTGGGTCCAACCACCTGTATATCGTTTAAAGATAGGCCTGAACTGCTCTTACACGATCCGTCAAAGACTACGCGAATTTTGGTAGTAATACTCGTGGGTTTAACGACTGCATGATGTGGCAAATAATAAGTTGGGACAATAGAAGTATCTGTTTCGTTGACGATCGACATGTGTCCTAACTCTTCGTATTCTACCATAAATTTCACGTATTCATTGCGCAAATTACAATTCCTTATTAATTTGTTTTCTAAACTGTAAAATCTTTTTAGCGCTGTTGATCTTGACTCACCTAATTCAGTTATGTTGCTTTTAAAAGGAATTTTGACTATAAATCGACCGTTCAAATCGCGTGTAAAGTTTTCGTTAAAGTGGTTTTCAGCATATTGTTCATCCTTAGAATGTAGTAAAATGTTGTTATCGCATTCTTCTAGTTTCCAAAATTTAGCTACTTGATGTTCTAGAGAGTTTTCGACGATATTCGTGCTGAAACACGTGACAGAATGAACCGGGCGTTGTTTTATGTTGTTTGCAGTAATAGCGCCTGAGATTATCCATCCCAGCTGTGTGTTCTGCAAAATAGGTTTATTTTTTCCGAGGTCAATTTGGCCTACTCGTATTAACTTCCAAAAAATGCTAGCGCCTAATAAAATATCGATTTTTGTGGGTTTGTGGAAACCTGGATCCGCTAAGCGCAAATTTTGTGGTATATTTAGGTTTGCTACATTTACAGGAAATAGTGGTAAATTTTCAGTGATTTTAGATAATACCAAGCAAGATATAACTGATGTAAATGAACTGTTGTTTGAATGTAACTCAATTTCAACTCGTGAATTAATATTTGATGTGCCTTGATTAATTCCAAGAACTAATAAATTAATTTTTGTTTTTTCTAATCCTAAAATATTAGAAAGTTCTTCTGTTATGAAGTTAGATTGGGAGCCTGAGTCTAGTAAACATTTGCAGTTATGAAATTTTCCGGTTTTGTCCCTAATCTGTACATAAGCAGTTGAAAGTAGTATTTGATCGCCGTTATTTAGATTATTTGAGTGATTTGTTAAAGAAATTTCTGTTTTACCACTGCCCGAGGCTTCTTCACTTGTGTCCCTATTTGAATTATTTTCTGTCGTAGTCATTAGATTATTACTTACGCTTGGTTTTTCCAAAAAATGTAATAATGTATGGTGATTTTCACCGCATTTAAAGCACCTTCGAGATCTACAATTTTTAAGAAAGTGATTCGACCTTAAACAGTTTAAACAGAGTTTGAGCCTTTTGCTTCGGCAATTTTATTATTAGTAGTTAGTTTTAAAAATTTTTCGCAGTTGTATATTAAGTGTGACTCTTTACAGTACACACATGAATGATTAATTACCGAATGACAATATATGTTCTGTTCTCGCTTATTTTTTGTGTAAATTTTGTTATCACACTTGACTGAAAGTTCCTCTAGTAATTCGCATCTTTCTCTTAAGAATTCTGTTAAATTTTCAAACTTAGGATTATTTTTTAGAGTTTTTGCTAGTTCTTTCCACTCGCGCATTGTTACTGGATCTAGTTTGATAGACACAAATTCGATAAGTAAGCGATTCCACTCTTTTATAGGCTCACCGAGAGCTTCTAAACACCTAATGTTGCTTAACGCCGTATCTAAGAGATTTTTCAAACCTTGATGTGATTCCTTTTGCACTGCGGGTAGCTCAAATAACGCCCTTACATGTTTGTTAATCTGTAATTCTTTGTTTTCGAATCGTTCGCGTAATAATTTCCAGGCAACGCCATAATTAGCATCCGATACTAGTATAGATTTTACGCATTCCTTTGCCTCATCTGTTAGACACGATTTTAGATAAAGGAATTTTCTGATATTGTCTAACCTGTCATCATTATGCACTACAGACATAAACGTATCATGAAACTCAAGCCATTTGTTGTAATCTCCGTTAAATTTAGGAAGATTAATATCAGGTAATTTGACGTTTAGCGATTTTGATTGACTTGTGGGAGGTGAAACGAACTGAGTATTGCTACTTTGCAAAGGAACTAAGTTTATTTTAGATGTATTATAGTTATTTATTGTTAGATTAATGTTTCCCGTTACTTTGAAATATAAATCTTCAAAATTGTCACGTTCCGCGATTTCATCATCAATATTTACTTCACAAAGAGACTCTATTTTTGTTTGTATATTATTGAAATCGTCCCAGAGAGGTTCTAGTTTATTTAACCGCGCATTTAATTGATAAATAGCATTGTCGTCTAGTTCAGCGATATTTAAAGTGTCATGATAATTTTTGCAACGCGTTAATTGCCCTTTGACTACACCTCTGTGTGCTTTTAATTGTTTTAATTCCTCTGCCATTGCAAAGCGTTAATATATAACGATAAATGTACAAGGTACAAGAATAAGAGATGTATAAAAAAAGGAACGAGCTTACGGTTTGGTTTGGAGGTATAAGGATTCGCACTCTCAACGGTCTTGTGTCTAGTCGGCTTCGCAGTCGAATTTCGCCCTTCGGGTCACCTAGAGTCGAGCTAATAGATAATGTCAATACGCTTCCTGGATCTTGTTCTGTGCTGCTATGCGGGAATTGCGGGATATTTCTTCCACGTGCAACACGCTACGTAATTATTGTGTTTTACACAGTTTTTGCTTGAATTGTTGATCATCCGATTTCGATGGACCAATGTGGAATTTGAATAACACTTCTTGTATTCGTGGACTGTATTTTTATTAATTTTAGTATATTTTAATCTGATGTATTAGCTAAGAGAGAGAAAAACGTCTGCTCCGGACAACGTCATGCTAGATAACTGTCGGTTCGCTTCTACAACTCCTCTATCACTGCGCATAGGAGCACGCAGGCTCGCGCCATATAATATTAATTTAAAATCTGTATACAATATACAACAGTTTTATTTGTGAAGTTCAGGAAAACATATAAGTAACATTTTGAAACAATTTGGGATACCAATCAAACTGATTATGCTGTTGAAAATGACCTTAGAAAATACTAAATCCAAAGTACGAATAAAAGGTTAATGTTCGGAAGGTTTTACTATTGACACAAGATTGAGACAAGGAGACGCACTTTCAAGGCTTCTTTTTACTTTAGTATTAGAAAGGGTCATAAGAGATAGTCAGTTGAACAGAGAAGGACAGATGTTGTTTAAAAGTCACCAAATAGTAAGTTATGCAGATGACGTGGCCATTATTGCTTGACACAGTAGGAAATTAGAAGAGGTAACGAGAAAACTTGTGGAGGAACCACGTAAAGTTATATTGCAAATAAATCAAGAGAAAAATAAGCTTTTGAAAATAGGAGAATAAAAAAAGGATACCAATTTTAAATTGAGAACAGAGCATGGACTGTGATGAAGAACAAGAAATTAATAGGAGAATAATAAAAGCAAACAGAAGTTCGGCAGCAGTCAACCACTTATTGAAATCAAAAAATTTGTCCAGAGGAGTAAAATTTAAAACGTATAAAACAATTTTCAGACCGACAGCGCTGTATGGTAGTGAAACCTGGGTTCTCAATAAGAAGTCAAGAGAAGACCTTTTAAGGTGGGAAAGGAAGATCTTAAGAAGAATTCTATGGGGTAAGAAGACGGAGGAAGGCTATGTAAGGAGGAATAATGAAGAAATATATGCAATGTACCAGGCACCAACAGTGGACGAATTTGTAAAATCCTGAAGAGTGCAGTGGCTAGGGCATCTAGAACGTATGGAAGATGAAAGGGCAGTTAAGAAAATAGTAGAGAGTAAACCTAACTACACTAAGAAAGGCAAAGCACAGAATGAAATGGAGGAGAATAGCACAGCTCTGGGCCTAAAAGTTATGAGGGAAAAACGAGAAAAAAATTCCTACTTCAACGCCCTCTATCTCGGAAACTATGCGTTTTAGGAAATAAATTTATATCACAAATGAACATTATTTTAACCTGTTCTATCGATTCCTGAATTTATCAAGATTAAACCTGAATCACCCTGTATATCCCCTACGTAATGAATTAGGTTGACGACAACGCTCGACAACATCGTGCAAGAAGGGTTCAAGAGGCACTCGACGCAGGACATCAATAGATTACATTGGCCAGCCAACTCTCCTGACATAAGTCCTATTTAAAACATGTGGGATTTCGTTGCTAGAGTAATTTATAATCATATTCCTCCACCTCAGACTGCAGATGAATTAGTCGTGGCGGCAGAAGAAAATGGAACAATATCCCGCAAGAGATCGTTAACCGCTTGCTATTGGAACGTGGTGGAGGTCATACCGACTATTAGTCAATAGAGAACTTGCTTTGTGACTTCTTTTTGATTTAATAAATTTTGTTAAAAATGTAACACATTTGCTGGTTTTTAATTTTCTAACTAGTCAGTTTATCGAACATATTCTTTTCACAACAAAAAAAGATTCAGAAAACAATATACTTTTATACTTAAATATATTTGGTTTTTCTGACAAAATGTTTTCTTTAACAAGAATGAGGGAGGGTCCAAGACTTTTGACGTTGTGCATATATTTAAAAAAAAATCTTTGACATAAAATGTCAATCCAGACCAAATTGTGTTTTGTCCATTACAAAAATTTACGTTGTTGTCCACCTCGCAATTTTTTTTCTTAAAAAAAAAACTTACCTACAACCTTACTTTTAAGTAAGATGACGTATAGCCAGTATTTATCTTGCTAAGAATCGCTATAAAAAATTGTAACTTTACACCAGCGTTACAACCCCAGTAGAATTAAACTGATATCCTGCCATAATCACTAAGGGGTAGAAAGCGGCTAAAGGGTAGAATGAGGAATGGGGTGTTTGCCTTTCAGGTATGAAGTTAAAAATATGGAAAATAATAATAACATTGTATAAAATCTTTATTTAACCGGCAATTTAAAAAAGCTTTTAAGCAAAATGGATTTAGCTGACAGTGTTAGACGATCACCTGCGCACCTGATGTGAACCCAGCATTCTTGATATCTAACCCTTGAAGGATGACACTAATAACAATGCTCGTACACATTAGATGTACTATAAGAGTAACTGTCCTTCATGTAAAGTACACAATATCCTAGATTGCAAACTGTCATGTGTTTCGTACTTACCCGAAGACTGTTCATTTTCATGCACTGTTGTTGTCAAAAAAAATATAAGCGAAAGACAGCTAATGCATTTTGTCCTGATGTTGCCTATGTGAGCAGTATGTCACTTCAGTGTTTCTGTGAGTATCAGCAGCATGAGCTTTGTGCTTTAAGTCATGTAGGCCATTTGAAACAAAATTTGTTTCTGAATAAGCCTAGATCAAAATATTTCTGTGAATAGTCAATTTCGTCATTGCGATAAAAAACGTTAGTAAAAAAATAGCGGGTTAGTTATTTGAAAAACGAAAACAAGTGAGGATAGTTGCCGGTTTTTCTACGGGACAAAAGTGAATTTTTCATCCGTGTCAGAATTAAGACTACCACTTTTTCATAACAAAAAAACGATCTATGGGTTTTTTTTAAATAAATGCTAAATAAAAAATACAGCGCGAAACATCACGTTGCTCTCAAACGTATAAAACTCAGTGCATTCTGAGTTCCCGGAAGTCCTCGCTGAAATTTTGCAACTAAATTGCTATTTTGTAGTGTAATATAGAAATGATTAACTTAGCAATAACTACCGCTACCAATGGAAGATGGTATAGCCCGTGATGTGTTTTTTGAGCCGGTGGCAACCCTAGTCAGAGTTTATAAAGACTAAGAACTTACCAGAGTTTTTAATAATATTCCGACTTATCTATTTAACAATGTTTATGCCACTGTACTATTTGTTGTGTACTGATAAAGTTACAGCCCTCGGTATTTAACGAAAAAAACATAATTATAAATATTTATTTACTAGTTTTCGACCCGCGAGATTTAACGCAGCAATCCTTTGTCTTCCTGAAGTAAAAAGCATTCTATGTGTTAATCCAGATCATGATCTATCTGTTTAACAAATTTCATCCAAATCCATAGGAATGCAAATGCAATAATGTTTTTTTCACTAATTCATTTTTTAACCTATTATCGCGGTGTCCGTTGCCAAAACAAATAGTTTGACAATTTTTTCAACAACTTATTGAATTATTAAACACCAACAATGAGTCGAATGTGTTGAAACAGCACCGCTAAAATGCTACAAGGTAAATATTATAAAGAATTCAGTATTGTATTTAACCCTTTCACCGCCGTACAGTTTAATTCATCACGAGCTGCACGTAATGCTAAACGGAAAATTCAACAAGCGCACTCCGAAAAGAGAAAATCCAGTGCATCAGCTCTTAATAAATGTGAAATATTTCCAATGGCCAGATTATGACGAAAATGAACCACATTTTGGCGCTTGAATTAGCTTGGCGCGGAGGAGAAGCAACTTACTGCAAAACCCCTTATTTCGTATCAGAAATTGAAAATAATGGAAAAGAAACTGGACGTATCGAGTATAATCTATTTTCGAAAACGGGCCAAGGCGGTGACAATACATTATGTGACAGCAAATGGATTATGCCTAATATTTTACAGGAACGTATTTGCCCAGTTCGCTTATTTATTTATTTAGTATACAATTGCCCAACAGTGAAAACCAATTACAGGGCAAGCTGATTACATAAAGTTAAAAAACAAATATATAAAACATACAAACATATAAGTAATACAAACAGAAGAACAAAAACAGATTAAAAAGCAAATAACAAATAGAAAAAACAAAAAGCTCAAATTATGCTAAAGGAAACACAGTAACTAGCATGTACTATCGTTTGCAATAATAATGACACCCATTAAAATGAATTTTGCTATTTCTTTAGAACTTCTGATGTATTTGTAATGAAATCTACTTCACATTTTTAATATTTGTTATTAATCGTTTCACTCACCGATAGAGATTTAATGAAATTTTTACCCAAAACTTCCAGAAGTTCAAAAACTGTTTTAAGAGAGTGTCATTATTATTGCAAACGATTGTACTAAGGTCGCAATATAATAGTCTTAATTTTAGAAGTGGAGGTAACAAACAGGCCAATCGAATCCTGCAAGGACATATAAATCTTGCACATTTGATACAGTGGAAATGACAAGAAAATATTTGTTTTCGGTATTGGAAGTCTAAATGTGTTATGATGTGAAATTACGCGAGTCACATTAAATTCCAGCCAGCTCAGGATTTCAGAACAATCAAACAAAATTTTGTACAATAGAGCCTACGAGTGTCTAGACTGTCGACTCTGTACCCTGCTAATAATAGGTCATGTGGATGACCTATAGGTGGATAAAATGAGTCTTAAAATAAACGTGCTTTAGAAATTTTCTTTGAACGTTTTCAATCATGTAGATACCTACTTTTGATTGCCATACATATAATGTCAAGGAAGAGTATTCTAATTTAGAACGTATTAAAGAAAAGTAAAGAGAAAGTAATGCATCAACTGACTGAAATTCTCTCGAATTACGTATGATAAAACCCATATTCCTGTAGGCATGTTCACTGGTAGCGTGAACATGATGGTTAAATGAGAGCCCAGGATCAAAAGTAACTCCTAGATTTCTAACTGTTTTGGCTGTAAGCAGAGGAGTGTCATTAATATTATAAGGATAGACTAATGTATTTTGCTTACGAGAAAATAACAAAATTTGCACTTTCTGATGTTTAAGTTAAGATGATTTAAATTTTTCATGGAAAAACGAGGCACATCTATAACATTGGACAGAGTATTTCTTACACCAAATCCCATTTGGAAGAAAAACTCAATCGGCAAGAGATAGCGAATTAAGTAAAAGCGTAATTGAAGAACAAACTCTAATAAAAATAACAGAATTGCAATTCATCTTCAATAAAACCATACTTACAAGTTAACAAAGAGTATCATTCGAGCATTATTGAATAGATTCGTTTGGAAAAAGAACTTCAACATCTACTACAGAAACGACTAGCTATGGCATCCGTAAATTAGTATTCGTGTGATTTTCAATAACTGCGTGTTTAATAATTGTACGCTCAAATGAAAATGTATTTATTTTTAGTATTTCATAAATAAAGTTTGTATTGATATGTTTCTAAATGTATTATTCATTAAATTGTTCTGCCGAAGTACACTCCATATTTGTATTTTACCGAGTAAATTTGTGTTGCTTCTAAACTGTTTCTTTTAGCAATTTGACTCGAAAAAGACAGCTTTTCTCGCCCAATTGCTAGGCACTAGTTTCTCATTAATCAACCCAAATTTACCCAGTAAAGTACAAACCTCTTATGCAATTGAGGATCTTGCTGCAATAATGACGCAGCTCCAAAATTGTTTAATTTACGTAAAACGAAAAAAACGTTGTAGACAGTAATTTTATATCAGATATCAGTTTTTCGTTTTCGAGTTACAAAAGGACATTAGTAAAGTGTAATAAATACCATAAAACTTATACTAATTAATAAATATGAAGTTGGTATTTTTTTTACTGGAGCTACATCCTTCTTGCATCAAAATATCTTTTTCCAGATGTTAAAACTTTCTTCCGTTTAGTTCTAGCCCGTGGTGATTTATCAGTCGACTTTGTAGTTTTCATTTTAACCTCCAAATCATCACTTTCACTACTTGACGTATTATCGGATGTATCTGCTACGTATTCATCACTAGAACCACCACTATAAGGTTCGGACTCACTACTCAACACTTCCATATTGAATATATTAAAACACAATCAAAATCACTGCAAATATTATTAGGAAGACGATAGTCGAATACGTGATGCAAACAAACAAACGACTAACCTAGTAACAGTAGTAACATTATATTTTGTGGTAGTAACCCTAGTAACCTAGAAGGAATATCTGATAAATATCAAAACAAAATTCGTTGCGCGTTGGGAGCAAGAGTGACGCAGCTCCTTGGAGCTACATCTCTGTTGCATCAAATGATGTGTGGCGCATCTCCATTATTTGCTATTAAAGTATATAAAATCATCGGATCTGCGTCGATCTTGCACCAAAGAATGTTAAATGTCTGTTACTATCTATCTGGCACATAATCCTATATCTGTCATAAAATGAAGCTGCGTCGTTCTTGCTGCAAAGTCCTCAATTATAAGTGAAACTTCGTTTATCACGTGTCACATTATTTTTATTGGTACCAGCAGTAGTATTTTCCAAAAACAACACTTGTAAATAATGTCCAAAATAAAAGCTTTCACTACATAATTGCACGTTATCTGACTGACTGACTTAAATTTAATGCGATTCACGTGCAAATTTAATAATCATCCGTCGATGACATTCGCCTTAAGAGAGAGAGAGAGAGAACCCACTTTATATTTTCGATATGCGTGCAAGTAAACAGGCTTTGATTTTGCGAAACCAAACCGACCCAAATAACACTAACACCTGTAATTTCCACGATATACCCACGCGTTTCCTAATACGTGCCTTTACGTTTTCCAGGATCCACACCGAACGTGAACTCTGTGGGTGAAGTGGAAAAATGCCACGCTAATGAGAAACCGGCGACTTACGGGGAGATGCTCGTGGAGAAGATCCACGGGCTGGGGGAGAAGTTATTAGGGCATCACAGGTCGGACAGCGACTGCTCCACCAGAGGGAAAACAGGTAAATATTAACAGCATGTATGTAGTATACAGGCAAATATTTTGCACTTATTTACAAAGTTATTTTATGAACAAAAGTTTATTCAGTGCTTTCGAAAAGTAACGAATAAATTCATTATTTTTGAAATTGAGAAGAGGAAAAATCCCCTGACACGTCGATTTTGTTTTTAAAAAAGGCACTTTTTGACATACGACCCATATTTGTGACGTCATCGTTGTTCGAGATATGACGTCATCGACAATTTTTTTAAATAGCAACCCCCAATTTTGACCATGCCATTTGAAAGAGCGTGTCATTCTACATACATACATCATGTAAAATTATGGTGTTACATAACAAAAATTTCAAGAAAATAGTGTTTGAAGATTTTAAAATTTAATTTTTGAAATGGCGTTTTGTTTACTGAGGTGGCAAGTTTTTTAAGAGATTCTATATGAAATTTTCATAACAATCACTTATGGGCTGATGAAAATCTGCATGGATTTTTTCAAGGTTGTTTTCAACATCAATTTTCAGTCAACATGTAACTTGGAGTACTTAATGATTATTTAATTGGTTCATATTTCCTCCCATTACGATTACTATGAGTTATTGTAACGTATGTTAGAAATGGCCACCTTCAACCAAAGTTCAGATCTTCTTGAAATGCAATTCCACTCGAACGCGTGAAAAAATTCCAGAAGTAGGTGTTATCACATCACAACCAACTATAATTTGTTGGCGTAAATGATCCTCAGATTCAATATGAACTAATGTCTTGCGATGTCCCTAAACAAAAAAAAAACAATAGGGTTTATATCGGGTGATCTGAGTGGCCAAGGTTGATCTGGTTTTTGAATGCCTCGTCCAATCACGTTATTACTGAATCTTTCATTTAAAAATTCAAGCAGTCAAACTAAAATGTGAGGGAGCCCCATCGTGCATAAACCACATCTTAGCGCATAAGGAACATTGGCAATTAATTCAGGTAAAACGTTTTCAAGAAAATGTCTGTAGGAGGCACCGATTAAAGTTCTTGGTAAAAAGTAAGACCCAGCAGTAAGAAAATTTCTAATAATACCCATCCATACATTCAAAGAAAACTGATGTTGAATTCGAGATTCCATTATGACCTTAGGGTTTTCATTAGATCAAACGTGTTTATTGATGGAGCTCATTATAGCATCTCTGGAAAAAGTTGCTTCGTCGGTAAATATAATATGCCAGCGCTTTGTGTAGAACCAAAATAATTTTAGTCTCAAAATAGTAGATAAAATATGTACAACGTTTTTATAAAGTAAATTAGACAAGTATTTCTTATTAGGAAGTAAACTATTGCAGCGTCAATACGAAATGTCAAATTCTGACATTTCCGACCGTGACATTTGTGATTCCAAATATATAACATTTGGTGACTATTTAGACCTGTTCTAAAATCATTAAAATTCGAAACCACAACAAGCTTTATGTCACAAACCTAGAAAAAATGTAAACACGGTCAACGCACTCTATTTAAATATTGCACGGTCGGAAATGTGTCGCCCTCTTTAGATCAAACAGCATGATAGTGCCACGACTAGATGGAGAACGGTGGCGTGATTTAGTCAGTATTGCCTAATCTGGTGACTGATATGTGCCTTCAGAAAATATTACTTTCTTGGGATTTGTCTTTTTGTAATAAATTTTAAGAAAAAATTAATGAAAATTCATTTTTTTAAAGGCGATTTTTCCCATTCAGCAATATAGACAAATTTCAAAATTTTTTCGCAGTTACATGTTTCAGTGTGCCAAAATATCAAACAAACTATTTATGAAATGCCATAGATAGATACTTTCCTGCAATATATTCTTTATTCTTATATTGATATACATGTTACTTTATTATTGTTGCTAAGCAGTACCAACAACTGCCAATAATACTGATGAATCCTTTTTCTAATACCTGCTATTCCAAAGCAGATTCATGACATCGCATAAAAAGAACATATCATTCATTGACGCCTCTCGATTGAAAAAATATGTGCTGCCATCTATTGGACGATAATAACACCTAATCTTCCCTTTCGATGAATTGTTACTTTTTGAGATACCCTCGTATACTACATTTACAAATATACCTCACTAATGTTATCAAAATAGCGTTGAAAAAAATCCTAGGTAATTTAATTGTTAGAATTATCGTAGGTAACCAATAAGAAATGCATTTCATTAGTCAATAGATCGTCGTACCGACAAGGAATAATATATGGTAGAAACTGTTTAAATTTGCACAAAACATGTAATTTGATTTCACCGAATTTCTATTTTAAAGATGTTTTTATATCGCGTACTGACGTTGGACTATTATTCTTATAAATTTTACACAACACATGGTAAAGTGTTCAGTATAAGAAAGAATATATAATACATAATAATATTTAGTGTGAACTTGGATAGTTGGCTTACAAGATAAGTTTAACAAGCAAATTTGCAGAGTTAAAGCACTAGTGAATGAGTAAACAATGTGTAGTTTAGGTAGGTATGGATGTAATGACATCTTAAATTGTAAAACGGCGTGGTGAAGCATTTTTAACAAACTGAAACGTGAAGAATCTGGTCTATAACATTTAAAATAAACTACTTTTGCGTACACAGTGTCAATTGCTAGTAAACATTTGTGAGTAATGATGACAACGTTTTGCAAATCTTTTTAAATTGACATGCAAGCGAAAGTTGTTTTCAAAACTTCTCTACCAGGCGGTTTCAATTTTAAACATTGAAAATAGACATTCTGAAAAAGTCCTACTTTTAGTTATGTAAACAATGCTTCACAATTGAAAAATGATATGCAACTAGGAATAAAGTAAATTATTAAATTAGAAAACTACCTATTTATTAGCCAAATGTTTTGTGGTTTATTAATTCGATAAATTTATACATGTATTTATTGCAGTGGTATATACAGGGTGTTTTTAAATGAAGTAGCAATAATGAGACCACAAATTCCTTATGTGAAAATAAATCTATGTAACTTAACATACCTATATCCCAAGTCGCATAATATAAAAGATACAGGGTGTCAAAATTAAAATTGTGTTTTCGATATTTGTTGTAGAGGGCGCCACTTGTGGCACACCTTGTTTCTTTTAAATGGCAGAACTTTTTGCAGCTCAGTATATCCATCTGACTATCGAAACAATCGCTTCTCTTACCTGTTTTATGTCAAAAGGTATACCATCCTATTTGAAATGCTCAGTGCACCGAGTAAAAACTGGTTTCAGGTAACGTGCCTTTTCTGCTGAAAATACAGCAAAATGTTATTTGAAAAAGTTATTCAGAATTTTTGAAATTTTGCACATCTTAATAATTTATCTGAAACTATAACAGTTTTCGATCCGTGCACTGAATATTTCAAATAGGATTATTTCAGAAATGGTTACTCCTAATGACTTCATCAAGGTATACCTTTTTCAGATAAAAAAGGTAAGAGAATCGACTGTTTCGATAGTCGGATGGATACACTGAGCTGCAAAAGAGGTGCGCCCTTTACTAGTGACGTCAAAATTAGAAACAAATTTGAATTTCTCGCCCGCAAAAACCCCTGATTTACAAATTTTATGTAAATATTTGAATTTTTTAAGAAATTATCTACAAATATCGAAAATAAAATGTTAACTTTGACACCCTGTATCTTTTTTATTATGCGTCTTGAGATATAGGAATGTTAGGTTAAATCGATTTATTTTCACCTAAAGAATCTGTGGTCTCATTTTTGCTACTTCATTTAAAAACACCCTGTATAAGAGGACATTTTCAATATTTTTATACTTACTGTTCCTTAATATTTTTTTTATTTCAGGCACAGTTCATCCCATGCTAACCATAACACATACTTCGTATTCTTGTCACGAGGTTTTGGGGAAAAAGAGCACTGATTCCTCTCCTTCTCACAGTCAGATATCCAGGAATTCCTCGAAAAAATCAAATAACTCACTTCTGGTGAACAATGGAAAACTGGAAGGTATGCCTTTTACAAAAAAAAAAAACTAATAATAAGTATTTTTTAATTCATAATTCGCAAAAAAAAATCAGAGAACAATATATAGATTTCTTTAACAAAAATGAGGGGGAGTCCAATACTTTTGACGTTGTGTGTACTTACTAATAAAGTTTTTTACTTTTACTCAAGTTCCTAAGCATAATTCCAGTGTGGTTATCGGTACCTCGGCCATTAACATTCTGCACGTTACAAAGAACCAATCGAATCACAATGTAAGACAAATTTGGCCCCTTATTTACATACGAAAGATTTATGAGATAAACAGGGTCAAATTAGATTGCAACCCATACTGTTTATTTTCGCACACTTAAAAATAGACTAAACGTTATTAGAAAAAGGAGAAAGTAAACAAAGAGGCTGCGATTGATTTATTTGGCGGCACCAGCGCCGATTCCGTAAAACTAACGCACTTTTCCTCGGCCTTGATTATTTTCACTTTTGTTTTTCTTAACCTAAAATAAATAAGCCCATGCCTCCCGATAGACCTATACCTAGCGAATTCATTACTATTTCCTGTCCGATCAGGCTTAATGGGAAAAATGATTGATGGTAATTATCATTTTTTTAAATATACAGGGTGTCCTGGAAATGTGGGAAATCTCTTAGGTGCAGATAGAACATGAAAAAATAAGATGATAAGTTCCTATAATTTTTTTCCTAGGAGCCCTTCCTACGGAGATAGTGTCCCTGAAGGACGACGCTGGAAATCGGGTTTTCTTGAATAACTTTTAAAGTACTCAATATGATTTAATAAAAATTTAATGTGATGGACACTAGTAAGGACCTCTTAAAATAGCGTCCTTGAAACATATTTAGCTTTTTAGTTTGCCAGGCGAGAGCTAAGCTTTACAACTTAATGCCTAAATGTTTAACACCAATAAATCCAGGTAACTACTCCGCGAACTAATGCCCCGACCGGCATTGAATTATATCTCAGCTACACTCAGTTTATATGTGAACATACATAAGAAGGAACAGCCAGTTGTCGGTCATCTTACCTATGGCATACTGATGAGGGCTAAGAAGCCCGAAATCGGGTTATGTCTGGTGGTGTAGCCGACAAGGGTTCTGGGCTGTTCACACAGATACTACAGGAGTCAATTCAATGCCGGTCGGAGCATTAGTCCGTGGAGTAGTTGTTTCCAGCAGTATGATTTACAAACAGAAAACCTAATTAAAGGTGTAAGGAAAGAGTTGTTGTTGACATATTTTACATAATTACATATACCTATAGATATGTACGTGTTGACCCCAAGAACCAGTAATATAATATACGCACACACATACAGAGAGATCCAGAATGATTGAAGCTGACGTCACACGTAAATGTTACCAAAGATATTAAAATGTACTTTCATTTCACAATTATGATCAAAATTACTTTCCGTTTTCGTCGATTTTCGCAACTGACGCCAACCACGAAGAGTGAAATTAACAGGAGAGCGGCACACAAAATATTTGTAGGTAGCGGCTGCTTCAATCATTCTGGATCTCTCGGTATAAAAGAGATAAACAAAAAACAATATTTATAAATATGAAAAAATAGACTATAACTGGGCAATATACTATGAATGTTTCCTTTTATCAAAGACATGTCTGTTTAAAGTTTCTGTCTGTACAGAATTGTTACGTTTTATCTTCTGTGTACTACATCCACGAATTTTATCTCTTTTTTGATATTCTTTCCGCTCCATTTCGCTATCTATCTAAAACAAGTATTTTTTCCAGAAGTAAGGCACATTGTGAGAAAGGCGAGTATGTTGGATGTAAACCAAGTGAAGGTGTCATTAAAGGACATCGTCTGTTACTTATCTTTATTAGAAGCGGGCAGGCCAGAAGACAAACTGGAATGTGAGTATTATAAAACGCTGCAAGAGGTACAATAGAGCTTGTGGTTAGATAGAACACAGTTTAAAACTAATATGTATACAAGATGTTACAGTGTGAGCGTAAAAAAAATTACTGGGCTATAGATCTCGCGAAAACGGTAACTATGATTTTTTATTCTATTTTTAAAGTTGTTAAGACCAATTATATCTCATTTCATACCTCCGTGACTCCTCGATTGACTTCAAAGATTGACTGAAAACAGTTACTTTGTAATTCAACATTTTGCATCCCAAAAAGCATACGCGATAGATCGTTAAAGTTTTAGTCGGATCTATAACCCGGTAAATCCTTGCACGCGCACACCGAGCCACCCTGTATCATGATTATCTTTTTGCAGTTATGTTTCGCCTGTACGACACAAACGGCGATGGAGTGCTGGACACAAATGAAATGGACTGCATTGTAAACCAAATGATGACTGTGGCTGAATATTTAGGATGGGATGTATCTGAATTAAAACCGGTAAATCTACCACATTTAGATTTATGGAAAATATGTTTCATTTGAACCACCACACTCGTTTAACCAAATTACTCTGGTAGATTATATAATCAATAATTCTATTTATAATCTGAAAACGAATAAACAATTTTACTGTGTTGCATTTTACTTTGTTGCACAAATAACACAGACAATTCAAACCAAAAAATATATTTCAGATATTAAAAGACATGATGATAGAGATTGACTACGACGCCGACGGCACTGTATCTTTAGAGGAATGGAAGAGAGGAGGACTGACAACAATACCCTTACTAGTACTTTTAGGACTTGATGCCAATGTTAAGGAAGACGGCAATCACTTGTGGAGACTGAAACACTTCAGCAGACCGGCGTACTGCAATCTTTGTCTGAATATGTTGGTAGGACTGGGCAAAAAAGGACTGTGCTGCACATGTAAGTCATTAATAAACTTTATACCTAACGCCTACCACACGGTGAATATTATAAGTTTGAAATGTTTTGCTGATCTGTTCTCAATTAGATCATGGCTGAACAATTTCCGAACTGATTGGTATATCGTCAGTTTGGAATTGAGTTTATTCTTCTGAAGAAAGCGATATATCTCTTGAAACGTCAATATCAATGATGTGGCAACCAGACCCGAAATTGTTCAAGTATTTATTTGGCCTATCAATTCCTTCCGTGTATTTACTGGTGTTTGAAACACTAAACTCTTCATGTACCCCGACAAAAAAATTCACAAGGGTTAAGGTCCGGTAGCTTCGGTGGCCACAATACTAGGCTAATAAGCATTTCATTAAATTTAAATAAAATTTGGGACACATTGTGTTAAATGTGATGAGGTAAGCTCCATTTTTAATCAAAAGTATTATCTTTGGGATTTTACAGAAACGACGATGACGACGTCATCAATTATATTTTTTCCAGAAACATACTCAATTTTTTTCCTATTAAAAAGCTCCCTTTTTCTAATTTTTTCTAATAAACTTTTATTGGAGATTTTTTCTGTAGTCGTTTCACATTTCAAAACACATCCAATCTTCGCCTGACTTTTTTTTTGTCAAAAAATAGATTTTCTCCCACTTAGTCCTGTACAAATAAATTTCATTGGTGTTCATTGCGCATTTAGCCGCGATTTAGCCACAACCTCTGGAATCTTTTACTTGACGAACTGTATAAACTGTGCCATAGGTTCTTCCTTAGCTTCAGAAGTGCAGGAAGTTCTTCTTGTATGAAATTTAGGTAACTCATGCTGTTCGTGTTCGCCTGTTTGGCAAACCATTACTGACCGACTTTCAAATTCAATTCTCAGCTAGCCTGCCGTTTAGAATTTCGTGTCTATTTGTTCGAAATATTGTAACAGTCTCGCTGTATTAATATTGTTTCTTACCCTTCGGTCAATTATTTGACTTGATCCTTCAACTGCTAATGTGATTTTTAGGTGATATTTCTTTTGAGACTCATTAGGACGATATTGCTTATAACTTTTAAACGGAAAGTAATACAGAAAAATGTATCTAATAAAAGTGTATTAGAAGAAATAGAGCTACAGGAAAAACAATTAGGTATGTTTCTGGAAAAAATATAATTGATGACGTCATTAGTCGTTTTTGCAAAATATTTTTCCCGTTTAACACTACGTGTCCCAAATTTTATTTAAATTTTTTGTATCCTCACAATAGACCCATACTATCCACACCCTGCACGTTTTTCATTTTCAATTTTTTTTTTTACCAATAGGCCTCTTCTGTACACTTTGTACAAATATTTAATCTGCTACTAATATTTTATGTTGAAAAATATGACGAAGCCTTATAAATACTGAACCAAATTTTGATTATACAGGGTGAGTCAGTCATAATGTCATTAATTTTAAGAGGAGATAGGGAATAATGAGTATAATGCGAATACGCGATTAAAAAAAAATCTAAATGCATATTTACGCCGAAAAAAAATATTTTCAAATCATTATTTTCAGACTGTCACTGACCGTTCACAGCCTTGGTCGGTTACAGCTGACAGTTCAACTCAATGTCGACCTGATGCAATGTTGCCAAGTTGAAATATTTTTCTAGTACCTACCTACCTAGGCATTAGACATCATAAATAAACGATTGTACTGACTATTTTAGAATCTCATATTATTTCTTGCTCAGTTCAGCCAATAATAATTTAAAATGTTAATGTTCAATGAACGCTTTCCAATCAATTCTATTAAGGTTCTCCAGTAGAAAATACGGCCCAATCAAATGATTCCCGTAAACTCCTGCCCATACGTTGAGAACAAATCGCCTCTGAAAGCTAAACCGACGAGTAGCGTGTGGATTTTCGTCCGACCAAATGTGACTGTTATGACTGCAAAGAAATTAGCTTGGTTTGTTTAAAAAGTATTTAATATTGAAATTACAAAACTCCAACGTATCTAATAATAAACTGAGTAATAAACCATTTAGGTACTATCGTTTGCAATATTAATGACACTCACTAAAATGAATTTTGCAATTTATTTTGAACTTCATATTGAAATCTGCTTTAAATTTTTAACATTAGTTATTAGTTGTTTCACTTACCAAGAGAGATTTAATGATATTTCTATTCAGAACTTCCAGAAGTTCAAAAACTGTTTTAAGAGAGTGTCATTATTATTGCACACGATTGTACATTACATAAAAAACGTTTAAAACGTGTTTAAATACAAAGTAATAAAAAAAACCTTGTGTTGTCGACAAAACACTGTCCAAGACTAGGTCAATAACCTAGTTACCTAGTTTTTGTACTTAACGACAAGGAGTAAAATTAACTTTTTTTTTATCTAGATACATGAATGAATTTTCCTTAAATATTGATTTATTTTTTAATAAAGACAAATGTAGATAATAAATAAATGTTTTCGAATGTTAGGTTATTTATTTTTAATAAGTTTGATATTGAAACACTTGGACAAAGGTTCGCGCACTTGAGTGAAGCCTATTAGGGAAACGTCTCCGGTATTCGACAGCAGCGGCATTCGCATTTCGTAAACATTCCCCGTATAAAACTAGCATTTCCGCATATTCTAAATTAGTAAAATTAGGCATTGTGATGTGAATTTACGACCAATACACGACCGAAATAAACAAACTACTGCTCGTATTTGAATAATACGCACGCTGAAGTGTTAGACGACGTTATGTATGTAAACATGTGGCAACGATGCCTTCCATCGGAATTAGATTATCATATGGCTGCGACATCAGAAAGTTTGAGCGTACCAGGAGCGTCGTGTTACCGATTTTTATAGGGTGATTTGTTTATTTTTTTAAAGGTCGAGTAAAAAAATTTTTTTTTCGATTTTCTGCCTTTATTAGGCCTTCCGAATACGTGGTTAAAATTAATGACATTATGACTGACTCACCCTTGTATATAATCCTTTAACCTTTCGGGCAGGACGGGACGATTCCCGTAATAAACATTATCCGAATTAGTTTGGTGGCCACGTGATGTAACATAAGCTTCGCAAATATGAATATGAGACTGTTAGCAGACTATATTTTTTTAATATTCCAGTTTGTAAATACACGGTTCACGAGAGATGTGTCGCCAGGGCCCCGGCCAGCTGTATAGCGACGTACGTGAAAAGCAAAAAGTCCTGTCAGACGTTACAGCACCACTGGGTGGAAGGAAACTGCCATGGGAAATGCGCGAGGTGCAGGAAACCGGTCAAGGCCGGCATTACGGGCCTTCACTGCCGCTGGTGCCAGATTACGGTGAGTTTTCATAGATGTCGCCCGTCGGCTTCAATATTATTACGGTTTTCCAATAACACTAACCTGGTGCTTCATTAAACTGCTCTGTTGTAAAAACTACAACTTACAGAATGAATCAGAAAATTGCAGTAGTTTTGCATTTATTTGCTATAACATAACTATATTGCATTGGTAACTACAGGTCTTTAGCTTTATTCTCTAGTTTTTCTAAACTGTCCGAAAAAAATTGTCACTGTCGGATTTCTAATTTCATTGTTAAACAAGATATTATGCAACAGTCAACATGGGTTTAATTAATAACATTGTCAACTCTATCGACAAAGGTAATTCGGTTTTAGTTCTTTTATTTGATTTAACGCGGGCTTTCGACTGCGTTCATAAAGACTTTATGGTTAACAAACTAAAACAAATGGGTTTAAGGTATCCAATTGACAACTGGATTAAATTTTTTCTTAACGGACAGGGAAATGAATGTAAAAATTGGTACCAGCATATCTCTTCTAGCACTCCATTGTGGGTTCCTCAGGGGAGTGTTCTATCTTCTCTATATTTATATTATTTATCAATGATTTAGATCAACATATAACTGTCGAAGATACCAGCTTAATTCTTTACGCAGATGACAATACATCATGTATTCTCTCGTCTGCTGACGAGCTTCAAACGAAAGTAAACGACATAGTTCAAGAGTTTTATACGTCATTGAAATTTACCTACTTTACAATATTTTTTATAAACTAAAAATTGTGTCATTTATACTCAAAATTACTGTCGATTTTTCTCGCTGCAAAAGTTCACGACTTCCAAGCCATTGGTGCAGAAATAACTCCCAAGTCAGTGAAACATAAAACTGCACTTAATGTGTACCAATTTTACCGGCAAAAACTCTATTATACATCACCAATTCTTTTAATGATTGTAAAATAATTGCTAAATTACTAAAGGACATACTTCACTGGACCAAAGGATTTGCTTATTTACAACAATAGCCAATTGGATTGCTGATAATACTTCGGGTTTTTCAATTTGATTTGTACTCACTTTGAAGTTGGACACGCGGGTCAGAAGACTAAGCCAGTTTCACATAAATGAGGACGGCCAACGCGCTGATCATCAAATCTGTATTTTTAAGTACTCTTTCACACATACACACACAATCCACAACGTTGGCGAGTTTTCCAAGCAATTTACCCACGTCAAAACATATCTCAACTGGATGTTATTAACGCGTTGACTATCATGTCCGCTTGAAATATTGCTAAATGATAACCGGATTTCTCAATTCGATTTGTACTCAATTTAAAGTTGAACACTTAAATGTATAAGCGCGAGTTATAAGACTAAGCCAGTTTCACAAAAACGCGGATGGTCAACACGCCGATCATCAAAATGCCGATGGTTGTTATTACTAAAGTGGTACTTTTAAGTACTCTTTCACACACACTCACACACCCTCTCACACACACACACAATCCACAACGTTGGCGAATTTTCCAAGCACTTTACCCACTTCAAAATGTATCTCAACTGGATATTATTAACGTGGTTTTTATCACGCTCGCCCGAAATAGTGGTAAATGATAGCCGCTGACGATCAGAGAGGTGGAGAGTTTATTGAAGTTATGTCTTATAAGCCCAATACATAATAATCCACTAATCATCAGCGTTTGATTTAAAGGACGCTCACATAGCTGCTGACGATCAGCGAACCAATCGTTTTTACACTTACAATGACGGTGACA
Source organism: Monochamus saltuarius (assembly GCA_025584915.1). Classification (NCBI taxonomy): domain Eukaryota; kingdom Metazoa; phylum Arthropoda; class Insecta; order Coleoptera; family Cerambycidae; genus Monochamus; species Monochamus saltuarius. The sequence continues at coordinate 10,593,910 of CM046722.1, forward strand.
AATATTTCGAGAATAGTTTTTGAGCCGCAAACATAGCAATTGTTTTCAATACTTTTGCCGGAAATCATTGCCACTGCTCATCAGTGGCTCATGTGAAGAAAAAACACAATGTTGACCATCAATTGATTGATCATCAGCGCCTTGTCAATGTTCATTTCAAACAGGGGTAAATTTAATGATATAGTTAAACGATTGTATTGCTGACAATAGTTTGGGTTTCTCAATTCGATTTTTACTCAATTTGAAATTAGACACTTAAATCTATAAACGCGAGTTATAAGATTATGCCAGTTTCACTTAAACGCGGATGGTCAACACGCTGAAATTCAAAATGCCGATGATTCGTATTACTAAAGTGGTAGTCTTAAGTACTCTTTCACACACACACAATCCACAACGGTGGCAAGTTTTCCAAGCACTTTACCCACTTTAAAACGTATGTCAACTGGATCTTATTAACGCGTTGATCATCATGACAAATTTTTCCAGAGCAGTTTCTGAGTCGCAAACATAGCAAATGCTTTCAATAATTTTGCCGGAAGTCATTAATACTACTCATTAGCGGCTCATGTGAGAAAAACATAATGGCGACCATCAACTGATTGATCATTAGCGCGCTAACCGTCAATGTTCATCAATGGGTTAAATTTAATGGTATAGTTAAAAGTTTTTTTAATACTTTTACTAACATTTCTTTCAATTCCTTTCAGCTACACAACAAATGCGTTTCACAAGTCAAGGCAGAATGCGGTCTGGGTGAACACGCCGTCCATATTTTACCACCTGTATCCATCTGTCCCATCGTCCTGGACAGGCAGAGATCTCTCCAGAAACGCGGATCCAAATATGGACAAGACAACGTAAGCACTATTCTTCTCCACGTCTTTCCTATCTCTTTAACCCTTTGTCTTTTTCAGGGTTCCATATCAGGTTCCAACAAACAACCGGCGATGTCCTTCCAGATTACGACGTCGCCGAACTCGATCCCTTTGCTGGTGTTCATTAATCCAAAGTCGGGAGGCAGGCAAGGATCTAGGATACTCAGAAAGTTCCAGTACATACTCAACCCTCGACAAGTACATATTCTAGGGACGGGGACCGGACCCATGCCTGGGTTGAGTATGTTCAAGGACGTGCCGAACTTCAAAGTGGTTTGTTGTGGAGGTGACGGTACCGTCGGATGGGTGTTGGAAACCATGGGTAAGTAATGAAGAAGTAATGATCGTTGTTGTTGTTTTTCTGCACTTTGACATGTTCTCTGACTATGAACAAATAAAATACAGACCAATGTAATCAAAAAGGTAGCTGATAATATACTACGTTGTGTTGTTCATAATATATGTATATGTTTCCTTATAGTTGTAGAAAAAAATATATTCGTAAATTCTTAAATGTTTTAATTCACCTATACCAACCGCCGAAAATCTAGAGAGTGATTCATGTTATAAACCCGCCACCGCATATTTCTGAGAGCATATCCGATTACACAGCTTCTGCTGCAGCAAATACGCATGCGTCGGATCGAAACGTTCGATTTCTATTGGTTGCGACGAATTGACAGATCCGCCTGTTCCATCTCCAGCGCTGTCATGGGTGTGCGTGTGGATAAATTTCGGGTATATCTTTCCACTAATTTAATTATAAATTGAATTAATTTATTAGTCTTTTTGTGTTCTTAAGAATGGAGAATAATTCAAACTTGTCAGCGTATTCTCAAAATCGCAAACGCTCTAATCTAACATGTGAGGAATATCGGATGATGACATGTAAGAAGGGTTTAGCGCGAGAGGTCAAATTATGAGTGTAAGTGATGTGAAACATGTAGTTCATTAACAAGAATGTGCGTGAGTAGTGTACATGTATATGTATTCCTATAAAGAGTGACAACGGAAAATAGTGGAATCTCGCGTAAGGAAGATGGTATTTTAAAAATGAGCTTTCGACAATAAAAAAACTTGGGTTGCAGGAAGAAACTTTGCCTAGAATATAGAAGGCTACTTTTGCGAATTATGCATGATATATGAATTATGGTATGTAAAAATCGAAAAAAATATAGTACTGATAGAAAAAGACGATATATGGAGAAGAAACTATTTATAATAAATATGAAAAAGTCGGAATCTGAGTGGAAGAATATGTTACACTTTGACGAAACATGGATACATGAAGGCCATACGGAAGGTGGTACGATACGATATAATAAGTGTTATATGTATAATGTGTGACCTATATAGTGACAATGCTAGTAACCAATAGTGAATAGTCTGTATGTATAGTGAAATGTATTCTAAAGCCTTTTGTTTGCGAATATTTCCGCAACAATTTATTTAATGATGGGAAAATCTCTACTTTCAACGAATTATGTCAACTATAATATTTTCTGTGATTTTTATCATGAAACTATCATTCACTGTCGTAGTAGATTGTCAGAAGTTCAAAACAAACTTATTAACACTACATAATAATAAAAGCAGCAATCATATTATTTGTACTGTTTTGCAAAATTTGTCAAAAGTTGAGAAATTTGCGCAAATATCCGGAAATTTTGCTTTCATAAGGATAACGCTTAAAAGTTATAGTTATAGTAACATTATTCCAATGGAGTTTGAATATAGTTTAGACGAATTTGTTCAGACCTTAATGACGTACGATTAATACATTCCTTGAGATGAATGAAGTTTATAAGAAAACTGGTTTCTAAGTAAAGTTTAGAATAATTAACAAATAACAAAGAAAGGTCTTAGGAGAATCGATATTAAAATATAAAAATAATATACCTAGGACTCAAATTGGAACCGTGCGGAAAGACTGATGTAAAAAAAATGTGGAACTTATTATTATGGTATTATTGTTAAGTGATAAAGTACCAGAACATTTTGGATAGGAGTTAACACGCAAGTTACTTCAAGTTTTTTACAACACAAAATAATCATTCTAATGGCGGCCCTGACCTAGACACTTGTTACTTTCAAAACCCATGCTACCCCATCGAGGCTCACCGCAAAGCGACCAAACTTGTAAAACTTTCCCACAACCACTACCCGGCAACTTCTGGCTGTCGTCTCACCCTTGTCATCCACCCTCCCCCATCCAACAAGCGACCTTATTATTTCGCAGAGTCCCAGATTTGAATCCGCATCCCATCGCCTGCTCTCGGGTAAGCCAGGACAGATTGCCGGGCCCAATAAGTTGCGGAACGGGATAAGGAGGTCGAGATAGGGCCTCTTAAATTTAATTTATAGGCGTCGCGACGTAAAGCGACTGTAACTCGAGACGTAAATAAGGATGAAACGCGGATCGCGGGCTTTATCTCTTATTATTTATTATGGCATAAATTAGTAATGCCGAGTAATTGTGGCTCGCGTGGCATTAAGGCCGTAGCGGAAGGTCACGATCTCGAGAATTTTAATATCGTGGGGGCGCTCCGCCGCCGCGCTTCGGAATCTCCAGGTTTTCAGCTCGCCAGCCAAGCTTCAGGGTCGTCCCACATTTCTTTTTAATTTTTCTCACTTATAATTGCACCAGAGGTTTGTATTTTATCCAGTAAATTAGGGTTGTTTAATGAGAAACTGTTATCTAGCAATTAGAGAAAAACTGTCAACTATACAGTTTTTTTTAAAGAAAACAGTTTAGAATTTAAACAACACAAATTTACCCGGTATCAATACAAACATCGGGTGTAATTCGGTAGAACAATTTAATGAATAATAAATTTAGAAATATATACAATGCAAACTTTATTTATGAAACACTAAATATAAATACATTTTTATTTGAGCGTACAATTATTAAACATGCAGTTATTGAAAATCGTGCGAGGAATACTAGTGCCGCTACCGTTTCTGTAGTAGATGTTGGTTTTTTCTTTTTCCAAACGAATCGATTGAATAATGCTGAATGATACTCTTTGTCAACTTGTGAATATAGTTTTATCGATGGTGAATTGCTGTGTCCTGTTATTTTTATGAGAGCTTGTTCTTCAATTCCGCTTTTACTTAATTCGCTAACTGCTGCCGCTCGATTTGAGTGATTTGTAATTTTGACACGTTTGACATCTATACCAATGTGTTGTGCTGAGAATTTAGTCCAAATTTCATTAATTCCAATCGGCACATTTTTATATCAACCTTTAGAATTGTTCTTCTTCCAAAAGGGTTTGATGTACGAAATACTCTGTCCAATGTTATAGAAGTGCCTCGTTTTTCCATCAACTTTTTAAATAAGCACGTTGAAATGCCAAAAACTCTTGCACAATAAATGATCTGGCGCGTTGTTGTGGTGCAAGATCCAGCCGTTTTCGGCGAGTTTGGGCCGTACACGGAAAACGCGGGCCCGCAGCCGTTCCAGGACGCCAACATAGAACTGTCCAGTCACTGTCTAACCAGCAAGAACATATTCACGATGAATGATGCCGTGAATATCGAAAAAAACGATCAACACGATCAGTCATGACTTGGACATCCTCGCTTTCGTTGGCCGCTCTCCATCCTTTTCCACCCACTGCTGACTTTGTTTACGGGTCTCAAGGTCAAACTCAAATATCCAGGTCCCATCTCCGGTGACTCATTCACTCTCTACCATCGCTTCGAATGCGGGACAACAAATCCTCGCAGATCGATTTTCGCATGTCTTTCTGTTCGGTGAAAACTAGTGACACCATCTCTGCGCAAATCTTTCGCATACTCAAATTTTCGTGTAACATCTTGCGAACGGTTTCTCTGTTGACGTTTAACTCGTCAGACAACGCACAAATGCTTAGGCGCCGGTCAAACGTCATCGATGCACGCAAACGGTCAACATTCGAGTCAGTACGAGAGATGATGGGAGCTCCTTCACGTGGATCGTCTTCTACCAATTCACGCACCTCCTTGAACCGTTTTGCCCATTCAACGCAACTTTTTGCGCGGCCCGCCGAAGCACCAATATTATTTATTTTTAATAATATTTATACTCGTATATGATATAAAAGCTTCAAGTTACATTTGAATGTGCGGCCCGCATAAAAAATTTTATTTTGAAAATGGCCCGCCGTCCGAAAAAGGTTGCCGACCCCGGCATTAGATTATTCAGTCTACCGCAGTGAAAATCTGAAAAGAACCAGAAAATGTAACCTCCCAAAATTGTTATTTTGTTAATTGCAGACAAAGTAGAACTGGAGTGTCAACCAGCGGTGGCGGTGATACCGCTTGGCACGGGGAACGACTTAGCTAGATGCCTACGGTGGGGAGGAGGCTACGAGGGAGAGTCAATCCACAAGATGCTACACAAAATCGCCAGGGCTTCCACTGTCTTGTTGGACAGGTGGCTTATAGAGCTGTCCGACACGGCACCTCCAGATCCCGATCAGAAAATAGCAGATACCCGGATACCCTACAATATCATCAACAATTATTTCTCCATCGGTGTGGTAAGTACACATCTAAAAAGAAATGGTTATATACTCAAATTGCAACAGTATTTACTGAGAATGGAAAAAAAAACAAATACAATACGTTGTCAGTTTTGTGCATGTTTGTGCAGTCGCGTCAGTTTTTGTATCGGTACCAATGAAGAAACAATTAGAGTTTCCCAGAAAATCCTTAAAACTGTAACATACTGTGACATTCGACAACATTGTAATATGTCAGCTGCTGTTAACCTAAAAATATTATTAGTCATAGTTCTTTTATATGTTTTGTGGCCATAGTAGTATTGTGGCTAGTGCGTTGTCCTACTCGGCCTGACGGCCTCGTTGGACAATTTCACGTCGCGGGCAATAAACACTTACTTTTTCTACTTGTTGCATAAATAACTATTGTATTTGTGGAAAACACTATTTCAAGAATACGGCGCCCTTTTTTATAACTTTTCTGCAGTACCAATGCAACCGCACTAATTTTATGTGAATGAAGCTTTACTTATGTATTTCCAATTAAACTTTACATTAAAATGGTCGTCACAAACAAACAGTCTTCCAATGCTGGAAAGCTTAACGTTTTCCTTTCGTTGCTCTTCATCGCCCTACACTATATTTTTTCTATTCATTTTTTGGCACGGTGAAATATTTTTTATTAAACGCTGTATACTGTATGTGTAAATAATGGCATAATGCAATATTTCTTCCATTTGTTCGATGATCATTTTACGTGTCTATTTTGCAACTTTATTTATATTATTATTTAATAATACCAATGTATTTTTAACACAATAACACTTAATAATATCACAAATGACAAATATCCGAAAATGGAAATCGTATACAGATATAAAGCACAATACACGTGCGAACGTCATCTGACGTCACAGGTCTTCGCTAAGGTAGGCACCGTTTTCTGGGGACGCTGTCAAACTAAATTTTTTAATACCGTTTTTAGGGTCAATTTCCTCAAATTTGACTAGAACAAACGACATTTCGATTAAAATAATAAATTCTTTCTTCTGCACATATTTGGAAGAATCATGCACGACAATCCTATCATGATATGTGAGCGATATTGTCATATTGAAGACCTGTTTTTTGTCATAATTCTGTTATATGTATATGTTTTGTTTGGTATAATTTTTCATATGTACAGTAAAATAAAGGCACTCATATTCCGGACACCCTGTATGTGCAACATGCGTGCAAATATCCATTCATAGTTATGCGTGACACTCGATGTTTAATAAAATGCAAATTCATCCGTTCTATTACTTTTCAGGACGCCGCCATTTGCGTGAAATTCCACTTGGAGCGGGAGAAGAACCCCGAGAAGTTCAACAGCCGCATGAAAAACAAGTTGTGGTATTTCGAGTACGCCACCTCGGAACAATTTTCGGCGTCCTGCAAAAACCTACACGAGCATATCGAAATAACTGTACGTACAACTTTTAGTGGACACAACTTTCGAGACCACAAGTGACCCATTTTGCGGCAGTATTAACATTTTAAGGGCAAACGTGGATAATGTAGGATGAGAAAGGACATGTATCAGTCATTTTGCCTTAATTTCCTTTTGAACCCTCTGAAACGGGAATTATTTTAAATGGATACTAATTGACTTACGAAAATCACATTTTTCCAACTAATTTCAATGTCTGAAAATGGGTCATAAACTAAAAGAACAACATACTTGGGTTAACTATGACTAAGCACAAATATTTTAAGTGAGGATAGAGAAAAATAAGAATTAACGGAATCACTCTTCAAAAAATTTACTTATTTATAAACGAGTATTTTTTTAAACTATATTAAACCGCTCTTTATCGACGACTATGGTCGCCCGTCCGCCGCAAGGTTATTTATTTGCCACGTTTGGAGAATACGACAACCAGCACGGCGGACTGGCTAGAGGCTAGATGATAAAATTCGTTGTTATCGGACAAGATTTTATAAGGACTGTCGCGAATGTATTCGAAATTGTGTATTATCTATTAGATTCCTTTCGTTCGATTTTCTTAGAATAAATAGGCATTTTATTTAAATGTACGAGTTGTGTTTCATTGTTAGTGGATAGTCGTGACGGACCTGCAATGAGTGAAAATGTAGTTTTGACAATTTGGAACGAAAGAACGAAAAACAAATGCAAAATACGGCAGCTAACTGGATTAACTGTTACCTACCAGGTAACATTGTTTTAACAGAAATGTTAATTTTTGTCGTTTCTACATTAGAAGTGCTGTAAAAGAAATACTGTTCTGCAAATTCTAGACAGATCTAAGCCATCTCGAACGATTGTTATCATAGGCGTTGATTTTCCAGAGGAAAACAAAGTTTTGTCCAATTTTTTAAACATCGAATCAGAATTCCGAAGTAACTTTGTTATTGTATTTTAGACCTCCTAGAGCATGTGGTTAAAATGTTGTACTTAGTGGTAGTTAACCCTATTATACCTACTTAAGGTGTGGGTTTCTAGTTGAGAAAAATGTAAATGCAGTATCCTAAGAATATTATAAATTCTTAGAAAACTGAAAAAGGGTTACCTATATAGGTCAATATTCAAAATTTCTAGGATTTTAATATTATTAACTAGAAAGGTAGGCAAGTCGGCAAATGCAGGCTTGATTTTTCTCTCGGGCCTGCGGCACGTCTCGACCAATTTTTTTCAATAAATAAATCGTTTTAATTTTTAATTTAAACCTAGTCTAGTTTTACAAAACACTATGTATCATAAATTTTAAAAGGTCGTTTGTTTGGTAAATATATATTTTTTCAAAATATTCTATAAAGAACTATAAGAAGAAGTTCCGGGAATTGAACTACCGATCTCGGAGTCAGTAAGACGAAACATGGTAAACCTTAAGTAATGGAACAGTGGAGTATTCTCTATATAAAATAATGGAATTGGGTTAGATTTATGCTATTCTAATATGGAAGTGTAGTAGTCGCCTGCGATTCGCGATAATTTTCAAAATTATCATGAGCTCAAAAAATTTTCCGGAAATTATTTTAGTACTAGGGATATAATAATAATAATAAAAATATCTCTATTCCTCATTCTAATCGCGAGGATTAGCCCAGAAGTCGAAGACTTGTCTAGAGAGGAGGCGGCATATTATTATTAAGCAGGCCCCATTCGCGCCCAGGAACAAATTAGGTTGATAGGCCTTAATCCTCTCCACGAATATAGCTGATAGACGGTCTACCGGCTGCGGGGATCAACTTATACTATTTACTTAAGGTTCACTCTAGACAACAAAACTTTTGAAATTTTCAGATTAGGACTTGAAACTATAAAACCGCCGTTTTTCAAACCGCATTGTGGGAGAAAGAACCTACATCTTTTAATATAAAAGAGAGAGTTATATATAATTATAAGCGCCACACTTTACATATGCTACTAGAACTAAACTAAAAGTGAAAATTGAGCCTAGAACACAGGTTAACGCATCGTCCGTTTCAGTGTGATGATGTGAGTTTGGATTTGGCCAACGGGCTTCCTCTGCAAGGCATCGCCCTCCTCAATATCCCCTACACGCACGGGGGTTCCAACCTATGGGGCGAACACCTGTCAGGATCCAGAAGGCGGACCAAGAAGAAAAAAAGACAGAAGGACATGAGCACCAATAGCTTTAATTCCGTAGATCTTAGCGTAGCACTACAAGGTAAGGATTAGAGAATTACTTGGATATTTTTCAATTCGTTTTGTATAGATATTGGTGACGGACTCATAGAAGTGATAGGATTAGAGAACTGTCTGCATATGGGGCAAGTGAGGACTGGCTTGAGGGCCAGCGGTAGAAGATTAGCGCAATGTTCATCCGTCGTAATCAAAACCAAGAAGACCTTTCCAATGCAGATCGATGGAGAACCTTGGATGCAACCACCAACAACAGTGAGTTAAGAGACATTATACATTGCTTTCTCACGATGCAACATTTTGTCGCGTTGATTGATAGTTATTTACATATCAAAGGCGTTAAGTACGCGTTTAAGACCCGTAGCGTGAAGATAATACACTCTTAGGTTCCTAAACGCATTATGACGCTCGAGATTTATACAAAACTTTATACACGGCCAATATTTAGAACACTTATAAATTTGCTATACATCATAATATGTATTTGTGGAAATAAGTATCTCTATAACAAAAATCGAGTAATTTTTGTTGGAGCCGGATTAACAGTTGCGACAGATGCCTAGCAATAATATGAACAAACGCGGTTTTCATGTACGTCATGTTTAGCACGAGAAAAACCTCTAGCAAAGTGACAGATTTGTATGGATTTCAATAGTGATTGTAGTACAGAAGACATTTCGAGTACGCCTCATTCTGAAATTTTTAAAACGGCAGAGGAAGCCTGTTACCGGGAAAATCAAAAAAACTGTACTATGAAGCTCATGATGATTTTGTTAAGACACTTATCGTCCGACAAATTTTACTATAAAATGCAATTTAACGCCGGCCGTGTATAAATATAACTTATAACCTTGCAGTACCTTATTATTATTTTAATACAAAGCCTCCGTCAATATTCGTGACTCACGTGATCAAGAGAGTTAGGCAACCAGTCTCACACTGTTGGTAACATTAACTCAAAATCTAGTAAAGACACTTATTTATTTGGCACCAAAAACAATTTGATCACATGGGTCTGGCACATTGGTGCATGCACTACACTTATAGATATTAATGTTTCCAGATACGTATCACTCACAAAAACCAAGTGCCAATGCTGATGGCACCCCCTCCCGAGAAAGGAAAAGGCTTCTTCAGATTCTTTCGTAGGTAGAAATCTACGTGTTAGTTACCTCAAAGTGATATTAAATTAAATTATTCCTCTACTCTAGTCCTTTGCAAAGTTTATTTAACGGTGACAATAACTTTATTTATTCTGTTCTCGCGTACCATTTTACATGTTGTTCATTTTTTCTTTTTTTTAGTTCATTATTTAATGTTCATAAAATTAAGTGTTACATTATTAGGAGTACGTGAATATTTTCGATTGTATAAGGAGGTATTTATTGTTATATGTGTAAATGTTACAAATTGGTGTAATATTTGTTTTTGTTTTGGCATTATATACTAATATAATGCTAGCTGCTATACAATAAATTTTAACGCCGTGTGAAGGCGAAAATAGTATATGTAATATTAGAGGATCATAGGGACCATGATGCTTCACAGAATCCCGCCAAATAGTACCTACGCCATTACTAACGAGTTATTATAGTGACCGTCCAGGTGAAAAATAACTTTCGCAGAGTTTAAGTGTTTTTGAGAATACAAATCGCCACTTCCTTTCCAAAATTAAAGATAGTATGTCTAATTACTACTAAAATTTCAACAACTATAAAGATGTACATGTCATAAAGTGCCATAAGTTTTATTATAAAGAAAAAAATATACAGAGTGATTCATTACTAATGATACATATAGTATGAACGATTTTGTAGCATTTATTAATATGTTCTAAAGTATCTAAACTTTATGCCAAGTATGAAATATCAAAGAGGGTTAAAGTAATGGGCCAAAATCATTTAATTTTTTTTCTGTAGCTTAGATAAAAAGATAAAATATGGCTTATTTTATCTAAGCGTTATGTGTGAATTCTTCATATTTTCAGCCCAGGTTTATCCAGTTGGCGTATATGCAATTATGAATTGTGAGCTGTATAATACATATTTGATTTCTTTAAATTTATAGTGTAGTCAAGGACTAGTATTAGTAGTATTTATAATTATGTTTATACATCACAAAGCAAGAAATATATCTATATTGTACTCATATTACGTATTCCTAAAAGGAAAATCAAGGATTATAATAATTAAGGTATCAAAGGTGCATAAGAGTAATAAGGTACCGAGGATGTTATAAGGCAAGGCGCATATTGAGACGCGTACGACGTGTGTGAGATGACGTGACCCGATCGGCATGACACGAATGCGCGACACGCGTAGCGTTGTCTTTCGCACATTGCAAGACAGTTCTTCTCATGACTTTCGAACAGCCACATCGTTCCAGTTTTTCTTGTTTATTATAAAAATGAATGATTTAAACAGAAAACTGGATTTATAAATGAAATAGATCCCTGAGTTTGGAAACCGATGTTAAGAAAACGTAAGGATGAAAAAATTTGAAACGTGGACCATATATAGCATGTAGTTTCGTAATCGTATTTTTTAGTTACCAATAAAAATGTAGAATAAAATACGGTTTTCTACCTACAAAATATACCATTTTTTAAGTGCAGCTCTTTTGCAATTTCACATCAAATCTTGGTTTTTATCTTCGCTTTCATGTAATTCTCATGTCTGGTATCATAAAGCTCTCTATGCCTTCCTACCAGCTCTATCAGTTTTGTTTTCATTGCCATGGTAGAAAACACAACTAACCTCAAAATTATCAACGCATAGCGCGTACGGCGCGAAAAACTGTGCCACTGCCACTGCGCAGCGCGCCTTGCGTCACACGCGAGTCTTGCGTGCAACGTCGTGGCACGAATTTGCGTTGTCCTATTAGGCAAGGCGCATATTGAAACGCGTATGACGCGTGTGTGGTGACACAGTACAGTACGTATTTTTGTAGCTTAAGGAAAGTAATGGGACAACGCAAATTCGTGCCACGACGTTGCACAGCAAGACTCGCGAGTGACGCAAGACGCGCGGCGCAGTGGCAGTGGCACAGTTTTTCGCGCCGTACGCGCTATGCGTTGATAATTTTGAGGTTAGTTGTGTTTTCTACCATGGCAATGAAAACAAAACTGATAGAGCTGGTAGGAAGGCATAGAGAGCTTTATGATACCAGACATGAGAATTACATGAAAGCGAAGATAAAAACCAAGATTTGATGTGAAATTGCAAAAGAGCTGCACTTAAAAGATGGTATATTTTGTAGGTAGAAAACCGTATTTTTTTCTACATTTTTATTGATAACTAAAAAATACGATTACGAAACTACAGCCTATACTTATATAGTCCAAGTTTCAAATTTTTTCATCCTTACGTTTTCTTAACATCGGTATCCAAACTCAGGGATCTATTTCATTTATAAATCTAGTTTTCTGTTTAAATCATTCATTTTTATAATAAACAAGAAAAGTTAAAACGACGTGGCTGTTCGAAAGTCGTGAGAAGAACTGCCTTGCAATATGCGAATATGTCATGCTGGTCGGGTCACGTCATCTCACACGCGTCATACGCGTCTCAATATGCGCCTTGCCTAACAAATGTTCGGTAACAGAATTGGTTACCTATATAATACAGTTACTAACTGCTTTTTGACAGTCCTAAATTAAAATTATCACCAATACATGTCTGGTAACTATCTTATGTTAAAAATAATAATGTCGCAAATACTAGAACCAATCCACCTGTCAAAAAATAAGTTGAGAAAGCAGTCATTTTACCTTTAGCTCTGAAGGCATGGGCGCCGGCAAGGGGGGGCAGGGGGGGATAGTTGATCCCCTCCCCGCTGAAAGTTAATATTCCAGTTAAAAATAACGGTTACGAGGTAAGAATTTATTTTTTTTTACAGTTATTTCTTGTTACTTTATGTTTCTTTCTATGTTTTTTTAGAATGTAGGATTAGTTTTATATGATCTGTTATGATTTGGTCACGTTTGCAGGTGTAATATTCCATTTTATTTTATTTAGTGTGTAAGTCATCTACTATAGCACCAAAGTTTCTTGTTTTAAGTTATTTTTTTTATTTTTCAATAAAATTTAGAATAAACTACCTTCGCGTTATCTTTGAAATTTTTTCTGCTGGCGCCGCCACCCATGTCTGAAGGTATACTTTTTTCTCTGAGAAACTGCCAAAAATGATCTTAATTCGTTAATAAATCGCTGTAAGTATTACTTTTACTAAATCTAAATAATTTTTTTAGCTTCTCATCAAGCAAATCAAATGGATTACTTCTATAATGCTTCTTAGTTGAATTTAAATATTACAACGTGTACATACATACTACAAAAATTTAAGGTGATGAAATATAGCAATTAACCTAGAAGTAACGTAAATGTTTTTATGGCCATACTTGGGCTGAATATCTTAATTTGATATCAAATAAAGTAATTATGTATCACATTTTATTTGTGATTGGCATGATTTAGTTGATTTGTTTTGTAGTGAAATGTGTAGTGTATTATGTTTCAAAATTGCTGATAAGACATTTAGTCAAAATTTAATATGTAACCAAGATTACTTCAAGGTATGTTTTTTCAAATTGATTTATGTTTCAGCTTTGTAACGCCTTAGGGCGTTATTTTTCGTTGAATGTTCAGCAAACAATTGAGCAAGTATATGCTGAGGTTAATGTTACTATGTACTTTTAATTTAGTTGATCTATCCATCACCTAAGAATAGTTGTATTACTTAGTTCTGATTTCTATTTCAGCAGTATTTTGAAACCTAAGCATATGTTGGCTTTCATTTGCCTTTGTTTCTCGTTTATTTGAACTTAATTACAAAAAAAAAATGGAAAACCAAGAGAATGTCTGCGAAAAATATTTTTTGCCTGGACGTTGAGGAAAATCCAAATTTAAAAACTAGTAGTTATTTATTATACATTACAATTTAACTAAGGTAAGCATTTTGAATATTCTACGCTTTAAGCGTTTGTGTATAAACTATGTTTATATTGATTGTATTACATGTTGATTGAACGTTATATTGTATTTATTTATTAAAATAATGTATCTATGATAAATATAGTTGTTAGAACTTTAATAGAGAATGTACCGTGAATTTATGAGTCAGAGAGTTAACCTTAGTATTTTTATTTAAATTATTTATTTTTATATAGAGCTACATAAAGTATACAAGATTTTCACTGTTCTACCGAGAGTTCGAAAAAAATAAAAAACACTCACATTCATTTAAAAACACAACATCATTAATAGAGGATCATCTATGTTATCAATTCATTCTTGCTTTTCTATTTCGTACTTTTGTAATCCTTCATACATTTTTTTATTTTACAATTGAAGCCAAAGTATTGAGATATTTTCAGCTATGGCCATTTTGCTTCTGATACCCAAATTGATATACAGAGTGATTGGGGGGGAAGAACTCCCAATATTCGAAAAGGGTGTTCAGGGGGCAAATTTGTATAAAAAAGCTTAATAAACATATGGTCGAATATCAACGGTTAATGAGATAGCAATGAAAATATTTTTTTTGCTATCTTAATAACCGTTGATATTCGACCATATATTTATTAGGCTTTTTTGTTCACTTTTGGCCCCTGAACACACCATTCGAATATTGTTGGTTCCCTTCCCCACAATAACCCTGGATTTTAATAAAATTTTAACACAAGGGAGGCAAAGAATTGGTTAACGTATGAAAGTTACATCATTGATATTATAAGCTGATATGTCAAAGCAAGCTGCCCACAAATTTTAAAGTATGTCGTAAAAATCCAGAGGGCATTGCAATCGATGCTTTTGATTGACAAATTGCGCATTTATCAGCATTATTTAAGACCTGACTGCATGATTACGACGTCTGTTTTTTAATTAAAATGCAGTTTTAATAGATTACTATTAATAGAGAATATGTTTCTGCTTTGTTGCTTCTCAAAATAAGGTAGCAAGTGTTTTTAATCATTATTATTTTTTTTTATTAAGGAAATCCGACAAACATCAGACCAAACGCGAAAATGATAAAAAAAGTATTTTGTATTCGAGAACATGTTTGGGAGCATTTGCACGACGAGGGGTCGTTAGTTTGCCGTGTGGGACTTAAAAGGG
This sequence comes from Monochamus saltuarius, assembly GCA_025584915.1. NCBI lineage: Eukaryota > Metazoa > Arthropoda > Insecta > Coleoptera > Cerambycidae > Monochamus > Monochamus saltuarius. The sequence continues at coordinate 10,609,064 of CM046722.1, forward strand.
TTTTTCCACGGCGATTTTATAGCTTTAAATTTTAATATGAACCTTCAAAAGTTTTGTTTATGGAGAAATCCATGTGGAAACACCCAAATAAGAGTCATAAAGTAATATGTTTGATAAATATAAAATTTTTAATAAAAAAAATCTATAAATATTTAAAAAAGTCGACTCGTCCGGGAATCAAACAATCAATCTTAGGCAAGGCGCGCACTGAAGTGGTGTGGAAGTGACGTGGCAGTGGCGTGGTGACCAAGTGGCAGGTGGAACCATTAGAACCTATGTAAACATATTAGTCCAGGGAAGTTATGAAAAATAGCGGAAATTTTTAGGCACGGCAGATATCGAGATGCGGTTTTCTGCATTGTGTTCAGGAAGGTCCCAGGAAAAAAGTCTATATCGTCTGGTTTAGCCATTTTTTGAAAAATGCCTTATGGGCCGGAAAATGCATTACACCATTATAGGAACGACTGGAAACTCGGAAAAATCGCTCGGAGATCGTTACTCGGGGGTTTTGGGGCTGCTGAACTCGATTCTGGCATTAGAATTACCCAGGGATGCACGGGGGTGGCTCTGTGGGGGTGCGCGGGGGGAGAAATGGCAGCGTGCATGAAAATCGCTCCAAACTCGATAACAAATATTCATTTCCCCTCAATCACCCCCAGACAACCCCACAGAGCCACCCCTGAGCGCCCTCCGGGAAAATCTAATGCTAGAATTGAATTCGGCATCCCCGAAAACCCCCAAGAAACAAGTTTGGAGCGATTTTTATGCACGCTGCCATTTCCCCCAAATTCACCCCCGCGCACCCCACAGAGCCACCTCCGTGCATCCCTGGGTAATTCTAATGCCAGAATCGAGTTAAGCAGCCCCAAAAACCCGCGAGTAACGATTTCCGAGCGATTTTTCCGAGTTTCCAGTCGTTCCTATAATGGTGTAATGCATTTTCCGGCCCAGAAGGCATTTTTCAAAAAATAAACTAAACCAGACGATTTTTCCTGGGACCTTCCTGAACACAATGCAGAAAACCGCATCTCGATATCTGCTGTGCCTAAAAATTGCTAAAAATCAGGAGAATAATAAAAAAAAACTATTGGGTTCATCTTCTCAGGAAAAAAAAAATAAAAATTTTTAAATTTTTAACGTTTATAAAAAGGATTTGAACTTGGATGACCAAAAATTTAAACTTTTCTATCAAATGAAGAAAGTGACATTTTGCAGGTTACTGACAAAACTACGACCTATGCTTCAAAAAAGGATACAAACTTCAGGAATTTATGGTAAATTCGTGGCCGTCTCGCATGTTTTTAGTTTTAAAATTTACAAGAAATATGCAGTTGCAATGCACAATGCCACGTCGTCACCGGTCGCTTGCCAATCGAAAAATAAACTTTTTCGAGATTAGTGGCACCAGACTGGCCTCACACAAACTGCAAAATACCACCCCACCACTACACCGTTCTGATACTCGCGTCTACATCTGTTTAAATAGGCTTTAATAGGCTTGTTTTTGCAGCAGTCCAAAACGGTTTGGAAACTGTGAGGAATATTCGACCAGTTAAGTTGAGAACGGGTTGCCATTGAATTTGACGCAATAAATAGTTGGACGGACATTACTGATAGTGCTGCTGCTAAAACAAACCTAATTATTCCACCTGCCACTTGGTCACCACGTCACTGCCACGCCACTTGCTGATCACTTCAGTGCGCGCCTTGCCTTTAGATTTACTAAGCTGGCACGCTACATGCTACACGCTGGAGCTACTGAGACATCTGTTAAAAATGTGCTTGTTAGGGTATTTCTGTATGCAGTTCTCCACAAACTTTTGAAATATTCATATTAACATTTAAAGTTATAATATCCTAACAAAAGGACCCATGTAGGTCGCGAACGCCAAAATAACGAAAAATGTCCCCAAATAGAGAATCCTTTTTCATCAATTTTGACGTTTCGCCTGACGTTTGCAGTATTTCATTAATTACAGACACAAGACACTTGCGGCCATTTTTTGATAGGCAACCCGGCAAAACGTATTCCTCTATTAATAAGCATCCATTAAAATTGCATTTTAATTAAAAAGAAAAACATATGGACGTAGTAATCACGCGGTTCCATCTAAGACTTCGACTTTTACCATATCATAACATTTTAAGCAACAAATTACGCAGGATCATTTAAAACTGTAAACAATGTCAATCAATAGAATGTGTTTGTTCTATATATTTATCTAATGGTTCTAAGAATGTCAGGTCATAACAAGAGTTATTTTTTTCGTCAAAAAAGAGTAAAATAAAATAATACCGACATTATTTGCTGATAAGATTGTTAAGGGCTCTACAATTCTTAAAGAATGGAAGACAAAATGAAATTTTAATCAAGTTTGCAAGAACGAATTGAAGTTGAAAAGTTCGAGATTTCAGGGAAAAAACTAAAAGAACCTTTTTTATTATAAACATTTTCAGGACAAGTTTTAACATAAATTAACAAAAATATACTTCTAAGTGATCCAATTACGAAAAACAAAATTTATAAGAACTTTTATTAAGTTTTACCATAAAGTGGTCAACTTTGAATAGATTTATCAAAATTATTACCTCTCTTACTTTTTTTTATTTTTGACCGGATCTTATTCAAATCTTCATACAAATACTGTAAAGAATACCTATAATTATCTTTCTAATTCTGTTGAACTTAATATGTATCTGTCATAGTTGTATTTGGTACACTTTGTATATATGTAATCACTTAACTGAAAGTATTAATTTATTTTGTGTAATTGCTCTGTAAATGGGTAACTGTTGGGCAATAAATGCATGTCTTATTATTATTATTATTATTTATTATTATAAATACTACTACTGCACTGCATTTGAATGATAATGTTCTAGAAACGATTATTTGTTTTGCTTCCCATTTTTAAAGAATTGTTTAATCATATGAGGAAATAACTTTTGTCTTATTATATTGCCGGAAAAAATAGATGCCATTGACCCTATACATATTTAATAACTACGCTTTAGTTAATGATGAAAAATAAAGTATTGTTTCACTAAAATACCATTTAATGATTTTGAAGGAACCTTTATGTAGCATCTACCATTATATCAAAAAGAACTGCCACTAAAAAGGTAACGTGGAGAAAGTTTTTAATTGCTGTTGAGCTTTAATTGTAATATAAACCCTGTATATTGTAGAGATATTCTAGAATGTTTGTCTACGCCTTGTAAATGTGTGGCTTTAAGCGTCCAACATGTAGATTTTTATATCTTTAGCTGCCTCTCGGGCTGAACACAACTGGATGTTTACTTAAAATAATTTTAGCGAGAAATCTGAAAGGTGCCTGACGAACTCATAACTTAGAAATAGTCCCTTGTTGAAGTTTGTGCGGTTCCACCTACCACCTTTGGCCTATTTCTCATCGAGACGCCATCGCAACGCAACCGACAGCGCGATCGTGGTGTCTGGAAGTAACCAAAAGTTTTAATTTCAACTGAGAAACGAGATTGACGTGGCGAAAGTGTCGAAACATGTCACACCGCAACTAATGGCTGACAACTGTGGTTGTGTGTATCAAATATACAGTACTTATTGCTAAAGTATTGGCAGACTATGCTGTAAAATATATGCACTAGGTTAACTCCTTATCAAGCAATAGGTCATATAACAAAATGCATAATTATGTTTATGTTATATTGTAGGTACGTTACCCTTGTACATTTCATCGAGATCAAAATAGAAGTGACAGTCGACCAATGATATGGTATCCCTTGACGAAACTATTGACGAGAATAAGTTACACTTCCAGTGGTAGCAAATTATTGAAAAAACGAACATAGGTCGACCTTTTTCTTATCAACGGTTCATTTTATCGACAATAAACAAGAGTTGTAAAGCTTAGTCGGCCCCTAAACTAAAAAAACTAAATATGTTTCATGGACGCTATATAGTATCCATCGCATTAAATCTTTATTAAATTATATTAAAGTACTTTAAAAGTTATTAAAAAAAAAAAACGATTTTCAGCGACGTTCTTCAGGGACACATAAAATCTACGGTTTCCAGTATGCGCAATAACAAAAAAACTGTTCCAAATTAAAAATTACCTTTCGTTGTACTATTTTTCTGGCGTTCCAAATAACTTTGGAAGAAGCATAGAACCGTACCACGGCGATAATATCAGTACTATTGTATCTTTATCTATGATCATGATCAGTACATGATTGTGTGCAGGAACTATGCTTGTCCATCTAGTTCTGTCATTTATAATTTTAAAAAATCACTAGCACATGACGTTTTTTACAACTTCGAAGTTGAATTCACAGGTTGGTGGTTAGGTTATGTTTATTCGCACACATTTTTTGGTCACGAAAACGTTCCAAACGTTCGCGATTCCATGAACGATACCGTGGCTGTACAAAAATATTTATTTGGAGCAAGCCTTATGTGTTGCTTACCTGGGTAGACCATCCATTAATACCCACATATTCACATTATACGTTTATTCACTATTTTTTAACATGAATAAAAAAAAATGAAAAACAAACTAAAATCAAAAATACTAGTGATGTGGGAGCGTTCAGAATAAAATTTAATGGTCACAACATTTTCTTCGAATCGGCCTTACAATTTTTATTGTAAATCGCTTTAGACTACGTTTTATCGTTGAGTGAGAAATTATAGATAGAGGCGCAACCTTAAGGCTTACGGTGAGCGCTCTATCAAATGATATATAAAGGTCTGTTCCAACAATCGTCGAGAACTGGTTCAGAACCGTGAGAAATGTTTGACCAACACCGTCTTACCTCGCATTTGCCGAGAGTACATTAACAACTGAACTGACTGACTAATTCTGGACGGTTTGGAATCGATTCTTGCTGTGTTGGAACAAACCCATAGTTTTCGCTCAGTAACTCCTTAACGGATAATGATAAAAATATGCGGTTTTTTTAAAAACTATAAATATTTTACGTCGACGCTGTGTTTTGAAATTTTGAAAAGATGTAAAATTATTATTTTTTTTAAATAAATTTTCAAAATTTCAAAACACAGCGTCGGGGTAAAATAATATTTGTAGTCTATTAAAAAAAACGCATATTTTTATCATTTTTCGTTGAGGAGTTACTGAGCGAAAACTATATCCCTTTGGATCGAGCGCTCACCGTAAGCCTTAATGGCAAAATGCGTATTCGATCTACAAGTTTAACACCCTGTATCTTGAAAACAAAGGCCCTAATAGAAAATATCTATAGGGCAAAATGTTTTTAAAGTCGGACAAGATATAAAGGCCCTTCATGTTTGACGTTTCGTTATGTTACACAGTGTTTTAAATAGGCGTTTTTTGGGCCCGAGATTTGTCCATCTCTCGAGAACTGTGGTTAACGACAGTCAATTTTGAGTGTTCTGTGTGATTCAATGGTTAACAAGCAAAGAAAACCTCCATAAAATATTAATTTTTAATTAAATCAATCATCATCATATTAGTGTTACTACTACCTCAAAGACCGAGAGAAGTTTTAGATATATATAGATTTATGTTTGTATTATCTCATTAAAATTAGAAAACTATTTTTTTTTTGAAAATAAATTGTATTTAAAGAAAATTTTAACCGCACTTATAAAAAGCGGCCACCGATTATGCAACTTTTCGAGCATTCTTTTTTCATACGTACGTTTCGTACTATCTAGTTTAGTACTTATTTATTTAAAACAATACTTACAGTTTTGCCTTTACACTACAGGATTCAGTCTGATACAAGTCTTTGCACATGGTTAAATTTTGACATCATAGTAACGTTCACAGTTGGCAAAGTATGTGTGAGTTTGCCTTTTGAAAACCTTTTTACCTTTTTCCATTTTAGTATATTTCCTTACTAAGCACTGTATATTTTTATTTTTGCGTAATTAATCAATTATAATTAAACTTTAGAGTAATAGTAATGTTAAATAATAGTAACTCAATACAAATTAATTTAGTTACATATAACTTCATTTTATAAATCCTAACCTAAATGGATGAACCCGACAAAAAAGAATTAGTGCAATGACACGAAATAGACAAAATATTTGATTTGTTAATAACTTTGTACTTTATTCTCTTCATTTCTTTCTTTATTAAAGTAGTCCTTAATCATGGACATATCAACTTCTGTTAGATTGTCAGAATTAGCTTACTAAATTCAATTTTAACATATTATACTAAAATATTTGCAACACATAAATGAAACAACATATAGTACATTTTAATCTGATTGGCTATTAGCGTGTTAGCGGTAAATCTCCTAGTTTAAAGTAGCGTGTAGTGACGTGACAAGTGGGCGCAATCGTATGAAATTTGAAGGATGTACTATACAAAAACGCATAAAAACCATATAAAAGGAATTTGACGGAACAAGCCTGTACTGAACTCTATTACTGCTACATGTTTCAACAGGTTAATTTTCTGTTTAAAAGTAACGCAAATTCTCCAATGCTGAGTATCTGAATTTGATGTATTTCTTGGCATCTATTCTGGTTACTTTCAGAGACCATGGTTGCGCAACTGGTTGCCTGATATGACGTCTCGATGAGAAATACCCCTTACTTTGGGCAGCTGTCTTTTTCAACGGTATATTTTGTAAAATACGGTTCCTCCTCCATCGCTTAACGTCCATTTTGAATGTAGTGCAGCATATTGTCAGTCATCCAGAATATATCTCCAAATTACTCATTTAAAATCGTAAAATTACGCAAAGCAAAAGTCAAACATAAGCTGTAAGTTAATTAGTAGGAAGGACTAAAACAAAATTCTGTGATATAAATGATTGATTTGGAAACATATTAACCACCTACTGATTTGTAAAGACTTTTTGAACTTCGCCGCTTTTTGACTCGAATGTTTTGTTTTATATAAACAATAATTATTTTTACAGTATTTTATTTTTATATATGTAATATCGTAGTTATGTAGTGGATATGTACTACCTAGTTTATTACGTTAAGTTTCATACACAAATTTGTTATTATTTTAACTAATAAAATTTATGTTCATTAGTCAATGCATTTCATTTTTTAACGATTTTTAAGTAAACAAAGAAGAATGGAAGGAGTATCTACGTTTTCTTCTACAGGATGATCGAGAATGATTGACCGGAACGCACCTTTTTTTAATTGGGATAAAAACAGATTCCCGCTTGGTAAATTATCTTATTTTTCACTGTCAATTTGTGCAATTCAACTAAACACAATTGATAGTGGAAGATAATAGTTATTTTTATTGAGTGCGCAAAATCAGTGTTTTGTATGGCGTGTGAGAATGTGAATTTTTGGTCGAGACCGTAGTTCGAGACAAAAAATTATTCGAAAACTGATTTTGCGTACGAAATATAAACAATATTTTTTGTCCAGCAACTGTGCAAAGTATTTGCCACTGTTTATTATCTTTCAATATGTTTTTATCTTTAGTTAGTGTCAATATCAATAGTGACATGATCGTGAAAAAATTGTACCAAAAACCTTTATCCACAATCACCCTTTATAATAGGACTTGTTTAAAGTGATACTTTATCCATTAGTGGAAGAAAGTAACTTTATATCACTAGTAGAACAATTAAAAAATAATAAACCTATAATAAATCAAATTTAATTTATTTACATTTACAGTAATACACATTTCGTTTGCTTTATCACATTTAACTTCTTTTGCGTTAATAACAACCCTTGTAGTATTGTTGCTATCATTTTTTGAACGCATAACATCTGCCGAAGTTTGTGAAGAATTTGCACAAGTTACGGCTGTCTTTTTTTGTATGGAACAGCTATATATTTCTTGGATTTTCCTTGCAATATCCAGTTTGTGTTTCATTGAGTACTAAGAAATCTCAAGTCGTGCAAATATGTTTATATTAAATTCCTATAATTCCTCCACAAATCTGATTTTGATGTGTTTATGGATAAAACGTTGTATTACATTCGTGTTTTAATTGCCTTTTATTCACTTAACAATATTCTTGCGTGAATAAAATGCTACTTAAAACACTTATACAATAAATAACTATTGTTTTTTAATGTCAATTTGTGCCACTGTAAGTTTATTATTTTTCAATTCGTTTTGAAGTTAGTGTCAGTCAAAAGTGACGTGATCGTGAAAAAAGTACCCGAACTATAAAAAAAAGAATTCTACTCCCTACATGGAAAACACTATTTTACTCCTTCATTTCAGGAAGGAAAGTAGTACAAAATACTGTCACGGGTTTCCTAACCCGAATTTTTCTTTTACTAAAAAAACAGTTAATTTTTACTAATATTTATTAAAGGCTGTACACTATTGAATACTAATTACAACTCAACTAAACACTATTTCACTTTGAAACTCCAGGAAATTTCCAACTTAACACTCCAATTCAAGACTGACTGACTCGGCCGTTTATTATTCTTTTATAGACCAAACGAATATTCCAGGTATTTTCTAGCAGCTCTAGATCCATTTCTCGAACGATTCTCGTCGATTCTCAATATTCCAGTCGCGCCTCGATACACGGCATTATTTTGTTTGTTTACCAGCATCGCGTAGGGGCGATCGGGGCAATCTAGCGCTTTGTGATACCACAGTGCGAAATGGGTGCGAGTGGGGCAAATTCTGTGACAATACTTCAGCTCCCTCGGGATGCAAACAAGTAGAAATTTTTTATTGTATTAGAAAATTATTTTAAGCTAATATATATCAAATATCCTACAAAAGCTAATAATACAGACTATATGGATAAATATTGTTAGTGTTAATACCTAAAAATATATAAAAAAAACTTTGATGCCTTCCGCTTAACGTCGGCCAGCAAACTATCCGCGGGAGGAAATTATGCACTTTGCTCCCTTGTTATACAAATAGCTATTTTTACAATAGAGTGTTTTTGTTTCCATTTTTTCACGACAGCGTGGTTTTGTTCATCGCCGTTAAAAAATGGCTAATTTTGCGTATCTATTACTGATGAAACAAAGTCGTCCTTTTTTCACAGTTGGACAAAAAGTAATTTACCAAATGGAAATCAGTTTAGGTAGCAATTCAAACAGAGTGCGTTCAGAAGACGGTCAATCATCCTCAAAATATTTTAACATTTAGGTAGGTACTTGATCTAATTTTCGATATACTTATGTTGTAAACTTACTTATTCAATTAGGTAAGGTTAAAGAGGTTATATCTATGTTTTTTTCTCTATCACTCTGTTAACATTCTGTTACAATTTTAGGACTCTCAAAGTGATGATGATATTCCACAGTCCTTCCAAAAATAGTTCCGAAGTAATTGAACGACCTAATAAACTCGTCAAACTTTCCATTAATTTATATATTTATTTACTGTTGGTACTAAGGGTGCTACGGTTGCAAGTGGTCCTCTGAGACGTCCGTAGAAACCTCTGTAAATCGTTGCTTCCGATGTTGCTAAACATGTCACTATTTTTCACTGTCGTCATATTCAGTAACGATTACGTTAATGCTTCAAAAAGCTTAACCCAAGAACAATAGGTGTAGGTCAAAGATCCCAAGAAAGGCTAGAAAAGTGCACATAAATTCTATAACTGTTAGTATATTTTAATTTAGATATTGGTACTACTGCCTAATTCTTATCTACACTGTTCCATGCTTTTACAATTTGAGTTTACATTATAAAAATTGGAAGTCATCTTCAGCCACTGAAATATACGATATGGAATGCGTTAAGTCCCATTGCGCATCCAAATAAAGGTACCAACCCTAGGAGCAGACAAAAGGAGGCACATGAACCTCAGCAAACACATACTTCATTGGTTATGTATGTGGGTGAGAGAGAGACAACCATCTGCCAGTACGATATGAATTGTGTTCTTAATTTCCCATTATTTTGTTTGTAAACACGTCATTGGCGTACAGTGTGGCTTCTTCTTTTATCTTGCATCTCAGTGTTATTCTTTGTGTATTTTTGTGGCTGTAAAATTAACCAGCATATAGCACGAAATAATTCTTCATATTCAGAATTCAATTCCATTTCAATTCACAATCAGCTAAGCCCCTACTGCTCCGCCATTGCTAAAGACACAAAACAAAATATGGCGCTGATCATAAATAATCCATTCGCGCAGCTTTTAGCGCATTCCAGTCATCATAATATAAAATTACATTTCAGTGTCTTCAGCAGACGCCAAGTGGAAGTGGACGGAGGGCACTTTGAACATCTTCTGTAACTTTGTATTTTATTTGTTAAAAACTTCCTTTGTCGGTTTATTTCATTTCTAATAAAATAAAATGTTTGAAAAACGAATAGTGGTCCATATCTCCGCAACCGTTACTTTGCGGACCCATGTTTATTAAGACTTTTCTGCTTATTTTGGTTCATACTATTACCTCCTGAAATATTTTACACTCTTCTTTTAACACCCTGTATAAAACAAAGTAGTCAGAAAAAGCCCCAACTTTCTTATACAGTGACAATGCAGTTGGCAATATGTTCCCACCAAGTTTAAATATTTAAAAGATTAGCGACGTTGCCAGTTGGAAAGTTAATGCTAGTGTACCATAAACATTTTCCAACCTTAAACGTAGTATGCAAAAAATAATCGAAATAATACATTGATTAGTTCCTTTATCAAATAAATTATTTTCAAAATTTTTTACCGGAGAATAGTTTACGGAATTGTCCCCAATCTAGCAAACATTTCCTCACATGCACCTCAGCATCAGCGCATGCGCCTACTGCGATCCAAAATTCAAAATCGACTTTTGCCAATATACGTATCTACAAAATTTTACGAAACTGTAACAAAACGCTACGTTTGATAAAAAAAAATAATGCGAAATTGCTATAAATACAATGCTTAAAATAATTTAAAAAACATTCTTGGGGCAAAGCAAGATGCCGGGAGAGCGAGATGGAACAACTCCATCAGATCAATATAAGTCGTCGCAGTAGCGTGGACGATGCAGTTTAGTTCAATACCTATCACAAAATAATTACCATTAAAACGTGCAAAAATGAATCTAATACGTAAGCCAGACCAGGTTACTATTAAGAAACTGCCGCAGCACCTAACATGAAACCCATAAACTATAGTGATTAAAATTTAAACCACCCTAGCTAAATAGGTACCTGAAATAAATGTGATTGTGTTTTACCTTAACTTTAGACAATTCCCAAGATGTATAAAATCATATTGGCTTCCTTAGGTAATATAAAATTAAATTATTCCGTTTAATACCTTCTGTTGACTAAAATGAGTACCATAAACATGATAGAGTTACTTGTGATAGAAAAATTCAAATTCGTAATACTAAAATAGATTTAGCTAGAAGTATCTTAAAATAAACCACATAATATAGTTATAAAATAATTTTCGCAATTTCGCGAATTTTTTAATGAGAATATTAACTTTATTGCAGTTTATTTTGTATCTTTTGGAAGTTCTCAGTGGGAGTGTGCTCGTGAGTAAAATATAATAACTATTTCTGTAATTTTGCTTGAAGTAATTATTACTAATACTAACTTAGATTTTTTATAGTAAATTAGTTAAATTTTTTCGTGGAATCTACGGTAACGTATTGCCAAAGAATTAAACATTACAATTCCGTTGAATTAAATACAGTCATATGCAAAGTTAACCACATTTTTCTGTTATACTGTACATATTTCATAAACATCTATTTACATCCATTTATTTTGTACATAAGGAATTATCTAATGCATATTTCAATTTTAGAATGCTTTGTTGCAACTTGACATCTCAAAAACTTAAATAAATACAAATAACTAATTCAATTTTCGAATAAGGAATCGGATATCTGTATATAATAGTATGTAGTGTATAAATTAAAAGTTGTATCTTTAAAATCACTTTGTTCGCAATGCATCTTATCATTTTAGATTTAGATTATTTTATAAATATTGCGTATATAAATGAGATATGTATGCAGTTAATTCTTGAAGATATTTTTAATTTACTAACAACGGAATATTTTTCAATTCCGATGCATAGAGGCAGAGATACATGTCTACGTTTGTTCCTGTACGAATATTCATGTATGATCATCTTGGTCACCCTGTACATTGATGTTCGCGACAAAGTACTTTTACACGTGTGTATGCGGCTTAATATAGTTTTTGTATAAAGATAAACCATAGACTTATAAGCAAAGGGAGGCCAAACTAGTCATTTATAAATTGTCATTTGTTTTGTATTGTCACGGATTTCCCAATCCGTCTTTTCTCTTACTGACACAAAAACAATCCGTTAATTAATTACTTCTTTATTAACTACTGAACACTACTAATTACAGGTCAACTAAACACTTATTTAATTAATCGCTATCTAAATCACTTTGATATCTCCAACTAAACACTTTAATTCAGACTGTAATATAAGACTTATACAAGACTTATACAAGACTAACTAACTCGGCCGTTTATTCTTCTTTTATAGACCCAACGAATATTCCAGGTATATTCCAGTATCTCTAGATCCATTTTCTAGTACGACTGGAACGCTTCTCGTCGTTTCTACGATTTTCTAGTAACGCCTCGATTCACGCATGTTGTTTGTTTACCAGAATGGCGTAGGGGCGATCGGGGCAATCTTAGGCAATTCGCGGTGCCACAGTCGTAGGTTTGGGAGTGAGTGGGGCAAATTCCGTGACACTGCCCCCTCCTTAGGACCGATCGTCCCGATCGGATACACCTCTATACGGGGACAGACGCTCCAGATGGACGACCTTCATCTTACTCCTGGGAGTCCTCTGTATCCGGTAGACGACATCATTGATTCTTTTAATGACTGTGGGGCCCTCCCAACGGTTCTGTAGTTTAGGCGATCTTCCTTTCTTCCGCGTGGGGTTGTACAGCCACACCAGGTCACCTTGTTGGAATCCGACTGTATTGGCCCGGACGTCGTATCGAGTCTTCATGCGATCGCTCTCTAATCGCATTCGAGATCTGACTTGATCGTGTACGGCTGCTAGTCTTCGTTCTAGGTCATGGGTATAAGTGTCTGGCTCTGTGGGCTGTTCCGCAGGACGACCAAATACCAAATCTGCTGGAAGGCGAAGCTCTCTTCCAAAGATGATCCGTGCGGGAGTCTTCCCAGTAGTTTCATGGACAGCTGAGCGGTAAGCTAACAGGAAGAGTGGAATGAGCTTGTCCCAGTCTGTTTGGTTCTCGTTCACAAACATCCTCAGATTGGTTTCTAGTGTGGCGTTGAAGCGTTCCACCATACCATCTGACTGGGGATGCAGTGGGGTGGTCCTGGTTTTCCGGATTCCCATAAGCTCGCAGACCTTTCGGAACACACCTGATTCGAAATTTCTGCCCTGATCTGAATGCAGTTCCATGGGCACACCAAATCTGCAGAACAGGTTGTTGACTAGCGCTTCTGCTACGGTTGTGGTCTCTTGATTGGGAAGGGGTATACTTCCGGCCATTTACTGAAGTAGTCCATGGCTACTAGCAGATATCGGTTCCCACTTTGGGTTTTCGGAAATGGGCCAGCGATATCAATGGCAATCCTCTCGAACGGTGCTCCTACGATGTACTGGCGCATTTTGCCTCTGGAACGGGTCTTCGGTCCCTTGCTGGCTGCACATACGTCACATTTTCGGCACCAATCTTCTACATCCGTCCTACAGCTCAACCAGTAGAAACGCTCCCTAATCTTCTGTAGAGTCCTATTGATACCGAAATGTCCACCCCCAGTACCTCCATGTACTTCCTGCAGCACTTCCTTGACCCGGGACCTCGGGAGTAGTACTTGTTTCTTGACCTCCGTTCCGTCATTGTTCTCCCACGCTCGTTTTAGGACACCGTCTTCCAACACCAGGAAATTCCATTGAGCCCAATAGCTCTTTAATGCTGGGCTTTTACTACTGACTTCAGCCCAAGAGGGTCGGTTGTTGGCTTGTTTCCAGTCCAATAAAGGTTTGATGTCACAGTCAGCTTGCTGGTCTTCCCGAATCGCCGCTGAACTCCATCTGTCTTCAGTTTGGGCTACTACTATCTTGCAAGGAACAAATGATATGTCCTCTTTTCTTTCGATACTACTACAGTGTTTGTTGTTGTTGGTAGGACAAGGTCTAGAAAGGGCTTCTGCGTTTCCATGTTCCTTGCCTGCCTGGGAGTCGCGCCATTGCCGATCCGCGACTGGCGCCCTACACTGCCCCTTTAAATGACCCGCCCGCCCACAGTTCCAACATTGAAGTGGGCGTTCTCTTCGTCTATCGGGTTGTCCTCTCTTTGGTCCGGTAGTTAGGCTGAATTTATCAATGGCCTCATCAGTGTTTTGATTATCTCTCTATTTGCCATCCTATTGCTATTATCACGGATGGTCCGCACTTTAACATATTCCTTGGAGGCTGCCGCTTGGGAGTCGCGCCTTTGCTGATCTGCGACTGGGGCCCTACACTGTCTCTTCAGATGTCCCATCTGCCCACAGTTCCAGCATTGAACAGGGCGATCTCTTCGGCTGCCAGGTTGTTCTCTCTTCGGATTGGTAGTTGGGCTGAGTTTCTCAATGACCTCCTTCAATGTTTTGATTATGTCTCCATTTCCCATATTATCGCTGTTATCACTGATGGCACGAATTTTAACATGTCTACCAGATGCCATCTTTGCTGCCTCGAATTCCAGTGCATGTGAAAGAGCGTCATTCAACGTTTTAGGTCTAGCGAGCCGTAGTGCCTGCTGAGTTTCGCAATCTCTTAGGCCGTCGATAAAAACTTGGATGGAGAGCTGATCTACAAATTCGGACGGGGCTGTTGGATAAGCCAATCGAACCAGTCTGGCAACATCGGTCTCAAAATGTTGTAAATTCTCTCCACTTTGTTGGTGACGATTTTTCAATTGTGCCTGATACACTTGCTGCAGGTGTTTATCCCCATATCTCATTTCCATATGCTGTTTTAGAATATCGTAACTATTCTGTTGCCCAGCAGGAACTCCTTGTAAGACGTCAAGAGCTTCCCCCTCGAGAAACTATCAGAGCTGTAGCCTTTTCATAGTCAGACCATTCGTTTGCTGCAGCTGCTGCTTCGAACTGACGCAGATATACATTCCAGGAAACCTTGCCGTCGAATTCAGGGGGTCTCGTCTTCTGAGTTCGGATAACAGGTCTTTCTGATTTGATTACGCCCTCCTTTGCTATCTTGTCTAATTTATGTCGAAGCTCTTCGCAGGTTTCTCTAACCAAGTTTATTTCTTCGTCTATTTCCTTTTTTTGTGCCAATAGTTTCTCTTCTACTTGTGTTTCTACTTTATGTGACTGCTCCTCTAGTTTTTCTTCTAGTGTATTCTCCAATTTTTCTAACTTTGTCTGCATTTCTTTCGTCTGGTTTTCCATTTTACGCCCTTGTTCTTCTAATTTCTTTTGCATAGTCCGTCCCTGTTCTTCTAATTTATTTTGCATCGTTTGTCCTTGTTCTTCTAATTTCTTTTGCATCGTCTGTCCCTGCTCCTCCAATTTCTTTTCTAATTTTTCCTGCATCGTTTGGGACTGATCTTCGATTTTATGCCCTTGTTCTTCAAATTTCTTTTCTATTGTTTGTCCTTGTTCTTCTAACTTTTCTTGCATCATACGTCCCTGTTCCTGCATCGTTTGCATCATTTCTAACAGCTTTGCTAGTTGCGCATCCATGTTGCCTTGACTTCTAGTTACAGGCATTCACTCTATTTGGAAAGTTCTAGAATGTCCAGGAATGTGTTTGTAAATGTCACCGTTGACTTCCTTACAATGATACGAGTGCACTGATATGCCACACCTGGGTCTTTGTCTCACTTCGGTAGAAAGTTCTAGAATGTTCGAGAATGTCCTTCGCGAATAACACCGTTCACTTCCTTAAGTCACGACGAGTGCGGTGATATATCACACTTGGGTCTTTGTCTCACTTCGGTAGAAAGTTCTAGAATGTTCGAGAATATCCTTCGCGAATAACACCGTTCACTTCCTTAAGTCACGACGAGTGCGGTGATATGTCACACTTGGGTCTTTGTCTCACTTCGGTAGAAAGTTCTAGAATGTTCGAGATTGTCCTTCGCAAATACCACCGTTCACTTCCTTAAGTCACGACGAGTGCGGTGATATGCCACACTTGGGTCTTTGTCGCACTCCCGTACAAAGTTCTAGAATGTTCGAGATTGTCCTTCGCAAATACCACCGTTCACTTCCTTAAGTCACGACGAGTGCGGTGATATGCCACACTTGGGTCTTTGTCTCACTGCCGGATAAAGTTCTAGAATGTTCGAGATTGTCCTTCGCGAATACCACCGTTCACTTCCTTAAGTGACGACGAGTGCGGTGATGTGTCACACTTATGTCTTTGTTTAACTCCCGTATAAAGTTCTAGAATGTTCGAGATTGTCCTTCGCGAATACCACCGTTCACTTCCTTGAGTCACGACGAGTGCGGTGATATATCACACTTGGGTATTTGTCTCACTCCTGTACAAAGTTCTAGAATGTTCGAGATTGTCCTTCGCGAATACCACCGTTCACTTCCTTGAGTCACGACAAGTGCGGTGATATGCCACACTTAGGTATTTATTCCACCCGCGCACAGGGTTCCAGAAAGTTCTTCAAACTTCCACTTAAATCCCACTTTGTGGACAGGGTTCCAGAAAGCTCTTTAAAACCTCCAGTTAAATCCACTTCCGACACCAAATTGTCACGGATTTCCCAATCCGTCTTTTTTCTTACTGACACAAAAAAACAATCCGTTAATTAATTACTTCTTTATTAACTACTGAACACTACTGACTACTAATTACAGGTCAACTAAACACTTATTTAATTAATCGCTATCTAAATCACTTTGATATCTCCAACTAAACACTTTAATTCAGACTGTAATATAAGACTTATACAAGACTTATACAAGACTAACTAACTCGGCCGTTTATTCTTCTTTTATAGACCTAACGAATATTCCAGGTATATTCCAGTATCTCTAGATCCATTTTCTAGTACGACTGGAACGCTTCTCGTCGTTTCTACGATTTTCTAGTAACGCCTCGATTCACGCATGTTGTTTGTTTACCAGAATGGCGTAGGGGCGATCGGGGCAATCTTAGGCAATTCGCGGTGCCACAGTCGTAGGTTTGGGAGTGAGTGGGGCAAATTCCGTGACAGTATCAAACCTTGTACATGATAAAGAAAATCGAGAGAGAGAGAAAAATGAAAATTCCGACTCTGTGCAACGCAGCATATTTGTCGTAAATAATTTCCGAGCGCTTATTGACAATTCCAGTTGATCAAACTTACCTATTAAAAAATAATACAGGATGATAAGTACTCACTTGACCCTTAGGCATCATTTTCTTAACAATTTTGATAAAAGTTTTATTAAAGTGACCTAGGAACCATAAAAAACAGATTCGGACAATAAGCAACGTTGCCATAGCAAATAAATATATTTTATTATAAATTATACAAGGTGTTTCAAAAATATTAGGCAGTATTGCTAGGTCTGATAGAACATTGAAAAATAAGTTGGGTTTGCTTAGTAAACATATGTCCTAGAGTCACTAATTTTTATGAGACAGAGCGTGTAAGATAATTTTAAAAAATCTAATTTTGCATGTAATTTTTTTAAATACAAATGGATTTGATTAAAATTTATGTTTTTGGTGGTGCCGACCATATCGGTGTTATTAGTTTTTTTGCCGTGTATATAAAAAATAAGTGGCTCTAGGGCATACGTTTATTAGGCAACCCACTCTTTCGATGTTTTATCGAACCTAGTAACATATTGCAATGTCGTTTTGAAACACCCGGTATATTACCTCGGCGCAAAGAAGTCAAATTATATTAAAATTGCACTATATTACCATATGGTATTTATCCTAGAATTTATAAATTAATGTATGCCAAGCAGTAACTTAAATCTGCAATTTGCTGTATAACTGAAAACATGGCAACTGTTGAAACACAATTTCCGTATACTACACCTGTGGACCAGATTATCAAGTAGAATTAAGATCTCTCATTGTTTGAAAGTCTAAACAATCTCCCTTTACTAATAAATCTATGATATAAACGCATGTACAATGTTTTCACCATAAACATATTATGTATTTGCGTCTGTATATACCTTTAAAAAGAATACAACAGAGTGATTTTATAGCCTGGCCTACGGTAGTGACAAACTAATGATCATTTTATAATACACTGCATGAAAAGCTTTTTGGACATACTCGTGTCCCCATTTACTATTATAGATTACTCTATAAGACTGAATTTATGAGAACATGTTTTTCATCAACACATAAAAGACTAAGTCCTCTGTTACAGTGCAATTCATAATACCTTCCAATATACCTCAGAAATAACGAGGAAACCCGGATCACCCAGTACATGCGCGTTGTCAAAAAGAAATAAGGCATGCCTTATGTAGAGCTATGGTACATCCTTAGAATGATATCTAATGGAATCCCGAGATATCGAGTCATTTCCATAATTGCCATCAAAAGACATTAAGTAAAACAGGCACAAAAATAAACTAAAATTTCCCTTGAAATGTTAACAAGCAACCGAGACCTGGTACAAGTTGAAACGTGACCAGTTTTTCTAATAAATCTAATTTGTTCGTGGCAAGATAAGTAGATTAGATACATCCTTATTCTATACTGAACGCAATGTTTTACGTCAGTGGTTTTGGAGCTTGCCTGACAGAAGCAATTTTCCTACAGAAGTAGATCAATATTGTTCCTTTGAATATATTTATGTAGCGTACAAAGAAAAATTGAAAATTTGATACAAAAAAAAAGGATTATCCCTTAGCGTGACTACCGATTTCGTACAATGTATAAGCAAGAAATGTCATGAAATCGGCATCAGCAAAATCCGCTGCGATTCATCAGCCTTATTTACGCCAGTTGCTATGATAACGGGGACGCGTATAGCTGACCAGAATTGACTGATCCCGCGGAGGTCGAGAGCTGCTTCGCCTGTTTATCTGGAATAAGCAGTGTTGTAGATGTTCGGTTAGTCGCATATTATGAATATTGAAATTCATCAACATTTTTCAATTTTATGATCACGTTTGTGTTTTGTGGAAAATATTATAATCGGTATATACCAATTTCTTTTTGTCTAAACAGTTAAAACTTATCAGCGTAACTCAAGGACATAAACCAGACATACAAATTTGTCAAAATTTTCAAAATGAGAAAGGAATAATGAACTTACATGGGTGCGCACAAAACAATCTCTCAGTGGGGACCAAATTGAAAATTGTCAATCTGCATATTTTAGGAGCTAAAGTATTTAGTAGCAACGAAGACACTCACGTTTTGTAATGTAGATATTTTATTATAGGAGTGTTTGGTATAAAATTTGTTGAAAGAACTCTTCCTTGCCCCTTCAAAAATTAAAAAAAAATGTTCTTATCTTTCATATATATCATGTTTTTATCTTATATGTATATCAAGTTACATATTTTCAGTTTATCAACTAATATCTTCCACACAAACTCATAAAACTTGTAAAAGAGTAAAAAACAGTAACAATAAATAACACTGACATTTGTGTCTATGGATTCCATTGCAAAGAACAGGCCACTAGATCTTTCGGCAAAATACACTCGCGTTAAACATCTTTTTAAAAATGCTTTGCAATATTTTTTTTTCTCATAAATCCTTCAGTTCTTCGAAAAACTTGAAGAAATCAAAAAGCAAGTAAATGAATGGGAGTCATATTATACAAAAGGAAAAAATTTTATCGAAAAAAAAATATAAGAAATAATAGGGGTTGATTATTTCAACCCCTTACAAAAATATTTCAAGGTTGAAACAATTTCAAAAGGTGTAGTTTTATTGACACATAACATTCTCAAGTTTGGTTTCTTTAGCTTGATATACAAATAAAAAAGACAAACAATTTTTTTTTTGAATTTTTGTAATAGCGTAACTTTTCTTTCAAAAAATTTTATACCAGAGACACCTATTAATTTTCATCAGAGAATCGCTCCTTGCTTTTCGGTGTTATTTAGGTACACCCTGTATAATACATGAAAATATCTGTAAAAAACAATGCAATGATGCCTGCCTCCCCTACCTAAAAACCAATAATAATGACAAAAACGTTCACTGCTTTCAAAGCATATTAAGAATTATTGCAAAATTGTCCAAAATTTCTAATATTTAGCTCGAATGGTTAAAAAATCACATATGAAAAAATCGAGTGATATCTGTCACCCCCTTCCCTCACTACACACCGGTTTAAAACGCCCCTAATTAATATTTTTAATCATTACTTCCACAACACAACAATAATACCTCCTTCCAAATTTCATTTCATTATCTTCACCGGTTTCGGAGATATCCGAACAAAACTATTACCGCCTTGTATACATATATGACTGATAGAGATGTGGATAGACCTAAATGTCAGATTCGGTTTGTGTCGCATGAATTTCTATCAATAATTCGATATGTAATCAGATGTAACATTAAAACATCGCGCATATTATGCCTGAGCGGATCAGTATGAACCTGCAAAGCCTGCTCCATGTTATTTAATGGAGCATCGCACACTAGACCGGCACCAGCATGTACCGTCACTGCAGGTCATGTCGGTGGCCTGCAATTTATATGCCTCGCCACGCTAGTGCGACGTAAGTTCTGTTCCCACAAAACTCAGGGATTGGTTTTAAACTGTTAAAAATATTCGACCAGTTAAGTTGTGAATATGTCACTGAACTGTCACCCTCGCTTAACAACAACGTCTATTTACTTACCTTAGACAAACTACCAGATAACACTACTCAGCGAGATCTTGTGTTTTTGTGCTGTAGATCCAAAACGATCCAAAAGCTCGAAAAAATTTTTATGTGACACAAATACTGACAAATAAATTTTTGATCTCTCTCCAGTTCAGAAAATAAATTATAAAATTCACCATAGCGCTTTCTCTTTTTATTGATAGGGAGAAACCAAAATTTTCTCGTTTCCCTGGATTCTTCCCCCTCTTCTTCTCGATACAGCATCACTAAAATAAAAATTTCTTTTTCCGAGCTACACTGAACTACAACTTTAAAACGTCTTCCACATACAAAACCTGCCAAAAAGTTGCTGTACGTGCTGGACAAGTTTACAGGTTTGCAGGTCCGCTAAGGCAAAATGTGCGCGATCTTTTACACACCACTCATTATCACTTCCAAAATTCCATTAGGAAAAATGTGGTTATATTGAGCATAAATAACCAATAAAGTAAAATCAGTGAGGTTCTCCTACTTTACCATAAACCGGACACGTTACTAACGTTGTGTTGCTCATAATCGAACGCGAGGAAGAGTACAACATTTAAAAAACACAACAGAATTTAATGCAAAACAATAATTAATATGATATATGCTTTATTTTTCAGTGATAATATTGCTAGCTATAACAACAGTTTGTAAAGCTGAATGCCAAAGTAAGTTTGTTATGTATGCATTTGTTTAATGTGTTATCTATGTGTTAATAATAATTGTTTCTAACAAATAAGTTTAGATCGCTTTCATGTCTACCATTTTTCTCTAGAAACTATAGTTTACAGCTGAGTGTAGCCCCAGATCCTCTTTTGATCATGTACATACAGAACACACCAAATTACTTGTGGTGGAAATTTTAACAACAGTATTTTCGTAAGCTTCAACGTTAACACTACATCCTTCGTAATGTCTTATTCTTGTAAATAATGTACATAATCTGACAACGCTTGTACGAAAATGCGGCTTTTACTGTAGTAGACAGTAAAGAATAAATTCAGCTACCTATATCCTTTATTACTAAATTTTGCAATTACTTGTTTCCTAATTTTTAATTTATATTTTTAAAGAAACTGCTGCGTTCAATTGCGTTTTTTTCAATTTGTGACAAGGCGGCTTCGCCAATATTATAGCTTTATCATAATGGAGAAGTTGCATTAATTTTATATTGGTTTGAAATGTAAAAACATGCGTCTGGCAATAATCACATAATAATTAAAATACTAACATTAATAATGCCGTTCTCGGCGAGTTCGGATCGCACACGTAAAAGGCGGGCCCACAGCCGTTCCAGGACGCCAACATAGAACAGTCACTGTCTGGCCGGCAGCAACATATTCACGATGAATGATGCCGTGGATATCGAGAAAAACCACTAACATTGCCTCCAGTCGTGACTTTGACATTCTCGCTTTCATTGGCCGCTTTCCACTATTTTCCACCCACTGCTGACTTTGTTTACGGCTCTCGGGGTCATACTCAAATATCCATCTCGCAGATCGATTTTCGCATGTCTTTCTGTTCACGGGTGAGAACTTTTGGCACCATCTTTGCGCAAATCTTTCGCATATACAAATTTTCGTGTAACATCAGCGAACGGTTTCTTTGTTGACGTTTAACTCGTCAGACAACGCACGAATGCTTAGACGCCGGTCAGACGTGATCAGTGCACGAGAACGGTCAACATTCGCGTTAGTACAAGAGGTGACGGGAGCTCCTTCACGTGGATCGTCTTCTACCAATTCACGCCCCTGCTTGAACCGTTTTGCTCGCGTTTTCGACATGCACCGTCTCCCACCTGCAATTTTCGAAGGATTTCCGAGGGTTTTTCGCCAGATTTCACGAAAAATTGAATCACAACACGTTGCTTGTAATTTGAGTCACTCATTTTCACGACGCCACTAAAAAAGTTACTTCCAAAAAATACACATAAAACACAAACCAAACGTGCTATCGATTTCAATCTTGGACTGAAACTAAAAGGAAGGTCCCCCTACTCCCCCTTCTCTAGAAAAACGTTGACGAACTATGCAGTGTTGCCAATTTCCGAGTTATAACTAAATTCCCGGAACTTAATTGCCACACCTCGCATTGTTATATTCTTAAAATGATCACAGAAAAGTATGAAAAATTAGGACTAAATAACCGCAAATCAAACTTTCGTTATCATCAGCGCAGCATAACGTTATAATATGGAATTTCGACAATTGAAAAATCTGTATTTATAAAAAATAAAAAAGTAACAGATAAACAGGTCAAGTTAATCAATTTTCCATGAAATTCTGCAGATACTGCTGACCCAGATTGCTCTTGCGCTACTTAAGCAAACAGATTGCAGAATCAAAATCGATAAGCAGAATTCAACGCAATAGTTGATTTGAATTGAAACTTTTTTAATAATGCGGAATTTAATTTAATTAATATTATCTATACAAACATGTAAATAATACTAAAACACATACAGTGCCGACGATTTTTTCGACTGTAGTTCGCTATGGTGAAAGAGAACGACATAATAACGCAAATCCTTAAAGATCAAGGTTGAGAAGATTTAAATCAGTTGATGATCAACGATTAAAATCATGATTTCAATCAAGTGTGCTTTTTGAAGTAAAAAAATCATGACTCAAATTTAAAAAAGAAATCAAAATACATATTCATAAAATAAAACTATCAAAAAATACTTATTAACAAAAAATAGAAATCACAATCTCTCAAAAGGTTGTGTACTAAGTGTTATAATGCTTGCTAATGCCTAGTCTTTCTAATCTGAATGAACGAGTTTATAGAAAGAAAACATCCTCTCCATGTCTGCAGAACTATCTATAGCCATCTTCTTTATCATATTTGTAGAAATTGTAATTGTGATAACACTGGCATTCGCAATACCAGTATGTGTGCAACTTAAAACTTCAATATAAAATTTTGAGTAATAAGTATTATTAAAAAAACATAACTAAAATTTAAATTCATTTTTCAAAGAAGTGACCAAATCAGTTAATGTGAATCATTTATATGTATACATTTTATTTATTCTTTACTGTTTACTACCTACAATACTTAACCTGCTTCAATATTCTAGTCTGTTTGTAGAAGACTTAACTTTTAAAATACAATATAGCATGTTCATACTACTAACCAAATATTGTCAATCATTTTCAAAATAACGAAATTGAAGCTGGGTATACAGGATGATTCAAATTCGCTTCTCCTAGAGAAATATTGGAAAATGGTTTTCAGGTTTTGTGGCCAATAAAAAAACAGTTGCTGGAAATCAAAACATATTGTTTCTTGGAAAAAAAACATTGTTGGACTTGATGTTTATTTCTCAGAACCGCAGAAATAAAAATATTATAATCAAATTTTTTATGAAGACAAAATAATTTTGGAAAACATGGAAAATGTTTTCTGAAAATTTCGATACTTTCTACTATGACAATGAGAGATACCAAATGCAAATTTAGAAGTATCTATAGTATTATTTATAATTTCAGCTCTAGTGAATGACGAATTGGAAGAATCCCTCACCGCACACTTAAAATTTTCACCACTATTGTACAATAACACATATTTTAACACAACTAGCATGTTAACAAGTGGTATTAGTGGTAGTGGCCAGTCATTGGGATAAAGTAAATTCCTTGTCCGTGTTCCAGCGAGGCAGATCTACTGCTACGAATGCGACAGCTGGTCGGACATGAGGTGTAAAGACCCCTTCAACTACACCGCCCTCCCCAGAGACCAGCCGCCACTGATGACTTGCAACGGATGTTGCGTGAAGATGGTGCGCAACGCCAAATCACGTAAGTGACGCTTCTGTGCGCCCCACTTCTCATAATGGACCGTGTATTAGTGTGACGTCACAGTAGTATGCAACCCGCGGTGCTTTCTGTCATAAGAAATTTAATTTCAATCGAGTGTTATTGTAATGATCCTTATGAAACCTATATTTATAGGTCAATTTATCACACTGAGAACGATACATTGGAATTTGATTTATTAGTAAATAGAAGTATTTAAGATATTTCTTCACTTGAATTCGATAGAAGAATGTTAATTGTTAATTCTGGACTAACTATTCTAAAATATTTTTCTCTTAAAATGTTTTAAATCCTTTTTTAAAATGTGTTGTTTCTCCACCAATAGCAAAACAAAATTAGGCCAATTTCATTTAGTTTATCTATTTCCGGCTAAATCACAGCAGCCGTGCTTTTAAGGCGACGCGATTTAGCAGACGGTTTATCTGTCATCTGTCAGAAAACTTCATCTTGCAAATTTGTATATTTAGTATATTGAATGTGTAATGTGTGTGTTTTTAGCGTTAAATCTTGTATAAGTGAGTTTATCGATGCTTTTGAATGCGTTATGGTATTAAATATATGGTTGCAATCGTCATTGTAATGTGTTTAGTGCGAATAAAATTAACAGTATATTCACATACAAATTAGTAGAACTGTTGTTCAGGTATGATCTAATTGAATTAAACTTATGTTAAAATCCAGACTGGTCAAAATGTAACTTAATTTTCTATCTATCAGATGATATTTCTTAAATAAGTGTAGTAATTGAATAAGGAAATATGAAGTGCTATTTTGATTTTATTTTGACTCTTTATCTTCCCTTAAGGTCGATTTTTACAGGTAAGCCTTCGCATCAATTTTCTTATGGCACTTGTAACGCTGGTTGCCTAGTTTGTGACGTCACAACTAATGCTGTCTATTAATCAGACCACCGTCCAAAAATATTTTTTAAACCGAGTAGATATCTTGATTTAATTGGATATGCCGGCTTTTTTGCAGGGAATGCAGAGTGAACCGACTTAGAATATATTTTGGAAGGTGATTTGACTAAACCTCAGAAAATGTACAATGATCATTTGGGAGTGAAGCGTTGCGCAACCCTAACCAGCTGCGTGAGCACGGTGGCGTCGCGGTTCAAGAAAGCAGATAACTTTCCGTACTATTTGTAATTCTGTATAAACTTACCCGTATTGTTATCTGGATAAATCAATGGAGGATCTTCAATAGCATTGACTGACAAACACATTCGGCGTGTGAATGCTGCACTATATTTCGAAAAAGGGCGTTTTATATCTAATGAAATAAAATTCCTATACACAAATTTCTTTAAAGTCAGTCAGTTACTCAAAGGTTTTGTTGCATAATCTAAGGAATGGGAAAAGATTACATGAATAGGTAAGCCAGGCCATGAGAATAAATGTTTGTTTACTTCAATTAATTTGATAGTTAATAAACTGTCACATTAATGCAACTCATTCGACATGAATGTCGTCAAGTTCACGATTAAAACTTGGAATTTTTTTTCTTTAGATTTTACTTAATATCCAATACAGCACCGTAAAGTACCAAAAATTGGAGTTTCATAAACTGTCAAATTAATGCAAGGAAACAAACGTTTGTTTTCATGGCCTGCCTATCTATTCATGTAATCTTTTTCCATTCCTTAGATTATGCTACACAATTTTAAAATTGATTTTGAATAATTGGGGGCGCATTTTACCCGTGAGCCTCCCTTTCTGAGACGTCCCTAACCAAAATTTTTAAATAGTTTTTGTGTAGTTTGTTGAACATTTAGCGATCGAGTGTCCTCCATACCAAAATTTATAATTATGCGTTAACTCGTTTGGAAATATTTTGGAAAACATGGTCTCTTGAGACCCCTTTCAGGGAGCCACAGCCCCCTTAGGAAGCAATTTTCGACACCTATTTAAAGAAATAAAATTATTATTTTTAATCGTAGAATCTACTGCTAAAGTATTGCACACTACTACACACACTACTTTAGTGCTAAAATGTATGCAAACAGGGATATTTTTCTATTTCACTTCAAAACAAAGCTTACAAAATTAAAGCCTACCATTGAAGCAAGCTTTCGCCAATCTCTAAACAGTAAATTTTTAACTTTCCATATTGTTTTTGTAGCGTACGAGGTGGTGAGAAGAACCTGCACGTCCCAGCTCCAGATCAACCTCTTCATGGTGGATCATGTATGCATGATGGAAAGTAGCGGAACAGGCCACATGTGCTTTTGTGAGGAGGATATGTGTAACAGGGCACATAACACTCTGACTACCACCCAGTTAACTACCTTACTACCCGTAGTTTCTGTACTTGTTCGCCTGTGCATGAATAGGTAGATCCTAGATGGACGGGTCTTAACAGAATGCCAATACTGAATAGATGCCCGTCGAAACATTGCTTCAAATTTGAACCACTGTAGATATCATTGGATATGCAATAAAACATTTGAAGTTTTCACTCTAATTAACTTAATGCATAGATGAAGATACTGGAGTCAATATAAAATCATAAATAATGAAGGACTATACATACATAAGATCTCTTCGGTAGATTTTCCATCTCTTTCTCAATCAAATTCAAATATATTTTTACTTAATTACCCGCATACTTGTTTGTGTCACTTTGGTAATAAATTTGACTAGGCAATAAGAATAATAATTAATATATTATCGAGTATATTATAGACACTACTCATATGACTACAGTACCATATACAAAATATGTTATCCTGTTAGTGTCTTTCTCTGTTATTACAAAAGTCTTGTCAATTATTTGAGGCAATGTTATGAAATCCTTGTAGTTAATAGTTGTAGTGAAATTTATGATACCAACACCTTAGGTTTAGTAGAAAGATCAGGTCGAGTTTTAAATACATATAGTGTAAGATTTAGTCTGATTAGGCAATACTTTCGGCATTCCACAAGTTCATGGAGAAGTTAGACATTGTGCTATGGTAGAAAATGCCATTTATTTTAGCACTACTTCGTAGAACCGATTTGTAAAAAATGTGTAGTATTTTACTTATCTTTGAATGATCTACACAATACAATACAAAATGAGCAAATCATTTTTTCAGTTACTTTGAAGAAATTTTAAAGGGTGTAGAAGTGAACCTTACTAATGCAGTACTATAATAATTATTTTCCCTACATTCTTCAAGAAAATCTATTGTTTCTTAAGAAGAAAAAATGTGTACAAAACTGTAAATAATCATTATGCTAATCAAGATTTCAGAAAATCATTACAATAATTTCTCAAAATCAAGAACATACAAACTAGGAAATTAGAAAACTTATCAAGTGAATATTATTGTAAAAAACTTGATGAATAAATTTTTATATAAATTTATTTATTCAGTTCATAATCAATCATCAACTGAAATATTCACCAACTTCTACATCTTTGATACAGTGTTAAAATTTTTATTATCAATTTTACAGAAACGCTGTTCAATCATAGACAAACGACTTTGTAGATTAACACGCTACTGGCAATAATCGGAGATCGCTATGTTTAGACTAGTTACATATCGTTTTTATCATCTTCCTTCAAAATATATATGTTGCATCAGCAATGTATAGTAGAATGGTAATAAACATTATTACGCAAGTTAGCATATCAACTAAGTGTTACACTGGTTTAAATAATTATTGTTCATAAACTAATTGTTCATTTCTGAAAACGAACTGATTGCAATAAAATCAGGTACATAAAGTTTCAACGATAAATCAGTTTATTTTCAGAAATATTTTAAATATCCCTAATTGTTACTCTATGTAGATAGAAGCTCAAGTTTTCCATTGTATAAGTCCATCTTTACATTACATGGTTTTTGGTCTATGATCTGAAAAATGTATGTTTTTCTAACTTTATATTTAGACTTACAGTTTATCAAATTAAATTTAACCACCCTTTGACTAAATTAAGTTTTGACGTTAAGACACAATGCAATTAAATCTAGATTAAATTTCCTTTGACAAACTGGTCGTTAGATAGCATGTTTGCACGATGTGCACAAAATTTTAGCAAAAAGCTGCAAACTGTGGCATGAAATAAAAGTAAACTTCTCATAAATTCATAATGCAATATTTTTTTAAACATATTTCTTTACTATTTCAATTATATTTTATTTCAAAACTTATTTGGAGTTTACCATGAACTGTTGTTTTCGATTAAAGTTTGATGGTTACACATTTATCGCATACATACAGGTATAGAATCTAACACTGTCTGTTTAGTTGCTGTGTGAAACGGATAAATAATATTTTCAATAACTATATATAGTAAACTACGCAAGTTTCGAGCATTGCACAAAAAAATTTATTTTTATTGGTTTATATTTCATGATTTTTTTTTTATAAAAATGTTGCACGGTTATCAAGTAGAAAAACAAACAGGCAATGTTTTCCAATGCAAAAAATGGTTACGTTACAACAAGCAATTCATCAAATAAATGTTAGAACGATAGAGGCTTCCTCCCACCCATTTTCCAGTCACTGGTTTGTAAATTCTGCACTGTTTTTGTTTAATAAATGTAATGAAAAAGTCTGTTGCATCTGCATGACAAAAATACAAATGTGTTGTTTCCAAGACACGCTCCACACCACTCTCCACCTCACAAAAGTAATTTAGGGCCTTTCTCGTTATTTACGTTATGTATGCTACTGATATTTCCCGATGGTACGGCATAGTACTCGATAATTTGCTTTATATCGCATAATATGCCGTCGAAGGGGAATGTCGGAATCCCGAAATATGTATATAAAACTGATATGTACATTATTATATAATTGTTAACTTAGTTTTAATCATCATATCATCAAATTGTAAAATAAATATTTACTATTTCCAATGTTTATCTTTCTTGATGAAGTCCAGTGAAGTCTAATGCCAACAATCCACCAGCACAACTTTGCAGTGATAAAATGATTGGATAAAAATCCCAAATTTTAGGTTAAGTTTACTGTTTTACAAACAACTCGCTTGTGATAAAAAATTAGTGCCAAAAATGTTGCACGATTATATTCTGCAGCTATTATACACAGTTTAAATGTTTTATAAGTCTGATTAGGCTATTTAATTATACAGACTTCAAAGGAAAACGATAATCTTTTTGTGAAGTTCAAAGTGCGACACGAAACATAACCTATACAGTATACACATAATTTTAATTAAGAATATAAGAATATTTTTCGCACATTTACATATAAACAATGTATAGTCAAAAGAGTTTACTTAAGAATATTTGTTTAGGTAAGTAATAGTCGAAATTAAGATATATTAAGAACTTTACCTATTTCCCATCACTTCTAAGGAAAATACATTTTCTATTAGATACAATGTCCATCACAATATTAATTAAAACATACCGATTTTTTTTTTTTCAATTTCATGTACGTAGAAATGTCTAAACCCATTATAAATGTACATTAGTTAATTTGAAATAAATTGATAGGTACATTTTGTTTAAATAAAAAAATAAATATCTGTACATATGACACGTTGGTAACAGAAATGAGATAGACAATTATATACTTAAGGATAGACAACACATAATACACATGACAGCCAACATGAAAAATGTTCAATATTTAAATGTTTTTCTCTAAACACACTTATTTAGAACATAGATGAAATGAATAACTTATTAATAAAATGACGTTTTTATAATTGTCGAATTTATAATGAAAATGTGTTACATAATGAATATTTTCATATTGCTGGTACAAGTTATCTTGTTTCCTTTCAGACTTTTAAAAAGTAGTATGTTGATGTAAATAATATTAAGTAAATGCTGTCACTGTTAAAAATCAATTAACGATTATTAAATTAATATTCTATGAAAATGTAATGTGACATAAATTATTTATAATGTCTTGGTTAATATTCTAGGATAAGAGCTTTGGTAAAAAAAAATTCCCTTCGTTTTTCAGGAATAAGTAATATTTTAAGTACATCGGTACATAATTCTTGCAGTAAGCCAAAATCTATGAAGATAGACAAAGTTTTAATAATTTCGAAATTATCTCGGTATGAATTTGAAAAAAGGAAACATAAAAACTTGAATGAATGTGAACTACAACAGTTACTTAAGAATCGAGGGACTGATTTCGAGAGACTAATTCATTTCCACAACATACACAAATCTTTTGAAGAAAATGTCGTATCTACTTTAAATAATATGGGAATTGATGTAGAAGTGGCCAATAGGTAAGTATCGAACTGTAAAAAGTATTTTTGTATGATTATCCTTAAATAGGTTTAACTGTGATGAAGATAAGATAGAAAAGGCTGATGTTATAATGCCGACGGGAGGTGATGGAACATTCCTATTAGCAGCAAGTAGAGTAAGAGATAATCAGAAACCAGTTATTGGTTTCAATTCAGATCCGAGCAGTTCGGAAGGTCACCTGTGCCTGCCTAAAAAGTATTGTACTAATATAAGGGCAGCAATTGAAAGGCTACAAGTGGTAAAATGTCTCGAATGAAAGAACGAATAGGCTAATATATATTTTTTTAATTTAAGGGTGATTTTGAATGGTTATTGAGAAGTCGTATTAGAATCACAATGGTAGTTTGCGAAAAGAAAGATTTAGTTCCAAAATATTTGCATGGGACTGATGATGATTGCATTTGTCCCATTCGTCCGAATACTGATAATGAAAAGGTTTTACCAGTTTTAGCTCTGAATGAGGTATTTTTCTAAAATCGGAACAATGTTCCTTTTTTATGTTATACGTTCAAGAAAAAATTTTTACTTTGAATAACTGCAGTATGTTAATAGCCAGTCATTGAGTGGAATGTTAATCGTTTTTATTACTTTTCTGGCTATTAACATACTGAATCGGTGGTGTACCAATCTCATATCATTATGGGCAAAGGAAAGCATAGATACTTCTTTTTAGGTATTTATTGGAGAAACTTTGTCTGCTAGAGTGTCCCACCTCCAATTAAGACTAAATGGTTCCACGGAAATAACAAACATAAAGTGCTCTGGTGCCTGCATTGCGACTGGCACTGGTTCAACATCGTGGCACTTAAGTATTAACAGATTGCCCGTACAAAGTGTTGCAGAATTATTAAGACTAATCGATATCGATGCAACTGAGGGAAAAGACAGCCTTGCGACAGTCCTTGCCGATATTTACAATAAAAATTTAATATTTTCGCCAGGTAATTGAAAAATAAACATTTTTATACTTGTCAAAAAAAAACTTATTTCAGATGATAAGAGAATGGGCTACACTATACGTGACTTAATATCAGGTGGCGTGTGGCCTAATCCAAAGGGCATAAAATCACGAGGTTTTGCCACAAAAATTGAGGTTAAATCAAACTGTTTTGATGCATCGTTGGTAGTTGACGGAGGAGTATCGTTCAGTTTTAATGATGGAACTATTGCTCTATTGGAAATTCTACCCGAAGACGCGTTGAGAACTGTTTTCTTCAAAGACTAATAATAAATATAAAAGGTGGCAAAAATGAAAATGAAACGAAAAAATATAGGGATATTATGTAAGAGCAACGGAGTAATATTTGATGTATCTTAAGGTTCTAAATATGTAAATAAAGATTTAAATTAATTGTGATAGATTTACATGGACTTTGTTTTTATTTTTTTTAATATTAATTTTGTATATTCACTTGTATTAATGTTGCAATAAAATTTTGTTTTTAAATATATTTCAATCTAGTTTTTGAGATTAAGGATAGTAGGTACATAATTTAAAAAATTATTATTTACTCCTATTAATTTATATATTAATTATTCAACTGCTTTCGAGCAATTAATAGTATCAATAAACAAATAGCGTGAGTTTTTATAGTGAGTTATTATAACTCACGCTGGGCTTCTACAATGATAATTCGGTATGTAAATAGTGTACGCAGTAAATTCTTGGAAATTTTTAAGCTGATAAATACGTTCCATTGGTGTAAAATGGAAAGAATTTTTAACAAGTGGAAAGGAATGAATAATTAAAAGATTTTAAAATTATTAAATTGCCAACGCCTGTTAGTAGGCGGAACTGTCAATTATTATTATTGAGGGGACTAATGTCATTTGATATTTTAACAAAATAATTTTGACGTTTTCAAATCAATTTCTAATAATAAAAGATGTTATAGTCGTAGATAAAGTATAGTATTCAACTTGCGGTAATGGTCATAACTCACTTGATGAATTACAGCACTCGTCTGCGGCTCGTGCTGCAAACTTCATCTGCGTGAGTTATGACCGGCATTACCGCTCGTTAAAAGTCTAACCTCAGTTTATACCACAGACCCACTGAAATGTACGATATGGAATGCGTAAAGTCCATTGCGCATCCAAATAAAGGTACTAACCCTAGGAGCAGACAAAAGGAGGCACATGAAACTCAGTAAAGACATACTTCATTGGTTATGTACGTGGGTGCGAGAGAGACAACCATCTGCACGTACGATATGAATTGTTTTCTTAATTTCCCATTATTTTGTTCGTAAACACGTCATTGGCGTACACTACGTCTATCTCATCACTTCTCCTCTTCTTCTTCTTTATTTCTTCTTTTATCTTGTTTCTCGTTAGTGTTTTCTTTGTGTATTTTGTGGGTGTTATTGTTGGAACATGTCATGCTTTATAAGGGACTGTAAAATTAACCAGCATATAGCACGAAATAATTCTTCATATCCAGAATTCAATTTCATTTCAATTCACAATTAGCTAAGCCCCTACTGCTCCGCCATTGCTAGAGGCACAAAACAAAATATGGCGCTGATCATAAATAATCCATTCGCGCAGCTTTTAGCGCCTTCCAGTCATCATAATATAAAATTACATTTCAGTGCACAGACCATGTTTATACAGTTCATCGATTAAAGGTTCTAGAGGGTGTGGCTAAATCGCGGCTAAATGCGCAATGAACATCAATGAAATTCATTTGTACACGACGAAGTGGGAGAAAATCTATTTCTTGACAAATCATCGTGCCCCTCGAGCGCGTGAATATGTGCGCCTAAGCGCAGTCGTTTTGTGGTCGTCTAAAAAAACGAAAGCTGGGACCTCGACATCAAAAGAGCTGACATGAAGACGACGGACTGTATAATAGACTGTGGTCTAACCATGTTTTCTGTCCTTACCTACAGCATATTTTGTGCCTACAGCCTAGAAACCTACTTACCACACAAAATATAAAGCTACTTACCACTGGTCTGTGCTACTGTGGTGCTACTTACTACTTCTTGCCTCTTGTTACGAACATTTAAAATGGCAAATGGTAAGAGCAAGAAGAAGAATAAGAGATGTGTAATTTAGACGTTCGTTAACGTCAAACTTCATTTACTTGAGTCAGTCAGTTGTCAGTTGTTGTGGGGATTGCGCTTATGTGCTTTTTCCATTCTCCTCGCATTGTGTTGT
Source organism: Monochamus saltuarius (assembly GCA_025584915.1). Classification (NCBI taxonomy): domain Eukaryota; kingdom Metazoa; phylum Arthropoda; class Insecta; order Coleoptera; family Cerambycidae; genus Monochamus; species Monochamus saltuarius. The sequence continues at coordinate 10,643,006 of CM046722.1, forward strand.
GTGTTGGGCTGTGTAGTTCGCGTCAGTTTTAAATGAAATGTTTGGACTTGTCAATAAATTAATCAGTGTATAACAAAATAATTATCAACCACAGGGACCAGACATAATTTTATGTTAAAATGGCTAAGAGGTTAACCGAAGAAATGGTTATTGCCAGAACCAAAATATCAGATCTTTCCAAAATAAAAAGATTGAATTGTTGGTAAGTCGAGTAATTTATTTTAATTGAAAAATTACTCAACAAAGAAAAGCCACTTTATAGCTTTGTTGTTTTAATTTTAAAGCTATCATTCACTCATATTTTGTTTTTATAAATTTATTAATTAGAAATGTTCACACAGGGGTAGTGAACTTGTTGACGTTTCCCTTCTAAGAAAAATGCCATGTGTTGAGGTACTATCATTAAGGTAAGAACAACATTTTAATTTTAAGCATTGTTTAAATATGTTTATATACATACTTATATGTTTATTAACTTATACAGTTAGATACTGATAACATAGCTACTTAATAAACACAATAAACTGCCACCATCAGTATTTCAGTTACAAAACATGTAACTTTGTTAATTAAATTATTTAAGATGGATCAAATAACTATTATAACAAATATTTGATGAACATTGTTTCCAATAATAATAATTTAAATAAATGCGCGTATTATATGTATGTGGGAAAGTTTGTATACCTAGGTATTTTTTTGTCTTAATTAATTCTAGGGTATTTATGTACCTGTTCATAATAGTCTAAAGAAAGTCGCTTTTTGAAATTTTTTAATTGCTTCTGTAAAGATATTTAAATGAAACAATGAATAATGAAAGAAGAAATAGTAAGACATTGGAAAATAAGTACTATAACAATTTATGAAATAATGGAATCAGCTCAGGGGAAAGTTAATAAAAACATTTAATTACAGTGATTTTGAGAGTAAATTAAAATGTTACTATCACGATTTCATACTGCGCTTCTCCATATACATATGCATTATTAAATATCTCCGTCACATATACATATAATCATAGGCGCAACTAGCATTTAATTTTTAGGGGGACTGAAGTTTAAATATGCCGAAGGCATTTCATTATATAATTTTTTATTGTCAAACAATCTGGCATAATTTTTCTTTATTATACATATTTATTTTAGCTGTACTTATGCTTTAACATATAGCATAGACTCAATACTATAAAGTATAGGTTGTGCGGGGTATCAAATTAAAATATTTCTTTATCTATATGGAACTAATTTTAGAAAAATTAAATTCGTAGATTATTCTTTTACCACCCCAGACAGTATTTAGGGGGAGGAGCAAATGGGGCAATTATTCAAAAATTTGCATCACACTGAAAAAACCCTCACATTCTTCTTACTACTTACTACTAAAGAAATATTGAGAAAAGAAAATTGTTTAACATTGCACGCCAACTTGAACGCTAAAATAAAATAAGGCAGCTCAACATTTTGGTCATAGTCTGCTAAATCGCAACATCCGTGCTTTATCAGGCGATGCGATTTAGCAGGCGATAGTTTGACTACGCTACTCCACAATAATTGCAAGGTCTCACATTTCCGTTCGTTACTCATTAAAAAGACACCGGTCCTATTACCGTCTTAACGACTTTACAAATATTATCGGAAATGTCTTCCTGTCATTCATCACTCGTGAAGAAGTCTGCTAGCCTTCATAATATAATGATCGTTAGTAACCTGCCACTGCGAGCAAAGAAGGCAAACCAATTGACGGCCTCAGATGATGTAACGGAAACGAACAAGTAAACTATAATTCCGTTAAAAATTAACAATGATAATTCTAATCATGCACGCGTGGATGATCTTAAACCCTACCGTGAGAAAGCCTCGGCCATTGTTTTGCTGTATTCGCACGAAATTTTAATGAACTCGTACATGCCATCGTATATCACGACTTCTGGAGGTAACTTACACTTTACACTACTCTGGTTTTGGTAATACATTACAGATATTATACTTTTTAAAAAGAATAGGAACAGTACTGTTGGGAATAAGATTTTTAAATCCGAGTTTGCTCAGTTTGCAACGATCAACCTAATTAATACTTCGGAAGATCAGTTAGTGGACCTGATGAAACAGGTAGATATTTTTAAACGAATATACCTACTTTCTTTTAAACGTCGTGCCAAAAAAATGTTTATAATGGGAACAGAAACATAAACATCTACCCAGTTAAGTGTAACCTCGATAACTAATAACATTAAAATAATTTTCTTCAATTAAAAAGTAATTACACAGTGACTAAAAGCTGCATAGTATATTATAATTAATTTTATTAATATAATATAATTCACCTCTCACTTAATAATGTAAAGCTGCACTATAAAACTGAACTTGAATTCATTACTTTAACTTTTAGAGAAATATTAGGCTAAATCATGGTTTCCCATTGAACAACCGTACCATTTTACTTTGTACTGTACACCGGGAAAAATACTTAATAATGTACCACAGACCACAGTTCAAGTGTTAACTCATATTTCAAGACATTTAAAAAAAAAACGAGGCGGTGATCAGTGGCGTGTGTCTTGGTATGTCTAGCCATTGTCCGCCAAATCGCAACAGCCGTGCTTTATCAAGGCGACCCGATTTAGCAGACGATGATCTAGTGCTTAGCAACAACAGCTTGCTTGGATTTTTTTCGAATTTTTTTATACTGCTTTTAAAAACAGCTATGAATTTGTTGTATGTTATATTATTTATTTGAATAAACTACATCCAGCAGGCAGGTGCCCATTTACGGAGTATATCAAAAGATACACGAGTGTCAGAAAACAATAATAAACACAAAAAAAGTAAGAATACTATTAAAATTGGTAATATAAAAACGAAAAAATAAAATTAAAGATGAACAAGAAGAAAGACATTTTCAGTTCTGCAACACAAAAAATAAATGTTATTTGTTTCTTTTAAAATAATATAAAATATATCAGCAGTAACAAATTTCAAAAATTCTACAAGCAATATGTGAAGACTACTGAACTGGAAAAAAGAATTTGAAATAATTAGATAAAGAGTGCTACTACTTGTTGATAGTGTATAAATAAATTCATATATGCCTCAGTAATTTAGGCGAGTCAACCAGATTATGTATGATCTTATACCTATAGAAATAATAATATTTTTATTTGTCTTACAGTAAAAACACCAATTACAGGACAAAGCATACATTAAATCAGTAATATATAAAGAAAAACAAATAAATGTATGTACATATACTAATGATTGCCTAAACCAAAAAATATATACCTATACATACACAAAAAAGAAACAACATGGATTAGATGTAGCTAAGTAAATCACAGATCTCTGACATCCCTCAAAACAGAATACAAACAATTCAAAGTACATCTAAATATATCGTAAGAATTACATATAATATTGTAATTATTTGACATAAATGCAATAAGAGTCTTTAGCCTCTCATATTAGTGATAGCAACAGGACAATAAAACGAAGTTTTATACAAGTAACATTGCGGCGTTTATACAAAGAAGTGAAATTGAATTTATGCAAAAGCAATGAATATTCAAAATTTCTAGAGGCATATACATGCTGTTTACCAAAATAAATATATTTCAACAATCTTTCTACCATACCTATGTATTTGGATGTTTGAGTATTCCAAACAGAGAAGCAGTATTCTAATTTACTCCTTACAAGAGTAAAATAGAGTTTGCAAATGGCATCAATAGAATTAAACTCTGCCATTGCGAATATCAAAATCTAACGTTTTAAAAGCTTTCTTAGTAATATTAGCTGTGTGATTAGAAAAGGTTAATTTGACATCAAAAGTTACACAAACATAGTCTAAGGTGTAATCGTAATTGATGTAGATTCTATGAAATGTCGTGAACTTGCATTTATTAGTATTCATATCTAAATTCTTACTGCACCAACCACTCAAACGAATCAAATCTTGATACAATAATTGGCAATCATGTAAAGTTTTTATGTCCCTAAATATCTGCAATAATGTTGCAAATATCACAAATAAACAGTAACAACAATAGAGGCCCCAAGTTTTAGCCTTGGGGTACTCCTGAAATTGAAATGTACGTAGATCTGATACCATCAATTTAAACAAAATAGTTACATCGTTATCGATTTGTATTTTGTATTTTATATTTAGAATTGAAAGTATTTCAACAGTTTCTTATTAAAAAATTCAAAGGTGTAAAATACAAAAAAATTACATATTTTTACATCGACAATACAGTATAAATAACGCCCCCTAGTCGTGACCGTGACCTCAACACTGTGCATATTCGTAATTGCCACCTCAAAAATCATAAGACTACAAATTTTCAAAACAATCGATCCATACGTTCTTAAAATATAGCAAAAATTCGGAAAACATGTTTTCAACTTTAACAATTTGCCGTTATGCTATGTACCATTATTCATTTTCACCCTGTATACTTATGTATTTAAAAAATGTAATGCTACTTGCATTTTCACTTAATTTTAGTGAGCGGATAATATTGGGTAAAATCCTCGGTAAAATCGGATGTTTTTCAGAACGCATGCGGATATTTAGAATTGACACATCCAACAACATTGGAACAAAATGTCATTTATGTTATAATACTTGTGTTAATATATTTGTTAGGTATTAATAATATTGTATGAAACTAACTACTCTGTGGGCTAAAGCCCCAACCAGCGTTGAATGACATCCACAATATCTACCCATATATTCCTTATTATTACTTTTGTAACATTTTTTATTGCATTAGAAATGTATTTTAAGCTAATATAAATTAAATCTCCTATAATTCCTATCAATGAAGTCATATGTATGCTCTCTGCCAAATATCTAGGTATGGTAATGAACAATTCCACAGACAATAAAGTTCTATTCAATAATTATCTAAAGAAATTAATCTATCTAAATTTACTAACCTGGTTTAATGAAAACACTATAAATATCTAACGTCACTTTTTGACAGTGGGAATACGAAAATTCAACCACAATCGATGAGATCTGACCTATTTCTGCATTTTTAGGACTGCATCTCATTTTACTCAAAAAACGGTGCCGGGAACTTTTGTATACCACACACTTGCCATTTTTAATTTCGTCTTTTTATAAAACTAATGTACTTCAGGATATACGAATATATATTTGCTTAGAAAATATAAAGGAATTTCGATATTAACTAATATTTTTCAATGCGTACATGAGGTTATTGAAGTTTTCGTGAGAAATTATCAACAGAGCAAGAACAAACCGGAAACCTTGATTTCGTAATAGTTAAAAGTGAAAAGTCACCGTAAAACCAAAACTGTAACTTATTCCGTGCAAATTTCTATTGTATATTATGGTTTTTCTAATCGGTAAAAAACGCCTAATTAAATTTAATTGTAATTTATCGGTCTTTACGCTTCAATTTACATAAGATAGTCGTTATATCAGCGATGAAAGTAAGCACTGCATTGTTCGTACGTACAAGTTTTTTTAAAATTCTATTTGTTACATAGATACAGGGCGTTTTTATTATCATGTGATTAAATGGTGTATGGTATTTAATGACTAGCAGTTTCATCTGTCGCAAGAATATGGCAAGCATCAAAGCTTGTTGCTCTATAAGCCATTCACAGAATTTTACCTCTCCAGGGACATTCTGGGGTTGCAGTCCTTCAACTTTTTATACAGGGTGTTCAGTAAAGAAGTCAAAGTAATAACTTTCTGAATTTATAATTTGTTGGAATTTATATATTGATTTCCAAGCTTAACAAATACATTAGACGCAGTTTTCTCTGGTGCAATTTGGCGGCATGCCATTGAATTATGTGGTCCAATTGTAAAAACAATTTCTAACAAAAAAGTTAGGACTAAAATATCCTAAACCGGCTTGTTTAACACACCTCTGAATAAAATGCTTAAATTTCATAAAAAATTCCAAATTCTGCAGAAAAAACTGGTATGTGTTCAAAATTTCATTACTTTACCATAAACCGTTTCGATAATATTGAACAAAAATCATCTTCAGGCCCAACCCTTTAAAACGGCTAGCTCTCGTAAGGTCCATTTGTCGAGCTATGTTTATATGAAGCTTTGGTCTTATTTTTTATCGTAGAATTACTCCCTGAAATATTTGCTCATAATTTCCAGACGCTGTATAAGAATAAAGTTTTTTCCACTAACAATTGCAATATAATCGTTAAACTTTTTAGATGTAACTGACTCTATTCTCTTTTATAATTGTGTTCAACAAAGTGGGCTTGATCTGTTGTATGATACATAGAAAATGTTCATACACAGTATTGCAATATTACAGCACAATAGGACTTGCATTTCAGAACTTGACGTACGTCACAAGCATAGCTGTTAATGATTATACACGTGTTATACACGGTGTAACTTTGGATGTGGTTCATATTTGTACCTGTGACGTTAAGAAACACAATATACTGGTGGTGGTACAACTGGTGCTGTTACTGCTGTATTATTTTAAGAAATTATGGAATTTAAAAAAATTGAGTTGAATACATTTCAGATTTTTGTAAAATACCAAGTGGGAAATGAAGATAAACACTTGCTGGTGCATTTTGGAAAATATTTGTTTCGTCCTTGTAATAATTAGGCGCTAAATTTTGTTTCATGTTTTTCTATTACATTGACAACTTTTTACCGGTCTATGTCTGGTGGTGTGTCTGGCAAGGGTTCTTGGCTGTTCACACAAATACTGCAGGAGTAATTCAATGCCGGTCGGGGCATTAGTCCGCGGAGTAGTTGTTTCCTGTAGTATCATTTACAAACTTACCATATTAATCACGGTCAATTTGATTATTTACAACTACTTACATACTAAATTCTGTTACTTAGAGATTCAGGAGAAATTTGCAGAAACAAATTTGAGGCCCAGTTTCAAGTAGCTATTTCTAGGGGTATTAGAGCTCCTAAAAATTAGAATTTATAAAATCAAAAAATATGGGTCAAACCATTTCACAAGTTGACATTAATGTGTCCATTTTTTCTAGTATTTCTAAATCACTATTTCATTTAGTTCCCTCTTAAAATGTTGGCTGGCTAAAATTAATTTAAATATAATTGTTACTACGTTTTAGAAAGAACTATAATTCCTTCTTGTATAGCTACGGACAATTTAAGACAAAATTATGTTTATTCTAAAATATACCATCGTGCAAAGATTCGTAGTTAAAATTAAAAAAATATTAGTGGTTAACTAACTGTTACAAGTGTATACAGCGTATGCAAATCTCACATCCGCTAGCCGTATGCCATTTCTGCACTCTTGTGGCACTTTTACAACATTGTTATACATTCACATTCACATCTTGATATACTTCATAGACAAAATTCGCTGTATACTCGCGTCGAGAATTCAGACGTCTTACGTCACGGCTGACGTTACACATTTGTTTTTATTGTCAACGTAATTTTCGATATTTGGTCGCGTTAAAAACAATCATTTTTTGTAATTTAGTGCAATATATAATGCAAACTTTTAGTGTAGTATATGTATAGTTTTATGACTATCAGTTGCAGTTTCTTAAATATTTTGATGAAAATATAATAATTATTCATTTGTTCGTATGACGTAAGTCGTCTGAATTCTTGTCGCGAGTATAACTGCTGCATTAAATAGATCGAATATCGACCCATATGTCCTCTGCAGGTAAAACAATGGTGAAATTAAGTCAATATTATGAATGCAATAATTAAATTTTATTTATTAAATGAGTGACTCACTCTTCAGGGCGCCATTCTCTTGTAACAGTGTTTTCTACAAATACAAATAATTTTTGACACTTAAAACTCAGTAATATAGAGCTTAGCAAATAACAGGAATGTTATATCATACCACCTACGATATTCAAAGGTATCGAAATAAAACGAACAGAAAGCGGTTTAACCAACAAATTTGTAGGTAATTATTGTTGTAACATAAACTTACATAGTTCTGTATATAAGATTAATCACTTTTGTTTACAAGTATGTGAAAATAATTGTTAAAATGTAAAATAATGCGGGTCTTACAAATGCTTTTTAAAAGTTGTTATTGTGTTTGAGGACCATTAGTAAATACATAGTGGATAAACAAAACATCAAGAATTTTATTTATTTATATATATTTGGTTCCACGTGTTTCTTTTTTTAGAGATTTCTGTACCTATAAAAATACCACAAATTTGATTATTTTACCGCGAAAAATACGGCAACCTTCATCTTTAGTTCACATTTGGGCTGTGTATTACACAAAAGTAATCTCCTAAAATTAACGAAAATATATTTATCTTCTAAGTCTGGTATACCAAGTAAATTAGCTTATTTATTGACAACTTTTTTGCTTCACTTTTCCTTTTATGGTGTGACTCAACATATTTGTTTATGTTTAATACCTATCTGTAACTAAAACGTATTAGCCCACGAGGTTGTTTACCTTGAAAGCCTCCTATATAGTTCTCATATTGATCAGTATGTAAATTGCGTTTGAAATAGATTCGTCGCAATTAGGACAGGAATAATCCGTACCTACCCTTAAGGAGGTAAGGAAAGATATGTTATTTATTTGATTGGAACGGATTACATAGAATTGTGAAGCTCAGTCGTAGGTATCTCGATAATTAGAAGGCTTGGAAAATTACTCTAAAACAATATTTAATAAAAAAATGTATATAAATATGATGATCAGGGGTATTTACATAATTCTCCTTTATCTTGTGTTCCGTTCTGTGTAGAACAACATAGTGACTTTTAGGAATATTTTGTGCTGTCAAAGAAATACTTGCTACCCGTCGCTCATTTTGATGAAAAAATTAAAAATACTAGTGTTGGCAATATAATATGACAAGACGAAACTTGCCAGCGCGAATTACGAGACAAGACTACAATAATAATAATAATAATAATATCTCGACCCCTCATTCTAATCACAGGGATTAGCCCAGAAGTCGGAGACTTGTGCGGGAGAGGGGGCGGCATATTATTATTAAGCAGGCCGCATTTGCGCCCAGGAACGACTTACGTTGGTAGGCCCTAACCACTATTCAGTGCAGGAATGAGGAAAACCTGGAAAACCTCATTAATTAGGGGGGCGGTCAAATATCAACCGGCATCAATCTCTCACATTGACCCAAGCTAACATTATTCCACCCTACCATACCCACAGAGAGGGTGCCAATCCTCTCCACGAATATAGCTTATATACGGTCTACCGGCAGCTGGGCTCGAACCAACTCCGTCTAGTCACCTCGATTCAAGTACTAACGCCTTAAACCGCGCGACCACTGACCGACAAGACAAGAAACATTGAAGTTTGATTGAAGTTTTGCAAATATAAGAAGGGGTAATGTGTAAGTGAACATTAGCAAATAAATATTGCGTTTCTATTGTAGGTAGTAGGTAGTAGGTATATACCTCGGTATATACTTTATTTAAAGGACGTCCAACATATAAAATTATTTTTAAAATCTAAGATTAATACCCAAATAAATTCCACAAATCTGGGGATTCAATTGGCGAAGAATAAACAAAATCCTGCAATGTTTCACAAAGAAAATAATCACATTTGTTGAGGTCTAGCAATCGTGGTGGCCAACTTTGAGGACAATTTTTTTCTGGTTCTAACTATTTGGAAACATAAAATTGAAAAAGTCCAACAGTAGCACTAAAAGCAGGTGCAAGGGTAAATCTTCAATTAAATCAGGGAGTGCATTTTGCAGAAATTCTAAATAAATAACGATCAATATAATAACGACCCATTTTTAAACTCGCGTTGAAAATGTCTAGGAGTTATTGCATAAGGGATTACATTCGTTGTGAACATTTGTAATTCCTCTACGAATGAAACAAGTCTCATCAGTGAGAAGAATTTTCCTGTGATTAATATCCTCATGCAAGATAAACTCGCAAAAGGTCACTCGTCGATCCAAATATTGAGGCAATAACTCTTGCACTATTTGAATTTGATGGATGTAGTAAGATTGCGTTAAGAATTCGATCTATAGAAGTTCTTGATATTCCAGTTTTTTTGAGATAAACTGGTGCAGCTACAACTTACACCTTTAAAAAAGTGAACTGTATCGTTGGTAATAATCTACAATTACAAATAGTAATAAATTTGCACTTACCAAATCCCCATGGACTGGTAACTGGTATTGTATTTCGAAAATCAAGGATGCAGGAGAAAATGGAAGATTGGAAAATAGGATATTCGAATTTTACAACAATCTGTCACTACAACAACCATATAAAAATACTCTGTGCTAATACTACCACTAGTAGGTACAACTATATTATTCTCGCGTCGCGCGAGCCAACTTCTGCCCTTCTTTGCCTTTTTTTTATATTTCAACAAAAAAAACATGTTAAAGGCATGGCTACACCATAAACGTTGGTTCATCTTCAACTGTTTGAAAAATATTTTCTTCGTCATGTACCCTTATTATAGAGTAGAACGTTCTGGAATATTATTGAAAAACTTTCCTGTCTTGAGCCCGTCTTTCAACATTAGAAAATGTTTCTCTATGGAGAATCATTCGATTTGGAAATCTCCTACGATATTTTTCCACAATTTTTCTACAGTTTCCTTCATAGAAACCTAGCACAAGCACAATTTTCCAGCGATGCTCAACAACAAACAATAGCAGAATTTTTTTTTTCGAAATATTTGGTCACTTTGAAGGCCTCTAACTCACGTGTGTGAACTTTGTATATAGGTATGTTTGGCTAAATTGCAATATTTTGAAATCTCCTACATGCACCTGCTCTTGAGTGACTATTCAGAGGCAGTATTTTGAAGGAGATAAAGTTCAATGAACTACTGACTCTAAACAATTTGATCAAACCTCGTATATTCCAACTTGTGCGGTTTATGTTGTGCACAAATGCGTTGTTACAGACGTTTAAATAAACTGGCTTATTACCTGCCATAAACCTGCCTTAACCTTCGCTACAAAAATGCAACAAAGGGTGGTACGTCGAGAAAGAATTCTACTTCCTGTGCACTTATGTCTCAGAAATATGAATCAGTAATCAGGGAACTTGGAAGAATACCTCTGTATAAATAACATTCCCTGCACGCGCTGGTAATATGTGTACTGCCTACTACTTTACCTAATTGCATAATCAATTTTCCAGCTAAACCAAGCACACCTCAACTCTCAACTGTAGGAAACAATAAATCAATATGCAAGTAAAGGACGTCAGGCTCGATTTAAGTAAATATTTAAGGGGGTACCAAGGAAATTACTTGAATTCCATAAAAGCCTGGCTAAAACTTTTATGTCTGAACCCCACCCACAGATTAGCACAAAAGTGTTATGCTTCGGGACGCGACGTAATGTAACATCAAAAGTTTGCTCATTTGCTAAAGGATTCCCTATATTCGCATGCATAAAGAAAATTAAAAAATGTGGGTGTGGATACGGTGAAGTTTTGCGAAAGTTGTGGGCACGAAAATAATGTTGCCTAATTTTTTAATTGCGAATTAAAATAGGTATAGTCTGTATCATTGATATAAGGGAATATAAAAAATGCAAAAGACACCGACCGTAAATAGTGGTATATAGTGGTGCAATATAATTTCAAGCAAGTAACATAAAAATCATTAGAATATGTGGATATATGCGTAGTATATGTACCTAATTTTATATATCATGCCTAAGTTAAGTCATCTAACTCGATATTATTCAAAGCGAGGTGCTTATTAAGGCTTACGGTGAGCGCTCTATCAAACGATATATAAGGTCTGTTCCAACAACCGTCGAGAACTGGTTCAGAACCGTGAGAAATATTTGACCAACACCGTCTTACGTCGCATTCGCCGAGAGTACATTAACAACTGAACTGACTGACTAATTCTGGACGGTTCGGAGTCGATTCTTGCTGTGTTGGAACAAACCCATAGTTTTCGCTCAGTAACTCCTTAACGGATAATGCAAAATTTATTTAAAAAAAATTAATTTTACACTTTTTCAAAATTTCAAAACACAGCGTCGACCTAAAATAATATTTATAGTCTATTAAAAAACCGCACATTTTTATCAATTTTCGTTGAGGAGTTACTGAGCGAAAACTATATCCCGTTTGATCGAGCGCTCACCGTAAGCCTTAAGGAAATATTTTACATATCATCCTCAATCAGTGTTTATTTTATCTCAATTGAACCCACTGCTCGAATATAAAAACTTATATCGGCACGGATGCTATTTGGAATCCGACGTTGTCACATTTCACATAAACAAGGTAGCCACTTTCTGTATATCATGGAAATAGATCATTTTCTTTATAAAATGTAATCCTTTAACAGGTATTAAATATGTACATATGACATTTCAAATAATTAGCACTTCGCAAATTTGTAATAACATTTTTAGGCTGTCACCTACAATACCCATCCAAATTTTTAATGAAAAACGTGCCTGATGTCCAGATTCTATTAGAGCATGAGGATTTTCGTCGGCCCAAATATGCGTATTGTGAAAACTAAACACTCCATTTCTTGTGAACCCGGCCTCATCAATAAAAAGAATGTTTGCAAGAAAACGACAGTCTTCAGCATCATGACGTAGAAACCAGCGGCAAAAAACCAAACGTGCTTGATGTTCATTTATTGGATTTAAGGCCTGTACAGTGTACACGTCGCACATGGTATGGATAAAGCAGTTGCTCGTGAAGGATTCTCCAAACTGATATTCTCCGCACACTCGTACCTGGATTCTGCTCTACCAGTGCTAGAATTTCTTTTTCTGCTCTAGGAGTGGATACCGACCTTGGTCTTCCGGATAAATGGCACTGTTTGCTCAAGGAACCGGTATCACGCAATCTTTGGTGAATTCTTCCAAACATGCGTTGTGAAGGAATCTGGCGATTTGGATAAGCGTCAACATAAAGACGTCGGGCTTCGGTGGCGTTCCCATTAGCACGACCATACATGAAATGCATGTTAATTCTGCGTTAGAGTAACCAGCCATAGCAAAAGAAAACTTGTGCACTGAGAACAACTGTCAAATACCTACTGTTTATTTCACTAAACATCAACCAACTAATATAAGAAAATACTCAACGTTTTTGCTAAATAAAAAAGGGGCTAAAAACATAAAACATTCCATATCTCCGCAACCGTTACTTTGCGGACCCATGTTTATTGAAACTTTTCTGCTTACTTTGGTTCATACTATTACCTCCTTAAATATTTTACACTCTTTTTTAACACCCTGTATATGTTGACCATTTATAGTCAGAATTTGGCAGCGTCGGATGTTCTGGCACAGTTTAGTTATTTTCCGTCATATACTAATACGACGAAGATAAGTCTTGTGTTGGTATATTGATTTTTTTTAGCGTGCCAGAGATAAAGTAGCAAGAAGCCACGCCGGTCTACGATGATTAAGTGCGCATTCATTATTATTTTAGGTGGCTCGTATTTTTCTAATAGAGTGAGCTGTCATTAAGATAACATAAAAGTAGAATCTGATTTCACCCTTTGTTATTGAAGTCATATCTTTATAGCACCGTATTCATATGAGAACCTTATTTCTAAATGCGCAAAAATTATGCAGGGCTTCAATCATAAGGTCTAGGTCAGTATAGGTCATAATTCCGTGTTTTATATTGTTGATGTGTCGCATTTTTTAAATCTTAAGGACTGTGAAATTATCCCGTTGCACGCACCTACTGACGTAATGTTGTAAAATTAAATTATTACATATTAGGGCACAGTTACTTTGCCTACATAATGACGAAATTGTAATTCTGTAATGACATGATGTAGGTATGCATGTATCCTGTATATGCGAATTAGAAGTATTATTTGGTATTCCGTTATCTGAACCAAGTAGTTTGTTGGTTTGTGTGGCAACAAGGTATTATGGTATTCAAAATGAATTGTTACGTACACATTAGCTTTTTTTTGTATTAATAGCGAAAAGTGATACATTATTACTGGAGAGTGACAGTTACCGGTAATCACTCGAGAGCAATACGTCACTTTTGGCTCGTAATGCATATAAAGTTTTATCTACAATCACTTAACAAAGTAAAACTTCAGTTATTAACTTTATTACAACGAGAACATTAATTATGACAAATAGAACAAGGGTATAAGAAATTCTTTTGTTAGCATTCGTAATTTGGATGAAAGAACAGTCTTTAGCAATAACATTCATTCTTATCACCTGATGAAAACAGTTGCCTTTATTATTTTAAGACTAATCATGCTGGTGTGTTCAAGGAATGACTATAGAATGACATAAAGTTGATTGAGTTATCTTGAATGTTATTTGTGACAGTAAAATTTCGACTTTTTGTTTTCCCCAACCCCCAGTATAATGGGGAGATGCACAGTATTGTGAAAATTAAATTTTAAAATCTTCAAACATTATTTTCTTGAAATTTTTGTTATGTAACACTATAATTTTTCATGATGTATGTATGTAGAATGACAGGCTCTTTCAAATGGCATGGTCAAAATTGGAGGTTGCTATTTAAAAAAATTGTCGATGACGTCATATCTCGAACAACGATGACGTCTCAAATGTGGATCGTATGTCAAAAAGTGCCTTTGTTAAAAACAGAATCGAGGTGCCAGGGGATTTTTTCGAAAACATCTCAGTTTAAAAAATAATGAATTAATTCGTTACTTTTCGAAAGCACTGTATATGTATAGTTTATACTTTGTGAATAGGAACCAAGTAAACAGCGTTCTTTTTTAAGTAGTAAATTTAACAATTGTCAAATTTTGTAAAATTTGCGCAGTTTAGTTAAGATAGTTTTAGTGGAAAAATTATGGAAATTCAAAATACTGATAGAGTGAGATCGTTACTTTTCGAAAGCACTATATACTTTGCACAAAGTAAGTTTATACTTTGTGATACTTTGTGTTCCCATTGACGATGAGCGTTTGCTAGATAGTATCGCTCGGCAAGCAATAAATTGACACTCATATGTGACATTCCTCAATAAACGTCAACTTTTCGTTGTCATTGTCACGCAAAATACCCTACTTTAATTAGTGATTGTAGATAAAGATACTTTATGGTTATGTAAACAAAGAAAAAATTTTTTTAGTTCATATTGCTGTAAAAATTCGAGTTACTCTTTGTCAAAATTATTTATCTCTTGAGATATTGTCCTTGCCTCTTTTCTTCTCTACAATTAAATCGTGTAATAAAAATTTGTCACGTAGGTAGAACAAGTATTGAAATTAGAGTTGCCTCGCCACCGACTTATTTGGACTGACGAATACTAATGTGTTTATTGTTTTTAAAGCAGAATTTATTTGAACACCAATTCTTATAACGTGCTACTACTCGCAATGAGCTTGTGCTTGTGCGAACGTACACCGTTAGTAAATAAAAAAAGTTCTTTGGCGTGATAAATCGGGGATGTATATTTCTGTATACCAGAGTGTACTAATAATACGGAGGCTGCCTTTGACCTTTACAAACATATAACTTTATTTTTTGGAACTCTTGTCATGAAATTGATTTTTTTAACCTTTTTATTTGTAAGTTTCATCTCATAATTTCACAGAAAGGCAAGAAATTATGTTAGTGTATTACAAAATTACAAACACCTCACATATAGGCCATATTAGGCCATTCTGCTTTCACCAAATTAACGTTGACTGTCTATTATTGGCCTGACTGCCACCTTGTTGACATAACATTGTTAGCACTGAAACTCCAAAATAACATATGACCCTATCTGCTACTTCATTAGTTTAATACAATTTAAAAAGTTAATAACAAGCAACATTGATAAGCGCACGACACTATAATAATAATAGTAATAAAAAAAAATAAAATGGTATTCTGGAGAACACGTACCATTACCCGTAAAAAAACTGACGACCTGTTTAAAATTACACTCTTAAAAGCTTTCCAGTTAATTGTCTTGTAAATCTGAAAAGAGAAAAGATCAATATTATAGTTTATATTTCGTTAAGTAGGTACCTTAAAATCTTCAATACGTATATTTTATTCTAATCTATTTCTTCATACATTATACATTTGAAGCCGTCCCTGTTCCTTTGTAACTGTTTGAATTTCACCCGTTGTAATTAAAAAGATAGAGACTCAATTTATGACCTATGACATGCCGTTACAAACTGATAATTGCAATGTGCGTGTTTGCGGAACAATAAAAAATCAACATGGAAACTAGAGTTAGTACTAAAACGTGAAGAACAGAGTCGAACTAGGTACACCTAATGGCCTGTTTTGTGACAATTCATATATTTTTCAAATGAAATTTTAACTTGGTAATATATGTATAATAATAACTACTTGTTTTAATTTGAAAAATAATAAGTAATAATAATAATAAAATAATATCTCTATCCCTCATTCTAACCACGAGGATTAGCCCAGAAGTCGAAAACTTGTGCGGGAGAGGCCCTAACCACCATTTAGTGCTGGAATGAGGGAAACTTGGAAAACCTCATTAATTAAGGGGTTTGACCACCTCCTTCGATCGGTATCAATCTCTCACATTGACCCAAGCTAACATTCTGACACCCTACCATACCCGCAGAGAGGGTGCCACCCCCTTAATTAATGAAGTTTTCCAGGTTTCCCACATTCCTGCACTGAATTGTGGCTAGGGCCTACCAACGTAAGACGTTCTTGGGCACAAATGCGGTCTGCTTAATAATAATATGCCGCCCCCTCTCCCACACGAGTCTTCGATTCTGGGCTAATCCTCGTGATTAGAATGAGAGATATCATTATTATTTTTATTTAATTTATGTACTGACATCTTAAACCACGCGACCACTGACCAACCATTGAAGTAATATATACTACTAATTATGTAACCTTCTACACAATTAATTAGACGGCTTGCTACGCAAATTTTGTGCCATCTTGGAGGATTGGAGTTTCATCAGTGACTATAACAAGAATTATAGTCTGACTGATTTGACATGCTATTTCCAATACTGCAACTGTTTTAGCTTTGTATCCTCTCGATTCACTCTAATAATAATTAAATTTTGTTATGTGGAAAACTAAATTAGTACCTAGACATAGATATTAGGTATCGATTGAAATAAGAAAATATATATTTTTAAATAAATTAATTAATTAACGACCTGAAAAATGTTTCCGATACAAAATCCTGTTTCATCAATTTTGACGTTTCGAATGACGTTTGTCGGATTTCATTAATTAAGAAAATAATATTTAAAAATACTTGCCTTCATACTTTGATAGGCAACCCGGCAGAAACGTAATCCTCTATTAATAAGATCATCTATTAAAATAGCATATTAATTAAAAAACAGATGTACTTAGTAATCACGCGGTCGAATCTCTTACTATTTTGTATACACTTCATAAATCCTAAATACGGCTCTGACTTTCACGAATTTGCACAAATCCTAGAGTAGAGACAAACGCGTTTTTCGAATAGTGGCGGCCCCCGCACCGTCTGTATTTTGTCGGTTTTGGGAATGACGACGATATGAAAGTAACGCGTGGGATTGCGGGACCCCACGACGGGCGTCCTTGGCGGCCAAGCGCTCGGCGGGCCTTCTAGGGCATTCCCGCACGCCCACCTGTGACTCACGTACTACTAATTGGATTGATCGCCGCGATTGTCACTCGCCGCGCGGATTATTCGTCACGCGGTTGCCTTTACCTGCATCGGAAAGAAAAAACTCAGTCTGCAACAGTCGGAAGTGCAAACGGGTTCAGGGTCGGATTAGATCAGATTGGAAAACGTACAACGACTTGTTCAAACGTGTACGTAACGTCACAGAGGACATAATATAAGGTCCTCTGTGGTAGCGTCATCGACATTATTCCATATACTGGGTGTAACTTTGGATACGGGTCATATTTATATGGACGTTATCTTTACACATATAAGTTTATTTGCTCAAATTTTGCCATAAAATCTATATTGATTTAACCTTCGTTTTGTAATTTCCATACTCCGTTACTGAGTATATTAGGTGAGTCAATAACCGTGCGAGTGGAGACTATACAGGGTGATTCAGAACTTATAATAATAATAAAAGAGCATTACGTTATGAATTGCTAAAACATACTTTTCAGTTCTGCACAACAACACACTGCAACACAAAATATCGCATAGAAATCCTGTTAGCATTGCTGCACATCATATTAACTGTTTGCCTTTAACGGAATATTGGTATGAGCTGAGCTCTTTCACATAAAAAAGTATTGTGATATCTGGAATTTACTCTACGAACAAGAATATTTAATTAAGATAATGACACAAGACTGTCAATTTTGCCATGTAAGAGTTTGTTTAAAAGTGTGCAGCAACATCCTCTTATGGGATATAAACCGTTTATTCTAAAACTTAAAAACTTATCTAAAACAAAATTTTTGAACGTACAGGGAACTCTTACAAATACAATTTTGTGAAAAAAAATCAAAAAGGGCAGTTCGAAAATGATTTAAAAATACACTTCTGCACGAAACTGGTTTACTGTAAAATCTGATAGATAGATAGATAGATAGCTTTATTTGACCATTTGATATACAATAATACATTTATGGCAAGTCAAAATACACAAAAAAATAAAAGGATAAACCGGTTGTAATTGAAAATAATTTAATTTGGGAGTGCTTAGCATCTCCCTCTAGTAATCATACCCCAGCCCCCCTAGTTGTGACTATATTATACCATTGATATAATGTGGCAAGAATTGAGACGACTTACGTCACGGCTAACGTTACCCAATTATTTTTATTGTTAACATAATTTTGGTCGCATTAAAAACAGTCATTTTTGCAATTTAGTGCAATATGTAACCCAAACATTTAGTGTAGTATATAATTTTCTTATTCTCAGTTGCAGTTTCTCAAATATTTTGATGAAAATATAATGAATTATTCATTTGTTCGTATGACGTGAGTTGTCTAATTTTTGCCGCAACTTTTATATTTCAAATTCAATTCTCGATCATTCCTTCAATGTCAACCGTACGTTTGTAGGCATTATTTATTTACAAGGTATTTTTCCGGTAATTTCATTCGTAATATAGGTTTATATTGATTTACTGCCCCAATTGCACTTACCCAATTTCTTTATATAGCAGTTCAAGCAGTTCTAAATCTGCTGTTGAATTACCTAATTAGTTATAAATGAGGTATGATGTTTATTGCACAAAGTGTTGATACATCTACTAAAAATAGTTATGATGTCCTGACAATCTAGATAAACATCAATTTTAGGAACTTAGAAAATTTGAAATTGAGTGTAGGTAGATGTTATCTCATCAATTTTTTAATGTGATAACGTTATTTTATAATAATTAACCAAAACTAATATTTAATACCTGTCTTTCTCTAAAAATATTTTAACTGAATAGTAATAATAACAGTAGAATAGTATCACATTAATTATTCTATTTCAGTATCAATAAAATAAATACCCTGGTGGATTTTCAATTCTGTAAGAAGTTGGAGGAACTATACATCAGACAAAATGACATTCGAGACCTCAACGAAGTAATATATTTGCAGAATGTGCAGACCTTAAAAAATTTATGGCTAGGAGAAAACCCATGTGCCAATATTGAAGGGTGAGTTTTCTTAAAAAATAACAACTGCTGCAGTGTGTTAAAATTATTTCAAAGATTTAATTACACTAGTTTTTTATTTGGTGTTTTATCGTAGATATCGATTGTCGGTAATAAAGGCTTTACCGCAGTTGCAAAAGCTGGATAATGTTCAGATAACTCAGGATGAACTGCGAGAAGCTCAAAGGAAAGGGAAAAATTTATACCATCCAGACGATGAGCAGGACGTAAGTGAGGAAGAGGAATACGTGCCTCCCACGCCACCGCAACAGTACAACAGGTATCAGGAGTATTCGGAGCAAGAATATAGCCCCCCTGTTCAGAGAAGTCCTCCTCGACAAGAGGTATGATTTTTCTATTTGTTTATTCTTTTTACTTGTCAATTTTTATTAACATTATGTGTTCACAACTAACTATAACATCAGCTCGGATAGTTTTTTCTGTGATAATGCTTAAAATATATTCGTCAAATGATTCTCTTTAAAGTTATTTGCCTTTCAATTATAAAAAGTGATAAAATATTATTTGAGTGGTAACACTATTTTTAAAATCTAACGGAATTAAATTTTGTGCCTGTCTACCACCATGTTGGAGTATCATAGCAGGTGTTTATCTTATCTAGGTCAATGTCAGAGGTCATTGACTGTGAGAATTTAAAATAACAAAAGTCAAGAAAATTGTTTCTATAAAACTATAGTCTATTTAATTTTGTTCTACACAGTCTATGTAATCTATTTTCATATAGTTTGTTTGGAAAAGTAACAACAGGCAACACTGGGAGATCTTGATATATCTGTGCTCCAATGGCAGTGGAGAGCAGAGTTTGAGCGCAGCTTAAAAAATTATAACTCAGTTATTTATAAAAATACTATTGTCTGTAAAAAACTGTGTGTTACTTTAATCGCAATACCAAAGTTGATAAAATAGTAATAATTTGTTGTTGTCTCAGTTATTCCATTATAAATTACTTATTAACCTAATTAACCAAGTCATATCATTAATTCTCATAGACGGAATATGAATTAGAAGAAAGTGAAGACCTTTACCCTAGAGAAGACGTCTCAGAAGAAAGTAGAGAATACTCACCACCACAAGTAAGTCATTACATCTCTTCTGTCAAGAGAACCAGCTGTTTCAAATTCTTTGAAAATATTTTTAATTAGTTTCATTTTTGAAATATGTGGTCCTCTTGTCATTTTCATGTATACATGTATTTCCTTGCAATTTTCCTTTTATTATTGTTTTTATTTTTATTATACGTAACACAGATTTGACTACTCACTTATGATTCTAAATTTTGTGTTATATTTACCAGACTTTAATCCAATAATTTGACAAGGGAAGGTTAAACTGGATTTATTTAAATCCCTTAGCAACAACGAATCAAATGACTCATACCTTAATTAACAAATTCATGTTTCATGTAGTTAAATTAAATAAACCTTCCATAAATTGTCCAAGAAATCTAATATTGGTACTATTGAACTAAAGTTTCCAAAACTGGGCAGGAAATTAGAATCAGTTTAATTTTTTCACCATTTTATGAGGTAAAAAATTGTAAAGGTTAAAAATGTTTAAGATGTAAGTTTTAATATACAAAATATTTTTTAATTAAAAAGAAACAACAATTTTTATACTACCGTTATTAATACTATATTATACCCAGTATTTTTCTTGTTTGAAATAATATGTTTGCATTTGTAAAGCCCAGTCCGCCAAGAAGGACAGAGCCAGCGAGAAGGAATTACACGCCAGAACCTGAGTACATTGACAGGAGGAGAAATAGTTACGAAAGGGAATCTCCGAAACAAACACAGTATTACGATGTAAGTGTGAGTCTTTTCGGACGTGTAATTTACTAATAATTGTAGCCTATAGTTCATTTCATTTGCCAGCCATAATTTTTAATCATAACCAACTAATCTGATTAAATTAACAGAAGTCGCCAACAACTAACAACTCATTTGAAGAGACGCAATCATGTGACACTACTACAACTTATCGAGAATCAAAGATCGTTAACAGTCAGTCAGCTAGTTGTATTAAGGTAGGAACTGAACTAATACATTAATTAATAGGTCATTATTAGAAATTTAATATTTCCTTACTCATTTTATTTTTAACATACAAATATTACAATATCAAATACAAATCACTTTTGTCCGATTTCGATGCCTAAAAAATATGTCATAGAATTTGATATGGCAACACTGTAAGAAAATTACTGAACTTTTCTCAAAAAAGAAAGACTAACTTCCATCAGTGTTTTCCTTAAAAAAATTTATCACCGCACTGTACTCTAAATGCAATATTTTTATTTTTTTTTTCTCAAAAAATTGAATTTTTTGTTTTTAACGTACATTTTCAAAATATTTACTGAACATGTTTTCGTTATTATTAAAAGTATTAAAAAATATTGCAAGTCAATTAAATATTCCAAATTAAAACTTCATAACCTACTATAAAAATTACCTATCAGATTTTTTTCTTTCAGTTAAAAATATTTCCTATTACTATTTATTCAAACGAATTAGTAAGTAACTTTTTACACAAACAAATTGAAAATATTTGTATAAATTAGAGCAAAACTGACGAAAATATGGGAAGTGTTTTTAATCGTACAATTCGTCGATTTCTCTCATTGTTGACCACCCTGATCACTCTTCTTCAACAGTGTCGCTCCCTCCCAAAAATTATTTAATTCATGTTTTTTTTTTTCATACCACTACCCTCATAATCTTAGATAACACATCTCTAATTACACTTACTCTAATTCATGTTTAATCATTCTCATGACAGCGCACAAAAACAATCAATAATAATAATGAATGCCCCATTAACTGACAACCGTACCTGGATACAAACATAGCTGTAGATCACTGACATCAAAATCAAGACATACTAACCCGTTTGTACAGTGCTGCCAATGGTAACGTACTGTGGTAATTTCGATAACTTAATTGTCAAACCTTGTATGTCAAAGATTAAGTTTATTCACATTTCGATGTGTCAAATTATCATCAATTTTCTGTAGGAATACACAAATGGTGACAGATACGTACAACAGCAAACACACAGCAGCGGTGAAATTTTAGTCTCTCAGGGTCACGAGAAGAGGGAGAGGTACACCTGTCCCGCGGCTGCTCACAGGCCACCGTTTAATAGGAGGCCGGTAACAAGGGTAAGTCGAAGTTTTGTTCGATTATAAAAGAGATAATCGATGGTTTTTAGAACTCGAACATACTTTCCGCTGTACTATGTCTCGTGAAGGAGCTAGACTACCCCAGCTTGGAAGTCGTCGAGATGGCAGTCAGGTGCAGGATGGACGAGCTGGACGAATGACCCAAAGACACGCCTACTAAAAACGATTACGGTGCACAAGAGATTAACGAGTAGCTTTAACAAGTACAGTCTGAAAATTACCCATCTTCTAGTATTAATCTGTTAAGTTTATTCTTAATTTATTCTCACTAGTACTTTCCACGTTTACCTCTTAATTGACTGGTGATTTTGTACCTTAATATATTTTATTTTTTAGAATCTATAAATTCGTTGTAGTTATCGTTTATTGAAGTAATATAGAATTTAATTACAAAGTGATTCAAAAGGCGCGGAACGTAATAGTTTAACTCTACTATTTACATTGGCGAGTGCTCATCAAGATATGTGCATATTGTAAATAATACTGCCACGATATGTTAGTAGAGTAGTTTTACACGTTAATATGTACTAAAATTTGAATTACTTAAAAGTGTAAGGGATGCCAAGATGTAACTCTAATTGTAGGTATATAATAATCGGAATTTATACAGCGATCAGTCTTCATTTAGAAAATTTATAGATCTGAATTTTTTTGCAGTAACTGGTAGCATGTATTAAAGGTCTACAACATTTTGGAAAGCCAGTTAATAAATTAAATGGAAAGTGTGCTGCAAAAGTTAAATTTTAATTAGATTAAGAGGTGTCTCTATATGCAAGTCAATCAAGTGTTTCCATTCATATATGTTGTGCCCTGCAGAAAGCATATAAAACAACTGTAGAAGTTTTGTTTTGGCAACAAATTGTTGTCTATATTATTAAATTTGTACAGTCTCGGAAAATAATGAATGAAAATGGAAAAGTAAATATTAACGAGTGAGAATTTTGGCAAACAATATGAAAACTCATTCATTTACTGTCAAACAAAATGAATGTGGAAAGTAAAATGTTTTTCAAAATGTTCAAACGGTGAAACAGCAGAGCAGTTTTATTTAACCTAAAACAAACACAGCCGAGAAAAAAAATAGAGGTTTTGTATTGCAGATAAATCAGGTTCATATAAACAATATGTTTAAAAAATTATATCAGAATTTCAATTTATAATAAATTGACTTACTTGGATGAAAAAAAAAGAGATTTTAATATTGGATATCAGTCTCAACCTTTTTAATAATTAGACAATTTGGCGACACACTAACAATAAGATACATTTAAAAGAATTTACTTGGTTAATTGATTGATGTTGTTTCAGATTTTTCATTTATTGTACATGCAAACATAACTCTTCACGGCAGCTTTGAAACACATTCAATAATGAGTTTTTTCGTATAATGAAAAGTAGAAGCGGATTAACCATATTTTTTTATCAAAGAACACGTGTTCTTTGCAAAGCCACATAATTTTGTATACGGAGCAAGAGGCAGAACAGCTCAAAGTAATAGAGCTTGGTGCTTACAAACATGATTTCTATCAACCAGTCCATAACATTTCTATAGGACTAAAAGCTGGAAAATAGTGGTTGTCTGAATTTTCTAAACGTTATTGATTAATATGTAAACAACAGTATAATAAATTATTCTAACGATACACATTGAAAATTTAGAATTTAGTAGTTGTACTCAAATAAAACAAAATTGAGAAAAAAAACAACAAGAATAACAAAAAATAGAAGAGAAAGAACAAGAATTTATATAATTATTTATTAAAATTGGTAATGTTTCCCACTTTAAAAGTTTTTTTAATGCATGAATTACTGTTAATAAAGCCCACTTTACATTAACAATTTCTTTGTCAATTAATTGATCAAGTGGCTTTGTCAAGTCAATTGACAAGTGTAATACTAAAACCTGGACGTCAAATAAATTGATGAAGAACTTATTGACGACTTAAAACTTGTTCTAAAGAGGGCATTACACTAACAATTTATTGTCGAAGAAATTGATGAAGTAATTCACGTCCAAGTTTTAGTATTACATTTGTCAATTGACTTGACGAAGTCACTTGATCAATTAATTGACAAAGATATTGTTAATGTAAAGCGGGCTTAACTTTAACACCAATATACCTATATTAATCATACACAGATGTATAATAACAATAATAAATTCCTTAAAATATAATTCAATAATACAACAGTAGTGAAATAAAAGAATATTTGATTAAAAATTTAGTTTGTACATCTTTATTGTCAGAAAATTATGACATTACATTAAACTCTGCATTTATTTGATTTTCAAGCTCTGGAATCCTGAAGACAAGTATTGGAACATGGAATTTACTTTCTGCTTATTTTTTCATTTTTTTTTTTTTCATAAATTACTTCTCGTTGACTACAGTTTAAATTACCATATATCATAAACGCTTATAAATCGTTTCAAAGATATTTAAGTATATAATTTTATAATAATAACAAACCTATTTCTCTATCACTTTGGTCTGCATGTACGATTTCTACTGCTCCTTTTTAGACATTGTCTCTTCATACAGTTCTCTTTCTCTCAACAAGCAATTGAAACAATTAATCACAACATCGGAGTTTCCAATATCTTTCTTGTGAAATCTTCAGACGTAAAATGCTTGATACCAACATACGTATGCCTATTTTGACATTGGTTTTCTAATTCTTAAAATAATTTACTTACACACTTTTATATTTATTGGAAAATTATGAACACATTTAAGTACAATGACTAGAACACTGAGAAACAGCACACATTTGATGCGATTTATTACAAATTATCTTATATCCTACATTTTCCTTCACTAAAAATACAATAATTATGCTATGTACAAAGTATTCTGGTACTATTTATATAAAAAAATGATAGGAAAATATAAAAGTTACACAAAACTTTCACACTCCTATATGTAAACTGTATCGATTTGTTCACCTTTTCAGCAGTTCTGGAATTTATCAACAGATGTCGGTCACTTGGTGTTTTTCGCCAATTGATTAATGAAATCACACAATGGATGTGACTGAAAATTTGACAGTAGTATTAACAAATTACACTTATCAAAAATAAACTAATTTCACTACTACGCACCATCTTTTGGATTTTGTAGACTTACCTCATCTATAAAACATGTCTTTACTGTCATGTTTTTATATGAATCCAACTTATCTGGAGCAGTTAATACAAATTTTATTTACAACACAAATAATGTGAAATATTGAATGCACTAGAGATGCCTTTTAAATAATAGCGTTTTTAATGGAGATTGATTGCTCGTTTGTAAAGCGGGCATTACACTAACAATTTATTGTCGAAGAAATTGATGAATTAATTCATCAATTTCTTCAAGGTCGCACTTTGGTTTTACACATGTTCAGGGCTTTGTCAAGTTTCTTAACAATTTTGCTGTCAGATGTCATCCGTACCAACATAAAAATAATTTTAACTTTTGACGTTATATCATTCCCATTTGTATACAAAACAAAAACTGTTAAAAATAAAAATAACTTTACTAATTATATTTTAAAGCAAAAAAAAAGTAAGAAACAGTTAAAAAAGCTTCCATTGCATTTATTATTGCTGCTGCTGGGTTACTGGTTAAATATTTACATTTATTTTAGGTTGGTATTCGTGAATTGAAGTAAAAATTGACGAAAAATTAGAACAAGTTTATAGTTCTTCATCAATTTATTTGACGTCTAAGTTTTAGTATTACATTTGTCAACTGACTTGACGAAGCCACTTGATCAATTAATTGACAAAGAAATTGTTAATGTAAAGCGAGCTTAAAATCAACTTGTCAACTTATATAAGGACCAATCTATATTATTGTGGTGCCTCCGAATTTGGATGTTTTAAATTTACGTTGGGCTGTGCAATAAATTTGTGTGTTCATTAATTTACTTTCAGGAGTAAACAATGATGTCTCGAAGTAGCTGGTGCTAATAAATCAAGGGAGTTAAAGTAGATTTGAACTTAAAACGTAATTTTAGGTGCATGTGCTAGGCAGCTACCACTAAAACTACTAAACTGTTATAGGATATTAGCCCAAGTAGATGTTCTCCAATATATTCCAGGTTGTGTTTAGATTGTATTATTTTTTTAGTATCGGAATTAAATTGTGATTAAATCTCAGCCTGTTTGAAGATGTGATATAAGTAATAGGCGTATTTAGGAAATTAGGTATGCAGACTTATTAAATTGTTAAAAATCAGTACAAAAAAAAAATTAATACGTTCTTCAGACACTTTTTTGAGTAGAGTCCAGTGACGTACATAATTTTTTGTAACTTTATTTAACTTTATTAATTTTTGAGTGTTAACCTAAAGTTGTATTTTTTTAAATACAAACCATAGGTAGCCATGGGCCAGTAGAAAACTTCTTAATATTTACACAATCCCATAAAACACAATATAAGCAAACCAAATAAATTATTGTGTGCCCTATCGACGCCATTTTTAACCCTTTAACTGCAGTTATTTCTTCAGCGTGTCCAGCGCCCAGTGCGGCTATTTTGGTGGGAAAACCGAAGATCTAAGTACGCCCATTCTTTCCTTATACGACCCCACCAAACACTAAACCCCACCCTGAAACATCTTGAGGAGCAATCAGATTGTCGAGATATGAATGTAGGCCGTGATAATCAAAAGACGTCATTAGCGCTCATAGCACGGCATTTTCTGGACGTCAATAGCAGCTAAAGGGTTAAATGTATTTGACAGCATCTTGGAATACTCTATCATTCAAATCACGAGAATCTCTTAACTTAGACTGAAATCTCAACCAAACCGACTGACTGGTCTCTAATACTGCTTAAATAAATATTAGAAACTTCTCAAATTTTCTACACAATTCTAAGATTTATACTCGATTTATCCCATTGCATTTCTAAGGGATGCCGTAGTTAACTGGCCTTACAATGGGGTACATCAGGGCAAATCTCATGATAAAGAACAGATATTGTAGTAGGACTGTTCACTGCAAATATTGTGACATTTATTGTTCACTGTTCTAGAATTTTGTAATCTACATTTTTATTTTTTTTGATTAAAATACTCTATTGAATATCTTTTGGAAGAAATTGGTATAGAAGTCACATGAGAGACGTCCGATATAAATTAGCTCCAAAATTTCTAGACAACGAATATGTGAACAAATGAACAAATAAAGTGATTGAAGCAATTGACTTATACAAAACCTAAAGATATACAATATATTTATGTGACTTCTTGAAAGTCACAAAGAAATTATGGAAAATTCGTGGTATCAAAGTTATTTTAATACAAACATTTTTTAACTGGATCTTCTTCATTCCATATGTCAGCCTAGTTTTCTTTTCCGCTCAATGTGTGAAGTCTGTCTCCAAACAGGTCGAGGTTTAATTCTAAGTTAGAAATTGTTAAAAGCTTGCCAAATTTGTTTAATCGGCATTTTAAACTATTCGAAGGCGAATAATTCCCTCCTTTTTAGACTGTTTATAGAATTTATTAATGTTTTATATTGTTAATCTAGTCTTTAGTTGTAACATGTTTATTTGCTCTTTTTACAACTTGCCTTATTAAAGTTTTTTATACATAGTGCAATGTTTATATTAAATTAATAATTTTTTAATATGTGTTTTATTTATCTCTTTAGAAATATAAAAAAAATTGGTTAGTAATAAGATGTGCAATTATCAATTCTGGAGGTGAAAATGTCCGTT
This sequence comes from Monochamus saltuarius, assembly GCA_025584915.1. Lineage (NCBI taxonomy): Eukaryota > Metazoa > Arthropoda > Insecta > Coleoptera > Cerambycidae > Monochamus > Monochamus saltuarius. The sequence continues at coordinate 10,671,480 of CM046722.1, forward strand.
ATGGCAAAACCGTCGGAATCTACACAGTAAAAAAGAGTGGATCCTTGACTAATCACAGTTTGCAACGAGTTGTAATTTCCTGTTCCTGAACATGCTAATATATGGGAATACATTTGATAGTCTCTAGCACAATCTGAAATAAAATACAGTACAATCTCAATAAACAGGACAAAATGGGATAAGTGATTTGTCGGATTATGCACATAAAATTAGTAGAAATATAATTTATTGTTTCATAAAAATAGTTCAATAGATTGCTTATACAGGGTGTCTCATAATTAGCTGCCAACCCTGAACAGGCCGATTCTATGATCAAAACTAAGTAAAAAAGTTCATATGAACATGGGTCTGGGGAAATGCTTCCTAAGGGCACAGGGGCCCATTGAAGAGGAGGAATGGAAATCATTTTTTTGCAATACCTCTCAATCGCGTTGTGATAAATAAATAAAATTTCTGCTAAAGATATAGCAAAATGTTACTTGAAAAAGTTGTTCAGAATGATAAATTATGGAGACGTGCATAATTTCAAAAAGATCGGCCTGCTTTGATAAAATCTTTGTACCTACTTTGTTGAAAAATGGTTTCATCAAACCTCGTTAACAGATGGTCTGAGAAAGTATATTTTTTTAAATACTTTCTCGGGTCTATAACTTTTATACAGAGTGAATATTTGACTAGAACTTTAATACATTGTTACATAAAAACATGGACTGCATCTAACGTTGCCGCAAGCTGTTCAAGCGAAGCACTTCCAGAGCATTTTCTGTGCGCACATATATCAGTAGACGACTTGTTTTTGACCTTAAAAAACTACCAACCAAAAACAGTTTATGAACCTTTATATCTTTTTGAAAACTTCTCTATTCAATCTGCTTGGATAAAACGCAAGCTACAAAGCAGTAATTTTCAGATTGGAGCACCTGCAAGCACTTGAAATTCAGCATAACCGTCCAACAAATGCTATCAGAAAGCGGCTTGCATGCGCTTGCTTTCATTTAGTAACATTAGACGCAGCCATTATGTTTCAAAGGTATGTAAAGTATGTGATGCCCTCTACAATAGGAACTTTATCTCATCCTAGAAAAATGGCTCATTCGAAGTATACAAATACAACCATTTTTAAAAGTTATAAAAAAAAGTGAATCAAAACTGAAACTTTGGGTGTAATTGTAATATTTTAACCCTAGGAAAATGTGGTACCTTTTTGTGCAGATACCCTGTATATATACAAACTTATGAATGCAATAGTATAATCTACACCTGCTTACATCAAACACTACTTTGAAAAAAAATTGTGCTTAGTCTGGATTATAGAAGTTATTTTGTCCAAATTAAAATTTACACAGATTATAGAAATTATTCTGTATTCGTATATAACCTTAAATGTATTTTTACTTACTGCAATTTAAAGTACTGATATCTGTACTGGTGTCACTTTGCCATGTTCCTATCTTTGAGCCATCTCTCCACGTACAATAAGCACTGAAATTTATACAAATTTATAGCAAAGCAATATATTTCAAAAGCAGCGATGGCTGGTGAGATTGCAGGTATGTCATATCTTAATAACCAGATATGGGACCCTAACCAAAATATAGGATATATGTACTGTGAATATATAGACAACTTTTATAGAAGAACCTTTTTGGTTTGCGAAAAAAAATTCTGCCTTGCCTAGGAATTTCTAGATTGGCTCCTTCAATTTTAGTGATAAAATTACATCTAATTTATTAAAAAAGAAAAAAATAGTTCATTAAAATTGAAGAAGCCAATCTGGAAATTCCTAGGTGAGGCAGTGTTTTTTTTTCTAACTTTTTTTCACAAACTGCAAAAAGGTTCTCCTTCTACAAAAGTTGTCTATATAGCCACAGTACATATATCCTACAGTTTGGTTTGGGTCCCATGTCTGGTTATTGAGATATGACATAACTGAAATCTCACCAGCTGCCGCTGTTCAAAAGTGCAAAAAATCAGCAGTAGATTCTAATTTTCATAGTTTAACATCTGAATTAATCTAAAGTCTAAATTTAGAGTTTAAAGTTTGACTTCAGAATTTAAAGTATGCATTTAGAGTTTAAATTCGGAATGGGCATGTGCAGAAGGAGGAACAACGTATGTGGGATCTAGATACAATAGTAGATGTTTTGATAGATCCACTCATTATCCATTTAGGGGAAGATGATTCAAGTGAAGTGATAGCAACATCTCTACTGATAGTGATAATTAAATACAATGAAGTGAATATGTGGCAGTGACGTGAAAGTGTGATAGTGAAATAAAAGTGTTATAGTGAAGTGGATGTGACACCGAAGTGAATGTGTGCTTATTTTAATAAATAGTGAACATACAGTGATAGTGAAGTTTGTTATATGATTCTAACGTAATGCGTACTAATTTAGTGATAATGATAATATTTGTGTAAAACAATTCCCTATATGAAATGTATTAATATTCAACATCTTGTGGCGGCATATGAGTCGGGTGGTGATGGGTAGGGGTGGGCGATAACGGTTTGGAACTATCGATTATCGATAAATAAAATATACCGATATTATCGATATATCGATAATATCGGTATCGATAATATCGATATTATCCATAATATCGGTATTATCGATAATATAGGTGGTATCGATAATATCGATATATTGATAATATCGATATATCGATATAATATCAGTATTATCGATAATATCCATACTATCGATAATATCGATATTATCGATATCAATATTATCGATTAATATATAGATATTATCAATATTATTTAAATTATAAATACAATAATACTGCATTTTCGATAATTTCGGTGTTACCGATTTAATATTATTTTTTATTTGTATTAATTTTCTGTACATTCAAGTTAGGCATATTGTTGTTCCATTGACTACGGAAATTAATTAAACAACATGAGAAAAGAAAAATAATGTATTTCTTGCCGAAAAAAGAAAATACATTTAATTTTCCTGTCACTAAATAAGGTGTATATTTAGTGACAGAAAAATTAACTGTTCTGCAGTTCAGTGGTGAGTGGTGGTTAGAATAGACAGTCGAGGAAAATTTAGTTTTTTCCAAAAAAGTAATGTCTTCATCTGTATTGAGCTGCATGAGCTCTAAATACTTGCTTATTTTCAAATCACAGTCTTCGCCGGAGGTGCCAACATATTTTTCGGTTTGAGCAAAGCTAGGGTTGGAAATATTTATCGATATATCGATAATTATCGAATTATCGATATTATCGAAATTATCGATAATATCGATATTATTGAAATTATCGATATTATCGATATTATTGAAATTATCGATATTATCGAAATTATCGATAATATCGATATTATCGATAATTCGATAATTTTTTATCTGGATTATTATCGATATTATCGATAATTATCGATATATCGATAAATATTCCCAACCCTAGTGATGGGTTTTATTAGGATACATTTACAATGTTGGTAAGAATCTCTTCAGATTGTCTTGATAAAGTTTCTAAATTAACTAAGGTACACCAATAAACAAAATAAAAACTTTAATTTTAGAAATAATTCATCATTTTTATTATCTAATGTCGCGCTAATCTACAAGCTCACAATGAGTCACTCTCTAGATTTTTGGCCGTCAACTATACAAACAAGAGTATCCTTTTGTAAAACTTTTTATAATTCAGAATATTATGCTGCTTAATTTATTTTTAAATCATGAATAAAACAATAACTATAAATTTGTAAAAGCCATTTAAGCTTCTTTAAGGCTCTATTATAAAGATTTCTACTGTATACATATATTATTCGGGATTATTTTTTTCACTTAAATAGTTACTTACATTCCAGAACTTATATTGTAGGCGCCATAAGCTCCATCACCATCGCACATCAAATTTCCGAGATTGGCGAATTGCACACCGTGTGTTTGTAACGTGTCTAAAATTTTCGTCATTGCGTACTTAGCACTCTCACACTGTCTCAAATACTGACTTCCCACATCAGCAGCACTGTCTGTAAAATAGATGTAAATACATGAAAAATCTTTCATCATTAATAATTTTGAACTAATGAAAAATGAGTCATACTATAATAAAAATATTTTGCTTACAACATGGAAGTTTTGAAAAAGCTCTTTCAGGAACTACGGGTGAAGTTAAATCTCCAGTTTTTGGCTCCACACACCAACACAAACCACTGTCACACTGCAGTTTTTCATAATTCCCTTGACTGTCACAGTGAAAACTAACGTATGACCTTCCAGCAGCCAGCAAGTCGGCTTTCCTTCTACTACATGCTAGTACGACAAATGCATTAGAAATTTAATCGTAAGTAATAATTAAATGATATTTACCACAAGTCATATCAGTGGATTCTAGATACCTAGCCTGTCCGAATAGTCTGTTGCCACTCTTGTCAAAACAAAAACATCTAATACAAAAAGGTTGGTTTGCAACATTGTTTTATTTAAATTTTATAAATTACCTTCCGCTAACCCCTCCCTTGCATTGCTTTGCATTCCAGTTGCCTTCAATGTCACAAGTGGGCTTAAATTTTAAAGCTGTATACTTATTGTACCTGAACTCTGCTGTATTGGCATGATATGCCATACAAGAATCTACAAAAACAAACAAAGGTAATCCTACTTTTTCTACAAATTTTGGTATATTTTTTTTATTTTTTTTTAGATGTGGTTTAGAGGAAAACTCATTTTAATAATATTCCCACAAACAAGAGTAATGCAAAATTTTAACAAATAGTGCTTATTATTTTTGTTGTTAAGAATTTGATATAGCTGCATTTTTTGTTGGGTGTAGTGAATGGAAATAAAAATTTCCATTTAAAGTTTTACTATTAGTTTATTATACAGGGTGAAGAGTAGATCCCTGATGAAAATAATGTGATGTTGCCTAACTTACCTTAGTCAAAAGTTGATGGTTTGTAAATAACTTTAAAAACTCCAAATATTTGTATACATTTTGGAGATCAGTGGGTTCTGAGGAGAGAAATTCAAATTTGTTCCTAATTTTGACATCATACTTGTGGCACATCATGCTGCTTCTGTTAAATGTCAGAACTTTTTGGGGCTTAGTGTATCTATCTGACTATTGAAACAGTAAATTCTCCTACCCTTTTTATCTGAAAAAGGTATACTATATTGAAGCCGTTAGGAGTAATCGTTTTTGAAATAATCCTATTTGAAATATTCAGTGCCTTGAGTAAAAACTGTTTTGGTTTCAGATAAAGATCCTTTTTCACTGAAAATACAACAAAATGACTTCAAAAAGTTATTCAGAATGGTAAATTATGACATGCAAAATTACAAGACGGCAAGATTTGATAAAACCGAATTTTCAATAATGGTTTCATTGAAACATAAAGATTTCATCAAAGCAGGCCAAAATTAGAAACAAATTTGAATTTCTCACCTCCAAAAACTTCTGATCTCCAAAATGTATGCAAAAATTTGGAGGATATGGATATCCAAGAACCCTGTATATTTTTAAATCGTCAATTTTTGATTAAGATAAGTTTGGCAACATCACATTATTTTGTCAAGAGATCCCTCTTGCTCTATGTTGCATTTATTTCCGGACACCCTGTATTTGCTAAACTACATCCAAATCAAAAAATGTCAACACAGTTTTATTAAGCACTTAATGAAAAATAAAAATGTTAAAAAACTAGAGCTAGTGGATGACTATATTTTTTTAATAAAAATAACATCCCAAATAGTCCTGAAAAACATCCTTCTATCACGTTATGCAAGTGACACCAATTTAAAAACAAAATTTGAGTTTACATAAGAAAAAATTTTATGTAACGATCTGTATTTTAGTTACAAAAACACGTTACACTTTTTTCCATGGCATCTGTAGTTTTTTTCAGAATACTTAGGAAGCATCCTTTACAATATTAAGAGCTTACAAGAGAATCATTGCTCTCACTCGTTTCTAAACTAGCACAATAATAGCTTACCTAAGTTAGCTATACACATCTCTACACAATTAGACCTCACAGGACAGTCAGCATTAACAGTACACTGTATGTCATTATTCGCCGCTGAAAAAAAAAAGAGTAGATAAGAAAACTTTTTTATTGGTCAAACCATTTAAAAGATGTTTGGCAAAATTTATATATATACAAAAAGGTGTTAAATTATTAATCGAACATTACCAATAGATCCTACGATAAAAATTAATAAGTCAAGCCTACTTAAACAAGCCCTTAAATGTTTTTTGCAAAATTACATTTAATGCCGACATTCGAATAGAGGTTTGTGAACATTGTAATAAAATATTTAATACAATCACCAATTTAGCAAAAAGTCATTGAAAATTTAAATAATTAAAATAAATAATTTTAATTCGCCATCTATTTAGCAAACAAAGCACTGTTTACCTTCTTTAATTTTCATCATAGAAATTATTCATGATGTTTAGCTAAACAACCAACCATACAAGCAGTGACGTAGCCAGAAATTTGACATGGGGGGGTTCAGTGAACAAAGTATTTCAAACTAGATTTTTTAATAGAGAAATAAATAATTTTTAATAAATTTAAATAATAAAAAGTAAATAAAAAAAACAATCTCATCAGAAACATGTAAATAATAAACAGGTACGAACAATATTTGTTACAAAAATGACAAAAATAAAATTAGAACTTAGTTGCAGCCCCGCTAATGTAAGGTTGCCGTAGGAGATCTTGTTCACTGACTGCGTTGCTAAATCTTGGCAAATAGAGTGATTGTAGGTTTGTAGTGAGACATTACCTATATGATCCAACCAAACCAACCCATGGGGGGGGTTCTGACCCTCAAACCCCCCCCCCCGTGGCTACGCCACTGCATACATGTATGAAACATGGAATCTAGCCATTATACCTACACGTTCCACTACACCTATGGTCACAATCATATCCGGGAGCACAAGGGCAACTCGTTCTACCAGGACCTGTAAAAATATAAAACACTTTAAAATTTGAAAATAATTATTATTTTTATATTTTGAAAAAAATTATTATATTTTGATTGCAGAAGTTTGACTTAGAGAGAGAAATTAAGAGTCCTATACACGTGCAAAATTATTTGCATGTATTTTTAATTCATCGTAAAAATTTCAGTGAGAATGCATGTATACGTAACAAATGTATTATGATGACCCAATTAGAAATTCATGAAATGTTGTGATTTCCTTTAATTAATTTATAATAATAATATCTGTTTATTGACATAGGTTACCCTAAAATACAATTTAATTTTACAGTATTTGACTTTAGCCTAAACATTTATACTTAATCTTCTCAACCTATGCTTAAATGAATTCAATGACTGCATTTTTTATTTCAGTAGGCAGCTTATTGAATTCATTGAAAAATAATGAATTCATATAGTACTCTTATAATTAGTTTTGGAAATATACACATTTTTATTATGTCTTGTAGCATATTGATGAATATTCTCACCAAACACAACATATTTATGAAAATATCATGAAGCTAACTTATTTAATATTTTATACACAAAAACCATTGTAGAAAAATAAATATAAACTTTTGTTCAACTGATAACCAATTTAACGTTTCCAACATATTTATTTTTGTTCGCTGTCATAATTCCCATAGCGTCGCTTTCAAGCTATTCAGTTGAAAACCTAAATATTTTATATGTAATACTATTTCTATATTCTCATTATTTATATTTAATTTTATGTTGGTCATATCTATCATCCGGTACTTACATTTTGTTATCTATCTATCTATCTATTTTAGTTTATTAGATGAAATATATTTTGTGGCTAATTCCAATATCCTGTTGGTTCATTGTACTGCCTTTTCTAAACTAACATCACTGCATGCTATGAATGTATCATCGGTGAAAAGGTTAATAAATTCACAATTTATAAAAAGTTCAGTGTCATTCAGGTATAACATAAAAAGAAGGGGACCCAGCACACTACCCTGCAGAATACCAACATCACTGTTTATTTCATGATACTGTTTCATTTTTGTTAATAATTTTTTCTCAACTGTTTCAAAAGTCCGTTTTAAATATTCCTATTACATACTTATTATTGTCAAGACCATTTGTTATTTTACTTAGAGTTAATTAGAGAGATGATTCACAAGAATGTTTTTGACGAAAACCTGATTGAATATTAGAATTGAATTTTTTTCTATATCTTCAAGTCATATACTAATAGTTCTAATACTTTTTCAATTGACGGCAAGGTATACTGGACAAAATTCATTAGCTTTAGTTGTTTTGGTGACTTTTTGGATTGAAATAACTATAGTGATTTTAAGTAAAACTAACTCATCTGCAGTCTGAGGTGGAGGAATATGATTATGAATGGCTCTAGCAACAAAATCCCACGTTTTCAATAGAATTCATGTCAGGAGAGTTGGCTGGCCAATCTAATCTATTGATATGTCCTGCTTTGAGTGTCTCTTGAACCATGCTTATGCGATGTGGTCGAGCGTTGTCGTCCATAAATCCAAAATTTTCACCTAATTCATTATGTAGGAGGTAAATAGCGTAATAACTTGTTGAATGTAAATTTGACTGCTCATATTCTGTGGTAAACCCCAAAACATTACGGTACCCCCTTCATACGGAGCAACTTCACAGGGAAAATGAAGTCGCTGTTGACGACCTGGTTCTCTCCAGACTCTTTGTCAGTTGTCATCAGTAAGCAGCCCAATTCTGGTTTCGTCTGTAAATAAGACCCACCGTCACTGGTGTAAAAGCCAATCGCTATGCTCTCGCGCCCACTGGAGACGGGCAGCACGATGCCTTGGAAGTAGTTTGGGGACTCGTAATGGTCTTCTAGTACGTAAATTTGCGTTGTGGAGTTTCCTTCGAATAGTAAGTGGCGATATAACACGGCAACGTACCTTGAAAGTGGGCCCTGAGAGCTGAAGATGTGCGGTATCTACGGGCATATTGCACCAAATACTGATCCTCCTTTTCATTAGATACTCGAGGACGTAAGGCACTTTTAAGTAAGTAACTTAATTTCTACTCCGCTGTAATATTCATTGAAATCACTCAGCACAATTTGAACACACTGTATGTTGCAGTATTAGAATAGCACAATGGAAATGTCAAACATTGACATATTGGGACGGATTTTTAAACAAATTAAAAACAAATGTAAATTTCATCATGTGTGTAGGATGTATGCTGAAACATGACAATGTATTAAATCCATACTTACCGTCTCCCTCATATTGTTTACAAAACGGCACACAGCTAGTTTCTTCATCCATCCAATAATAGAAAGTAATTTCGTCGGCAGTTTTCATATTCACACAATCTTGCGGAGAGAATTCTGTTACTAATGTATTGTTGCATGTTTGCCCAAATAAGGAAGGACAACATACAGCAACCACCACTGTGAATATCCTTAAAAGTAACTTCATTTTTCACAGCACATAATTTATTTTGAATTTCACCCGTTCTTATTGATAAAATTATTAATAAAATAAGTTATCAAGACAGTCTATCTAATCTACTTACTTTATCAGTTATCAGAAATATAGCAACATTTTTCCCATTCATTAGATAAATATTATTTCTAGGTATTAAATCTCAAAATATTACAATTATACTATTGTCACCACTGCAATATTAGTCATTAATGTGCCTATCAATGTAGAATTTCAACATCAGATAAAAAAACTTCTTGAGATCTTTTAACGGAAATTGAGTTTCAAGAACAAACAAAGCTTCGATAACATATTTTTTATTTGAAAATATATTTATTAATCTTCCAAAATAACAACAGATCACAAATAACTTCTTATTAATTCATTTTCTCTTCCTTTTGAGGGACAGCGAAACGGGGTCCGGCAAAGGCAATTTTAAAGTGACAACATTCTTATTTTTACCAGAAGTGCTAAATGCAAGTACTCTAGATATTTCCAATATTTTCTTAATTCCAATTTTGAAATCTTTGGACAGTGTTTCCACATTAACCTGATAATCACCAGCCAAAGCTGCTAACACTAATATAGAGCATAATGCTTTATCTTTCATTGACAAAGGTCTTGTCCTAAAATAGCAAAAATATAGTTACGTTTTATTAAATATATATTTTAAAATAGCTAAAAGTAATTAACTAACAATTATACCCACCTATGGTGGCCAGTAGTAAATGAATAATTATCCAAAATGTGACTATTGACTTCTGAAGATTTATCGCATACAACAAACTTCTTTGTAATAGATTTCATTGGTGTATTCATAAATTTTATTAGATAATTTATGTATAAAAATATAGCAATCTTATAAATTTGGCTCTCATCCGATGATGCCAAAATTTCAGTTATATTTGTAGAAGCAAACGAAGTGAGACTGAAACAGTATTTTGTGTTATATACCCTAATATAAAATGAATTAAAGACAATACCTGTAATCATTTAAATCACATCCTTTTGCTATTGCTTTTGCGTCATCAGCCAGCGTTTCCAGCACACTCTTTGGTGCTACATCTTCGATATTATACACTTGATCGATTGTTGACGCATCTCTATTAATTTTTGGTCTATAAAGACTATCATTTTCATTTGATGTGGAGAAATTTGCATCTACTTCATCAACTTTTATATCTGAAATTAAGCTTAATATGTATTGTTTATAACATCCACAATATTGCAATTAATAATTTACTTGCAAATTAGATACCATTGCAAGGCTTTAAAATACACAAAAATGATGAAAATAATAAATATCGAAGATGCGGTCTTTTGAAATTGCCAATATTATAGAACAAGTAAATGAATTACCTGAAACAGTTTTCTCCAATTGTTCTTTTACTGTATCAATATTCATCTTCAAACGTTCTTGCTGTTCAGTACTCCTTTTAGTTTTCTTTGAACCAAACTGTTTGTTTAATTCAGAAACTGAACTAACAGTTGTTGCTATGGAAACGTCCATTAAACTACTTTTCTTGTCTAACAATGGAGAAACTGTACAACAATCGACTTGTATCAGACAAACCTGAAAATGGTTCTGTTAATGCAGGTCTGGATACCAAAATACATGAGGCTGGGACATTAAAGTAACATTTAATCATTCAGTATTTTACTTACTTTACCGGTATTTTTGTTATGTACTAAAAGAAAGTTATTGTATAAATCATTTTCTGTATCAATCACTCCTGTGTATAACATGTTACCATTGGTGACTCCAACAACGGTTTTACCATCTCCACTTTTATATAATGAAGACTTTATATTATCAGCTTCATTTGATTTGATTTTGCTATTTTGGAAGTCAACTACAATCAAAATGTACATCAAATAATACCGTTTAATATTTTACATTATTATTATACATTATATTGCATACCTAGAACTGGTCGTAAACCTTCTTCTTTGGTAATTATTTTTTTTATAGTAGGCATTGCAAGTATTAAAACTGCATTAATAAGAAAGAAAGCATCAGCAACATCAATTCGTAAACATGTAAACCAATGTAAACTATAAATGTGATTTTAAAGTTTAAGCCGATTAAGGTTATATTTGTCACAAGTTGTTTTGTGTGGTTATGAATACATGGTTCTTAGCTTCGTCTTCTTCTTCAAACACAAAACTAAAAACAAAATTATTCTTCAAATTTTAATCAAATAATTGTTCTATTTCGAATTAGGTATAAGCAATACATCAATATATTAAAAACTTATTTGTTCTTATGTGATAACAGAGCATATCACACAAAATATACTTTGTATTTTTTTATAGCATGTCATATTTTATCAAAACGATCTCCTTGTATTTAATTAATAAGAAATTTAACTAATATACTACAATAACCGACCACATGATTAGTATAACATCTGTTTTTTTTTAATTATAATGCAATTTTTAATAGATGATTATTAATAGAAGAATACGTTTCTGCAGGGTTGATAATGAAAATATATGACCGCAAGCATTTTTTTTATTTGATGAAATCCGACAAAGTTCAAACTTCATTCAATACATCAAAATTGCTGTCAGGACCTTACTGGAGCGCTTTCGCGACGATATTACAGCTCGAAATCTTTATACCTATAATGAAAAACATTTCAAAAGTTTTTATTTACTTCTGTAGAAGCATCTTCGGCTAAATCGCAGCAGCCTTGTTTTTTCAAAGGCGACACGACTATGGTGGAATGAGGTGGAATCACAGACCATTGGCCGAAGTGGAATCACAGAATACAGAATATATACAATACAGATTGAATACTCCATACGGAAATTAAATATGGGAAATACCCAAATAAGCACAATCTTTAACGATGACTCCGTGGCTCAGTGCGTAACGTGCTTAGTCCCGAAAATAGTCCACGAATACACAATAAGTTTGTTTTAGCAGCAGTTGAAATCGGTTTGGAAATTATCAGAAATGTCCGTCCAACTATTTATTGCGTCAAATTCAATGGTAACGCGTTCTCAACTTAACTGGTCGAGTATTTCTGACAGTTTCCAAACCGTTTTCAACTGCTGCAAAAAATCAATTCTGATGTTTCTAATGACGAAAATTAGTATTATTCACCATTGAAACTAAAACAAACCTCAAGATTATTATACGATCAAACGAACTTGTGAAGTTCGATCGTAATTATATGAAGCGCCTCGTCCTCTAGATTTACTTGTAGTACTTCCCTTAGGTACTAGGTGGCGCCACGTATTTTAAAGATTAAAACTGTAATATCGATGTATACCTACTTTATCGATACAGTCTGCGCAACGCGTCATTATTTTAAAGTATTTTAGTGCAATATTTTATTTTTGGGGTAGGGTTAAAATCGGTATTGTTTATAAAACATATTTTCTCTAGTTGATGATAAATAAGATTATGAAGGGTGGGGCCTTTAGAGGACGAGGCGCTTCATATAATTACGATCGAACTTCACAAGTTCGTTTGATCGTATAATTATATTTCGCGCCTCGTCCTCTAGATTTACTTGTAGATATTTAAAGCCAGAAATATTGCACTGTTATTTAATGTATATTTTATATAATATACATTATTTTCCAGCATTCTTATAAGCAATTTTAGAAGTTATGTTTTATTGAAAACTGTTTTTGTAATGTTGCTTACAATATAAGACTAGGCTAATGTTTAAGGGCGTAATTCATAGTCAGCACTTCACTTAAGCCCGACATTTCATTTAAGGTATATTTAAGTAAAATGCCCTTCAATATTTGTTTCCTAATTTAACTTAATGTAAACTTATTAAAGTGTGGTTATGAAACTATTAATAAGTTGTTACCCTGCACCTTGTAAATTGCAAAGCTTAATCTTAAGTGTGATCTATGAATTCCACCCTTAGTCTTTCGACCACTCTGCACTTTTTCTTATGCAATAAGAGACACCTTTAGCATGTGCCTATAATATCAATGCATGTCTTGTCGAGTGTGCAGAAAAATATTTGTATTCAGGCCGGACGCCCTCAGACAATGTAGTACCTAATTGCCGATTGTCTGTTTATTTGCCTTTCTGTAAGGTTCCTTAGAGTTGATAAATAAATAAGGATCCATAACTGGTCAAAATTTTGATGATCTGTGGATAGATTTCAACAGGGTGCATGCAGGACATATTTGAGTTTTCTTCAAAGAATAGTATTTCAGAAAAGACTGATATGCCTTAATACTTGACGTCTTAATGCGGTCAGTTATATAAATCTTCTCTCCTTCTCTATATAGTAAATACAATATCTTCTACTTTAATTACAAATAGAGTTTACAGTCGCTGCGCTATTGCCAGAGTCAATAATGTGGCAAGTTATAGGGATAGTTGCGACAATGATTCCTATGCGGGTATGGTAGGGTGGAAGAATGTTAGCTTGGATCAATGTGGTGAGATTGATATTTGACTACCCCTAATTAATGAGGTTTTCCAGATTTCTCATTCCTGCACAGAATAGTGGTTAGGACCTATCAACGTAAGTCGTTCCTGGGCGCAAATGCGGCTTGCTTAATAATATGCCGCCCCCTCTCCCGCACAAGTCTCCGACTTCTGTGCTAATCCCTGTGATTAGAACGAGGGGTAGAGATATTATTATTAATCTGAGGGTCCCAGGTAACATATGGTACTTTGGTCTAGGTGGACGTAGTCTTGACACCCCTTTAAGAAATCTAAATATTGCTAGATTCTCACCTATTTCACCTGGAAATATCACCTGTGGTTATTGAAAGTACCATACTTGTGTTGTCCTGATGTCAACTGACTTTGCAGGAATTCTATTACTTGAAAAGTGTTACCTTTAAAAGAATAATTGATTGCTCGATTTTGGCAAAGCTTCCACCAATATCTCAGGGATGAAAAAAAATTTTTGTGTGGATGTTGACAATAACTCCAACACTGATACGATCGAACTCCTTTTAAGAGAAATGCCTTCCCAATAGTTTCCCTACCACCGGGATAGGTTGTTGCCTAATAGATGTAGATAATAATAGAGCAGTAGAAGGCTTTAACACGATTGGTTCTGGAACCAATAGTTTTGTAAATAGGGGGTACCCGGGCTGAGGTGTCCACAAAGGTACTATTATATATACCTTCTGCTTTATCTATGACGATTTTCTTTAGAACTCGTAAGATTAAAGCAAAAGGAGGGAAACCATAGAAGTTTAGGTGATGCCAATAAATTGTAAAGGCATAAATTGCAAGATAATTCTGGTCTCTATGCCTGAAAAATATTTTTCACATTTAAGATTAAGGTTTGAAGCAAAAAATCGATTCTGGTATTCCCAATTTATCATTAATATAGACCCTTTTTGTTTCTGGACGTAACAAACAAAAACCTGGATAGGCCTTATTTGAATTATCACAAAATTGCCAAATGTTTTTAATTAAATTGTGTAAATCTGGGAAACGTATACTACCATCCTATTGATGTAGGATATAGCTGTCGTATTATGTATATACCCTCAGAAGTATATTCACTGAGTGAATGTTTTTTACAAAACATTTTATCCCATAGAGAATTGCTATAAGTTCGATAAAATTAATATGTTTCTTATTTTCGTATCATCCCATCAGCCATGAGCATAATTTCCATTACAACATACTCCCCATCCAGTCTTAGACATGTATAAATGACATAATGAAAAATATCCTGTTTGATCTGGTTTTTACCAGAGTTAATGGTAATGCAGCACCAAGTTGTCTTCTTTTATCCAAGAAGGAATATTTATGATGCCATTATAATTATGAGAAGAATTTTGATGGGATTACTTTTTCTAAACTTTGATATATAACCTCCCATACTTCATAGCTGGACAAGTTGAGACTATTAGACCCACAAAACTACAGAAACATCTAATTTTAGTGTTTCGTTGCATGAATATTTTTAATAAGTTTTATAATCCTACTACATTTTTCTGCAGTGATTTCCAAATTCATCTGAAGTGAATTAAAAATCAAACCTAGGAACTTGTGGGTTTCAATTGATTTTTGCTTGTGTTGAGCAAGAAACCAAGACTCTCCAGTAATTCGATTGTATATGATATGTGTTTTCTATTGTTTTTATGGATAGGAACCAAGAAATATGCATGCTGAAGGTCTATTGTTGCCATAAAGTAATTTTTGTGTAAGAGATCCATATGAGTTTAACTTTTTGAGATTTAAGATAAGTCTCCGTTTACCATTTGGTTTTTATATTAGGAAAATTGGAGAAATAAACTGTTGTTTGGTATGTTTTGAACCTACAACAGCAGAAATTTTCATGTTTCTACACTTCCTCCATTAATATTTTTGCTTGGCCTGTTGAAGGCTTTACACGATTTATGAAATGTCTACTTTGAGTAGAACTTTTTATAAATGGTAATTTGTACCCTTTTATCCAGCTCAGAGCAATGGAATCAAGAGTATATAGATTCCCATGCCATGCCATGCCAAGTAGTAGTTTTGTAGTCTTCCTGCTAAAAAAAAACACTTACCTTATTGTTGTCCTGTTGCTGTAGTAGGATAGACGGAAGGCTGTATTTTGTATATGTTACTTTTTGGTCATTTGGTAGACCTGATTTTAAAAGTGCATTCCAACTGTCTCTAATAACTGGGTGAATTTCGAAAGGCTCTGGCTCCTTTCTATAATTCACACCTGGGGCATCCATATGACTTCGTCTAATGAAATGTTATTAGGCAGAACTACTGTGTCCAATGGATTTGAACTCTGATTCTCTGCTACATGAAACCCTTCAGGAAGGTTTATATGGACTCATTTGAGGCTTCAGATTGAGAGTTTAGTGAACTCACTGACCTAACGAGCCACTTGAGGCTCAGCGGTCAGGATATCAATGGAATTTGTTAGAACTGTTGCTTTCGGAAGAAATAAGCAACTGATTTTAGAAGTACATCTCGACTGTCTCTAATAACTGGGTGGATTTTGAAAGGCACTGGCTCCTTTCTGATTCACACCTAGGGCATCCATATGACTTCTTCGTCTAATGAAATGTCATTAGACAGGACTACTGTGTCCAATGGATTTGAAGTCTGACCCTCTGCCACATGAAACCCTTCAGGAAGGTTTGTATTGAGTCATATGAGGCTTCAGATTGAGAGTTTAGTGAACTCACTGACCTAACCGAGTCACTTGAGGCTTGGCAGTCAGGATATCAATGGGATTTGATAGAATTATTGCTTTCAGAAGCAACAAGCAACTGATTTTAGAAGTGCATCTCAATTGTCTCTAATAACTGGGTGGATTTTGAAAGGCTCTAGCTCCTTTATATAATTTACACATAGGGCATCCATAAGACTTATTCTTCGTCTAATGAAATGTCATTGGACAGGACTACTGTGTCCGATGGATTTGAAGTCTGATCTTCTGCCACATGAAACCCTTCAGAAAGGTTTGTGTTGACTAATTGAGTCACTTGGGGTTTCAGATTGAGATGTAGGACGCCTGCTTGTGCTTCGCGACCTATGATGAGAAATACTGCGCTTCCTCGTGCGGGAGCGACATAATTCTTTCTACCTACCCATCCTGTAACGGAATATTATATAAGTTATTATATTTTTTTAATACTTACAATGAAAAAAAGGTAATACGCATAGATTCGTGACGCCACTTTCGCACGAAAAAGAATAATGACGCGTTGCGCAGACTGTATCGATAAAGTAGGTATACATCGATATTACAGTTTTAATCTTTCAAATACGTGGCGCCACCTAGTACCTAAGGGAAGTACTACAAGTAAATCTAGAGGACGAGGCGCGAAATATAATTGCCATTATTATTATTGGATTAGGTAGGCATTATTTCACTTCCGTTTTTACTTGATGCAGTCTATTAATGTTGAGAAGAAAATACATAGAAACGTTGATATACATTCGAGTGATATACTAAAACTTTTAACCATCGCCTGCTAAATCGCAGCAGCCGGCTGTGCTGTATTACAAAGGCAATAAGATTTAGCAGATAATGATCTAGCAAATTTCAGAAAGATGGTCAAGTAAACCTCATAAAAGACTCGTAGTTCTTTCCCTTACTTTAAAAACGCACTGGAAAATGTCTTGAAATATTCCATGAAGTATTAATTAATTAATATATAATTTAGTTAGTCAAATTTAGGAGTAAAAACAATAGATGGCGATACTCTCTTAAAATCCATGTCATCCATAGACATTCGACTTGGTAAAGATATCGCCATCTATTATTTTTTTTCCTAACTTTGACTGGTTGAATGACTGATAACGTCTGCCATAAATCTTATGAGTATGGATTCTACCAATATTTTACCAGGAATTCATTATTAAAATAAAAAATAGAAAACATTGACATATTTTATTTATAAAAATGTATACATATTTCTACAATTTAATTTTCTTGGCTATAAACTGATCCTTCTTCTTTTTGGTTTTCTTATTTTGTAATTTACCGTGTATGTGAGAATGCACCTCTTCTTGAAGCTGGGTGAAAAATGCTTTTGAAGATTTAACTGCCTTAGAACCAACATGTTCATCCATCTACAAAATAAATCAGATTATCAAAAATGCCGCAGTCACCCATTAGCAATTAAAACACTGGTTCAGAGTCATTCACTCAGATCAGATCAGATATTTATTTATATATTTAAATCTGATATCCTACAGGCAAATGCCCAATTAAGGGATAAAGCAGTAACAAAACCATTCTTAAAAAAAACATAAGAAACCATAAAAAAGAAAATGTAGGCATGAATACACACACAATACTTGCACATAAGAATTTAATAGAAAAATACTAACTAAATATATAAATTATATACACATCAGACAGTGTCAAAATAGTTACTTTATAAGTATGTATAAGCTGTCAAAAATTATAAACAATTGAATAACAAGTAAGCAAGTTACATGGGTGGCTCCATGAAAAGTAAGACTCAGCACAGTAAAAAAAATACAGAATTTTTTTTCCTTGTAAAGACATGATAGCACATTTTAAAGGAATAAGTTTTTAACAGAACTTGTAAATACTTTGGAAACTATCAACTTTTAGACTAAAATAAATTATATAGTACGTATTACGACCAGAATTGAGACAACTTACGTTACGGCCAATGTTACGCAATTGTTTTTATTATCAACATAGTTTTCGTATTTGGTCGCATTAAAAACAATATTTTTTTGCAATTTAGTGCAATATATATGGCATATATTTTAGGGACATTCTCTATATTTAATAATTAAAAATAAAAGATTAAATTACCTTTTCAGTGTTATTTTCCCGTGTCACTTTTTGCAACATTTTTGTAGCCTTTTCTTTACTGTATTTGTTGCCCAATCCAGGATTCAATTTATTAATAATATTTTCACGTTTTTGTTTTTCTTTCAAATGTGCTCTTTGCTTCAGTTTCTTTTTCCTTCTCTCTCTCTTTTTATCTGTAGCAGTTCTCTCACTTTTTTCTATAATTTCTCCTTTGGTCTTATTCCTTACTTCTTCGGGCGCTAATAATGCTGCTTCGCTTGCAGCACTTGGAGCAACCTCTTCCATGGTAATTGCTGGTAAATTATTGACGATTTTTAGCTCTGGAACAGCCTGCTTAGGAGTGAAATGAAAGTTAGAGAGTGCATCTAGTTTGCCGAACAAATTCTTCATTAATGTTTTTATTTCTTTATGCAACTGTGGCTCTTCTTGCTCTTTGTCAGCGTTTTCTGGGTCTAAGGCGGCTTGCTGTTCAAGAAATTCTTTCTCGTATATTTGTGCCAGGGATTGCTTACTCTTTTCTTGATCTAACACAAGTTTCTTCTTATATTCTAAAGGTGTATCAATAGGTTTAACTTTCCTTTCAACACTGTCAAACACCCGATCTTTTATCCTTTGTCTAATTATGTCTTCTAACTGTAGAGTCGTTTGCTCGGTGATTATTGGAGCTACAACAAAAATAGGTAGCTAAGTACCAAGACTAATATAACGTACTAGCATACAGTCTAAAATAAAATTGTAACCTTTTTTATTAAAATTTGTATTAACTCACCTGGTCTTGAAGTTAAATCGAATTCAACGATTTCCTCTAACAGAGAATTTTGAGGTCGATCCTCTGCTCTAATTTCTCCTTTCAACTGCCACGGTTTTTCACTGACAGCATTTTGCTCTAACTCTTGAATTTTTTTGTATAACCGTTCCTGACGTAATTCCAAGGATGATTTTATTTCATTATCTTTATCATTTAAATCATCATCACTCATATTTTCCAAAAATTTATTTCGTTTTGATTGTTTATTATTATTATCTTTAGCAACAAAGAAATCTTTAAACTTTGCAGTTTTAATTTTTTCATCATTTTCGTCAGAATCTTCATCGAGGTCTCCTTTAAATAAATTGATACTATTATCAGATTCGTTATCTGAATCTTTGGAATTACTTTCTTCTATATTCTCATTTTGTATTTTTTTCTCTTCTGAATTCAGAAATTTCTCCATTTCCTCCAATTTGAAAAACTCATCGTCAACCACTGACTTTTTTTTTGAGGTAACGGATAATTGAGTATCCTTGGTTTCTTCTTCAGAAATCTCATCATCATCTTCAGAATTTAATTCAAGTTCATCTTCCTCACTCCCTGAATTGGAAATATTACTATCTTTTACATTTTCCTCATCTAATATATCGTTAACATCGTTTTCTACATCATTTATTTCTTCACGAGATACATTTTTTTCTAGTTCCTTACTTAAATTATCAAATATTAATTGGTTTTTGCCAACAATTAGTTTACTAATATTTGTAATGGACCGAGATAACACGGATTCATTTTGCAATTCAATTTGTTGCCAAATCTGTTCCAAGTCAAATTTTTTTATGATTAATTCTGGTAAAGTTGATGATGCATTTATTTTCTTTTCTTCACATTTAGAGTAATCATATGTTTCTTTGAGACTGGATTTTATACTTTTTAAAAGAGAATCATCAGCACTGTAATGACATATTTAAATTAGACAGTAATAATAATAGTAAAATTTGTACTTACTTTAAAAATATATCAGGTTTTACTGTAACCTGTTCAAATTTATCTAAAATGGTACTTATATTCCTTTTTTGTATCTCCATAATTTTATTAACGTCCACTACACTACTACAAGAAACATAACGGAAAGTACAGGTTATGTAGCTAAATGCTGTAATGCTGATATATGTGGTTATGTTCACAGACCATATGTCATCATAAAATAGAAAATTCAGTCTGTAATTTCAGTGACCCATGACCAATGTTTTAACGGTCTTAACCACAAACCTTCTTCTTCTTCTCTTCTGATTGTGGTCTTACACAATTATGTATTTAGCCACACACAATACTCCTTGTTTTCATTTACCATATGTATTATATATTCTGTGGTACCATAGATAAAGATACAATAGGTGGTACAATGGTCGTCAGCTTAAAGTCACCAGTTCCATGGTCCATTCTTTTCTAGTGCCATTTATTATACACGGTGCTAGAAAGGGACAAAACATGGAAGTGGTGACTTTAAGCTGACGACCATTGTACCTTACAGTCCGTCTAGACTTTCCATGCCCCTCAAGTTGGTTGTTTCAATTTTTCTTTTTCTTTCTTACCTGTGATAGGGGAGTTAGTAAACAGACAGAATAACAAAGGTTTCGACTTTTCTCGCTCCGGGGCAACGGCGGAGCCTTACACATGTTTGTTTTCTCGATTTACCCTTAACAGCCTTGTCCCCATGGACGCGAAATTCGCACATATTTCCATATAATGATGAGAATAACGATAATATTTCAACTGCTTTAGTATTTTGCGAAATTCGCTAAAAGTTGAGACTTTCCCATTACGTTTAAATCAAAACCTGAGAGTTTCGCGCCCATAAGGACAAAGCTTATTCAGTTTTGCGCGGTCCATAATTTACAAACTGGGATTTGTCTAGTTCCTAATAGTTCCCTGTATCAAAAATCAAAACGATTTGGAACAAACCGACTCACTCAAGTTAACTCTAGGCTGTGGTAACAGTGTATATAGTAATTAAGATTGAAATCAAAACTCTATAAAGGATAATTATTTACATTAGCGTAAAAACTCTCCAATCTTTACAAAAAAATTCCTACCCCTTTTTTTCGAGGGTGCTGATCACGAATCAGAAGTCACATTTCGGCGCTCGCATGTAGTTTTTGAAAAAAAAAATCTGCCTTCTTCATTTCATGACGTCACACTGTTGCGATAATATTTATGAGTTGCAATTTTAACCTAATGGAATGTATACATAGAGGTTACAATTGACTTTAGAATCGAGATCAGCACCCTGGAAAATAGGGGGGTACGAATTTTTTTGTTAAGATTGGAGAGGTTTACGCTAATGTAAATAATTATACTCTTTTAAAGGGATCTTATACAAATTTACATTTATAATAGGAAATAGAACCCTTTTCAAAATGTTCTTACCATATGAAAAATGTTTTGTCCTACTATAATATAGGAAACTTGTGAGTTTATTTAGTGTCGATTTATTTCATATTCAAAAGTGTACATTTAGTAAAAATCATTAACAAAGATAGTTGATTGTTCATGTAAAAGGGTTTATTATCTTTACTCCAAATATTTGTACAATGACAATGAATTATGACAAATATTTTATCACAATTTAAGAAACGAAATATTTAATGTTAATAAATATAGAACAATATTCGGAGAAGAATTTCAAATATTTTGGACTGGGTAAAATTTACATTTAACTAAAAAATGTAGATTACTCAGCAACAATAAAACTAGGAATGCAAGTAATAAATTAGATTTTTATTTATTATACATTATAAATTTACCTTTGGTATATTTGTATACACACATGGCATACATAGCAGTAGAACAGTTACGAATAGGTACTTAGAAGTATCAGTAACAAATCAGATGAATAAAAAAATGGCTTAGCTGTATACTTAATAATATTAACAACCTCGGTGCAAGTCTTCTCATGGAATGAATATAATATAGTTAAAATAAAGTTTATTAAAATAAAATACTGGCACTAAACGGATATTTCTATTATGTCACATTTTAACATCGCAATGGTGGGTCGTCATCGTCTAAATCCTGACCTATCATAAATTCATCGTAGTTTTCACTCCTCCGATTGAATTTATCCCTAACCCATGTTAGAATCTGGTATTTTCTATTTAGGTATATTCCACATATCACAAATATTATTAAAGACAAAGGTATTAAAATACCAGCAACAACAGAACCACTTCCTTGGTTATCAACCAGACTTGAATAATTAGGTGTGGACTGAGATGAAGAGATTACTTTTTCCACGCAGTAGGTGCTGTTTTCTCGCTCAAATCCAGAGCGGCATTGGCAAGAGTTTGTGGAAATATCACAGAGTTCCGTTTCTGAACATTGTACATTAGTCAGATCAGAGGGATCACATTGTCTGCTGGCATTGTCTGAAATATGTTTTAATAAGAAAATATTTGTACTGAAACAATTTGCTTACCTTGTACTGCAAACACTGATAGAATAAAAAGGATTTCTGTATATATTTTTAACCTTAACATTATGGCATTACATTTCTTTAGATGTGTAATTACAGAACACAAGATGATGATTGTGGTTAAATGGTGGAGATATACAAATACTTCATTATGATTGATAAGCTATCAGTATGAAAATAATAATATCTCTATTGTATCAGTGATAAAAATTGAATTGTTTTATAAATAACAAACGAAGCCTGGCATTTACTACACACCACACTTTTAAATTATACTGTGTTAAATTAAATAATTTATTTCGTCACTGGAATTATTATTCGGTGCACTTATTCAATTTGTGTTGATGGATTAATTTAAACTAGTCATTTCATGATTCCAAGCCTCATAAACATTTGTGTTTATTAATGACTGGCTTGGAATGCTTGGCTTGGAATTGACTGGCCAAAACAATTACCCTATTTACAGATTGCTACTTACACCCGGTAAGCCACAAAATATAAAGACGGTAAGCTGTGGCTCATTCGTATAAAACATTAATTTAATGATACTAAAATAATCAATAAGAAAAGAGCGACGAGCGAAATCATGAAGTGTTTACATTTACAATACAACAAAATTGTCTGTGACAAAATTATAAACAATTTTTTTGTTTTTTTCCTGACATCTATTATTTTTTTCAAAAGTCGTGTACAGAACAGAAGGTCTGCTATTAAAGGAAACTGTACAGATTGTATCCTACTTCTTTTAAGCTGCTTACCCCGCTCACTGCAGTACAAATGAATAAAAATATGATCTTTTAACTTTTACTTCTTATGTTTAAACAGAAAAATTCAATGCAGGAAATAGAACTATAGAAAATATTAAAAAAAAAAAACAGAAAACGGATGTGGTGAGTGGTGACATCTTATATACATTATATTAATTTAAACTCACACAGCCACGGATTTATTAATTTAAGAAATCCGTGCACACAACAAATTGCTTAAATTTGTCAAGCCTGAATATATTTACAAACAATTTTGTATTTTATAAAACTCGTAAATCGAAAATCCGCATTCTCTATCATTTCATTATAAAGTTATAAACACTATTTGCCCTTGAAGCCATGCACTTTTTTATTCAGTGGTTCACTTGTCTCTTCCTGTAATCTGTGTCTCCAACTCCATGTTTCACTTTCAGTTGTTTTGTGTTTGGTTCTGTTCTGCATCTGTTCTGTTACTTCTGTTTTGTGTTCTAAGGTTTGAAGGTTATGTTATATGTATTTTTTAAATTATAAATTTGTAATAAATTATATGTGTCGAATATAATTATCAAAATGTCTTTAAAATTTAAATTATATAAAAATGGTGATGAATTAAAAGACCTTTCATTAGATATAAACATAAATGACTGGGTGGAATATCGTCGTACATTAATTTCATTTAAAAAAAGTGTTAATGAATATTTGACTGAATTAGTGGATCAGGAGAAACTTTCAGGTTAAAAATATATGTAAAATTTCCTAGTAGATACACCAAGTTTATATTATTTTTATTCTGCAGATCACGATGTAGTAATAGACGAAGAAGTTTCAGATAGCTCAGAAGATGAGAAATGTTCCAAGAGAGTATTAACTTCACCAAGTTTATTTGAGAAAAGTAAAATACTTAAAAGTTAAAATGTAATTGTAGGTAGTTATGTCTGTTAAATCTGTAAATATAATTATATTTCGCAGCTCATTTTTTCAATAATTACAAATACAAAATTGATCTTGTAAGTATATATAGCCCTCTATATACTTTAAAGTATTAGCTCATGTATTAGCATGTCGCATGTTGGAAGAAACCAACAAGAAAATGGGAAATGAAAATATTTGTATTTAGAGGTCAGAGGTTAACTAGTGTCAACCTCTAAAAACTAATGTGTCTTAGAGGATAAAATTGAATAGAGGTACAGTGCCTTTATAGTAACCACAGTGGCGACAATAGAGCCTATGCCCCGACCCGCCATTAAGGGGCAAATTTTTTTGGCGCGAACAATTTCCCCGTTGCTGAAACCGAGTTTTAATTTTAAAATATACTGCAATAAAAAACATTTCGTGATTAAAGTATTAGAAAATAGCCGTAACAATGAGATTTTGATATAAAATACCGGTCCCCATAAATGAGAAGTTTTCATTTATGACTAAAATTAAACAATTTCCGGAGCCATTTACGGACCGCTTGTTGTAGGCCCTCAGCAGTCCGGTTCTCATTTCTCTAATTTTTATCGGAATTAGTTCAAATTTGAAAAACTATTAGTTGAAATATGTCCCGAGGGCGTGAGCATTTCAAACATATAAGTTTTAATTTAATTCTTAACGAAATCTTGTCTTCAATATCGTCAAATTTGAATTTGACATTTGACATGTTTGACAACAGAGAGGTTAGAAAAGATACAACAAAATTTAATTTGAACAAAATAATGTGAAAATAATTATGTTAATAAAAGCCATTATTAGACATCTAAAATCTATATAAAAATTGCAATAAATTATGTTTAAATATTTTAAAAGAATATTATTGGAAAATCCTGATGTTGGAGAAAGGTAAGTTTGAAAATGTTGCTGTGTTCATGTTTCTCATAAAATATATTTTTGCAGATATGTAATGAAACTGAAGTTAATAGATGATGTGGACCCCTTTACGTTAAATATATATTCAATTTATATATGCATATAACAATGCTATATCTATGGAGTTTCACATAAACAAATATTGTTTTCCTTTTAGTTTTAACGTAACACAGTTATTTTATTATTACAACAAAGAGCAGATGAAAAGCTACAAAAGTTTGCAGTCTTACAAATATTTTGAACCTGGGTTTGTTACAAATGCAGGGACAAAAGTAATGAATGATTTCTACATTTTAATTGGAAAGGTACGTTTCCTTGTGAAATTAAGCAGGTAGATTTAGATAATATGTATGACTTAACAGGTTAGGTATAGGATTAACATTAGTTTGTAAACATTATTTTCAGGCAAAACATTCTCAGATTGTGCAAAACCGTTAAGATGTTTCCTGTATCGGTATCACTGCCAAAGATGGTGTGATTTTATTTGCTAGTGAATATGCAAATTAAAGGATGCATTCTGTACTGATGTACCAAGTGCTTGAGTGATGTCCTCAACCACCACACAAATTCCGTGGAGCAGTGTGCAACATGAATTGTGGAAAACCTATAGTTCTTATGAAAATAGGGACATTTTGCCCATACTTGGTCTAAAAGATATATTAAACAAAATGATGGAATTGGGTTATGATGCTGCTAATTATGAGAGTTGTAGAACTATTTGCTATTAATAAAGCAAATCAAATTACCAACATTTTAGCATCACTGCTGAAGAATGAGGGTCTGCAGTAAACATTTCATTACAGGTAATAAGTGTCTCCTTTTGTACAGTTTGTTGGAGGAAATGATCATGCTTGTTTTTGTTTACAGGTTGAAAAATACATGATGTGGGAGACTGATAATCACGGAATGCTACAAACTAAAATGGGTGATAAATTTATCCTGGGATATACGTTTTCATGAAAACGACTGAAGATAACTAAATTTTAGAAACTGTTATATAATTTTAACCGATAAAAATATTAGTAATATCTGTTGTATTAAAGAGTTAGGTAAATATCAGTTTATTAGCCTGTTTATGGAGTGTACCAGACAGCAAACAACAAAATAACTATTCAATGTAGCTATATTAAAAAAAATACAAGTATTCATAGTTAATATTGGCTTAAACTATTAAAAAATTATAAAAATTAAATAAAAGATTAAAAAAAACTGGAATATTTTTATTATTTATTAGATAATGGTAATTTAAACTGTTTACAAAGTTGGTAAGGTGTTAAATTATAAACATAGTTTATACAGGGCGATTCTCAACCTATACGCATAAATTTGGGGATTTATTACTCGTGACAAGTAATTAGTACGTGAAAAAAATTGTAGTAAAAATTTACTTTCAAATTAAGAATACACAGAAATTACGTGAAATTTTGATGGCTATAAACATTTGACAACTAATAAATCCCCAAGTTTATGCGTATAGTAATGTATGTGGTCTGTAATTTCAAAATAATAGTGTAATAAATCTCAATTTTTATATTTCAAGTAAAATATGAGGTTTTTTTTTTTTTTTTACTTTTTAGTTTTCTATTCTCGTTTAAGCTATTAACAGTCGGTAGCTTGTGATTAAAATGCATAGAACATTACGCACTGATGCTATAATAGGTATATATTTATATCTATGCGGTTTACTTGTCTGTAGGAGTATATCTCATTACAAAAATTACTGCCCATTCTCTCCTATACCGAGGATCTTTAGGAAAACGCTTCATAAGATATCCCATTTTGCTGAATTAGTACATCCAACTGCAGCACAACCTGGCATATTTTCTGAGCTAAAATGTAAATAAGTATGTGAATTTGTGATACAAATTTATTAAATGAATGTCAAACAGCAAAGATTTCGATAAATAGGTTATGAGTGTTTTCTGTTATTTTACAATGATACAATAATTACAATATACCTACTTATGTATGCATATCTGTGTTTGTGTGCTAAGCTTACCTGTAATATAGAAATTAGTAGTAATCTGTGATAGAAATCGATAAGAATAGAATATTAACGAAGGTATAATACATATACAAACAAACTTGTACAACACACTTGACAGTTGACACTTGTAAAAGTAAACAAAATACCGCCATTATGGGGCAAAACGGGCGACCAATAGAAAACTGGACATGCTATTGTCGCCACTGTGTTTACTATAAAGGCACTGTAAGTAGAGGAATAATCGTGCGCCATCTATTGCTATAAGTATAAGTCTTCTGCCACCATTTTGGTTTTATTGTTATGGAAGATTGGATTGGGTAGTTCTGCACAAGTAAATAGTGATTGGTTATTTCAGGCGGCTTATTTTTCAATCTCAAATAATATAGAATGTCCACATCAGTGTTTTTTGTAAATGCGTAAGTACTTAAATATTATTCTAAGCGATTGTAGTATTAAATCCATAACCATTGTTTTTTACAGAGATTCTAGCGAAGATAAGTCGGATTCACAATGTGTGGACGATCAGTCACAAACCCAGAGCGAAGCCCAACAGGCTTTAAATCAGTTCTGGCCAAAAGTACTAGAAGAAATCAGAGCAATACGTAATGTAAATATTACAGTAATTACTATATGTTTATACGTCTTCAATTATTGTTACGTTGTAGATGGATTTGAAACAACAAGTACTTCCGTTAGCCAGGATAAAAAAGATCATGAAACTAGATGAGGACGTTAAAATGATAAGTGCAGAAGCACCCTTACTATTTGCTAAGGCAGCAGAAATTTTTATACATGAATTGACATTAAGAGCATGGATACACACTGAAGATAATAAAAGAAGAACTTTACAGGTATGTATTTGGAAATTTGTTTATATTTTATGCATTATGGATGTTTGCATTTATAGCGAAATGATATAGCAATGGCAATAACAAAATACGACCAATTTGACTTTTTAATAGATATCGTACCTAGAGACGATATAAAACCAACTAAGGCTAGAGAAGAAAATGCACAACGAACTGGATCAAATCCAGATCAGGTTAGTACCAAATATGCAAACTGCATGTGAACAGTTTTTCGAAGTAGTTTTATTGTAGGTACATTATTATTTCCAACTGGCTCAACAACATCACGCAAACTTGCAGCAGAATAGCAGTTCACCTACTACTACTTCAACGACTGTAGCGCAACCTCAAGGTGCCATTCAGATTGTTCAGCCTCAGCAAGTGCAAACTGTTCAAGTAAACACCATCGAACAGGTGCATATATTTTAAACTTCAAGTAATTTGAGAAATTTATATTTTATTCAAATTAGGCTGCGCCTGGTTCAACTTCGCCCACAAACACATCAACTGCACAATCTCCTGTGATTCTCCAGCAAGGCCAAACGATAACTCCGAGTCAACCTGGAAATGTTCAAATTATACAGCAAATTGTTACACCTAATGGAGAACTTCAACAGATACCCGTAAGTATTAATAGATCTGAAATAAACTACATTGTTAAATGAATTGGTTAGGTTTAAAAGACAAAATATTGATTTGGGGTAAGCTCATGACAAAAATTTTACTTGCGTTTTTTAAGATATTTTATGGACATTTATCGTCAAAAGGAAACAGAGACGTATTGCCAATTCTATTACACAAGATGATTTAATTCCAGAGCACGAATTTGAATAATTATTATTTTCCTTTAGCGTGTTAAATTATTGTTTTTATTTGAAGCCGAAAATGACCAAGAGTCGTTAACAAACCGCCATTAGAGAAATTCAAGCAAGCTACTTGCTTTTGCATGTAGTACGGGCCTGTTTTGAACTTTAAAACTGCGCAATGTGTCGTCAGACCTGTGTAGTACAGGTCAAGGGTCCCGCTTCTACAATAACAACAAAATACTGCGATCGCTGACGGAAATTGTTGGACTTTAAACGTCAGTTGTCTCAAAACATTTGCATTCAATTTTAATGTATTACATCAGGGGTTCCAAGTTTAATGTGTTCAAGGGCTACAAGTGTGTCCATAATTTATGGGGCTACATAATAGCATTTAAACAAGGTCTCTTCACAATATAGAGGGCATAATTAAAGCGTTTGATCAAGCTTTAATAGCAGGAAGCATTTTGTTTTCAAAATGCAATTGATGCTGAATGCTGAAGTGACTTTTTCAATAAAAAAATTAGCTTTATTTAAATCATTTACCAAGTCTTCAGACAATTTAAACGTTTTTATAATTCTTTTATTGTTAAATTTGACGCAACACATCATTTATAAATATTTCTTCTATTGCGACCAACTTGTTTGTGGATCTCTAAATTTTTTATAATAGAAAATTTCTTCGCAATTAGCCATTTTTTGTAATATGTATGAAAGGGTGACAGATGACAGATATTTTACGTTTTCTCGCATACGACAGCTGCAATGAGATCGTAGAATTCTAGACAGTGACATTGGAGAATATTATTTTCTAAATTTTTTAATAGAGAGTCTCAGAACAAAACGTCATATACGAAATGGACCGAGAGAAATTCGGAATCTGTCCCCAGGTGTAGGTAACTGAATCAGCTGTCTAGAAAACTGTTGCAAATTTGTTTGCACGTTAGTCGTAATCAACGGTTGAATTTTGATTCCTCAAAGTTAGGAGGATAAGATAAATTCATAAACTGACTTCTGTTGAAAATCTCTGTTAGATTCTAGCAATGATTGGCTGTAATTGATACTGGCATTGGTAGTACCTCAGTTATAGATTGTCACTGCTTTGTTACTACCTATACTGACATTAATATTTCAGATTCAACTAACACAACAACAGCTCCAGATGATAAAAATGCAATTGCAAGGAAATTCATCTCAGCCTGTAATAATCCAAACTGGTCCTATTGCAGCTGGAGCTCAGCCACAATTAATTCAGGTATAGTATAGACGATTGATCAGGGCATGCTCATTACAATCATTCTATAGTTTCTCTGTACTGGGTATTTTAAATACACATGTAAACATTTTTTTATGTATTCCAACATTAAGGTATGAAAATGCTTAGTTTTAAATGTATACTGAAGGCTTGTCCAAAATTTCACATTTGCCTATTTTTCACAAAAACTGTTATTTAAAAGTTTTTGGTAGATTAGATTAAACTATTTCATAATCAGATTGATTATAGCGAAAAATTAAGTATATTCAATCTCCACATTCCCAGATCTGCCTCAAGACAAACATATATTTTATTTACTCACCATGAAACTAACGTTAGAAAGTATTCTCCTTCCTTTATTTCCAACACGTACAATGTTGTATCTACTCTGACATTTTCTCCTGTTCCTTAGCAGATATTAAACAAATCAGGGACGCCGACTACGTGGGTGCAAATAATTAATTCGAATGATAAAAACCGATCATTTTTTGTTTCTTTGATTTGACAGTTTTTTGTCTTGAAAATATGACATTCTACTTCTCCCGTTGCTTAATGAAAATTATTTATTTTCATGTCCTTTATACAGGGTGTCCAGAAATAAATGCAACAGAGCAAGGGTAGATCCCTGACCACAAAATAATGGGATGTTGCCAAACTTACTTTAGTCAAAAGTCAATTTATGACTAAGGTAAGTTTGGCAACATGGCATTATTTTATCATCTACTCTGGCTCTATGTTGCATTTATTTCCACAAACCTTGTATTACCCCTTCGAAACAACCCACTTATTTAAGAAACACCCTGTATATGATTTATTAATATGCCAAATCACTATTTAAATGGGAGTTTAGGTAAAAAAAATAGGAAAATATAACTTTTGGATGCATTTTCCCACAAACTTTTTTATTTTAATGTTGGGACAAATTTAAAATTTTTTAAACCTCCTGGACAACTAACAATAAATATGTTTTTAGGTAGCAGCCCAACAAAATACAGGAGCCCAACAGGTGTTCTTAGCACAAAGTAACGGCACTAACGAAACCGAGTGAATGACTGTTAACGTGTAAATTTATATCTATATTTTTTTTACACAGGGTGTCACGGATATAATTTATGAAATTCGGGTAATTTAAAGAAGAGAATTGGTCCATCAAATATGTAATTGATCTTACAAATTTCATTTATTAATTTTACTAATTAACTTTAAACATAAATAATTGGATGATAATAAGTTTAAATTTTTTGTTAGAGGCAGCCTGTATACAAAGGAAAAATAATTTCTTGTGTAGTAATTAAGGGATAATTTAATCATAGTTAGACGATAATTTAATAAAAACATGTTGAAATTTATAAATAATTTATTATTATACAAAATCAACACTTAAAAATAACTATAATACACTTTATATAATAACTAATTTACATTATATATCCAAATATATTATAAAATATAAATACTTTTGTATAAACATATTACGTGAATATTGTTCCCTTAACAATTTTAGGCAATGAATACATCAATAACATTTTAGGTACTAACTTGTATATCGCAGAATAAGAATTTATCACTTTTAAAATTTGCGCTCTTAGCCGTAAAGCTCCTGGCTCTCACTATTTTTTCTCTACAAAAACTACTTGCTATCAAACTAAACTATACGAAAATACCCTTTTCACTGTCAGTAACGGAAATATTCATTCATTATTTAGAAGTGCCAAAAACCTTAAGACAGAACTTTACATTTTTAATTTTGATACTTTTTTCCTAAGAAAATGAAAACGTATTTGTTTTTTCAATGTTAATATTTTACATTTGCAACAATACAATGCTTGAACTGCGTTGCGCATCTAATTGCAATGCCCACACATGCACCATTAAAACATCGACACTTTCTATAGTGAGGGTTAATACTACAAAATGCAAATACACGTCTAATTAAAACATTTCTGTAAAATACAAGGGTACTGAAAAATGCCTAGACAAATAGTGTAAGGAAATATTTTTAATAATTATACAGTGATTCAGTCATAATGTCATTAATTTTAAGAGGAAATAGGGAAAAAGTAATATAATTCGATGATGCAAAAAAAAATTAAATGCATATTTACGCTGAAAAAAAATATTTTCAAATCATTTAAACCCTTTTTCAGTTTCACTGGTTCCGAAACCAACTCTTTTTGCAAGTATTGCCATAGTGACACTTTAAAACGAGTATGGTGACTTATTTTAAACTACTGATGTAGTCCGTCAGTGGTCGTGCGGTTTAAGGCGTCAGTACAGCAAGGCCTTGATAATCCGTACCCCAGCTAGTCCGAACGCCTCTATAATCCGAACGACCCCCCTTACCTCTGCGCAACCGCCGTTTCTCACAGTTTCTGTCTCGCCGGTGCCACGCAGTGCGTTTTAGATAATACACGTATCGCTTTTTCGTCCACCCGCGCGTCGTTTTGCCATTTTATTGTGTTGGCGTCTCAAATTTGCATCATGGCCTCGACATCAAAGAAAAGAAAACATGTGACGCACTAGCACTATATTGGAATTCTTTAACAAAGTGTGATTAATAGCATTGTATCTAACATACATCTAACGTACATACTTAAATAAATACATTATAATGTAAAATATTTTTGTTTTATTTCGAAAAATCCCTTTCAAAATGTCTACATACTATAATCCGAACGCTTCGTGAATCCGAACAGGGTATAAATTTTCGGTGTTCGGATTATCGAGGCCCTGCTGTACTTGAATCGAGGTGACTAGACTATGAGTTGGTTCGCGCCCAGCTGCCGGTAGACCGTATAAAAGCTATATTCGTGGAGAAGATTGGCACCCTCTCTGCGGGTAGGGTGGAATAATGTTAGCTTGGGTCAATGTGAGAGATTGATACCGGTTGATATTTGACCCCTAATTAATGAGGTTTTCCAGGTTTCCCTCATTCCTGCACTGAATAGTGGTTAGGTCCTACCCAACGTAAGTCGTTCCTGGGCGCAAATGCGGCCTGCTTAATAATAATATGCCGCCCCCTCTCCCGCACAAGTCTCCGACTTCTGGGCTAATCTCTGTGATTAGAATGAGGAGTAGAGATATTATTATTTTTATTTGTAATGAAATCTACATTCAACTTTTGGCATAAGTTCTTAATTGTTCCACTCACCAATAGAAATTTAATGAAAAGTTCATCAAGTTAAAGTCAGTTATACCAAACTTCCAAAATTGTAGAGAGTGACGGTTATAAACCTGTTCACAATTTATACCAGTCAATACAAAGAAATATACATACAGTCCTTATATGTTTCCTACAAAATTGTGTGCCACATATCTTTGAGAGCATACCCAATTACACAGCTTCTGCTACGCATGCGCTGCAGTTAGTACGCATACGCTGCTGACATTTCATTAGCTGTGACTGTGAGTGTTTCTCTGTTTTCGTTCTCAGAGAGTTTTTCGAAACGTCAATAACACGGAAGTACGCGATAGTGATGTGATTTTTGGTATTTTTTTACTTATCTGCTTTTTTCAGTGTGAGATTTTTTGGTTAGGCAAACTTAGTATCGAAAATAACCCTTGACTGTTCCGTTTGACGCAAGGGCTTATTTAATTAATCTTTATTATTTTTTCAGAAGTGTGGCAAAAACTCAACAAAACTAAAAAAAAACTAAAATTATGCCACAAATAAATAGCTTCAGACAATATCTTCTCAAGTGGCACGCTTAGGTAATCATACCACCCGTACCTTCCGTACTCATCTCTGTGTTGTGAATTAGTCACTCTCTATTATTTTCGATCTTGGGTAATTGATAATACAAGATAAAAACTTTAAATTTTGAAATAATTCTTATTATTTTTATTATCTAACGCCTCGAAATTGGTAAAAACTGTTATATCACTGTTTCTACTCTAAAAATAATGAATGTTATGTAATGCAATTATTTTTGTCATTTTTGTATATTTTTTATATCTGATCGTCTTTAAATTTATTACGCCTATGAAATGTTGCTCCTCGCACGCTTTGCCCGTCACGCTTGTCTACAAGCTAGCGATTAGTCACTGTCCACAATTTCGACCGCTGACTATAAAAGAAATTTCAGCTCCATTATTTTCTTGGATTTTATTGGTATTGGTTAATTTTTGAAAAGACAAGCATTTAGCCGTGATGTGGCAATGCTGGTATGACGTTGCTCATTTCACCATGGGTTAAGAGATTTGCTTCTATTTAAAAAGTCAAGTAAAAAAATTTTTCGATTTTCTCTAGACCTTCCAAATATGTGGTTAAAATTAATGACATTATGATTGACCCACTCTGTATATCTTGTCCAGAAAATTGCAATATACAAATGAATTCGGTAACTGCACACCAGAAATTTATACTACGTTGAAACTGCGTCAATAAATACTGTATCACTGCATTATCGTGTCCCCACCTAATTATGTACAAAAAAATAAAGGTGGTTTAACTCTATAAAACTAGGATTACCCTGATCTGTACTAAGTACATTGCCTCGTACTCATTCACAAAGAAGATAAATAACGTACTACGGTCCATTCTCCAACATAATATTTTACTGGCATATTTGTCAAATTTTTCATACACAGTGATTTATAACTTGGTTGAGGATGATGAAGCATCAAAAATGTTGCCAAGTTTGTTTTCCAACTTCGTCAAACTTTACGAATATATAGGGTGATTTTGAAAGTGGAGTAATAATTTTAACTGATGGCAGTAAGTATAATTGCTTACTGCTATCAGACTTAGCAAGACGATGAGCAGAATTTATCATATAGTAAAATAAAGACACGCGGACATTCTGTAGTTGATGTACTGTTTGCTTAAAAATGCCTGAAAATTTATAATCTGGCATAAGAAATTACTTTCATTGGCATAAAAGTTACAGGGTGGAATAAGTTTGAAATCTGTGCCACTGAACTTTTTTTTTAATTGTAAACTTTAATTTAAAGTCATAATAGCTTTACTAAAGCCCGCTTTACATTAACTTTCTTTGTCAATTAATTGATCAAGTGACTTCGTCAAGTCAATTGGCAAATGTAATATTAAAATTTGGACGTCAAATAAATTGATGAAGAACTTCGTCAAGTTATTGACGACTTAAAACTTGTTCTAAATTTTCGTCAATTTTTACTTCAATTCAGAAATACCAACCTAAAATAAATGTAAATATTAGACCAATAACCGAGCAGCAGCAATAATAAATGCAATGAAAGCTATTTTTTGCCCTAAAATATAATTATTAAAATTACTTTTCATTTTTAACAGTTTTTGTTTCGTATACAAATGGGTATGATATAATGTCAAAAGTTAAAATTACTTTTAGGTTGGTACGGGCGACATCTGACAGCAAAATTGTTGCCAAGCCCTGAACCACAAACCTAGAAAAATATAGACTGTGGCAGTGTCATATTGCCGGCGACCTCAAATTCATGGCTGCAATAAAAGGTCTAAATCGCTAAAACTTGGTTTTTATGCCAATTTACGTTGGTTGTATTGTAGCGTGAAGCTCATTTGTTTACTGTGATTGGTCACATTCATGTCACATTCTTTAATGACATTTAAAATGACAGCAAGTTAGTTAATTTCAGATTGCAATGCAGCCATCATATTTGCACAACCGCCAACATAAAGCAAATAAAATATCCATTTTCTGGACCGTAGGTCCCTAGAAAACGCGGCACCTGTCACGTGACCTATATCATGAACCGACGCAGTCTATATTTTTTCTAGGTTTGTGCCCTGAACATAATGTAAAACCAAAGTGCAACATTGAAGAAATTGATGAATTAATTCATCAATTTCTTCGTCAATAAATTGTTAGTATAAAGCCCGCATAATGAAAAGTAAAAAAGTTATAAAATATATATTTGTTTCTTAATTATCTCGACAAGCTGTTGGCAAACTTGCATCATCTTTATCTAAATATTTCTGGCACATACTACGAATCACTCTGTATAATCTCCTGTTCCAGAAATAAACTAAAATGGTCGCAATATTTTCAGGTTCATATTCTTTGTGAATGCTCACATCTTAATCCACAAAAATGAACAAGTAACACTACGCAAATTCCTAACAACCAATAAAATTTAAAATATCAACAGCATTATATATTATATCCTATAAACACATATTTAAGGCTGTAAGACACAGAAGATTATTCTTGGCACACTTGGCAGTCTTAATTTTAATTTAACGTGCAGCGTGCCAAATATTTTCCAAATCTCGGAAACGGATATTATACCTAAATATTCGATTCGTACATGCCTATACACGATAAGTATGCGTCCACTAGATTAAAGCTTTTCCATCAACACAGAGCAGCGCACACTTACAAAAGTTAATTTTAATACTGAGAAAGTGTTTATACAAGTGATATTAATGGAGTGACTCAGCCTAGCTATCTTGTGATTCATGAAAACTGTTAGTAAAACCTGATGCAAAACACCTTTTAAAAATATGTTGTGCCTGAATATACTAGGTCTAGAATAAATTTAATTCTCCAAAATGAAATATTCCTCGAGTACAAATTTCTTCAAGATACACATTTCAAAATTCTAAGGCACAATTATTACTAAATTGTTCCAAAATGCAGAATGGAAAATAACATTTAAATAATGTATAGTTTTAAAAAGTGGCACAATAGGATTTTGTCTAAAAATACTTTTGTGAATCACCCTGTATGAAATTTCTTTCAAAATATGCCGTCGAAAGAATAGTATACAGGAAAAATAAATAGAACTCGCTTAAATATAGTCATTTGAGGCTGTACCCACGTCGGATGCCTCACTAAAAATTGTGCGCAGATATGAATACATCTACGAAGTTTTTTTTTAGAGACTAATCTGGATTTAAATGATTAATAGGATTCATCTTTTTGAAACAATTCATGAATTTTTCATTAGACTGCTCAAGGACTAG
This sequence comes from Monochamus saltuarius, assembly GCA_025584915.1. NCBI lineage: Eukaryota > Metazoa > Arthropoda > Insecta > Coleoptera > Cerambycidae > Monochamus > Monochamus saltuarius. The sequence goes on from CM046722.1 coordinate 10,708,779, forward strand.
CATCGGAGTTATAAAATAAAAATAAAACAGAAATAATGAAACACTTAAACATACGCTATAGATCAGGAACCCGTTCTTACATTATATGACTTACTGAAACCTGGTTTGTCGGCCTCTAAGCAGTCCGAGTCTAAGCTGGGAATTTTACTTCGGGTCATCAAAGAGGGGTGGCAGTATTTGTAGTATATAAATAGGAAAGCTAGAGCTAGCAAAAATGCAAGTACTTGACCGCCAGCTGCCCCGTAATAGAGGAATGGATAGTCAATGGAATTCTTTGAGACACACCTAAAAAAAAATTCTGGTTTGAAGAAAAACAAAATAACTGATAATTTTGATAGTTAACAAAACATAACATGAATATTCAATTCAAAATTACAATGTTATGTATGAATATTTTTTGACAGTTCTATAGCTGAAACTGGCAATACATAGCCTCACTTTTCATTTTGTTGTTACTGTTCTGTTTTTGAATGGAAACGCACGCCTGGATAATACTTGTCTGCGAAATCAGATGAACTTCAATATAGAATTTTGTAATGTCCTGTAGTGTGGCGACAGCAGTGCTGCAATTTGGAAACACAAATGTCAAGGACGCAAATGTCAGACATTTGACAGTAATAGTGAATACCTTCATAAACAAGAGTACTAGATTTTGGCTAGGGTTGCCAATAGGTTTAAACTTATTTGATACTTAATGCTAACAATGCTCTTGATTTACTTACATTTTTGCACTCTGTGTGCACCGACTACAAACGTAGGTAAGTTTTGTAAGAGTAATTATATTTTAGTGTAGCATAGAAATCATAAAATATATAGAACGCCAAAAGAGATACCGAAAATAGTCAACATATGGAGAAAACGCAAGTCTGGTAATATTACAGTAACTTAGCTTTTATGAGTTTGTTGCACTAACACGGTAACTTCACGCTAATAGGCGGGAATTTCAAAATATAAAAATTTTACGTCCAATTCGTAGACAATTTCGTTTTGGTTTCAATTGTATGCTGAGATTAAAATGAAGGATAACCAACTGCTTACATTAAGTTTTCCCTAGATGGTTGCTTTTAAGTCTCTCCATAGTCTGACTATTTTTGGGTGCTTCATCTAAAGGCTTCTGGCATTCTATATATTTTATGATTTCTATGATTGGTAGACCTCTAACAAAAATTTGTACTATGGAAAGTACAGTATATTATTTTAAGATGCATCATCAATTAATAAATTTTAAACGTTAACGTAATCATGGCTGCTGCAATTTAGCAGATCACGGTTCAATTAATGAAGTGTAATGGAAATTATTAATAAGTAGGCCATCAATGATCTAACCAATTATTTCGTTTTGGATAAAATACAAACTGGAAAGAAATGCATCAATTTCAAAAACATGATGGAATTCTGTTTCGAAAAGGTTTCCATCAATTTCAAAGTTCATGGATTCATTGTCAGAGCACTGTTTTAAAGCCCTTTCAAAAATGGATAACTGATTACGTCCCGTGTTATCAATTGCTAAATTACTGAATGGTATTTGATAACTATACCTGACATGAATTTGAAGTTTAATTTCAGTTCAATATTTAAAATGTGGCAAAAACATTTTTGAATGTATTGAAGTTATATTCAAATAATAAATAATATGCATGGAATGTTAAAAGCATTACTCATAAATTATCTCTGGTAGAAACAAATACTTCCCCTGATTGTTCATTTATCTTCAGCAAAAGTATACTAACTATAACTTTGTAAATAAATGCATTTGAGCTAGTCCTCACAAAAAATTCTAACCAAATAATCTAAATGATAAATTAAGATTTAATCACAAAATCTTCAATAGTGTTTCTAGACAGCGTTGAAAACATGAAAATACATGAAATGAGATGATTCGGGTGCTATGACAATAGACTTACCAAACAACTAAGGCTCCTGTGTTTTCCATAAAGCACACTAAGTAATACGCTAGATAAACATATCTCGTTGGTCCATCCCGTGGAGATATGAAAGCTAACACATATGCCAAACCCAGAGCACTAGATAACAGTAATTCTTCACATCTATTACCGCAGGCAGCGGTCTGGTGTTGGCCTAACGCCAACCAGATGGACATTACACCCCAATGCAATGCGCACACACATCCCATCCACACTGGGAATATGGAGCCTAACAAACTGAGTGCTAACACCCTCGACACTAGAAAAGCATTCGAATAAATAAAATATTTTAAATTAATAAATGATTGTATATCTTACAGGCACTCATGAGCTGCCAACAAAAGGCCACTAATAATCCCACCCATTTGATTTTATTTTTATCGTCCCTTGAGTATCGTACGGAACGGTGGTAGGAAGTAAGGGACCATGATATCGACATTAAGCCCACTAATACGGTCCACGCCTGCATAACGGCCACATCTGAGATAAAAAATTTATTACATCAACCCAAAATATTGAAAAAGTAAGTACACAAAAAATATATGTATAACATGGAGATACTTACTTGTCCCCAACGCAGGTTTTTCGGGATGGGTTACGTGTGTTAATAATATCACAAGCTGTATAACAGCCTGTGGAGCTGCATGCAGGAAGCAGTGGAACAACCTCAAGAGGGCGCTGTTCGTGTCTTCATCCAACATCCTCCGGTAAAGGGTGGTCTGTTTCGTTTCATTGTCTGTGGTTGCTGCAATTTTGCTCTTTATTCCATAGATCATGGTGTCTACATACCTCAGAAGTGGCGCAAGTTGAAGAAGGAGGAATATTATCCTGACTATCCATTGTGCCACCGATGTATGTCCAACTGAGGCATCATCATGGTCTACTATGTACCTAAATGAAATACATGTTTTAATACACATTTAGCAGTAGCTGATTTTACAATATGTAAACATTCATTCTGATATTAATATCTACACAGGGTACTTCAGAACTCATAAAAAAAAATTTTTGTGAAGTCCTTATAGTTTCCGAGAAAAAAATTATTGAAGTTCTAGTAGTTTCAACTTTTACATCGCTGAACTACTGTAGTCTAACCAGGCAATTTCAAATATCCGATTACTTATCGTATTAACTTTTTTGTGATCCAAGTATTTATATTAGTTTTTCAAATATCAAAAATGACTTACGTATAGCAATTCACAGTTGATAGGTATCGTTTTAATTTATGGTGAAGTGAAAATGCTTTAGCAGAATGATTTCCCGGTAAACATGTGCCAAATGCAGCTACTTTTACAACGGTGTGCAGTGAGTGCAAGTGTATGCAAGCGCAGGCGTGACGTGGGAAATTTACAACCGATTCGTGGAAGAGATGGAGGTCCAGGGCGTTCACGGCGTATTGCAGCAGTATGGCGCATCATACACGCAGTTGAATTTGCTGTATTAAAATAGGTTTTGTAAAATGTAATTTATATCTTTCCTTAGCAATTCCTTTAAATTTTTTGTCCAGTCGCAGATTATACGCCTTATCAGGATTTACAGTGGACCAGTTTGCAGTGCCGTGCGGAATAGTATTTTTAAATCATTTTTGAACTGCTCTTTTTGAAGTTATTTTTACAAAATTGTATTTGTAAGTGTCCTGTACATATTTTTTTTCTTTTTTTTTATAAGTTCTGCATCACCCTGTATAAACGGAAAATATAAAAGCAGTAAATTTCAATTACTTGTTTACAGTAATTACTAGACCCTAGACTCTTTAAGGACATTCCAGACATAGACTTCAAAATTAACACATTTTGAAAAATGTGGAACAAGATTAATGTGTACGTACTTTTAATAAATAAAGCATTCATTGTCTAAATACGGCACAGAAGATTTACAGGCAAGATAGGATTTGATTATGGTCCTAATTACATTTACAAATTTAAGGAAAATCGATATATGTTCCTGCGAATTCGCTCCTGGAATTACGTCATGTGCTTAAATTGTCAAGTATCTATTTAGTTATTAAATATAAACCCTAGACTGACAAACGATAACTATTATTTAAATTGGCCAGAGTTTTTAGAAATACCTACGCGCTTTTACAAATACAAGATATAAAGCCCCCAGAGATACAGTTTTAGAAGCGTTTAAAAAAAGGTCACAAGGATCTCCAAATGTACGCGAGTACTGCCCCTATTGGTCCCCCCTGAGGGAGTCCATGTCAAACCGTTTTCACCTTTAAATGCGAAATAAGTACGACGATATTTGCGTAATTTTCGGAGTTTTTGATTTAAATTATTTAGGCGGGAAAGTCTCAACTTCTGAGCTGTTTTTTTTTCGACGAAATGTGTTCAATCCGGTTCAAAACATATTTTTGCGTTGAAACAGTGACGTCACACACGTCGCTAAAAAACAGCTCACGTCTGTTTTTGTAGCAGTTAGAAACGGTTTGAAACTGTCAGAAATATTCGACCAGTTAAGTTGAGAACGCGTTTGAATATAACGCAATAAATAGTTGGACGGGCGTTTCTGATAGTTTCAGATCGTTTCCAACTGCTGCAAAAACAAACTTATTATTGCTATTGTACATACATATTTACCATTATATCGTATGGCATAGCACAGTAAGCACATCATTGTATCGCATAGCGTACAGTGTGAACATGCACTAGCTTTCTTGCTTATTTTTAAATTTCGATTTGAATTTGATCACTTTTTAAAACAAAAGCCAAAACACTGTATTCTTTGTTAAAAATAATTATAATATTTTAGTTGGTTTAAGTTTAGGTACCCATAGATTAATATTCTTTATATTTCTTCATAGGTATTTGAACATTTCGCGTTTTAAGGTATAAGCATATATGACATTACATAAGGTTCAAATCGGTTGTGTTTCAATATTATCGGTAAATTTGCATGATAAAAAGTGACGTTTGAGCGTGGTATACTGTCAGCATATCAAAACGGATTAACTCTTATCATAGCCGTTAAATTTACTTATACCCGCATTAACCCAACTGTAGTACTTTCCCTAGATAAAATATATGGTACTTTCAGCTCGTCGTTGGTTGATATAAAACTAGGTATTAATCGATGAAAAATGGTCAGAACGGTTATTTATATCAGAGATTAGTTATCTGTTTGTAAAAGTATATAGCATATTGCTCTCCTGCGTATAACGAGTATTTTTTTTTAACTTTTTACTCGTAAAATTTAACCATCGTCTGCTAAACGCGTCGCCTCTGCGATTTAGCAGACAATTCGATTTAAGTTGTTTTGTTTGTGTATTTTTCGACTGTTTCAAAACGTATTCAATGGTGACGTCACTTATGAATTGCACCAAGAAAATGTATAGTTACTATTTGTTTCTCTTTTAACATCACACACACTTTTTGATTATTATTTATTCAATTTATTTATAAAACAGTCCACTAGATTTGGATTAAAATAGGATGTTTGTACATACATTTTGAATGTGTGAAATTTGCACACTTGCACAAAAACATGCAATTGATTTTACCAACTGCAAATCAAATGTTCATATGAATGACAGGTTTAAGGCCGCATTTGCGCCCAGGAACGACTTACGTTGGTAGACCGTAACCACCATTCAGTGCAGGAATGATGGAAACCTGGAAAACCTCATTAATTATGGGGGTAGTCAAATGTCAACCGGTATCAATCTCTTCCACCCTATCATACCCGCAGAGAGGGTGCCAATCCTCTCCACGAGTATAGCTTATATACGGTCTACCAGCTGCGGGGGTCGAACCCATAGCGATCTTGTCACCTGGATTCAGGTACCAACGCCTTAAACCGCGCGACCACTGACCGATCCAAATATAGTATATAGTCTAGACTTATTTGCAGAGGTACATATAATAATTCAGAGCCAACTGCTTTTTAAATAAACAAGAATAAGAAGTATACAAATATCAACCATTTTAAACATTAATCAAAAAATTTAAATCACACCGATTTTGAAATCTCTGCTTTTTAGGCAACTGCTGCATAGGCCAATAGCAAAGCATCTAAAGAGTTCTAACGGGGTTCAGTGAACGTTTTAAACACGGATTAAAAAGAAAAATGTGTGACGTCACTGTTTCAATGTAAAAATATAGCGTTTTGAACCGATTTCACACATTTAGTAGCAAAGTAACATTTCAATATTTTCATTATGAATTTGCCAAAATTATATCGTAGTTATCTGAATGTATTTCTCTTCTACAACCATTAGAATATCGAGGATTTTATATTATTTCATTCAAAACGCTATAGTCGCGGCAAGAATTCAGACAACTTACGTCATACGAACAAATGAATAATTTTTTATATTTTCATCAAAATATTTAAGAAACTGCATTTGAGTTTAAACTATATAGATACTACACTAAATGTTTGCATCATATATTGCAAAAAATAATGGTTTTTAACGCGACCAAATATCGAAATTATACTGACAATAAAAACAATTGCACGTCTGAATTCTTGCCGCGAGTATACCAGTGACGTCACTTCTACTTTTATTAAAGCTTTTGAATCTTCAACATAACTAAAACCTTACTCTTCTGAATGTCTTTTTGGTATTTTAGTAATTATATGAGCTTTTTTAGATACTGTCTGAGAATCTTAAACTATTAATCTGGAATTTTGGCGTATAACGAAAAGTATTAAAGATTAAAATATGATCCTAAGCGACGCCGAAAATTATCTCGTATGTGCGCCTTTACTTCAGGCATTTGTCGAATTTCACCGATTGCGGCAAAAATACCTATGCTGATCTTTTCTTGATTTGAATGTTCTTTTGAAATAGAACGTAAATCAATCTACAATCGTCGAGCAAGCAAGATACGATTGCATTCGCGTCAATAATTACACTGAATTTGACTCAATTACTCCAATGTAAATAATTCTTGGGATTTACTTTTTGGAACACATGGCATTTTAGATCACAGGATGCGTAATCTGTACTTTAATTCGCCTATCCAATTTAAAATATTACTTGCTCTAAAATCGTCATTATTTTTCAAATATACCTATTGCAGGCGAAGATTTATAAAATATACTACAAATTTGTGATTGTATTTATTAGTAACATTAATATGCCTCTCCTTCTAGGAGCCTCATAAACTGATTTATTGGTAAAAATGAACTTGTTAACCTAATCAGCTGCAAAGGCGTACGACTATTCGAAGTTATGTCATAACTGAATGTCATTTTTATTGTACGATTTTAAATTATGACGATCCCTTTGGCACACAATCAACAAATAAGACTTTTTATATTTTTTTGGCACGACTGTACATTGTTGCCTTCTAGTTATCCATTAAGCAACTCGCATCATCTCCCAAATTTTCACAGAAATTTTTATTGATATGATAATAAAATTCTTATCGTAAATAACTTTTCCAATTCATAATACCTAGACATACATTACTTAAGTAAATATAAAAAATTTCTAGGAATAAGATGGGTAGGTATAGGTACTTACGAAATTATGTTTGTTTGAAAATATAAGTTTTCGGAATCAAATTTGACAAACAATGAATACTTAATACGATTTTCAGAAGAGCGATAAGATATGTATATTCTTAAGTAAAATTTAAAATGCAAAATATTTTACGGTTTTCTGAAACGATCTTATTCTTATTATAAAACAGGTGGGCGTAAATATTTCGACGTTTGTATATTACAACAATGAAATTAAGTGGTTATATTCCGCATTTAATAAAAATATTTTGTCATTTTATAAATATCCTTTCAGTTACTTAAAAATTTGCAGCTCTGTTATTCAATGTTATCAGTATCGAGAGTTAAAAATAGGAATAGCAATAAAGTAACAAATTTTATAAGAGAGATATAAAAGATTATCCATATCATTTTAAAACTTTCGGCATTTTTTGTTTTGCGGTAAAAATGGTATTTGACTGACTGCTGACTGATTCATTTGAAGCAAAAGGGTTTACAAATTAAAGTAATTTAAATTCTATAAATATGTTTTCTCACACGTGACAGCAATAAATAAATAATTGTTTGCTGTCAGAAATAATGATTCATAATTGTTTGTAAAATTTATTTCAAATTGTAATAAATCTATTTTTAATTATTATACATTAGTAAACAAATTAAAATTTGTTCAAAATTGTGCAATACCAACACTTTTATGAGAAGTAATAGGTACAATCGTTTTCAATAATAATGGCACTTTTTAAAATGAATTTTTGCGATTTCTGCGAACTACTTTCAACTTTTAACATTAGTTCTTAGTTGTTTTACTCGCCAATAAAGGTTTATTGAAATTTTTACTCAGATCTTCCCTAATATACATTTTCTATAATTTAAATAAAAGCAATTTATGAAATTTTTCTTTTATTTGACTAAACCTAGTATAAAACTTACAGAGAGAGACTACCCGTATTGTAGGTACAGGTCTTCGTGGGTTAGACTGCGTCTCAGCCATAATTCAATGAAATTTGAGTTTAAAAAAGCTAAATGCTAAAAAGTAAACATCATGTATATATCTAGAAACTGTTTTATTTTGGTCTGCTTTCTGAAGTTCTGTTAATAGCTAATCGTGTAGGAGCTGTTTTTCTGTATAACCAGTAAAAATATCCAAATTATGATTTTGCACACCTACAGATTACGGATAGTCAATAACCAAAATGCTTTTGTTTACTTACATAATTTCATCTAGTTACTCAAAATTCTAACATAAATCTTTATTTACAAAGCAACAACTTCTCTACAGCTTTTAAAAATAGCCAGAAAAACAACTTACCATCTTAAACTAATCGTTGTCATAAACAAGGCAGGGATAATAACAAACGTTAAAGTCAGTCCAAAATATAATCCTTCTCTATTAATCGAGTAGAAATATAACAAAATACAGGCGAGTACTAAATCTAAGACGTAGGTTATGATGGACAGGGCTATGCAAACCGCATAAAACATCCCGAATTTCTGAGCACCATCTGAAAACTTATCGGAAGAATCATTTTGCTGTTTTAAACTTTCTATTCTCGCCAAAGACGGATCTCTGGAAAATCGCACTACAGTACAGTCCTCAGCCATTTCATAATAACGTGTAAATCTAGTCACTTTAGAAAAAATCACAATAAACTATTGTTTTAGATTCTATTTTACCACTTTACCAGTGGAACCACCGGCAACTCCAAGGTATTTTTTGACGTTGGGGAGCAGTATTTAAATGACGACAATTGGAATTTCTAAAAAGGAAAAACCTTTACATTGTTTTTGTCACATCCGTAAGCCGTTAATCGTTTCGTTACCGTCGTTTACGCACTAAAAACATTTCTCTTGAAGTAAATAAGCTTGAAGCTTCTCCAACAACATTCACAAATTTGTATTTAGGTACCACGACCACGACACACTCGAACTTGCAGTAGTAGAAAAATGTTTGGCATTAACACCAAACGTCTGTCTGAGAATAGAGTAATGAAAATAAATAATTTTGACAGGTGGCAGTGAGTATTGCGCAGGTACGAAGTGGTCGCCAAAATTTGTACTATTTGGTTACATAAGCTACATATGTTTTTTGTACAAAAGCTACCAAGCTTTTAAATAGGGTCATGTTCACAAATTTAACTCTAGGATGTCCGATCATTTTGATGCTTTATTGAGATCAGATACCATTAAATTATAATTATTATACATATGTATAACTAATTTATAACTTGGTAAGGCTCGGTATTCGGTTTATCCGCTTAGAGATAAATTAATGGATCTGTTAGATGTACTTACTCCCACAGAACAACTACTTACTAGTTAGTAGTTACTACATCTACTATCGTCGGTCGTTTTCCACCATCGTCTGGTACACAAAATATAGGTCTGGTAAATCACTGTGCCTATAAAACTCTATCGAATCACCTGAATTTCAATATAGATTTCTGATGTAATGTGCTGTAGTGCGGCGACACTAATGTTAGTATTTGGAAACACACATCATGCCAAAAATGTCAAAATTTGACATTTGATATTGACATTATAATAGCTTGTCTTTTAATAAATCCCACTTATTTAATTTGGTTTGCAAAAATGTACGTATTTTTTATTTACTGCTTTAAAATATTAACGGCACTGATACCGTTCCAATACTTCACACAAAGATTTCCTGTCTAAATATTTTACATTTTTCATAAAACTGGGTACAATTAAAAATGCACTGCTACTCCTATATTTTCACCATAAAAACAAAATACTTATTATTATTTTAGGTTGTATCAATTTATAAATTTAATAATGAGACGTAAACAGAAACGTTAACCTTAACAGGTATTTGACATTTGTCATAATTTCTATGAAACAATAATTGACGCCAATGCGGTGAGTCATTGCAAACGGGTAAAGAAACAGACTAGAAAATGCCCGGCTGCTGTGGTTTAGCCGACGATGGTTCTACCGTGACAGCACCGCGTGTGGCAGCAACGGATTTCTTAAATTAAATTTAAGAAATCCGTGGTAGCAGCACACTACACAGCACAAATGACGTACAGTCGTAGACGAACATAGTCATCAATTGTTTTCATCGGTAATTTGACGTTTTATGGAATATATATCAAATGTCAAATATCTCTTAAGGTGTACCTTTCTGTCATATCATTTTTAAATTTATAAATTGATACAAACTAAAATATGTAGTATTGTGTTTTTATGATGAAAGTGTAGGAGTAGCAGTCCATTATTACGTATACGTATGCACCCCTCGGGTGCAGATAGAACATGAAAAATATAATATATGACATGTTCCTATAAATTTGTTTCATAAAAACCTTTCCTACGGAGATATGTGTTCCTGAAGAACGCCGCTTGAAATCGGTTTTTCTTGAATGACTTTTAAAGTACTTAATATAATTTAATAAAAATTTATTGTGATGGACACCAGTAAGACAGACCTCTTAAGGACACTATGTCCTTGAAACATAGTTAGCTTTTTTAGTTTACCAGGGGCGGGCTAAGCTTAACAACATATAATGCCTAAATTTTATCCAGCAGCGTCTTTCAGGGACACATATCTCCATAAGGAGGGCCTGTAGGAAAAAAATATAGGAACTTGTCATCTTATTTTTTCATGTTCTATCTGCACCCGAGATATGTTCTACATTTTCCCAGACACCCTGTATAGTTTATTCATTATTCTCTTCTCAGTTACATTTTGATGAGAATATAATGAATTATTCATTTATTCGTATGACGCAAGTCGTCTGAATTCTTGCCGCAACTTTTTATCTAACTAATATAATTTACCAGACAAGACACTTGAATCATCGTCTGCTAATTACAAAGGCGAAGAGATTTTGCAGACGATGCTTTGAAAATACTGCAAGATTACAGAAAAATATAACGATTGGATAAAACTATGATTGAATGTTAGATATACTATAGACATTGATATTATTTAAAGATTATGTATTTATTACCCTGCGGCAGCTGTGAAGTATATATTTTGACATTTTGCAAAAGTAATGACATTTGCATAAAAGACAATTATGTCACTGTTGAAAGTGGTTTCAAAAATACACTTGTCCAAAAAATCAATGGGATATATGGCTAACAGATGCAAATACTGGTTAGAAAGAGTAGGAAACCGCGAAATGGTTGGATTTGGAATGAACGGTACGCCAATGTACGTTGATCGATCAGATTTTCCTTTCCCTGCTATCAGATTCAAGGAAACAACACCTGAGATACAGGCACTCTATGAAAAACAGAAAGGAGACTGGAGACTACTGACAAGAGAAGAAAAGAAATCTCTATACAGGGCAAATTTTTGTCAAACTTTTGCTGAATTTCAAGCAAGTCCAGCAGGCGAGTGGATGGAGATAGCCGGTTACGTATTAATTTTCTGTTGCGTTGGTGTATGGCTTTATATCCTTCAGAAACTTACAATCCACAAATCGCTTGAGAGTTTTAAGCCGTCGAGTATCAGAGCCCAAATGAGAAGACAGATAGATTTGCAAGTTAATCCAGTTACTGGATTATCTTCAAATTGGGATTATGAAAAAGAGGACTGGAAAGTTAAAAAATGGAATACACCACCCAATCCATTTGTCAAATGTCCAGATGACGATTGATGTATACTGTGGATATGATAGGCGGCGGCATCAAGCGTCATATGGATAAGGTGCCTAATACAGATGTTTTCAATATATTGGTAAAATAAATATGTTGTATTTACTAGAACACAGAGTATATTATAAAAATTATAAGTACATAAAACACTTATCATTTAAACAGTTCCAGTCATGATATTTTTTATGTTTGCATCAAATGACCTGAAATAATTTTAAAACTTTAGCACGCTTGCTTTTGAACCTGTAGGTGAGTACTTACTTTGAATAGATTGCCTCACCAGGTATGTAGAAAGGATTACATACAATATCTGCATACTCAGAATGTATTTTTCTAAACATCTAAAATTTAGTGCTTGTAGTTATTAATATAAATTTGAATGTCATGTCAAAACAAGAGCGTTGTACTTACCGACCTAATTTCATTATCTCTCAGTGCCATATTAGTAGAATCTACAATAATGATAAACTTAATTTTTGTGTTTGTTACGTATCCATATCTATTTATACATTAAGGAGGAATATTTTAATAAAATTAATATAGTCTTTGTTGTAATAAAGGATACATTTTATGCGTTTCCAGGGAATACAACATTCCCAAATATAATTCTCTTAAATCAGTTCCACTTTTCGATCCAATATTTAATTTCTCTTCGACAATATCAAGCGACGATAAAACTTTATATTGAAAATTCAGTTCATCATCAGGGTTTAGGCTTGTGAAAAACTTTGGAGAATTCTGTAAAATTGTCAACTTAGTTTGTACCGATTTTCTATTACGTCACAACGGTTTATTGTACCCACTAAAAACTAGCATCAGCGAACACGGCTTGTTAAACCAATTTTTGAACAAATACGAATGGTATCGGATAGAGCCGAGATCCGACATTCTTCGGCCAATGATCTGCGCGACATTCGAGATGTCAAACAGGGTGGTTGAATGAAATGTCAAAATGTATCAAATTATTTAAGTAAATAATATGGTGACGGTTTTGATAACATTTTGAATATATAGATTTTTATTATTCCAAACATATTTTACTAGTGGCGATGCCAAAATAAGTATAGATTTATATTTACTTACATCTTTACCAATAATCGCCACGCAAACTGCCATTGTTGATGGGAAATTTCTAAACCAATAGGATGGTTGCTGTTTATTGATTATAGTGGCGCGATTCTTAAAAATATGTTTCCACGGTCTCTTCGAAGTGAAGATAAAGCCTATGTTCGCTTTATAAATAAAACAGATAGAATAGTGGAACTGATATGGCTTAATTTCAATGGAAAGTATGTGAGGTATCGAATTCTTGAAAAAGATCATTTTGTGGACGTTAACACGTATAAGAATCATCCCTGGATAGCACTGGACATGAAGACCAAGGACAGATTGCATATAGAAAAAGGTTTTATATACAATCCTAAAACTAGCAGAGAATACTTACAAGAGAGATATCCAGATAGAGAAATCCCAGAAAATTACGAAGCGAGAATCAGAACCAATATTACCTTGCCATTATACACTTTAAAATATAGGTCATTAATTGAAATTAGGAATCATTTTCGGACTGTTGAAGATGTTGATAAACTAGAATTGCCAAAACCTTTAGCTGAAGATTTGAAGCGAATTATTGAACACAGAAATTCTCAAATGGCAGTAGATGTGCAAGTTTTTTAACAAATATAACATTGTATGGGGAGATAAGACTGACTGAGATGTTGAAAGGTAATTTGTGTACCTTATTATTTATTTCGATAAATTGCGATAGAAAATGAATTAAAATTGCATTCGACATAATTGTAATGCTCTCACTCATGGATATATCATGTAAATGGGTCAATATGAAAGCATTTATATCAAATAGTAAATGGGCCAATAGGAAAGAGTTTATATCTGAGATCGGCAGTGTAGTGTGATAATTCCTGCAATTTCCTATGAGGATCTAAAAGACTGCATACTATATAAATAGTTATTTTTATATTAAGTGTGCAAAATCAGTGTTTTTTAATAGCGCATGACAATGTGAAGTTTTTGAAGTTTTGGTCGAGACAAAAAGTCATTCATAAGCGCCATAAAATTGATTTCACACATGAAATACAAACAATATTTTTTGTCCAATTGTCCAAAATATTTGTTACTGCAAGTTTATTATTTTTCCATAATGTTTTTATCACAGATCACATGAGGTTAATATTAATGTCAAAGATGACATGATCGTTAACAAAAGTACCTGAACTGTGAAAAAAATTTTTTTTTACAATACTGTTTTTTGTCTCCATTTTTTCACGGTAGTGTGCTATTGTTAAAGTCGTTAAAAAATGACTAATTTTGCATATTTATAGCGATTAAAAAGTCTTATTTTTTTGACAGTTGGACAAAAAAGTATTATAACCAATTTTATAATTTTGTTGCTTAATTTTTTAATACAGCTAATCAATATCTGTGGCTATTATACTATTACCATAAAAATATCAATATTAGTTAATAAGTTAATTCAGGGATGTAGCATGTTTTTTTTTTCTATAGCTATATAGAATATGTATAAGTATATAGTCTTTCGAGTCACTTGGAGGAGCATAAAAACGATCGATAGACAAATTTGTTCAGATGTATGGGCTTGCATACACAAACAGATTTAAAAGTGGTTTATTTTTTAGAATAATTTTTATGAAGTCTCATTTTATGAATAGTCGTAATACAAGGTAAAATGGTACTCCATTCTTGTGAACTTTTTTAATATTGATTTTTTGAGAAGAAAGTTATTAATAGCTTATCCTGTGAAAGCTTGAGTAACTAATAAGATATGTAGTAAACATACAGGGTGTCCATAGATTGCAAAGTAAAATTGTTTTTGTTAAAAACTTTATTTGACTAACTTGTTTGAAAAGTCAGGAAATGCTTTTATAAGTACAGGAGTTATTCACAAAACAACAGCAGTCGTATTTAGCAAAAAAGGCATAGCGATTGTTAACTGTCTTCAACCAGACAAAAAGGCCAATTCAACTTTTATGTTATTAGAAATACTTATTCTCAAGAATGATGTGCCGCGGTGGTGTCATAGCATTGATCAGTTGTGATCTTGTTCAGTAGGAAATAAGTATCTATACCTGTTATTCTATTGGTACAATGCCAATGACTTTGAAAAGACTATACATATTTTATTTAGTATAATATTGTTCCAAACATAAGTACTTGAAAATTAATTAATGAATTAAAGCTTAAATTTACCTAAAATAGCATGGATTTTATGTAATACACAAATATACTTTTTCTACGTTCATACAAAAAACAAAACTTTATTGAACTATATTTCGTGGAAAAAGTGGTTCTTTATTGCACTAGTGCAATAAAATGTTTATTGCGTTCATCTGTCATTCTACTACAGCATTTTGTCATCATGACAAACATAAACGTTCAAATCGACGTCATATTTTCCTACACTTGGTGTCATCTAAATAAAACATTTTTTGGTTTTTGCATGAACGTAGGAAAAATATTGTATGCGACTCGTACAAAAAGTGCTTATTGCAAGTGTTGCAATAAACACTTACTTTTTGTACTTGTTGCATAAATAACTATTTTTTCAATTAAACTTGAACATAAAATATTAGTTGTCTTAAATGCATTGATGATCCTAAACAGTATAAATTTATAAACCTTATTCGTAGCCCAATTAAGGGTTTTATAAGAAAAATCACTAGGTATCTAGTATTTTCATTGATAAGTTTGACTATGAATCTATATTTTCCCTGTTAATATATGATTTATATTATGTACAAGGATAACAGGAATTTTGTGGTAGAAGTCGCAATCTAGTATTCAAATTTCTAAATTTAAACTGTAATTTTATATAAACAAAGGTATTACCTATATAACAATTTATGTTTAAACATTTTTGTTAATTTTTATAAAACTTTTTATATGATTAAAAATTAAACAAATATATTGAATTATTTTTTATTCGTCGGCATTTTCGTTTACCTAGATTAGTTTTTTGAACACGAATAATTTTATGAATGTTTGATTATGTAAATTTAAATACAGGATGATTCAGAACTTTTCTAAAAAATGTTTTTTAATGTACAATAGACAAATACAATTTTGTAAAAGTAAAATCAAAAAGTACAGTTCAAAAATGATTTAAAAATATACTTCGGCACGGCACTAGAAACTGGTCCACTGTAAAACTTGGTAAGGCGTATAATCAGCAACCAGACAAAAAAAAATGGAAAAAAATTCTAAAGAAAAAAATAAATTACATTTTACAACTCCTATTTTTATACAGCAAATTCAACTGCATTTGCCACTATAATTATTAATAGAATTAATTTGTTGTTAGTTTTACATAACTGATTTCGTTACAACAAAATTTTGGGCTTGTTTTACCTAGTTTCTACAAACTTACAGAAATGTTTCTGCTTCTTGTCTGTTTTGAACTTGTAATTAGTGTTTCTAATGTCTAAAATGGCTTACGTATATGGGATATCGTTTTAATTTACGGTGAAGGGAAAATGCTTTAGTAGAATGACTTCTCCGTAAACTTGCAAAATGCAGCTACTTTTACAACAGTGTGCAGCGAGTTTAAGTGTAGTGCAAATGCAGGCGTGACACGGAAAATTTGCAACCGAATCGTGGAAGAGATGGAGGTTCAGGTCGTCCACAAAGTATTGCAGCAGTGTGGCGTATCATACACGAGGCTCAATTATATCCGTACCTTGTACAGCGTGGCCAAGTGGATGAGGAAGACCGGTACCATGCCCGCCACGTTCTCCTGACTTTAAATCATTTTGACTTATTTTTGAGAAGATATTTAAAAAATGAAGTATATTGCTTCGTAGCATAGATGCTGCTAATAACTTAAAAGTTCAAAACGGGCAAGAAGCAGAAACATTTGTGTTAGTTTCTAGCATCTGGGTAAAACGGACCCAACATTTCGTTGTTCTATTAATAATTAATAACAATATAGAGACAAATGTAGTTAAATTTGCTGCAAGCATAAAATAGATGTTATAAAATGTAATTTCTTTCAATTTTTTGCCCGGTCGCCGATTGTCTTTGCTTTATCAAGTTTTACAGTCAGCAGCGTTGATACGTTTGCATAAATCATCAATAGTATGTATCCACTTTGGTGCGATACACTTGTGTTTTTAAATATCCCCACAAAAATAAGTCCAAATGATTTAAAGTTCGGGATATCGTGGCGGCCATGGTACCAGTCCTTCTCGTCCAATCTCTTGGTATTAATGCTCAAACACACGGTACGGATATAATTGAACCTCGTGTATGATACGCCACACTGCTGCAATACGCCATGGACACCCTGGACGTTCATCTCTCCCATGATTCAGTTGCAAATTTTCCGTGTCACACCAGTGTTTGCACTACAGTTACACTCACTGTACACCGTTGTAAAAGTAGCTACATTTGGCACATATTTACTGGGAAATCGTTCTGCTAAAGCATTTTCACTTCACCATAAATTAAAAAGATATCCATCAACAGCCAGTTGCTAACTAATTTAAATACTCGCATCACAAAAAAGTTAATATGATAAGTAATCAGATATTTGAAGTCGCCTGGCTACAGACTATAGTAGCCCAGAGATGTAAAGATTGAAACTATTAGAACTTCAATAATTTTTTAGATAAGTTCTGAATAACCCTGTATATTTTATTGCAAATAACGAAATAGTTTATTTTCACTAAATCTGTTAATAACTGATAAGTAGAAAATATGTGAATGTTTAAAGGATAGAAGGAAAGTTATACCAGATATAATTAAAATATATATTTTATAGAAATTTGTACAATCACAATTTTAAGTCAATATAAAAAGTTATTTACGAAACACAACTGACAACAATTATCATTAAATTAATTTCACTGGTACATTTAGTCAACAATTTTTTAATAAATGCAATTGATAAATACACTTATATCACTTAATATTAAGTAGTTTCAATAACATACACACCTACTTTTAGGAAATCATCAACAAATTTACAGGAGCACTAAGAAAACAATTTACTTTACGATGTTTAACTTTTTTTATAATATAAAAAATAATTTTTTAACACATTACACAATATTTTGTTCATTGGCGTCTATCACAGGCAAAACAAGAAATTTAATTAAAAATTATTTAAACACCCTTTAGTAATAATCATTCTTTTCTTATACAAATCTGTAAATTAGGATAAGTTCTTCAATATATATTTAATACAATATAATTATGACTCTAGCTGCAACTTTAATAAATATGACACTACACAATTACGCAATAAATAATAATTACAGTTTTTGGCAATTAAAGGACAACTGGCGGAATTGCTATACACGATGGTTTAACGATTACGAAATAATTTTGAAAGGAAAAATTTGGTATTACAATAATCCCTATCTGGTCAATAGAAATTATAGATTAAAATATAATACAGTAGACTCCCAATTATCCGGATTGCAGTTACGAAACCCGCATTATCTGAAATAAAGCTAATTTTAGATTTGATTTAGACACGCTTTGCGAAAGCACATTTACTTTCTTTAGAACGGTTCTTGAAAATTCGTTAGAATTACACATGCCTTTTCTTGTGATTTATGTAGCTTTAGAGTGGATTTAAGTTGTACTTCAAATAACGCTTCACATTGATACAGAATTACTATATTTTGTTATTATTTTTATGATAAACTCTAGGAAACAGATAAGAAATAAAAATGTAATTTCAGTTACCGACAAAAACAAATGAATAATTCATTATATTTTCATCAAAATATTTAAGAAACTGCAACTGATAGTAATAAAACTATATACCACAGTAACAGTTTGCATTATATATTGCACTAAATTGCAAAAAACAATAGTTTTTAACGCCACCAAATATCGAAAATTACGTTGACAATAACAAATATGTAACGTCAGCTGTGATGTAAGACGTCTGAATTCTTGACGCGATCAGAAGCAACAAATAAATTCTTATGAAAAAGCCGTCTAAAACGAATAGCTTTTCTATAAATACCTTTCAAAAATAAAAATACAACTACTATAAAGTACAAAACTGTGTTACAAAATTGCAAAGTAAGGTACAATTAAAACTAAAAAACCTTTCATGTAATTTGATTTTTATATCGGTATTAATGAAGTAAACAACAGAGGTTTTCCTAAAAATTGTCAAACTGTAATGTGCTACAATATTGCAATTGATTATTTGTACCTGTTAACTTCAAACTACCTATGTATACATGCATGGATGAAGTTAAGGGGGGCTTAGCCCTCCCAGAAATCGAATTAGCCCCCCCCCCAAATATTCATATATACGACACACATTTCAGAACCGAAATTAAAAAAATTATTTTCACAGTCCACCCGGGGCTTCAGCTCCCCCAGATTTGATGATCTAACTTGACGCGTTTCACTTTTTTGTAAATGTTTACTTGATTTTTGTAAGCATACATTAACAAAAACGAAACTTTTTAATAACCAGACTGCAGATGTTAATTTACTGCAAAAATGGACAAAATTCTCTAGCTACAAAAGGTTTGTACAGTGAATGTTTCCTACAAGCAACGGCCGTCATTTTGAACACTTATTATAACTATTTCAAACTATAAACTCTATGGAGAGCAAAGCTCTAAGACAACCATTTAGGGTACGTATATTAAAGGGTTACTTGTGATTATTATGTAGAAACACCTGACATGGTAGGTCTACGTCAAATATTAAAAACCTGTTTACTGTCAAATCTAATACCGTTGATAAGAGAGAAAAAAGTTAATTATGTTTTGTTTCGTGCAATTTTTCATAACAAAAAGCACCAGGTACCCTGAATATTTTTTAAATTATTTACTACATAATGTTTAATGAGAAACATAATTATGCTGTTTTTTATTTTTATACGCTGTTTATTACTCGGCTTCTGTAACCTGTTATTAACTCTGCATTCATCGAAATGGGTTCCGTTCACCTTATTTTGGATAATTGGAAGTCTATTGTATCGTCAATTTTGTAATTTAGTATTTAGTAATTTCGTCATAAATGTGAAAATTTTTAGTAAGTTATCTATAAAACTGAAAAATTGACAGTGTGTTAAATACACAAAAAACCGAACATACTGTACATTACTTTTGGAAATGATGATGAAGTAATAAATTGCAAAAATAATTCCAATTCTAAGAAACTGTAATTAGTCTATTATCATTTAACAAATACTTGTTTTATGAATGTAATCTATTACAAATAAACTCTTGCTTCTCTTTATCAATCTGATAATGGTTCACTGATACAAACTTCGTTAAATGATACAGATTTAGCTGCTTTTTATTGAAAAAATAAACACCGATTGCAAGGAGTCTCAAAATTAAAAAAAAATTAAGAAGCCTGAAAACCTTTTGGATTTTTCTTCTGCCAGTTCCAAGTGTCTTTACACATAGCCTTGATGTCCCTCGTAGCCGTCCAGTTCAGCTCCCTTTTAGCCAAACTGGCGTCCGCATAACATGCAGCGATATCGCCCTCTCTCCTGCACGTTATTTCGTAGTTTATTTGTTTCCCTGAGGCTTCAGAAAAAGCTTTCACCATTTCTAATACTGAATAACCACGTCCTGTGCCCAAATTGTAGGCTTTCCAGGACCTGAAGTCACACTGGATAATCTTTTCCAGTGCTTTTAAATGCCCAATAGCGAGATCAGTTATGTGAATGTAGTCCCTGACCCCAGTTCCGTCTGGGGTTTCATAATCGCCTCCAAATACTTGGAGTTTTTCTCTTCGACCTACTGCTACCTAGAAAAGGAAATGCGAGACATGGATAATTTTCATAAAACAGCATCAAATGACAATTTAAGGAATTATCAGGGTGTCTACCGAATTTTGACATAAACGTTACGTGATATTTCAAGGCTTTCTACTCGTAGGTAGAGAACAATTTTCCTGGTAACGAAAACCCAGTGGCAAAGTGTGAAACTTTTTTAGACGTTGAAAGTAAAAAATACAAACTGGGAAAAAAATTAATTATTTTTTGTAAAAATATCTCGCATGTTCAACACACAAATTTAAGTGTTACTAAAAAGTAATAAAAATGTTATGAACTTTCTACAAAATAGAAAATATATGTTTTTCAAAAATGTAACTCACAATTTGAAAGATCATAAAGGTTAATTAATTTATTCAAATTATCTTTTATCACCCGGTCAGATAATTAATTCGACCTAATGTTATATATCTTTTTTGCTGCTAATACTAATAATTCGAAAATACAATATATTAGGTAGACAGTGTCTATCTTGTACGCTTCATCCCTGCAAATACGTACCTCTACATTAGTTTTCATTTTTTAAAGATCACGATTTTCCAAATTTTTTGTTTAATATTTTTATTTATGATTTTCAAAATGTGTTTAATGCACGCGACGTGAAATTGTCCAATGAGGCCGTCAGGCCAAGTAGGACAACCCGTCGAGTGCAATAAGCACTTTTTGTACGAGTTGCATATAATATTTTTTCTACGTTCATGCAAAAACCAAAATATGTTATTTAGATGACACTAAGTCTAGAAAAATGTGACGTCGATTTGAACGTTTATGTTTGTCGTGATGACAAAACGCTTTTGTAGAGTGACAGATGAATGCAATAAACACTAGCAATAAAGAACCACTTTTTCCACTAAATATAGTTCAATAAAGTTTTGTTTTTTGCATGAATGTAGAAAATAGTTATTTATGCAACAAGTACAAAAAGTAAGTGGTTATTGCACGCAACGTCAAATTGTCCAACGAGGCCGTCAGACCGAACTAGACAACACGTCGAGTGCAATAAGCACTTTTTGTACGAGTTGCATACAAAATTTTGTCTACGTTTATGCAAAAACCAAAAGATGTTTTATTTAGATGACACTAAGTGTAGGAAAATATGACGTCGATTTGAACATTTATGTTTGTCAAGATGACAAAGCGCTGTTATTTTATTATATAATCGAGGATATTTAGTTTAGGAGAAAATTACATTATTTTGATCAATTAAAATTCTACATAATTTTGTAAGATTAATTGAGAAAAAAATATAAACAAGTTTTTTCTATTTTATTTCAATGTAGTTATTAAATTCAATCAAAATGAATCACTGGTGTTACAATTTGGTCAATCTCCATAATTTTGGAAAATAAATTTCAGTTTTTTTTTAGAAAATCTAAAATAAAAAAAGATATATTGTGCATTCTTAAGTCACAATACAATTTAAACAAGAAATGTCAATGGGAATATGAACAGAATAAATCTTTTGGTTCACATAGTATTGAATTTATGAATTGTATTTGGCTAATATTATTCAGACAGACAAAATTTAAATAAGAAACAAATATTTTTATTTAAATCAGTCTATCAAAATATATAGTAAGTATAAAGGAATTGGCAATAGACGACTATATGACCTTGGCTTTACACTAACAATTTATTGATACGAAGAAATTGATGAATTAATTCATCAATTTCTTCAATACAATTTGGTAAAATTTACATGAATATGTTCAGGGCTTGGATATTTCTTAACAATTTTGTTGTCAGATGTCACCTTGAACGTACCAACCTAAAAGTAATTTTAACTTTTGACATTATATCATTCCCATTTATATAAATTTACAGGGTCAAAACTGTTAAAAATTGTTGTTGTAAAAGTATTTATTTGTAATAATTATATTTTAGGGATAACTAAGCTTATTGCATTTATTATTGCTGCTGAACTATTACTGGTTAAATATTTACATTTATTTTAGGTTGGTATTCCTGAATTGAAGTAAAATTGACGACAAATTAGAACAAGTTTTAAGTCGATAACTTGACGGTTATTCATCAATTTATTTGACGTCCAATTTTAGTATTACATTTGTCAATTGACTTGACGAAGTCACTTGATCAATTAATTGACAAAGAAATTGTTAATGTAAAGCGGTCTTATGATCTTGGCTTTAAATATAACAAAAATCATACAACCAAATGGTATAGATACGATATAAGTGAAATAATACTAATTAGTAAACAGTAAAATTTGAATACAATTAGAAGTTAAAATTTCCATGAATATTACAGAAATATCCTGATATTTCCAAATTATGAAATTCTCAGATCCAGAATGGTGTACACCTTGAACTATCCAAATTTAATGAAATTAAAAAAAAGTTATAAAAATCGATTTTCAATCTCAACTCAGAGCTCACTTTCAAATAAATTTACAGGGTCAAATTTAGTATAAACTTGTAATTGTTGTTGTAGACACCCTATATTTATCTTGTACAAAATAATATTTTTAGATACTACTAAGTTTTTATTAAAATAAGCATTTTTTTCTGTATCCTTGAACTAAAATAATTATGCCCCTAAATAACTTTAACAATATGTTTGTATAATATTTTCAAGGGAAATATTTAGATAAGAAAATAATGTTTGTGATAAGCTATATGTTCAAATTATTTAAATATATTTAATAATTTCTTATCTATGTTATTTGTTTCATATTGCCACAAGTCTCTCCAGATAAACAATTATACATACAATACACATTTAATTTATTAATTGTTAAGAATATAATAATTCAAGCTAAAGATGAAAAGCCATTTTCAGAAAAAAGTTTGGAAAGTTATACAATACTCATCCAATTTACAAATTCTTAAGAATATCTTGAAAAGGCTACAAAAGCCATTATCCCATTTTTACAGTTGAGCTCTTAGCTCTAGATGCAACACAGATGAATGTAAAAAAATATATTTATAAAAATTTACCTGAGAAATATATGGCATCAAATTATTTGGAATTCCTGAGGGATCTTCCCCTATCAACCCTGATTCATGTGCGCCCACTGGATTAAAATACCTCAACAGGATCACTTTCCATTCCTACAAAGAAATAATTATTTAACTAACAAGTGTGAGAAGTGATACTTTTCCACATGCTGATTGCTGTTGATCAGTCAGCAATCGAATGTGTTATAGGTACAATATTTTTCCTGCGATCATGACAATGTTAATCAGGCGAAACAATTTATTTTAATTACTAATTTATAACATCAACAAGTAATTATTAAGTAGTTATTTAAACTAATAGAACATGTTAACGAAAAACATTAAAATTAAATGTATAATATGTGACATTTTGTAAATTCAGTGCTGAAGCAATAGCAGCTAGAGCATGTTCTTGTCATGGAACATACTATTACTGTTGATGTACTATGCACACTTGGGTTACTTTCTTTTTGTTATCCAGCAAAGTTTCAATTCAGCTGTGGACTTCCACCCACCACGCCATTTTGTTTGTAATATTAGACCCGTAGTAACCAGCAATATTAGATGGCATTTTCTTGAAGCTGTTGATACCCATACATTGTTTAGGACATTTACCCCCTTTATGGAATAAAAAAAACCGATCATGAGAGGTTCTAGGACGCAAAATAGCAATAGCAGCAGCAACTTCGATAGATATTGACATATTTAACCCTTTCGCGACGGGTACCTGTTATATCCGCAAAAATGGTCGTGTTTGACATACGGGAAACGGATATTTACGCAACGGCTGAGGAACCTTTACGAGACGAGCAACGTGTTGATCAGCAATTACAGGTGTCTGTTATTGCCACAAAGATCATGAAAGAGAGAGAGATTGGTGTGACTTTTTTGCGCCATAGTTGAGCATGTTATGCGGTGCGGTAGTGAGTACTGTGAGTTGAATTGTTTATTATAATGGCACGTAAAAAGTTTTATACAGTTCCAGATTTTTTTTCAGCGTGAAACATAAAAACATAATATTTTGTAAAACACGAAAATACTCTTTGGAACAGGAAGCGCTTAGATCAGCGTACATACATCACTGATTCATAACGGGAATCGGATCAATCAGCAAGCACTGACGGCACCCGTACAGGCGGCCGAATTAAATAAAAAGTTTTCCGTTGCGAAAGGGTTAATTGTTTCTTCGTTGTTCACCACAAATTTTCTTGAAACATTGGTTTTTCTGTTTGGTATGGTAATAATAAGCACATCCTCTTTGTCTTCTATATCGTGAATCGTCATATTTGCTAATTCTTCGTGGCGAGACGCACTGGCAATTCCAAATATCGTGGCTACTTTGGTCATATGATATACGTTATATTTCCTTTCTTTCTATTACCTTCGATTTGGCTTGTAACCAACATCTGATTTCTTCAGATATGCCGTTAGCTTGAGGTATTTTTCAATATCAATGTCCGTCTTTACTTTGAAGCATAATTTTAACATTGAATTCTTCAACCATAGAGTTGATGCTGAGTCGTTTTGCAATATCGTGGAAATAGGCCAAAAATACAGGCATCTGCTCCAGCTGCATCAATTTCGGGACACCCTGTATATCCATAAATTCAAACAATTATCGAATTTCTACAAAAAACCTTGGATATCCATTTATAATTCGTATTTGGTGGATCGAGCAATCAAGTAATATATTCAAACATTGACCTTTATAAAACAAGTTCAAATTTAATGTTATTTAGTTTAATTCGCCAGAGACGACTGTTGAAACATTTTTCATAGCTATAGTTTTTATTGTACCGTACCTATAAGAATGATGAGTAAGATTTTCATCATCATCTATACAAAATGATGTAACAAAGAAATACTCAATGGCAATTTCTTCATCCTGATTGGTTAATATGTGACACTTAACATTTTATTATTAGTAGTTAACACTAGATTAACAATTATTCTTGAGTAAATATTGTACATTAGAAAGGATTTTTAATACAATCACAATCAGAAAGTTATTTTTCCAATATAGGTCTAATGATAGAAAATTAGGTATATAAATCATTGTTCTCAAGTATGTACTCATTTTCAACTAAATTATAGATAAACTTTCAATAAACCTTTAATAATAAACACTTGAATTTCAATTTACTCTTCAGACAAAATTATCTAGCAATTTTTTTCTATAACGACATTAATATTATCTCAAACTTAAAAATAGAACATATACTCACTTGGTCTGAAGTGCAAACGTCTTTCAAAATTTCCTCAACAAAGAATTTGGTCTTTCCGTAAGGATTTGTACAGCCTTGGCCTGTAGGATGATCTTCAGTAATAGGCAAAAACTGTGGATTGCCGTAAACGGTAGCCGAGGAAGAGAATACCAAACTTTTTACACCGTTTTTAGCCATTACCTAAAAGTAAAATTTGCCTTAGTTGTTATGGCAAAATTAGCATTTTTTTTAAACTGACTTCAACCAATGTCGCTGATCCACCAACGTTATTTTGGTAATAGCTTAGAGGAATCTGCACAGATTCTCCTACAGCTTTTAAAGCTGCAAAATGAATGACAGAATCAATTTTGTGCTAAAAATTAATAAATTAATAATATTTAGGATATTAGTGGTGCTACACATACAGTTTTAAAAATCTTATCTAAAGCCTCTCTATCCCGAATATCTACATTGTAGAATATAACAGTTTCTCCAGTAATTGTTTCGACTCTCTTTAGCGACTCTGGTTTATCGTTGCCAGAATAACAGTTGATCATATTGTCTATTGCTATAACGGTGTAATTATTCTTTAGCAGTTCTACTACTGTATGAGATCCTACATAACCTCCACCTCCTGTTACTAATATTGTGCTGTTACCCTTCATTTTTTCAATCGTGACCCACCACCTACAGGCAAAAAAATTGTATTTTAACATGAGTCTTTAAAAAAACATGTTCCAATGAGTTAATTAAAACTTACCTTTGTTTACTTACTTAGTTAAATATCCGAGCGGTATGATGGCATAATAGAAAAGTACGAACACATAACTTGATTTATATAGTAAATTGAGCATTGTTATCAGTAAGTTTTTCCTGATAATTTGAGATAGCGTCGATAGTTCATTTATTTGGTTACGTCAACACGTCAACGACGTTGCTCCGTCGCGTGTCAGTCAAGTCAGCAGAAGGCTAGATATCAAACCGTGCCAGCGCATCTTCGCCAGGGTGAAACAGGTTTTCTAAGCAGGGATGTGACTTTCTAATACAATCGTATTAGATTCAGTACAATTATTCAATTTCTAGTACCATTATCTAAGTCTAGTACATTACCACATTTTTAAAATGAAACAGAAAAGGTAATTATTTACTATTAGCGAAAATCACGTGACTGACATCTGTTGATAGATTTCGGAACTGCTCTAGGGGTGAATTACAAATTACAATAGAAGTGGTTTTGTTTTTAAATATTTTTCTGTCATTTTTTCTATATAAATGGTTTGAAAATAGTATAATTTTATCTTGAATGAAGAAAAGTATAGAATCTGCATAAGACAATTTGTAATAAATCGAGTGTGGGAGCGAACAACAATCCAACAAATCTGTTTTGTATGTGTAGGTGTAATAGAAATTTTCTATATGTTTTAGTAATTTTGCAAACTATTGAGATCGTACAATATTTAGTTATAAAGAGTATACAAAAATGCAAAACATACACAAGAAATGTTTGCACAAAATCTCGGAAAATCTGTACTGTTCCCCAGGGCTCATCTTCCGGTTCCTACTTCTGATTTCCCTGCATAAACTTCCCTTAGACCTGAAACTCTGTAAGTACCTAGTGGAAAATAAATTAAGAATCGGAAAACCGATAACTAAACGGCAGGTTATGTTGTGCATTATTTAAGGATGTTTTTAAATCTGTATTACACATTATACACTACCAATACTCCATTTAATAAAAGATGGATATTTCATGGGGTAGCTGAAGAAAACTAACGCTGTAAACACAACATATGGGGGCTTATCGTGTTCTACCCATAGAAACGTCATAAAATATATAGAACGCCAGAAGCTTTTACATTAGGCACTCAAAAATAGTCAGACTATGGAGGGGCTTAGAAATCAGCCATCTAGGAAAACTTAAGATTGGAAGCAGTTGGTTGCACTGCATTTTAAGTCTAGCATACAATTGAATTCAAAACGGAAGGACCATAGAAATCACAAATTGGACGTAAAATTGTCATATTTTAAAATTCCCGCCTATTAGTGTGAAGCTGCCTCGGTAGTGTAACCAACTCATGAAAGCTAAGTTACTGCAATATTACCAGACTCGCGTTTTCTCCATAGGTTGACTATTTCGATACCTCTTTTGGCGTTATATATATTTTATGATTTCTATGGTTCTACCCCAGACAAAATTATGTACCCCACCTGTAGAGGACGTCATGAAATGAAGATCCAGAAGTGTTATATTTGCAACTTCAATCTAATGTGCTATACATAGAGATTAAATTTTGAAATTTTTTTCTATCTAAAACTAGATTCGCACAACTTCTAAATCTAAAATTAGATTTGTGTTCAGCAACCTCGAAAATAGAGACATTGGATTTTTTATATTAAGATTGGAGAGTTTTACGCTGTAGTAAATAAATATTATCATTTTCTTAAGCCTCAAAACACCAGCAAAACTTATCAGAAGAATGATATAAAAAGCAATTAATAAACTGGTAATAACTGCTGACCACAGATCGAAAGTATCATTCGGAGAATGATATAGGGTGTTGAGATGGTAGCAATTTTTTGTTCGAAAACTTGGATATTTCGTAATTTGTGTAAAGAAAAAAAAGTTTGGTTTTAAATATATAAAGCTATTCAGAGAATTTTTTTCTTAAATACATATCTTTAAGAAAAAAATATGTAATAATTTTCCCCCTTACTGTAAACTGACAACGAGTGCATTCTTGCAAAAATTAGAGTGTTTAATTTGAGCCTGTTTTAAAATAGCCCATCGAAACTCGATTTTAATACTCACTTTTAAAGGGGTCTAACAACTTTTTAGGGAATGTTAAAATTATTTTTTTTTACATAAATTCGGCTCAAGAATTTAAAGTGATTATAATGTAATAAATTGTGTATGTCGATATTTTCATTGTTAAATTTTATAGCAAAAAAATTCGTTGGCAATAATGAAAAGTTTCGTATAGGTTATATCTAACAAAATTGGGAATTATCTATACTTATAAATATTCTGTTCTACAAATGTTTTAATTACTAAACCATAATATGTTACCCTTATAGTATTCAATGTTTTCATTTTAGTTGTCTACATATAGGTATATTTTCTATTTCATATAGTAGCTTCTTTCTAAATAGCAGTAATTTCCAGTAATCGGAGTACCTCGCTATTTAACAGGCGCAGTAGCAAAAATGTCTTTTCAACATAAAATAATAGCTTGTTTGGAATTATCATTACTTTACTACAACTGGTTGAACGGTAATTATTAGTAATATTTTGATTTTCAAGTGAAATTGAAAAAGCGGACTACTATAATTTATAACTTTGCTACTGCGCATGGCAAATAGTTCGATTACTGGAAATTACTGCTATTTGGAAAGAACTTAGTGCAGTGTGAAGCGCGCAGCATTCTTTGAGTCATAAATTTTTACAGAAAATCAAAAATCAAAGACAGTTTGTAGCATAAGATACGGACTAGCTATATTTATTATGTCTATAATGGAACGATAAAAAAAGGTTCAAATAAAATCTTGAATGTAAAATTGGTTCAAAACATCAAATATGTGATCGTGTGTAATAAATACAGTAATAGCACAAAACATATAACTATAATAGTAAATAAGTATTCCGATTTCCGTGATTTGTTACTGTCTGTCAACTGCATATGTATAACATACAAACTCAACATACTTGGGATCAATTTTACGTTAAAATTTTGAGTCTTTTTTGAATCGTGTTATACTATGTTTTGTGGTGAAAACACATTGTAGAGAATTTGAAAATGAAGAAGATGAAGAAGAAAAATTAGTGTCACCGTCATTCTCTGGCACAGTGTTGCATGGTGTTGTGTCAATTTATGACATATCGTTAACATTGACATTGACAATTTAGTGTTTTTGTGCTTTTTGTTTTATCAAAATTGAAAAATTCCTCAGCCTTTTTCTATATATAAACTCTTAGATATAAACCATAAACAACAGATTCATAGAGAGCTCTTCAAATTATATAATATTTTTGTACTATTATTTGTCTTAAAATATGCCTAGGAGGGGTCGTGTAAAAAAGGAAGGGCCGGAATCTGGAGAAGATTCCGACGAATATAGGAAACGCAGAGATAGAAATAACTTGGTGAGTCAGGTTTTTGATATAAATTTTTATTCATAATATTTGATTTTAGGCTGTGAAACGTAGCCGTGTTAAATCGAAGCAAAAGACACAGGAAACTGTAAACAGAGTAAATGAATTGAAGAATGAAAACACTGTCCTAGAAGAAAAAGTTAAAACTCTTACAAAGGAGTTGGGCTTTCTAAAAGAACTCTTTCTTGCACATGCTTCTAATAATGTTGATTCCTCCAGATTTGAGGGTGTCAATCTACAAAAACTGCTTGAAGACGATGCGTCTGCAGGCACAAGCAATGATAAGAATACATGATTTTATTAAACTTTGTACAAAGTTCCCCTACACCTAAGCTATTACGAGTGTATTACTAGTAAATAAAGTTACTAGTAGATCTCAAGTGATATTTATTGAAATCACATGCAAAAATTTTTTATATTATGACAGAAATCAGTTCTTTATTAGTAGATTCTGTATTATATTTTAAGAAAGGGGCAGGTGTAAGGTTTATATTTTTGTATAAATGTATGCAACATTTTAATCGTGTAAAAATATTTTTGTTAATGCAATTTTCAAATTTTATTTTTAATTTTTATGTCTAGTATTGATTTGTATTGTGATACTGTTTTGTACATTTTTATTATAAATTACATAAGTCACGTTTGATAAATGTTATTGTGCACTTTGAATTGGACGACCTACATAAGAATTAAAAAATGAGTAAAAGTACAAATAGGCATATCTTTTATGTTTATATATAGATATAAAATTAATTATTTCTTTTTTTTTTAACAATTATAAAAAATTATTTTAAAGTGCATGTTGAAAAATTATATGTTTACTGCTGTATAATTGTACATATTTAATCTATTTTATGAAATACAGTTTTTTTTATAATTTGAATTTTTATTTTACTGAACACTGCCGACTAGTAAAGCATAGTAATACTAGTAACATGATTATAAATGTTACTTCCGTTTATATTGATAACATATTTTAGTTGTACTTTGATAAAAGTAATACATAACTATAATTTCTAAGAACTGAAATAATTTGTATTCCTAAATAAAACCACAATACTTAATTTAATATTTTAATATAATGTAACAAAAATAAATATTAACTTATATGCCAAAAAAAAAACAAAATTATTTCTATGTTCAAAACAATTTTAAACTTTTAAATTATTTTTTATGTACTGTAATATCTGGTGTAAATATTCCCTATTATCACATTCTTCAGTACAGTTCAATTCTAAATATATATTAGCTTCTTCTATTCTAACTGCTACCGTAAATTTGAAAAAGGCCACTGCCACTTCACCACTGCCGGTAGATATTTTAAGTTTTTTCATTAAGGAACCATCGAACGCCTCACCGTGGGTTCTCTTTCCAGGAGACTTGATTACATCGTTGCTATTACTGTCTATATTTGTATGTTCCAGTCCTTTTGGTGAGTTGGCAGAGTCATTGATATTTTCAGAACATTCGTTAGTTTCTTTTTTGCATTTTCTCATTTCTTCTCTTCTTTTTTTTCTCTGGTTTGCCCAAGTATTAGAATAAGTAGTCACAAAATAGCGAAGAACTTTTTTATTTCTCGAGACTTCTTCAACTACCATTTCAAGCTCTGCAAGCATTTTTAATAGTCTATCGGCAGCAAATGTTAGTGAATATTCATTCACATTTGTTAAAGGAAGTGGGTGTATTAAAGGTTGCTTTATTTTAGCTTTTTTAGACTGTTCTTTAATGGGATCATGAATTTTTTTCAAATCAAATTCCTCGGAAAACGTCCAAGCTAATCCCCAACGAGTTGTATTTCCTTGACAGAAATAAGTTTCAATAAAACTCACCACCTTTACTTCTCTTAAAACTTTCTTCAATGCAGGTAAGCTAGACTTTTGGCCAACCATCGTAGAATAAATTTTTATTCTTTCGCCCAAGTTCTTGCTTTCTTTAATTAATTTGGTTAAAAATTCAACTTCCCCACCCTTTGAAACAACTTCATTAACAGAAGCACAGAATGCGTTCTTCGGGTGAGGTCTTTTAATTGTTCTAGATTTAAAAAAGGGGTGCAACTCGTCTGTATTTGAGAAAAATGGCGGATTGCACATACAGAAATCATAATATTTTTTATCATCAATTATGTCTTCCAGTATATTTTCCCCTTTTACTTCAACAACTGTTATAAAATTCTGCAGTGAATTCTTGTCTACATTATTCTTAGCACAAATAATACTTTCTGCGTCCTTCTCGGAGGCAATCATTAACCACTTATTCTTTTTGGCAGCAAGCAGAGGATATATACAAGATGCACCGGTTCCAATATCAATGCCAATTACATCGCTAGATCTTCCAATAGCGTTCAAGATATCTTCTATCCATAAAATGTAGTTTAAACGTAAAGGGATTGTTGGTATGAGCTTACTCGGAGGTATTTCAACAGACAAATTAAAGTCTTTTTTCAGTAGAGTATAAGATAAAGCACGTAGACAATTAGCATCTTTAAAGTCTACGGTAACTTTTCCAGTTATATCTTGTTTCACAAAAGGTCTAAATTCCGGAAATTCTAGAGCTAACTGTTTAAAGTCCGGAGGAGATTTATAAATATTTCTAGGATGCATGTATTTGTTCATCGACATTTTTTTTATTCTTGAGACTACTAAACTACTGATATGTCTAAATAATTTCACGAAATATATAAATGATATAATTTCTTTTTAAGATTCATCGTATAAAAATATACGTAAGTAAGGTTAAAAATATTATGAACGAATAATATTTACGCGCCTTATCATAATACATTTGACCCACAGAACATCTAGTAGCATTGACCATTAACCATTGACTATTAAATTGAAGCTCTTAAGGCTTTCGTCGTCCGTAAGATTTAGGTTCCGTTCAGATGTAAACAAAACAATATATGATGTAACTGAGAGTCCTATTACTAGTAGTACTATTAGTTTAACTTGAGTGAGTCATGTTCTGTTCAAAACCGTTTTGATTTTTGATACAGGGTAACTAGTAACTAGACAAATCGCAGTTTGTAAATTATGGACCGTGTAAAACTCAATAAGCTTTGTCCTTACGGGCGCGAAATTCTCAGGTTTTGATTTAAATGTAACGTAAATGACGGGAAAGTCTCAACTTTTAGCGAATTTTGCAAAATACTAAAGTACCTAGTTCAAATATTATCGTTATATGGAGTAAGTATGCGCAAATTTCGCGTCCATGAGGACAAGGCTGCTGAAAGGTAAATCGAGAAGATAAACGTGGTAGGTTTTCTTTTAAAAAAACAACGATCAACTTTGATCAATCAAACAATTACAACTATAATATAATCGCGTATTATTGTCAACAGCGCCGGACCTAGGGGCTGGCAAGCAGGGCCCCGGCCAGGGGCGCAAGCCAGCGAGGACGCGCTAGCACATTAACAAACGCTTAAAGATTTTTTAGAGTTTCAGTCTGCATCAGGACCCGTTCATTACGTGCAAGAAAACGCACTCTTTCTCGATGAAAACAAGAAGACATGTTTTATGATATTGCTTTACCATAAATTAATAAAAATTTGTTTATAAAGTAAAATTCTTTGTGACCTTCACCTTTTTTTTGGGGGGAGGGGCGCACATTTGGAAATTTGCCCTGGGCGCCAGCTCCCCTAGGTCCGGCGCTGATTATCAATGGTTCTATTCTACAGTCTGCTCAATAGGCACAATATGCGCAAAATAATTAGGTTGCCAATCTATTACAACAAAAACACGTACCTACATGATTTTACTATAATAATGACTATCCCCGTACAGTTTTTGAGCTTCTGAAGATCTGAGTAGAATTTTCACTAAACCTCTATTGGTAAGTGAAACAACTATAAGAGCTAATGTTAAAAGTAGATTTTATTACAAATACGCCAGCAGTTCAAAATAAATTGCAAAATTCATTTTAAAGTGTATCTAGATAGGTAGGTAGGTAGTATATAGTAGGATACATTATATGTATAAACTATGTATAAACAAATAAATGTATAAGTAAATATGATGTGCAACCTTTTTTATGTCTCATGATGTATAAATTGAAATATACAGGGTGATTCACTTGAAAAACCCTAGGCAAATTACAAGGGAACTAAATAAGATAATAATAGTCTGTAAAAACCAACTTTTGGAGATTGCTGGTTTCTAATCCCTTTTGTGGAATACATTTTTGTTCAAGACGTTCTGGAAGATACAGGAGGTTTTACAAAAATTGCATAGAAATACAATTAGTTCCCCTGTAATTTGCCTGAAGAGTTTTAAGCGAATCACCGTGTATATTAATTTTTCTCAACCAAACAGAACTAACGTAAAGTTTCTTAGTAGTTTTTAGCTCTTTCCAATTTTGAACTGGGCGTCATAATTTGCAAGTATTTACCTACATTTGTCGTTACAGAATATCTATTTTTTGATTGTCTTCACAAAGTATTAATATTAACTACCCGTAGGTGTTTCTTTAATAGCATTTACACATGAAAGTAATATTATGTCAATATTTGGTTTAGGTCTCACATATCCATGTCTAGTAAATTTATCAGGATAGTGAAACTTGTACGTCTATTACCAACGCTGTGGTGCAGTCAGATAAATCTATATTATTATTATTATTACTCTTATTTTTTCATCTAATAAATCTAAAAATACTTGAGAGTTGGACGATGCAGTAAATTCGTCAACAGAATTGTTACATCTAGGTCCCATGTTTTGTTATTAATTATAACAACATGTTATATAATGTTTTAATTTAGCGTTCACCTAAGAGTGAGTTAAGCGTAAGTGTTATACAAAATAAAAGTTTTATGTTTGATTTTTATATTTTTTTGTAGTTTTACTGAATATCATATAATAAGCATGAATCTGATCTAATAAATCATTTTCATCCTGGACTGTTTGCGTACCTAGCTATTATGTGCTATAATGCATCCAATTTTAAAATTTTACGCCTTAATAGATATTTCTAAATAATTCAATTTGATTTTATCAAACAATATAATTTTAAACATATCAAGATAGAGAAGTATCAACTTCTAAGAATTTGCTAAGTTTATAATATTTTGTAACATTTACTTAAAGTATCAAGTATAGTAATTGATTTTATAATTTTCGTTTATTTATTTCATTTTCATATTTGTTTAATATTTAACAATAGAAAGCTATATTATGCTCATACATAGGAGTATACATACATGTATAAAGATTCAATTAAACATTTTCATTTACCTTAATAAAGGTAGAGTATAACAAATTTTTTATGAGTTTTTATGTTGCAATAGATTGTACCGAGTTATATTTAGGCCATTTAGAGATAAAATCGAATAAAACTTGTAGGGCTCTAACTGAACCTTTTTAAATTAATGGAAACACAGTGGCGCGCAAAAATTGAGGGGTACAAGAAGCAATATTTTTTAATGGAACGCCCTGTGTATTGTTGACTTGTTGTATTAATCTTTGTTTTTCTTTAATTTTATTGGAGTTTTGCCACACTTCTGAAAAAAATAAAGATTAATTAAATAAGCCCATGCGCCAAACGGATCAGTCAAGGGTTATTTTTGAAACTAAGTTTGTCTAACCAAAAAATCTCACACTGAAAAAGCAGATAATTAAAAATAACAAAAATCACATCACTATCGCGCACTTCCGCATTTTTGACGTTTCGAAGATCTCTCTGTTTTCGTTTTCAAAATCGTAGTAAAAATATTAAACGTATGTCAAGTTTGACAGTTTAAAACTTGTTTATCTGCTTCCATAGAGATGTTAAATGATTTTTGTTTTATTGTTACTTACTTCTTCTTGATACAACTGTAGCCAACAATGATCGTTGTTAACTGAACAGTTTGATACACACTTCTTATCTCCGTTCAACAAAATAATCGCGGTATTTTTTAATTTTCTTTTTGTTGCGTTATCTTCCTTCTCTAAAATATTTGTCAAACCCCATTGAATCAAATGACCGTTTTCCCAAGCATATTCGCAAATTTTGGAATTTTCAAATTCCCGTTTTTTTATATAATTTTTATGTTCCTCAACTCTAACATTCATAGGCCGAGTCGTTTCTCCAACATAATGTTTATTGCATTCACAAGGCATACTAATGAAAAACTAAAATTATGCCACAAATAAATAGCTTCAGACAATAATCTTTGTTTTTCCAAATAATGACATGACATTTCTATCTTTAACCGTTTTCGAGTTATTGAACATATTATTGATCTTATATAAGCTATTTATTATACTAACGGAAATTACAATTATTAAAGTAGTCTATGAAAATGACAAATAATCAGTTATTATATGATATATATTTAATCAAATCAATTGAAATTGAAATAAACGTTTTGCAGCTTTCTTAATAATGTATTAATTTTCAATATTCAATAACTCGGAAACGATTAAGGATAGGAATGCCATGTAATATTTTTCAAACCAGAAAAACGATTAATTCAAAAATTCAACAATACACAGGGTTTCAAATATATATTATTGTTTCTTGTACCCCTAAATTTCTGCACGCTACTGTGCTTTCAATAACTTATTTAAGAAGTTTACTTACATATCTACAAGTTTTATTTGAAACTTTATTTTGTAATTCAAATAATAACGATAATAGGATGCCTAAATATAATGAATAACCAATAGCCATACATTTTATCATCATTTGTACATATAAATTTAGTTAGTCAACCAGTGAAACTTAGGAGTAATAATAATAGATGGCAATACTCTTTTAAAATTTAAGTCACCTTGTTTATAGTGTAAATAAGGATGACATGGATTTTAAAGAAATATCGCCATCTATTGTTTTTACTCCTAAGTTTGACTTACAATATTATATATAAACAAGGCTAATACATACTTATAATGGAAAAATAGATAAAACAAGTAAAATAAAAGACCAACAACTACCCTCTTCTTTTTTATAAAAGAGATTTAGGTACATGCTTTTGCAATAATAATGACACTTCCTCAGAACAATGTTTGAACTTTTGGAAGTTCTAAGTAGAAATTTCATTAAATCTTTGGTCAAGTGAAATAAATAAGAACTAATGTTAAAAGTTAGAAGTAGATTTCGTTACAAATGTGTTGGTAACCTCAACAAATAAATATCTATGCCTATTTTTATCATTACCAACGCTTGTACACATTTGCATATTTTTATTTCCCTTTTAAATACCCATAGCCTTCTCTTCCTTTTAAGTTCTCTTATCTTCAGCATGAATATGCAACTAGGATTTTGATGACCTTTCAAATACATGACCACCAACATTAATGTTATCGAACTAGTGCTGGATATACCTACGTAGCAATCTACTAACTCGCTTAATTATTTTTTTAAACTGGGTGAAGGTTAGATAAAGCTCTTCTGGTAATTTTTCACCCACACGAAATTGTGGTCAGTCAGTCTTACTACGGCTGTAATTACCCATGCTGTTTGAAGAACTTATTTTAGCATGTAATTATTTCCATAGTATTGAAATCATTGTTTGTGGAGTACATATGACTCAAAATTAATATTGGTAGAAGCAATAATTTTCAACTTACATACGGAACTACTGTACATGGACGATCCTCTTCAAAGATATATCTTTTCTTTTTCTAAGAAACAGGTTTCTATGGTTCTAAAATGCATCTCTTCCTAAACGATATTTTAGGAAAGTTAAAAGGGTAGAATAAGCTAAAGAGAATTTTTACAGATTTTGGACATCAATGTTGGTAAATTTGAAATTTTACAACAGGCGGTTATTTTTCCATGTGAAAAACAGTTATCAAAATGAGTATAAAATTCGTTTTACTCAAAAACGCTGGGCTAAAATCCAACCGAGGTACCATTAAAATTTTCGGTTAAACTTAGGAAAAACCTATCTTCAAATATATCGATTTCCATATCAAATTTCAGAATGATTGCTTAGCCATCTTGTGTAAAGTTGTAAACAATAAGTTAAGATACCAATATACAGGGTATCCTATTGTTGGTATTACGACTTTTACGGTCGGAACCGTTCCTCGGATAATGGTGGTCCGTAGCCGCCGCTGTAACTGGTCGCATCCCATGCTTCCAAACGTTTCGCCGCTCTTCACTGTCGGCATCTTCAGTGGTGACTCTGCAAAAGCTTCGCCGCGACTGAGGAACCGAAAGCAATATATGGATGAGCCCAGAGACACCGATAGCGGGTCTGTCCCCACAGAGCCTAGCCCGATAACAACCAGGGCAGGTAAAAGAATCCCGGCTAATGCTAGGGATGTGCATTTTAACTCTGTTTCTGGCAGCTACCAGTTACCGAGGTCACGGCACAACAACCCGGAAAATCACTATGTATCAAATTATAGCATTGGCCGTGAAAGCCTAAAAACCACTACAAAGAGAAGCAATGTTCGTATACCTATAAACATACAAGAAAATTTACATCATAATTTGTACAGTACTGTAAGTATGTCGGAGCTATATTTACTACACGTATTATGCCTTGGAAAATATTTTCTTAATCTTTTTCATACGATGAGTAAATAGAGATCTTTTGTTTGCTTTCATTTGCTTATATAAATTTTAACGTTCTCAAAAATTTCACCGCAATCAATATTGTTTGTGTCAAAACTGAAATAGATATATACTTACTACACGAATTATTTATAAAGCTTCATTTATAGAAAACCAAAAGAGCCAGCATCTAACGGTCTTTTCAAAAATTTGTTGATCCAACCAAATTATTTAATTTGGATGTGCTAATTTTCACTTTTGGGGGGTGCTTGGCACTCCCCTCTCCCCCTAGTTACGCCTATGCATTTTAGGCACATTATGCAATATCGGCATTCCATAAAGACAAATTACCCTGACACCAACTTCCATTCAAGTAACGGACAGTAAATTATCTCTATTAACTATTCTACTAGAAAAGACATCTTTTCTTCGGGCGGTATTATCTTGTCTCACTTCGAGAATCGTGAGCTGAGATTTTTCTAACAAACGCCGAAGTGGTAGACGATACAAGATTCACAGGGGACAAATACGTTAAGGTCAAGCTAAGATTGCCCCTTCTGCTTTGTTAACTTTCTCCGAGGACAATATGGGAACTTAGACAGTTCGACATTTTCTTTTTTTATTAATCTGTTTGTATGTTTCGTTGATAAAAGAACCATCATTCTATAAATACCGGATATTCAAATTATAGTAAAAAAGTGTGGTCAGGTGTGGTTCACTTTAGACGTTTTTAACTTTGGGATATTAGCAGTAGTTCAATTTCTCTAAAAATCAAATACGTTTTGTTAATGAAACAATAAAATATCATTTTATGAAGATATGCGAAATATAAAAATATCTTTGATCAGTAGGAAAGATGTTACATATTTATGATTGCAAAAGCAAAATATTAAAACTATTTACAGAGTGTTCCACATAATAACCAACACAGAGCAGGTGCATGTAAGGAGTTCCAAAATATTGCAATTTAACCAAACATACCTATACATATACAAACTTGCACACGGGCATTCTTCTACTTTAACTTGGAATAACCAAATTTGATACATGATGAAGGTGTTCATTGAGATGTTCGAAAATTATAAGAAATTTTTTTTCCATTGATCGAATTTTAAAAGAATGATGATATTCCACAGGGGATTTAATTTAATTTAAAACACTTCTTTTACTGTTGTTAAATTTTAAAAAACTTTACAGGCTTTCACGAAAAAATGCATTGCATAAAACAAGATTTTAATAGTGTTTGTTAAAAGAAATCAAAAAGTTAGTATACTTGTTAGTATTCAGGCGTCTTACGTCACGGCTGACGTTACATATTTGTTTTTATTGTCAACGTAATTTTCGATACTTGGTCGCGTCATTTTTTGCAATTTAGTACAATATATAATGCAAACTTTTAGTGTAGTATATATAGTTTTATTACTATCAGTTGCAGTTTCTTAAATATTTTGATTAAAATATAATGAATTGTTCATTTGTTCGTATGACGTAAGTCGTCTGAATTCTTGTCGCGAGTATAATAGACTATAAAAACTATAAAATAAAATAAAAATACTAAAGAAACTATTCAAAATGAGCACTATTTTCCCTGACACATTTTACTTTTCACCTAAAATTGAAATTTACTCTGTCTGTTTACTCTGATGATCGTTTCAGAGATATTGTTTTTTCAATATATTTGGCCCCACTTTGAAATCCTGTGTGCAACTTTGCGCTACTTAAAACTCCCCAGGACTATTCTCCGTTATTTTTTTTAATACCTTAACGAACAAGGTATCATCTTGTAGGTCTGTTCAAGGCATTCTAAGCCAAGCATTTAATTTTAAAAAACAAATTATTTTTAAAAGATGGCCGCCTTTGAAAGGTTATTATCTCGGATTTTTTTTTCTTTAACACACTGTATAAATAATTATTATGTCATCGAACAAGCCATGAAAAGAACTTTAGTTTGATATAATATGACATTTGCTACTGTAGTTTTGTTAAAAATGATCAAATTGTGTTTGACTTTCAAAGTGCAATAGCATGGAAACAAAACACTATCGGGACATTTTATGGCTTCTGAGTTGAAGTTGCAGTTTGTTTCACAAATGG
This sequence comes from Monochamus saltuarius, assembly GCA_025584915.1. Classification (NCBI taxonomy): domain Eukaryota; kingdom Metazoa; phylum Arthropoda; class Insecta; order Coleoptera; family Cerambycidae; genus Monochamus; species Monochamus saltuarius. The sequence continues at coordinate 10,749,461 of CM046722.1, forward strand.
ATATAAAGAGCATGAAACATAACCTTTTTTTTCAATTATAAGTTCTCTTCATAAGTTTTTCCCATTATGAGTAATGTAAAATTTATATACCGTTTTATTAATAACTCTGTGTTTTTAACGAATAGCAGCGCATCTTGCTTTTATTCTAGCGAAAGCTAAGAGATGCTGAAGATCTGAAGATAATTGATTGAGAGACAGATTACATAGAAGAAAATTGATTTCAGTATTGCAAGAGGCATTCCAAATATTTGGTACACTTTAAAAACAATCTATTCCGTGCACAAACTGACACAAGTAAATATTACCGAAACTAGACCAAATGAAAACTAATTCCAATAATTTCGGACGAATTACATAAACTAACTAAGATTTGAGAGTTCTAATAATCCTATAGGCACTATCACTAAATTATGGTAGGTAGCAATCATCGCAAGTATAGGGGCAATCGACTACATCTGAATCGTTTAGTTATTTCGACAGATTCCTAAGCGATCGTGACTTTATCAGGCGCTTATTTATTGTCTGAGATAGATTTCTGTGTAAGTAACATGTAGAATAATTATAATACCTTGCAAAATATTAAGATATAGACAAGATAAATGCTATTGTATCGGCTATCTGGTAAAATGATCTGCGTATAAGAAAAGCGTTAGTCAATAGATGTAGAGGACGAGATGACTTAATAAATGACGACCGAAAATTGCAATTTTTACAAATTACACTCACTTAAAATTGCATTCTTGCAAAATTTCAAGCAAGTTTAATAAGTGCTGCTTCAGCGGTATAGGAAGTGATCCTGAATGAATTATTTTTTGGAGGTTCTAGAAAAAATTTGTTTTGTTTTAGGAGCAAAAGACACATACTTATAGATAAAGCCGGTTACGGACGGTGAGGATAATATACTGGAATTTCCGTCACAGAAACCATACATAATGTATATCGGCATATTCAGCATTTGTAAACGTTCTTGGCATTTTTTCTTAGCACTAAAAATGCTCTTTAAATAATACTTTTGACAATGATTTTCACAAACGTTTACACAAATCACTGAGTTTTGTTTTCATGGGTTATGAAATTTACGCGGCTGCTGCGCTACACTGTCACCAATTTCTTTGAATATCTCAGAAACAAAACCAAACGTCGAAAAAAAACAAGAGACGAAAAAGTTTCGAAATTAATCAGGTCAAAGTGATGTGTAGATGTTTTATTGAAATTAATTATTTTTTTTTAGTTTTGAAATAAAGTAAGAGGGGGTAGCATACAAAATACACTTCTAATAGGGGTAGGTAGTTCAAACTTAAGGAGCTTATGTAAAATCATAATGAGTGTTTGTGTTCCGAATTTCACTTAAATCGGATAAGTGATTCTAAAGTTATGAGGGAGAAACGAGAAAAAAAAATCCTACTTCAACGCCCTCTATCTTGGAAACGATGCGTTTTAGGAAATAAGTTTATATCACAAATGAACATTATTTTAACCTGTTCTATCGATTCCTGATGTTATCAAGATTAAACCTGAATCACCCTGTATAGTTAAAAAGCGGAAGAGGAAACTTAAAAAATCTTGTTTTAAGATAATAACGCCAAAATTAATAAATGTTTTTTTTTAATTTTTCCTAGTTTAATTAGATATTTATTTGCTCTTTAAGTTAAGTAATTTAGCAAAAAAGTAAAAGTTAAGTTCCTTTTAAAAATATCGTCATCGCGATCATTATAATGGGTAAAAAAAACACGTAAATTAAGGATAATGATAATGAAAAAGGTTGCTTGGAATTAACACATCAAAATCGAAATGATGTTCGATCATCGAAACAAAAATAGTTTCAGCTGTTTGAGTTACACATACGGAACTGAAAATTCGCACTTTGTGTCAAAATATAATAAAATGCGAACAGTATCCTTAGTGTTTAAATAATTTTTTATTGTATATTTCACTTGTTTGCTTATTTCGTTAAGCTGTTAAACTACGCAAGTCACCTAAAATAACACATTTTTAATTTAGACATCACTTAAAATAAACAAGATGTTAGTACTGCCTAGAGTTTACACAAACGTTCAATATACAGGGTGTTCTGAAAGCCCGTCAGGAAACTCCGAGAGGAGATTCTATGGATATAATAATAGCAGTATTCCCTGAAAATTTGTATCGAATTGTCAATTGTTTGCAAGTTACATCTTGACAAAGTAAAATTTTTTTCTTTTTCTTTTTAAATAACTTGTTTAATTCAAGTTCTATTATTCATTTGGCACACCCGCTAAGTAGATCAAGCGCTATTGGACCAGTCAAAGGGCACTTTACTTAAAATTCAGAATTAGTTTTATTGACAACTTTTTCTCTTACTAGACATCACAGAAATTTACATTATTGAAAAGAGAAATAATATTAGAATAAATTACGTACTCTTTATTCAAACCGATAACATCAAATTTTAATAATTCTTTCTGTAATTAATCAAGTTGCCATACTTCAAATAAATGTCATTAGTAAGTTTGGTGCTACAAATTGTAACAAAAATTGTTTAAAGCAAACAATAGACAATTCGAAAAAAATGTTCATGACATACTGCTATTATTTTAATCCGTATAATCAACTCATGGAGTTTCCTGATAGACTTTTAGAATACCCTGTATTTAGCTTTTGAAGTACCTACCTACTTACCTAATAAAAAGTAATTTCACAAATTTTTATCAATATCTCTATACATATTATTTTAGATTGTAACAATTTATAAATTTAAAAATGATACGAAACAGAAACGTACATCTTAGTAGATACTTAACATTTGTCAGAATTTCTATAAAACGTCAAATTACTGATGAAAACAATTGACGACTATGTCCGACTACGTCATTTGTGCTGTGTAGCGTGCTGCCGTGCGCGATGAATGCTGCAAACGGGCAATAGAACAGACTAGACAAAGCACGACTACTGCGATTTAGCCAACGATGGTATAATAAAACAAAATGAAAAGTCAACAATTCTTGTTTTGCATAATTCGTTACGTTCTGCCTGCGTGATTTATGCTAGGCTAATTTTAGCCGGACAAAAATACAAAAGCCCAGCCAAGTCCGGCTGTAAGGTAAAATCAATTAACAAAGTATCAATGTCCATGTTTAAGATCGTAATACATCTGCAAGGAAATGGAAATATATTGTGGGAGCGAAGCTTCTCTAACATCGAAACACTGTCGTACAGCGTGAATTATTTGTTGTAAACAACAAAATTTTATTGGGATGCTAGTGGCCTATAAATCGTTTCCTTGTTAGATTAGTCACATCGGTTCCTTCTTTGGGCCAGCCCTGTACACTGTTAATGGCAGCGCAAACATTGGAAATTTAAATCCAAGTCTAGGGAATTCTACCATCTTAGGAAAATTTCTTTATTATGGACACCGCACACGGCCACGCTTGTGGCTGTTTATTCATTTTATAACGACTGTAAATAACGGAATCGCAGGTGGCCATGCCGCAGATTTGTACAAGAATGCCGGCAACAATTAAAACGAATAAAATTTTTAAGCGGACGCGAGTATATGGCGATGCCAGTTTCTTCTGGCAAGGCTGATGGACAAATCAAGTCTAATTAATTGCCGTTTCTTTGACTTCGCGCAATAAAAAGTTTTATTGCGGGTTGTTAAAGGTAAAGGTTATTATTTCTACAATAATAGATGATCTTTAGATTTTAATGCAAAAGATTATCTATCTTGAGCCAACGTCCATTCGGCGTATTGCGCTAATAACTTAGTATTGTTGAGTCACAGTTAATAAACCTTGTTGAGTCTAAAATAGACTTCTAATTTTAGCTCTGTGATTGTGATTCGTAAATGACGAATTATTGTGGGTTTTTTGAAATACAATCAGTAATGTTACACGGTGTTCCACATAAGAACCGACAAAGAGCAGGTGCATGTAGGGGGTTGCAAAATATTGCAATTTAACCAATCATACAGGTCTTCAGTCAAATATTTTGAAAAAAATTAATATCTCTGAATTAATTTCACTTGGAATAACCACATTTGGTACATGATTTAGGTTTATCATTGGTCTTCTTTGACTATGAGTTCAAGTAAATTGAAACACTACAAGGTCTTCATTGAGGGTGAGTCACCCCTAAAACCAAGGTTTTTAAGAAAAAATGCATTAATTAGAATAAGATTTTAATAGTGTTTATTAGAAGAAATTAAAAGTCAGTAGTAGGCTTTGTCTCTAAAATTTAACAGAGTGTTAAAATTACAGCAGTTTGAAAATGAATATTATATTTGTGATACATTATAAAAATTTCAAAATGCTAGGTACAAATTGTACAATTATAATTATTTTTTAATAAAACTTGAAACCTATCCGTAAAATTACATCTAGTTTATGGAAAAAATGTTTCTCGAAATTTAAAGAAGCCATTTTGAAAATTTGTGGTGAGGCCCACGTTTTTTTCAACTGGCCATATTTTGGTCATTTTTTTGACCGTAGCGCGCAAATATGGAACGTCTGGGCTATACCGACCCCGGGATCGGTTTCAGGAGCCAAAAATACATGGGGAACCATAGGTCGGAGCTCGGGCACAGAACTTTTTTTGTGTGCCTGTGTAATTATGAGATAAAGAAATTCACTGGAGAACTTTTTAAATAATGGAAACATAAAAAAAATTTATATAGGAAAAATATTCAAATTTAAGGGATCTTTATCGTGACATATTAAAAAATGTATGTTGCTGGAAAAAAAAGCGCCGCGACGCTTACAGTGTCAGCAAAGTCCGTCTCCGGTCGCCAGAGAGCGGTCTCCGTACTGAAATTATGTGAATTTCATAATGAAAGACTATGGAGACAGACAGACTATGAATACCACCGTTAGCCTCGTAGATATTTTTTGTATTTTGACCTTACCTTCAAGTAAAAGTAATCAGAAATGCAGTAGTTTTTAAAATAATTGATTTTTCTCAGCCGTTTCCCAAAAAAACTTATTTCTCCAGTTACTTCGATCACTCTGTAACCATGAATTTTGGTCCATTACCTCGGGACCACCCTGTATATTTGTCTGTTTGAGGATATCTACACGACTTAGAACCATAGAGGATAGTCTCTGAATATTTATTCTGGTTTAATTCACAATTAATAAGACGAATTTTCCAGTTACATTCCAAAAAGCAGTTGAAACACGATCACAAACATTTTTTAGAGCTTCAAATTATACGGTTATATAACCGGCTTATTAAAAATAAAAGTAAAGTACCTAAACGAATTAAGTAACAATCAGGTACTGTAACTGACTCTTGTTTATTATAATAAAACAAGCATATCATCGTTGCTGATTCTCATGTTCGTGCACCTTTATCTCATCCTGAACTCATCCACGTACCCCATTCACCTCGCTGATAAACAGATAGAAAGTGGCATGGAATATAATGCGTTGTGGATAGAACGCTGGCAGACACAATGCCATGCTGTATGACTTTCGGTTAAATTGAGATTCCCAGGAAATTCCTCAGCGTGTAAGTTAGGTGACCGTATTTAATGACTATTAAATAAGAAGAAATAATCTCTAAATCTGTAGCTGTATAAGATAAATGTCAAAATACAGGGTACTAATTAAGTATGAGCACAAACTTTAATGGGCTAATCTCCCAACTAGCATAATAAATTTTATAAAGGTTGTATAAATTGCTGTAATTAAAATCTTATAGGAGCTTCAAATTCATATAACGTAGTTAAATGCCTTTATACGATACTTATAGAATCGAAATATATATCATGACAAATTTCCACAACGTGCAATGCCTAACGTAAGAACTTTTATAAATCTCCACTAACGACTTTCTGACTATTCTGACTACTGAAAATAGATCCATTTTATTTTTTTCAAACTTTAACACTTTGTATCTGTAAAACAAAGCCGTTGCGGACCTATATGAATTTTTTGCCTTAAAATCAATCATAGATTAACCCCTTAAAGTTTGTGCTCATACTTAATTAACATCCTGTATACTAACTATATTTGGTTCTGTTTTGTTTAAATTGTGCTGCAACTACACAAAAATGTTGAGAGAACAGTCACGCAAATTAGATAAAGGATAATTATCTTTACCTACTACATTTTTAGTCACGTAAAGTTACTTGCAGCGCCCACGGCAATGCCTGTCTAATTCATAAATTAGTGTTGAAATGGTTTTTCACTTCTGTCAGCTTATCGTTGCCTGAAAAATCCAACTAGTTTTACTTTATTAATTTTCATTAGTTAATAATATTATATGAAATTAACTGCTTTGTGGAGTAAAGCTCTGACGAGCGGTGCATTACACGCACACTATTTACTCATATATGCTTTATTATTAGCCTTTGTAAATTTTTTACTGTTCTAATAGTTATTTATGCAACAAGTACAAAAAGTAAGTGTTTGTTGCACGGCAAGTGCAATAAATCAAAAAATGTTTTATTTAGATGACACTAAGTCTAGGAAAATATGACGTCGATTTGAACGTTTATGTTTGTCATGATGACAAAACGCTGTAGTAGAATGACAGACGAATGCAATAAACATTTTATTGCACTAGTGCAATACAGAACCACTTTTCCACTAAATATAGTTTAATAAAGTTTGGTTTTTTGCATGAATACAGTTAGGAGTATTATCTAGTACTATACAGTGTACCTTAAAATGATGGAAGAAAATTACTATTTTGTTTCTAATCACATCCTGAAGTTCAGTATACTATTTTTTCAACCCTGTCTTTTTACGGGTATTAGAAAAATACAACATTATCCCCTGAATTAACCCCTAGAACATATATAACAATAAGAAACACATGTGTCTACTTAGGTACGTAGCAAAGTGATGGTCGCAGTTACATCATAGCTAGGCCCTATTTAACAAATAAACAATCCATGTTACCGCTATTGTGAAATGTTTCGTTTGTTTTGTAATAATATAATCGTTTTGCGAACCGTAACTTGTGCAAAACTGCTTGTAAACTATAAAAGATTTTATGATGCTTAATCGAATTTTACTTATGCCTAATTTAGTTATAATTATTATTCGTTGTAGGTGTTTATAGCAAATGCAAGTCTGACTAAATTTTTATATAATATTTACAGCTCTGAATGTAAGTAAATATCCACATGATTTATAATGTACCCCTAGTAGGAATATGTCTCTTTAGTTTCGAAAACATAGGTACCTCCTACATGTTTTATTAGGTAGTATTGATTGATTTATCGTCTAGACATGTCTGTTGACCTTTTTTAATTTCTAATAATAACATTATAAAGACTTTCATCGGTACTAAAATATTCATTTAATGTTTATTTTATCTGTAAAGTCCAATATAAAATACATAGTTATATCTGAAGTATTTTTGTATTTATTACCACTACTTTTTTTACGAGGATTAGTGCTGAAGCAAGGGAAGTACCAATGTAAATAGAGGAAATTTATCACAAAGCATATATTACCATTAACAAATACGTAATCGACTGTGAAGATAGTGACAGTGAAGAGCGGCGGAACGTTTGGAAGCATGGAATGAGATCAGTTACGGACGGTTACGAGACGTCTCGGAAGACCACCATTATCCGAGGGACGGGTCCGACCGTAGTAGTCGTTATACCAACAATAGGAGCCAAAGTCAATGTATGCGCGGGACCAGATATATCTATAGCGGGTTTGTCCCCCACAGAGCCGAATCGGAGAGCAACCAGGGCAGGTCAAAGAATTCCGGCTAACGCTAAGGAGATGTGCATTTTAATTATGTTTCTGGCAGCGACCAGTTACCGAGGTCACGGAATAACAACCCGGCAAATCACTATGTATCACATGATAGCACTGGCCGTGAAAGAGTAAAAACCACTACAAAAAAATCTTTGAGTGTACAGGGCTCTTACAAATGCAAGTTTGTAAAAAAATTAAAAGGTTACTTTGGAAATTATTTAAAAATACACTTCTGCACGGCGCTGGAAACTGATCCACTCTCAAACTTGACCTTGCTCAAGGCAAAATATGCAGTCGGTAACCGGCACGGCGGCAAAGTGTAATAAAACATGAGCGGACAAAAATTGAATGAATTCTCAAGGAAAGAAATAAATAAAATTTTATAACGGTCAATGGTCGCGCGGTTTAAGGCGTCAGTACTTGAATCGAGGTGACTAGATCGCTGTGGGTTCGACCCCCGCAGCCGGGGTGGAAGAATGTTAGCTTGGATCAATGTGAGAGATTGATACCGGTTGACATTTGACTACCCCTCTAATTAATGAGGTTTTCCAGGTTTCCCTCATTCTTCCACTGAATGGTGGTTAGGGCCTACCAACGTAAGGCGTTCCTGGCTTAAATGCGGCCTGTCTTTCGTATCTTGCAAAAAAATATATGTTTACTCTTACGCAAATTAACATTTTTGTGTTTTTAATCCTCCCTGTATAACAGAATTGAAGTTTGTCATGGTGATTTGTGTTTTCTAAACAAGCAAAACTTTTATCAAGATTGACATTTTATCGTATCTTTCACTTTTTGATCCATTTGCCCTCTTGTAAACTCAATCCGCGGACATACTGTATATTTAACGATTTGCCTAGTACTTACGAGTATTTAGGAATTCTCTTCAACAATCTTGAAATATGTTCCTCAGCTGCTGCAATACGCCGTGGATGTCCTGGATGCTTCTTCCACAATTTAGTTGCAAATTTCTCGTGCCACGCTCACGTTGTATTACGGAGGTAAAAGTAGCTGCATTTAGTACATGCCCACCTGCAAATTATTCTGCGTACAGAAGAGAAGCTGCTAAAACATTATGTCTTGCTTCACGATAAACTAAAACGATATCCGTCAACTCCGAGGTGCTATACACGTAAGCCATTTTTGACACTTGAAAAACTAACACTATCGCAAGAACGTTAATACTACAATCGAATTGCAGTATTTGGAATCGCCTGGATTAGAGACAGTACATTAGACAGTTTATTGACTCCATTTTTCATGGCGCGTCTATTACCAAATTTTTTTGGATAAGTTGTGAATCGCCCTGTATATACTATTTACCGTGTATGAGTATCAAAAATAGCGAACTTGATCCTAATTTCAACACTGCGGCGTTTGATTTACAACAATTATTGTTTTATTTAATTAGAGAATTGCGATGGGATTACAATAAACGAGAAAAATGTTTCTTCACAAACTGTTATTAATAAATATGGCATTCACTAAATTCATTGTTTTATTTGTTATGTAAGCCTACTTTCAGTTAAAGATGATCGACAAGTGTCGGTTTGGAAAAAAAATTGAGAAATCGTACAACTACTAGATTCTCATTAATTAAGTTCCATGGCGAGATTACGATTTAATAGAAACATACTCGTATTTGTGGTACGCTATTCCGATAGAATTAGGTTAATGTAGGTATTCTAATAGAGGTGTGATTATGTCTAATAAATAAATGCCCGATGTTTCATGCTGGTCAGTGGAACGTAGTTGCCAATACACCACTGAGTGATAGAGATCAAAGGAATCTTTTGTTGAGAGAACAAATGAACAAATCATTCTAATCACGAGCAATAGCCTAGAAGTCCAAAACTTGTGCGGTAGAGGGGGCGGCATATTATTATCAAACGTACCGCATTTGCGCCCAAGAACGACTTACGTTGGTAGGCTCTAACCCCCATTCAGTGCAGGAATTAGGAAGACGTCATTAATTAGGGGGATGGTCAAACGTCGACCGGTATCAATTTTTCACATTGATACAAGCTAACATTTTTCCAACGCACCATACCCGTAAAGAGGGTGCCAATCCTCTCCACGAATATAGCTGATCTACGGTCTACCGGCCGCAGGATTTGATCCCTCAGCAGACTGGCCAGATCGATTTAAATACTGACACCTTAAACCGCTCGACCACTTACCGACAGTTATTATTTATTGCTGTGTACAGTTATTTTTTTCTAGAACGTACTGTTCATATTCACTTTCAGCAACACACATGTAGTTCGTCTGCCTTTCAATTGTACAACACCTGAGAAACTAATTAACATCTTTCGTATCTAATGGAATTACTTTTATTTGATTATAATAAAAGTTGACATAAAGGATAAAATATTTCGCAATTTGTATTTATTTAAATAATTTCCTCTTACTACTTACTTTTCTGTAACTTGCTTCATGTCAGGTCACATTAACTACGCGATATTTATTATTATCTACATTAATTGATATATGACGACTCTGCCTCAAGTTTAAAGTTCTTTCCTACATAGGATTATGATGCAATTATTATCCTCAACAAAATTTAATAGGTATCAGAAAACAAATGACGGTTGAAGTTTATACACAGGCTAGTCAATTAGACAATGAATGCCCGAATAGAGGGTGTAGCGTGCATCGAGGGTAAAGTAAAGGTAGATAGGGTATGTAAAGAATTTTTCGCCACCAAAGAGCATAACCTAACAATGTTTCAAGTTTTTCTAGTTTTCATCACTCACTGCATTTTGTCTGTGAAGAGTAGTTTACATCATGAGCACCGGGAGGGGGATGCACTTGCACTTTCCTGTCACGAAAGAAAATATACAGAAAAATATTAAGAAATAAAAATTGTATTATTAAAGTCACTATTTGAATAGAAAATTAAAACGTCTATATAGTTGTCAGCAAATATATGTTCCAGAAACATATTACCCACATGATTTGAATTTGACAAAAATTTAATTGACATGACGTAAATAATCTAATTTGTTGTACCTATCTATGAGTATAATTATACAGGGTGTCTCATAATTAGCTGCCAACCCTGAACAGGCTGATTCTATCATCAAGACTAGTCATAGTTCATATTAGGAACATGGGTCCGGAAATGCTAAGGGCACAGGGACCCGTTAAAGAGGGAGGAATGGAAATCATTTTTTTGCAATATCTCTCAATCGCGTTGTGATAAATGAATGAAATTTGATATACACAGCTAAATTTTGATGAGCAATTTCATGGACTAATCCGTTTATTTCCACAAAGTCCATTGGGGTGAGTACGAGGCCCTTGGTATTTTGCGTGTGTAACTTTTTTGCAGCTTAGTGTATCCATCTGACTATCGAAACAATCGATTCTCCTACCTGTTTTATTTGAAAAAGGTATACTTTGTCGATAGGAGTAACCATTTTTGAAATAAGTCTATTTAAAATGCATAGTGCACCGAGTAAAAACTGTATTGGTTTTAGGTAAAGTGCCTTTTCTGCTGAAAATTCTTGCTTGTTAGAATGTACAAAAATATAAGTTTAGCTGAGTCAACATAATATGCAGGATGTCCCTTACTAATTATTAGAAAATTATTAGAAATTCAATAGATTTTATTATTAGAATTTAATATACACTATCAGAATATATAAACAGCTACATTATTTCTAAATAGCCAAGAAGGGTTTGTCAAAAGCAGAAATAACTTCTGTACAGGAAGATTTTTTTAATGGAATTTGTCCATCGATCCTCTAAGTGTATTATCCACCCCTTCTCTCTTTTTGGATATCCTGCAGATATCCTCTTATTAATGAATTGTACATGTCTGTCTACCACACCTTAACACAACTAAAACGTATAAAATTAGAGGTTAGATTGTAGGGAATTCTGTAAAATTTCAAAATAAATTGAGTAAAACTAAATAGTTTCAAACTGGTACATTGTGTTAGGTACCACATTATTCCAGCAATTTACTAATTTTATTACGTAAAAATAAATATTATGTGTACCTGATTTTTCCTTAATATATAATGTAAATTAAAAATTATTGGTAAATATATTGTAAAGATAGCACAACAAAACATGGAAACTTCCACTCATTTTTATCAGTATGCCGATGAACATCATATTCTTTATACAGGTTGTTCCGAATTGCAGGGAGCAAAAGATATGGTAAAAAACAAAAATGCGAATAAATTTTGGTATCAAATGAACGTACTTCCAAGGTCATAAGCGTACGTTGAAAAAAGAAAAGGACCGACCCCACTAATTTATAAGATTCTAAATAATATTTTTGCCAAAACAGCAGCATAAAGAAAAAATTATTTGTGCCAATTTCCAAATTTGTATCTTTACAATTCAGGCCATGAATTACATATTTTTTTTTTAATTGGTTGATGATATTTACATGAACTTGTTTTATTATTTTAAAAAATTCTGTCAACTGGAAATGTTTGGTGCATGCAATTTATGACACCCTGTATTTATATCGATTATTTGATAATTAGTGTCAAAAATAAACACAATCTGACGCGGTTGTTTTCCTCACGTACGAACAGTAACAAAACATTTTGAATTTGTTCAAAACCACTCGAACTTTCTCAATCGACGAGAAATGCTTAAGCAATTTACAGTAATATGTACTAAAAATATACTTAATTTAATTTTCATGTGCTCTAACAGGCAATAACCTGTAGTCGATTTAGTTGGTGGACATTTAAAGATTTTGTCACCGCACACATCAGAAACTAATGAACTTTTACCTAATCGATACTTTCGTGGTGGGTACAGGGCGATTCTTTTAATTTTGAGAGTGGATTTATTTGTGACATAATAAAAATGTACATGCAATGGGAAAATTGTAAGAATTTTATATTGGTTTGAAATGTATTACAGGGCAATATTCCAAACATATTGAAAGGTCAGAACATGTGTCTGGCGGCAATAATCACATAATAACACAACCACACAAAAAAAAGTTCTGTGCCCGAGCTCTGATCTATGGTTCCCCATGTATTTTTGGCCCCCGAAACCGATCCCGGGGTCGGTATAGCCCAAACGTTCCATATTTGCGCGCTACGGTCAAAAAAGTTACTAAAATTTGGCCATTACCTGGAAATAAGCGCAAAGCTGTATCTTCGTGCCATTGAAAGGCCCAAACATGAATTAGTTGTTGACGTAGGAAGTATTGTAGCTCCTTTCTTTCTTTTTTAAATTTTTTATTTTTTTTTTGTACTTTTTTTATTTTTCTTTATTTTTAAAATTTTTTTTGTCTATTCACTGTGCAATGCTACATGAAGACAATCCTTTTAAATCAATTCGATCCTGAATACGGTAAAATCATATGATTTTTTCTGACAATTTGAAATTTTTTAGGACCAATTTTCTGCCAATTCATGGCCCTCAAGTGACAATTGGGATGTGCGAGGTCCTATCCAACAACTGATTCATGTTTGGCACGGATTCATGTTTGGTTAATAAATTGCCAAAAAATGTAAAAAAAATCATGTTGCTGAAATCGCGATAAAATTGGTGTGACGTCAGACGACGTTCGCTTGTGTATACCTAAGTACAGTAGCGTGCTTTATATGTACAGGGTGTTCCGGTTTGTTTGGAACAAATTAAAATGGTAGATAGAATAAGCAATTTTAAGAGGAAAACTATATGAACATGGCCTCTTTCTCGATCAGTAGCGGATTTTTTCAAATATCTGCTATCATTATAACCCCTTCAAAATTGTTTTCTTGTACGTCCCTGGTAAAGTTTTAAACGTTTTTTTTACTTCCTTGATTCATTGTCTAAATTTCGTGTCTCTTGACTTTTTAATGTAATCTTGTAAATTTTCTAGTAAAACGTTAATTTTCATGAATCGTAGTGAAATTATCAACAAATATATTTGAATATTACGTAGAATAATTTGTAAAAAAATGAAGAATTTTAAAAAATTTACTATTTTAGGGTGCAACCAAATTTCAAGTGCAATTATTATTTGTTGAAAATACCTACAGGTTACGCGTTCGATAGAGAAATTTGGAAATAAAACAGAAAGAAATTGTTTAGATATTACTGACATAAGCATCGTTTTCTAAAAATTCTTGACGTTATGTATTCAACTTGGAATTTCTTTATTTTAGTTAACACTTAAACCGGAAACATTGAAATATGAACACACTTTTATTATTATTATTATTTTTTTCCAAATAACACCTTCCGACACATTCGGAGATGTCATGAAGAGTGAAATAATGACCACTCTCCACTCCGTAGAGTCAGTGATCATTGCGACCGTAAATCGTGTGTTCTGAGCGGACGTAGCGAACCAAGGACGATTGCCTTCTGCATTATGCCGGCTAAGATCTCTGCCGAATTTCGGCAAGCCGGTATGATCTTTAATTCAGAAAGCAGCATATGTCTCATTTCACCCAGGACGCCTATAATAAGCACCACAACCTTAACAGAGTGGTCTGGATACAGCCTGCGGAGCTCGGAGAGAAGATCTCGATACTTCCTCCGTTTCTCCTCCTCTTTTAGGACGATGTTGTTCTCTGCGGGAGCCGAGAACTCAATCACAAACATCGTCCTAAGCTGGTGGTTGAGAAGGACTACATCAGGCTTATTGGCTTGAATTTGCCCGAGGGTGGGGAATGAATAGTTCCAATAAATTCGGCACTTCTCATTCCCCACAACGGATTCTATATCCCCCGGAGCATAATGCAGCACTGGCGTCTCGTCTATCTCATACGAGTGTCGTAAATGATAATACAACACCCGTAAGGCTGAATCGATCCTTTGGATATACGCTGTGGCCGCATATACCGGACAGGCCGACAGGAGATGCATAAGCGTCTCCAGCGCCTGGCGGCAGGCCCTGCAGCTGGTATCAGGAACCTCGATACCCAATACACGACTACGATAGACGAGAGTGTTAATTACACCATCTTGGCAAGCCATTATGAACCCCTCGGTCTCAGAGTTCAGCCCCGCTGACCTCAAAAAAGCGAAGGTCAGCTTTTCAGATAAGCCAAGCCCCTCTAGATGACGGTAGAAGAGACCATGCATTATATATATATTATACATATCCTTATGTAGCTGCAGAAGACGACGCGTTTCTGCAGCTTTAATTTGGGCTTTTAACTGAGCAGGATCCGACTCGGTGACAGAGTCTGAAATTTCCCGCTCAGTATCGAACACGAGACCAAGTTCATCGGCTGCTCTTCTCGCTGCCTTATACACAAACGCTCCTATCCCTGCTTATTATTATTATTATTACACTATAAGAAATATTTCGCCATGCAAGAAATGAAAAAAAAAAGTAGTATAAGGCGATGAAACGCGACGAAATGAAGCACTGCTTGTGAAGACCATTTTAATGTAAGATTAATTTGAAATGCATAAGTAGGTAAATTTAAGTTCATCGAAAAAATTGAAGTGTAAAGTTTTCTGGGGGAGTGGCTGAACAGAAATTTTATAACCTTTTTTTTGGCTTATTTTTCCACTAAATTGTCTAGAAGAAACGCCATTTTTTTCTGCACGTGTTTGGAAAAATCATACAATTTTCCTATTCCCATTTGCCATGTAAAATTTTAAAGATCTCTATTATGATAGTGGGTATCATACAACAAATAACTAGGTTTTTAGCTAATAGCACAAATTGTTAGGCAATTCTTTTGGCAAATTTCTCATTCCAGAGAAATGTTACAATTCTAAACAATCGAAATGATTTAATATGTAGCTTTTATATAAATATTATAATTATTTTAACTGAATGAATACTTTGGGAAAATTATTGTATAACGGTTGTTTATGAGATTCTTCTCTAATAGTAATTAAGAAGGAATGTTTCAAATACTTGTATAGTTTTTAACATGGAAAAACTTATGTTTAAAAACATTTATAAACTAGGATTTAAAAGGGAAATAAATACATCTTTATGTACAGGATGTCTCAATTTTGTTGTAGTTGCATGGTATTTCGGAAATTAGAAAATATAGAAGCATATGCCACTGAACTCTACGTAAAAAAGTCTATCTGAAGCTACGAATTTTCACTATTCCGGTATCTTAGCTATTCCTATCGAGTAAAAACTTTTTTAATTTCAGGTAAAATTCATTTTCCACTGAAAGTACAACATTGAATATTCCAAGTAGAATTATTTCTAAAACGGTAACGACTTTAACAAAATATACCTTTTTCACATAAAAAATGTAGGAGAGTCGACTGCTTCGATAGTCAGACGTATACACTAAGTCGCAAAGAAGTAGGTATGCCATTTAAAACAAGCATGATGTGGCGCCTTTGAGTAGTGACGGTGCCACTTCTAAATTTCATGCAAATATTTGGTTTTAAAAAGCTAGTTACAGATATCGAAATAAAATTTTAACTTTGATACACTTTTTAACCATCAATTATTGACTAAAGTAAATTTGGCTACATTGTATTATATTGTCGTCAGGAATCTACTCTTGCTCTATATTGCGCGACACTGTGTAGAGAAGAATGTATGTACACAACACGTTGTTTTTCGTGACGGGAGACTTTAATGGTTGATTAAGCGACGAAAATGCTGATTTTTATGAAAAAAAAACACAAATTAATGCCACAAGTTTCCTGTGGAATTTTACTTAAGTAGCCAGCGGTAAAGTACGACGTTAAAATATTATTGTAAAAAATTACCTATATAATAAAATGAAAATCGTAATTTTTCATAGGCGATATTCTTTAAGCTTGCCATAACTTCAAGAGGATAAATACATGATTTTCCTAATTCTGTAAAGTGAAATACCGTTTGCGCATGCCGACCGACAAACTTATGTAAGTGCTCCGTCCTTCTTTCCTTTATCTAAATGTTGGTGTTCTGAAAATTCAGAACGTACCTATCGTTTTTCTTTATTTATTTATTTAGGTATTTATTTGGATATTAAAGTGAAAATTATTTGACACTGACAAGCCCTGATATATCTTCTTACCTCTGACACCGCCCCCTCCCCTAAATATACTCTAAATACGCTACTATTGCTCAGTAAGAAAGCACACTACTACTGCTAACTTTTTAGTAATAAACGGTAACCTATCATACTCCCCTAACAACTAACAGAAGCGTGTTTTCTAAGAGACTTCAATGGTCGATCAAACGACGAAATTGTTCAAACAAGAGATATTAAATTTTATAGGTACTCAAATAAATAGTGGCAAAGTACAGTACCTACGTTTTCGCCTGCAACAACTAACAGAAGCAGACGTTGGTGAAGACTTCAACAGTCTATCCATCAACGAAATCGTTTATTTTTATGCCACGATGCAGTCAGATGTTCAATTGTAGTTTATAAATATTTATAATATTGGCAAATAATTTACAACTGTGTTATATACCTATTTAACAACAAACGACTAAACTTTAGATTACAAGATTTACAACAAATAGATTGTATAGAAGAAACGTTTATTAACTCTGTTAGTTCATAATGTCCAGTAGTTTAGACTACAGCCACTGTAAACTTTGTTGAAACCATATTATTCCATAAAAGATTTCTTCACGAATTTCCATTGATGATGCTTTCAACAACCAATTGTTTTAGTGGCAACAGAGAATATTTATTGTAATAAAATATGACAAAAAAAACTAAAATCAATTATTTTAGGTCAAGTGAACAGAACATTGCTTAGCATGTGCCATTAAGCATTTTTAACAAAATTTTACGAGTATGAAAGGCCTAATAAATGTCATATCATTTTCGTATCACATTATACATTTTTTAAACTAAAGATATTTAACACTAGGTTAACAGTCGACCCAACAAAAGTGTGAAGAAACGTTAATGGTTTTGAATTAAATAATGGTTAACAAGTTTCTCCTCCATCTTCTTTATTGTCTTCACCTACATTACATAATGATGGCCGACGTATATTCCTAGTCACATAGAGGTCTTGTTCGGAATTAAATAAAGATATATATTTCGTTAATGTAATCAATTCAGTATCGTACCGTATTGATCGTTGAGTCAGTTACAAAGCGCGAATAATCGGAAACAATATAGAGTAAGAGTATGGTGTACAAGTACTTATACTTGCTTGTGTAAGAAGGAAATTTACAATGGAGAGCGAAAAGACACTGAAAAAAGCTCAAGAAAGTGTCTAACGACATAATGCACAATTAATGTGGAATCAAGGAAGGAAATGTTCGTAGAGAAAGAATTTTATGAATAAATGCTTTGTTTTATGAGTTTGCTACGGCCATAACCTTACTGTATTAGCGAGATAATTCTAATAATTATAATTAATAATTACCTACTTCAATAAAAAATCACATTGTTTTAAAATAAGGCTCGGGAAATACCTAGTTTCCGAGAGGGTAGGTATAAAAAATTTTGAAAAAAAAAATGATATTTTTAATTAATGACCATAATGACTGTTAATAAACAAATTTGAAAATTAGCACAAATATTTTTTACTTTTTTTTTACTTCTGTTTTGGAAAAAATCTTGAAAAAAATATACCTATTATACCAACACTGATAAAAAATTGTCTGTTACTTCACATAACCCTACGTTGGCAATTTGTGACCAACGTAAAGCTATATAAATTAAAATATAAATTTGTAAATGAAATAAGTTCACTGTAATATTACAGACATAAACATACAATAAACAACAATATTCCATATTATGTTATGTGATTTTACAACTACTATGCTAAATTCCATTGTAAATTTGTATAGATTTATACATTATAATTTTTAGGTTGGAATTGTACAATATAGATTATGCAATTTTACCATAGACCTTATAAATCATGGACGCGCCCAAAACCGTTTTCTGTTTTTCTTTAGTTTTTTTGGGTTTTTGCCACACTTCTGAAAAAATAATAGAGATTAATTAAATAAGCCCTTGCGCCAAACGGAACAGTCAAGGGTTATTTTTGAAACTATGTTTGCCTAACCAAAAAATCTCACACTGAAAAAACAGATAAGTAAAAAAAATAACAAAAATCACATCACTATCGCGCACTTCCGTATTATTGACGTTTCGAAAACCTCTCTGTTTTCGTTCTCAAAATCGTATTAAAAATGTTAAACGTATGTCAAGTTTGACAATTTAAAACTTGACATACGTAGCATTTTTAATACGATTTGCGAGAACAGAGGAAACGTCAACTGTTGATGGAAGTGCCTTGTTTTCGATTGTCTTTTTACAAAATACTATATTTCAAATAACCACTTGACAAGCAATCGTTAGCACAAAGAGCATTCTCTATTAAAAAAAAAACTAAAAAAAAAACAAAACAAAAAATTTAGACAATAACCGTTTTCTGCCTATACAAATCGTTGATGCTCAGATATGTGCGGCAGAGATAGTGCTACTCCGGGCAAAAACCCACAGATCATTGGCCGAAAAAAACAAAAACCGTAAATGACAGACGTATGACATTTACGGTGACAGACCGACTCCACCATGGTTTTTAAAAACTATTGCTAATAAACACACTAAACACAACTAAATCACAAAAGGCACACAAATCATTAACAATATTAACAGGAAAGGTTTTGTCAGGTTATGTTTATATATTTTTCTGTCATAGAACATCTGTTTTTTCCCGGACTAGCTTCATCCCTCTTGTACACATCAGAACACCGGACCTCTCTTTCTAGGGCCGGTCCATGATTTATAAGGTCTATGAATTTTACTGAGTAGATATTTTAAAATTCTTATATTTTATATATACGTACCTTTATAACTTACATTGAAAAATATGCATAGAGAAAACTTATTCAATAACTAATATTACTTCACATACATGACTGAATATCAATGTGTTAAAAATTGAACAATAGGTACATGTTAAGATAATGTATAATACCAAAGACTTCATCAATCACTTCAAATATTTACATTTTGTTTAACCTGAATAGTGTAACAGAAGCTAATTTAAAAATGTATTATAGTTATTATTTTTGTACCCATATGGAGAGTGTATTAGCAGATGAATTTGAAAAGAGGTAAAACTTTTTACTTTTAATGTTATGGAAAAATGTCTGCTTGTCAATATGTACAATACTACAGGGTTAAGCTAGTCAATATAATATGCAGGATATTTCTTACTAACAAATTATTAGAAATACAGTAGATTTTGTTATTAGAATTCAATAATAAATACACATTTTTATTTCTAAATAGTTAAAAAGGCCTTGCCAGTAGCAGAAATAACTTTTAGTTTTTTTAGTGGAATTTGTCCATCCATCCTTTAAAAGTGAATTATCCATCCTTCTTTGTAAAAGTCTATTGTTCTAAAAATGTAGGTATTTTTTTCGCATAAGAAAATATGTTGAATATTTTTGCTGAAAATTCTATTTAAATAACAGACGTAACATATTTCAGTGTACGCCTATGGTTGCAAACTTTTATGTCTCTTGATATTTATGATTTAAAAAAAAATGTACCTAATTTTTAGATATATTATATTTAATAGTATTTTTGAAGTCTCCTGTATGCAGAAATCTTTTATGGCAGTTTTCTCGAAAATGGTAAGAACAATCAATTATCTTTTTCACGTAGAAATGACGCCCGGATAAGATTTTTTAGTCCCCCCAAACAGAACGTTTCGTCAACAAAAAATAATCATCAGGTATTGTTATGTGGCGTACTCTATGGTCAAACCTGATTTAATACATAAATTAGAACACATAAATTAGAACTCCTTTCCATAAAAAATGTTGCCTTACCAAATTGGATGTCAATAGGTTGAGCGGTACTCGCATTAGTACAAAAATACAAAAACAATAATTTCAACTTCAACACCCTTCTTCATATTTTGCCCCAAAGATGTCGCTCCTGCTCTATGATCCATTGTTCATGGTCCACCTTGTATAATAAATAAATTTGCTTTATTTAATTATTTCGAAATCGTAGGCAAAATACACAGATACAATCTGTAATTAGGTGCAAAATTTTAACCTTAAGTTATGAAATTCTTCTGTTCTAAAATGTATTCAGTTATTTTTTGATAAACATTTTTTGGAAAATAAAAGTAGTAGCGAATCTACCCTGTAGAATCACAGATGCAATTATTAACGTTTAAGTAATACCACTAATTCATGTTCTCTTAAAGGTATAATATAATATAATTAGCACAATAACTTATGCAATGTTCGTTTCTTTCACTGACGACTCAGAGCGCTTCAAATATAAACAAAATAGAGCTATTCTGTTTCCCAACGCCGCCAAAATGCATCTACAAGGCCTTATACTTTCACCGACAACTTGAGCATTTGGGATTCATAATGCACCCGGGCTGGCTGCTTCGTTTTACTTTAGCCAAGACTACACAAGCGCAAATCTAATAGATAATTTTTAAGTACTTGTCGCTTGTCACTTGATGACAAGACTAGCAAGTGTTTTTAATAATTTTGATGAATCTATTCATCTATTGCTAGTCTCTGTGGCCACTATTTATAAATTTACAACATATTGATAAAATAAATATGCTAATAATATAATTATAATAAATAAAAATATGGAAGATAACGCAACAAAAAGAAAATTAAAAGAGACCGGGATTATTTTGTTGAACGGAGATAAGTGTGTGTCAAACTGTTCAGCAAACATCGATCATTGCTGGCTACAGTTGTATCAAGAAGAAGTAACAATAAAATAAAAATCATTTAACATCTCTAAGGAAACAGATAAACAAATTTTAAACTGTCAAACTTGACATACGTTTAATATTTTTACTACTATTTTGACAACGAAAACGTAGTTTTTCGAAACGTCAAAGTACGAAAGTGCGCGATAGTGATGTGATATTTGTTATTTTTTACTCATCTGCTTTTTCAGTGTGGGATTTTTTGGTTAGGCAAACTTAGTTTCAAAAATAATCCTTGACTGATCCGTTTGGCGCAAGGGCTTATTTAATTAATCTTTATTTTTTTCAGAAGTGTGGCAAAAACCCAATAAAACTAAAATTATGCCACAAACAAACAGCTTCAGACACTATACCTGATGTTACATTTTGGGCCCGTCTCACCCAGTTGGTACAAACTAACACAAATGTTTCTTCTTTTTGTAAATGATTTAAAGTCAGGAGATCGTGGCGGCCATGGTACCGGTCCTCCTCGTCCAATACCTTGGTATTAATACTTGGACACGCTGTACATAGTACTGATACAATTGAGCTTCGTGTACGATGTGCCACACTGCTGCAATACGCTGTGGACGCCCTCGGTCTCCACTTCATCCACGATTGGGTTTCAAATGTCCCGTAACACGCTTGCATTGCACTACACTGCACACCGCGGTAAAAGTAGCTGCATTTGGCAAATGTTTACCGGGAAATCATCATACTAATGCATTTTGCTATGTACGTAAACCATTTTTGACACTTGAGAAACTGATGTCAATACTTGCATCACAAAAACGTTAATACCTACTATAAGTAACCGGATTTTAATATTCGGAATCGCCTAGAGACTGCAGTAGCCCAACGATGTAAAGATTGAAAATACTACAACTTCAATAATTTTTTACTTCGAAACTATAAGGATTTTACAAAAAAAATTCGCAATTTATGTGGTAAGTGGTACAAATCACTTTTTATGTTGTCTAGAAAAAGAATGAATAAGAAAGGAAACTCTGGTTTGACATTAACAGAGAAATATTCATAAACTAATAGATAATAAAAATGCAATAACTGTGTGAAAAAAAATAATTATTTTTTTAATTATTAACTTATTTATTATCTATTATACAATAAAGTATTAATTTTTTATCATCTAAAAAATAGGTATATTACCTTAACAAAATAGAAGTTTTACAACACCTTTAATGTTACTAAGGTATTGTGAAAATTTATTTTTATACGGAGTGTATGCACCATTTTCAAATACTTATTGAGTCTACAGAAGTTTGAAAATTTTAATCACTTTAATTCTAATTAGTAAGCTAGCTACTTTCATTTTAAGAGCAATTTTGAAAAATTGTATTTATTATAATTTCATACAGCTAGGGACAAAAAAAGTTGATTATAAACATTTGCAAAACACGCATTGTAGGATCTACGTCTAGTGGTCATTCGCCTCTCCATGTCGGATTGAAAAGTCACACACACAAAGCCATTGAAAACTATAGACCTACATAGGTATACCGGTTTCACTCTATTAGCTCTCATCAGTATGCCATAAGTGAGCAGGTATCTGACGGATAACGCTAGTTGTTTTAAGTCTGTATAACCCGACAGGAAGGAACCATAAGTACGCACAACTCGTCCCTGAGCTAATAATCTCGAGACCGGTATATGTCTGGTTCGCTGCTGATGAGTGACTTCAGCAATTTGCTTTCAGAAGTGATTCAATGTTTCAGAGTAGTTGTTTCTTGAAATTCCGTGTTTGCGTTTACGAAATAGTTTCATTTTTTAAATCACTGTCAAAAGTTTTAGGTTGCAAACATTTTTGTTCACAGCTGTACTTTCCTATTATTATTCTGAATAGACAGATAGATATTGGGAGCAATAATCTTCAACAGTTATCCTTGAAACAATTGAATTAACATAATACCTGGTAACACTGTTGATCACCGGAAGTGAAATGATCCGGCAAATTTACATTTTCATGAACATATTTCACATAATATTTTCTATACGAGTATATGTATGTATTGCAACCATATCATTTAATAAAATTTTAAATATCACAATACCTATATATTAAATTCCACTTGTTTAAGATTTACTTATAAGTAGACACATTCCTAGAAAAAACAATTTTTAAATTGAATGATTCCATACTTAGCGAATAATGCCTGGGCAGAAGTTGTTTTCAAGCAATGGTAGTGAACTTGTCTCATCAGTCATCACAACTGGTTTGTTGAGTGCTTGAAAACTTTCTTTCTGATTGATTCTGTCACTCAATTACATCTCCAGTATTGCCACATAGCGAAGAAGCTCCTGTTATGGTACTTGTTCAATATAACTAGTAATTTTTCAAAAGTATAGTTCCTCAAATTCTTGCATAACAGTCAAATATAATGACCCATAATCTAGGTGGCTTATGGAAGTGAAAACGAGAAACATCTTAATATAATCAGAATGTGTCAGTTGTAGTGTGTTAGTTACTAAAACAATAGGAAAAAAATGAACATAAAAAATTTAAAAATTTAAAAATTTAAAATTATGTAGGTAGGTAGGGGAGACCAGTGCCGTTGAAAGACATTATCAGTTGAGCACACATTCCCATGATACAATCTCAGTTCTATAAAAAGTTACAACTTTCTTTCTAGTTGTTTAAAATTATTCATTTTTTTATAATATTGAGAAAAATAACAACTGTGCGGACTAATACTCAGACCAGTTGTGATTATAGTAATAATACAGGGATCAATAATGATTGAAGGTGATGCCATTCATAAAGGTTATAAAAGTTATCAAAACTAGTTTTTGTCCACACATATATGCTACTCAAGTACATTCTTGTTGATGAACTACATATTTCAATATTACTTACACTCATATTTTGACCTCGCGCCCTATACCCTTCATGCATGCCATCATCCGATATTCCTCACTTGTTAAATCAGGACGTATGCGATTTTGAGAATACACTGTAGAGCTTGAATTATTCTCCGATTACTTATAAATTAATTACATTCATAATTAAATTAGCAGGAAGATATACCCGCCCATGATCCGTCCTATGTTGGGCTTTTCCCATTCTAAAATTCGTGATAATATGTAAAATTATACTCAATTTTAAAAAGTCAGCAAAAATGCTAACAACTAGCACCCTGTACTTTATTTTACGATGTCTTTACATACAGGGTGGCGCATCCAAAACGAAACAGAGGCATTTTCTGTCAGCTCAGTTCTCTTTGAAACACGCTCAGACCCGTCGATTTTGTTTTCGAGGGGACAGAAAATTGGCATAAAATCACGTTTACTCGTGCAGCCCCTAGGCGGGGATGGCACCACCCCTAAAATCTGAAATGGAAAGGGGGGTCGAATGATACATCGCTTTAAAGGCCTTTCAATTCCCTTTATAATGATGTAAAATACCATGTACTTCAGTTCAGTAGTTTTGGAGATTTATTGATTAAAAGCTTAAAGTAGACTTTAATAGGTACAGATTAGTTTGTACCGAGGTTTGTACTTATTTAAATAAATTTTAGTAAAAGCATTTACTTAATATTTGTTCAGTTCACCCATGGTTTGTTTGTTATTTTAGTGTTGAAAATAGCGATTGAAGCGATTTTTGTGACAAAAAAAGGTGGTATTGTGTTAATTTTTTTCTTGAAGAAAGATAAGAAAGGAATGCCTCGTACTTATTTTAAATAGAAATTTAGTACATAGTTTGCGATTGATACTACTTTGTTGTTAAAATACCTTTTAACGCTTTATAAATTAACCATGGTATATTCCACGGCAGAAAGGGTTGAAATTATCGAAATATTCTTCGGAAATAATCAGTGCGCTAGTAGATATAGCAGAAATATTTAATGAGCGACATGAGAACAGTAACGTGCATCGAAAATATGTTCTAGAACTTGGAGCTAAATTTCCGGAAACTGGATCAGTCGCCAATAAAAAACACAACATTGAATATCCTATAAGGAACGAAGCAACAGAAGTGATGGTTTTAGGGCAAGTTCATCTAAATCCTACGTTAAGCACCCGCAAATTGGAAACTGTGTGTGGTGTTAGTCGACGTAGTATCCAACGGATTCTCAAGGCCCATAGTTGCCATCCGTATAAAATTCACCTACTACACGAACTGAATGAAGACGATTTCGATCGCCGATTACAATTTTGTGAAGATATGAGTGAACGAATTATAAATGATGAACATTTTCTGTTCAACATTTGCTTTTCCGGCGAATGTTCCTTTTCTTAAAAATGTATTTAGAATTACTACAAGATGCCATAGATCCAGCATTAACAGCCATAATTGAAAACCAGAATGATCGGCGGTACACTGAGAATAGGTTGTTGCTCCAGTAGTATGATGCCCCACCACATTACGCATTACTGGTTCGACAATATTTAGATCAGACGTTTCCAAGTCGATGGATTGGTAGAAGAGGTGCCATTGAATGGCCTGTAAGATCGCCAGATTTATTACCTTTGGATTTCTTTCTCTGGGGTCACTTAAAAAGCAAAATCTATGCTACACAGCCAACATCGTTAGAAGATTTGCGACAAAGAATTGTGAATGAGTGCTTTCAAATTAATCCTGAAATATTGCAAAATGTGCGGCAACGTTTTGAGCAAAATCTCTATCACTGCATGGATAGTCAAGGTGGTCATTTCCAACATTTACTTGGCTGACGGGTTCATTCTTGTTATGTTCCACTACTTTATAATTTTTTGAGAGTCAAGTTTTTAAAATCTTAAAATCAACTCTAACTTAAGAACTCCGTAAGTGACGCACAAGTTAAAACTGCACTACAATAATAACTACTCTCATTTATTCATTTTTAAACTATTTTGCTGCCAAATTGAATGCATTACTTGATCTCCACTAATGATCATGTATTAAAGTCTACTTTAAGGTTTTAAATAAATCTCCAAAACTACTAAACTGAAGTACATGGTATTTTACATAATTATAAAGGGAATTGAAAGGTCTTTAAAGCGATGTATCATTCGACCCCCCTTCCCATTTAAGATTTTAGGGGTGGTGCCATCCCCGCCTAGGGGCCTGCACGTGTAAACGTGATTTTATGCCAATTTTGTGTCCCCCTCGAAAACAAAGTCGACGGGTTTGAGCGTTTTTCAAAAAGAGAACTGAGCTGCCAGAAAATGCCTCTGTTTCGTTTTGGATGCGCCACCCTGTATTTATATCAGAAACAACCTGTATAGATTCTTTTTAACAAAAATTGATTGAAATACTGCTCATATTAGTTGACAGCTGTACTTCTACGGCAAGATGATTAGTACAATTAGACAGTCGACACCGGTCTCCCCTGACAAGTTTTTTGTTTCTCCAAAAACATATGAACGATATTGAAATAAATAGGTATTTAGACCAATTTTGACATTTTACAAAATTCTTTCATCACATACATGCCTAAAAGTAGAAGCCTAATATAGATCCGATTCACTACATTAATTATTTATTAAAAGGTCATTGTTGGGATTTACAAATAATGCAGATGCAAGAATCCTTGTTCGCTCCGCATTAGACGTAACAAAACTATTCACTGTCGAGGGTTTTTGGCGCAATATTAATGGGTTTCAAATGATCACTTATTAATTAATTCTACAGATAATGATAATTGCAACTGTCTACAAAAGATGAATACCAGAGCTTGAAACGTTTATTTGCTTCGTTTAATGCAAAATGCGTCCTTTTTATATTTTATATCCGTCCAATTATAACATTAAATTGTTTTTTATTGAAGAATACAGGCAATTATTTCAATTAAATTGATGATTCGTTTGCCATATTACGCTTGATTTCAAAATTTATATTAATCTCTCAGTCTTCGTCAAACGATGAGCTTTTACGACTTTAATGAAAAATATTATTAGGTGCTAGGTACAAGGACAGGTTTATTATTTATTAAGTAATAAACGTTTCCTGATGTGACGCAATTCCTGAAAATATTCAGAGACAAGCTGCGGAAACAAAAGTCCTATAGAAAACTTTATTACCCATTAAATGTTAGTTCTATAATATGTGACGTGAAAATTTCCCTTTTCCAAATACTTAATTAATGCTACGGCATTGCCCACAATTCTACTACTTCATTGCGAAACTTTTTTTTTATTTTCATGAAACAGTAATCTTTCATGAAAAGAAGGCATCGAAAACCATAGGCGCCGAAATTGTAAATTGCTTGGGGGTGGGGAGACAAACGTTAGTATCGTCTTATATTACTTTAGCTTAATCAAGCAATTTAAATTTTGTAGCTTGTGCTCGGCAAATAACAACGATAGTAAACTGATTGCAACACATTTTGTTGCTCAAATAATACCATCACAAAAGCAATTTGGTCATTCAACTCATATATGATATTCAGTTCATTAAAAGTAAATTATTTAGTCTTGGCTTTCGTGGAATGTTTTTAGACTGGGTAGTATCTATCTATCGTATAGAACAATGATTGTTAAATATAAAGATCAAACATCAGAGCTGCATCATATTGACAGTGGAGTTCCTCAGGGATCCGTGCTGGGGCCATTGCTCTTTATACTGTTTATGAACGATTTGCCTGATAATTTAAATGCAGACGTTATTATTCTTTTCAGCTAGGAACCATGAGGAGCTCCACGTCTTAACTGAAGCTCTTGTTCAGAGTTTTGTAAAATGGATTAATAATTAACTTGTCAAAAACGGTATGTATTAAATTCCATTACCTAAATACAAATCGTGGATATTCTCTTCAATTTTCGATTGGAAATGTGCAAATAACTTCCAGTAAGTTTGTGAAATTCCTGGGCATATATGTGGATAATAACCTCAGATGGAGCGAGCATATTAACAACTTAATCAAGTCTTATTACGCAATATTTAAATTAAAGCAATCATTACCTCTAAATGTATTATTACATGTTTATTACAGCATGGTTCATAGTCAATTGGTTTATAGTGTTGTCTTGTGGGGAAATAGCGCTGATAGTTTTTATTTTTATATCCCAAAAATACGAAAAATATTCAATTTGGATTCTAGAGCTTCCTGTCGACCATTTATTGTTAAATATAAAATTGTGACTTTTCCCTGTGTGTATATCGATCGATGTTTGTGATAATTTAAATAAATTTAGTATGAGTTCGGAACTGCATAACTATGAGACCAGATATGCAAATCTAATAATGTTACCTAAACATAAAACGACTAAATTTGAAAACTGCATTTCTTATATAGGTTTGAAACTTTATAATCATCTTCCAACTTCAATAAAAAAGTTGCATAGCAAACATTTTAAAAGTAGGATCAAAGATATATTGTTGACGAAAGCATATTATAATTTACACGAAAATTTTTCAGATACTTTTTGTAAATCCGTATTAGACTAAGTACCTACTTATTATAGTCAATCAAAATGTGTTGCTGCCTTCCGCTTGTCTAAAAATTACGTCATTAGTCATATTCCAAAATATTACACTGTAAAATAATGCTGTGTAAATTAAATTTTCAAGTGTGTAAAACTTCCATGTTAATAGTTTTACACACAATGGCTTTATACGTTTTACACAAAATTACTAGTATTTATAATAAAATACAGAATTGTTATAATATTTACCAATGATGTGTTAAAAGTACGCCATTGTGTGTAAACTTAACACATTTCTGTGTGCTATATCCTGACTGTTCCAACTCACGTCACTACACCATGTTAGTCATGTACCGTTGATGTGTTCAGTTACCTCTCGTTCACTGTGATCAAATGGAGAACATTTAAATTCAGATTTAATCCAAGAATATGGTAAGTACTTACCTACCTATAACAAATGTTGATAACTGTGATAAAGCGATACAACTAAAACTAATTAGTACTATAATTCTTAAAAATATAAGGAGTTCACGTTGACGTTTTAGATTACTCTGTATTCTGATTATTTTGTAATTTTAGAGAGAGAAAATTCAAATCAGTACCGGTTCATTTTTGTGAACATCTATTATGTAGTGCCTAAATGCATTTTTGTTTAATGTTGTTTCGTTGTTTATGACTTACTAGAACGTTGTTAGTACACAGGGTGATTTAGTTTTTAATGAACAAACTTCGAGGTTAAGTAGTATTATTTGGGGCCTTATATGGAAGATACAGGATATTGAAGTTTGAAGAAAAATTTGATTTGTTGGTATAATTATTATAGTAATGGAGATATTTAAGCCATACTTGGTACACAGGGTAGTTAGTTAAAGTATCATAAAATGGGAAAATATCAAGCACTTTGAACAACCAGTGACGGAGTTTGCGTCTTTAATTTAGGAAAAAGTTGTATCGCCTTGTATAATGTTAAAGTTTGACATTTTTAAATGTGCATTTTAATTTCTAACAAAAACTTATCTTACATTTTTTTCGTATTTGCTACGGTTACATAGTGAATTTTACTTTTTTCAGTTATTTCACTGTTGCTGTCGGTAAATAACAATCAATATTAGTAATATTGTTTGGTGGCAAATCATACCCGAAACGAGATAATATGTACTTATGATTAAATTACGTTTTCTATTAGTTAAAGCTGCGCTAGAGCTAAAGGAAAATTAATAATTTTCAGATAATAAGTTACAAAAAAACTAAAAATTGTCACAATACAGACACTTAATAAGTACAATTTAACTAAAATAAAATACTGCAACTTACATAACTATCAATACCTTTAAATTAGTTTCGAAGAGATCAAAAGTTAGTAAATAAGTGGACATAAATTTAATTTTATCGAAAAGAATATTATAAGAAAAATGTCATAGGGTTGATTACTTCAACCCCTTACAAAAATACAACAGAGTTGAAAAAAATTCAAAAAGTGTAGTTTTAATGACAGATAATGTTCACCAAGATTGGTTTCTTTAGCTTGATGTACATGGAAGATAAAAAAGAAAAACATTTTTCAATTTTCGAAGGGGTGTAACTTTTCAGAGAAAAGGTTTTTCAAAATATTTTATACCAAATACCCTATTAATTTTCATGAGAGAAGAGCCTCTTATATTTTTTTTCGGTGTTATTTACATACACGCTATACACCTAATAATGCAGTTTGTTTTCTTTTTTTGAAAAATTTTAACACATTGTCTTCGGAACTATTCGGAAAATCTTTATATTAAATTATTTATAGAAACTCATAAACCACCGTTGCTTCTAATACAATCTCCGATGAATATCGACAGCAAGGTCAATGAAAGTGAAAACCTTGAACTAGCGAATATAGTGTCTCTATAGCCTTATGATGTTTAGAAGCTTTCTTCCGGTTTATCATCCCAAAATGTCTAAAAATGCTTAAAATAATGGAAATTCTCTTAAGCAACGCTTTTCCACCTATAGGATTTTCTTCGATTTTTTGTTCTTCTTGACGGGGATAATATACGTTAAGATACTTGTTGAAAAATAAAAGTAAATAAATATTAAAACATGTAAATATTTTTACAACACTGTTTATCTCAATTAAGTCTCCATAAATTAACTTAACTTAATTACCCATTTGGAAGATTTATCTCTGCATTTGCGAAAAATAAATTATGGCTTTCAACTAAAGCCACACATTTATTTTAAGGACAATTGAACAATATATTTCAGGGTTCGTTAAAAGCTAAAAATGCTCTTAATCAAAATTACGAAATACTCTTGAAATTCATGGCAATGAAGAATATGGAATTTTTATTGATCGTGATAGTAAAGTTAAGCAGCCATATTCTAACTGAAATAATACTGTTAAGAAGAAACAATTTTCGGAACATGAAATTGACAAATTTTCTGTAAAACGTTAAAACATCGCCAAGTAAAAAAAAATATTTCTCTTAAAAATAAATGTAGGTACATTTTTTCTCTACAAAACGTTCAAAATTTTGGAAATGTTTTTTTTGTTTAGGTATAAATGAAAAGTTTGCGAAATTAATACGTTTGGATATACTCTATACTTTGGAAACACTCTAGTAAACTTAGATATTTATAGAGTGTTTTCATTAAACCAGGTTAGTAAATTAAGCTAGATTAATTTGATAGATAATTATTGAATAGAGCTTTGTAAGTGGAATTGTTCATTAGCATACCTAGATGTTTGGTATCAGAGAGCATACATATGACTTCATTGATATGAATTGTAGGAGATTTGATTTATATTAGTTTAAAATACTTTTCTAATACACAAAAAAATGTTACAAAAGCTAATAATAAAGAATATATGGGTAGATATTGTGAGTGTAATTCAACGCTGGTCGGGGCTTTAGTCCGCAGAGTAGTTAGTTTCACACAATATTGTTAATACCTAAAAATATATAAAAAAAATAATAAATTATGTTATTTTTAATTTGTATTTTCATTTATTTGAATTTTAATATAACACAGCAAGGAATGTTCAAATTTATGTTCAAAATATATGAATAAAATTACCCAGGTCCAAAATTTTGGATAAATCAGAAAAATTATCAACGAAACATACATTTAATATAAAGCAGGTTTATTAGACATTTTAAAATTATCGAAAAATCTCTAGGTATTAACAATATTGTGTGAAACTAACTACTTTGTGAAATAAAGCCCCGACCAGCGTTGAATTACATTCACAATATCTACCCATAATATTATTAGTTTTTGTAAATACTTTAAGCTAATATAAATTAATCCCATCAATGAAGTCATATGTATGCTCTCTGACACCAAATATTTAGGTATGCTAACAATTCCATAGACAAAGCTGTATTCAATAATTATCTACAATAAAAATTCATCTAGCTAGATCTACTACAAAAAAAACATACATGTTTTAATGAAAATATTTTAAATGGAACACCCTATATATATATATATAAAACTGTTGCTTTTAGCCTCTATATATCCATATTATACTTTCCTATACATATCTCTTTCAATTTTTCTGTTATTGACCGTTTTTCTGATAAGAAACTGGGAGCAAGTTTAAAAACAAAACATGTTACTGTGGTTAAATATGGCGATAATCAAAACAACATGCATATCGACATAGATAATTTTAAGTTTACCTTTCTCTTGTACAAAAAATTTATCAATTTTTTTGACTGCAGAGAAATACACATAAAGGATGAACTTTGGAAAGGTTTATGTTCATTTTTCTTACTTTGGCTTTTAAATGCGAAAAATTAATTGTTGAAGTTTATTTAAAAATTCTATAAAAGAGCCACTCTCAATAAATATTTTAAGTATAAAATTGCTACATTTTGGCAATATAAATACTAACACTACCTAAGTTGAACTTTATAGTATTCAGTAATATATAATTCTTTTTAGTGACTTTAATAGGGGTTAAAATTCTTAACTTTAAAATTACATCGACATTTCACTATCTTGGGCCACAAATACGGCCACTTTAAAATCATATTTGAAACATTTCATCTAATTTAATATGTGTGTTTTTTTTGGGAGACATTTATTCAAAACATTGAATGTCTAATATACGAGTAGAGATATTTTATTTGCACCAGTTATTTATTTGGAATATATTTTTGTTGTAAACATACATCAGACGAAATTTGAAATTAGGTTATCATTTAAGGAATATTTAATGCAACAGGGCTTGTTGCATTTCGACGTTATTTGTCCTCGTCAGCAAGAACCGGAAAACCGGCGGGATTTTTCCTCTCCCGATTTACCCCGACCAGCCTCATTAAATAATATTAAGCATTTTTATATTTTGGAGCCGTAGTTACTCTCTCCATCCATCCGACCAGTCAAATCGTCGGGTAGGCAGTTAGAAGAAAGCCGTTGAATTCATTTGGGGGATCGTGGTAGCATCACACTGTGTCCGTATATAAAAGGGATATGATGAGAAGATGCATTTAGTTAGTTTATAGTCACTTATTGCGTTTAGGATTTGTTTTTGCACAGGTAAGGAAGTGCAGTGGCGTGTGGATGGTTTGAATAAGGGATTGTGTTGCTTCTGGGAAATTGAAAATTGCTTTGTGAAAATCGTTGTACCGCAACTAGTGTAAGTACTACTAGTACTAATTTTGTGTCTGAATATTGTGATGTGATCGATAGGACCCTCGACGGACTTTTGGGATTAGGGATGGAAAATGTGGGGTTAAAAATGGGGTTTTTTATTGCAATAGATACGTTAATTGTATTCAATTGATAAAGGATAGTTTAGAAAATAAAAAAAAAATGATTGATAGAGTTTTAGAGACAAATAACTTGCTTTAATTTAAACACGTAAACATGTACAGGTAAATATTAATTTTATTTCACAAATTCATAGTTCCAAAATTTTATAGACAAAAAATACTGAGTCAAATATGTGACAAATTTAAATTTTTGAAACTTGTAAATCTTACAGATTCTCTTAAAAAAAACTTAACTTACATCTAGAAGTTGCATTTGTGATGTTCAATTGTTTTTTCTGAGCATGAATTTTTCACTGAAAAATAAAAGAGTTGGCTAATTTTGGTGAGAAGTTTTGTATAGGTTTTGTAAAGGTATAGCAATTTGATATTATTGCGCTTTTTTCTACTATACGGGTGTTTCCCAATTGTATTAGAAAATCCAGACACGTGTTCTATGGTTAAAATTAAGGGAGTATTGTTAAATAAGCATAGGGCCCCAATGGTGGGTTATCAAAGGATTTAGGGGTTTCCAAAGATGATACAAATCTATTTAAAATTCATAACTTCTAAACTTCTTGAGATATTTTTGGCAAATTTGGCATAATATTTTAGTATGTTGGTATAGGTATAAAATATCAATTTGCAGCTTACGTAAAGTACCAGTGGCGTACCCCTGTTAAGATGTATGTGCATATGAAAATCAATTTTGTTTGCATCATTATACAGGGTGATACTTTTCACTGGTACTTTACGTAAGCTGCAAATTTTATATTTCATACATAAAAACGTATTAAAAAATTATGCCAAACATTTTTCAAGGGGTTTAGAAGTTATGAATTTTAAATTGATTTTTTTTTCAGCTTCGGAAAATCTATATCTCGACAACGACACCGTTGGGACACTTATTTAATGAAATTATCATAATTTTAACCATAGATTATGTCCCTGAAATATTATGAGAAGAAACTGAAGATATTCTCTACTATTTATTTATGACACAATTCTAGTTTGTCTTTAGTTTAATTATTTTGCCCCACTTGAAAAAATAAAGATTAAATGAATAAACCCTTGCGCCAAAAGGATCAGTCAAGGGTAATTTTTGAAACTAAGTTTGCCTAATCAAAAAATCTCACACTGGAAAAAACAGATAAGTAAAAATAACAAAAATCACATCATTATCGCTTACCGTAATTTTTGACGTTTCGAAAAACTCTCTGTTTTCCTCCTCAAAAATTGTAAATGTATAAAACGTAAGTCAAGTTTGATAGTTTAAAATTTGTTTATCTGCTTCTATAGAGGTGTTAAGGGATTTTTATTTACACGGCCAGAAAATGATGTACAAAATTCAAAATATTGCATCTACAGCATAGCTTGTGAATGCAATAAACATTATATTGGAGAAACGTCTCGACCTATGAATGTTAAAGTTGAGGAACAAAAATTATACCAAATAAAAACGGAAATTTCATAAATCAAATTCAATTTGCAAATACGTTTGGGAAAACGATCATTTGATTTAATGGGGTAATGCAACAAGTAGAAAATTAAAAGAGACCGCGATTATTTCGTAGAACGGAGATAACTGTGTGTCAAACCATTCAGTAAATATTGATTATTGTTGGCTACAGTTATATCAAGAAGAAGTAAGTAACACTAAAGTAAAAATCATTTAACATCTCTAGAAGAAGATAAACAAATTTTAAACTGTCAAACTTGACTTACGTTCAATACCTTCACAATTTTTGAGAACGAAAACAGAGAGTTTTTTGAAATGTCTAAAAATACGAAAGTGAAGTGATTTTTGTTATTTTGGCTTATCTGTTTTTTCAGTGTGAGATTTTTTAGTTAGGCACGGCGAAACAAATAATATTTTTCTTTTCAAAATGAAGCATATAAATTTTATGTATACACCGCAAAAAATTTGGAGTAAAATTTCACTAAAAATCAACACAATTGTTTGTTAAAACGAGTCTACACCCGATTGTGTTAACACAACAACACAATTTGTTGAGTACTATTCACTCGATTAATTCTTATAAATCTTTTATGAGTAACATTAAACAACTTTTCAGTTAGCTTATTGAACTATGTGTTACTACAAACACAAAATATTATCAATATATGTCGTTGTTTTTTCCACAAATTGTCTCTCTGGCCAAAAATTGTGTTAATAAACTTATTTCTTTGTTAAAATGTTTAATTACTCAAAATGGAACACCAAAATAATTACACTCATAAATGAATTTGAAGTTACTCAATGTTATTTTTTACTGTGTAGATACCGATTTTTATCAAATTATATCAATTCATACAATAACAAATATGTTAAAGAAATGAAAAAACAAATTTTAGTTTCTTTTCATAACTTTTCATTTTTAAATATTATGTAAATTATAATTTGAAGACGGAGGATCCTTTTTTAAGTTTCACATTTCATCCGCATCCAATTTTGGCCAGATTTAGCACATATGTCGAAATAACAAACCGTAATGTACAAAATAAATTACTTTCAATTTTTTACGCCACCTTGATACACCGTTTTCGAGTGAGATGGAAATATCCTTATTGTGTTAGTATTACATTTTAACGACGCGTTTTGTTTCTCAACAGATTTAATAGAAAAAAAAAGAATCGCGCTCGTAATACCAAATGTGGTAGACGAATAATTATTGCCTGACTTCAGGCGTCTCTCGAATTGAGTGCGATCTTCTCGAAAATATTTTTTTTAGGTACTAAGTAGATGTTAACAATTTAACGTGTTCTGTAGTAAGTGAAAGCCTACTATTATTTTGTTAAACACAGCAGCATAGAGGAATGATCGGGCAAATCGATTCGTTATACACTGGAATATTTATTGCATAAAATAGTAGGTATATGTTGATATAATGTACTACTATACTTTTATGATTTATGTAATACTTGGTTGTTTTGCGACATGGTTTGGGATTTTGCTGGAAAACTAACGTCGTTATATTTTAATATTCATTTGGACTAGAGACACATTTCTATTAGTCACTCATTCGGGTACTGAATCTGTAACCTTTGATAAATGTAAATCAAAAACAAAAATGAATACCACTGCTGTCAAATTAGGTAGTGGTGATACATTAATTTCAAATTTGCAGGCCTACTAGATATATATCTGCAGTTGTCAGCAATTTTAATTAACAGCGGTTTGCTATTTATTTTGATACATATCTATGAATAAAATTACATAGTTTACAAGTACAATTAAAGACCCAGTAAGACTTATATAGTTAGTTACCATTTCATTAATATATATGGTACAATCATCAGTCCAGAGAGCAAGTAAAAATAATGACACATTGCTATATAAACTGTTTTCAAATCCCCACAGTTTTTTAAGTACGTTAGATTTAAAAAAATATTTTATCATTAACTATCATCCGAAAAAATAAAGATTAATTATTGCGCCAAACGGATCAGTCAAGGGTTATTTTTAAAACTAAGTTTGCCTAACCAAGAAATCTCACACTGAAAAAAGCAGATAAGTAAAAAATAACAAAAATTACATCACTATCGCGCACTTCCATATTTTTGACTTTTCGAAAAACTGTTTTCTTCTCAAAATAGTAAATATATTAAACGTATCACATTCAACCGTGTAAAATCGCTAATAATTTTTATCAGTGAAAATACTGTTTAAATAGATATTAAAGGATCTTTATTGAAAAAAAGTATTGTAAAATATAAAAACAATACAATACACAAGGGCGAAGTTTAGCTCTAAGCTACTCGCTTAACCCTGTATTGGAATATATTGTTGCGGGTTTCCTACCCCGACCTTTTCTTTTACCAGAAAAATAAACAGTTAATTTTTACTGATATTTATTGAACACTCCAGGAAATTTTCAACTAAACACTCCAATTCAAACGAATATTCCAAATATTTTCTAGCAGTTTTAGATCCATTTCACGAACGACTCTTGTCAATTCCCAATATTCCAGTCGCGCCTCGATACACGGCAACATTTTGTTTGTTTACCAGCAGCGCGTAGGGGCGATTGGGGCAATCTAGCGTTTTGCGATACCACAGGCGTCAAATTGGGTGCGAGCGGGCAAATTCTGTGACAATATTAAAATAACAGATGTTATACAAATCGAGGAATTAAAATATGAAAACATATATGTACACATTAAAAATAGAAAAACGTAGAACAAAGATAATTAAATAGAAATCCAAAAATAAATCAAACAAAAAACAATAATGGTGGAAAGCAACTAATAATGCATTTCAAGTAGATGTCGAAAATAAATGAACGTGTGAACAATTGAACATGGCTGAATTAAATTTTGAAATAGAAAACATACGAACATCTAATGTTTATTTATAAATTGCATTACGTCGTATTAGCTTTTCTCTTAAGGGCGCCGTATTCTTGAAATAGTCTTTTCGACAAATACAAGTAATTTTAGAAATTTAAGAACTGAATAATATAGAGTTTAGTAAATAACAAGAATGTTATCTCTAGCCACCTGCGAATATTCAAAGGTACCGAAGTAAAATCAATATATAACATCAGAAAGCGATCTATCCAAGGTACTGAAATCTTTCAAAATACGTGTTTTTAAATTCAACTATAGATGTAAACATTGATATAACATAAACTTACATAGATCTGCGTATAAGATTGTTTACTTTTGTTTATAAATATGTGAAAATAATTGTTAAAATGTAGGGTTAGAATAGCAAAATAATTTATGTCATACAAATGCATTTTAAAAATTATTATATTATTTGAGGAGAATTAAATAGTAAAAGTGTATAAACAAAACATCAATAATTTTATTTTTGATATTGCTTTTGCTGTACGTGTTTTATTTTCGAGATTTCAGTACCTAAATAATACAACAAATATGGCCATTTTTGCGGCGAGAAATACGGCGACCTTAAGTAAAGTCGTGAGGATAAATTTATTATACTATTAATGAAAACACTAAAGTGGAATTTAAAGGTGTCGTTGATATTTAACCAAGAAAATTGTTTAATTTTTCAGAAATTCTATCATATTTTCTCAAACGAAAAACAAATCTACTGCAACTTTTTTGAAGGCGATATTATGTGTGATTTTCTCAAGACAGGGATAATATACAACACAGTAGTTTCAAATTGATAAGACCAATGATTCTACTAGGTAACTTTTTTCTCAATTTAAAATTAATTAAATTAATATTAGTATGTGACATATATTCACGAAAACGAAGTTTGGAGTCAAGAAGTAGGCCAAGACTTTTTACAACATTTACAAATAATGGAGTAAATTAGCATAGTTAAAAAGGATTAATTTTAGTTTCGATCTACCATAAATAAAATAAGCAGTTTCATAGCGCCTGTATTTGTAAAATCACAACGGTTGCAAAATGATAAGTTTTACTCAAATATTTCTATATCTGCACCGCTGGCACAAGTTTCCATTATTATTATGTATAATATTAATTAAGACACCTATACCTTCTTTTACTTGCTACCGACGATATCTTTTGATTTTATGAAAGACCAAAAACCATTTTTAATCCCCGACACCGACATTTTCCACATTGCAATGAAGTGTTCATGTTTTACAGAACAATTAAGAGGTAACCTAAAACGTAAGGTTAAGAGAACGTAATTACAATAACTTAAACACTAATCCAAGACACAATGCGTAAGATAATGGGAACAATCGCTTAGTTTTCACATATGATAAGCCGTTTCGTTAATTAACAGCAACATGTAATTGTGGATCGACGGAATTGCGGGTGTTAGTGAATAGTGTTGGGATAATGCTCGCGGTAAACGAAAGTAAACGCATTAATATGCACTGAAATTTCTCACTACCGTATTGTATAGTATACGGAATGTGTGTGCGTGTGACGTACCTAAAGTCACGCACAAATTCATTATTATGTAAATAAAAGACTTTTGAACATTCCATGAAAGTGGTCGATTTTTGCTTTTTCTCAAAAAATAATTTAATGTACAGGGTGACCTACCTTCGAGTAATGACGTCATAACATTTTTTTTAATGGAACACTTTTTTCCAATTTCCGGATTACCTTAGCTTAGCTGTTCCCAACAATGTATCACAAGTTATTTACAAATAAATAAACGTACAAAAAAATTGATTAAAATCACTACACGTCATTTTAAAATGCCTACTGGAATGTACTCAATTTATAAAAACATTGGTGTTACATAGAAAACGTAAATAAACGTGATCGATCGTAGGAAATTTTATTGTTCGCTAATAAAACCTTTCGACACAAAAACCTAAATTAAACGGAGACGAGAAACAAATTCTTGTTGTACATTTTCAATAACTTCAGGCGGGATGGCACGGACTTCTTGTCGAATTTTGGGTTTGCATCTAGACTCGTGCTTGAATTGGAAATCTCACTGTGAATTTTTATCATCTAAATTGGCTTACATCTGTTATCTTTTTTCTAGTTTAAAAAGTGTACTTAGTGGTGACCATTTGATTAAATTATACTATGCGCAGATTGAGAGCAGATTGAGATATGGGATTGCCTTCTGGGGGGATTCTGCTCTATCCCATGACGTATTTGTTGCCCAGAAGCGAATATTGCGCTGCATTGCTAATGTTCCCGGCACACATTTCTATACTGATATCTTCAAAAAATTTAAAATTCTTACTTTATATAGTCTATACGTTTTTGAGATCTGTGTATTCGTTTTTAATAATAAACTGAAATTTGTTACTAATTTTAGAATGATAGAAATACTAGAGCAAAAAATGATTTACACCTCCCTTATTCCAGAGTTAATTTATCGTTTAAATCCCCTAGCCGCATTGGGGCTAAGATGTTCAATAATCTCCCCGAACATACTAAAAGTATTCAGAGTAAGAAGAGCTTTAAAAATAATCTTAAACGTTTCCTTGTCGATAAGTGTCTGTATAGTACCGCTGATTTCTATAGCTGAATGTTCCTGTGAGTTTTGTTAGTGTACTTGCGTTTAAGTATTTACATTATTTGTTGTTGCTTATGTCCTTTTTTTTAAATTATATTGTGACTCACTTGTAAACTTGTAGCAAGTGTTATCTTTGTTTGTGTATTTATGTCTTTGTTGTATCTATAAGTATATTGGCTCTTGCATGTCTTTAAAAAATAAAAGGTTTTTGAATTTTTTTTAATTAAATAGAAGTAATTAATAATGCATTAAAGAATGCAGTAACAATGTTTTCGTTTAAAAATACTTATAATAGGATTAAGAAAAGAATATAATATTTATTCTATACTTTACAAAGTATATAATATTTAGTAGAAGTACTCATCAAAGATATAGCTTCAGAATTCAGTTCTGTAGTTAGAGTTAATAAATGGAACTAATTAAATTAACCGTTTCAAGGGCAACTGAGATGTTTTCAGAATC
The DNA here is from genome assembly GCA_025584915.1 of Monochamus saltuarius. Taxonomy (NCBI): domain Eukaryota; kingdom Metazoa; phylum Arthropoda; class Insecta; order Coleoptera; family Cerambycidae; genus Monochamus; species Monochamus saltuarius. The sequence continues at coordinate 10,790,263 of CM046722.1, forward strand.
GTATCAATATATAACGGTTCAATTTCCAATTGGTTAAATGTGTGTCGAAACGATTGTAAATATTTTCACATTAGTATGCATTGTTTACTTACAGTGTGTTCAAATTTAAGCCTCAATACTCCTGCAAAATTTGACCGAGCTATGCGATTTCAATGATTTTTTTGCATATCCCCCACTAAATATTATATACTTTGTATATGAACAAAATAGAAATTCATGACCTGCTAAGATTTTTTAGAAATGATTTTTACAGAAATGGTATAATAATTATTGTATAGTTACCAGCACAATATTTTATTTCTTCTTTGACTTAGTGATGAAAACAGATTGAAAAATCTGTAACTTGGTAGTCCTAAGAAATTGCGAAACGTGTTCTATTCTTCTTTTATTTATTACACATTATTTTTACTTAATGTACTTTTTATTTAATTCTAAAGCTTCCTAGGTAACTAAACTAAAACAGTCTTTCCTAGTTCAGCAATTTCAAGGCTTTGTGGGAGAGTTAAAGATAATTTTATAAAATTTTGGATTTTTAAGTACATTAGAACAATGTTGCGTTGCCAGATTTACGATATAAAATAGCTAATTGATTTCTGGAATAATAATAATAGTGATATAATAATATCTTTACCCTTCGTTACAGAATTGTGAGGATTACCTACCTCAAAAGTCGAATACTTGTACGCAAGAGGAGGCGACAGAATTATTCAGAGAAGGTCATGGTTTTCTAATTTTGCCCCTCCTTTTTCTCTGTTATTATTCGAGATGCAAAAGGTGTGAGAACAAAAGCTGTAGGAATATATAAATATTTATAAAGTATATATTATAAAAACAATTGAATTACATTTTCAAGATGTAGGCCTTAATTTTGTTTTTTAACGGAATACCTGTATTTGCATTTATGGATTTTACGTTAAATTTAAAGCCAATTTTGTATACAATCGCCATAAGAAAATCAAATTAGATTTTCAAAAATATATTATGCAAGATACTTATCTTTTATGATTTTCGATATAGTACATGTTTATTGTTAATATGCAGCAACATATCACATCATATAACACATGAAATATATTTTTATAGATTTCAAATGAAAAAACAGAAGAAACTAATTTATAAGAATGTTTCCATGTCTTATATAATATATATATTTGAAAATCTCAGAAAATCCGTAAATACGGATTATCTTACCTACATGTTTTATTATTTATTAACAATATTGTGTGAAACTAACTACTCTGTAGACTAAAGCCCCGACCAGCGTTGAATTACACCCACAATATCTACCCATATATTCTTTATTATTAGCTTTTGTACACTGTTTACTGTATTGTGCACAATGTTTCTACAATTCCTATCAATGAAGTCGAGATATGTTCTCTGATACCAAATATGATAGAAATTGTAGGAAAAATGATTTAGCTTAAAAACTTTTACAATACAGTAAAAAACGTACGGGGTGTTCTACAAGTTCCATTCTTAAATTGTTTCTATTTCGAACTAAGAAAAAGGGGAGAGGTGATCGCGTGATCACATCTGTACATCTAAAAGGCTTATATATCCAAATAGAAAATCATTCAAATCGCATAGATCAATAAAATTTAGAAAGTTGTTAAAGGTAAAATTTGAACACACTGTATTAACGGGTTATTGCGACAACTTCTGACGTAGAGAGTAAAACAAGTAAAACAAACAAGGACATTTTTTCTTTAAGGATTTAGAAAAAATATATAATTTAATAAAATCAATAAAATCAATTATAGATGTTAAACAATATTTCAAAAGTTAACAACATTTTGGGGTTTCCCATGAAGTTTTGTATTAGTTTTATCACATCCAATTGTCCGACACATTCAGTTTTATTTGCGTATTTCGTTGATTTCCTAACTGTTTCATAATAGTCATTAAAATCGTCTCATTAGAAATATTAACTGCTTGGGAAGAACAATCGAAAATTTCGGTGCGTTTTTCGCAATTGTAATTGTTTATTTTACACACAGTCAGCGAAAGTGCCATAAAACGATGAGGATTATTGGCCACCTACGTTAATAGTCGCTTCATTAACACGATATTAGACTTTTGCGGTTGTTTTCACTTATTATTTTCAACATAAGTGCTAAAGGTACTTGTACTTTTCAGGCATTTTTTTACGGAAAGAGTAACACCGGTTACTTTCGAATTTGAGGCCAGGGAAATATCGACAGTTAAATAACAAATAACTTTTGATCGTTACTACGACCAAAATATTAATTGCTTTCGTGAAAACAAAGGTGTCCTTTTTGTCTGTTCATAACTGCATAACGTCATACTTGAGACTTTTAGAACTGCATTTTTGTATAGAGTGTCCCGCCAAGTTTGTTACAAATTTTAATGATAGTACATAAAAGAATATGGCCAGAAATAATTTTAATAAGTATAGCCTCGTAAACGGATCATTTTTCAAATATACAGGGTGTTTTTAAATGAAGTAGCGAAAATGAGACCACAGAATCTTTATGCGAAAATAAATCGATTTAACCTAACATACGCATATCCCAAATCGCATAATAAAAAAGATACATGGTGTCAAAGTTAAAATTTTATTTTCGATATTTCAAGGTAATTTTTTTTACTGTTTAAGAAAGGAATTTTAAGCTAATATATATCAAATCTCCTACAATTCCTACCAATGAAGCCATATGTATGTTCTCTGCAAACATCTAGCTAATGAACAATTCCACAGACAAAGCTCTATTCAATAATTATCTAAAGAATTTAATCTACTGGTTACTAACCTGGTTTAATGGACACTCTATATATATTAACCTCTGGAGATCGGACCTATTTCTGCATTTTTAGGATTGCTTCATCAGGTGGTCTCCTTTAACTTGAGTCAAATATCTAACTATAAAAATTATTATACCAATAAATTAAAATTATTTGAAATTAAATGTCGACAATGTCAAACTGATTAACTGTCAATGAATTTAAACATCATAACGACCTACTAAAATAAATAAAAAAATGTACCTTTTATGCATAGTTTTTAATTTTTGAGGTACCGGGGGTGGTTGCCACCCTTGAAGTCGGGGAAAACTGGTCAGAATTTCGCAAAAGATCGATTTATGGGGCCCGTCTTTCGTATCATTTGTCGGGTAGTGGGGGAAACAAAGTACTTCATGAAGCGGATATCATTCCCCGTATGCTATCGGCAATAGGGGTGGTTTAACCCCCCGCGCGGGGGGGTGTTTTCACCTTGAGCATTTTTAGGAGGGCATTGTTGATGTTACCCTTGCCATGTGGAATTTCGCTAATTTTTACCCAGATTTTCTGTTTTCTTGTTTTAGGGGTGGTTTCCACCCCTTCAGTGGGGGTAACTGATCAGAATCCGACAGAAGAACGAATTATGGGGGCATGTATTTCATATCATTTGGAGTTATAAGGAAGAGTGGCACAAAAAAGGTAATTCATGAAGGGAACATCATTTGGCGCCGGTTTTCGCCAATAGGGGTGGTTTAACCCCCACGCGGGGGGTGTTTTTCACCTTGAGAATTTTTGGAAGAACATCCCTGATCCCTTTCTTGCCATTCACGTTCCCGCCAATTTTTACCAAAAATTGATCGACCATTTTCTCACGTTTCTTGTTTTAGGGGTTTTTTCGAATTATGCTCACCTAGATTTTTCATGACGATCAATTGAAGCCCACGGAGACCTCTGAACGACCTTCCCCGTTCTTGCTACACACTACGCAAAAACGGGCGAAAAAATGTGTTTTTTTTGCGGTTACTCTTTAAATATTCTTCATTTAAACATAGTAAACGGTGAACGAGAGGTAACTGAACAAGTTTACACAAAATGCAGTATTTTTAACATATCATTGGTAAATATTACACTAATTCAGTATATTTTATTATAGTATCTACTAATAATTTTAATACGTAGGTATAAAAAAGAAGTAATGTGCAAAAACTATTAACACAGAAATTTTCCATATCCTAAATTACACACTGGAGAATGTCATTTACACAGTAACTTTTTTACAGAGTACCTACATTGTTTATTGACTTGTCACCTTAAGTCTTCTTGTTCCAAAATAGAATTACGTGGTAAAAACTACTTTACAGGTTGCACCTTTTAAGGTCTATACCTGCAAAACAGTGCATCTATGAGGTCATATTTTTATGTACTATCACTACCTAAAGTTTGTAACGTACTTTACGAGACACCCTGTAAAGGTATGACTAACTTACGCAACTACTGAGATATGGCACTTTGTAGGTGACATAATGCTTTTTATTATCACAGTACTATGATAATTAAGCAATAATAAATACACTAACAAATCTATTACAAACGATCAAAAATGCACGAAATGAAAATTTATTGTATGTTACATAAATTGTTATAACCACTCAAATTAGCATTAGCTTTTGCCGTCTAACAACTGATGAAAGTGTGATTTATAAGTCTCAATAATGTATTAGTTTATAAAAGATACGTTACAATATTTTTGAATACAATAATACAAAAATGTGGAAAAAGTTTTTGATTACAAGAAATCATAATCTTTAAGAAAATGGCAGCTGATGATTTATTATTTATCTATAAAATTCTAAATTATTCATTTATCCTCAAGCAACACTGGTTATTTTTCTTGAAGAAAGTGCAGATAGCTCTCTGTAATTAAACAGTAGTACCTATTAAATGTGATCCTATTATACATTTTTGTGAGGAACACTTAAGAACCAGGTCTATTCTGTCGTTATAAATAACGAAAATGAGCTAACAGGACGAATGAAGACATGCTATGCAGAGTACAAATAATCTTTGTACGAAGAATAAATCTCTGGATACAAGAAAATGGTGGCCACTTCGAGCATTTATTTTAATTAATTATGTTTGCGTTTACTTATTTTTTTTTTTAGTATTAAGATCACTGCAAACAATAGATTTAGATGTGTTTTTCTCGGAAACCGTTGCTCCAAGCGACTTCAATAAGGTAACCTTTCTTAACTATAAAAGACTGGGAAAGAGATTTTTCTAGTCCAAAATAATATACAGGGTGGAATAAAAAAGTTGTAACGGTTTAAATGGTTCGAAATCGTCGCCGGTGGCGCCCTCTAGAAGATATACCAAAATGGACAATAAAATTGAATTTGCCATCCCAAGGAACCCCTGGATACAAAATTTCGTGAAATTAACGTGAAACAGTCGAAAGTTATTAAAGAAAACGCGATTTACTTTTTAACATTTGACACCCTGTAGCTCCGTGATTATCAACTTTTGGACTAAGGCAAGTTTAGTTAAATCGACTTATTTTCAGCTATATACTTTATGTGGCGAAACGCTGACCCACGCTGTATAAAAAGATCTGTTAATAACTGTATTATGATATAAACTCGAAAATAATTTAATTTTACTATCATCTATTTGTGCCACGTTACAAATTTTTATTTTGACACAATTAACTTTTGAAATGTTTACGATTGAATTATAAAAAGGTACCACAATAGAACAAGTTTACTTTATAAAATATTTACATCATTTCCTAACCTATATTTTACTTCACTCATTTTGGAATACGTTATATGGAAAACTTTCTGCCTACTCTTAAATCTGTATTTATATACTTAAATGACAGTTACAATACCTTGCTTTGTATAGAACGACTGATGTGTGCAGGCAGTTTCTTTGTGTGCATCAAGGAATCATTCGAATCATTACATGGTTTGTAAACGGCGCATCCGCCATTTTCTCCAAATTATGCATCTTGATTTATTTGTTCAATCTATTGTATCTTTCTTTATATCTCACTGTTTTTATCAACAAATTAACCACTGCGGTCAAATTCTAAGAATATTAAGTCAATGTTAATTGCCTAATTATTTTTATAATATATGTCTACTAACATATTTTAGTACCAAATTACTGAAGACATTGTCATGTCACATTTCAAAGAACTTCAAAATTTATATATAACTAAATGCCTTTCACTGCAAAGATTAATCATAAATATTTTTAAGGTTCATTACCAGTAAACATCTGTTACGAAATGTAAAAGGCATTATGTTTTGAAATTAATTATTTAATTTTTATTATGCTGTTTACATTATTTGAAGGTATTAAACCAATGTTAATAATTCTTTCAAATTGCAACATAACTGATTGTTACCAAACAATAATTTCTTTAAGATGCATGATTATTGCTTGACATTTTACAATAAACATATATTTTTTTCATTCTATAATTCCAAGGTGTATCATATAAAAAATGTTTCTAATACTAAATGTAACACTAACAAAAAAACAAATGGAGGATCTAAACAGTTATATCCATCAATATCAATGACATTTCAATGCACAATCGATTAAAACTCTGTAGTTTTAAAGTTCAAATCTAGGTCTTCTTAGACAGAATGTATCGGGAAATACTCCATGGCGGATCTAAGAAGTCGTTGTTAATATACTAATATTAATAGAAAGGTTTCGATGTAAGGTGTCATAATATTTTATGAAATAACCTTCTCATATTTTTGTACTACAATTTTACACGCTTGGTATGTTGTTGTAGACATATTTAGTTCATGAAGGACAGACAATTTATATTACATAAATTATATATGAAAGATTTTTCACCTATCTTTCCAATATAAATCTGTCCTTTTAAAATCTGAGTTTTTGCTGAAATTTGTTTTTCATTAAATTTTAACAGTTTTCAGAAACTAGTAATAGTTCACCCTTAAAATGAAGAAATAAATTTTGAAAATGCTCTCCATGATTAGTTTTTCGAAAGATTTCCGTCCTTTTAAAAAGACAATAGCAAAATAGTCTAGGTATTGTTAGTATTATTTTTTATTATAAATTTGTTTACAAGTTAATTGTTAATATTGACTTTTCAGGAAAATGTTCCATGAACTTGACACATTTTCCGGACACCCATATAGGGAAATAAATAATCTGATGGCCATGCAAACTATCTAAAAAGGTGATTGGACTGTTTTCCTAATTTGTATTTTTCTAAATTTATTACTTTTATTGTAACATGTTTCTATTTTTATCTCTATATTTTTATTGCCATATATATGTTACTTTAATCGTAATACAAACTTCAAGATCAATTACTATTGTGCAACTAATTAATTAAACATAATTACATTTATTTTATAGCATTTAGAAACGATTTTAAGTGGTAATAAGTTATTAAACGCTAACTAGTTAATTCTGATTCAATTTAAGCATCAAGATGCCGCTATTCAATTGTATAGCATATTATAACATTAACCTTAAAATACCTGAGTCTCAACCTCTATCGGAATTAGGTTAATTAATTGCTGATTGTCGTTCTTTATATCTACAAACCGATAAAACAGGTCTTTACACTAATTAAAGTTGTGTATTGTATTCGATATATAAATATAATATCAAAAGAACGATTTGTTGGTTTTTAATTTGTAGTTTTTTAGATATGCAAATTGTATCATACAGGGTGTCGTCTAATTAAGTATTATGTCAAAAAATATACAGGGTGTTGCATATGTGTATACACAAATTCAAAGATACCCCTTAGGGGGCCTTTCATATAAACATTTTTAATTGGAGCCTCCCTTACAAAGGAAGATGCAAAATACAATCAGAATCATCAGCTTCGGAGTTTTTGTGCAATTTTTTCTTAGTAGGTTGCTGTTATTAAAATTACTTTCCGGTAAATGTCAAACAATTACAATGATATAATTATACTGAAAGAAATCTAAGTATTCTAATATCAAGATTATACTTATTCCAACGCTACCTCAGTTTCAATATTCCTCAAGTACAGTAAATAATGCTTTATAGAAAGATTCACTTATTCTTGTATAATAAGGTTATATAGTCTTCATTTAAGAATGAAAATTACTTGAAATCATGAACACTACTATACCCTTATCTCAAAATAATTGTTTAATGTTTTAAGTGACTTGAAAGAGTGCAAATATTTGAATTAAATAATATTGAATAAAGTAAATAATAATATTGCATTAAGAAAAAAATAAAATTGAAGTACATAATTAGTATATCAGTATTTTTGCTATATTGTGTTTCTTTCTGGAGTTGTTACTACTCTACCCACCTTACACCCTACATAAATAAATAAATGCTACTCACTCAGTACCTAATATTAAATTATTTATATAAGGAAAGAAAGATAGCAAACTGTCAAAGTCATTCATTAGCGACACACCAGACATATACCGCTTTTGAGCTTGTTTGGTAACCGGCGATTTATTTGACAGAAAGAAACATGAGTTGACTTGATGCAACATGTAGCTACATCTTACCTGCTGAACCTGGTGCTCCACACATAACTTTAATACAATTGTCATCTATAAATATTATTATTTTGCGCTATAGAAGCATTTTACCATATGACATTTATTTCTAAATGTTAATAATATTAGTTCGTGCAACTCTATAACTAATAATATTTGATTCATATTTTAACAGTTATTCTCTAAGTAAATTTTAAATTTAGTGTCTTTTTAGGAAAGAAATATGTTGCATTAGGTATAAAAATGCTTGCATGTCAAGAATATGTAAATATTTATCTCAAATATGCTTTATTACTGAATTAATACGTATACACTTAAATGAAGTTTTAAAGTATATTATTATACCGAAATACAGATCAGATTTTTTCTCCGTGTATGGCAAACAATCAGTAATTTTCATAATAATTTTAGTGACAGAAGTCTAGTAAGAATAAATTGCACACAAATTCAGAAATTCGAGATATCGTAATGGACATCGTTCTTAAAAATATTTTCTTCTCAAAAACTAAGAATTTTTGTGACATGCAAAAAGTTTCAGAATTCTTATACTTTTAAATTTGAATGTTTAAGAAAGTTTGGAAAAAATATGAAATGGGTTTATTTCACCCCCTTTGCAAACCAGTAAAACGGGTAATATGTCAGTAAAATGTCAGTGCTCAAATATTACGTGCCTGCCAAAATTTGTTTGTTTATATTCTACTGTTTTTGAGAATAAATTTTATATGAAAGACCTCCCAAAATCAAATCAAACAAAGAAGTATCGTACCTCTGAATTTTTCAGCCTTCATTGATTTGAACTAAATTATTTAATATATTGCTATTTTACTTTCTATTGCACTATTTATTATGAATAGATGGACATGGTCTGAACAGATTATATTAAAATGTATCAAGTTCAAGGGAAAATAAATAAAATAAAATCCCTCGATGTTATATGAGCAACTGAGTGGGTACAATATATTACTAAGTTTTTAAAAGTAATAAATTGCGAAAATGGTTAATTATATCATAAGTTTTCTACGATACATCTATTCTAATAATAACAGCAATTATTGTGCGTGTATATAAGATTCTTATTCGATTTGAACCGTCAGCTTTTGAGCAACTCTTCTTATTATTAATGGTGGCACAGATACAAATAAATTTCGGTTCTCATAGAAAATTATCATTAAAATTTACATTTAGATTAGATTTTAATTAGACTGAGCGAGCATATGGGTAAAATAACTGCATTATAATGCAGTAATTATTCCTTTATAAAAAATTGCATCACCGTAACTTGGCGTACTAAACATGTGACGCCAACTGTTGCTGCTTCCATAAACGGTGAAAATTGAGGGCTTCAATTATTGCATTCAAATCTCTCTCTGATGCTGGTTGGTTCTTGTTTAAATTTCACTTAAAGATAGCAACTATCAGTACACTATAGTGCACTAAATATTCACTCTCCTTTAACTAATGGTGTGTACTATTGAAGGAAAATATCATTTTGTATACCACATTTTATAAAAGAAGATAAAAAACTAAAAACACCAAATTGCTCATACTAATATAATTATGAATTACATTTTTATGTTTACAATACAATTAACGGAATTATTTATAAAAATACTAGGACAGAATTTGTCCTGTTCATTTTCTACTACTTTTTGTAACACTATAGTCGACGTCCAAAATTGTAGAAAGTGACCCATGTTATAAACCTGCTCACAATTTATAGCAGTCAACACAAAGAAATATACATGCAGCCCGTATATTTTTCCTACAAAATCGTGTGCCGCGTATCTCTGAGAGTATACCCGATTACACAGCTTCTGCTGCAGTAAGTACGCATGCGCTGCAGCTTTTGATTGGCTGCGACAAATTGCCGGATCCAACTGTTTCATTTCCAGCGCTATCATGGGCAGGTATATCGTTCGGGCGGGCAAAATTTCGGGTATATCTTTTCACTAATTTAATTATGAATGTAATTAATTTTATTAGTGATTTTGTGTTCTTAAGAATGGAGAATAATTCAAGCTCTACAACGTATTCTCAAAATTGTCCTAATTTAACAAGTGAGGAATATCGGATGATGAGATGTATTAAAAGTTTAGAGCGCGAGGTAAAAATATGAGTGTAAGTGATGTTGAAATTATGTATTTGATTAACAAAATTGTACGTGAATAGCATATGTGTGCAAATAAAAAAGTGGTAAAGAAGTACAACTGTGAAACGGAAAGTGATGGAACCTCGCGGAAGGAATATTGTATTTTTAAAATGAGTTTTCGAGAAAAAAAATTGATTGCTATATCTTACAAGATGAAACTTAGTCCGTATAAATAACATCGAAAAAACTATAAGAAAGGACAAAATAGTGATATGGCGAAGAAACTATTTAAAATAAATATTAAAAAATAAGAATCTGGATCGAAGAATATATTAAATTTTGACGAAACATGGACGTATGAAGGTCATACGGAAAGCGGTACGATATGATATAATAAGTGTTAATGTGTGACCGTTATAGTGACAGTGCTAGTAACCAATAGTAAATAGTATGTATGTATTCTAAAGCCTTTTGTCCTTTTGAATGCGGAATTCGCAAATATTTGCGCGATTTATTTAATGGTGGAAAAATGTATATTTGTAATAAATTTTGTCAACTACCTATAACATTTTCATCATGAAACTGCCATGGTAGATTATCAGAAGCTCAAAACAAATTTATTAATACCACATAATAATGAAAAGGGCAATAATATTTGTAGTGTTTGACAGTTTCGCAAATTGCAATTGTCAAAAGTTGAGATTTTCCCGCCATAAATAAACAAAACAGTTGTAAAATTCGTTCAAAAATCCGTGAACTTCGCGTCCATGAGAACAAGGCTCAAGTGTGATATCCGCGGAATGCGCATCAGATAGGTGTAAGTGTGTGGTGGTGGGCAATCGCCGTCCAAAAGAACGGCATTCTGATTTGTGGAGAGGAAAACACAGGTGACATCTTTAAAGTAAATTGTTAATGTGCTAGGTTCAGCCGACGTCAACTTATTTTTGATAATTTTGAGCGCTTTAACTCTTCTCAAGTGGCACGCTTAGGTATCATGCCACCCGTATCTTCCGTGCTCATCTCTGTACTGTGAATTAGTCACTCTCTATTATTTTCGATCTTCGGTAGTTGATAATACAAGACACAAAATTTAAATTTTGAAATAATTCTTATTATTTTTATTATCTAACGCCTCGAAATTGGTAAAAACTGTTACATCATTGTATCTACTAAGAATAATAGGTGTTATGTAATATAATTAGATATTTTTGTTATCGTTTATGTACCTATATTTTCTATATCTGAGCTCCTTTAAATTTAGTACGTCTCTGAAATGTTGATCTTCGCACGCTTGGCCCACCGCGCTAGTCTATACAAGCTAGCGATGAGTGACTCTCTACAATTTTAGACGTCGACTAAAGTATTTTTGGAAAATTCTGCGGAAGATCCAGAGCACCTACTAGTTGACGGCATATTAGTGCAAATATATATATTTTTGCTAATTCCACTTTGTTGGACACTGAATTTTCAATATAGCCTTCACCAACAGTGGTTGATTTCCAATCACCATGGCGCTTAATATTAGTTATACCTGCTCTAGCATCGGTTAATAAAATAACGAACACCTTAACTAACTACACTGTGTACCAAGTATGACTTAAATATCTCCATTGCTTTACCAAAAAATCATTTTTTTTTCAAACTTTAACACCCTGTATCTTCCTTATAAATCCCTAAAATTATAACTATTACACAATAAACTGCCATAAACAGATAGTTGATTCATGTAAACCAACAAAACAGCTTATGTTACCCCATTCACACCATTTTTTTCCTGTCGATAAAAATCCTCTTACAGGGCGTTAAAAAAAGAGTGTAAAATATTTTAGAAGGTAATAGTATGAACCAAAATAAGCAGAAAAGGATCAATAAACATGGGTCCGCAAAGTAACGGTTGGGGAGATATGGAATGTTTTATGTTTTTTAGCCCTTTTTTTATTTTGCAAAAACGTTGTGTATTTTCTTATAATAGTTGGTTGATGTTTAGTGAAATAAACAGTCCGTATTTGACAGTTGTTCTCAGTGGCACAAGTTTTCTTTCGCTATGGCTGGTTACTCTAACGCAGAATTAACAGACATGCATTTCATGTATGGTTGTGCTAATGGGAACGCTACCGAAGCGCGACGTCTTTATGTTGACGCTTATCCAAATCGCCAGATTCCTTCACAACGCATGTTTGGAAGAATTCGCCAAAGATTGCGTGGTGTACCGGTTCCTTGAGCAAACAGTGCCATTTATCCGGAAGACCAAGGTCGGTATCCACTCCTAGAGCAGAAGAAGAAATTCTAGCCCTGGTAGAGCAGAATCCAGGTACGAGTGTGCGGAGAATATCAGTCGAGGTAGGAATTAGTGGTCGTCTTGTTTGGAGAATCCTTAACGAGCAACTGCTTTATCCATACCATGTGCAACGGGTACAGGCCTTAAATCCAATAAATGATCATCAAGCACGTTTGGTTTTTTGTCTCTGGTTTCTACGTCATGATGCTGAAGACCCTCGTTTTCTTGCAAACATTCTTTTACGGATGAGGCCGGGTTCACAAGAAATGGAGTGTTTAATTTTCACAATACGCATATTTGGGCCGACGAAAATCCTCATGCTCTAATAGAATCTGGACATCAGGCACGTTTTTCATTAAACATTTGGATTGGTATTGTAGGTGACAGGTTTCTAGGTCCTATTGTTTTACCAAACCGATTAACAGGCGCTGCTTACTTCAACTTTCTGCAGAACACACTGTATGAGTTTTGGAAGACATTCCTTTGAATCAGAGGCATCAAAGGTGGTTCCAACATGATGGTGCTCCAGCTCATTTTTCCATGGCCGTTAGACAGCATTTACACAAAACTTTTCCACATAGATGGGTAGGAAGAGCCGGACCTGTTTTATGGCCTCCAAGATCGCCTGATCTGAACCCTCTAGATTTCTTTGTTTGGGGATATTTGAAGACATTAGTGTATGGTACTCCTGTAAATAGCCTGGAAGAGCTGAAGCTACGGATTAATCAAAAGTGTCAAGAAATCCGAACCAAGCAGGGTGTTTTCGAAAGAGTTTGAATATCGTTGAGACGAAGATGTCGTGCCTGCTTGGAAATGGACGGGGGTCACTTTGAACATCTTCTGTAACTTTGTTTTTTGTTTGTTAAAAGCTTGCTTTGTCGGTTTATTCCTAATAAAATAAAATGTTTGAAAAACGAATAGTGTTCCATATCTCCGCAACCGTTACTTTGCGGACCCATGTTTATTAAGACTTTTCTGCTTATTTTGGTTCATACTATTACCTCCTGAAATATTTTACACTCTTTTGTAACACCCTGTATACTATTCCTTTACTGTTTAATTAAAGACATAACTATGCTTATCTTTTCAGAAAAACAGTGAAAATTACTTTTAGTTGTTCTAATTAGTAGTATATGGCAAGAAAAGTTCTATTGTATAAACATTAAATGAAATAAACTAATTTAAAGCGCCGCGACTTTCTCCCGTTATTGTCTATCATTAGTTAATTGTATTCTATTTCAGTTTCCCAAGTCATCAGTATTACAACACCAATTTTTCTGCTAGTTGTGCCTATTTAAATGTAACTCTCGTTAAAGTACGATTAAATTAAGCTACAGTTGCATGTACTTTACAGTGTGGTACGTAATACGTGTCTAAGAAAAGTAAAATATAACTCAAGCTTTTCACATACAAAATTAAGAAGATATTGGATGTAGTATGTGGTGTAGAACTCTATTGGAATTAATGCATCCTGTTTGTTTGTTATTTTGTTGATCAATAAATATTTAACAAGCATAGCTTGTTAAAAACACTTTAATATTGGGCAAGCTATTTCATTTCAAAACTCGTCCTTAAAATGATTGCATTACTTTCAAATTAATGTGGCCAATGCCATGAAAAAAATCTTACAACTAGGTTTTTAGATTTAGATTTAAAGATGCTAAAGAAAACATATTGAGTATCTACCTAATATATACGTAATCATTTAAAAAATATTAAATCTTCCAAATGTTAAAGACCAGTTCGATACAGTCTAATCGCAAACTATTTTTAATTTAAAATAACTACAAAATTGCTAACAAGAAGAATGGCCGTGAACGGTGAAGATAATGATTTAGCAACATTTGCATTTACTGACAACTAGCGTAAAATTAGTAGATTATGATCGTCAATCGACCGGTTTCGTGTCTCACGTGATTCATCGCATAAACAGCATTAGATAAGTTGAATTTGAACAACATAAAACTGATTAGCTTTCAATTTTGCGTGACCAGATTCATTTTTTTCTTCTTCCTATGTTAATAGTAATTAAGACATAAATAATTCAAACAGAAGATACTTTATTTGAAAAATGACGTAGATGTGAAGTGTTTTACTTTTGCCAAAAATTAATAAACTAATAATCCTATTTCTTATCAAATTTACCATTCGGTATCTCAAATATAAAAGTTTGAAGGTCAAAATTTGGACAAAGAAAACGCTGTTGTATTTCTAACATGTAGCATGCTATATAAATCTAAATGTATCAAAACATTTTTACAATGTGTTCATTTGTACGAAATCAGTAAAATCTATTCAAAAACGTCAAGTTATCATTTTCGTTTAAAAATAGGTAAATTGTATTTCAAAAATAACCAGTAGTATACTCGCGACAAGAATTCAGACGACTTACGTCATACGAACAAATGAATAATTCATTATATTTTTATCAAAGTATTTAAGAAATTGCAACTGATAGTAATAAAACTATATACTACACTAAAAGTTTGCATTATACATATATTGCACTAAATTGCAAAAAATGATAGTTTTCAACACGACCAAATATCGAAAATTACGTTGACAATAAAAACAAATGTGTAACGTCAGCCGTGACGTAATACATCTGAATTCATGACGCGAGTATACAAAAATATTTAAAATTAATAGTTTTCCCACAAATACATTTCAAAAAAAAAATACAACCGTAATAAATTACAAAACTGTGTTAACAAATTACTTACTAAGGAACAGCTAAGGTTAAGTAAAAGCTCCTATTTGTTTTTTGAATCAGCATTAATGAAGTAAACAATAGAAGTTTACCAGATTATTTTTAAAACTGTGACGTATTTTAACGTACGGCAACATTGTAATCTATCACCTTCTGCTGTTAACCTAAAAGTCAGAGTAGTACTGCTGATAGTGCGTTTCATTTTTCTATACCTAGTATAATATTTGTGATCGTACAAGGTTAAGTAAAAGCTCTTGTAACATTATTTGTTTTACAATGAAGTAAACAACTGAAGTTTCTCACTCCTTAAAACTATAACGTACGGTAACGTTTGACAACATTGCAATGTGTCAGTTGCTGCTGTTAACCTAAAAATAATATTAGTCATAGCAGTGTTGTGGCTGGTGCGTTTCGTTTTTCTCTAGAGTTTCTTTGATACTTATAACCATAATAAGCTGCATATGGCAAGTTAAATGATGATGAATTTAGGCAAAACTCTCATTCTACGAGACGTCTGTAAACATTTTCGCAAGCAGCATAAGCCATTTTGAACACTTGTAACTATTTCACATTTTAATCTGTGTTACGAAAAAAGCTCTAAGAAAATCATTCACAGTTTAGGTGTATTTGTGATTATAATGCTCAAATACCTGAGTATGCGTCACATATTCATGACTTGTTTATTGTCATAATTCTGTTACCGTTGGCCAAAGAAAAAAAATTGATAAGTCAAATATATTTTGTTTGGTACAATTTTTCATACAGCAAAATAGCGGCTCATATTCCGGACATCCTGTACAGATACACCTATTTAATCATTCTTCTATATTTCAGAAAAAAAAGGAATATCTACGCTCCATAACTTTAATTCCATTTTTTAAATTATTCAAATTTATTTCCGTTCTTCTAAAAAAAATTGTAAACTATTAAAACACGTCTATAAAATGCACAATTAACCATATAAATAATGCAGGAATTACCCTCACACTTACTATAATAGGAATGACATTAAGAATCAATTAAAATTTTGTTATTAACTTTCGACATTTTAAATATAGATGGCAAACTAGCTGACACGATTTTACGCTGCTATACATCATGCTACAGACATTGAACACAATAGAGCAACATTTGAGGTCACGCGTCGCCATAAAATGATCTGTTTTCTCACCTTTTAATCCCCATTTCAGTTTCATTTTCATTCAGCTGGTGCCATGCGGCATTACCGTCGATTATGCTTGTCCTCAATTGCATTGCAACACGAAATAAACTACTTAATTGTATAATTCTGCCATTTGCATGTATTTAAGGGCCATT
Organism: Monochamus saltuarius; assembly: GCA_025584915.1. Taxonomy (NCBI): domain Eukaryota; kingdom Metazoa; phylum Arthropoda; class Insecta; order Coleoptera; family Cerambycidae; genus Monochamus; species Monochamus saltuarius. The sequence continues at coordinate 10,806,942 of CM046722.1, forward strand.
TCAAGACGGATAGTACAGGCTAAATTTAGCAAATACTTTAATGATGCAAATATATTTTAAAATGTTTAAGTCTGTCTTACTTTAGTACGGTTTAAGTCGATATTGTGCCTTCTGGAACATATCCATGTTCTTTCCCGACATCTGTAAAACAGATGCCTTTTTGAAATTAAATAGTTTCGTGTTATATACATAACGTTTAACAAAATTGAACCAAGTACAACCACTATACTCGATGTTTTCCTTTATTTTTTCTGTTAAAGCTGTTTTATGAAAGATTTTAGTTTTACTAACCAAAGACTTGACCCTTTGGGATACTATATATACTCAGTGTTTAACAAAATTGAACACGTACAAATAAAAAATATAACATAATCAATCAACAATATTGATTTAGTTTATTTATGGAAGCCTTTCGTGAAAAAATTTATATTTAATAATTAGATGCCTGTTAGATACCATAATATAGTGTTTAATAAAATTAGATTAGGTACAATGGGTAAATGACTGAGTTTGCATTAATTTGTTGTGTCTTTTATTGAAAGCTTTTTATGAATAATATATTTTTATAAAAACTTCTTGCCGTGTGGCTTCAAATTTATAGTCATTCAAAAAAATTTGATAGAAAAGGTGTTAAAATAAAAATTGTCAAGAAAAAAATTAAAATGTCAAATTCGAGGAAATTTTCGATTCTTTTCGCTTTTCCATATATAAAGTGTTCAAAGATTTTTGGCCGTTAAAAATCTCAAAATGAAAGGAACTGAAAAAATGATTTTGATGAATCTAACAAGAGTCTATTAGAACACTAACAGGGTGTTTATTAAAATTGAACCAATTTAAAATCCTCAAAATTCATGGAATTCAAATAAAATTTTTGATGAAACTTTCTCCATCAAATAATAACGACCCGATTCAACTTTTAATATTATTAATTGAGAAAAATGTAACCAAATTCGAAAAAACTCAAGACTGGCGAATTTGACATTTTCTTAAAATAGAAGAGTGTGGTGCCTTTCCCACCACAGAAAGGTCAGCTAAGGTCGCGCAGCGATCTTGCTGTACCTTTCTAGTTAATAATTAATGTTGAAATGTAAATAAGTCCCCAAAAATGTTATTGCAACAAATCAGGAACTCATATTTCAAAATCTACTAAGTAACTGGGGTTTTATATGAGAATTTAGGCGATGTACGTGTGGTAATCACAGAAGCTGCTAAATTGTTATGTTCGCATTACAAAATAAATATAAACTAAATAATTATCATAATGTTATATGTAGGCTAAGATAACAATCAAAACAAGTGTGTGAAAATCAGTATTACAGTAGTCTGTACGCCATTGTCTACACTCACAATAATTCTACATCCTGGAATTCGAATTCGAATCTGTAATGTTTTTTGTTCATGGCATTCTACTTAAAATGTTCACTTCGGAAAATAAATGATGCATTGAAGGATAATATACGTATACCTCCTATAATTTTTTATAAATCTTCACGCCCAAATTCTTTACGTGGAAAAAAATCACTCTCACTATTTAATTACCTTGCAGAAACGTTAGATGAAATCGTGACCCATATGGGATAGTTTATATTTAACAAATAGAAGGTTCTTCCAACACCGAAATGCCAATATCCATCCACAAATACTCTGACTGCATAATTATGAATTGCAGTACAAGATGGCCACACCTACAATCTATAATATAATAAGTAACTGTTTGCAATTATATCTACTATATATAACAGGTTTGCACATGGAGAATCATTCAAGATAATTAATAATACAGTTCCTAAATCGACTAAGATTTAGTAACAAATTTCATAAAATCGCAATTATTTCATGAAACTGGTTTAACATTAAATTGGTAGTAAAGTTAGATAAACTAAACAATAGAGTCATTTGGTCAAACTTAAATTACCCTATTTTTTCGAAGCAATTATGAGGTATAGCCAATGATAAATACTTTTATAATATGGGTATAGTTAATTTATGTTATGTATAAAAAAATGTTTTTCTGAATCAGTGGAAAATTGCTAATATTATACCGTTGTCCAAAACAAACGATGTTACTGACTGTAGATTTTAGACCAATAAGTATTCTTCATACTTTATCAAATGTATTGAAAAAATCAGTAACAGTAGTTTTTGAAATTTTGACCTAATTATAGCTGCTGTACATCACTTTTGCAAGTGGTAAATGAGATTTTAAGGGCCACTTATAATAGTAAATTAACTACATTGATTTTATTAGCTTATGTCAAAGCCTTTGATATAATTAATCACCGCCTACTCTTTTCAGTATTACATTGTATTGGATTTAACAATGATTCACTTTCTTTACTTGAAAATTATTTTATAGAACACAGGGTCTTGTAGATATACAATAATCTTTGTTCTAATTATCAAGTAGTTAACTGTGGTGTTCCACAGGGGTCCATTTTAGGTCCTTTGTTATTTGCGATTTTTACTTCTCAATTTGAAAAGATCATATCATATTGCAAATAGCATTTTTGTACTGACGATACAGTTCTACTACACTTTTGCAGAATCTGATATACAATTAGCTAATCAGAGAATTACTGACGATTTAAGTTCCCTTTTAAATATTTTGTCTCTCTATTTATCCCTCTAAATCCAAAATTATGTTATTTGGCCACATTCCGCTAGAGTTAGAAAATTTTATTGATGTAACTATCAGGTAATCAATTGCAACCAACAGAAGTTGCTAAAAACCTGGGTCTAACTGTCGACACTTCTTTACTTTTCTCTAAACAATTAAACTTGATTATTACGCGATTTTCGCCTTTTTGGATTCCAAAGTAAACTAATAAATATTAGATTTATTTTAGCAGCAGTTGAAAACTGTTTGGAAACTATCAGAAATGTCCGTCCAACTATTTATTGCGTCAAATTCAATGGTAACGCGTTCTGAACTTAACTGGTCGAATATTTGTGACAGTTTCCAAATCATTTTCAACGGCTGCAAAAACCAGACTATTGTATCTGGTCGTTTTATTGTTGTACTGGAACATTTCGATACAATAGAATATCCAAGGTTTGTTTGTTTTGGTTTAGTCTTTCTGAAAATACCTTCAGTATTTGTATTTTCTATAATTGAAATAAAAACCGCAATTTTAACGACCCTGAGGGTCTTCCCATGTTTCGTGTTCTAAATGCAAGTAAACGCTAGCAAGCGCAACTCGGCATATGTAGGAGGCAATGACGTCACACAATGTTTACACGAGTCCATATTCTCAAATTATTTTAAAGGTTTTTGAGGTGTCAGAAAAAAATTATTTTTTAAGATTGCACTAAAATTACAAAATTATTCGGAAATTTTAATAAAACAATGCTAAATGACCTCATTAAAAAGGTAAATGTACCTACATAAATTTGGTACCCCGCAGTCACTACTTTTAAAAATAATTCTTTGTTGATGTACTGAAGCACTGACGTTATTCACTTGTCATTTTAGGTTCTAAATCAAACAATCAACTTTCTTTGTACCCCAGACTGCTATCGATAGATCAAATTTCGTAAGTGGAGAAACGGAAAGCAAACTGAAATCGAAATCATAATAGAAATTAAACATCTGCGTCTTGACACTTCTCTTGTAGTAATAGTAGTGAACCTACATCATAAAAGTTGAAAAGTATATAGTAAAAACATGATTAATGTCTTGCAATTGAATATTCTTTTGTTATTCTTTAATGAAAGTGGCTAGTAAAACTTTTTATTGACAGCTAGTTTTAAATGCGAGATCTAGTAAGTAATAAACGCAAATGACTGTGACATTCATTTTTTTTTCTTAGTACAGATACATTATTTTTATAACGTACTTGTTTTTAAGCATATTTGAAGTGCTAGCAGTGACCTTTTCAACAAGAAATTTATGTTTGGCACCGTTACCTTTAAAGCTCGTTTCAGTAACACAGAAAAGTAACAATTCATCAAGCTGCTTAACTTATTCGTGTATTTCGTTAGCCAAATTAGGATCATCTCAAGACTTTCTGCTAATTGGTTGCATAATATCGGTCGCAGCAGTGCAAGGACAAATGCACTTGAAAATTAGTTTCCCACAGTAATTACAATCTTTCAGTATTGATACCCAATTTTTAGTAGCATAATATTTTATAGAATCGATATGAAAAACAGTACTTACAACAATAGCTCAAATTGTATAATTTATATTACTCCATGTCTACTTTATTTATTTAATTTCGCTTACGTCGTCTATTTTATTTCCATCAGTCTTAAAAGACATCTTCTTCTGAAAGCAATAGAAACTGGAGAAAGTGAAAAACCAACAATTACGTATTAGGTACGGCATTAGAGAGAGCATACCATTCATAAAAACGTTTCATAACAAAGTCATAGTATTCGCGTGCCCACACTTTTCCAAGAATGCCCAAGTTTGAGCAGATTATTCTGCAGTTTACCATTTAAAAGTGAAATTGGGGTTTCATTACTTCGTGATTCAGATGCCTATTATTTGGTTTAGGAGCGCAAGTTGTTTTCGTGTCTCGGTACTTCTCTCGTGAGACTTTAACTTACTTCCACTTGTACCCATTTCGATGGGGTCTTCTCAGAGAGTTTAGATACCGCCTGATCAGTGTTACTTTCTCGTGTTCGTCGATGAAGCGAAAGTATTGTAATGTATGATCTGGCAGATGTCATCATTATCAATGATCTTCCAGTATTGTTTACTTATACATATCGATACCTAATAAATAGTTGCTTATTTGGGTCTATAAATGGAAAGCTATTCTATGTTGTGACTAGGCGGATTACCTGCGCTATAAATAAATTATGGAATTAAAAAAAATATGTGAACTGAGCAGCAGACAAATATTCAGGGTCTATGCTATTATAATTTGGATACTTTCACATTTGAGAATGTTCCCTTATACATTTTTACAGTTTATGAAAACTTTATAAAAAAAGTATTCATAGACTCATTTGATTTTTCTAAATTAATTTCCAAATTTGTTTATCGCTTAAGTTTGAGAGGAAAGAGATATAGAAGGTGATTCAGAAATACTTACAAAAAATTTGCCACATAATTAACCTGAGAAATTCTAAATTCAAATTTCTACAGGCACTGGGGCCTTTTGAAATTGTACTCAAAATATTTTTTTCATATTTCACATATACCCTGAACCACTAAACCAATATTAATATATATTTTTTAATTTTATTTTCTATTTATTAGTTTCTTTACATTTAGATTCGAAACACATTTTTACTATTTACAAAGAAGTTTTCTTAATTTTTTTATTTAAGTGTTAGTTATAGTTTAGGTACTAGAAAAAAAGTCATAGTAATACTTTCTATTGGCAAGCTTGAAAATTCATGACATAAAAAAGTGGTTGCGAAAATCAGATTGAATGACAGCTTATTTGAGATATAGTGACTTTCCGGGTTGTTATGCCATGACCTCGGTAACTGGTCGTTGCCAGTAGCAGAATAAAAATGCACATCCCTAGATTTAGTTCGTATTCTTTGACCTGCCCTTGTTGTTCTCGAGCTAGGCTTTGTGAGGGCAGACCCACTATCAGTATCTCTGGACCCGCTCTTATATTGATTTCAGCTCCTGTTGTTGATATTACGGTAGGCTGTTGCTTTGTTCTAGTGTGCACAGGATAAAAACGACGTTTCCCTTCGCTGGGTTGCTTCTCCTCGGTGGGTAAGCAGCTTTAGAGAAAGAAGGCATGTAATCCTTTTTGAAATTGAATAAGCAGCCATTGACACCTGCGCATTCACCAAATTATTGAAAAATAAATTATCTGATTTGCAAATACCGTTCCCTTTTTCTTTGAAGTTAGATAGCAAAATTTTATAAATGACTCAAATAACATTCTACATCGTGTACATGGTAGGAGCAAATACGGAACATGTTATTTAGAATCGGAATGAAGTGCTAAATACAATAAATGCGAAAACATGTAAGTTTGCTTCGCCAATGATTTTCTAAACATCCTGTTTACATTATGTTAGCTTAATAGAAAAGTTTAATTGATGCTTTACAACTTTACATTTTATTTTTTTTTGCTGAACTTAAATCTACCTGTATTTCTAATTAAACTTACATTAAAATGGTCTTCACAAACAAACAATGTTGCAATGCTTTCTTTCCTCGAGCTTCATCGCCCTACGCCACATTTTTCTTTTCTTTTTTTTGGCATAGTAAATATTAGGTACTGTATGCTATATTTGAACATAATGGAATAATGCAATGCTTCTTCCATATGTTCGGTGAGATGCGCTTTCTATTTTGCAACTTTATATTCACCTAATAATATCACAAATGACGAGTTAACTACACTGTAACAGCCCAAATTTTGAAATACAGATTTTAGGCTTATTTTTGCACGAAATTATCTAGAACAAATACCGTTTCGATTGAAATAATACATTGTTTCTGTTTCTGAGCGTATTTGTAAAAATACGTGCAATTTCTCCTGTCATATTTTGTCGCATATCGCCACCAACACTTTAGATTCATCATATTCACTTGTCTCACGTATGTGGGCGGATTTAGATGCCTGACCAGCTGCAATGCATATTCTAATCTCAGGAGAATCATTTCAAATGTTTTGATTAAATTTATCACGTAGCCTGAAAGCAACATATATGGCACCGACTAGGTGTTCCACATCCATCAATGGTAATCTTCCCACATCAGTTAAAGAATGACATTAAATCCTTATTTACAAATTCGTGTAGCACATCAAGGAGTGACAAGTTATATAAAGTGTACAAACCGTATAATAAGGAATCATAATAAAGATAAACTGCATGTGATAGGGTGTAGATTTGTCGACTTTTGGCATTAGGTATAGTTAATTGAAACGAATTGAATCTCTATTAATTATTTCTACTACTGCTACTATACTAGTTTTTTCATACAGGGTCATTAAAAAATAGAATAAAAGTTGGGTACATACAGGGTGTTAAAAAAAAGTGTAAAATATTTCAGGAGGTAATAGTATGAACCAAAATAAACAGAAAAGTCTTAATAAACATGGGTCCGCAAAGTTACGGTTGCGGAGATATGGACCACTATTCGTTTTTCAACCATTTTATTTTATTAGGAATAAACCGACAAAGCAAGCTTTTAACAAACAAAAAACAAAGTTACAGAAGATGTTCAAAGTGCCCTCCGTCCATTTCCAAGCAGGCACGACATCTTTCGTCTCAACGATATTCGAACTCTTTCGAAAATACCCTCTTTGGTTTGGATTTCTTGATACTTTTGATTAATTCGTAGCTGCAGCTCTTCCAGGCTATTTACAGGAGTACCATACACTAATGTCTTCAAATATCCCCAAACACAGAAATCTAGAGGGTTCAGATCAGGCGATCTTGGAGGCCATAAAACAATTCCGGCCCTTCCTACCCATCTATGTGGAAAAGTTTGGTGTAAATGCTCTCTAACGATTAACTGGCGCTGCTTATCTCAACTTTCTGCAGAACACACTGTATGAGTTTTTGGAAGACATTCTTTTGAATCAGAGGCAACAAATGTGGTTCCAGCATGATGGTGCTCCAGCTCATTTTTCCATGGCCGCATTCGATTCTTTGTGTCTCGCAGAATAGCTAAGATGCCGGAAATGTGCAAATTGCTTGTGATAGATTTTTTAAGTATAAAATTCAGTGGCGTACTTGTAATTTCTTTACAGGGTCTCTTTAAAATATGACTAAAATATAAACATTTTTTAATGGAACACCCTACCCTACTTGATAACCATTGTTGAAAATATAATGATAACGGTTTCATCAAATCTTGACGATCATGCCATAATTTACCGCTCTGATTAACTTCTTGAAGTAACATTTTGTGTATTTTTAGCAGAAAAGATATCTTAGCTGGAACCAAAACAGTTTTTACTCGATACATTCAATATTTCAAATAGGATTTCGAGGACGGTTACTCGTAACGAGTTTAACAAGGTATACTTTTTCCAGACACAAAAGGTACAAGAATCGATTGTTTTAATCGTCAGATGGCTTCACCAAGTAGCATAAAAGTTCTGCCTTTTAAAAGAAGCATGACGTGCCTTAAGTGGCGCCCTCTACTAGTGAAAATTATAAATAAATTTAAATTTATTGCCTCCAAAAAACAACAATCTACAAAATGTTTGCAAATATTTGGATTTTTTAAAAAGTTATAGTATTGACACCTTGTAAGGAAATTTGTCCCATTATTAATGAATCACCCTGTATATGGAAAAATATATACAGAGTGATTCTGAAAATTTGGTCATTTGCGAACATCAATTGAGCCTACTTTTTAAAAATATGTTCAAACAGAACACTGTATATTATTGTATTTTTGAATTCTACGTAAAATTTTAAGCGAATTTTGTATACGTCATCTATACTCAAATTCAGTTGTTTGTGAAATTGGTGTTACAAAATGTTATTTATTTCTTTCCTTGAACATTGCTTTCCATTTTTTGTCCGGTCGCAGATTACCGCCTTATCAGGTTTTACAGTAAACCAGTTTCCAGTGTATTTTTAAATCATCTTAAATTTTTTTTAGATAAGATCGGAATCACCCTGTATATCAACAAAAAAACTTAACATCTTAAGAAATCATCGAGTCTAGACACAATACGCTTTTATATATTTTGCAATCTCTATTCCTAGTACTAACTTTTATTTTAAAAAATGATTTGCAACTTTGCTTACAACGATCGTCTAATTTCACAACACAGAGAAGGCATTTCAGGATGAACAGTATCCTCTATGGCGCCGAGCTCTTGATTCGTTGCGAACAGCCCAGCCAGAATCCCATGCGTTTAACGGTGGTTTCGACACAGCAAATTATAAGGGGCCTCGCGTTACAGCTTCAAAAAATATCGTATCAGCGGGTCTAATATGATTTCATTTCATCATAACCGCTGGAAGATGCAATCATCAACCTTTCCTATGATGGAATGCCGAATGTGTTCGCTCTCATCTCCGCCTTTCGTCATGAGGCGGAGATTTAATAATAGGAGCGTTGCCAAATGCCCAAAATATATCATCTAAAGTTAATTATGTAGACAATTTCCTGGGCAAGAAACGAGGACGAAATCGGTGTTATGCGAAATTATTTACTATTTATAAAACCATATTGGGATTTTCACAGAGACTTAAACTTACTATACAGGGTGATTCGCAAGTAGTGATCAAAATTGAAAGCTCGTATTTTTTAGTAAATTTTAAGGAGAGTATTATCTGAAGCTATTTATTTGTGGCATAATTTTAGTTTTTTCTTTAGTTTTATTGGGTTTTTGCCACACTTCGGAAAAAAGAAAGATTAATTAAATAAGCCCTTGAGCCAAACGGATCAGTCAAGGGTTATTTTTGAAACTAAGTATGCCTAACCAAAAAATAAGAAAAATCACATCACTTAAATCGCGCACTTCCGTATTTTTGACGTTTCGAAAATCTCTCTGTTTTCGTTTTCAAAATAGTAATAAAAATATTAAACGTATGTCAAGTTTGACAGTTTAAAATTTGTTTATCTGCTTCCATAGAGATATTAAATGATTTTTATTTTATTGTTACTTACTTCTTGATACAACTGTAGTCAACAATGATCGATGTTTACTGAACAGTTTGATACACACTTATCTCCGTTCAACAAAATAATCGCGGTCTCTTTTAATTTTCTTTTGTTGCGTTATCTTCCTTCTCTAAAATTTTGCCGAACCCCATTGAATTAAATGACCGTTTTCCCAAGCTTCGTTGAAAAGACATAAGGTGTTAAATTCACAAAATTATTTAAGTTTCTTTTTAAATATTTTAAAAATTAATCGCTGCCGTGGTGGAGATATATAAGAAAGTTTGGTTTTCGATTAAAGCTTTATAAATTAACTGAAAAGTTATATTATGCAAATGACATGACATACTTTTTTTAACCATTCTGTTATTTAATCGAAAAAATACATCAGTCATAATTTTATTTTTTAAATATTAAAAAATACCTTCATTTTTCATTTACTAGTTTTTAAAATACTTAAAACGATCAAAAATTATATGTTTAACATTCTGTCTTTTTAACGAAAAACTTTGTATAAAAGACCCTCTTACAATTTATCAAAGAATGCGAAGTTTAATTTTTGGTTACGCATTTGGGAATCACCCTGTAAACTTAATTTACTATAATCTGCAATTCCTTTACTTTTAAAAGTATCTATGTATCTTTGAGGAGCATACTGTCTACATGCAATTTTTCCATTATTTTATATTCTGAAAAATAAAGAAAATTAAAAAACACTAACTTAACTAAGTTTGAAATAAATGTGTAAAAAACAACTAAATATGATATTAGTATTGCATTTCATCAAAAATTGAATAGAAGAATGAAATCACCGTCGAATATGTCATGAAACATTATTAGGGTCGCACAATATGTCACCCTCTTCAATCTCACTATTTTCTTGAATATTACCTTATTTCTTGTCCATTTCGGTCAACTATTATTTGTAGAAATTGGTTGTAATCATGTATTGAATAGACCAACGACAATCAAATAGTGATTACTTCAAATTCAAAGGGCAACTGTTACTAGTTTGTCTTTTACTTTTTGTCGCACTTACTGCACACAGAAAGTCCAAGATGTTTTCACGGTTTATTTTACATATATATTTCACGATATAAAGCAGTGCTTCCAATGATCTGTTATGTTTCCTATTCTTTTTATTTTCATGTTAAGTGTTATATTTTTGCATATTTTTTATGTTTTATTTAATTTTTATACTGTTTGTTTTATATTTTTCCTCTTATTTGTCAGTTAATGCTTATTGGTTTTTATTTATTTAACTATGTAACACTGTAATCCGTAACTGGGTTTTACTTGTTCGATATTTTAATTCAAATAAATAAACAAGAAGTTTAATGACATTTACACTTAAAAAATCAATACATTTTACATATACATTTCGCGATATAAAAGCAGTGCTTCCAATAATCTGTTATGTTATTCTTTTATTTTCATGTTTACTGTTATATTTTTGCACATTTTTCTTATGTTTTATTTAATTTTTATACTGTTTGTTTTATATTGTTCCTATTATTTGCCAGTTAATGCTTATTTTTTAGTGTTTTTATATATTTAACTATGTAACCCTGTAAACCGTAACTGGGCTTTGCTTGTTCGATATTTTAATTCAATAAATAAATTAATTAATTAAAGAAGTTTTTCTGCGTTCATGCAAAAAACAAAACTTTATTGAACTATATATAGTGAAAAAAGTGGTTCTTTATTGCACTAGTGCAATAAAATGTTTATTGCATTCATCTGTCTTCTACTACAGCGTTTTGTCATCATGACAAACATAAACGTTCAAATCGACGTCACATTTCCCTACAGTTAGTGTCATCTAAATAACATTTTTTAGTTTTTGCATGAACGTAGAAAAAATATTGTATGCAACTCGTACAAAAAGTGCTTTTGCACTCGACATGTTGTCCTACTCGGCCTGACGGCCTCGTTGGACAATTTCACGTCGCGTGCAATAAACACTTACTTTTTGTACTTGTTGCATAAATAACTATTAATGACATCTATACTTGCAAAATCAATACATTTTATATATACATTTCGCGATATAAAAGCAGTGCTTCCAATAATCTTATGTTATTCTTTCATTTTCATGTTTAGTGTTATATTTTTGCATATTTTTCTGTTGTTTTATTTTATTTTCATACTGGTTGTTTTATATTTTTCCCTCTTATTTGTCAGTTAATGATTATTTTATAGTGTTTTTTATATATTTAAATATGTACCTAATAAATTATAACCCGTTAGTAATAAATGTTGTACTTTAGTTCAAGTATTTCTTTAAAATCACAATAAAAATCGTTAAAACATTCTCAGTTTTGTAAACAGAGCAAATTCAAGCGATTGTTAACGTTACGAAACTGATTTTTCAATTCGAATATCGAGGGTACAAAAATCCGGGTTAGGTGTTTATCCGTACCTACCATAAACGTCTTACATCACACATATAGAAATATGTTTAAAAGTTTAACTGTTACACGAAACGATGAATGAATCGGAATTACATATTATACGTATTATATCGGAATAAAATGCAAATTTGCTCGAGCTGTGCCCGAGCGAGTCCACAATCGAGAGTAAAATCTGAACTTGGCCTCAATTTAGATGCCACTGATCCGAAAACGGCGAACCGGAAACACGGCAAGATTTTTTTTATTCCTGCAATGCGGCTTACTTCCTCTTCGCACAACAGAGAAACGAGCGTTTAGCAGAAACGTAACAGCTGTAAAAATAGGATGCCTATGTTAATTACGTCTATAAACAAACTTTTCCTCTTGATCAACACCGAAAGTGAAGGTGATGATAAATTCGGTGTCCACGTAACGTTATTATTCTTTTACTTTAATTGTACGTAACTCTGTGTGGCCCAGAGGCGTACCACGACCCCTTTTCCGTTACTAATAGAGGCCGGATTTTATTCAAATGCGTATTTGGCATATTTCTACAGGGCAAGTCAGAAAGAATAGGTCAACACTAAGCTAGGGATACTAGACAGCAAAATGTTATGTTCGAGCTCATCATGCCTTATACGAATGTCAATGGTTTGATAAATACAGGGCGTTCAAGGTTTACATTATAATCTAAAATTTCTCAATAATTCTAGATACTCCTGTTTAGGTCGCAGTTGATTTAATTATCAATAATTTTTATTGTTATTTTCATCTTTAACAATAAAAAACCATCACAAAATATATTTAAAATTTTAAATAACCCAGAAACCGAAAGTTACGCGACCTAAACAAGATTACACTTTTTATGTAGAATTGAATGTTCTTTTAAATATTTTTAAGCATAGCTCAACAGATAAAAAAATATGTTTTGATTTTACCTTTCAAATTCGTAATTCTCACACCAAAATACCCAACATTACCAATTTTCACAGTCACGCTATCAAATCTTTCTCACTTACTGAGTAATTTCAGAATAAAATATAAGCCTTCAACACACTGTATTTCTTAAACCAACTGCATCACTCACCCTGTATATTTTGAGAGTTGTGATTGTTACCCAAAACAATTAGATTTGAGAAACTTTGCTAACACCTGTACTTCAAGTAGTAAATTAGATCAGTTTTAATTTAGAGTTAACTAATTGCCTGTTTACCTATACTAAATTCCATCTCAAAATTAACAATTTGGTCCATTAGAAATTATTTTATTTCATTTTGAGATTACCAGTATTACCAAACAAAGTAAAAGTGAAAAGTGATACAAGGTGTGATGTGGAATATTCAATATACCTCCTCAAGAACTTGTTTGGAACGCCTATCATATTTTCCGTAAGACTTATTTTGGAAAAAAAATTTTGCAGCAACAATTGATTTATTTTAAATGCAACTAAAATGAATAAAATTTGATAACACCTATTCGTTCGTCTTACCCATTATCTACGAATTAACACAAATGTTTCTTAACAGGACAAATATCCCTATGAAGTGAAGTCCAAAGGATTTAAGTCGGGCGATCCTGGCAGCCATGATACCTCCTCGTCCACTCCATCTCCATTTAGGGCAAAGCGTTGTTGGAAATGATTCCGTTGGGTTAAATCCCAAACAGAGTATTATGAATGTTATACATTCCATTCCGTGTAAAACTAGCTTCATTTGTAGCTAATAAGCTGTAAATCTAGGATTCTAAGCATTTTGTTGCAGCAACCATTCACAAAATCTTATTCGTAAGGAATAATTCCTTTGTATTAATAATAATATATGATATGCCACACTGTTGATTGGAACTTGTAGTTGTTGATCCATTTACCTCGTACTTATTTGAGGATTCTCTTTAACAAACTCTAAAATGCTTTCCTCCGCTGCTTCAATACGCCGTGGACGCCCTGGACCTCCATCTCTTCCACGATTCAACGGAAAATTTTCCGTGTCACGCGGGCGTTGCACTACCGCGGGCGTATTTCGTATGTATTTTGATGACGCTAGAGACTACAGTAGCCCAGTGATGTAAAGATTAAAAATATTACAACTTCAATAATTTTTTCTCGGAAACTGTAAGAAATTTTACAAAAATATTTTCTACAATTTTGACCCTATGTTTCATAATTCGTGGGAAATAACATTTAGGTAAATTGAAATTTGTTTCAGGATGAAGCTGCCCTATATAACAGTCGCCATATTGGTGACTAGTCTGTTAGTTGGAGGAATTCTTGCCGATGAAAAAATAATTAGAAAACGAACAAGACGAAGTAAGTATTCAAATGTCATAATGAGTGGTTACCATCTACTTATCCTGTGTATTTTTTATTATTTGAAAAGATTTAAACTATATATTACTCTTTACAATTTATATTAAATTAAAAGGAAAGGAATAATCGAAATACAAAATTATGCGTAGCTATTTCCTTTATTAGCCTATATTGGATTATTTTTAATTAATCTTTAAAAGAGATAGTCAACTGTCTTTGCAAGTTGTGTATCAATCATGTTATACTCCATCTAAAACTGCTTTAGAATTAAATAACCTTTGAGTACCAAGGATTCATCCTGACGTAGAAGCGATTTTTGGAAAAGTTTACAAATATTATGTTTTATTAAAGTTTTGATCAGGCCCGGATCCAGAGGGGGTGGCGATCGCCACACCGCAAAGCACAACATTTTTTAAAGATCTTCAATTTCTCCAAACGACAACAGGCAGTTAGTCGATATTAATGCAAGTAGAAGGATTCATTAGTGTCAAGCTCCTCTGAAAAAGTGCCACATTTTTCATTAGTTTATTGCTATTTTGCAATGCAAATTTTAAAAATTTTGGTTCGCCAATATGCCTATCTTGTACAACATTCAATAATGAACAAAAAATCTTTAGTTACTTTTTTTCGTCCGAGGCAATAATAATAATAATAATAATAAAGAAGTGCTTTGCGCCACCCCCAAAACCAGTCCCTGGATCCGGGCCTGGTTTTGATAGCAGCATTAACAACTCATTAATTCATGTTTAACAATCACCTCTTTCTTATAATATGACGATTAATTCAAATCAAACGCTTGATGATACGAAAAATTGCACGTAAATAACCTACACCAACGTTAGTGTACCCAAACTTCAAACGTACCCCAAGAAGAGAACATCTTGTGAGAAAGATAATGAACAATGTTTTCTTTCAATATTGCAATTGTTTTCATTATATTGCATGCTACTATATATTAATCAATTTTATAACATGATTGCAAAAAAAACCACGTGGAAAACCTACTACCTAATTAGTATTTTATTTCATTCACGAATCGCTCGAATTATCCATCACTTATTACTTTTTAAGAAATGTTACATAGTTTTTGAAATAACAACTTACATATGATAATGACATTTTACTACTTTTGTAAAGCCTTTAGTTAGCGAAATCAATATAACTTTCATTGAAAGCTTCTGCCATCGAATACTAACATTCTCACTTAACACCTTCGTCCAGGTAATCGAGTCGCCAGGCAAACCAGCGCAGATCAGATGGTGCAAAACATCCTGAAGTGGCTGCAGGGAGTCTATACTCAGCAGAGTCGAAGAAGTAGGTTTGCCGACTACCATAATCCATTTAACTTTGCTTCTGGCAAGCTTGACGATGCATGTAAATATTTTAATTGGTACTAACTTTGTAGAAGTAGGAAGTATAGAGGATCTAGCGTTACTATAAGAGATCGATGCTTAGTAATTGAAATAAATACAGAGAAAATGGAATTTTATGATATATTGAAATATTTCGTACCTGCTTCAAAGCTAGTCATTTGAATAAGTATTCATTCATGCAGAAATGACCAGTCATATCTTTTAAATTTTTTAACACCGAATCACGTTAACTGATCTTGATTTTTTCTCATCTTTTGGTTATATAATAATTAATTTTTCTTCAACCCCCTAACCCCCAGCTACCCCTACTATTTTTTTCAAATGGAAACATAAGGCATGAGGAGGCTCGCTGAAATCTTATAGAATACCGAATCCAGCCATACCAAATAAACAAGTTTTATGTTTTCAATAACAAGGTTTTTAGGGTTGTATAAAACACCTACTTAACAAGGGAAATAAAATTTAATTATCTTCAGTGTTATCCTCCATGAATTTGCACATAATAAAATAAAGAATTTGAATGAAGAAGAGAAATTAAACATTGCATTAGAACTTGTTGAAAATCCTCATACTTCAACTGTTTCATTGGCTCACAATCACGATGCTTCTCGAATTACAATTCGAATCTTTTAGAAACAAGAGAAATACCACCCCTATATGTATTGTCCAAGAGCTTTTGGAAGACGATTACAATTTTGTGAGAAAATGATAAGACGGTGTGAAGGCAATAAGGGTTTTCAACGAAACGTACTTTTTCCGGATGAAGCTACGTTTTATTTAAATGAAGTGGTTAACAGGCACAACTATATCGCTTTTGGTCCCAGAAAAATCCACACTTGACATGCGAATCGCATACGCAGCACCCACAGAAAGTTAATATATGGGCACGTATCATCAACAACAGAACCTTGGGCCCAATCTTTTTGAAGAAAATCTTACTGCCGCACGCTATCTGCATTTCCTAATATTTGACCTCTAGCTGTGATTTTTCCTGAAATTGATCCAGATATACCGAATGAAAGAATTTGGTTTTAACAAGATGGCGCTCCCCCACATTTTGGTATTGATGTTCAAAGATACTTAGATGATATGTTTCCCTCATGCCTTATGTTTCAATTCCATTTGAAAAAAAATAGGAGTAGCTGGGGGTTAAGGAGTTGAAGAAAAATTAATTGTTATATAACCGAAAGATGGGAAAAAATCAAGATCAGTTAACGTGTTTCAGCGTATAAAAAAAATTAACTCATTCAAAAAATATGAATTTTATTCTGTACTTCTGGCCATCCCTGTATATCAGTTACTAAGTATTGATAAATGTAATTTTCGTCGAATCTAACTACGTTACTAATTTTGTTATAATTATTGGTATTACGGAAATGTTTATCTATACTGTACAGGGTGTCCAGTTTTATTGACCTGAACTTAATTTTACCGCAAAATTAAGGTTGCCGGGAAACAGCGTCACATAATTAAGATATATCATGAGGCTGATATTAAAATAAGATTCTCAAAAAAATATTCTCTAAATCTATTTATTTTTGGCATAATTTTAGTTTTTCCTTTTTCTAGTAAATCCTTGCGCCAAACGGAGCAGTCGAGGGTTATTTTTGAAACTAAACCAAAAATCTCACACTGAAAAAGCAGATAAGTAAATAATAACAAAGATCATAGCATTATCGCGCACTTCCTTATTTTTTACGTTTCGAAAAACTCTCTGTTCTCAAAAATTGCAAAGTAAGTATCAAGAAGAAGTAAGTAACAATAAAATAATTTAACATGTCTATGAAAGCAGATAAACAAATTTTAGACTGTCAAAATTGATTTACATTTAATAAATTTGCAATTTTTGAGAACGAAAATAAGAGTTTTTGGAAAGGTCATAAGGAAGCGCACGATAGTGATGTGATTTTTGTTATTTTTTACTTATTTGTTTTTTCGGTGTGAGATTTTTTAGTTAGGCAGACTTAGTTTCAAAAATAACGTTTGACTGATCCTTTTGGCGCAAGGGTTTATTCAATTAAACTTTATTTTTTCAGGAGTGTTGCAAAATACCCAATTAAACTAAAGAAAAATCTCAAAAAAATGTATATTAAACTATGCCACCCTGTATAAGCAGTATCTGTGTGAAAATATCTGCTAATTTGTTAAAAAATTATGGTATGAATCCATTAAAATTGGTATAGTTGCGGCAAGAATTAAATAAATATTTAAGAAACTGCAACTGGGAAAAATTAAACTATATAATACACTAAATGTTTGCACTATTGTATTGCACTAAATTACGAAAAATGATTATTTTTAACGGGACAAACTATCGAAAATGATGTTGACAATAAAAACAATTCCGTAACGTCAGTTGTGACATAAGTCGTCTGAATTCTTGCCGTAACTATATTTAATCACGCTATATGAAACTTTTGTTCTGTTCTTTGAAATTTTGCTATGCCCTTTTTATATATAAAAACCTATATGGATAATATTTGTATTAGCAATAAGTAACAAGTCACAAGAATAAAACATTTTAATATACCTATGTACTTAGATAATATACACCTACAATTATTGTTATATAATGGAATATAATAATAAATTCAAGAGTTGATAAAACAGTACTGCTATAGGAATCTCGAATACCATTTTTAATTAAAACAACAAACATATAAGGTAAATTTACCATTAATTCATTCAAACGAAGACACCATTACGTTCTTTGCGAAGTTATGAATATATATATTTCTGTACATAGTAGCAATTTTTTAATAAATAGATACCTACCATAATAATAATCTGCTTGGATATTTTTGATTTTGACACGAAAACCGAAGATGAATACATTAGGAATATTGGTATGCTATGTAAGATGGAAATAGTTTAATATAAGCTTTCTATAAAACAAATAATGCCTAATACTTGCAATAGGTATTTTTACTTTCACTGTTTAACGATTAAGATTGGAATAGATATAAAAATAATAGTTTGTCTCCAACATATTCGGTTGTTTGGTTTCTGGTGAAATTACTTTAGTACAGTTTCGTATTTTTTATAAACAAGTATGAGTTATTTTTCGCATTTTATACTGATCCAGCAGCAGTCATTATTTTCGGAACAACATTTTTTTACACACTGTATATAATAATCATAGACAATGTACTCGACATAATCGCTATTCAGTTCGCCAGGGCACCCTCAGGGAATACCTGCCACCCACAAATACCCAGAAACCCAGGCCATTCGAAACAGCTAGGCCTCCAGGAGGTGATGGGACTGACCAGAACGGAAATTACATCTACGGAGGTTATCCACCTGCAGGAAGCATAACCCCTCAACCTCCGTTCCCAATTTTCACCCGTCCACCACCAGGAGGTGTGCCCGGAGGAGAAGGTTATCCATCGACTATTGGGTATCCACAGACTACTTTCCCAGGCCAGGGTACGCCACCTAGGCCCACCGGGTATCCTTCAGACACAGCCGGTAAGGTTGATTTGAAAAGTAGTTTAGTCTATTTATTCTATTTGACATATATGCAGTGAAGGATATATTCCATATTTTCTTTTAGGTACCGCTGGACCTGAAGGTTATCCAACTCCTGGTTTTCCAACACATGCCGCAGAAGGTCCAACTCCAGGGGGTCAAACAGTTCCAGGAGGATTCACAGGCTATCCAGGAGTGCAAACTACTCCAGGGGGATTCACTGGCTATCCAGGTGGAGAAACTACTCCAGGTTTTACAGGATATCCAGGTGTCCAAACCACTCCAGGTTTTACAGGTGCTCCAGGTGGTCAGACAACTCCAGGAGGATTTACAGGTGCTCCAGGTGGCCACACGACTCCAGGAGGATTCACAGGTGCTCCAGGTGACCAGACGATTCCAGGAGGATTTACAGGTGGTCCAGGTAGTCACACGGCTCCAGGAGGATTTACAGGTTATCCAGGTAGCCAGACAACTCCAGGAGGATTTACAGGCCCTCCAGATAGCCAAACCACTCCAGGAGGATTTACAGGTTATCCTGCAGCCCAAACCACGCCGGGTATTCCAACAGAAGCTCCCACTCAATCACCTACTACCACATCAGCTCCTCCAGAGAAACCAGGATTTCCCACACAACCACCACCAGGTCTAACAGGATATCCAGAAGGACCTGGTCCGTCTACCCAGCCTCCTCCAGAACTCACCTCGGTACTACCAGGATTCCCAACTCAACCTCCTCCAGGAGCTTTTACTGGATATCCCACAAGAGAACCCGAAGTCACAGAAGCAACCCCTCAGCCAGATCTCACAAGAATACCTACCCCAGCACCAGAAGCCACAGAAGCCCCTTCTGAGAAATCAGAAGGTACAGAAGCACCTCCTCAACAACCGGAAGCCACGGAAGCACCCTCTGAAAAACCAGAAATCTCAGAAGCACCTGCACAACCAGAAGGTACCGAAGCACCTGCCACATCTGGACGTCCTGTGGGACCAACTGAACCTTCTGTGGTAGAAACAGAATCTCCTACAAGTAAACCATCTACAAGTCCTCCAGCAACGGAAATTTTCACGTCTGCCACATCTCCTGAAGAACAATCTCCTGCAGGAGAAGCTACAACACAGTCGCCCGAAATAAACACAATCCCAACGGGACGTCCTGGCAAACCTGGGGAACCAGAACCACAAGAAACCGACAATGAAGATTTAAAACACCCCCCTCACATTCACGCTATCGATGTGGAATGCGCCAAGGACATGATGACGATTAATCTTGAATTTAATAGAGAATTCAACGGCATAATCTATTCTAAAGGCTACTACAACATGCCTGAATGTAGGTATGTAAAAGAAAACTCTGGTCAAACCAAATACACGTTCACAGTAAACTTAAACCAGTGCGGTACAGAATTTATTAACGCTTTCGACACTCAAGGACAGTCCTACCTCGAAAACGTATTGGTACTTCAAAACGAAGCAGGCGTTCAGGAAATATGGGACACAGTTCGCGCTGTGCGCTGTCTTTGGGAAGGAAACTTGAAGGAGACTTTGAGCGTTGCTCTTAGCGTAGGAATGCTCAGCCAAGAACTCGTGACCTTCAGTGGAGACACTGCAGTGGCTAAACTTGACATCCTGTTGGGTCGGGGACCACTTGGCCAACCAGCCAATGGTTTAGTGAAGATCGGCGAGCCTATGACACTGGTAGTTTCCGTTTCTGGTGACCCTGGCTTTGATCTGCAGGTCAAAGATTGTAGAGCTACTGATTCAACGGGTGATAATACGATACCGCTTACCGATGACAATGGATGTGTACTAAAACCCAAATTGTTTGGTGCTTTCCAGAAAACGCATAGCACAGGAGATACTGGCGCATCTATCATTGCCTATGCCTATTTCAATGCTTTTAAATTCCCGGATGTTATGGACCTAATGATTGAATGTAACATTGAGCTTTGCAAAACTGATTGTGATATGTGCACAGATCCAAACCAAAAGCTAGAACCAGGCCGGCGCAAAAGGCGTGACCTTTATTCGTACAATGAAACTTTGCACGATGGGGTTACCATGGGTAAACATCTAAGGATTATTTTGCCTGAGGATCTTAGCGTCAACGATAGAACTGTTCTAGATCTGGGAAGGAATGACGGCGTGTGCATGTCCACCCAAAGCTTTGTATTTTCAACAGCCCTTTTGATCTCGTTATTAACTGCCAGTTGTCTTTTCAGTGCCTATATGTGGTTGAAGACTCAACAACTTAAATTAATTAAAAAGTAACACTTGGTTACTATATTTTAGGTACCTAAATTATAACAGACATATTATTATACCACCAGTCCTGCCAACAATGAGTCCTAAGTTATTTTTGCAACATTTCAGTATTTTTAAAGAGTTTGTATGTATGTCTTTATTTATGTAAATAAACCATTAGATAAGTAAGGTTTGTTTTTGTAACACCAACTACCAAGCAAAATTATAACAAAAATTAATATAAAAAAATATTTTCACTAATTTACCTAAACAAAAAAATAGAATGAGCCAGTGAGCCACATTAGTGTAACCTCACAAAGTGTGCACATCGCACTTTTTTATCATAAAAAAATACATTTTAAACATACAGGGTGTCTCTAATAGGTCTGTACAAAACAATATCACAAATTCCTGAGGCTAAAACATTTGAATCTAGCCCAATTTACCTTGGTCCAAAAATTGATAGAAACTAAAAAGAAGCCAAACATTTGACAATTTTATTCTTGCAAAGCATGGCAAATGGTCAGCAGTCGGTTAGAGTGTACAAAGAAAGATTTCCAAATAGACATATACCAAACGACATTTGCCGCTGTTGAAAAGCGTCTTCGAGCAGCCAGTAGTTTGCTGCAAAGGTTGATTATGGATGTAATCGTACGATTAGAACCCAGATGTTGAAGAAGAAACTTTAGAACAAGCTGAAGAAGATCCGAGTCTGAGCACCAGACACCTATGTTTGAATCGTTTGAGAATACTTTTTTGTAGCTAATGACGCTACTACTTATCATTGTCAACTCGTTGCTACGAGGAGTTTCAGTAAAAAAAACATTTAAATTCGATCTACTATGTGTTCAAAGTTTAAATTTTATTCTAAAATTTCTCAATAATTGAGAAAGTTTTGATAGTATGACTGAAAATTGGTAGTGTTGGGTTTTTCGGTATGAGAATTACGAATTTGAAACTTATTTTGACGTTGCTCCTAGAGGGCGTTAGTTTCACCGTATTATTTATCGGTTTCTGAGTTATTTACATTTAAAACTTTCAATGTACTTTGTGGTAATTTTCTTTCAGGCACTGATATTGCTGTCTTTTCTTAGTAGGCTTGTGTCGAATTTTTATGTCAATAAATATAGCATATTTTGCGTGTGATTTATTATTCGTGTAATTATTGAAAAATTTCAGAATAAAATTTAAACCTTGAACACCCTGTATTTCTTAAACCTGCGACATTCATATAAGGCATATGAGCTCAAACACAATATTTTGGTGCCTAGTATCAGCTTAATGTTGACTCATTCTTTCTGACTCATCCTGTATATTGGGAGTTTATTATATCAAAAAAAAACTACAAGATATTCTTTTAACACTACAGTTTTATTAACAAAAAAATATTTCCTATACAGGTTAAAAAAACGAAATACGTACTTACACTTTTGGTATCTATACTGTCCTATTTATAAAATCAATAATTATTTCATTATGATATCAAGCCGTATACTGCTTATATATTTTGAATATTTTCATCATTTTTCCATGCATCACAATAAACTGAATCTTTTTCTCATACTTATCTAGGTATTCGCTTTAATAGTAAATAATAAATTTTCGCCGTTCAGCAATGAATAACTCTATTCAGGGCTACATAACTTATTTTACTAGGAATGTCGTGATAGCCTATAGGTCCAGCATCACAGTCAGCACAGGTTAAATATTTGTTATTGCCCACTGTGTTGGAAAACCCTACATTCTGGAATGTAAACATGTCGTTGACAACCCAAAATAATGAAACGTTTTCAGTCTCTGGATTTGATTCGTTTACTTTCTTCTGTTCAATTAAAGGTAGCGGAAACTAGAAATAGAACAAAGACTAGTTACTTACTAACAATACTAACTAGCATGAGTTGTAGATTAAAAACATATATGTAACAATCTAACCTCGAAACTAGAAAATGAAGCTGAAGCAGGAGACAGAATCACTGAACTACAGTATTTACATTTAACACTCCTAAGATTTTTCCCATCGGATATTTCGTTCTCGTAGTTTTCATTATTATCTAACATATTTTAAATAATGTACGTTTACAGGAATTATGAACGTATAATTTTTGTTTTGACATTCAGTTTTTGCTTGCAATGGGCGTATTCAGACGACGTATGTACGACGTCAGCCGCTGAGAAATCCAGGCCAATCAAATGCACGCATTTAGCTGAATTCTTCCCAGCGGCTGACCTTGTCTGAATACGCCCAATAACCGCAATTTGCTTTATGACGTGACGTAAACGTAAACCGTTGTAACGTAACTACACTAACTACAGTATAACTGTATGGTCCGTTCACAAATTGATGCAATTCGCTATGTACAATCTATTGCAATAATAATAGATTTGTTCCTTCATAGCAATGACTGATAGTTTACAGCACTCTTTTAATGCGCAAGTGCAATTCATGTACTAGTTTGAAATCAGTTTCTAATTCTTTTGTTGGAACGACACGTTTAGTTCAAGCAGTAACCGTTAGGGATATAGTTTGTTTGAAGTAATTTAGGTTTAAATTTTTATGGCATTTCATAAAAATAATAAATTTAATGAAACAATCATTTAAAATTACATTTATAATTACAATACAAAATGCTAAAATTCTATTATTTTCCATGTTTTGTAGAATAATACTTTACTCCATCAATTTTTGAGGCCCGCGCATATTTTGCCAATAGAGCATTAACATCGATCTTCTCTGTTGCCAAACTCCTAAAAAACATGTTTAACTCAAAAACTTAACTATGTAAATCACTTACTGGATGTAAGGAGAAATTTCAGGAACAGTCCACTTTTCCTTCATTTCAAAGAGCAATTTAAATCGATCGTTAATATTTTCTGGTAAATTACTTTCTTCAAAGGCCCATATCACGTTGGGTGTTGCTTTTCGATCAATTATAGCTATACCATAAAGCATTTCTTCTTTAGGTACCATACCTTCAGGGACAGACTCTTTCCATGCTTGCAAAAACTCATTCAAATTAAATTTTCCAGCTTCATGCAGCAATACTTGAGCAAAAAATTTACATATTTCCAGTTCCTTATATTTGTATAATTGAAGTCCATCAATTATTTTAGATTCTTCGGTATATTTATCGAGTAAATTGGAAACAATTTCTCTTGCAACTAAATCCTTTAAGGCCTCTATAGTTTCTTCATAATCTATTTCATCTAATTCCCAAGAATTCTCATCTATTAATTTCAACATATAAGACAAAACCCTAAAATGATACTCAAAATCTAATAATCTAACTTTGTCATTTATATACACAATGTTCATTGATTCAAGGGCCTCTCTCAGCTCAGCTTTAGATGCCTGAACGATGTTATTTAAATCTTCAAATGCAAGCAAGTCATCCTTGTTAACTTCAAATTCAAACTCTGGTCCTTTATAAACTGTCTTCTGCAAAAGTTCAGTTAACCTTTTTAAATGAGGCTTTCCAACCACTGCCTCTAGATAATCATAAAAAATTCCACAAATTTTTATGTTACTGATTTTTCGTGTATCTGTATCTTTAATATCATTACCAAATATCAAATTATTTGCCAACAGCAAACTATTTGAGGTTTCTGCATCTACTACGTGAAAAGTCCGGGTATCTGAACAAATAACTACTTCATCGTTGTCGTTGCCTTTTATGAACAGAGTGCTCCCAGCACTAACTTCATTCAATAAATTTGAATCTAGTTGCAGTAATTTATAATCATTATCGTATAGATTTTCTTCGGTAAAATAGAGAGTTTGCGAAATAGGTTTTATATCGCTTTCATTCAATTTGGCCAGATTAAGTACTTCATTTATTTGTTCTAAACTGCGCCTAAAATATAGTGCGTTGTGAACCAGCCTTACTGATTTAACCTCAACATTCATTGAACAGTTTTAAAAGTTGAATAAGACGTACAATATTTTATATCAAATTTAATTTGCACTGAAAAATGTACTCACTCGGTATAATTTGCCATTTAATACAATTCGAATATTTCTAATTCACAGTATAAAACTAACTTCACAATAACTTTACAATACCGAAGTTGTTTCCCGCCTTACCAAATACCAACGTAACGTCACGTAACGTTAACGTAAATACGTTCGCTAAATTAGTGATAGTGGGGAAAATTATTTCTTAATTTGACATTTGACTTTCGACACTCAACTGACATTTGAAGGAAAAAGAAAAAATAGTGCGAGTGGTTGGACTGGTTAGTTGTAATAAAGAACAGTGTCTATGAATAGTGTAAAGTTGGAAATTAATTACTTAAGCGAATTTAAGGGTCCATTAAAATAATTAAATGGGGACAACTTCCCATGTAATTTATCTTTATGTATGTTGTAAAATGTGAAATGTAGGCAGTTTAATAATTACGTTCATCATCAAGCCATGGCATCTCCTTTACAAACCTGGGAGGGAAATTTACAAAATTCCTCCCAATTAGTGAGAAATGCAAATGCGGGACCAAATGTGCCTAATATTGGAACTAGAAGTGCTCCTGTTTTGCCACCTAGACCATCAAATTCTCCATTGATTGGAAATACTTACAACTCGTACATGCCATATTCAGGTAAGATGTTCTGGTTAAAGGTTAATTATTTAAAATAAAAACACTTACGTCATATAAAATTTGAAATATTTCCTTCAGTGCATTATAAAATATGAGTATTCTAAGTATGTTGACCATTGAAATGAAATGTCATTAATTATTTGTTATTAATGGACTCATAAGGACAACTCTTTCCAACCTTGAAACAACTTAAATTTATTACTTTAAAAAGTTTGACCAGAAACTAATTAAAAGTATAAGCAATGTATAGGTACAACCCAAAAATATTTAAGGAATGAAGCATTTATTTAACATTTATAGGGATGGGATATGGTGGTTATAATTCGTATGGAAGTTCATATGGATCTTATGGAATGCCATACCGTAGTTCCTTATACAACTCCTATGGATCATCTTATGGTGGGTACAACAATTTTGGCATGCTTGGAAGTGTCTATCCAAGTGTTTCTGGTGACGATCACGAAAGACGATTTATACAGTACGCTGAAGAAAGCTCTAGAAACACATTTGCTAGTGTAGAGAGCATTGTTAGAGCTTTTAATAGCATAGCTATGATGTTAGACAACACATTCTTTGCAATGACTAGCTCGTTTCGAGCTGTTCTCAGCGTAGCTGAGAACTTTGGTAGGTTAAGGACAATGTTTGGACAGATATGGTATTCTATTAACATATTCAGATTCCTGAATTGGTTGTACAGGAGGATGTTGAGAATGATGGGCCTTAAAGTCACTCCTAGTTCAACTTCGGCGGCTTGGAAAGAAGCAGCGCATGGAGTTTCAGCCCCACCCGCTGGGGTCCCGTCTGGTTCCAGTTGGCCTACTATTGCTTTTTTGGGGGTGCTTGTGTCTGCTCCCTACATTATAAGCAGATTCTTGCCTAAGTATGAAGGTAAGTTGTCATAACGTGTTACTTGGGTCTCAAACAACAATTTTATGATTTGTTGTTTACACGAATGAGGACCATTATCTAATAATGTAGTACTTATTACTACTATGTTATTTTAAACAAGCATTTCTCAAATTGTAAAAGACAGTAATTTCTCAATAAAAAAATGTGTATTTGTGTATTACGAATTATATTTTTAATACTTGCAATTAAATTTGAAAATTAACAGCTATTAAAAATTAATTTAAAAAGCATGTTAATTTTTTTGATAAAAAAAAAACAGATTAATTATGTATTTAACAGTAGTGTTTAATTTCTGTTATTTAGTAAAACATAAATAGATGACCTTAAACTTTAAATTTCTTATGCAAATATTAATTAAAAATTTTTAAAATATTTTTATCATGTGCGATTTTGTAAACAACAATAAATTTAATTATGTGACTGTGGTTTCAGTAAAAGTATACATGGTACGTGATTCAGTCGTAGTCTCATTAATTTTAAGAGGAGATAGGGAAAAATGAAAATAATATGAACATGCGCTTAAAAACATTTTTAAAGACATATTTATGCTGAAAAAATATTTTTAAATAATTATTTAAACCCACTTTTCAGACTGTCAGTGACCCCTCACGGCGTTTCATTCACAACTCCCAGTTAACTCTGTCTATTGCAATGTTGCCAAATTTAAATATTTTCCTAGTATTGAACATCATAAATAAATGTTTGTATTGACTATTTTAGAAGTGTCCAATTAACATAATAAATTGCTACTGTTGTCCAGTAAAGATCTCGAGGAAGTATGTGCATACCTTACTAAAATAGTTATTTATGCAGCAAGTACAAAAAGTAAGTGTTTATTGCGTTACGTGCAATAAGCACTTTTTGTACGAGTTGCATACAATATTTTTTCTACGTTCATGCAAAAACCAAAAAATGTTTTATTTAGATGACACTAAGTGTAGGAAAATACGACGTCGATTTGAACGTTTATGTTTGTCATCGTGACAAAACGCTGCAGTAGAATGACAGATGAATGCAATAAACATTTTATTTCACTAGTGCAATAAAGAACCACTTTTTCCACTAAATATAGTGCAATAAAGTTTTGTTTTTTACATGAACGTAGAAAAGGCACTTTTTATTAACATCCTAATTCATACTGTTAATTTTCCAAGCAGTGACAGCTGGTGAGATTTTAGGTATGACATATCTCAGTAACCACGCATGGAATCCAAACTAAACGTTAGGCATATGTACTTTAATCTTTCATGTGGGTCCCATGTCTGGTTATTGAGATACCTAAATCTCACCAGTCTCCACTGTTTTCAAACATTTGGGCTTAAAGTAAATGTTGAAATACATTACCATTATCTTATATGCACAATTTTACACATTGGATAGATGAGCTACGAATACGTTCATGCAACTGTTGTATATTCTCTACTTTGGTGTTATATTTGACAGACTTCATATCACCCCATATAAAAAAGTCCGTAGGGTTTAAGTCTGACGATCCCACTGGCTCTTCTCTTCCTATCCATCGATGTGGGCATTTCTTGTCTAAAAATCCACGTACATAGCGTGCAAAATGGGCCAAAGCACCATTGTGCATATGACTTAAGATCAGATTTTCAAACATTTCTATTAAAAAGTAAAAGTATTGCGGTCCATTCACATGTTCTGGTAGAAAATACTGTCCAATCAAATGATTTCATTACACTCCTGTCCATACATTGACAAACAAATCTTCTCTGAAAGCTTAATCGACAAGTAGCTTGTGGATTTTTGTCTGACCAGATGTGACTGTCAGTGGCGGCTGGTGAGATTTCAAGTATGCCATATCTCAGTAACCAGACATAGGACCCAAACCAGACTTTAGGATATATATACTGTGGTCATATAGACAACTTTTGTAGAAGGAGAACGTTTTAGCAGTTTGCGAAAAAAAGTTGAAAAATTGTGTGCCCACCCTAGGAATTATCAGATTGGGTTGTTTAATTCCAGTGAAAAATTTTTTCTATAAATTAGAAATTTTATCAAAAATACAAATTAAGTATATTGAAAAATTATAATATTTGTTAGAGTTACAGGAATTTGAATTTTATATTTATTTGTAACAGATTATAAAAATTTCAAAATGTTATAAAGTCTACAAATATCATTACTGTTTAATAACATTTGAAATATATCAATAAAATTACATCAATCAGAAATATCTCTTCAGATGTAT
Source organism: Monochamus saltuarius (assembly GCA_025584915.1). Lineage (NCBI taxonomy): Eukaryota > Metazoa > Arthropoda > Insecta > Coleoptera > Cerambycidae > Monochamus > Monochamus saltuarius. The sequence continues at coordinate 10,835,986 of CM046722.1, forward strand.
ATTCATATGTATATTCTTTGAGTTAGGTGTCTGAGGTCGTTGGTAGCAACATTGAAGAAATTGATGGTGTCAAATTAATTTAATATTATCTTTATTGCTATTATCTTTCTTTAAAAAATATTTAATATTGAAATTACAAAACTGTAACGGATCAATTAACAAATCATTTACATTTCATTATATAAATAGTGAGATAAAAAACCAATAATCAATGGGTGAATCATTAAGGGAAGCTGGAATTATTAGAACACTTGTAGCATACCAGGAGCGCCGTGTTACGTTTTTTTATGAGGTGATTTATTTATCTTATGAAAGGTCGAAGAATTTTTTTTTTCGATTTTCTGTCATGATAAGATTTTCCAAATACATGATTAAAATGAATGACATTGTGACTGAATAACCTTGTATAAGTAATACTAAAAATAGAAATCAGAAATATCTCTTCAGATGTATATTCCTCAGTGTGTTCATATGTCTTTGAGTTAGGTGTCTGAGGTCGTTGGTGGCAACATTGAAGAATTTGATGGTGTCACATTAATTTAATATTATCTTTATTGCTATTATCTTTCAAGAGTAATGTGAATCATGTGTTGAGCATTTATTACTTTTGACCTGTGAACATTATTATCTCAATAATTAAAACAGTAAACTAATAAACACCTTTCCATTGTCAAAAATCTCAGCACAATTTATTTTTATTGCTTTTTATATATAAAACTTTTTATATTTACCAATTATTGATAAGATATATTGTTTCATAACCTCAACAAATTATTTTGATAAAACAATACATGAATTGTGATAAATTTTCTAGCATTAATTTATTGATGATGTTGATTTTTAATATCTCACACTCGTTATGGAATAAAAGTACAACTCAAAAACTGAAATTGTTAGGAAATTACATAAGTTTTGCTTCACAGTTTTGAAGACCTCGTAATTAAAACACACATTGAACGTTTGTAATTCTTCACAAATTCTTTTCTGCATTATTACTCAAACAACACAGGCACTTAATTTTTTAGTTCAATGGTAGAGGAATGTTTCAAAAGTTTTGAGATCTTCTTTTTTTTCACAGATAATTTCAATAATTGAAATGCAAGAAAATTGAGCAAGGCAAAGAAAAAACAAGTAATTTCATTATAAAGAACTGGAGATTTTACTGATAAATAAGAAAATCAGTTTTTTTGTCTCAGTGTCAGTCTTGATAATTAATTAAAAATAAAAAAATATCAGATTCCAAATTCGTATTAACTTTTTTCAAGTCCAACAAATAAATTGCTAAATATGTAAGTCAAATTATTAATTCGGTAACAAAAGGAACGACAATAGTACTGTTTGTCATCGACTATTGACTATACAACCAACGGCATACTTGGTACGGTTCTCTGAAAACTAATTTTAAAAGTAAACTAACATGACTCATGGTACAAAAGTCACGGTCATCTTAACCTTTGAGACTTTTGCACAAAAACGATAGGTTCAAAATCAATAGTTAAAAAAAGGAATAAGTAATTCAAAATACGCAAGGTTAGAATGAAAAAAGTTTCAAATTAAATATTACTTTATAGATTTATAAAAGTCTATCTTTGCTGGACAAAACTAGACTCATTTTGTCCACAGAATAAACCACCCCATTTTTTGTGGGGCCAACTATAGAGTTAACATTCCACAAATTTCCTCAATTCAATATTTAATATTTGCATTTTTTTAATTGTATCTTCCGTGAGGGATAAAATATATCTTTTAGTACCAGTATTAGTTCCAAGTCCAAAATTTAGTATTTTTGTTTTTATTTTGAATCCTACTTACTATGTGTGGGGTGTAATTAGAATACTTGAACACATTTAACAAAAAAAGTTCTGGCAAAAAATCTGAACCATCAAATTTAATTTTGATTGTTGAAATGATAGAATTTACATTTCGGATTCATCTTCCTATCTCACACCACACAAAATTAGTTTACGGATTGGCTATTGGAAGTAGATAATCATGTGTTATTGTTTTTTAGTTTAATCCTTTGGTATCTACTGTAACATTTAAGTGGTACCACAAATATAGTAAAAACAAATTTTTATAGACCTTTTCAGACTCATCAGTTTTTGGATAATTTATGAATTATTGGTATGTTTTTTATAATAGGGTAACTCAAATTTGAAGAAAGTTGCGTCTTTTGATGGCCATTGAGATAAACCTAACACATTTAAAATATCTGCTGCCGTTGCTGAAATATTGTCAAAAAACTGAGAATAACAATTTTAGAAAATGCCATCTAGAGTCATTATTACTCAACAGAAAGAGCTGACATTTGGTACAGAGGGATAAGAATATACAACAAATTGATTTTCGAAAGAAAATTTCTATGGTCATTAGTTTTGGTTATGCAACATTTAAATTGATTTTTTTCATACACGTCAATATGTAGCATCCAAAATTAAAGAAATACATTAATTTAAATATAAAACAAATAAAATTTAATACTTAACGAAACAAAATACACAAATGTTTTACAAATCCTACATAAATACTTCCAAGTGAAGGCTATTCTGACACAAACAAAGCTTAATTCTCAGTCTAATGTTCACAATGTTGTGAATAAATTTTATTTTTCAGACTATTCCAAAGAAAAATTTTAGTGGGTTGAGACATAGACACGAAAGCCATTAAACAGGCCCCTAAGTACCAATTCGATTATATATTTAGAAAGCGTAAATATTAAAACACCATTGCAGAATTATAAAGCCCTGCGCCATTACTAAATTTCTAATAATTTATTGGAAGATTATCAGTGCATTCTCCATTTCCACCCTTAAAAGATTTAAATATTTCTGAAAAAAAAGTCTTCCAAGAGTAAAAACAGTTAGAAAATCTGTCGAAATTTTTATTGATTTTAGTTTTACGTCAACAACTAGATGAGTTATTCAAATCATTGTCTGCTAAATCGCTTTTAATACAACCTACTTATTTAATTTAATTTGCAAAAATGTACGTATTTTTATCTATTTTAATACTTGAAAATATGCGGTACTGATACCATTTCAATACTTCACACAAAGCTTTTTTTGTCTAAATATTTTACATTTTTTATGAAACTAGGTGCATACGTATTAATAATGGACTGCTACTCCTACACTTTCACCATAAATCATAATACTTATTATTTTAGGTTGTATCAATTTATAAATTTAAAAATGATACGTAAATAGAAACGTACACCTTAACAGATATTTGACATTTGTCAGACCTTCTATAAAATGTCATATTACTGATGAAAACAATTGACGACTACATCATTTCTGCTGTAGTGTGCGGTGAGGCTACATAAGCGGGCAATGAAACAGACTAGAAAAAGCCCGACTGCTACGATTTAGCCGACGATGTTAAAAAAAAATAGTAAAGTTACATGTTCGTGTGTTCGTAATTTTATTCGTAATATGGCGCCCCTAAAAAAAATAGTTGAATGTTGCATAATCGAAACTAGTGTTTGTGGACATTTTCTTCCAATGAAAATCGATTTCTCGCATATCCGTATCCCTCTTTACCAGGTTTCAGCTTTCTGTTGACAAATAACGACGTTAAATGGCATTTTCTAAAGTCGCTATTTTCAGTTTTTCCATAATATTTTAGTAACGGCAGCAGATTTCTTAGATCTGTTTGGTTTATCTTAATGTCCATCAAAAGGCGCAATTTTTTTTTTATTCTAAGTCAGTCTGTATATTTTACGGTTTCCAAGATGCCAATGGTGAACCACATAAAACAGACCATCCTGTATAAATATTATATTAAAAACTCTTGTCACTCTCTATCTTCTGGAGTATCTCAAGGCTTTAGGTTTCTTGAGTTTCAATATAAATCAATATTGTCTTGCATTATTTTTGTTTTATTGTAATCGTTCAAACCATATAAAATATTTTTTCTTTCTACTACTTTGCAGATAAGGGCGACCCATCAAATTGGAAGTCACCAGGCATTCGGGCCAAAGCCGTATTCGACTTCATAGCGACAGCACCCAACGAACTTACCATTCAAACTAACGACATTATTCTTTTGGCACCGACTTACATCCAGGAAGAAATGAATTTGAAGAACACCGGATGGGCCTTCGCCGTGCTTAAAGGCAAATCGGGCGTGGTGCCTCTAAACTATCTAGTAATAAATAAAAACAAACCCATAACTAGTAATCCAGAAGAAAAATTACCCGTGCCAAGACCATCGAGTATGAAAACACACACAAAACGTGTGAGCTTTGGTGAAAATCAAATTTTCGAAAATGTAGATATAGATGATTACGTTTTAAGGAAAGAACCCAGTGTATCTAGTCAGGCGACCAAGGATAAGAGTCTAGAATCGCAAACTAAAGAAAGGTCAGAGACTGATGAAACTGAAGTATCTAAAAGTGTAGAAGAGCAGGAGAAAAACATTAAATAATTAAGTGTTAAAAAAGTATGATGAATTGGAGCATCTGTATTTATTTGGATATGAAAGTATGTTTTTTTATTCAAATTTTTATCTTGGTTGGTTTTTTCTTTTATTTTTTACTAGAAATTTAAATAAAAGATTTCCTATTTTTAACTAAGCAATTTTATGTTTAGTGTTTTTTAATCGTTATCATTTTAGTGCTCCATTATGGTAAGAAATGTCATTACTTACTCAGTATCTAATTATCTTTCAGTGTGTTGTATTATTAAACGCAGAAAAATAATCAAAAAGCATTTTCTTATATTTATAGCGGTAGTGTTATGGTGACAGAATAGACTCATTCACAGTTTAGTGCTTCTTAGTACTTTTGCATTTTTACTCTAAGGTCATTGTGATTTTTTTATATATTATTTTATATGGGAACTGTTTTATTAAATCTTGTTACATCAATGCTCTTTTATTTTCATCTCGTTTACACAAATAAAGAAAACAAATAGTATGAAAAAATAAGTTTTAAATTATTTTTTATTAAACAACTGTAAAGTTAATTTACAAATAAGGTTCAGGAAATTCGAATGTAACTTCCCTTCCTGTCAGTTTCTTGTAAACTGAAGCAAAAGTGTCCACCTGCAAAAAAAATCTTGCATTAATAATTTTTTAAATAATATTTGAAATACAGAAGTGCCATATATTTTTTTCCATGCACCTTTAACACAAAGAATACTATGTATTTATTATTTGCACCATTGTTAAAAAATAAAAAGGTTTCTATTAAACACATCAGAAAAATTTAACATTAGAAATTAATGTAAGCATATCAAAATTTGTACGTTTCTCTAAACCGAGGGCCAGTGTTTTCTATTAACCCTTTCGCGACGGGTACCTGTTATATCCGCAAAAAATGGTCGTGTCCGACATACGGGAAACGGATATTTACGCAACGGCTGAGGAACCTCTTCGAGACGGGCAACGTGTTGATCAGCAATTACAGGTGTTTGTTATTGCCACAAAGATCATGAAAGACAGAGAGAGAGAGATTGGTGTGACTTTTTCGCGCCATAGTTGAGCATGTTATGCGGTGCGGTAGTGAATACTGTGAGTTGAATTGTTTATTGTAATGTCACGTAAAAAGTTTTATACAGTTCCAGATTTTTTTCAGCATGAAACATATAAAAAACATAATATTTTGTCAAACACGAAAATACTCTTCGGAACGGGAAGCGGTTAGATCAGCGTACATACATCATTGATTCGTAACAAGAATCGGATAAATCAGCAAGCACTGACGGCACCCGTACAGGCGGCCGAGTTAAATGAAAAGTTCCCCGTCGCGAAAGGGTTAATATTAAAACTTAATATTTTTTGTTATAGTATTTTAAACAGTATTTTATTCACACAAGAATGTTTAATTTTTTCAAGTGGATAAAACACGATTACAAGAGGAATGAAATACATTTTATGCACAAGCTCAAATTAGTCAAGTTTTTATATTTCAATTATAGTTGTGGCAAGAGTTCAGACAACTTACATCATACGAACAAAAGAATAATTCATTATATTTTCATCAAAATATATAATAAACTATATACTACATTAAATGTTTGCACTATAACACAAGTTACAAAATAATATATTAAACAACAAGGTTTGAAAATGACTTGCTCGACCAATATGTCTTGCCCGTGTGCAGAGGTTTTCAAACGAGTTTTATTACGATACTTCTTATACGACTGCAAACAGAGACCACAAAAATCAAATTTTAATTTAAACTCAGCCAACTTGAAACATTGCATAATTTGGGTGACAACATCAAATAATAATCACAATCTGGAGACACGTGTGCAAAACCCCCTTTTGCAAGGCAGTCGCATATAAAATTGTTTTTAACATGACAAACTATTGAAAATTATGTTGAAAATAAAAACCATTCTATAACATCAACTATGACACAAGTCTGAATTCCTGCCGTAACTATAAATGACATTTTTAAACGTCAAAAAGAATGTTCCTTCAACTTTGTGAGAATTGTAGTGTCATGACAAAATGTGCTGGTTGCTTTGGTTCGATTTTAGTAACTGAAATAATACTTCTTTACTTTATTCCTTATAATTTTGTTATAATAACTAGGATACGAGATATATAAATATACCCATATTGTCTGCACCATGGAAGATACTAGGATGATTATGCCCTTAGACGACTTGCTTTCCTCGGGCTTAAATGACCCTCGGAAGCAACCTGTCGCCTGTGGGCATAATCATCCCTGTATCTCCCTTGGTACGTAAATAACTATATTCGTTTATTTTTTAATTTATCACGTAAACGACAAACGTCAAACCTGAAAGTAACGTATTTTGACAGTTTTAAACTGCGCCATGTTTAAATTATGAATGTCCAAATATTTTTAAAAATTTTCAGCAGAGTGCTAAAATATTGTTAATAGTTATGAACAAAGTATATTATTCTACTTGCATATAATGGCTGTAATTCACAGGTCAATTCACCCGAATTAATTATTATATGGTAGTTGAATAACATACTATTTTTCAAATCCAAAGCATATACAAAAATAATAAATTTAATTATGGAGGTTTTCTTTCAATGGAAAATATATAAATCAGAATCTAAATTGCAATATATCAAAATTATAAATACTGTTATATAAATGTTCGACATGTTGAAGTTTTTAAGTAGAACACACTGTAGACAGCAAAGATTTTACTTCGATGATCATCCATTCTACGAAATTTAGAAATTATGACTTACGTCACAGTTGACATTTTTATTGTCAAGCTCAATGGTGTAACAGAATCCGATTTTAAACTAACTTTTCTAAGAATATGTATGGAGTATGGACAGAATTTTTGAAATACAATCCTGAAATATAATTTTTCGAATTTCACTGCTACAAAAAAACTATGTTTTTATCCAACTGTAAAAAAAATGACATTTTTAATTGCTATAGATACATAAAATTAGTGATTTTTGACGGCATTAAACAAAAGCGTGCTATCATCAAAAAAATGGAAAAAAATACATGCGATCGTAAAATTAAGTCTTTTTTCACAGTTTGGGTACTTTTTTTTATGATAACGTTATTTTTGACACTAACACTAACTTCAAATAAAAACATATTGAAAAATAATAAACCCTACAGTGGCAAATACTTTGGACAGTTGGACAAAAAATATTGTTTATATTTCAAGTGTGAAATCAGTGTTTTATGGTGCTTTCAAATGATTTTTTGTCTCAACCTAAAATATTCTCAAGTTGCCAAAAAATACTGATTTTGCGCATTTAATATAAAAGTAACTATTTTCTGAATTAACTAGTGAAGTCTTCCGAGCATTCATATCTATTAATTTAATATAAAAATAAAATCATTTTAGAAGTTCATATTTACTAAATAAATTTACAGATTTGTCATATGACCCATTATTTAGTTTATTGTCAAAAGCAAATTTAATTTATCACTATCATTTGTTAATACTGCGGTACTTAAATAAACATTAGAAACTAAATAATGTAAAATAAAAAATAATGATTAGTACACCAAAAGTAACATACCTTATGTTCAATAGTGGTTTGTTGATTTTTGTCAAGGTGAACTTTAATCAATTGTGATCCATCTAATCTTACACGTATTCTTTTACCCACAATTTCCGCTGGGTATACAAGATCTTCCAAGATGGCATCGTATACCGAAGTCAAAGTACGTGACCGAGGGCGTTTTTGTTTATTCGCAGCACGAGTTTTACGAGTTGGCTTAGGAAGAATTTTCCTTTCGCCCACAAACACTACGTGCTTTCCACTGAACTTCTTCTCCAACTCACGTACTAATCTAGTTTGTACCTTTTGGAATTGCTTTAGTTTGGGCATGGGCACATAGATTATGATTGACTGTAAATGCAAATGTTATTAATGTTTAATTTAAAGACTAAGATGTAAAGCACTTACCTTCTTATTGTTTAATTCAATTTCTCTAGCTTTAGTAATATGCAATTCTCTAAGTTGGGCCTTCAAGTCGGAGTTCATTTCCAACTCAAGTAAGGCCTGAGCAACTTGAGTCTCAAACGTATCGGGCTCTCCGCCACCAGCCTTAATTATTTTGGACGACATCTAAAAATAATGTTTTATGAATAAACACAGTAAATCACTATTACAAATAAAGAACAGAGTAATTTTAATCAACACTGTCAACATTACTGTTCTCTCTACAGTAATTACTTCAAGTAAACATAGTGTTCATTCTTATTTCACTTTTAACCTACAATTTAATGGTAATCACAAAATATCTTTAGAAAAAATTAGCCATCAAGGGCTAAAATCAACACAGAACGAAACTATAATACATGGTAATATAAATAAATTCACTAGTTTCCTTATTGCATCCGTAAAAACACAAAAAGTAAATTAAAACAATTCATTAATAATCATAAAAGAACGTGTACCTTGTCGATCACTAAACAGAAAGGAAAAGAAAAGTCAAGTGCGCATGCTTCAACTTTTCGACATCTTTTATTTATCAAGTTTACAACATTACAAATTTAAATATAGGTGTTTGTTTTTATGTCATGTTTAGTTCATTTTTCGCGAGTCATCACCTTCATTAGTGCAAATCTTGGATTGTTCAACAAATTTGTTTTCTTTAACTGACCCCATTCGCAACCACATTTTTTGAAGAATAAATAATATTGATTAACATTGCTATTTATTTTTTAAAATGATATTAAATAGAAGAAAGAGTAAAATAAATAGTAGTATTAATTCTAGACACGAATCAAACAATGGTTTTGGAGTATATGCCACTATGGTAGCAATAAGGACACGTACTTTGTAAAATCATGTACACTCGCAACTACCTGCTGTGCCGATTTCCGAAGCTATCTCTCTTACTTTATTTGTTTTTTGTTTATGTGAAATAACAAAATGAGAAATTATAATAAAATTAAAATAAAGTAAAATAGGCATTTCCAAGTTCTATAATATTGATGCATTGGAAGCGGTTAAAGAATTAGCCTAAAAAAATTAACTGTGAATTCTTCGACCAAAAAGAAGAATAGAAAGTTATAATAGGTCTCTAACGCCCTTTAAGAGAGCTATATGACTCCTTAAAGGGGAACCACAAAATTTTGATATTAATATTACTTGAAAACGGAACAATTTATCGAAGTAAACCAAGAGGACTATTTTTGCATAATGGTTCAAATTTTTTGATCTGACGACGAAAATCTCAAGATATGAAAAAGTTAGAGCAATATTATAATTTGGAAAGATTTGGAGAACATCAAATTTTGGAATCCCCTTCAAGGCGCCGTTAGGGGGCGTTTACCGATTTTTTTTTCTTATTTTTGGTCAGAATTCACAGTTAATTTTTGGCAGGCTAATTTTGGAACATAATGTATAAATTTAAATCACATTGTAGGTCTTATTTGTTTGCTTCCTATATAAGAATTATATCTCAATAATTATATATTAAATATTAAAATATATTTTTTTAATAAATTTGAAGTCAGAGAGTCTCACAGTCGATGTTGCATGGTCGGTATTATTTTATGACGAAATGAAAAGTAACCGCTTCTAACTATAGTAGCGTTGTGAAAATTGACTTAAGCTGTGTATATTTTTAAAGATTTTGATCGAGACGACCTCTTGTCGAGTAGTTGACAGATTATCGGAGACGAAATTTGTTAAAAAGTCTGCGACCCTAACATTTTCGAAGTCAAAATGGCTTCTTTGTGTGGTAGAATTGCTGCTTCTACAGCAAGAAAACATGTATTGTGTTCGAGTTACAGATTTGCCACAAAAGGTAATCAATAATAAAATTTAAAATGATACGGAAATATCCATGCCCTACCTAGTTTTCCTTCGTTTCGACATTACGTAATTATACAATTTTTCATAAAACAAACCCCTAAATATTTTACTTTATGCAATAATTGGTGCCTTATTGAAGGTAATCTTTTGTAGTTTTTATAATAGCCTTTGTGTCTGTTTAAATCAATGCTACCTAACCTCTTTTATTTTTAGTATCTATGGGCGACCCCTTAGAACATGCTACTGGTCTCGAAAAACGTGAATTATTAGCTAAAGTAGCAGGGAACGAAAATCCTTTTGACCTAAAAGTTATTAAGAGAGGTGCCGGTACAAAAACCCAGCCAAACGAAATTCCTTCAGCTTTCGATGCCCGTCTTGTAGGATGCGTATGTGAAGAGGAATCCACTAGCATAAACTGGATGTGGCTGCATAAGGGAGAACCTAAGCGATGTGAATGTGGACACTGGTTCAATCTTGTCTACAAAGCGCCCGTATAAACTTAATATTGCTCTGTGCTCTAGACTAATATAGCGTTTTAATGTAATAAATTTATTTGTTCTTATAAGGCATGTATTATTTCATGTAAATATTTCTTTGTTTTAATACATTTTTTTTGAGACTCCCAATATTACTTCATTGTAACAGTTTTTTTTAAACACGTCCAACATATACCACCATATACTAAATAAAGTAATAGAAACTACTTCCTTTTTTAATTTACAAAAAGTAAAAATTAGGAAATATCGCAATTGGCAAATAATTACGTAACTGAATAGGAAAAGTATACTTTACGTAAACTTCTGAAATTAGTTGATAAAGGGAGGAGTAATTTTATTTTCATGTTTCACATACTCGAGTAACGTAACGTTTTATAACTCCTTGATGTAACTCCTGCTTTGATGATGCGGAGCGGCTACGTATTTTGACAGAAGACTAACCTAGCTTTCTATTTGTGTCATGATAAAAACAAGAAATAAAATGGATAATGATAACTCGGTAATTTATGGATTAGAATTTCAGGTATTTAGATTAATTGTTATTTTGAATCTTTATTAAATTAATGTTTTTCTAGGCAAGAGCACTAGCACCACAGCTTGCAGAAACTGAAAACATTAAATTCATTATTGGAACACAGTCCTTAAAGCAAGCAAATAACCAAATTCATTTGGTAGAATTTAATGAGGAAATATCAACAATAAAGACGTCAGTAAGTTGCGTTTTTATAAAAATAAGATTGTAACAAACGCCAAGGCAACAATTTTGATTTTATACATACGAGAGAAGTGACATTTAGCATTTTGTCTAGGTATTTCACCATTCTGATGGCGAAATATGGAGAATAACTACAAGCCCAATAGACTCTACGAGACTGTCTACCTGTTACAATTCGGTAACCAATGAAAGTAGTTGTACTATGAAAACCGCTATTTTGAAATTACCTGAAATAGAAAATCCAAATACCATTGAAGATCTGGAGGTAGCTACCAAACTAGATACATCTCTTTCTGGTTCCGATATTAAAACTACCGACTTTCACCCAACTGAATCTAATAAAGCGGTTTCGGTGACTGAAAATCAAGTTATACTGTGGGACATTTCAGGAGAGGAAGGCAAAAATATACTGAATATTCAGTTAGAAGGAAAGAATAACCCTAAATTTACTACCGGGAAATGGAACCCTCATCAAAACTGTAATCAGGTATTTATATAGTGTATCCATATACTATAAGATCAATAAGATATCAATTTACTGTAGTTTACAACTGCTACCGAGACTCATTTAAAAACATATGACATAAGGTCGGGAGACTTGGCTTGGAATATAGACGGAGTACATAGCCAGCTACTGCGCGACCTGGATTACAATATGAATAAACAATATCACATTGCTACATGCGGTGATGATGGATTTGTGAAAATATGGGATTTCAGACAAACCAATCAGCCAGTGTTTTCGAGAAGCGATCATTCTCACTGGTAAGTTATAAGCTTTACCCAAGGTGTTGTCCACTAGCATTACTATACAGGGTGATTCAGAACTTTCTAAAAGAATTTAGGAATAGATGTGTCTCTTACAAGTTTGAAAACATCATTAATTTTTAATATGATATATAATTGATAGTTTGTGATAGTGAATTAGTACTTGCATATATGGTGCATACAAAAAATTAATAAAATTATTTTGACATCTTGTCGTACTAATTGTGTTGTCAAATTATACATAGTACTTTTTTATGTTAATATTTTTAAATTTATTTTAACCGTTTCATATGAACAGAATTTTTTTCCCTGAAAAATGTTGCATCCCATCAATTTCGAACTAGTATACCATTTTTGTATTATTCATTAGGATTTTCTAAGCTGTTAACATACTAAAAAAAATTAATACTTTTTCATACACAAAATATTAAAAAAAAATGTACACAGACAATCTTAGATTTGGCAACAGCAGTGCCAAGAGGAAAAGTGAATGTAAAAAACTCTTGTAACTTATGTATTTACTATCAGACAGAGTAAACATGTAACATTTGTATAAAATATCCTTGTACTGTTGTAACAAAAAATGGAAACTGCTTCTTCACTATTTTTTCAAGTTATTTTGAGAAAATAACATACACTAATTTCAAAATGGAGTGATTATATGCATTACCTAGTATTACATAAAAATCCAGACGTAATATGCATTACTGGTGCAATTTTTGATGGTATTAAAAATTTACAAAATTGGTTTATAATTCAAATTTTTTTCATTTAGGGTATGGTGTGTCCGATTCAATCATTTTCATGATCAGCTCTTACTAACAGCTAGTTCTGATGCGAGAGTATTAATTTCAAGCGCTGCAAGTGTTAGTTCTGAAAATAACAGTGAATCATGCATAACTGACGAAACCGATGGACTAGAAACCAAGCAAATGTAAGCCTTTCGCTTCTTTTGTCATTTTAAAATTGTAGCAATAATTTACCTAATTGTAACAATGTTAATGCGTTTTAAGGTTGTCGGACGGACCATTGCAGTGGTGTGAACATGAGGACAGTGTATATTCTGCAGAGTGGTCCCCAGCCGAACCGTGGGTGTTTGCTTCACTTAGTTATGATGGTAGGCTACTTATTTCCCGTGTGAAAAAATCGTTAAAATACCAGATAATGTTATAAAAAGATTGTTTATTATAAATCATCATTCCCTTTTTTATTTATGTATTTATATTTAAAAATAAAATATTTATTTTGAAAATAATGTTTATTATCAGATTAATATAAAAATGTTACTTTTTTAAAACTTTTGCACTTAAGACTATCCGAGACATTTTAATTATACAGATTGTATCACAGAAACCATGTGTCAACAAAAAACAATTCTTGTTATCAATATTTTCTGTATTTAAAAGTGATACGCTCTGTGCATAGAACATTTTCTCTTTTATTTTAATCTTCTGCATCATCTCTTAACGTTTTGAAAATGTGTTTCGCCAAACATTTTTGAACAAGGGGAACGATGTTTCGACAGGCTTTTTCAAGAATACTTATGCCAGTATTTAAATCGTCCATAGATATGTATCCGGATTGATAGAACTGTGAAATCTGCTCATGAGTGTGAAGGATCGACACTACTACTATACCATGACTGCTTTCTTGATCCGAAGAAATTGGTACTTCACATAACGTCTGTTCTTTGTAGTTAGGATCCAATAGCATTATGTTATTCTGTATACCTAAAGTGACAGATGTGATCAAGTCATACATGGGCACACCAGCATGAGCTAGCGCTACGCCTGCTGCTGTTATAGCAGCACTTAAGGCCGATCCATCGTTCTGTAGAACAAGAGCATATATATCTACCTGAAAATTGGGAAACTCATGTCGACAAACTGTCGACTCCAGAGCCTGTTTCATGATGGCGCTGTAGTGCTTTTCTTCAGCGTCCTGTTGATGTTGTCTACGTTTCGTACAACTGAAAGGGGCAAACTTAAAATCGCAATATATTTCTCCATTCAAACAATAATCTGTCCGATTTGGTATTTCTCTAGGGTCAAACACTGATACTATAACTTCAGTTTTACCTAGTTCTATGTAAGCTGATCCTTTAGCTTGACTCACAATTCCAGTTTTAAGAACTAAGATTAGAAGTGAATGAATGTGTTACTAATATACATATTACTATATTTCATTTCATACTTACAAATTTTTCTGTGTTCATCCGTTGTTCGAGAATCAATTCTTTTCCCATTATTTACTGCTTCTTTAAATTGTTTTGATAATGACTTTGTATTTAACTTAGCAAAAAGGTTATAAGGCACTGTTTCTTCTGGGCCATTTATTCTTTTATGGTCTTTGGGCATTTTGAAACAATATTTTTATTGTAATTACAAACGCAGAAAACGAACGTAAAACATTTAGGTTAGAAGTCGTCTTTACTTGTTCCAATTCACTTTCTCTTTTAATCACAAAATATTCTTTTAATCTTTTATCCACAAAACATATAACTATTAATCTAGGAAGTAGTTCAGTTTCAATAATCTGTGTACTGTTGTCGTCTTCTTCTTATTTTTGTTGATTAGTGATTACTGCCAACAGTCATAAACGTGGATTTTTATTCAACCGGAATCCAAGATTCCTAAACAGAGGATCTTGGGTTGAATATTGAATCCAAAATCCCTTAATTTAGGGATCTTGGTTTGAAGCTTTAGCGAGTAAACTGTACAACTTTTATATAGACAAAAATAAATGTCTCAAGATCGAAAACACTCTGTATAATTGACAGATGTTAATGTTTAAGATTTTTGATCTGATCTCACCAGATCCAGATCTGAGTACACTGCAAAGATAACATTTATGTTACTCTATAACCGCATTCTATTCACTGAAATGTAATTTTACTAATTTTATATCGTACATTTCAGTGATTCTATTGGAAGCTTTTGACGTCAAGGCAGCAATTCTGTCTGTCAATTTTAGAATTACCCTTCGTGGCGGTTCAAATTTTTGGTTTATTTACTTTACAATTAACAAATATTTTTAAACGTGTGTAAAGCACAACCCCACAGAGCCAATGCATTCAATTAGCAATAATGATAACGTTATGAATTTAGAACCAAAGTAAAACCACTGTCAAAAAATCTGTCAATTTTATGTCAACCGAAACCAGAACCAGACACCAAGCTGATAAAAATTCGCCTTTTGGTACACCATAGAAATAAACAAATTAAGTTGGTTAAGGTTAACTTCTAACTTCATTTGTAGGGTGGTTATCTAACATCAAATACATTTGTAATTACATAAAATAGAATAAAATAACAAAGTTTATTAAAATGGCAGTAAGTTTTGTCCAAAAACGCTTAATGTCCAGTGCCCTACAAAGATTTGTGTACAATTTGTCCGGATTTAATAAATATGGCCTCTGGAGGGACGATCTTTTACATGAAGACGAGGACGTAAAAGAAGCACTAAGAAGATTACCACAAAATTTAGTTGACGAAAGAAATTACCGTGTTTTGAGAGCAGTTCAACTATCGATTCAGAAGGATATACTACCTAAAGAGAAGTGGACAAAACTGGAAGAGGACAAATTATACCTTACACCTATTGTTAACGAAGTCATTAAAGAAAGAGAAGAACGGGAAGAATGGAATAAAAATTATTAGTCCGTTACAGTAATTTTGATGTAGTTGTGCGATTTAATATAAATTATGTTAATATATTACATTTTTTTTATTTGCAATAGTCGTTCTTAGCTTTATCATTTTGAATTGAAAATCTTTCATTACAATCAATTGTTACTTCTATCAATTATGGGTTTCATGCAACTTTTTTCTCATGCAAGGAATTTATAAAATAAAATTTGAAAAATATATAACTTTTATTGTACAGATGAGTTAGTAAAGTAACAGTTACTTAAAAATACTTATTGATTCTTATTGAACTAATATAAAACTTATGACATATTTTATAAAAATATTAAAATATTAAGGCCCACACATGACCGTAGAATAAATAGCTATTTATTACACAATTAATTTTCATCTTCCTCAATTTTTGGAGCTAAATAGAACCGTAGGTGTCCTAGATCGGGAATTTGGTATTCAACGACCAGTGGTACATTGTCCGACATGGACAACTGAACTTGGCTCGTCAATGGAGTTGCTTTCGTAAAGGAATTAAGATACTGGCAAGCAAAAGTTAATGTGACAGGTTCTTGCATGTCGATGGTGACTGCTTCCTCTTCCTTGTCAAAATTGCTAGTTTGAGCGATTTTGACATTTGCACTGCCAATATCACCAGAGGTCGAAAATTTGACACCCTCCTTTGTACAGGAAATTACAATAGATTCACCAAATTGTGATAAATCACGGCAAATTCTTGCAAATTCACCCGCAGGCATCTTTATAACACAAGAGAAATCAGTTTCAGGAATTCCAAGATGTTCTTGGTCAAGATTCATTAACTTCATCTCATAGTCTGATATTTTGTCTTGTTTCTTAGATTCAAACATAAAAGTTACGGTATCTGCATCGTCCTGTGCTTTTATCGTGACGGTATCATCGTTACTGGAACACTTGAAGATTTTCGACATACTAAAAACAACTTTATTTAGTAAGGCATATAAACATGAGTTAAGGCAAACGAGTTCTTGTTTGGTAACTTGTATAGTTTCAAGTACGAGTGGGTACTTACCTTCCAAGGTTCATTCCCATGGTTAAATTCCTGTCACATCTATATTTATCAAATCCATCAGACCTCAAATTTAGGGAAACTAAAGACACATGAGAGTTGTCCATAGCTTGTAACTGAATTCCAGATTCCGAACAATCAAAAGAGGCCTCATTTAATAGGTCCTTAATGGCATCTAATACCTTTTTGAAGGTAGCACTGCTTACTAATCTGGCTTCAAACATTTTGAATATTATTCTTATTTAAACTGAAAATATAACACTACTTTAAATTCCGAAGACACAACGATCACCACAACGACTACAAATGGCCGGAAAGAATGAAAAGAGAGGGAAATTTACGCGCCAAATGCTTTTAATAGTGATTTTCTATTATAGTTGTTGGCGATAAGGTTAACTGAAAATACCCTATGCTAGGAGCATGTTCGTCAATTTAATATTTTATCATCAAAGAAATATGAAGAACAAAATAAATATTAACTTGATATGAAACCATTATTGTCTTTGTATTTGAAAAACAATGATGAAACTGATAATCTAAATAAGAAGTTAAACAGATTGCTGGCGAATTATATGGGTTTATATTTCAAATAAAAAATGTGCGTTTTCAAATAATAGTCCTATTCGTAAAACGATCCAAAATAGTTAACTGGCAAATGCACGCGCATTGCATTTATAATTCTTCATTTTCCATAAATGTTGAAAATACGTTGTAAATGTAATATGCTCGCATGCATCTGACGGTTGAAAACTGAAAGCTTACAAAAAGGAATAAATTAGCAAAAATTCTACAATGGTTTTATTTTTAGGATGTATTCCGTAATTCTAATATTTTAACCACGGTTAAGGTTTACCGTTCCGTAAATCAACCGGCCTGAAAAATATACAGATCTATATACGGTACGTGGTTAACTGAAAAAGGTAACGTTCGGTAGCAATCATAGGAACCACTTATAATCTTTGGTTCCTAGTGGTAAAATGCCGGTTTGAGGTTATGTGATGCTAATTTACCACTATTACCACTAATAGTTCAGTAATCTGTGACCAATATTCTGTACTCATTCAGAATATCCGTTTGAATACCCTTTTTAGCACACTTTTTTAGTTTTTAGCACGTTTTTAGTTTAGTTTGGGTGGATTAAAAAATCCCCGGTTCCGATAGTGTTCCGTAATTCAATTACAAATTTCAGTTACCAGAAAATACCAAAACCGTGGTTCTGGTAAGACCCGTCAAATTACGGAATACACCCTTTGTTCAGTCTTTGGTTACTTCATCCACATATTAATAATCTATAGTTAATCTGTGTTTTGTGCCATGCTATAGACCATAGACCCTAGAATTTGTGGACCTTAGTACCTTGGATCATAGGTAAGCCTTGGTTCTTTCACGTTCTGTGATTAGTGTGAATTTATTTTGTAAATATTTTGTTCTATGTAAATCCATAAAGTTGTATTTAAAACTAAACTAAAATAAAAATCGTATTTTCCGAAAGTATTACTGAATTGATATCATGTTCAACCAAAGTTCGTTAGGTTTTGGTGCAAGTTCAACTCCCAGTACGGCTAATCCTATGAAAGACTTTGAGGTGGTCCAGCCACCTGACGATTCTATCAGTTCTTTAGCATTTTCTCCAGCAACCCTCCCTCAAAATTTTCTTATCGCTGGTAGTTGGGATAATAATGTACGCTGTTGGGAAATTGAACAAAATGGTACTAGCGTTCCAAAATCTATGCAATCATGTGGGGGACCCGTTCTAGATGTTGCTTGGAGTGATGATGGAACTAAGGTGCTAATAAGTCAATGCATTTTATTTGATTAATTTGTTATAAAAATCTGAATAAATAAAATTTTAGGTATTTATGGCAGGTTGCGACAAACAAGCTAAAATGTGGGATTTAGCTAGTAACCAGGTGGTCCAAGTCGCAGTTCATGACGCGCCTATTAAAACTTGTCACTGGATCAAAGCTCCTAATTATTCTTGTTTAATGACCGGGTCTTGGGATAAAACATTGAAATTTTGGGATACTCGTAGTCCAAATCCGATGATGAGCATCAATTTGCCAGAACGTTGTTACTGTGCCGACGTAGATTTTCCTATGGCCGTGGTTGGTACTGCCGGTCGACAAATTATCGTGTATCATTTAGAAAATAAACCTCAAGAGTTTAAAAAACTGGACAGTCCTCTAAAGTATCAACATCGTTGTGTTGCAATTTTCAGGTAATTACTAATAAGTCCTAAATCAGAACATGTATTTTTGTGTGTATTTGTATACTAATTTAAAATTTTTGTAGAGATAAAAAGAAAACTCCAACAGGATATGCTTTGGGTTCGGTTGAAGGGAGGGTGGCTATCCAATACGTGATTCCTACAAATCCCAAAGACAACTTCACTTTCAAATGCCACCGTTCCAACGGGACTCCTAATGGATATCAAGATATTTACGCTGTAAACGATATTGCCTTCCACCCTGTGCATGGTACTTTAGCGACAGTGGGAGCCGACGGTTCATTTAGTTTCTGGGATAAAGATGCCCGCACTAAATTAAAACCCTCAGAGTTGATGGAACAACCCATAGTGCGATGTGCTTTCAATAGTAATGGACAAATATTTGCTTACGCTGTTAGTTATGATTGGAGCAAAGGCCACGAGTTTTATAACACTCAGAAAAAGAATTATATTTTCTTAAGGTCTTGTTATGACGAACTTAAACCCAGAACATCCTAAGGGTCTAATATTATGACTTATTAAATTACTTTATTGTACATGTGAAGCATTTCATTATTAAATGTTGTTTAAATAGGAAAAAATAGTCTTTTAAAATAACTTTGTGTAGTACTGCGGCTAATACACTGTAAGCTAGCAATGTCTGGTATTATTTAGTCGAGTGGTACTTGTAAAGGCAACATACATTGCAGTTATATTTGAACACTTTTTTATTTTTTTGAATATGTATATTGAGTAATGTGAATAAATCTGGCCAAATTTTTTTTATTGTGTTACTATCAATAGTGTTTAATTTTACAAAATATATTTAAAAACTGAATAAATGTAAACTCCTAAGAGATGAGAATGTGAGTGGTTTTCTATTAATATAAATATACAGGGTGTCTCTCTTTTAAATACAGGACTTTGAGACTAAAAGTTTCTAAAATGCTTCATTTCTGAGATACAGTGCGTTGATTTTATTTTAGTTTTGTTTACTTTTTAAAGAAAGAACCACTGACAAAAATATTGCTATGTGGCGAAAGACTTGAGGGCACATAAATCGACACCAAAAATCATTGCATATTAATTCCAGTAGTGGAGATAGAGGAGTACTATGAATCTTTTTGTAAAAAAAAGTATACCCGAACTAATTTTGCCAGTGTTTTTGAAAAATATGAGTTCAATTTTACCCAGAAAAGAACCTCTTGTCTGAAGTCAATAAAACGTGACATTTTCAAGAAAAATCAATGCTGTTTGGAAGTCAAATCATAATTTTTTAACTAAATTAAATAGTTCAAAAATTCAGTGAAAATTGATTTTAATTAACTAAATGGAAATAAATAATGAAAATGATATTAAATCTAAGTAAATGGAAATGTAAACCATTTTGTTCGATACATAACTGAGACCGACCCTGGATAGAACATTTGCATTGATTTAATATGATTTTCTTTAATTATTTTTTTATTTACTTTCTTTAATTAAAAATATTTTGACTGAATTGTTGAACTATTTAGTTTTAACACAATGTTTCTTGAAAAAATTATGTTCTATGGGACGAAGAAATCTTTTCTGAGTAAAAATTGAATGTTCTCCCGTATTTTTCAAAAGCACTAACAAAATTTCAATTCGGCTATACATACTTCTTTTTACAAAAAGATTCATAGATACCCCTCTATCTCCACCACTGGAATTAAAACGTAATTATTAACGCAAATACTAGGTCGTTCGCAAGCAACATCACAATTTTTTATGTCAGCTTCTTTTTACAAAAAGATTCATAGATATCCCTCTATCTCCACCACTGGAATTAAAACGTAATGATTAACGCAAATACTAGGTCGTTCGCAAGCAACATCACAATTTTTTATGTTAGCGGTTATTTTGTTACAAAGTAATTAAAACAGAAATAAAATTCAACACTGTACCTCAGAAACGAAGCATTTTAGAACCTGTATAGAAACTTTTAGTCTCAAAATGAGGTATTCTAAAGTCTTGAAGTTCCGCGTTAAAAGTGAAAAATCCTGTAGAAGAAATTTTAATAAAATTCTTTTATAAAATATTTTCGTACAAAGTTCGATATATATGAGCTTTGCTTCGAGTAATGTTGGAGCCGACACACTGTAGGCT
This sequence comes from Monochamus saltuarius, assembly GCA_025584915.1. Taxonomy (NCBI): domain Eukaryota; kingdom Metazoa; phylum Arthropoda; class Insecta; order Coleoptera; family Cerambycidae; genus Monochamus; species Monochamus saltuarius. The sequence goes on from CM046722.1 coordinate 10,857,224, forward strand.
CGCAATGTCTTTTACCGTTTAATTGACTTGAATTTTTTTTAAAGGCAATTACTTTTATAGTTATGTTTTAATGCTTTTTAATTTTTTAAATAATATGTTGAATTTGGAGATAAATATGAATGAATCTTACCAAAATATTTATAATATTATTAAAATATTCGAGTTATTTCATTTTGTGAAATACATTCTAATAAAGACATGATATCTAACAACAATAAAAATATACGTATTAAACATAAATTCTAATAAAAATAATCTTTTAAAAATATCTTCCTATAGTGCTTGCTACCAAAATAGTTATCTGTGTTTTTGAGGGTGAAATTTATAACGAAAGGAACCAAACATAGTCTGGCCTTTCTTTAATATTGGTTTGAAAAGGGCATAGTTTAGTTTTGGGTAAAAATGTAAAAAGCAGTTTTATTAGATATTTATTATCGTCAAAGCAGGTACTCTGAAAGCTGTGTTGGGATTGGGATACAGGACAGGTTTATATTTTGTATCGATTAATGTAAATTTTATGCAACTCAATAAATTTGTCTACTTCTCGTGTATGAATTGACGTGGTAGAGGAAGAGTGCTAGTACTGTAAGCTTCCAATGATTTTAAAATAGTCAAGTGCAACTATTAAAGGCAAATACATTTATATGAGTAATTATAATTTGTCAAGTAACATTCATGCATGAACAACATAAATGTCCAAGTAGTACAAAAATGGCAAATTTTTTCTGCCGCTAATAAAAATACACGTGCAACAAAGAATCAATCATATTGGTTTACTGTTAAAAGAATAGTAGTTTATCCAGAGATGTGTTATGAACTAGCGGCATTTCACATCACACACCCATTTCTACCGTTTATGCAGCTAAATTCTTTTAAAAACGTATTGGCAATATAAGCGATATAGAATCCTGTGCCTAAAGTGAGACATTTCCACAAAAGTAAATTATTCGAAATATTTTTGACTATCCCTTTGGTTAAGATTGTGATTTGACAATACAAAGTCATTATAAATGCGGTGCGATAAAATAACATTTTCTTTTCACTATTAGAAATACCTGATGTTTGGTACTACATAAAGAATAAAAAAAACATTTAAATTCCTAATATATTAAATATTATTTTACAACTACACTACCAATTCACAATATTAATGGTCACTACTGTGACCATGGCCACCATGTCCATGTGCACTTGGAAACAATGTGTCATACAATGCGGTGCCAGCAATAGTTACTGCGAAAGCAGCAAAGCCATATTTGAAGCCTCTAAAGAAGATAAGTCTTCCGCGAGCTTTCTCAGTTCCCCATTCTTTAACGTTATATCGCCAGACTTCATTGCGCAGCCACGGATCTTTTAAACCTTGGGCAGCTAGGGCTTTTTCTACAGCCACTAATTCGGGAACGTCAGCCACTTTGTATGTTTTATAGTCTGGGATTGTATAAGGATCGTGATGACCGTGGCCGTGTCCCCCCATTTCTTTAAAAGAAAATAATAACATAACCTTAAAATGTTACATAATTCAATAAAAAAATATTATTATAAATTACCATAAACTGTTTAACATACATTATTAGACAACTTAAACAGAAAATAAAATAATATACCTGTTAAAACAATCCCTTTTTTAAATTAATACAACCTCCAATCTTTAATTGTCAAAAATTCCTTTATTATTATTCCTTTCCTTTTTTTTTGACACAAATCCAGTACAGGGTTATATGTTTTGTGGTACAGGGTACAGGTCAGCGTTGCGAGCGGGTCTCTTTTTTTCGTACTAGATGTCGTTGTAAATTAGTAATATATTTCAAATTTTCGTAATATATTTTTTTTACCAGAAAAAAGGCTATATTGCAGTTTATATAATCAAAATTGTCTACTCTCTAGCAAACGGTCATACATTAAAACAGTGAAAATTTAATACATTTTAATGACAGTACAGTGCCTATAAACACTGTAATTTTAATCTACTTTAGTGGCTCCATCTGTCATTGAATGGCAAGAATTCTTATTACCTACAATAAGTTTAATTCGCGATCGTGATCTGACTTATCGTTTGGCAAATCATGATGGCATGCTTGGTACCAGTGTTTATATAAAGTGTGTTATATTAACACTGTTGGTACATGGATAACACAAACCTAGAAAAAATATAGACTGCGTCGGTTCATGATATAGGTCACGTGACAGGTGCCGTGTTTTCTAGGGACCTACGGTCCAGAAAATGGATATTTTATCTGCTTTATGTTGGCGGTTGTGCAAATATGATGGCTGCATTTGCAATCTGAAATTAACTAACTTGCTGTCATTTTAAATGTCATTAAAGAATGTGACATGAATGTGACCAATCACACTAAACAAATGAGCCTCACGCTACAATACAACCAACGTAAATGGGCATAAAAACCAAGTTTTAGCGATTCTGGACCTTTTAGGGTAGCCATGAATTTTCGGTCGCCGGCAATATGACACTGGCACAGTCTATATTTTTTCTAGGTTTGTGATAGCAAATAAAGTCCCTAAGTCACTAGATTTAAATCCTATAACTATCATAACATAACCTTTGATGTATTGTTCGTTATTTGTTAAAATACCTAAATACATTTAAATACCTACTTATATTTATGAATATTGGTATTGGAATTCGATGAACAGCTATAACATACCCGTGTAAATACACGATGTCACGGGAATATACTTGATCTTCATGAAAAATAAAGACTATCATTTATTGAGAAATAATTTACACAAAAAATAAATAAAACGAGCTTTTATTAAACAAAAGGTGTAAATACTACTAGGTAGATTTAAGATAAAAAAAAAATTAATTTACTTAAAAGTAAATAACATTACTATATACTACAAAGTAACCCGCACCCACAGATTACTGAATTACAGTACCACAAATGCCACAAAATAAAATAAAACTATTGAATGTCAGCACGGGTTGTATTCGTACTATTGGTATTGGTAGCATCTTACAAATTATAGACTATATTTTCTATGGGTAGCATTCAACCATTTATCGGTATAAATAAAGTCATATCGAAAAAGTAATAGATATTTGTCGCGGTGTAATAGTGTAATAGAGAGCTTCTAATGGTAATAGATCTACTACAAAAGTAACAGTGCTCGCAACACTGGTACAGGTATTATATATTCTGTGGGGTACAGGTTTGCCACCACATATGCTATAAATCAACAAATCTCTTACGTTTGCAACCAATGATCTAGGGAGATCCTTGTTTGCAACCATAACACTGATTAATGCGATATTTCCGATTTAAATTTGAACATTAGTTGTATAAATTTTACATTACGATTACGCAAATTAAGATCAATTTTAAACTAACAAATACATTAATTAAACAACAACGAAAGATTATTTTATTTATTGGCTCGTTTACGAATTTGCAATTATAAATTCTAATGTTTAAACACTTTTAATAATGTCTTTCCAAAATACTCAGGAAACAAAATATGTTGTAGCAGTGTTGAATCTTAAAAAACACTATCACCTTTTAATATTTTTTGAGGTACCTACATTGTACATAAATAAAAATTTTAAACTAGTAAACCAGTTGATTTTACATTTAACATTTATTATGAAAATCTTATATTCATAACTTTCTCTTCTATTCCATATACACCTTTTGAGAAATAATGTTAAAGCTATCAATCTATCTAGATATAGAGAAAATATAAAATGTGCAGGTTAATACATTAAATATAAATATTAGCGAATAGGGAACTAAATTGGGTTAGGTGCATATATTTAATCTGTCGGATTCTGAACTACTATAAGGATAAATTCTTTATCTGGAGCTACCATAATCTCATGTTTCTTCGATCGAATTCTTAGAAACGTAAGGTCATTCGAAGGATCTAAATCACGGACAACACTTCTTGCTTTATCTGCTAACGAACTTATTAACCCTGCATATTGCACTGTAGTCGTATTGTCTAAAGTTGACTTAATAGGAATTCCTGGAACAGCTTTGTTAACTCTATATTAATTTTACATACACAAATTACCTTCAGAGTTGACCACAATTGTCCCAACAACGCCTTTGTGGGACTGAATGCGTTTCATAGTTTCTTCTACTTCGTTCGACTGAATCAAGATGAATTATTATCACCGCAACAATATATGAAAAATGTACTTACCATTTTTATTTAATAAATTAATATCAATAGAAGTAATTTCTTACAGTACTTTTTGACAACTCGAATGTTTTCAATGATGACGTCATTGAAATGACTTTTTGCGTTGCTACTGGTTACACAGTTATGTCATCATCGACATTTAAAATAAATTTGTCTATTTTCTATTTAGATAAACAGATCTTTATCATTACACTACCTCAACTATATATAACGCAGTTAGAAAAAATAACATCACAACACAAGAACACAAGAATTAGAGCAAATATTTATCTCATAATTTTGCTAAGTTTTTGTGAACTTTTTAGCTGTTTTATAAATACGAGAATTATGTCAATAATTTAAAGAAAATTTTTATTCGCAAAGATATAGAACATGTTCGCTATATTTTTTATGACTATAATCGAGAAAGTGCGGCAGAATCGGCGCAAATCTTCAGTTTGGCAATTGTAGTAACGTAGATTGCTGTTATCTTTATCTATGGATAGCTGAAAATATACACACAAACTTTAATAAAAATTCTTAGCAAAATTTTGCTTATAATTTGCATTATAATCTCTTGTGTGTAAATCGGTTCTTAGATAGAGATTACTACACCTACATCGCGAAATTTTATACTTAGAGGTTTGTTCGTCGTCATGATTTTCTAGAGTATAATTAGCTGTTTCTTGAACTGGACCAATTTCTCATTTAATAACGTTATTAAAACTATGTCTGGAGCTCTCTAAAAGGGATTAGAGCGATCTAGATAAAAAAAGAAAAGATAGAAATAAATTATTATACTTTGAATTTAGGTTATAACACTGGTTAATTGGTTATTTTGTGTTCGAGAAAAATGTCCTAGGATCAGTATCGGCTAACCTAACCTTTTAATTTTTTAAACTTGTGTCTTGTAAAGTTAACCTTACTTTTTTGGAAAAATGAGTAGGAATAAAGAGCTTATTTCGAAAATTGGATTGCGTTTAGATGGCAGGAGGGCAAATGAGTTACGAAGAATTCGTTGTAAGTTGGGCGTTTTTACTGAACCAGATGGAAGTGCATATTTGGAACAGGGGTTAACTAAAGTCTTAGCAGCAGTTTATGGACCACATCAGGTACAGTTTTTTTTTGATTAACTTGCTTGTAGCTTTAAAATAAACTCGCAGTCAATTTTGATTTTTTTTTACTATGGCATTACGATATATATTTTACACTAGGTTCGGAATAGGGCGAAAGCTCAACATGATACTGCTATAGTTAACTGCCAGTTTAGCATGGCCGTGTTTTCGACAAATGAAAGGAAACGTAGACCTAGAGGTGATAGAAAATCTACAGAACTATCAATGCATTTACAACAGGCTCTTTTAGCAGTTATAAAGATTGAATTATACCCTTGGTCTCAAATAGATGTCTACGTGGAAGTTTTACATGCTGATGGCGGTAGAATATAATATTTGGTATCATATGAAAACAATGATTAAATTATTTGTTTTAGGTATTTATCCTGCTTGCGTTAATGCAGCAACGTTAGCTCTCATAGACGCTGGAATCCCCATAAAGGAATATGTGTGTGCTTGTACGGCAAGTTTAGCCAATAATGATATTCCTATGCTAGACATCTCACATCAAGAAGAAGTAATGGGTGGGCCTACTTTAACGGTAGCCGCCTTACCAATATCTGGGAAAATCGTCTTAATGGAAATGTCGCAGAGGTTTCATTTGGACCACCTGCAGAAAGTGTTAGAGAAAGCTTTGCAAGGTTGCCGCGATATTAAACAGATTTTAGACGAAGCAGTACGACTCCACGTGAGAGATGTGGGTTGTTCAACAGGATGGGCAAATACTAGTTAAGATAAATCGATACAAATTTGTAATATTTTTAAATTATAAAGGTTAAGTATAAATAAAATAATTTTTTATAAATATTGTGCAACTTTATTTCTTAAATAAAAATAGGGATGCAATATAAATAAAAATATAAAATAATTGTGAATTTATTTACAACAAAGTAAAAATAAAACAAGCAGATATAAAAATTTTCTGATAAGGCCACTGGTCAACAGCATAATCTCATACTTGTAGAATTTAAATTTATTTAAGACTACTAATAGAATTCTTTGTTAACGGTACCATACAACTAATTATTATATTTGCTTTTAATGATTAATGTGAATTAGTTTGGAGTTGCATCTGGATGTCTTTCCAAAATCATGGCTACAGCCTGTAATAAATACATTTTTTATTATTTCATTTGCTAGTTTATAAATACAGTGTATATACGCGTAGTGTTCAGAAGAGATTAAACTTTATGTATAAGTCTAGAACAAAACGTTATTCTTTTTAAAAACGTGTGTTTTGAAATAGAGTACATCATAAATAACATTTAATTACTTCGATTTTTTGTTCCGATTTTATGAAAATATTTTGGAAACTGTGATTTTTTCCCAAAGCAGGTAATTTCGTAGCTAGGGACTTATACAGGGTGTTTCAAAAATGATTGAGGAAAATAAAATAGTGAATTCTTTAACTGATTATAGAGATGGTGTTTCATGAAAACAGAAATAATTTGTGTCCCCTAAGAAGTTACAACCCTTTAAAAGTAAGTGCAAGTTTCCATGACAAAAAGCAATTCAATAAATTGGCAATAACCACTGACAATTAAAATGATCTACAGAAAGTATCTTTCGGGGAATCATAGAGTTGACGTGACTTTTATTATATATTTTTAGGTATTAATAATATTGTGTGAAACTAACTACTCTGTGGACAAAAACCCCAACCAGCGTTGAATTACACCCACAATATCTACCTTTTATTTATAGCCCATAAAAACTTTTTAGAGGATGCTAAAATTAATTTTGTATTGTATTGTTTTATTTTTCTCAACTATTGTCGACACCCTGTCTAATTTTATTTCTTTATTTTTATTTTCAAGTAAGCTTTTAATCATTCAGAAATATTAGAATAACAGACACAATATCAAGTATGTAGCCTATTTAAACAAATGAAACATTTTAGTTGTGAATTGTCAAATTACTGATAGTTATGACCATATCTACTTTGTGGTTATGTCTATTTTGTCTTAAAAGTGCATATAGTGAAGTTAAAAAATATACTTATGTTACGTTATAACAAAGAATTTATATCATTCAATGTTATGGTTTAAGACATGAAACCAACTATATAGATATATGGCAGTTGTGAGACAATTCCACGAGATAAAGTCTGATCTTCCTCTCATCGATAACGGAGTAAAAAATATATATAATAAAATTCCAGAGAACTGGTTTGTAAATATAAAAAAATAAGAGTACAATGAAGATTATGCTATGATTTTAATGGCAATAGAAAATAGAAATTTTCCCAAATTATAGTTAAGAAAAAGCCTTGTTAGTCTAAGAGCCAGTGGCCGGCAACCTATAAGTAAATGATTATACCTGAAATTTTGCACAGTGACTCTCTTATACCTATCACTCATGATGTGGGGACTCGCTAAGCCCGGCGAGGTCGACTCAAGAGTTATTCAGGTGCCAGAAGTATGAAAATGTAACCAACCGGTATTAAATTAACAAAGGTGCCGTTTGAAAATTTTAAAATATACATTATTATATAAAAATAACAAAGGCAGACGATTACCGTGCTTCTAAAGTCATGGCAGACACTTGTGAAATTGGCAAAAATTATAAATTTGAAAAGTATTTGATTAAATTTGATTTTTGACGTTAAAAAACTGTCAGAAATGTCAAACATTTTAATCGACATCACCAAATCTCAGAACCTGTGCCAGAAATAGAGGTTATTTGTTACTTATATTATTTTAATATAAAAAGGTGCTAAATATGATATATAATAGAAATAAATGTCTAATTTGTTAGATCTGAAATTTTAAAATTTTCAAACGACAGCTTTGTTAATTTAATAACGAAGTTGGTTACATTTTCATACTTCTGGCACCTGAATAACTCTTGAGTCGACCTGCGGGCTTAGCGAGTCATCACCTCATGATTGATAGGTGTAAGAGACTCACTGTGCAAAATTTCAGGTATAATCATTTACTTATAGGTTGCCGGCCACTGGCTCTTAGACTATGTCAAATTGGAACTGTAAGTAAATCTTTACAAGAAATATTTCAAATAGTTCAATAAAATTTGTCAAGACGTTTGTTGAAATTTTTTTTGGATGAAGCAACTTTTAATACAAACGGAATAGTTAGTTCAGAAAACATTTGTTATTGGAGCCATGACAACTCACAACTTTGTATCCGCTGTAGAAGACCTAAGTATTCAAGAAAAATTAACGTTTGGTGTGCTATTTCCTACAGTGGGATCACTGAATTATATTTTTTGAAGAACAATTCAAATCAACACAATTATGTGCATATGAAAATCAATGGCCACCTAAGAGTCCCTACCTTACAATTATGAACATTCATTTCTGGGGATATGTGAAGCAAAATGTGTATATAATCAATTTCAATAAAGTTAGATTTTTTGAAAGATAAAATTACGGAAGTTATTGAGAATATTCCAATAGAGCAAATAAGAAAATGTTATTTGGAATTTAGATATCGAGTTGAACTATGCGCAGAACTAAATTTTGTATATTGCAATATTTTATAATTTGTGATTCATTGAAAATAAAATGGCAAGTAGTAGTAGAAACCACAAATTATATTTATCCATTTATACTGTTCGTTTTTATGTAAACTTGTTTTAATTGAAGTACATAATTAAAAATATTTTTATAAAATTGAAATCGAAGTAATTCAAAATGTTATTTTGATGTATCCTGTATAGCAATCTTAAATCAATTCAAAATTTTAGCAGTTTTTATAAATAAACTTACACATAAAAACGTCTTCCCTTTTCCGAACTCTGTCCGTGGACACAAGTAAAAAAACTTACAGCCGGATTCATGAAACGGGCGACGCTAGTCCGACTAACGAGTTTACGCCCGTGTAAAGCGCGTTAATTGGCCTAACCAGCTTTGCGTTCATTCTCGAAACATGCGTTGCTAGGTAGCGAAGCATGTGTTGCTAGGTAGGCTGTTTATTTACGTCCATATTTGCGCCAAAAGTTAGACCCAGTATTGTACCTGTCTAAAAATCGCGTAACTTCGGCCTCTAGTTCCTTGCGTGTCCCATTGTATATTTAGTATTTATATTCAAAAACTGTACTTTTCAGTACTACGGATTAGTTAACATATCATAAAGTAAGTATTATACATAGTAGTGAATAGGAGTATGCTTTTTATTTAAATTAGTGCAACAGATGCGTAAATTTTTTGCGTAACCTCCGCTAGTCTAACGTTACGCCTTGTTGATGAATCCGTATGTTATATTCTATTTTACTTTAAAATAATGTGATCACATATTTATGTGAAAGCATATCTGATGCATTATATTTTTGTAATTTTTTTGACACTACTTGAATCACTATGAAAATAATTCGCTCACCTGTCCTCCAGCCGCACAAGCGGCAATTAGTCCGAACTGTCCATCTTCTCTCACAAGCCTGTTCGCAGTATGCATCGCAAGCCTCACGCCAGTCGCAGCGAAGGGGTGTCCAATGGAGAGGGAGCCGCCCCAATTATTGAATTTATTTAAATCGGGGGCACCCACTTTGGTATTTCTTTTCATGTACTTCTTCGCAAAGAAGTCACTGTCCATTGCTTTAAAGTTGGCCAAAATTTGGCCCTGTACATGTTACAAATATTAATTCAACCCAGACTTTAATATTGAAAAAAAAATAAAATAAAATAATAATAATTAAATTTAATATACAGTGGCGGCTCGTGGCTTTTAAGATGTTACTTTTCACTTAAAAAAAGTTTGGTGTAAACGCTCTCTAACGTAAATGCTATACAGAGAGCACTTGTCATCACATAGATGGGTAGGAAGAGCCGGATCTGTTGGCCTCCAAGATTGCCTGATCTGAACCCTCTAGATTTCTTTGTTTGGGGATATTTGAAAACATTAGTGTATGGTACTCCTGTAAATAGCCTGGAAGAGCTGCAGCTACGGATTAATCAAAAGTGTCAAGAAATCCTAACCAAGGAGGGTGTTTTCGAAAGAGTTCGAATATCGTTGAGACGAAGATGTCGTGCCTGCTTGGAAATGGACCCAGGGCACTTTGAACATCTTCTGTAACTTTGTTTTTTGTTTGTTAAAAGCTTCCTTTGTCGGTTTATTCCTAATAAAATAAAATGTTTGAAAAACGAATAGTGGTCCATATCCCCGCAACCGTTACTTTGCGGACCCATGTTTATTAAGACTTTTCTGCATATTTTGGTTCATACTATTACCTCCTGAAATATTTTACATTCTTTTTTAACACCTTGTATATGCCTATGGACAACAACTCCATAACTCAGAGTTGTGATGTACCAGTGGTAGTTACTATAATTGGGTTAAAATAGTGGAGAGTGACTGATGTGATAAACCCGCTCACAATTTATAGTAGTCAATACAAAGAGAAATACACCCTGCCCGTACATATATTATTTTTGTGTGTATTTTTTATTGTACGTTATTATCTTATTTTGTTCTGCAATTGTATACTTCTCCTCAGAGTACATGCTCAGAAAATACCGGATCCATTGACAGTAACCGCTCGACCTCCCATAAGAACACACGTGTATCCGTCATTAATAATTTAAAAATAAATTAAAATATTAGTCGTTAATACTGTTAAACTTGTTTATTTTTTGAATAAACTATTTTTAATTTGATATGAATTACTATTTTAATGATAAAATAAAAACTTTATTATTTTAAACGCATTAATCTAATACTAAAAAAAAGAAAGATTATACAACTGTGAAACAAAAATGGTGGAAACTCGCGGAAGGAAGAAGATAGAAGTTGATGATGACACAAAATATGTGATTTATAAACAAATCATTGATGGTATTTTAAACATGAGCTTCCAACCATAAAAATATTCAATTTTCTATATCACAGAATAAAAATTTGTCTAGAATATATAGAAGCCTGCTTTTGCAAATTATAAGTGACATGAATTTTCATTTTGTAAAACAAAATTGAAAGAGTATGCTGATAAAAATAGAGAAACAGTGATATGGCAAAGAAACTATTTAAGATAAATATTAGAAGATTGAAATCTGAATCGAAGAATATATTACACTGGTAAAGTATTGGATAAATGAAGACCATACGATGACATGTAAAGCACTGTTGCCATATTATGGAACCTGGTGGTGTGGTTGTAATGGATAATGCACATAGTGTGTATGTAAATAGTGCAGTGTATTGTGTTAAAGTGTGATATCTGCAGAGTACACATCAGATAAGTGAATGGTGGTAAGCCATCACCGTCTAAAAGGACGATATTCTACGGGTGAGTATAAACTTTTTAAAGTAAACTATTAATGTGGTAGGGTCACTTAATGTTTACTTATTTTTGGTAATTTTGTGTTCATTGAAATCTTCTCAAGTGGCACGCCTATGGAATCTTGTCTCCTGAAACTCTCACCTCCCATACTCCCTTAAGTATTGCAAATGAACCACTCTACCATTTTGGAACTTGGGTATAAGTGACCACAAGCTTGCCCATAAGTGTGCCACTTGAATGATCATAATATAACTTTAAGAGGTAGTAGTGTCAATCAAGACAACTTAATTTTATTAGAATTAGAAGAAATTAGTCACGTACGAAAATATTCTTCTTTTTGTGAGATTAGCCAACGAGCCAGCACAGAATACATATTATTTACTTACAGCAAAAGCCTCGTGGAATTCCCAAACATCGATGTCATTCATGGTTAGACCAGCCTTCTCTAAAATTGCAGGAGTTCCATAAGCAGGACCCAAAAGCAACTGGTCGATGGGATCTTGCGAAACAAACGTAAAGTTCCTCAAATAAGCTTTCGGCTTAATGCCAAGTTGCTTTGCTTTCGATTCCGTTGTAACAATGCAAGCAGATGCACCATCGGTCTAAAAAAATCAATTTAAAGCTTGAATTTGATAAATTGCACTCGTTAATTCTACTCTTACCAAAAAGGACGCGTTTGCGGCCGTAATAGTGCCATGAGGTTTAATAAAAGCAGGCTTCAAAGTAGCTAATTTCTCGTAACTCGAAACGCGAATGCCGTTATCTCTGTCGATTATTTTAGTTTGACCAGAGATTTGAATCGGCATCAAATCCGTCAAGTATCCCTTATCAAAGGCCTGTTGCGCCAGAGTGTGGGAACGTAGAGCAAATTCGTCTTGTTCTTTTCTAGTAGCTCCAAACGCAGCTGCCAATCTGTCTGCAGAATGACCCATGGTTTCTCCGGAAGAGAATTCCGCTACTGCAGGCAGTTCTGGTACAAAGTAATTCGGGCGTATGGAAGCAAGTAAGGCTAGTCTCTGTTGCAAGGTTTTCGCTTTATTTGCCTTCAACATCAAATTCCTCATTTTCCTGCTGTGTCTTATTGGAATGTCGGACATGAATTCTACTCCTCCACATACAATTAGGTCGTAAACTCCACTGTTAATCAAACCAACAGCTAGAAATTTGTAATTTGTTACACACAAAAAAAAATATATGCTGGGCAGCAAAAAAACCAAGCCATCTATAATTTGTTACTTTATATTTTTCTTATTTCTACATCAATTAAGACGATTTTGTCGTAAAATTGGAGGTATTTTTGTTGTGTTTATAATAGGCTCAGTAATTTTAGAAATATATTGGTGCCGGCTGAATTATACATGGTAGCGCAAAGCAATGTTTTCTGCATTAAATTTGAAACACCCTGTAGAGTTAGCAAGAGAGTGCAACTGTAAAATGTCTGAAATGCTAAAACACATTTTCTTATGTATCAAATGTGTTTTGGATCATCTCGATATCTGTCATACTTCTCCAGAAAGTGGCATTTTAATGTGATTGGAGGGTCAGTGATGGTATAAGCTGGAATATCTTTACACACACTGAATTATACAGGTACATTAATGATATCTAAACATTGGTACCATCTCTTTTAAATGCCACTTTCTGGAGAGTATGACATAAAAACATTCGATACACAAGAAAATAGATTTTAGCCATTCAGAGAATTTACAGTTGCGGACCTTCCTGCAAACTCTACAGGGTGTTTTAAATATAATGCAGAAAACATTGCTTTGTGCTACCACATATATCTCAGCCGGCATCAATATTTTTCTAATATTACTAAGTCTCTTGTAAAATCAACGAGGATCCCTACAAATTGATGAAGGAATCGTCTAAATCAATAAAGAAATAAAAAAAATATGAAGTAAAAAACTATCGCAAAATTTTAGGCCGATCAGTGTATTTTTTTGGCTATATCAGTGTTTACATAAAGTATAAGGCCGGTTAACTAACTATACTTATACATATAAACACTGGCTATACGTTATTACTATTATAATTTTTTGAAAACATTTATGAAATTTTATTGTACCAGGTGTCCTGGTTAAGGTTGGCCAGCGGCTGTATCTTGGAAAAATATTTATGATTAAGAAGAGCCTATTAATATCATTTTTCACTTTCAAATTTTATCGCTAGATGGAGAAATTGAAAAGTGAGACTTTCTTTATAAAATCAATAATGCAGGTATATGTTGAATGGTTTTGGATTCTTCAATTGACACTTTCCAAATTGTTTATTTGACATTCTACTCTATCTCTTAATGCAGGGAGAGGCTAGAATCGTATTGCAGATAAAGTTGGAAAACTTCCTACTACGTTAACAGATTTTAGCAAACTTGAACTTATTTTAAAGCTATTTAATAACCAAATCATAATGTGTAACAATACTTAAGTTTCTGTTTAAGCCTGTACAGCCAGATCACGTTATTTGATATCTTTAAAAGTGGACTCAATTTTCTATAAAAGTTAAATGGAAGACTATATAAAAATGGTTGTAAAAATGACACAAACTGGAAGCAGCTATCATTTTCCAAACTTAAGTTATGAGCGAAAATATTTTATAATAAATGAATTCTATAGATACTAAATTACGCAATCTAGTGGTTCAAGATTAAACAAAAACTAAAGTATTGTTACAGATAATTCAGCTATTAAACAGCTTTAAAACAAAACCAAGTCCGCTAAAATTGAGAGTTTTCCAATTTTTTCTGCCCTTCTCGTACCCCTTACTTTAAGAGATAGAGCAAAATGTGAAATAAACAATTTTTAAAGTGTCAATATGAGAGTTCAAAACTCGGGACACCCGGTATATTACCATAAGCTAACTGAAATTACCTGAAGCTATAGCAACATTTGACGAAATGCAAGCCATTGTAACGGTATGTGCAGGAGTCTTCTCATTGTAGCCAGCTGCTAGGGCCGCTTCTCGGGCAATATTAGAGGTTTTAACTTCTTGAATAACTGTTCCGTAAATGACATAATCAACAAGATCTTTTGAAACACCAGTCTTTTTAAGTATGCCACTAGAAAAAATTGTCTTTATTAAAATTGGACAATGTATTTTTTTTTTTTACCTAAGCGCATGTTTGGCCAATTCATGGGGCATAAGATTATTATAATCAGTTCCAGACATTAAAAATGGGGTGCGGACTCCATCTAGAAGTACTACATTTTCTCCAGATTTGGGGGCAAGGGTCTTTTTTTGATTATTTTGGACTCCGAGTGAAAATGCTCTAATACTGTCTAGGAGAAAAAAAAGTATATATAAGTTAGACGTTGAACTTTGCACAGTTCCTAAAGTATAAAATTAACTTTTTTTCTAAAGAAATTTAGGTACTTACTTAATTGCTGTCCATTTATTACCGAAGTCACTGGGCCTTTTACAATACTTTTTGCTATGTATGAAGCCATATTAAAATATCTACTATATTGTTAAAATTATGCTTAACACCTCGAAATGTAAAAAGGGAATGGAAATTAGTAGAAATAATTTTCGTAACGTAAACAACTGACCGTATGCAATATGTATTTGCGACTTTTCGACTTTGTACCCCACTGTTGCCAACATTACAGATAGAATGGGGCATAGTTCAAATTAAAAAAAGAGTAGGTGGTACTTTTACTTTAAACTTGATATACAAATTACGTAAAGATTTAAAAAGATATTTACCTATATCTAAAGATTTAAAAGATATATATAACATTATACCTACATATATGTAATAAAGCAGATAGCAACATTATGAATAACAAAACAATTATTACCATCCCAAGACGGCAGGGACGGACTATGCCAAATAGTTATAATTTTGAATTTTTGGAAATTTTTTTCTAGGTTTGTGTTATTTCCCTCCGTTTGGAATTACATAAAGCCACGGCACATTCGATGTACCCAACAATCTCGTACATAAGGAGATTTTGTTGAATGGAGGAATCTCTCGCTGAATTTATAAGAAAAAAATATCGATAAAATGACGGACAAATTGTTCCTTAAATTATTTACCCTATTAATAATTCAAGTAACAATTTGTAGAAAAAGTAATAAATATAATGTTGATAAATGTTAAATTTCAAATCAGATCTATATAAGGGCAACCATCGCAGCGTCCTCGGACATTAAAATTTGTTACCAAAAACTAAACTCTACTTCGACTTATAGTTATCTGATTCATCAATCTGTTAAATCGCAGCATGTATATGCGACGTAAATTAGCAGACGCGATGAGTGAATATTATACACGTATTGTGTCATCGTCTGCTATGATAGATAATAGGTTTAGGAAGGCGAAGTAGGCAATAAAACGTTGGTGAAACCCGTCATATACCTCTGAGCCCTTTCTACTTGTTTGTAATATAGGTGCTTCAAGCCGGCTTCAGAGAACAATGTAATGTTGCTGGCAACATCCCCACCACCAGTTTAATTTTTATGAAATAGATATTTTATAAAGTTGGTTTTATTATTGCTGGTTATGTTATGTACAACTATTGCCCCCCCCGTTGTATAGTTGAAATTGGAAATTTTGAACTTCACCCGATTGCAACTGCGAAAAGAGGGGAATACGGTTAATTTCATTGGCTGAAAATCACGTGACTGCGTGTTGCTGGCAACACTACGTCGTTCTCTTAAGCTTAAGTCATGTATAATCGTTTGCAATAATGATACTCATTAAAATTAATTTTGTGATTTCTTTTGAACTTTTGATATATTCGTAATGAAATCTACTTTAAATTTTTAACATTAGTTCTTAGTTGTTTCACTCACCAATAGAGATTTGATGAAATTTCTACTCAGAACTTCCAAAACTGTTTTAAGAGAGTGTCATTATTATTGTAAACGATTGTACATTCCTTAACTAACTTCCGACTAACGTTACAAAGAAATTACCTGCACTAGAGAAGGATGGCCAATAAGAGGTACTTCTTGTCAAAAACAGACGATTGTTGAGCCAGAATGTGTTGATCATTCTCATACGAGTAACTATATTTATTTAGTCATATAATCATTCTATTGCGTTGATTCTTAGCTGTTGTGGTGTGTGTGATATAGTTTTAATGACATTTGAAAATGGCTCATCATGAAGTTTTGAACGAGCAAAGTAGGAACCTAGTGTTAATAATGAATAATATCTATTATAATCTGTTCTATTAATTTGTATCTTCTATATCCTGCGGCAGATAGGCCAGCTATATCTGCGGAGTGGATTGGCACCCTCTCTGTGGGTATGGTCGTAGGGTGCAAGAATGTTGGCTTAGGTCAATATGAGATTGATACCGGTCGGCATTTGACCATCCCCCAATTGAGGTTTTCCTCATTCCAGCATGAATGGTGGTTAGAGCCTACCAAGTCATGCTGGGCGCAAATACCGACTGCATCATGTAAAAAAAGGTGAGGGTAATATAGTCATTTATTATCATAATTATATGTTTAGATTTTTTGGAGAAAAAAAATTTGGTCAGGAAATAAAATGTGGCATTTATATGATTCAGTTATACACCGCGTATCGAATATTTCGCGAAATTTACATTGGATCGACAAACTGAAACACTTTCAATATTTAAAAAAAATCTATCAAATGACACCAAACACGACCCCCTATCCCTGAGGGTGGGAACCCCCATTTCTTATTGCAGATTTGGATTCCTCATGAAAAAATAAGTAACTTTTATTCGGGACATCTTTTTCGAATTGTTGATAGATGGCGCTATATTCGGGAAAAAAAAGATTTATCCTGATACCCTTTGAAAACTTAAATGGAAACCTCCATTTTTATTGCAGATTCTGATTTTATGTGAAAAACTGTATCCAGTACCCCCCCAGTATAATTAAGAGGACATCAATTTTGATGAAAATGTTTAAAACAATTAAAATAATCAATACTTTAATGCAATATTTTTTTTGGTTTTTCATTTCAGTGTATTTCTCGAGATATTAGACCGTTTCCATAATTTTCCTAGGGTATCAGGATAAATCGTTTATTTCCGATTATACCGCCATCTATCAACAATTCGAAAAAATGTCCCGAATAAAAGTTACTTATTTTTTCATGAGGAATCCAAATCTGCAATAAAAAATGGGGGGTTCTGTTTGATGTCATTGGATAGATTTTTTTTTAAAAATATTGAACACGTTTTTCAGTTTTCCGATATAAATTTCGTGAAATATTCGATCGTCCCGCTTCTTTTGGTACACGATGTATGCTTTGTTAATATTTTCCTTATGACAAAATGACATACCAAATACTTAAATAAAAGTTTGAACTTTATATGAACTGCTGACATTATTTTCCCTTGCTCCTTCAGGTTTCCGTTTTGATGCTTTGTTTATTTTTGGTGTAAGGAACAGAAATAAATAGAACACTACTAAATGATCATTTATTAAATAAAAAGTTGATATCACAGACAAATGCCAAAGTAATCTTGTTTTATGTAGTCCGGTGCTATCCTGTAAAATTAAAAACTAAATTAAAATCAATTTATCAATTCACTAAAACCAAAAAGGAACTGATCTTCAAAATATTTATTGGAAACAAAATGACATTTATTATGTTACAAAAGAATATAAATACAAATTACTATCATCGGAAAGCCAGTTCCTCCTTGATAAGAAATACCGCCTTCAATATTAAATAATAAATTAAATATGACTGGACCTACATAAAAATAAAGATCCAATCTAAAATTAAATAAAAAAAAATCAATAGGAATAATGTATAACTGTAAATGGCAGGAAATAATAGTAAAAGCACAGAAAAAAATCATGTTAAACAGGCCTTCCACATGTAAACTCTTATTTTAGTATGTACCATGCACTAAATATTAAAAAAATAAAAAAAAACGGATTATTTAAAGGTTTACGTTTAATATTACGGTTTAAACATACATTACCTGATGTAAAACGGAACACTAGAATGTTTTAAAATCAATTATTATTATGGGGGAAATTAAGAACTTTAAATAATTTTATATTTTATTGCAGACTTACACAATTACATTTAACTGTTAGCTATATTAAACATATAGGTATATCTATTTATAGAGCTATTCTGTAAGTATTACTGACGCGTACACATGATTTGTTGCTTCCGGTTCTTATAGAATAACTCATTTCACAATTACAAGTACATTTAGATGGTTATAATCCACATAGATTTACGTTAAGCAGATATTAAAAAAAGGGCTATTAAATTTTTAATTAGATAATTTTATACAATCGCTTTAATTGAAAAATTTTAAAATAAAAACTCTCATTAGTCCAACAAAACTAAATATTTTTTAAATAAAAAGAAAAAATAAATTAACATTTAATAGAAAACTAAGTTATGTTATCCATAGGTTTAAATCTGTCATACAACGTAATGAAAAAGTCTAGAAGCATAATTCTACTTTTACAGATATGATTTTTATTTCGACGGGCGAGTATACGGAGAGGTTCTATAACGAGAACTTTCAGTATGGCGGGCGCTCGATGAAGATGTAGGAGATTTATACGGCTTCCAAGTCCGAGATGACGGTTCTGTACACAACGGTTTAAAAAGAATTAGAAACAATTTATGGCAAGTTTATTATTTATGGTTTAAGGTTTGTTTTAAGGAACACGGTTATATGATTTAAGAGTTGGTTAGTTTTATGTATTATTTAAAAATATGGTACAGTGTCGGGCATCGTACCTTATTTTAAGTTATCCCTATAGTGGAATCAGGTTTCCTTTTTATTTTGCGGATTAAATTTATGGATTTGTTAATACCAAAAAACTTACCGTATGAGGTGCTGCTCTCTCGGTAATATTCTGGCTCATAGTCTGGTTCGTAGTGGTGCGATGAGTATGATCTAGAGGGCGGCAAGGAAGAAGAGTATTCGTACGAAGGTGGCGACGGAGCGTAACCTTCCTCGTCGAATCCGTAACTCTCCTCCATAGCGACACGTGCACGGTCCAAAATTGACATGATCTTTGTTTTGGCAGGCATCACTCTAGGAGTGACGACCGGAGTCCGTGTGGCTGTTCTCATTACAGGGGGAGCTCTCGGTAGCGCAGCTGGATGTAAATATGAAATAGCATTACTTATTCTTGAGGTTCGACTGTTGCAAGGCATTGGTGTGGACACGGTGGGGCTGCATTTACAGCTGATACAACTTTCTGTGCTATTCACAGCTGCATATGGTTACGAATAGTTATGTACCTACAGTATTTCTCACCCATAAACAGTATATTTGTGTATTTATATGTATGTTTGTATCAATAACAAAACTTCAATAGTTGACAAACACGTTTGGCTTGAGGTGAACATTGTACTCAATTTTGGAAAATGTTACTATTCATCAAAATTATGATGTGTTGTTGCATACAACTGATTAATTGCAGAACAATTTCGTGTTTTAGAATTGCTTGAAATTGTAAAACGATTTAAGGATATGTGAACGTCGTCATATTAGTATATTTGTGATAACTGAGGGTTCTGTTAAATCGCAGCAGCTGTGCTTTATCTAGTTCGTTCCATTGTCTGTGGTGAGAGAATTCATAGTTTTTTGTTTTTGGATACCGAAATTATACGATTATCCAACGAATATTGAAGAGCAGGAGTGAGGATTCATACATTTACATAGTATTCATATGTATAAATTTTTCAATGGCTAACACACTACGAATTTGTGAGATCTCACGATAAATCGTGAAATCTGGGACTCCCGACTTCAATATCAAATGTCCAATTCTAACATTTCCAATCCTGACATCTATGACTCCACATAGTAACACTGAAGTCGAAACACTACACAACGATAGCACAAAATTCTATATTCAAATTCGGCTAATTCGACAGACAAGCATTACAAAGGCGACGCAATTTAGCAAACGATGAACTGAACAACTGACTTTGTGTCCTCAAATATTATGTCATTGGAAGCGTCTTTGTCAGTCGATACAATTGTAGGTTTATTATTGATGCAAGTATACAACAGAAATACATGAACAACTATTGATGATGATATATATGTATACGTTTATTCATAATTATTTGTAACCGTATGAAGCACATAAAATTGTTTGCTTTGTATTGATCGTGAATGTCGGCCCTGCCGTACCTACGCCAATAGCATGCCTAGCAAAGATTCAGCTCTACTCATTCCGCTTTTCTAACACTTACGTCTCAAAATTGAGGAGGGTGGTGGTCGTCTAGCCCTCGGTTCCGGTTCTTCAGCTGCTCTTCCAGGAGTGTCAGAAGAAGTCATAATCTCCATCTCTCTCATTTGTTCCTGTCTGATATTGTCATTATTGACAGGGATCAAATATTTCCTAACTTCTGCGAGGGCAAATGCCACTCGAGCATGCGCTTCGGCTGGCGGCCCTAGAGCCGAAATTTCAACGTGTAGGTCATCGGACAAATGACTGTATTTTGGATCGAGGGAATTGCGGCACTCCTCTTCTTTCTGACGGTCCTTCATCGAGCCCCTTCCGAGGACAGCCATCTTGCACATGGTCTCCTCTTGGAGTCTTTTCATGGAGTTACCTTTTGGACCCAGAAGTTTTCCGACAAAATTGAACTGAAAATTTATTTTGTACATAATAAACCCTGGACCTTAACAAATACAATTAAAAATAAATGCTCTTTCAATTCAATACACATAATTTTAGAATTATAGTTTTTCCAAAGTTAATTACTAGGCTGCCCCTTAAATATACGTCCTAGGTATAAAGATGATTATTTTCTATTGAATGTTGCCCTTAAATGTCTCAGTGAGATCACAATCAACCAACAATATGACACCCATTGGTGCGCCAAATTCTTGCTGAGCATAAGTTACGCACCCAATGGTCTACTTTAACAATATGAACCTGCTTAGGTATATCGCGTACAATAAAAAACTTTTAATACATATATCATACATGTGGTAATAAGTAATTTAAAAAATTATGGATTTAGACAAATTCTTATGTCGATGGTTTTCTACTACCCCTTTATCAATTGACCTTGGAAGACTATAGTGATTAGGGGATAATATTACCTTGGGATGTTCCCGAACAGGAACCAGTACTTTAACTGTAACTTTAATAGGCTTCTCTCTGTATATATCCACATACTTCTGTTCCTTTGCAGGTGGTCTTCCCATCTGTTGAACCTTTGTTATTTCTATAATGAAATATATATTATGTATTACTAAAGCTATAGAAGAAAATTCATATTTTATATTTTTCAATGTTCTTTTGAAGTTGAATCGAAGGGGTAACCACTCATGGAAATCTTGTCACAAATTTTGCGAAATCCGTGCGAAATCACAAGAAATCGCGCGAAATTCGGAGAAATCACGCAAAATTTTGCGTCATCTGGAGGTAAATTTCCAAAAAATTCACAATACTGTCCACCTTGCATCATTATCGACATTATTATGTGCGCGATATGTATCACGGTTATTTGGAACTACTGGAAGGCTGTGTGTCTTCAAATTTTAATGCTTTTTGTTTCATTTTTCGACTTTGCACTTCGACATTAATTTTTGAATTAAAGCCCCTATCCACTAGCTTCTTTAAAAGTTTGTAAACATTAAAACCGGACACCCTGTACCTGGGGGCGGGGTAAGTCGAGGGTTAACTCAAGAGTTAACTTCGGCGCTTCGCACCTTGTAAAACAATTTAACTATTTTGCAAAACTGAGAACAAAAAATCGCTATTTCTAAGAAACTGTCAATTTCACAATTTTGGCAATGTCGTAAAGCGCTATCTTTCGAATTTTCTCGCCACTAGCACCACAGTCTATTATACAGTCTGGCGTCTTCACGTCGGCTCCTTTGATGTCGAGGTCCCAGATTTCGTTTTTTTAGACGACCAAAAGACGACTGCGCATTTAGCCGCGCACATTCGCGCGCTCAAGGGGCACGGTGATTTGTCAAGAAATAGAATTTCTCCCACTTCGTCGTGTACATATGAATTTCATTGGTGTTCATTACGCATTTAGCCGCGATTTAGCCACACCCTCTGGAACCTTCACTCGACGAACTGTATAATAAACTGTGCTAGCACTAGCAATAATTTGTTTATGATTTTTTCTTGTTGTACAGAGTGTGACTAGGATTAAAATAAGTTTTTTGATCAAGAATGTCACCATGGGTTTATGTTTATGAAATAAAACCTTAAAATCCTATATAAAAAAGGTTGTTCAAGACCTTTCTTTAAGAAAAAAAGTCAAAGAATAAGAATTATTGATTAAACAATCAATACACCAGTGCACACACAATTTATAACGACTTAAAAGCATGTGAAGTAAGTGGTGCCCTCTACGATTGACAGCAAATTCAACACCATATTTTAATTTCTAAATTAATTCGTTCGGAAATCTCTATTTTGCGAAATCTTGTCACAATTTTGATCCCAGTGGTTACCTCCTCGAGTTGAATAGCAGAAAATAAGTGATATTAGAAACCTGTTCCTTTTGTATAAATGTAAAAGAGAAAAACACTCTTGCTGAATATATACGTAATGGAAATGGCTGAAAATGAGTTTTGGAGGCACAATCACAGGAAACAAACCGTTAAAATTCAAGAACCCCGCAAGATTAAAGCCAACCCCATTGAAAGACCCTTAAAACATTATAAACACGAATAAGCGGGTAAGTAATGGTTAGAGGGCTCGGAAAAAAAATGAGGCGGAGAAAACGCGGTTTTCCACCTATTACTGCGGGTCCGCAGTGATAAATGAACAGGTGGAAATGGATCGGTTATCCATCAACATCAGCGGAGGCGGGCGAGGACGGTGTTCCCGTGAGTGGTCGCCTGTAAAACAAAAAGCGAACAAAAAAAAAACAAAAAAGGATCCGGTGGAAACGGTGCCGGGGTGTGGACCATTCAATTTATGTAAATCGATGCTCGAATTTTAATTTAATGAAATGGGTGCAGGAGCGTAGGATGTTGGCTGCAAGGTTAAAAGCGATTAAAGTTACGGTTATTGTATTAATAACGATTAAATCGAAGACATAACCTCAATAATAATAAGTAACACGTTGACGTTCAAGATAATTGATTAAAAAATGAATAAGTGAAAAAAACACACTAGTGCATTTGTCGCTGTAAAAGTTACAGGTAACTTTTGTCGCTGCCAAAGTGGCAACTACACTGTGGCATGTGGGCTTTTTTAAATATAAATTAAATTGTCCATTTAATAAAATATGGATATTTCATGGGGTGACTGAACTAAAGCAGACGCTGTAAACACAAGTTTTTGACAATATGGAACTTCACGCGTTCTACCCCAGAAAAATTATATGCCTCACCTTCTTTTAGAGGTATACTCAAGTCAAGAATTCAGACGTCTTACGTCATACGAACAAATGAATAATTCAGTATATTTTCATCAAAATATTTATGAAACTACAACTGATAGTACTAAAACTATATACTACACTAAAAGTTTGCATTATGTATTGCACTAAATTGCAAAAAACGGTTGTTTTTAACGCGAACAAATATCGAAAATTACGTTGACAATAAAAACAAATGTGTAACGTCAGCCGTGACGTAAGACGTCTGAATTCTTGACTTGAGTATAGCACACGATCCTCCAAGTACTTCAAGATATCTCGAACCGAACCACTATATCTGAATCTAATAGGTTACGAATATACTAGCAGTTAACGATATAACGTATATGCACTAGGAATGTGTCTTACATTAAAGTTAAAATAATGATTTTGACAAGTCCTAAAATACTCTTTTACCTAAAAAATTACATAAAGACTAAGAATTAGACCATAAAACACAACATCCCTGGCAATTAAAAACTTTATAATCTTTGCGGCAATTGTAAACAAATTGTTGACCACCTCTTTAAATCCAGCATCTTGAATTTTCCAGCATCATCCAGTGGTTTGTGAATTTCGCAAATATTATGTTTAGATTAGATTTAAAACAAATAAAAATGGGTACCTACAAAGCATACAAGAGAAATACAAGTCAAAGGTATACTATTGTTATACCCTAATTTTAATATATTGCAAAACAATTATGAATTTGTAGCATATATATCTACCTATTTACTTTTCCATTCATCGTAATTTTATTCAACCCTTAAAGTGGAACACGACGTCTATTACCCTGGTAAGCCAACATCAGCGGCCGCCAAAAACAAGTACTGGATATTTTGTTGCTAATTTGTACCACCATTTTCAATTTTGTACCTAGTGCCGTTTTCGAGAAAAGTGGTGGGTGCTAGAGTAACATTACACTAGCGGCCCATCGAATTACTCCGCAACTAACAACGATAGCAAAGCGATTTTTGTACCATATTTTGTTGCTCGTCGAGTACTTTCTGCCAGTGTAGTTTTTTTTCTTTATATAAAAAATTGCCCATTCGACTCAGACAGTCAGTTAAAAATTTGTTACTGCTGCTTTGCGTTCGTGTAAAATGAAAAATAAGATACTGCCACCAAAAACAAGTGGTAGATATTTTGTTACTATTTTGTTGCTAATTTGTACCACCACTTTCAATTTTGTACCTAGTGCCGTTTTCGAGAAAAATGGGCCGCTAGCGTAATATTACGCTAGCGGTCCATCGAATTACACCGCAACTAACAACGATAGCAAAGCGACTTTTGTACCATATCTTGTTCCTCGTCGAGTACTTTCTGCCAGTAGTAAAATTTTTAAAAAAATATAAAAAATTGCCCATTCGACTCAGACAGTTAGTTAAAAATTTGTTGCTGCTACTTTGCGCTCGTGTAAAATGAAAAATAAGATACTGCCACCAAAAACAAGTGGTAGATATTTTGTTACTATTTTGTTGCTAATTTGTACCACCAGTTTCAATTTTGTACCTAGTGCCGTTTTCGAGAAATGGGCCGCTAGCGTATTCGATTCGACTCAGACAGTTAGTTAAAAATTTGTTGCTGCTACTTTGCGCTCGTGTAAAATGAAACGTAAGATACTGCCACCAAAAACAGGTGGTGGATATTTTGTTGCTAATTTGTACACCAGTTTGAATTTTGTACCTAGTGCCGTTTTCGAGAAAAATGGTGGCCGCTAGCGTAAAATTACGCTAGCGGCCCATCGAATTACTCCGCAACTAACAACGATAGCAAAGCGTCTTTTTTGTACCACATTTTGTTGCTCGTCGAGTACTTTCTGCTAATGTAGCATATATTTTTTAAAAATATAAAAAATTGGTACAAATTAGCAACAAAGTAGTAACAAAATATCCACCACTTGTTTTTGGCAACTGTATTTTATTTTTCATTTTAGACGAGCTCAACAATTTTTTTTAACTGATTGTATGAGTTGAATAGACAATTTTTTTTATTTTTGAAAAAACTATACACTGACAGAAAGTACTCGATGAGCAACAAAATATGGTACAAAAATCGCTTTGCTATCGTTGTTAGTTGCGGAGTAATTCCATGGGCCGCTAGCGTAATATTACGCTAGCGGCCACCATTTTTCTCGAACATGGCACAAGGTACAAAATTGCAATTGGTGGTACAAATTAGCAACAAAATATCCAGTATTTGTTTTTGATGGCGGCTGATGTTGGCTTGCTAGGGTAATAGACGTTGGAACACCGCAATTGTACTAAACGGTGTCCCAGATAAAACCATTATTTCACGCAGGTAAGACAAGAAAATTGAAGAGCAATTGGTGTAAAATTGGTTATTTCTTATTTGCGGATTTGCGGAATTCAAGGATTGAATGAATTTAGACTAAACGATTGTACAGAAACTCTAAAGTCTTAAAAATGAATGTTGGTTAAACAAAAAAGACAGATGTGCGGTATTTGAGAAAATAAGTAATCCAACGTTGACACTGTTTTTAGCTGATTGATTCATTGAGAAAACAAACTATAATTTTAAATATTATTTAGGGTGGCTCTAAAGGATCTGTACAAAATGCTGGCACAAATTCCTGAGGATAAAATATAAGGATCTACCCCCACGATGAATTTCCGTATGCAATAAAAGTAACGACTAAGTTGGGTTTGGTCAAGTTGTAACTATTATACAGGGTGTCCCTAAATAGTCTGTACAAAACACTAGCACAAATTCCTGAGGCCAAAATATGAAGATAGCCCAATTTACCTTAGTCCAAAAGTTGGAAGTTTCCGAAATATTCTTATTGATTATCGTTTGTAGTATTTCCAAAAAAAAAAAAAAATATATGACCTTGAAAAAATCATCCCCCGACTTTTACACTGAAATCTGACGGTTGTTTCTTATACAGGATGATCCCGAACTAGGCGTAAAAAGTTGAGGTTACATTGCATGACCGATTCAATAGAGGTCCTTCATATAAAATGTTTTCATCTGAACCCCTTTTAAGGAATTACGACCCGTTAAAAGGGGATGAGTTTTATTTAACTTCTTCCTAACGCTTCGAAAATAAGTGAAATTTGGCAAAGTATTTAGGCTGATTAAACTTCTTCTGAGCAAGTATTTTTTAGTCTCCTCGTCGAGTCAAAAGGTGTTGAAATAAAGCACCCCCTGTATATTATTCACTAAATTTTTTTGACTTTCAATTATTTTTTTATAATGTCTGTTGAATTTAGAATGTTTATTGTCTCAATTTACACATCAATATCTAGTAGCTTCCATCATTTTGCATTCGATAATAGTTCATGGTTCTTTGATATCAAATATTGCTATGTATTAAACATTCATTTATTAATAAAACTTATCAATCTCCCTCCACCCCTAATAGGTGGTTAGTTTATTTAGTTCCAAATGTTTGTAAGACACACATTATTTTGCTATCCTAATCCCATATTTTAAAAAATATTTTCACATACTTATAGACAAAAGTAAACAATCTTGTATGCAGAACTATGAAAGTTTATGTTATAACAATATTTACAATTACAGTAAAAGATTTATGTCTCTAAAAATTTGTTGCTTAGACCGCTTTCTATCGTTATAAAATCGTTTTGCCTCGGTATTGAATATTTTCAGGTGGCTTAATATTCCTGTTATTTGCTGAGCTCTATATTATTCAGATCTTAAATGTTTAAAATTATTTGTTTTTAAAGAAAACAATATTTCAAGAATACGGCGCCCTTAACACAAGAGATTTCTTATTGTAGACCTCGTTGTAGACCAGAAACTATCCTGTAGAATAGGGCTGGTGCACTGGTTCAGGGCAATGAAATAAGCTGTGGCAAAGGCAAGGCACAAGTGGAAACCAAACATGTAATATTTTCTGTGGAAAGTGATTATAATTTTGGTATACATAAATTTAAAGTTAATATGAAATACTTTTGTATTTTCTGTAACCGAACTAAGGTAATGGTTTCTTTAAGTAATGCACTGCTTGACGCATCTGTTTTAAGAGTTGCGGCACTACCCTATAAAACGTATTTAAATTATTTTATTATTTTCATGGGCAGAATTTATCTTCTTCTAAGTGACTTGTAAATTTAATTAATATTTTTAGTAAAATACAGTGTGATTAAGTAAAATATGGCGCATTATTCAAATAGTGAAAAAGTTGGTATGCAACATACGTATTTGTTAAGCAATAACAGTGACAGTGATAATGATAGTATGTATTGTGATAAATCCGAGGATAAATCAGTTGGAGTGTTGTAAAGATGGATAACCACCAAATTCTGAATAACTGTGACTGTGAGTAGAGAATCTGGTTTATATTTTCAATTGGAGAGGTATAGGAATGGCAAAGGGGAGAAGGTGGACATTAATATTTTGATAAATAAACATATTTCAATCATTCTTTGACATGTCTAAAAATTCTAGTTATTACTATGCTGAAGACTTTAGTCTAACACTGGCAACGCTGTGGAATACACATACACCATGACTCTTAAAAATATTAGTATGTATCGGAATCGGATCAGCAGTCCTCAACAAGTTGGTCGATTGAAAAATCACGAATTTTATTGAAGATTTGACTTTTTTATTCCCGATTATTTTTTTTGTAAAAAACTATCATGTGTTCTACTTAATGAACTGTACTGCTGATTAAAATATTTGTACTTATTTAAGGTTCACCCTATATACCTATATGTTTTTCGTCGCATTGACTAAGAAACCAAGAGTTTGTAACAATTTGTCTTCCATAACCATATCTGTTAATGACATATGAAGGTAACTTTATCCCCTTTGTTATATAATGGCTTCCCCACATTCCCAGTCAAAATATTTACCCTTCAAGATGCCTACTCTACGTTATTACGCCTACAATATGGAATTTCGATTGCCAACAGTTAATTAAACATCAAATCATAACAATTAATAACGCACTTTTGTCAAAAGACGTCTGTAGACTCTTCCTTAGCGGGTGTAATTAAAAGAAACGATCCGGGCTCGAGTGTGTACACAGTAGCGGCACAAAGCCGGGGTTAATTTATTTTAATGGAATTACTTTAGATAACGGCGCTGTTTGTGTACTCACCAACGCAGAAAATGGAACACTACGAAATTAGTAGTAACGAGTCCTAAGGCACATATTGTTCCATGTTGAAGTTATTCCCACAATTGGGGAAGCACTGCTTCATACTGTAATTTATTATGATTGTATTTCAAAAATGATCAATAATGCTTGCCAAGGTTGAGAAGCCTGGTTAAAATGGGTTCAACAAAGGTTGTTAACATTCAAATACATATTTAGTTAAGTCAATGGGGTCAGACGAGATAAAGTAAATAACATTGTTTTGAAATTCTTGGTTGTAGCTTTGAGTATAGAATGTTTAGAAAAGTAGGTACAAAACTTAAGGCGGTACCTAAAAGTAGAGCAAAAAAAGTAAAAAAAAATCTATAAGCATTGGTCCTCTGGAGCAACGTTACTGAGATGTGACCTTCCAAAGGGGTGTTATCATTTGGATATTTTTTAAAATAACTTTCTTTCTGATCAAGATAATGGAATGAAAATTTTTGGTAATATAACATAACGGTTTTTAACTATCATAAGGCTGGTGAGATTTTAGGTATGCCATATCTCAATAACCAGACATGGGACCCAAACCAAACTTTAGGATACTTGTAGAATTTATGGCGTTTTAAAATTTGTTTATAAACTATTCTAAAAGATTATCAATTTCAAAAATCATTAGTTTTTAATAAAATTTGAAATACCTCGATAAAATGACATCAAATTTATGAAAAACAGTAGTTCACTAAAATTGAAGAAACCAGTCTGGAAATTCCTACGTGAGGCAGCGATTTTTTTAAATTTTTTTCCAAAAGGTTCTCCTACAATAGTTGTCTATATAGCCACAGTACATATATCCTAAAGTTTGGTTTGGGTCCCATGCTTGATATGACATACCTGATAATTCACCAGCCGCCGCTGACCACAAGTTTCATCAAAATCGGTTATAAATAAGAGTAGTTTCTAATTACCGTCAACAGAAATTTCTCGAAATTACTTTATTTCCCATATAGCAGGAATCTGTCATGGTGATAATTTTATTGTAATGATTGTCACTTCTGTAATGAAAATAGTTTGCAGGCTGAAAATAAATTTTTATTTTGCATTTTAGGTGATAACTGAATCATAAAATGCATAAAAAACATTACAAATCTTAATTCCGGATGTGCAGTAAAGACTCAAACCGTCCACCTGGAGCGAAATTAGGAAATTGAATCGAACACGTTCAAATTGATAACGTCATTCCGTGTAAAATAAGCTTCATCCGTAAAAAAAATATTTGAAACGAATGTGTATTTATCTTGTTGGCGACCAAAAATTGTGGGACAAAAACAAAGGCGGACGGCATGATCTTCTTGAAGCATACTATGAACTTGAAAATGGTTAGAGTATAATCCATTCTCCTTAAGCAACTGGCATACATAGGTATTGTTTGTATTAAAGCGAGCAGGTGCTCTTCTTACACTCGCAGTATGATTGCGTTCAGAAAATCTTAAAATTACTTCGTCTAAATCATCTACGCCTCCTTGGACAACCACGTTCACGATATCTTAGCGTTAGGACTCCTGATCCCATCGCTCTTGCCTAAACAATCTTGCAGAAGGTTGCCTTCTATCAGGGAAACGCCGCCGATACTCTCTTTGAGCCGCCAGATTATTTCCATTACAAAAACCATAAATAAAATGCATATCGGCATATTCACGGTTAGTAAAAGTATGATGGTTCATGGTTGTAAAAAAATCGAATGAAATGCAAAGTCAAGCACAAAGATCACAACTAAGAAAATAAACAAACGTAAGAATTTAAATGATAGCACACGAAAGTGACAATCATTACAATGAAACTGTCACCATTACGGATGCCTAGTATGGTACTATGGGAAAATGTTTAAAAAATGTTACTGTTCTGAACCATACATTATATAAAAAATAATATTATTTGCTTGATAATCCAAAGGAATAAAAAAAGTCTCTTCCAAACACCCTGTAGTACAAATCTGGAATGATTATTTTTCAAATTAAATAAATAAGGGTGGTTCAGTCATACCGTCATTAATTTTAACCATGGATTCGAAAGGTCAGACAGAAAATAAAAACAAAATACTCGACCTTTTAAAAGAGAAGCAAATCAACTCATAAGTTCCAGTAACACGACGGTCCTGGTACACAATACATCTTTTGATGACAAAGCCATATGACGTTCGAGCGTTGAAGCGAAATACCGCTGCCACGTCAGGAACTCATACCTAATAATATTGTTTAAACTTCAGTGTGTTTATTCAAAATTAACATTCGAAAACAGCTACCTCTATCTTATCTACATTTATTTTTATGAACAAATAAATAAACATTTAAGGTAAAATATTATATTCATTCATATATTTAGGTAAAAAAGATCTGTTTACTTCTTGTCGTTGGATACATATTAAAAACGCAGTAAAAAATAGGTTAGTGATCTAATAATACGGTAGGTCAAGATTTACTCTCGATAAACATTTTATGGGCATTGGCTCATAGGCGTGCCGGATTGTTTATCACTGAATGTGTGTCCCACTGTTTTTTGTCGACAACACGAGGGTTTTTGTATTACAGTCAATATTTAAATATGAATAACTTTTCAGCTTAATAATTACCTAGTACGTATTGGTTTTTTTAGTTCACTATATATGTCATTAAATGTTTTATCATTTGATTCGTTAAAGTTTGTAACTCCAATATTAAATATTTTTTAAATTGAAACTTAACATGTTAATTGTAAGTATACTTTTAAAAAATCATTTATAACATCCATTGCATATTTTAAATTATTATTGATTGAAGTTAACAAGAAAAAATATAAGTCTCTAAAATAGTCAATATAACCGTTTATGTATGATGTTCAATACTAGGAAAATATTTAAATTTGGCAATGTCGCATCAGACTGACGCCAGTGGTCAGTAACAACCTGATAAGAAGTTGAAATAATAGGTTTGTTTTAGCAGCAGTTGAAAACTGTTTGGAAACTATCAGAAATGTCCGTCCAACTATTTATTGCGTCAAATTCAATGGTTACGCGTTCTCAACTTAACTGGCCGAATATTTCTGACAGTTTCCAAACCGTTTCAACTGCTGCAAAAACAAGCCTAATGATTTGCATATTGTTTTCATCGTTCATATTCATTTTTACCTATCATTCATATTCATTTTTACCTATCTTCCTTTAAAATGACCATTATGACTGAGTCATGCTGTATATAGTTCAGTTATAATTGATGTGTATACAGAGACGGAAATAATATGATCAGCAGTAAACAATAGTCGAAATATATGTCCTCATATGAATAAATTTTCCGTCTTTATTAGCGCTATAATTCTGTTTTGCAAGTATCTACTGTAAATCAGTTAACACATTATAGCAGGGCCGCGTTAATAGTTAATGCATTTAAATCATCGCCTAGGAAATGCTAATGCAATTTTAACTAATCAGAAAATTTATGGAACATACTTATGGGGCTGCATCTGGCTTAATGAATTTAGTATAGGAGTAACTGAAATTAACATTGAAATGGCTACGAACATCGTATATAACTCGATTACGGTCCCGGGAAATAGCAGGAAAGACAAGTTTATGAAGCAGGCTCATAACTAGACATATGAGATTTAAAGGGGTAACTCTATAAATTTTTTTAGGGCCAAAAATGAGGGTCGTTTCATATTCCGCATAAATTTCGCGGAACCGACCGACAAAATATGTTCGATGCTATAAAATACTTGAAGTTTTTGCCAGGATTTTCGATATCGTAATAGGAGAAATCAAGAAATTTTTGATAATAGGTTCCTAAAAAAATCCTAAATATTTTTTCATTTGAATATTTCTTAATTTCTTTAGAAACTAATTTGAAGAATGAAATTTAATTTTGCCAAAATGTTTTTCGTAAAAATTAAACTGAATTCTCGTTATCCAAACGACTAGCTGCAAACTCACAGATTCGTCTGCGATTTGTAATCTTCTCATTTCAGCCATAAATGGGAAAAATTGCCGTACATTAAGCTAACTGTTCTGGCCAAGAAATTGCAGCTATTCAGATTAATCGTTGGATTTTAATTGCCAAACCAAATTGCCCATACCATACCAAATCATTATGTCGTTATAATGCTTTGGATCGATTTTATAATTTTGCTTAAATTATTGTCATTCATTGTGGTAAGCTGTTTTTCTTAGATTTATTTTAATAGGGGTTATCATATCAGAAGTATGAAGTGAGTGTTATTTCATTACTCAGTAGGTAGTCTGCATTAGTTTTACCGTCGCAGATAAAGGAATCAGCGTCATACGAATTATATACAAATTTGTAGTTTTCCGACATAAACCAAATGAAATGAGAAATTAAGGTCAATTCTGTTTCGCTATTGATGGAGCATCACATTTTAAAAAGTGTATTTAGTATTTATATATAAAACATTAAAAAGACAAATCTAGGTATTTTTTGCTCTAAAACTAACAAAATAATAATATACCTAATATTCTTATACCGAATCAAATGCAGAAATTCCGAAAATGTGTACATTTTTTTTTGCTTTTGAATTTTACATTTTAATAAATCAAATATTGATTTATTCCATACAATACACTTAAGTATATATTAGAAAACTGGTTGATAATTACTTTAGTAACTTGTGTACCTACTTTACAGAAAATACTGTTTTTAACACTACTAACTAACGACAGTAGGTACCTAACTTCCACCAGTGTTTATACTTCCACTTTGCAGTATACCTACCTTACATTTTATTATACAGAATAGCATAGGTAATAACTCAAGTGAAAATAATTTCTGTAGGTAGGTACTTCATGTAAATTAGCTATGTAGGTTTGATCCGAATCAATATGTTAATTAAATTAATCTCCCACGAGAAAATGTAAATTAACTTATGTTGCTATAAATTTAAAAATATCACATAATAATTGTTCAAAATGTACCTCTAACACAACTGTCTCAGGTACCAAACGAAAAATAGGCTAACATTTTTACCTTGGTCAATTAATCTTGTGGCATTTGGAAGTTTGTTTTGGTCGATCGATAACTTCTCGGCCAAGAGCTCCCGTACATATTCCCCGGCTTTCTGATTTAACGCGTTCGCCTCCTCATTGTCGCCGTCGACGCTTTCTGTGATGGTGTCTGGCATGTTCTTGCGTTTAAAATTATCGGTGTAACTCGCGTAATCGCCGTTGGAATCGTATTTATCTGCCATAGAATAATTTTAATCGCGTTTATACACAATAATGGCGTCTATGCCACCGCAACGCAAACTGAAACACAGACAACGCGATTGGTCAGCGCATGCGTCATTCATTTCTCCATCATCCGGGGAGATCGTAGCGTTGTTGCTTTTGGAACCGATAGATGTCGCTACATGTTATATTAATTAATATTATTTATTAAATAGTTATATATGTTCTTATTGAGTATGTCTGTTACCTTTTATTATTGATGTCGTACATAATGTACCTAAATGGACATTTTGGACAAAAAAGACAATAAAAAATTGCAGACCATGAAAATTTACTTTATTATTAATGTTTTTACAAATCTGGTCAGTTTGGCAGTGTATTCAGCCAAGTGAATTTTTGTACATTATAATGTCTGGATGTAAAATTTCTGTGTTTACAGTTTACCCGAGCTAGAATGACTGCTTTACATGATGCAGAACATTCTAATCATCAGATATCGAACATGTTGGGCATTCCTAGATCATCTGTTGTACGAATAGTACACAGATATGAAGAATTGGATATAGTGGAAAACAGACTACGTAGTGGACGCCCTCGAGTATCTAATGAAAATTAGGATCGGTATTTGGTGCAATATGCCCGTAGACATCGCACGTTTTCAGCTTCAGCTCTCAGGGCGCACTTTCAAGATACGTTTCGCCGTGTTATATCGACACCTACTATTCGAAGACGACTCCACAACGCAAATTTACGTGCTAGAAGACCATTACGGGTCCCCACTCTACTTCCAAGGCATCGTGCTGCCCGTCTCCAGTGGACGCGAGAGCATAGGGGTTGGCTTTTACGCCAGTGGCGGTGGGTCTTATTTACAGACGAAACCAGAATTGGGCTTGTTACTGATGACAATTGACAAAGAATCTGGAGACAACCAGGTCGTCAACAGCGACTTCATCTTCCGCGCAAAGTTGCTCCGTAATGTTTTGGGGTGGAATAATGTTCAACCGCCACACCCCATTAATTCCCATATCACAGAATATGACCAGTCAAATTTACATCGAACAAGTTATTACGCCCATTATCTACCCCCTACGTAATGAATTAGGTGAAAATTTTGTGTTTATGGATGGCAACGCTCGACCACATCGCGCAAGAAGGGTTCAAGAGACACTCGAAGCAGGATATATCGATAGATTAGATTGGCCAGCCAACTCTCCTGACATGAATCCTATTGAGAACTTGTGGGATTTCGTTACTACAGCCATTCATAATCATATTCCTCCACCTCATACTGCAGATGAGTTAGTCGTGGCGGCAGAAGAGGAATGGAACAATATTCAGCACGAGTTTGTTAACCGCTTGATTATCTCAATGCACAGACGTGCCAATATTGCTAATGGAACGTAGTGGAGGTCGTACCGCCTATTGTTTTTAATTTTCTAAGTAGGTACCTACTCAGTTTATCGAAAATATTCTTTTCACAAAAAAAGATTCAGAAAACAATATACTGTTATAAATGTATTTGGTTTTTCTGACAAAAAGATTTCTTTAACAAGATTGAGGGGGAGTCCAAGACTTTTGACGTTATGTGTGTTTTAAAATAAGTAGGTATTTGGTAGAATAACCAGTGGCATGCGATCATTAGGCATTTCAATAAATCTATGATGTATAAAATATTATTTCGTGTTATTTCCATATCATATTCATATATGCAACAGAGCTAAATGTCTAACCGTCTGAATTCAGCATGTCGCAATATCCTGCTTAGATAAATATAAATATTAATATCAAATTGCCGGATGCAATCCCTCGCCTAATTTAGTTTGCTCTGAAGTTAATTGCACCAAATTATGATGTGGATAATTACATACGGGAACATCAAACGTCAAATTTCGCAGAATGTGGTACATGTTGTAACCCATACTCTAAAATAATATGCTGGAATAATGGACGATATATTGGCAATTAGGTTCTCACAAAATAAATAACAGGTGTAACACACAAACGTTTGAACCTCTCATAGTTAAAAAAATTTGGTACATACTCAACGTGAGCAGGTATTTGACCTGTATTATTTTGTTTTCCTGAATTGTAATTTTTAGAGGCTCGAAGCTCGTTTAAAATTGGAACCAAACTTTAGTTTTTTTGAAATTGATATGTGAAGTATATATGAACATGTTTAATATGGTTTTATCGCGAATTTTGCTTCATTTTGTACAAAGAAAGTGGATGTATTTTTCGTGAAAAATTTGATGAGGTTATAGTTCTGAAATTGGCAAATGCACCTGAAAAATCTATATACAAAATTTAGCCCCCAGGGATGAGTATGCCACAAAGTAAATATTTTTAAAATGCACAAGTCTTTCCTTCATTTGTGACATGATATTTTACAAAAAAATCATCCTTTGCTAAGCTAGATTGTACAAGATGAAGAACACTTTAGGTTGAAACCATAATATACTTAAATAATAGAATAAAAACATACCTTATCTATAAAAACATATTCTGAAATCATAGGCGTACTGAAAAAAATTGGAGGGGTCCATGGGTACTACAACCCCCCATTTCTCCGTCCATGTTTTGATATTTTAGACCAAAGTTTTGCAGAAAGTGTGCCGATTTAAAATAAAATTATGTGTATAAAAATCATTTTTGAAATTTTCATTTTGACCTGTATTTTGAAAACTGAGCTGCAAATGAAGAGTAGCATAAGAGAAGACCCATTATTTTGGTCCAAAGAGTATGTGGTTAGCGGCTTGACTAATTTGCAACATCCTGTATATACTGTATCGTATTATTTCGAGTAATTTGTGCTTTCTAAATTAAAGTTTTGTTTAAATATCTGCTATCATGTAATGTATAATCCTAAGCCAATTGAGATATCGGGATGAATGGAAGTATAGTTTTTTATTTATAAATGTTTTCTCTTTCATAATTTAAGGTCAAAAGTGTTATCATCTACTCCACTGAATTTGACTCATATCTGCTGCTCTCGAATTACTGCCAATTTTCGGGAAATTTGGTTTAATTAGAAATTAAGCAGAAACAACTTATTTTGACATCTACTATAACCTATTGCTATATGGCCCATTAGTTATGGGAGACCTTGTATTTATCTATTGTGATAAAAACAGAAGAGAAATCATTGGGTAAGTATGGTTTCATGCAATTTTTAATGAAAAATAAAATAAGGAACTTCTAGTTTAATTCTAGTGTACTATACTTTAACAAAAGTAAATGAAGCGACAATTAACTAGTTGTCAACAAAAGGAAACGTTTAATTTAATATTTTAAATATCTAGAGTATTAATTTGATACCCAACCCAATGTTTTTTCAGAACAACTGCAAGATACTTTTACCCTTTTTGCCTGTCCTATACATTAGAACAAGTGTCTCCAGCACACCTGAATGTTTCAGGAACCCACAACCCAGCAGAATTGCAGAACTCCCTTGAAACTTTAAACACAGTTGGACGTGTTCCTTGAATCAATATTTACTGTTCGGAATTGCCTTCCAAGTGCATTGGATTCTAATTTGGTGGCAGTTTGAGCCGCAGTAACGTGGTAATGAGAGGAGTTTAATGCCTGTAACTGCACCATTTTGTCGATACATATGTGTATAGATATTTGAATGTTTAAATAAAGCTATTCTTGTTCAAATTGGACATAATTTCTTTTATATGAGATGTAACATTACAAAGGCCCTTAAAAATGTCATAAAACCATCGGGATTTAGCAATTCGAATCATCTTAGGTCGGTCTTATTTTCTGTTATAGTCTTAGGGGGTTATTTGATCACAGAAATCATTCGTAAAGTCGCTGCTTTAAAATTATAAAGGCACTTAAAAATATGTCAAATACCACAAATCCATCAGGACTGCGCAAGTTGAATCATTTTAGGTCGGTACCATTAGTTATTTCTTTAAAATTAAAAAGGCACTTAAAAAATAATAATATATCAAATGTCACAAAATTCTAAATTTGATTATATGATGCATAGTAATTTTTCGGGTTGTTATGCCGTGACCTCAGTAACTGGTCGCTGCCCGTCACAGAATTAAAGTGCACGTCTCTAGTATTACCCGGGATTCTTTGACTTGCCATAGTTGTTCTCGCACTAGGCTCTGTGGGGACTTAGTTCTGACTTAGCCTTCAAATACTCCACGTAAAAAAAGAAAACTTTATTGTCATTACTTGAGTCACAACAAATATACTTCAAAGAAGTCAAACTGTCAAATCTTTACTTTGACGGTTAGGATATTCCCTTGAGGCAAAGCCGATCCGCTTATATACATTTTTAGGGATCTGGAATTTTCCACGGCGTCGAGAACGCGTCTAGAACCAAATCGAATATAGCCTGGAATGTTCTAGAAACGTCAAAATAAAGGTATTCCAAAAATTAAAAATTTGAAAGCTAACAGGAACATACTAAACAGGTAGGTGGGCTTTCGTAACAATATTGTTTTTGGTAAAGTGATATCCGCTATTATACATTCTTTGAATAAATGTCCTAATAACTAATCCTTACTGCTGCTGTAGCAAAATTGCACATTTAATGTAAATCATACCCTAAATTTTAACTACCACCTTGTGATATCAGCTTATCTTTTATTTATTAGAGGGCGCATCACTGCGAAAACATCGATATTCGAATTTGATCATGAACGGGCGATAGCAGAAATCACGTTTATGCCGCGCGATAAGCAAATATCCTACCCAACGTTATACATAGGGTGCGCGTCGTAAAACGCGGCCCAAATCTTCCTTCGGCCTACATCTGTTTCCTTTTTATTCATAAGCTCGTATTAAGGCCTAGCGTGGTTTTTATACGATTCGAAACAGGATCTACCGCAAAACGAACGAAATAAAAACGGGACGAAGCGTTTGAAATTTCCTTTTTCGCTTTTTCTTGGCAGTTTTGGGTCTGTGGAAAGTATAAATGTTATTTTGGTAAACGCTTCACTGAGGTAAAATTATCCACATGTTTTATAATTATAATCAAAATGATTGCTTACTTCACTGTACAAAACAATATTTCAATAGCCTATTTAAATTATAGAGGTGGATAATCTAGTAAACCCGCAAACAGAGTTGTCAATAGATCACAATTATTTATTATAAATTGATTGTTTTCTCATTTCTATTACTTTCTATAGAAAAAAAAATGTATAAAGTGTCTATTTTTTAAATTAACATTCACTGTTACCCATCCCTTATTATACATACAGGGTGAACCATAAATAAGTATAAATATTTTAACTACAGGTGTAGTTCGTCATTTTTAAAAATTTCAAATATTTACGGATATTATTTTTTTAAATACCCACATTTTGAGGTCCGCTGACTAGATAGACCACTGACGCAATCTAATAAATCATATGATTTACTGAAGGCGAGGTTGCCATATCGTTTGTAATATAAATATTTTTTTAACGCAAATTCAATTTTTGCAGTTGATTCTAATTTTAAAATACTTGTTTTTAGCAATAAGTAAAGTAAAATAGGGTAGGTAGTACGCTACGCAATAATATATTAGTTTTTGCAGCAGTTGCAAACGGTTTGAAATATTCGACCAGGTAAGTTGAGAACGCGTTACTATTGAATTTAACACAATATATAGTTGGATGGACATTTCTGAGTTCTGAGTTTCATATCGTTTTCAACTGCTGATTAAAAATGACCTTAACCTTCAACAACGCGTCAGTGCTAACCATTTCGTACTTTGTAGTATCGTAGTGGGTGAACAGATTTTAAAAATGAGCACAAAACATGTAATAACAAAATAGCCAGGATTTTGTATACGTTCAATATTAAGAGAAGGCAAAGTAAAATATTTAAAAGCAGTGTCAGTTACATGCAAAAATAAAGCTGCTGTCGTAGGCGTAGGTAACAGCTAGGTGTCACGGATAGTAGGCGAAATGTCCGGCACCATTCCTATTCTCTGGGATTGATAGTCACAGACAGCGAGGTCGACGGACGTCCAGGACAAAGGAATAAGCTGGGGCAAAGGCAAAGTACAAATGAGATCAAAACATGTAATATTTATGGAAAGGGATTTGATATTTTCAAGTTAATATGACATACTTTCGCATTTTCTGAAATTGAACTAAGCTAATGATTTCTTTAATGTAATATAAGTAATGTACTGCTTGATCTGTTTTAAGAGTTGCGGCACTAACGTATAAAACGTATTTAAATCGTTTTATTATTTTCAAGGGCGGTATTTTTCTTTTAAGTGTCTTGTGTATTTAATTAATAGTTTTTAATATTTTTAGAGAAATACAGTGTGATTAAGTAAAATATAGCGCGTTATTCAAATAGTGAAAAGGTTGACATGCTAAAAGCATATTTGTGAAGCAGTGATAATCAGTGATAGTAATAACAATAGTATGTATGTTGATAGATTATTTGACATGTCTAAAAATTCTAGTTAACTTTGTTGAAGCCTATTTCCAAGACATTAGTGTAACTCTGGCAACGTTGTGGAATACACATCCACCGTGGCTCTTAAAAATATTAGTATCGGAATCGGATCAGCGGTCCTCAACAAGTTTTCGACTGAAAAATCACGAGTTGTTTAAAATTTGACTTTTTTATTCCCGTTTCTTTTTGTTTTTTTTTTTTTGTAAAAAAACATATTAATTATGTGTTCTATACAGTGACCTGTACTGCTGGTTAAAATGTTTATACTTATTTAAGGTTCACCTTGTATTTTAAGTATATCTAAATGAAAAACTTTTAAATACATTTACTTCAGTACATTACTAAGCAATTGAGAAAATTAATTTATTTTAAAAAATATATATGTAAATTAAACATGTAAGTATATTCCAATATTCGAAAACTAACAAACAAATCAGTATTCAAATTAAAATGTAGTTTATTCAAGATCTTTCATATTATTCAAAATATGTATATAAAAAAAACTATGAGTAAATAAGCATAAACAGTAATTTATAAAATTAATAATTGTTTAAAAAAAATACATTTACATGACACTGCTGTTTAAAAATACCGCCACAATCTACGTGCTCGACCAATGAAAAGATGGAACATGGAATACGACTTGGTATTTAGCCGCTCGTGTAATTTCGGTAGGCTACCATTTCGCTCGGAGCTCATCGTAACTACCAATATGATCGAAAGTGGTCGATTGGACGTTTTATAAAGTATAGAAACGGCCAGTTTTACATAATAATGGACGAAATAGGGGAAACAGGATCGGAAGGGAGGTCGTTCAGTCAAGTGACACTGAATTTATGATTAGTTTAGTTCAGCAGACTGGACCTAGACTAAATAAACTTGAACTGATATAAATAGAAACGGCCAGTTATTCGTCAGCGGCGTCATCAGGCATATACCGGTTTCGAATTTATTAGCTCTCATCAGTACGCAATAGGTGAAGCAATCATCGACTAACCCTGGCCGAGAACACGTAATGTACCACACTACTGTACTCAGGTTCCCTTTTGTCGAATTTGACAGACACGAACAGCGAGTATGAGCATGCTCTTGGTTATATTTTAGCAAATGAAATAGAATCTGTAGAAATACCGGGTATACCGTATATGTCCACTTTACAAACGCCTTAAATCCTTTTTCACATAATGGGGACTTATAGTGCTTGTTAAATTCCAAAATGATATTTATTAGAGTAATGGTTTCGTACAGAGCAAGAGGGGCCTCTGCAACGAAAAGAATTATTCCTTTATGCGGGTCCATTCCTTTAAATTTGTCTGATTTATCCTACAATATAAATTACGAGGTTTAGTGAACCAAAAATCGCCTTTTTAACTTGATTTTAATGGTACGTTACAAATCCACTTAAATTTGTTGGGCAGATCCAGAAAAAAGTATTAGCGATATTAAATTTTCCATGCTTAACGAATTCTTAACTGACTAGGTACTTAAAATATTCTAGAGCTTGAAATTCAGAGAGGCAATAATGCTAATGATATAAGTTTCAGGCTTAACGCAACTTTTTACTTTTAATATTTCTTGTCCAACTGTTAAAAAAGGACTTTTTTAATCACTATACGAGTAGATAAGTAAAATTACCAAATTTTTAACGGCGATGAATAAAAAAGTACGATATCGTGAAAAATAGAAACAAAAACACGCGATCGTGAAAAATCACCTTATAATTCGACTTTTATCCACACATATGAACCGTCTAAAGTGATAAGTGATAATAGACATTTCGTTTTTTGTTTTATCACATTTAACTTCCTTTTCCCCTGCAAGGATACAGCCAAAAAGTACCTGGCTATGTCTAGGACAAACCTTCGTCTGGTGACAGGTATTCATACTGGACATTGCTGGCTAAGGAAGCACGAGGAAGTGTGATACACCTCTTTGTAGGGGTTGCGAACAGGAAGACGAGACAATATTCCATGTACTCTGTGAGTGCACTGCCATCTCGTCAATAAGAGAGTCCGTGTTGGGAGAGCGATGGCCTTCTATGGCCTGAGCAACGTCACCACCTTTTTCCCCTTATTAGGCTGGCTGGCGGCTCAGGTGGATTGATCGCCTAATGAGGTACAAGGGGACCAATGGGACCTAAGTGCTGTAGCCTTTTTGCTACCCTCCCCTTAATTCCAGATTCCAGATCTTCCTTTCCATTAATAACATCCTTTATAGCATTGTTGCCATTATTTTCGGAACGCATAATATCTGCCAAAGATTGTGAGGAATTTGCACAAGTTACGGATGTTTCTTTTTGTAAGAAACAACTATATTTACTGGCAATATCAAGTTTGTTCAACATAACTTTCTGCTACAGAGAAGCTCTTCTATCTATCATGTCGCTTAATGGTTATAAGATCAGGAATGAAGCTACTATTGAGGGTACCCTCGCCAATGTGTGGATTCCAACATACTGATAAGTACATTTCTGAATGATGTATCTTAAAAAGAATCTGTCTTGTGTTAAGCGAATTGGACGCAGAGAAATATATTTTCTGTACATTTCAATAGTATTTACGCAATATCCTTCTTCTATAATTGTAAATTTTCTTGAAACGGTATTGAAAAAAGTGTCAACGTACTGTACGTCAGTAATGTTTAAATTTGTCAATTCTCCAGCTCGACAGTTCACTATATACCTAATAACATGCAAAAGGTAAAGAGAAATCTTAATCATTAAATATTCTTTATCGGAAGTCCCAGTTAAAAATTCTTCAATATGTGCTCTTTCCAATACTGCAGCTTTTTTTGCTTTGTATCCTCTCGATCCACTCTTCAAATAAGCAGTAAGCTTGTTATATTTTCCAAATAATTGTAGACCTTTATAGTATAGCCTTCAACATCGAATACTTCGACCACAAAGATGAAATTGCATAAT
The DNA here is from genome assembly GCA_025584915.1 of Monochamus saltuarius. Lineage (NCBI taxonomy): Eukaryota > Metazoa > Arthropoda > Insecta > Coleoptera > Cerambycidae > Monochamus > Monochamus saltuarius. The sequence continues at coordinate 10,900,658 of CM046722.1, forward strand.
TTTTCTTCAAAATTAAAAAATACGATAGCATAACTTCATTTATTGCCAATACTCTCCGTTTCTGACTATTCGTTAAACACTTCTTCATAATGTTCATAATTCTGACTCCACAAATATGATTGTGATGTAATTATGGATACAAAGTTGTATTGCATTCATGTTTTAATTGCCTTTTATCCACTACTTAAAACACGTATACAATAAATAACTATTTTTCACAGTTCGGGTACTTATTTCACGATTGCGATATTTTTTACTCTTTTTCTGTCGCTTACAAGAGTCGTTTAACCTATTCGAAGACACTCTGTATATCGACAAAAATCTATTCTTTTCTATCGCAGATTTTCGAACCATTGACTATTATTCTTTTCCGAAATGAATTCCTCATACTTTACTGTATATATCCTAGGATTCCCAATAAAAATAGCCGGGATTACCGTGTGCAGGTAGGTATGGTTCGCAGTGGGCTTAGGGCGAGCCACCTGAGAGCCATCTGTCGACAGAGGCGCTCATTAAATCCGTGGTCGTTAGCCCTAACGATGAACGTGACGTTTGGCAACCCTCTCGCAATCCATTATGGACAGCATCCTGCCTGATAAATCTTACGTTTTAGTTTATCTCCGTGTGTTTTCGAATGATTTATGCAAAGCTCCGCTTCGGAATTGTTTTAAATAGTAGGAATGCGGGAACGAATGGAATTTGAAACTAAGCTTGACAGAATTATGATAAACTATTGCATGTTACTAATACCATTTTTATAAATTATAATCCATCTAAAAATGATTGAGAGTAGAATCATCCCCAAGGTCACACATATTTTATGAAGAGATAGATACAATTAAGGGTTAACTGAATCACCCTTCAACAAAATTCCAAACTTATAAAACGGAAAAAAAATGTTTTCGATATTATATTAAACCTTTTTTTAACGCCAACTATGCCGCCCGTCCGCCGCACGTTTGACGTCTTCAGAGTCAGAGTAGACAACCAGCAAAACAACGGTACAATTCGCTGTCATGTCATAATTTATTCCTATGTTTACGTTGTGGTTTTGTGTTCTTCAGTTTTTAGTGCTTTTTTCAATTTTAAACGTTTTATAGTTAAATAAAAGAATTAGTGCCGAGTACAAATATTTCCCCACAATGTAGTTTTGAAGTTCTAAAAGTATAATTTTTCTTTCAATAGTAAAAATTCTTCTTTTGGAGGTAAAATTAAACAAATTCTTCAAGCAACATTACTTCGAAATTTCAAAACCAATTGAAATATGTTCATATTTTTATACGGGTTAACTATGACTAAGTACAAATATTTTAAGAGGGGATAGAGAAAAATAAGAATTAACCGAATCTCCCTTCAAAACATTTACAAACTTATTTATAAAGCGAAAATAAAGGTTGTTGAAACCATATTAAACTTCTATTTATCAACGACTATGGCCGTCCGTCAACCGCGAGGTTATATTTTGCATAAGTCAATTGGCGTGTTCAGGCGAGGTCAGCCGCTAACTAAAAGCTGCTAGAATGCTAACAGAGAACAGAGCTGTTAATCAGCCGCTTAAACAACACCGATTAGTGTGCTGATTATTCTCCGCGGAGCTGCGAAAAAAATATATGTAACATAACCTTACATTGTCATACTAAAAAGTCATAATGTCTATTACATAGAATCGATTTCAAGTAGGTCACACTTTATGTATAGAGTGTTCTAGTATTCTATGTACATGTAACTATCACTATTCTTTTTCTTTTTTTAAAAATAAAATATATGAGAACATATTGTCAACTTTATGGTACAATAAAAATTAAAATTTTCTGTCTACGTTGGTAATTTTATCTTAACATGTTTATTTTAATCTCAAGAATCTATAATAACTCTATGTCAGTGGTGAATTATGACTTTTTAGAGCCGGATTCAGAAACTCCTAAGTAGCATATTTCTTGTCGGTTGTCTAGGGATGAGGGCGAATTATATAAAAAAATATGTACATAATAGGTAATAAACAAATTTATTTATATTCTATAAGAGCAAACCCAGAGCAAAACATTCATTGAAATTCCGAAGCATAACCCGTGGAAAATTGTAAATACCTACTTAGAATAACAACTATGTAAATAATATAATAATAATATCTCTACCCCTCATTCTAATCACGAGAATTAGCCCAGAAGTCTAAGACTTGTGCGGGAGAGGGGGCGGCATATTATTAAGCAGGCCGCATTTGCGCCCAGGAACGACTTACGTTGGTAGGCCCTAACCACCATTCAGTGCAGGAATGAGGGAAACCTGGAAAACCTCATTAATCTCTCACATTGACCCAAGCCAACATTCTTCCACCCTACCATACCCGCAGAGAGGGTGCCAATCTCTCCACGAATATAGCTAATATACGGTCTACCGGCTGCGGGGGTCGAACCCACAGTGATCCAGTCACCTCGATTCAAGTACTGAAGCCTTAAACTGCGCGACCACTGACCGATCCGAAATAAATAACATAACGTCAGAAATACGTCAGCGTTCCGCTTACGAAGAAGGCGCAAATTTTCTTGGCTTTCAAAAATATTCAGCGGCTAACAGTTAGCATTTAGTCAGCGTTTTATTCAGTCTGAATTTCTTACTTAGCGGCTCAGCGGCTGACCTCGTCTGAATACGCTCAATGATCCAGTCCGCGTTGCCACATGCATCGATTTACCGCGCATTAAAAAACAACTTTTATTTACATAGTATGATCCATTTTTAAATTTATTGAGTTGTTGGGAATTAAATAGTGATACTAATAATAGCAGCAATATTTAAAAAATCGACATTATTTGCATAAAATGATCAGTATTACATTAAACTGAAACTTCCCAGTGTTCTGTAATATTTTATTTCAAACCTTTCTTTGATCAGTGTTATTTGACAAACAGGTGTTTGACGTTTGAAGACTACTGCAACCAGCAACGCTGTGTGTTTTCTTGTATGATTTTGTGTTTTCCTTTCCAATAATGCCCACCCATACATTCAAAGAAAACTAAAGTTGAATTCGAGATTCCGTTATGGTTACCATCAGATCAAACGTGATTATTGTAGAAGTTCATTATATCATCTCAACATCTCTAAAAGTCAACAATTTGTTCTATTTGTTGCAGAGTCCAATGGCAAAACTGAACCCTTTGTATGTGATACGGGTATAACTGTTGATGCTTCAGAACGGACCAAAGTAATTTATAATTCACATTAAAACTTGCAGCGATCTTCATAGTACTATTATTCAGGTCTTCTTCAATTTCGTGTAGAATAACTTCTTCCTCCAGGAAGGTTTTCCAGGAAGACAAAATTAAAAAAATCGCCCTACTTACAAAGTGCAATCTATCTAATCTTGATCATCATTGAAATTCAAACTGACACGTTCATAATTCTCAATCAAATAAATCAAATCCTTTAATGCACCTCTACTTATTTCAATTCTTTTTAGCGATAAGGAAACAATCGGTATCGGTATCGGTCAGTGGTCGCGCGGTTTAAGGCGTTAGTACTTGAATCGAGGTGACTAGACGGAGTTGGTTCGAGCCCAGCTGCCGGTAGACCGTATATAAGCTATATTCGTGGAGAGGATTGGCACCTCTCTGTGGGTATGGTAGGGTGGAATAATGTTAGCTTGGGTCAATGTGAGAGATTGATGCCGGTTGATATTTGACCACCCCCCTAATTAATGAGGTTTTCCAGGTTTTCCTCATTCCTGCACTGAATAGTGGTTAGGGCCTACCAACGTAAGTCGTTCCTGGGCGCAAATGCGGCCTGATTAATAATAATATGCCGCCCCCTCTCCCGCACAAGTCTCCGACTTCTGGGCTAATCCCTGTGATTAGAATGAGGGGTAGAGATATTATATTATATTACTATCAATATGTTTTAATAAGTTATTTTTTTATCAGTTTCGACTTTTTTCCTGTTTGATCAAACTTAAATATCTTTATCTGAATTGTCTTTTGGATGAGAAGTGAAAAAATTAAATAATTTAAAGACATGTTTGCTAATTATTGATGTAAATAGACAAAATCAAATAAGCGTCGTACTTCCAAAATGCTCAAATTCAAACTAACACGTCCAAAATTTCTATTTAAATAAGCTAAATAATGCATCATTATTATTTCCATTATTTTTTACGCTAAAAGAACAGCCAGTATTAATTGGATAGTTTTATGAGAAACATTTTTGTTTAACATCGGAAAGTTATTTTTTGATCTGGATCATTTTTCCTGTTTTCCTTGTTTGATAAAATTTAAGCATTTAAGCAATTTCTTTGAAATTTTGATTTTTAGACAAGACATATAATAAATTAATGTCAGATATTGTCAAGATAAAAATAAGTTACCATATATATATTGTAGCAGCGCATGAGCGTATGTAGTGTCAATTTTTTTTTCACAAAACTGAAACGATACAAGCATGGTGGCTAAAACATTTCTTTGCCTTTTGGTTACTCTGTTTATTGCACAACAAGCCTTGGCGTCACGGTATTGTCACACAACATCAGTTTTGTAAGTTATTTTTATATAATTGTTCTCCTTGCTCTATAGAAATAATAAAAAAGTTAAAATAAGCATTTCAATGAGATGCTTATTTGATAATGAAACTTATCATAATAGAATTTTTAAATCTAATTAATTACTTCTCTCTAGGTCAGAACTTATATATCGAGAGGATTTACATATGGATGCACCAAGCTTTGGGGTAGACGGAAGGGCAGTTACTGTTCCAACGGATGGAATAATTCCCTCTTGTATAACCGTAAGTTTTCTAAACGTCTTTCGTGAAAGTAATACTGTTTTCATAAACAATTTCCCGAATAACTTGTATGCATAAAGAATTTTTATTTTCAATAATTATTTTAATATAAATAGCATAAATCTTATATTTATTCGCAGATGTTTACTACTAATTCAACCACCACTGCTTCAATTACTGGCATAGCAATATCAGGAGACGGCACCATAACTATTACGGTGATGTCGCATTTTGCCAGTGGAATTGATGCCACTATTGAGGTGTACGTCGGATAAAAGTTATATAAAATTAATATTATAAGCATGTAAAAATTAAAATCTCCGTTTACATATTGAAACATATTTCTTGTGCTATTTGCGGTTTATAAATTCTACAGGGTGTTCCATTGGAAAATGTACAAGAAGTCTCAAACTCGATAGTATGGGGCCTACTGTGAGGATATAAAAAATAAACATACACACATTTTTTTCCCTGTTAAAAAGCTAATAAACTTTTGTTAGAGAAATGTTTCTGTTTTACTTCCCGTTTAAAAGTTATAAGCAATATCTATATGTAATTATTGTGATAATATATACAGTGTGTCTCACTTTTCATGGAGCCACCGTGATATCTCGCTCCTCTGATATCCGAATACTTTGAAACTTTGGTTGTGAATATATACCTATAAAGTGACGTAATCATATTTGATTATAGCGTTGAGTGAAAAATTATAGATAGAGGCGCAAACTTAATGGCGAAATGCATATTCGATCTACTAGTTTAACGCCCTATATCTTGAAAACAAAGGTCCTAATAGAAAATATCTATTGGGAAAAATGTTTTTAAAGTCGGACAAGAAATAAAGGCCTTCATGTTTGACGTTCCGTTATATTACACCGTGTTTTACAGTAAGGGTTTTTTGGGCCCGAGATTTGCCCGACAGTTGTTAACGACAGTCAATTTTGAGTGTTCTGTGTGATTCAATGGTTTAACAAGCAAAGAAAACCTCCGTAAACAATAAATTGTCGATAAATTGACGAATCTTAGAACCAAAGAGCTGCTATTACCTAATCCTATCTCGGGCCCAAAAGTAGATTTCTGAAATGAGCTTGACTCCTAAAGACGTTGAAAAACATTTCTGAACATTCTTGGATTTGGAGTTGGATGACTTGGAAATCTTTCCATATAAATTCGCCTAGCCTCAGAACCATTTCCATTTGGAAGACCAAAATGTAAACCATTTTGGCCGTTTCAGTATATGAATATTCATAAGCCATTATTAAAACTGAATATCTTTTAAAAATAAGCTTAATTTGACAATACACAATATTAAATAAGATGACAACTCTTATTATTGTTTTGCATGGCCTTCCTAAGATATTGTCACAGAATTTGCTCCGCTCACACCCAATTTGACGACGGTGGTATCGCAAAACGCTAGAATGCCCCGATCGCCTCTACGCGATTCTGTTAAACAAACAAATAATATCGTGTATCGAGGCGCGACTGGAAAATTGAGAATCGACGAGAATCGTTCGAGACATGGATCTAGAGATGCTAGAAAATACCTGGAATATTCGTTAGGTCTATAAAAGAAGAATAAACGGCCGAGTTAGTCAGTCTTGAATGAGAGTCTTGAATTACAGTTTTAAATTGGAGTGTTTAGTTGGAAATTTCCTGGAGTTTCAAAGTGAAATAGTGTTTAGTTGAGTTGTAATTAGTATTCAATAGTGTACAGAATAGTTAATAAAGTTAAGTGATTAATTAACTGTTTTTTTTTCGGGTAAAAGAAAAAGTAGGGTTAGGAAACCCGTGACAATATGTTTATTTAGTATTTTGCTCACAGAATACGCCCCTGGATTGTTAACCTCTACTTGAGAAACACCCTGTATATTCTAGCTTAGCAATTTAAAGTATTTTTGCGCAAGTTAACAAAAGTTAGCCAACTTCTGGGTTAGTCGGGACAGAAAATCTGGTGCATATTATTTAATAACGGTTTTAGAGGCTACGTTAGATTGTAACAAGTCGTCTCGAGAGAACACTTTATTCTAAACTCCCTTCGTTGGTAAACCATTCGCTACATAAACTGCAGTTGTAAACTTATTCTGCTTTAGTTGGTAGCAGTTAATACTTCTTGTAGGTACTTATATAAGAATTCATAGGCGAGGAGTACATACAACTAAGTAATTCCCTTTAGTGCACAGAATTGTATGGCTTTGTGCGGAACCTGGGTCTGGTTTATATTGTGTGCCATTGTAAAGAAACGAAAGAAAAATTCCACAATCACTTCGGACAATTGAAAAAAAGTAGGCGTTTGAGTACTCAAATTTTTAATCTGTTGTCCTTTTCCTTTATTAAAGGGATGCCATTTATTTTCAGGACATTGTTGCAAGTTGTTCGTGTGCTTTAGATCTTACTATACAGTATGTTACGGGATTACCGGCCAGTGCCTTCTTTTTAATGCCGAGTCTAGACATTTTATTGAACAAATAAAGATAATTAAAATAAAACACGGACGTGTTTGAATATATAGTTATCGCTGAATCGCGATAGAGGTCGCTATCTTTCAATGGTTTCTATTGCGATGTAGAACACTTCATGTCTGTGGTTTGTTAGTCCGGCATGGAGTAGCGAATGGCTGTTAGATGGAGCTTTGCTACTTCGCGTTACTCATGAGCCCTACTGTCGGGATAGACAAACTTGTAGGAATTAAGGTTATTCGTCGGTTACTTCATCTATCTATTCTATTTTATCTATGGCATACTAATGAGTGCTAATAAGCTCCAAACCGTTATATGTCTGGTGGGTTGCTGACGAGTGACTTTAGCTGTTTGATATAGGTTTTCTAGCTGTAATTCAATGCTTGTCGGGGCATTAGCTCTTAGAGTAGTTGTTTCCTGAATTCTGGGTTTGCAACATATCGTTATCGCCCAATCAACAACTTAAAAAGTCTATTTAGAGAAAAAAATACGAAAAATTTGTTCGCATTGCAGATTATGCACAAACTAATTCAGGACGAGTATTCTCTAACTGAGCATTCCAAAACGTATCGTTACTGAGACGCTTAGCGTTCTAACACTCGTATATCAAAACGACTTACTCACTGTTATGGTATTCTGTAGTTAGACGACTTCGTTTTCATGTTTTCGACTAGCACATATTGGCAATGTCGCATACTACTAGCTACTTTTTACTTTATAAGGTTAAAATCCTGGTTGTCACTGCACATAAAATTCACTGAAATGAAATTTTATGTTATGATGACTGGAATGTTCATCAGCTTTGAGCCGATTAAAGCCGATTTCAAGCGAATTACCAGTAATTACCGGTAATAAATAGTATTTACCACAGACATTTAAGCGCTTCGGTTATAGACGTCAAATTCCTCATGACGTCATAAAAAAGCCCTTTGTGATGTCATGAGTTTGAAATTCTATCTGATCAAAATAAGCGAAGTTTCGTAAAATTTGCTGCAAGGGATCGAAAGATAAGAAAGAAAATGTGATTTATTTCTTTAATTTTGACACCCTATATCTTTATTATTGATTTTGGTGGATTTTTGGATTTTTTTAGGATAAGCTTAAGTAAATCGACTTAATTTGGTCGCAGTATTACGCTGTTACATTATGGCCCATTACTTGCGCAACAATTTGATTTTACTTTTAGATAAATTGCATGCATCATGAGATGCGTTTTTATCAGAAACCATTGCTTCTAGCGACATCAACATGGTGTACCTTTCTTAACTAGAAAATATAGAGAAAAAATTTTTAATCCGAAATGAGATACAGTGTAGCACAAAACAGTCGTAGCGATTTAAAGGGGTTTAAACCACCGTTGGTGGCGCCCTTTTGCAGATACACCAGAATCGACAACATATTTTACTTTCTAGTACCAAGAAAGTCCCCTATACTAAATTTTATAAAATACGGTCGATGCGATCGAAAAATAATAAAGAATATGTGATTTATTTTTGAGACCCTGTAGATCAAAAAGGAGCAACATTCGGATAAGGCATATTTGGCTTAATCGCTCTATTTTGAGGTCAGCAACATGCCCTTAAGCTCTGTCCCATTATTAATGAATCACCCTGTAGATTTAAGATTTTTTAATACAAAACGTGATATCGTTAGGGCCAAATCTGTTCCCAAATTTTTAAGTTGATACATTCAAAGACAGTGTTATCATTACAAAAAATCACTTTTTGTACTTTGACACGCTGTATCTTTTTTATTATCAACAGGCAAATTGGCCAATAGACCATTAGTTACGAACCACCCTGTATACAGTATTAATAACTAAGATGCCAAAGTTGAAATAGAAATTGGGACGAGAACTGAATATAACTTTTACACCTTATTCCACACTTTCAAACTTCAAAAGTATACAAAAACTTTGAAATTTGATTTGTGTCTCAGTGCCCTTGTCAGTGAAAACCAGTGTAAGTGTTTAACACTAATTCTAAAAATTTAGGGTATTAATCATTCCGCGATATAAAATTTGACGTGGTTTCAATTTGTCTAAATTATGAAGAATGATTTATATTCCAACTGTTTCGTATATATTTCATGGTCTGTAGGGGATCTATTCCTCCATTTCAGTCTTTCGTCGTCGAACTTTAGTGTAAATAACGCTGCCTAGGACAGAAGGAACGAACCAGACTTTTTGATTGGAAATTTAAATTGAAAAATAATACGAAGCATGCGAGAATTGTGATTTCAGTTTGGTTTGTGCGTTTTATTGCAATATTAATAAGGCTGATAAAAGTATAGTAAGTTTTCAATATTTAAATGTAAAACAGCAGAAAACAATCTTTATCAGTGTGAATATTACGATATCATTTTTATTACAATATTCCAGAAAGGATAACAGAACATTTTAAAAGCACATACAAAAACTCTGAACCGAGAAAAGAATACTGTAAAAATGATGTGGTTAATTGTATGAATGATTTCATTGTTTTCTTGATAATAATAATACTCCTATTACATCCCTACCCCTCATTCCAATCACGAGGATTAGCCCAGAAGTCGAAGCCTTGTGCGGGAGAGGGGGCTGTATATTATTAATAAACAGGTCGCATTTGCGCCTAGGGCTCCAAGCGAGGACACAGAACTCCAAGAAAATTGTAATAATTGGTTATTATTATATATAAACGTATTCACAAAGGTTCTCGCTAGTGCGTGAGATAATTTTCATTGCTCATAAAATTACAAGAATAATTAAAATAAATTTTAAAATACCTCAATTTTAGCCACACAGTTACTACGCCAATATGTCGCAATTACGGCAAAATTATCACAGCCACAGCCACCAAATTACTTCACTCACTAGCCAGGACATATAGGACAACACTTTCAGATTAATATTTATTGCTAATTTTACATTTTGTGTCCTCGAGTAAAATCATAACATATATCACGGCTTCCATTTTTATGTACGTCAAAATGCACGATAAACTTCAGGGAACCTTGTGGTTCGGGCCTATACGGTTTGTATACTCAAGTCAAGAATTCAGACGTCTTACGTCACGGCTGACGTTACACATTTGTTTTTATTGACAACGTAATTTTCGATATTTGTTCGCGTTAAAAACAACTGTTTTTGCAATTTATTGCAATACATAATACAAACTTTTAGTGTAGTATATAGTTTTAGTACTATCAGTTGTAGTTTCATAAATATTTTGATGAAAATATACTGAATTATTCATTTGTTCGTATGACGTAAGACGTCTGAATTCTTGACTTGAGTATACTGTCTCATAGGCCTCATTGATTCGCCGTTTCGCTTACTCAGGCTGTGCAACTTCTTTTCTACAAAATCCCCGCCTTATACCGTGCGACCTTTGACGTTTAGAAACTTCGGCAACCAGCAACACAGTCCTATGTTTACGGTGTGATTTTGTGTTCTCCTTCAATTTTTAGTGCTTTTTATAGAAAACCTTTTGAGTAATACAACATTCTTCTGTTTAAATTTGGCTCTGCTTTCTCGAAACTCTTTGTATAATACGAAAGATAGTATGACTATAATCAATGATTACCCAATAGAGAAAAACCTATTCGGGATTTACAGCTATTCACCACTGTTGAGCTTTATGTTACTTAACTTTGAATACCTAATAAAATAACCCTTTAAGGGGCTATTTATAGCCTTTGGAGTTACCACGTAATAACTTGAGTATCCTTTACGTAAAAGGATATTTGAATTACATCACCAAAAGCTGTTACTGGTTAGAATATCATATTATCGCTACCTCGATACTACAATATATAAAAATAGATAGTATCGAGATAAGTAATGATTATAAAGATGTAAGCTAAAGACACAATTTGATTAGAAGTTAGTAGAAGCTACTGCAATTCGGATTCAATACCATTTTCTCATATATTACCCTATTATTATTATTATCTCAACTTATTTACTTAAAAAACCAAGATAAAATGAGCCAACAAAATCTGATATGTTATTTGCAAAATGTTTGATGTGTCAGTAAACAACAAAACATTGTTTTTGTGGGAGTGAAATTTAAAAAATGGATTGCAAGCTGTTGTAAACTTTGCTGTTGTCGAAAAATTTGCAAATTTGTAATTCATAACTGTAGTACAACGTACGTTTCGAGCGTAACTTGGAGACAGAGGCAGAGAGAATGCATTATCTCGACTGATCATTCGCAGATGGATCAGGAAATGGCAAGATGAAGAGTCTGTTCACAACAAAAATAGCAGAAGATGTGTCAGAAATGCAGAGAATATTGAAATACATTTGAACACAGTCCTAAATGTTCTGCAAAGGAGCACTCCTTAAGTCTAAACATTTCTGAAAGAAATTCTCGAAGGACTTTGCATTTAGATCTAAAATTTCATCCCTACAAAATGCAATTTGTCCAAGAACTAAATGCATGTCACGAAGACAATAGACTCAAATATTATCGCAATGCCATTAAAAATAATCCTTATTTGCCAAATCAGCTACTGGTATCTGACGAAGCCAATTTTTGTTTATTGGATTTTGTCAGTAAGCCGAATTATCGATATTAGTCCGACGGAAATCCTAGGGAAGTTTATTAAAAACAATTGCATAATTCAAAGGTGATTGTTTGGTGAGCTGTTAACGATAAATTCAGAGCGTTATGTTGAGAAGGACGGATACATTTTCTTAAACCAAAGTTACATCAGCAAGGAATGAATCTAGGATGTTTACTTCTAGCAGGGGAACCACTGTTAGTAGGTGTTATCATTAGGAACTTTACTTAACATGTCCCTGGACGCTGGGCATCGTGCAGATCAGACTTGACAGCTGCAGGTAATTTTCTCTGGGGGTATCTTAAAGGAGTGTGTTCCGTAAGAATCAATAATTTAAACAAATTTAAATAATCGCATTACTGCCAAAATTGAAGTTACTCCCGAGAAAATGTTAGTATAAATCATAGCTATTTTCCCTCAATAATTTCAAGCTTATAAGTAGAAAATGGTGGCCTTTTATAAAAGTTGCAGCCATAAAATTCAAATATATATAGATCAATTTATGATAAGAATATTGTTTTGCATTAAAAATGATGATGATCTAAAACAGACAATTTTCAAGATATCTAGCTGTAGCATTGAGGTAGCGATGTGCTCGTTCTGATTCCATCATAGAAACTTACGCAAATAAATCTGAATTGATTTACAACGACCTCAAATGCAAAATTACAGCAATGCACGACTTCGAGTATGCCGTCGACTGATAGAAATTCTGAAGTTTCTGCTTGTAAATCCATCGCGTTGTTTTATTTGTCTCAACTTGGAAAAATATCCACAAATAATATATGTTCAGACTTTCAGACCATGTGCTGCAAGTGGTGCATGCAGGGAATTCAAAGTGACTTTAAAATTAAATTATCACTATCTTTACGTTGCTTTATTGTGCGCAGCCAAAGTTATAGGGCTCGCATCGGAGAAAACGACCGAATCCGCAAGTGAATTGAGGTAAATGCAACTCGTTTAGAAGTTATCTGTTTCTACGTTGCAGAAATATTGGTAAACAGGTGTATTATTAAATCTAGAAAGTTGCATTTATATATGCTCGGAGAATAAAGCTAAATCTTTTCTAGAAAGTATGATTGATACTGTTATCATTAAGTTTGTTAAAATTTGTCATGAATTTATGATTTATACTGTCAATATCAACTTAACGATGCATTACGAGGGATATCAACAAGTTCGTAATCACATTAGCTACGGTACGCATATACGAGGGTTATTTATAATATTGCTGTGCTAGATATTAAAATTTCTATTAATACAAATTTTAACATTGATAAGAAATGCACCAGAAACAACTTGGTGCGTATATTAATTTATAAAGTTTAACATATTTTAAATATTACTATTAGGTATACAATATCATACAGGGTGATTCATTAAGAATGGGCAATCTCTGAACTGGAGATACTACACACCAAAATATGGCGATTGAGCCAAATATGCCTTATCCGAATGTTGCTGGTTTAAAAAATACAGAGTGTTCAATGCTAGAATTTTATTTTGAAATATCTCAATAACATTGAAACCTGTCGGAGTATTAAAAAAAATGACATAATTATGTTTTTTGGCAGGGCAAATAAGAATTTTGAACTAATGTTGACGTCACTAGTAGAGGGCACCACTTATGGCACAGCGTGTTTCTTTTAAATGGCAGAACTTTTTTGCTGTTTTATGTATCCATTTGCCTATTGAAACAATCGATTCTCCTTACTGTTGTATCTAAAAAAGGTATACCTTGTTAAGTCGTTAGGAGTAACACAAAGGTTTTTTAATTACGAAATTTTAGAGTTTAGTCTCAATCTAGTCTAGCTGAGACGTCAGAAGTGATTAAGACATTTGGAAATAATTTAATTAGCGATAGGTAGTGACTAACTTCATGTATTAATAATCTTGTAGTCTATGAAAACATAGACTAATTAATTATACAGTAATTTGTTGTCATAGACACATTTAATTTTAAGAACAGCTATTTTAGTCTGGCCTCATATTTAAGAAGGACACCCTTCAGATAAATTATGTAGTCTATTAGAAGCAATTTTCACCATTTTAATATCTCAGCTATTCTCTGAGATACGTAGAATTCCTTAAAGGCTGTTTTTTAAATTTCGTCTTGTATCTTAAAAATGAAGACGTCTTCTTTCAAAATTAACATCCAAAAATAAATTCAAACGTGCACTAGCGACATACAGGGTGGTCACTTTTACAACGTCCAGTACAGGGGTTCTGAAAACGGTAATATATACAGGGTGACTTCAAAATAAATATCTTTCGTGTAGTTCCTGAAATACCGGCGGAAAACTGAAAGTGTTTGTGAAAAAAGTGCATTTTCGTTTGCCTTTCATAACTTTTATTTTTAAAGTAAATGAAATTTGGTACTCTGATATTGTTCGCCATAGGCTTTTCAACAAAAGCGCGAACAAAATTCTACGTCAACTGCTTTTGTTATGGCTGATTTTTGATTTTACCGCAGATGTTACGAGACGAATTTGCACATTTACTGGAAAGTTTATTGCCGAACAAAATAATTAAACTAAATTTCATAAAGCTAGTGCACTTTTCTAATATCCAGCCGTTACTTTAGGAACTACACATAGTATCTCACATTTCTCAGAAAATTGAAAGATATAAAAGTACGCACCTATTTCCTAATTTAAACCGCCTTGTATATGTTTATCACCATTTCCGAGATCCCTGTATTGGGACAACTGGACGTCGTAAAAGTGACCACGCTGTATATCAGACATAAATCTTTTCTGAGGTTTTTTGAAATCATATCAGTCTTCTCTTCTACTTCCATCGATTATTTTATATACACTTGCCAGCAATTTAATTTTGCAGACTATGGTGGGCAGTATATTTCACTTTGTCCGCTCTGGATGGCAATTAGTGGTCGGATCAGTGATAATTAATCTTCTCAATTGCATTACTCAAAGAAAACCTAGTTAACCATCAGATTGTATGAGGTGTAATATACTTAATCACGATATATTAGATAATAAATCCTTTATTTTATATGTACGCATGAAGAGGTCATACATTTTTCTGAGTGCAAGTAATATTACATTTTTTTTTCATTAACAGCAATTAAGCGCTTATATTTTGTATTATTTATTATATACTTTTCTTCAACCGCATGTGCAACAGAAACAATCGATGAATTGATGAAAAGATGAATTATATCAGTATCATCAGTATGTCTTAAGTGACTGACGAAAAACCTTCGTTTTTCGCTGTCTTCATAATTGACAGAAGGACATGAGTCAGCGAGTTGTAGTACGTGTCCACATCTAGTGGTCACTACTACTCACTAACTTCCTTATTTAATGTGTCCTTATTAAAAAAAAAAAAAATAATTGTTCTTATGTGTTTAAAACACTAAAAAAACATGAAAAAATAGAACCAATTTTCAAATACTTATCTATTTACATACAAAACAAAGCCACTTTTACCAAAAATGATTTACTTTTACTTCTTATAAAACAAGTCTATTTGTCGCTTTTAAATTCGCAAATTTATTTATGTCTTCATAAAATTGGGAATCGGCGCTAAGACTTTGCAACAGTTCCTTTTCTACAGCCATCATCGATAAGTTGTTTAAGCGCTCTTGTGTCATTGTATTTCTTAAGTAAGTCTTAATGCGCTTAAGGCACGAAAAGTTTCATTCTACTGAAACACTCATTGCAGACATTGTTAAAACTAAGCAAAATAATTTGTATGTTTGTATAATATTCCTACCGTTTTCTGTACTTCTAAATTATAAAATTGTTTGTCTCTGTACAAAACACAAAGTTCGTTATTCAACTTATCTATGTCAAATATGTTTGGATACATTTGTAGTAAACAATCAAACGATATTTCCGGATATTTGTTTGCCTATTCGGGATATTTTAAAGTGTTGGCCGACTATTCAAAATTTGTCGTTTCTCCACTTCATTACGTATTGAAAAAGGCGTTTCAAATAGAGATTAAAACAATATCGTGAGAGGGATTCATTACTATAAATAACTATCGACGAGCCTATCGATAATATATATTTAAATAAGGTTCCTATTATATGTTAAATTTAGTCTTACTTTGTAAGGACGTTGTTTTTTATTTCTTTAAATTTATCCTACCTGCCTTGTCCTTAAAACTTTGCCACCGCTCTTACCAACTAATCTTCAGAATATTTCAGAAGTCACATTCAACTAATCAACCACTAACACTAACCACTGGAAATTCAAAACACATAAATAAAAGTATTAACACTTGAACAATCGATTAATCGTGTCACACAGTTCACAAGTTACCTACGGTCATTAGCCACAATCACATCGTCCATTTGCCGCTGAACTAAAAACTTGAGGCGCCAGAAATCGGGCCTCAGTCTCGAGCGGACATGGAGCGAAAAATGGATTTTAACCGTCTCGCGACGTGGGGTAAACCATAACGTATAGATATGTGCGACGCAATTTGAGGCATTGAGGCTCGCAAAATTCGGCCTCACTGTGGTGGGATTGGTGGGTGACCCAGACTCCCCACGCGGGTAGAAACAAAAACGGCGGAATACTGAAATGTAAACCAGAAGTACGTTATAACATACGAGGGCTAAGATTGACTGTATATCAAACTAACACAACACATCGCCTGCTAAGCAAGGGATCGCTTTTGGATTGGTGTGTAAGTGTGAGTCAGCAAGAGGGAAATCGCGAAAGTGAGCCAATTTATTCTATCTATAACATCGCCAGATAATGAAAAATATTACGAAACTAATTTTAAAACAGTTTGAAACCGTTTGCAAAAAAAAATTGTTTAATTTGCAACTGCATTAGTTTTTCGTTTATTTATGAACGTTTGAAACTATTTACACGCTAAAATATTGTTCCCTTGCGCTTATCCGTCCCACATTGAAGACTTTCACCTAAGTGTAAATGGAAACTGTTTATTTGGTACTCAAATATTATCTCAGATATACCGTAAAGGGTAACTTGGGAACAGAGAGTTGTCTCACCTCGTTGATAGTTGAGAAAACAATGTAATATTCTCTTCCTTCGCCCTCTAATTAGTGACGGCCCGTGAAGAGCCAAAGTTCCGCACTGCTATTCAAGTTACGTACTAAAACTTTTGCCTAAGACTTGAGCGCTTGTTAAGAAATCGTTTGATAAGCCCGTGTAAAAGTTGGGGCTGAGCGTTACCCGCAAAATCGCCCTTTGGAAGTAATTACACTGTTACGGGATGTAATAGCTCGGGAAAAACTAAAAAAAAAAAAAAAATGTGTACATGGATGTGAGAAACCAAAGAAACCGAATTTCTACTCTAATGATTATGTGAATTTTTGTTGCATGGATTTTATCTTGGTTTGAAATATACAGGGTGAGTCAGTCATAATGTCATTAATTTTAACCACGTATTCGGGAGGCCTAATAAAGGCAGAAAATCGAAAAAAAAATGTTTTACTCGACCTTTAAAAAAATAAACAAATCACCCTATAAAAATCAGTAACACGACCCTACTGGTGCGCTACGAACTTTCTGATGGCGCACCCGACGAAAATCTAATGCCACAAACTTGCCGTATTAACCATGGATACCACATTTACATAGATAATATCGTCTAACACATCAGCGTGTTATTCAAATTTACCTCCATTTAGCACTCTTCATTTCCCGCATTTCTTCCCCCTCAAATTTGTAGATCATGCCACACATTTGGAGGGGGGATGGAGAGAATACAAGCAGTAAGCAGTAGTTTGTTTATTTCGGTCTAACCTCACGTATTTGGCGTAAATTCACAACGCATAATTTTACAAACCCGGTATATGTGGAAATGGTAGTGTTATACGGAGAATGTTTACGAAATGCGACTGAATTTTATTAATAAAGTGCTATGGACGGATAAATGCAGTTTTACTTGAAATGTGGGCTGTAAAAAGGTTAGTATCATACTACTTAAAAAACAATACATTTCTAGGCTAGATGTACGTAACTACAAATTGTACATCTGGTTATGTGTGTGGTTAATTGTACTTACGAGTAATACTAAAAATTCATATTTATTTGTAAAACGTAGTGAAAACGTAATATCAAAATTATTAAACTGTAGAATAGAATAGAATAGAACTTTATTCTGTCTGCAACAACATACATTGTTTTACATTCGTCAGATTAATATAAATCTAATTTAAATTTAACATGTCAACAATGAAAATATTTAAACATTTAAACTGTGTTTAAAGCCAACACTATCACAGACACATTTTTTAAATCACGTTATTAACATCAATTAAAACAATATAATTAGTACAATCAATATACAATGTAATGTAATAACCTAACGTTGAAAACATTTATTCATTAACTACATTTGTTTTTATTAACAAATAAATCAATATTTAAGGAAAATTCATTCATGTATCTAGATTAAAAAAAATAGTTTTACTCCTTGTCGTTAAATAACAGTACAAAAACTAGGTAGCTAGGTTATTGACCTAATAATACGGTAGGTCAAGGTCAATATTAACTCTCGATAACTTAGTCTTGGACAGTTTTCTGTCGACAACACGATAGTTTTTTATTAAGTACTTAGTATTTAAACACGAAACACTTTTCAGCTTGTCTTAATAATTTACCCATTGGGTATAGGTTTTTTATGTAATGTACGTAAATGGTTTATTACTCAGTTTATTATTAGACACGTTGGAGTTTTGTTGCAGTCATAACAGCTACATTTGCTCAGAGAAAAATCGACACGCGAGTGTACGGGTATCGTTTGATTGGGCCGTATTTTCTACATGAAAACCTGAGTGGACCGCGTTACTTGCAATTTTTAATATAATTATTTGATTATTATTATTTGATTTTATTGGGTATTAACATTTTAAATTATTATTGGCTGAAGTTGAACTGAGTAAAATAGTCAGTACAACCGTTTATTTGTGATGTCTAAAACCTAGGTGGGTAGGTACTATATAGAAAAATATTACAACTTGACAACATTGCATCAGGTCGATATTGAGTTGAACTGTGAGCTGTAACCGACCAAGGCTGTGACCGGTCAGTGACAGTCTGAAAACGGGGTTTAAATAATAATTTGAAAATATTTTTTTTCGGCGTAAATATGCATTTAGATTTTTTTTAATCACGTATTCGCATTATACTCATTATTCCTTATCTCCTCTTAAAATTAATGACATTATGACTGACTCACCCTGTATTATAGGGTAATCAAACATACGAGTATCATCAGAACATGTGACTGGCGGCAATCACATAATAATTAAAATACGCAATTTCCCTATTGTAATTCCCAAAGTTATTTTGTAAAACCAATAGCTTTAATGTTATTCTCGATTATTGAACTGTATGGTAAGATTATTGAAAAATTTTATTATTATTTAAATACAAATTTGTCTGTCATCGTCCAAAGTCCTGACCTACTAAACAATTTAAATAATCAAAATTTCAGCGACGCGACGGTTATATTTAGACTCATTCATTGACTGAAAGAAATAATAAAAACCCATTAAGTAAAAGTCGTAGAACCTTTCTACTGAAAAAAAGTAAATAAATTGTAGCATCTACAAACTCGATACTAAAAATTGTGAAAGTGAAGACGAATAAAAAGTGCTATAAACTACCGTAAATACAAATTGTATCACGTAAAAGAGCTAAAAAGCGTACCTATAAACTCAAAAGTTTCGCTTTTATTGCTTTAAAAAGTAGTAATAAACGAGAAATAAAATTGTGAAAGATAAGGATGAAAGCAAAGCATGTTTCTGCATTAAAAATTGTCTATTTTATCGTTTTAAAATACACAGGATGTTTTCAAACAGAACTTGAGTAATGCTGGTTTAGATTGATTTAGCGGAGGGTTCTGCTATGTTGCAATCTGGAATTATGTATCCTTTGTCACAAATTAAATACAAGAAAAAAAAATTAAAAATGAGGTACAGTGAAGGCAACATCTATATTATTACCATATCAAATTTTAGCTTAAAAAAAATTTGAAAAAAAGAAAAGATGGAAGAAATGGCTTAGCAAATGTTCTTCCTCTACTAACGTTATTTGAGAAATAAACTGAATGAGAATCCATCATATTCAGTTTCAGATTTATATTGTAACCCAATTTGCAATACTTCGTAGTTTGGAATTTTGTGGCCTTTTAAGTATACGTTCTAAAGCTTGTCATACCTTTGTTTCGGTCTCATGAACTCTCCATCTGTGAATATTTTTCTGATCTCAGGTACATCACAAATTTCGTGTTGTATTGTAGCCCAATTTGCAATTCTTCAATTCTCCATCATTTTTTGTATGTAGTGTTGGGCTGTCGTGTCGATTTTAATGAAAACGAATGGACTACCCTGCACGACCATCGTGCGTCTCCAGACAGGGATCCGTCAATAAAGATCACCTGATTCCATTCTTGATCCCACTGAATCCTTTCTCTACACCATCTACATCATTGTAAGCAGTTACTTCGATGCTGACGAGTGAGAGGCAGCACTCAATGGACGATGAGACAAGAGGCCAAAAGTTCGTATTCGGCGATATACTGTACCGACCCCCCCCCATGTTCTTCAAATCCTATTTGCAATAGTCCAACTGCTGCTACATCGATTTCTGAGAACTAAAGGCTGCAATCGACGATCTTCACGTTCTGTGGTTTCTCTCCATCTGTGTTCACGGCCTTTTAGTATATAGTACGTAAGGATCTGTTAGTCCTTCTGGAAATATCTTTAACCGACAAACCTGTTTTGTGCGACTCATCAAAGTCACTATGCTGGAAAATTTGCCCAAACTACTCTAAACATAATCAACAGTAAAAAAATGTCGTTTGCAACAAGCTTCACAACGCTTACAACACAAATGTGAGCAGACATTTTTAAAACAAAATGTTACATTATCAAAGTATGCAAGGTTATGCAAACTGCAAAAAAGTTATAACAGATAAACCTGAAAATGTAATCATTTTATTACGAAGAGAAATAAACTTGCAAAAATTGTCAAAATAAAATGATATTTAATGAGTATGTCTGGTGATTTCTTTGTCATTTAATACATGCAGTTAAGGAACTAATATCATTTAGTTAATCAAAGGCTGTTGTATACAGGGTGGGCTAACGAAAACTGTACACCTCGATTTTCGGACTTAGAAAGAATTAGAAAGGTATTTTAAGCTAATATAAAAAAGTGAAGTTAGATATTTATAGAGTGTTTGCATTAAAGCAGGTTAGTAAATTTAGATAGATTAATTTCTTTAGATAATTATTGAATAGAGCTTTGTCTGTGGAATTGTTCATTAGCATACCTAGATGTTTGGTATCAGAGAACATACATATGACTTCATTGATAGGAATTGTAGGAGATTTGATTTATATTAGCTTAAAATACCTTTCTAATTCAGTAAAAAAATGTTACAAAAGCTAATAATAAGGAATATATGGGTAGATATTGTGGGTGTAATTCAACGCTGGTTGGAGCTTTTGTCCACAGAGTAGTTAATTTCACACAATATACTTAAAAATATATATAAAAACTTTTACATAAAGGGTACACATTATTCAAGTAGATATGTCATATTTAATTCATTGACAGGCTGTCACTTTTGTCATTTTCGATTTTCAACCTCAAATAATTTGAATTTTTATAATAATTTATATAGTTAGATATTTGACTCAACTTAAAGGAGGCCACCTGAAGAAGCAATCCTAAAAATGCAGAAATAGGTCAGATCTCATCTATTCTGGTTGAATTGTCGTGTTCCCACTGCCAAAAGTGAAGTTATATTTATAGAGTGTTTGCATTAAAGCAGAATGCTTCGAATCAGAAATCGACAGTCCGAGAGTTTTTCCACATTTTCATTTTAAAGCCCGAAGATCGAGGTGTAAAGTTTTTGTTGACCCACCCTGTATTCTCTGATCCTACAAATACGTCTCGTATTTTGTACATCCAAAACTGTTAGAATGAGTATACTCTCAGCCGGACAATGATAGAGAGTAACACGAAACCATCCCTCATGTCGAGAGACCTGCACCGAATTCTGTCTAGGTCTAAGTATCGACCACAATCCGTTTCCTAAATTTATGACCAGGAAAGCGGCGCCGAGTTAAAATTTCCAGAATGCAGCAATTTGTTTCCTTCTTATCTATTACCTGGCATGCAGATAAATATGAATAGAACGGTGTTATGGGGGTCAGGTTTATATTGCTCCATTTGCTCACTATCTGTATTCATGGAGGATTTTTCGGTCATAAGGCACCTGCTTCCCTAATTCAATGTTGCATGCGGTGCATGTTTCGTGAATGTTTGCCGGCAGTCAGCACAGAAAATCCCGTGGAATTACGCGGAACTGCATAAATCTGGCATTTAGTGGAAGCTTTATAAGTATGTATACAAAACAATTTCTCGTTTCCGACACGTTAGTAGTGAAATGTTTTTAAAAGGTGAAGAGGATTCGAATTTTTGCGCCGTAAGGTTCGACCAACTGGTAGTGATGTCGAAATATAATACCAAACATCTAGCTATGCTAATGAACAATTCCACAGACAAATCTTTATTCAATAATTATCTAAAAAAAATAATCTAGTAAAATTTACTAACCTGGTTTAATGAAAACATTCTATAAATATCTAAGTTTACTTTTGACGCTGTGGGAACTCGAACATTCAACCACATTAGATGAGATCTGACTTATATTAGCTTAAAATCCCTTCCTAATACAGTAAAAAGTGTTACAAAAGCTAATAATAAAGAATATATGGGAAGATATTGTGGGTGTAAATCAACGTTGGTCGGGGTTTTAGTCCTCATAGTAGTTAGTTTCACACAATATTGTTAATACCTAAAAATATATAAAAATAAAAGTCCTTACCTAAATAAAATTGCTTACATCCTTATTTAATAGTCAATGAGTAGTTTTCTATTAAAGCTTACAATACAACCAGGGCAATCAGCAAGAAATTACATTAACTATACGATGATCATATCCATATCAACATCTTAAACTCGTATCAACATGTTATGTTTGAGACTCACGTGATCATGCATGTTAGGCAACCAAACTTACTCTAATAGTCGTCTTGGCTAAAAAAAGACTAAATATGAAAGACATATCCAGTGCAGTACTTTTATAAATGCTGGAAGTGCATATTAGTTACTTTACAAAAATTTAATTTTAACCTGCTAATTCAATTTATACATACTTCATTTGGATGCCATTATGGCCTTCATAATAACACTCAGTGCCATTTTGAATTCATAATAATACGCAAATTTTAAAATAAAAGTAAACAAAAACAAAGTTAGTTACCACTTGTACTTGTTATTATTAACTATAAAATCCAACATTTATTTATTGTAAACACTAATTACAACTTCTGAACAATTTGTTAAATTAATTCAGCAGATGATAAGTGGGCTGTATTTTTAGAAAGTAAGTTTATTTCCCGAGTGCTTGAACTTGGCCACTTTGGTCACTGTGTTAGAGCGCCAACCACCATGCCTCTTAACAGTTAATATATCGACTCCTGAATCTGCAAGCAACGACGCAGATGATCTAAGAAAACAATATACAGTATATTGTTGAGGATTTGGAAGACCTAGAAGTAATGCTATATATATTACATGGTATTTTCCTAAATATTAATGTCAACTAGCTGCTTGATGAATTTTCCATTTCTGTACCCCACAAAAAATTGAGTATGCGTATTGCTTGGTCTCATCGCTATATATCTCTGAACCATTTCCACCATTTATTCCTTCAATGTTTACGTTTGTGCTAAAAAATCTCGTGATATCTTTATTTTCGTAAACGGAATAATAATATGAAGGCATTGTCCTTTATCTTTAACATTTTGTAGGTGTAGATTTGTCAACAATGCAACTGTTGTCATAAAATGTGTTCTATCGTTGGGTTTCAGAAAAGTTTTCATTTGTTAAAATATCTTTTTGACTGAAATTCTTCCAATTTGAAATGCAATTAAAGGAACGTACTTTCTCTTATCTGTATTTTTCTTTATTGATATAACTGAACGTAGCATAGAATAATATATTCAAAGCGACGAGGGTTTGCCATGCTTTGAAAGATACTCGAAATATGCCAGAACAACCTATTCATTGCTGTTATTCTTGATTCCTCTCTTCTCACACCAATCTTCAAGTTTTGCATAACTTTGCTCGTACGTCTGTCTTGATTTTTCGGGAAGTAGGGAATCGACAACGCTTTGCGCAATGTCTTCGATATCCGAAGGGACACTCTCGGAACCAGAATCAGTCATATTAATATTCTTTTTCACTAAAATTGAACGTATGGCACAAAATAGAAAACAATCGATAACTGTGGTTACTATGACATCGTCAAATAAGAGCACCTAATAATTTTGAATTTCAATTTATGAATATTTTAATATAAATTGACCTACCAATAAAATCTATTTGGGTCGTCGTAGATTAAATTTTAAATGATACACTTTCGAACTGAACTTTATTAATGAAACTTGTTACACGCGTTTCATTATAGTGTTCATGTCGAACAGTTTATTTATTCAGTTAACTAAAAATTATATTCTAGCTTGTAACAGATGTTCAAATTTTCACGTCACACCACTATTTTCATTTTCTAAACATAAATTTATATATCATGCATGCATGTCGAATGAAACTCCTTCCAAATCATCAAGTATGTAGAGTTGATTTTTTTAAGTATTCGACTAAACATAAGAAATTGGTGACGCAAGATCTATCCTGTTCAAAATATCTAAAATTGTTCGGTATCATTCTCCATTTACTCTTTCTTGGAAAAAATGGGACTAATATACTCCTTTTGGAAACTGCCACTCACATACTAACGAACTTCATCAATAATGGTTTTTTTTATTGTTTTTGTTCTCAGTAGCTCTGGATTTGGAATCAATAAGAAGAATGAGAAACTACGGAACAAGATCTACCAAGATAATAAATACTAGCTTGTCGGAACGACAAACATCTATTATTTTAGATCAGATTACTGGTTACTACTCGGTTAAATCTCGATTCATAATCTTAAAGTTCTGTGGAAATTCATTAAAAAGTTGAACAGTTCGCTGCGAAAAACTCTCGCTATAAAGGGTCGTCGAAACAAAGCGGAAGTTTTATATTTAAATTCGGATTTTACTTCGGCCATCAGCTTTGGATAGCTAAAGTTTCAGATATTATTACTTTATGAATTAAACTAGCAAAGTTCAGACAGCCGATGAGATTCAATTATACGGTCTGTCTAGTCTCTTATTTCAAATGATTTACTGTCGTGGTTATTGAGATACAAAGATAAATTATATTTTCTTCTTTACGTTCATAATTGAAATACGAATTTAGTGGTAGCCAGTCGTAGGACGAAAAAAGGTTATGGTTGATAAATGACATAATTACGGATTTCGAGGTATAATATGTAACTGGATACATACATATCCTACAAATTAACTTACCTAAAAAATTAAAAATAGGTTTTGGCGTCCCACAAGGATCAGTGTTTGGACCTTTATTATTTATTTTGCTTTTGTCCTCGTCCTGGTATTAATGCTTGGACACGCTGTAGATGGTACGGATATGGTACACTACTGTAATACGCCGTGGACGCTGGATCTCCATTTCTTCCACAATTCGGTTGTAAATTTCCCGCGTCGCGCCTGTATTTGCACTACACTTGCACTCACTGTTTATCGGAAAATCGTTCTGCTAAAGTATTTTCACTTCACCATAAAATAAAAAGATACCTATCAACTGCGAGCTGCTATACGTAAGCCATTTTTGATATTTGAAAAATCTAATGTAAATACTTGCATCACAAAAAAGTTAATACGATAAGTAATCGGATATTTGAAATACCTGGGCTAGAGACTACAGTAGCCCAGCGATGTAAAGGTTGAAACAACTAGAATTTCAATAATTCTGAAGCTATAAGGATTTTAGAACTTTTTTTACGATATTGACTCCATTTGTCATAACGATATGGATTGAAATATTACAAGAAATAAAGAAAATAAGTAAATAGTAAGGCGACTACTCTTTTAGAAGCTGGTTCACGCCACTGGACGCAAAACAGAGTAGCACAGACCGCCTACATTAACTACTAGATGAATGTAGGAATAATTAAACACCAATTAGATGCGCAAACTTGTTTTGCCCGCATACACGGCTGTCTGTATAAACAGGGAGCTTTTATGACTGCGGAAAATTACTGTAGTTATTAAAAAATTAACATGCGCTTTTTAGTACGACTTCAAAGGCCTGTTTTTCCATTGCAGTTGGTTAACGGAGTCGCGTTAAGTTAAAACAGGCAGCTCTGCGCAATTTGTCGAGGAATGATAATTGAAACTGATGAAGGAGTTAAGGTTGGAGGGGCATTTTCATACACGGATAGTTTTTTCTGTTATATTATTTATTTATGGTGGTTTCCGGGTTTAACAATTCTAATTTATGCAGCTTTTTATTTTAATCTTGGTCATATACAAAGCAGTATGTAATTTAACAAAGCAAATAACACATACACACATAACACATACAAGTAGCAATTATTACATAGCTCGCACTTCCTTCTCAGATCTCAGGTCGGGATTTGGCGATGACTTTAATATTTAAATATCCTTTATTTATAATAAAACAAATTTAATCTTATTTATGCCAGCTAATTGACACAAACATCCGATTTATTTATTTTTGTTTTTTATTTGCAACAGTTTATTTTCCAGTTATAAGGAACGTGTGATGAAAAAAATTGATGCCGTTTTGCAGAACAATTGGGGATTTCTTGACTTTATGTCTTATAGTAGATCTTTTTGATGGAAAAGAAGTAGATTTTTCTGAACCCACCCTAAATGCACCATCCATGAAAAATTATATATACTTTACGCTATATGCTATATGCCCCAGTGACCTTTGTGGACATGGAACACACGTTCTCGAAACCGAAATGGATTATCACAGGCACACAAAAAAGTTCTGTGCCCGAGCTCCGACCTATAGTTCCCCATGTATTTTTGGCTCCCGAAACCGATTCCGGGGTCGGTATAGCCCAGACGTTCCATATTTGCGCGCTACTGTCAAAAATGACAAAATTTGGCCATTACATGGAAATAAGCGCAAAGTTTTATCTCCGTGCTATTGAAGGGTCCAAACATGTATCAGTTGATTGATAGGACCTCGCACATCTCAATTGTCACTTAAAAAATTTCAAATTGTCAGAAAAAATCATATGATTTCACCATTTTCAGGATCGAATTGATTTAAGAGGATTGTCTTCATGTAGCATTGCACAGTGAATAAAGACAAAAAAATAAACGTCTGGGCTATATCGACCCCGGGGTCGGTTTCGGGAGCCAAAAATACATGGGGAACCATAGGTCGGAGCTTGGGCACAGAACTTTTATTTTTTTTTGCGTGTGCCTGTGATTATTAGCGACAAACGCCTTACATCTGAGCATTTACAGCAGTTGCTGTTTGTTCAATTATATTCCAGTACTTCAAGTGAATAGCTATGTAGTGTTTTGTAAACTAATAAACAAAATGAATAATGTTGGATATTATAAATTACCAGTACCAGGTAAGATCTTGGTTTTAACTTTTTATAAGTATATGTTTACATCTCGTTTTCTACAGACATTAACTTGGCGTCCTAAGTGCGCCCCTGACAATGACGTCATCTGCAATCGAAGTGCGGGTTTTAATTATTGCTACATACTTTTAATATTAAAGACTTTTGCGATGTTTATTCCGTTTAACAAGTATGTTATATTGATTTAATCTATGCTATTTTGATAGCTATCCGATGAAATTTTTAAAAATATTTAACATGTATTGTATTTGGATCGGTCAGTGGTCGCGCGGTTTAAGGCGTCAGTACTTGAATCGAGGTGACTGGATTGCTGTGGGTTTGACCCCCGCAGCCGGTAGACAGTATATCAGTTATATTCGTGGACAGGATTGGTACCCTCTCTGCGGGTATAGTAGGATGGAAGAATGTTGGCTTGGGTCAATGTGAGAGATAAATATCGTTTGACATTTGACTACCCGCCTAATTAATGAGGTTCAGGTTTTCCTCATTCCTGCACTGCATGGTGGTTAGGGTCTAGCAACGTAAGTCGTTCCTAGGCGCAAATGCGGCCTGCTTAATAATAATATGCCACCCCCTCTCCCGCACAAGTTTTCGACTTCTGGGCTAATCCTCGTGATTAGAATAAGTGGTAGAGATATTATTATTATTATTATTGTGCAATTTTTTATTTTCGACCATTTTATGCAAGCGTTTGAACTTGTTAGGTAAATATCAAAACAAATTTTCAGATTAATCAGGCTAATGTTATGAAAACTAAATAATTCTAAAACTATATACAGTTTGATTTGAACTAGTAATTATTCATGTTTATAATGAATTATATGAGGCTAAAAAACAAATGAAGGAAATGATACAGTGAAACATCATTAAGACAAAGCCAACAAAATCCGTCAGTCATCCTGGTAAGAAAGAAATGTAATTTAAAATTAATTAATTTCGCATATTATGAAGTAATTTGTCAGGATTTGTATATTGCAACAATTTGTATAGCAGCTGTAAACATATATATTATCGATTCTATAATCCAATAGACTTAAATATTTTCCGCTTACGATTCTCCAGTAGACAGGGATATTTACGTTGCATTGCCTTTTTAAATGAAATTCAGTGTAATGTAGATTTAAATTTAAGCGACTGTTCATTACTATTGGCTATTTTTTACACTGCCAACTTACATGCAGGGTGTACCATTGAAAACTTTGCACCCGGCTTATTTTGATCTACGTCCCAAAATATTAAAATTGCCGCGACACGTCCATTTTGTTTTCGAGGGGGACACATTTTAGCGTTAAATACAGACTCGCCAGAACAACCCCCTTCGCGGGGGCGCATTCAACTTTAGAATCTTAAATGGCACTCTAGGTCGAGTGACACCTCATTCGAAAGTGTTTTTAATTCTGGTTGTCGTCATGTAATTTTTTTTCAATTTTAGTTCATCCGTTGTTGAAAAAAAAATGTTTATTATGCTTAGGAATAAAAGACAATTTTGTATTAATCATTTAATTAATTGATATGTACCTTGAGCTTTTGAATAACCATATTTATCCAATGATTGTTGAAACTATGGAAAATGATGATAACATTTTAAAAGACAAGATGGCGCACCTTCACATTTTACAGTTGCAGTTAGTCAGTTTTTAAAGGAACATTTTCCAAATCAAGGGATAGGTCGCCGCGGACCTATTGAGTGGCCACCCAGTCTAAAATTTATGCCACTCAGCCGCAGTCTTTAAAATAATTCAGGCGGCGCGGCGTATCATTGAAGAATGGCCACCTAATTACCCCCGAAATTCTTAACAATGTTCGTCGAAATGTTGAATAACGTTTTTATTATTGCATGGAAGTGGGAGGCGGACATTTTGAACAATTAATTAAATGATTAATACAAAATTGTCTTTTATTCCTAAGCATAAGTAAACATTTTTTTTCAACCACGGATGAACTAAAATTGAAAAAAAATTACATGATGACAACCAGAATTAAAAACACTTTCGAATGAGGTGTCACTCGACCTAGAGTGCCATTTAAGATTCTAAAGGTGAATGCGCCCCCGCGAAGGGGTTGTTCTGGCGAGTCTGTATTTAACGCTAAAATGTGTCCCCCTCGAAAACAAAATGGACGTGTCACGGCAATTTTAATATTTTGGAACGTAGTTCAAAATAAGCCGGGTGCAAAGTTTTCAATGGTACACCCTGTATAATAAGGCATGATATAATAAAAGTTTCCAATTCTGTTTTTATTTTCAATAGGAGTCCAGTTTAATTTCCAGTACAATTTTATAAATAACTACAGTATTATGTTCTTTATCGACTTCAGTATACATATTTAGCATTTATATAACATTTCATATCTAGTTTTACTTTCAAATACGTACGTCTGCTCTTTGGGAAATGATGCGTGCATTCGATTCACTCACAGAATATCCTTTCATCAGCTTTGATGAGCAAAAGGTCAAGGGTTTATACAAATTCATGTTCGTTTCCCTTTAAATAGCGTCAGTAATAGAGCTGATTACGTAACTGAATTTACTGAATCCTGATATATGCACGAACTTCTCGAATTCGTTTAATTATTTATGGAAACTGTTCCCACATTACTTGGAAATCTACATTTAGATTTATGTATATGTAACTATATGTAACCTTCAATCTAATCACTTGGATTAGCCCAGAAGTCGAAGACTATTATGGGAGAGGGCGGCATATTATTATTAAGCAGGCCGCATTTGCGCCCAGGAACGACTTACGTTGGTAGGTCCTAACCACCATTCAGTACAGGAATGAGGGAAACCCGGAAAACCTCATTAATTAGGGGGGTAGTCAAATGTTGACTGGTATCAATCTCTCACATTGACCCAAGCCAACATTCTTCCACCCTACCACATCCGCAGAGAGGATGCCAATCCTCTCCACGAGTATAGCCTATATACGGTCTACCGGCTGCGGACGTCTAACCCACAGCGATCTAGTCACCTCGATTCAAGTACTGACGCCTTAAACCGCGCGACCACTGACCGATTCAAATGAATGAAGTGTCTAATTGAAGCTTAGTTACGGCTATTATTTGTATAAAGGTATGGTTATTTGAAAACAACTATGTTTTAGTTAGAATTTAAAATTAAGCAGAAAATTGTTCTAGGAATCCCAAAATCGTAACTCCAATCAGGCTACATAAAATCTCTTAAAATATGTGTCTATTAAATTTTAATAAGGGATGTATATTCCTTTGGAGAAATTGATGACACTTAAAAAATAATATTTAGTAACATCACTGCATCCTAAAACGGGTGATTTCCATTTTGGATTATTTATTTTATGTAGTATTGCCCTATATGGTATGTTGGAAAATACGCTACATTTTATTGTTTATTCTTTTTTGAAGTAGTTATTTGCCTAAGAAGTTTGCAATCTGTTAATTAATATTTAATTAACTCCCGATATTACATCAATAAGTACTTGGTAACCTTTTGTTATATTGCAAAGTACAAGAAAAGAAATATAGCCCTCTGGTATGTTGATTTAGCAATTATTTACTCCTTGTTGGCTAAATAAATCCTCTTGATTTAAAACAGGCAGCAAGAAAAGTTGGAACTGGTCTCAATAAAAATAAATGACTTCGCAACCGTTACAACTTTCGGCCACCAGACTTTTCCTAAACGTTTTTAATTTCATCGTTTGTGCAGTCGTTTCTCTGCCCGGGTAAAATTCATGAGGACGATTAAAACTCATCCGAACTAACTAACTATTGTGCAATTTGTAAGAATGCCGGGTTCTATAAAATATTCGCGTCGCATTAAATTCAGGATACGGTTTGGGGTTTGGACTCATTTGGATTGAGGTGGCACAGTCAACGTGTAGTAGTGTTTCAACTACATGGGAAAATGTCGATAATAAAGCTTAACAATAAAAAATATCGTTTCCAGAAATGAACATCTCCATAACAAGAACATGTATACAGTTAACCACAGCAGTTGCAAAAAAACAGTTGCTAACACACACGTGTGTTAAATAACGCAAGGTGTCACTGTTACATTTTTGTTTTACTCAAACTCGATGGTGTGAGCCTACCGTGAGGAATTTGGAGGGGTTTGGAATTTGACAGAAACGATTAATGACGTCATCAATTATATTTTTTTCAGAAACATACTGAATTTTTGTTTGTTTAAAAGCTCTCTTCTTTTAAACTTTTACTAGAAACATTTTTCTGTATTACTTCCCATTTGAAAGTATAAGCAATATAACAAACACGGAATTCCAGGAAACAACTACTCTGCGGGCTAATGCCCCGACCAGCATTGAATTACACCTGGAAAACCTATAGCAACAGCTAGAGTCATTCGTCAGAAGCCCATCAGACATATACCGGTTTCGAGCTTATTAGCTCTCATCAGCATGCCATAGGTAAGGTATCCGACGAATAATCCTAGCTGTTTAGTCTGTCTAACCCGACAGAAGGGACCATGAGTACGCGGTGTAGAACTAACTACATCTATCGGCCATTCGCTACTCCATGCCGGACTGAAAATGTCACAGACACGAACCTATGGCATACTGATGAGAGCTAATAAGCTCGAAACCGGTATATGTTTGGTGGGCATCTGACGAATGACTCTAGCTGTTGCTATAGGTTTTCCAGGTGTAATTCAATGCTGGTCGTGGCATTAGCCCGCAGAGTAGTTGTTTCCTGGAATTCCGTGTTTGCAAAATATCGTTTCTCGCCGAACGCGATAAAGGTCGATTCGTGTAGTTAGTTCTACACCGCGTACTATAAGCAATATAACCTAAAAATTGTAACATTTTAGTTCATGCACTTTAGAGTTTAAATAAAACAACATTAGCAGAGCGGTATTGTATACTATATTTTTGACATCAGACGGCCGACTGTTTAGGCCACGCAGGGTCACCAACTGCCTAATGTCATGGAACATTATACTGTGGAATACATACATCACACGCCCTATTTTAACAAACTTAATAATAAACAAAAAACAATATTTTAAAATGAATAAATAATAACATTTCACATATTACAATAAACATCACACGTATTTTATATGACACTAAATTTCTGGGGCGGACGGGTAAATCGACCACTTCTTGTTCTCATTTCAGTCTTGTCGGGTCCTAATTTGGATACCGGGGGCCTTTTCCCACACGTTGCTTGAATGATGTTTTCCCCTTCAGGATTTGTTTTAAAGAGGACTGATTATTTCCCTCTTGTTTACTAGAACTTCAGCGTTTGTCCGAATTAGAACCACAAGTTTCAGGGGGTACAAATGACTGTTTAGAATATGGTCTAAGGAACTACCTATTTTGCCTGTATTCTGTTTCATTAACATTGACAGTATAGTCATTTGGTCTATTTTTAGTGACTACTACTCCAGGTTTCCACTTCCTTTTACCCTCTTTCAGTAAGATTGGTTGACCAACTTCCAATTCTAACAACTTATGTGTTGATTTATTATACCCATGTATTTGTTTGCTCTGGTTATTTTTCAATGCAGACTGGACACCTTTCGTGGAATATTTTGGATACTGTGGAATAAATACATCACAAAAATCACATTAGCGGTGGAAGGATCAAGTAGTTAATGCAAAATAGTTGAATTGTTTAAAGTGCACAAATGTCACAAAATACTTGTCATTACTCAATACCAACGTCAAACGTATAACTTTTGTGCTCTCTTTCATAAGAAATTGATGTTGCTAATTTACGGCGAGTCACAAAAATTCGTTAGGAGTTGTAGAGTTATATCGAGAAAGAGATCCAGAGCACCTCATTCTTGATCATAAAACATTTACAACATTGGAGGCGACCTTGCGACGAAATGAAGACGTATTTTTGTTTGGAATACTCAAATAATTGACCGGTTTTAGAACAAAATCCACGAAATTCTATACGGCAGGCTAGCCAGGAATTGAATTTAGATAAATCAACCGTTCAATAAATTTTAAAGGCCAATGAGTATCATGACTAAAAAATTCACAATTTGTAGTATTTGTATCAGCGTTGCATTGAAAACAGACTTAATTTTATAGCTCAAAATGTAGTAAATGTAGAAACTGTTGATGATAATCTTTGGCACGTTCTTTGGATAGACGAAAGTCGGTTTGTTAGTAATGGTTTGTCAAACATTCACCACGAACACTACTGGTCCATTGAAAATCCCCACATTGTAAATCCAGTCCAAAACCAAGACCATTTTGGAGTAATATGGTGCGGCATCCTCGGTAGGCATTTAATTGAGCCTTATTTTTATGAACATAAATTGAACAGCGTGGGTTACCTAAACCTAAAACATTTTATTTCAGCTCTTCGTCATTGTTGAAGTGTTGACCGCCAAGGAAGGATTTGAGATGTAAGAACAGATGAAAGTCGCTAGGAACGAAGTCAGGACTGTATGGAGGATGGTCAAACACGTCCCAGCCAAATCCCTGTAGGAGGTTTTTCGTCACATTTGCAGTGTGTGGTCGTGCGTTGTCGTGAAGAAAAACAACACCTTTTGACAGCAATCCTCGGCGCTTATTCTGTATTGCGCGGCGCAATTTCCTAAGTGTCTCGCAGTTTCTTCTTGATACAGAGCGTCTACCGCGCATATGCGGAACTGCGATCGCAGCGCTGCAGCGGAACTTACAACTGGTTGAAGACACAGGCGGCAAACTTCTATGAAGAAGGTATACAAAAACTTGTGCCACGCTATGACAAATGCCTGCAACATTTCGGCAGTTATGTGGAAAAGTAGTTTAAGAGTTGTAGAATTTTGTGCAATAAATAATTTTTCTGTATCTGTACACAATTTAATTTTATTACCAAACGGAACTTACTTTCTGGACGTACCTCGTATGTACCTACTACGTATTATAATCTGTTAGGTGTTTGTTTCATTTTTTAAGTTTAGTCATTGTTATCATCACCTTCTGTTTTAACTATATTAAAGAATTATCGATTTTAATCCTTTTATTTATTCTTAATGACATTTATGCACTTTAAATACTGAGAATTCAGTTATTTTTCAACGACTACTTGATCCTTCCACCTCTGTGATTTTTAGGTTTCCTTTGAGACTCTTGAGACGATATTGCTTATAACTTTTAAACAGGAAGTAATACAGATTTTTTTTTGTATCCTTACAGTAGGTCATACAGAGCATTAACATACTCGTGTGATTTACGTGCGAAATATCACACTCGCATGTTATATCCTACTTTCCACACTCGTTATGTAATGTACTATTTAGTCCTATGTAGTGTATCATGTTTTATTGGACAGTGTTGCTCTGCTCATATACATTAATACAACTTACAAAGAAGTGGTACTGTTGCCTCTGACCCAAGCTGATTCTAAATATAAAGAAAACTTCACTTACTTCACTCTTAAGTTAATTAATCTGTGACAAAAGTATTCCACCGTCTCCTAACTTAACGTGCCGCAAAATGCGGCACAGAGATTTGGTGTATCATGTTTCATCCTGTCATCAAGAATACATTACGGTTCAGAGACGTTTTTCTCACCGGAAATGTCGTCTTATCACGCCGGCAGACTACCTTATCTTATGTATTATTAAACATGCACATACCTATTATAACGAGAGTGGGAGGATTATCATCAAACACACGTCTGAGGCGCTTAGTAAGCCATATATTTTTCTTGAACTTCCTTCCAGATTGAGGTCGCGCAACTGGGTCCGCATTTTTTTTAAATGGGACGTGAAATGTTACTTACATCTACGTGAAGGAAATAAGGTCAGGTTGTTTCATCTGTGGAATATGTAATAACTAGTGTACGGACTTTTAGTAAAATTCAACCATCGTCTGCTAAATCGCGTCGCCTTCGTAATACTTGTCTGTTGAATCACCTGAATTTCAATCTAGAATTCTATAATGTGCTACAGTATGGCGACTCCAATGGATACATTTGCATGTATTTGGAAAGATCCACATCAGGCCATGGTGTGCAAAAATGTACGTATTTTTAATCTACTATTTTAAAATACTAAAATACGCAACATTGATACTATTCCAATACTTCTCACAAAGCTTTTGTGTCTAAATATTTTACATTTTTCACAAAATTGGATACCTACGTATTAATAATGCTTTCCCTACACTTTCACCATAACACAATACTTATTTTTTTAGGTTGTCAATTTATAAATTTAAAAATGAAACGTAAGCAGAAACGTATACCTTAACAGATATTTGACATTTGTCATAATTTCTATGAAAACAATTGACGACTATGTACGACTACGTCATTTGTACTGTAGTGTGCTGCCGAGCGCGGTGACGGGCAATGGAACGGACTAGAAAAAGCACAGCCGCTGCGATTTAGCCGACGGTGGTTCAAGTCACTGTACCTGCGTGTAAAAAAGAATAAGGTATATTGCATAAACCTGCTTTGCCTCTTCACAGTAAAATGGAAAACAATCTGTCAGTTCAATTTGTGAATCTCTAGTACACATACAGGATGACACAATTTATCTAAACAAAATTTGGGAACAGACCCGTCATGAAAAATGGAGTCGATATCGTAAAAGAAATATTTGTAAAATCCTTACAGGTTCTGAGAAAAAAAATATTGTAGTATAAGTTGTACCTTTACATCGCTGGGCTACTGTAATCTCTAGCCAGGCAATTCAGAATACTGAAATTCGATTATTTATACAGGGTGTCCGGAAATAAATGCAACATAGAGCAAGAGTAGATCTCTGACGATAAAATAATGCGTTATTGCCAAACTTACCTTAGTCAAAAGTTGATGGTTGAAAAGGTACCGGATGTCAAAATTAAAATTAGATTTTTGATATTTGTAAATAACTTTTTTAAATTCAAATATTTGCATACATTTTGGAGATCGTGTTTTTTTGGGGGCGAGAAATTCAAATTTGTTTCTAATTTTGACATGACTAGTAAAGGGCGCCACTTATGGCACATCATGCTTTATTTAAATAATTCATCACTATTTTTTAGCATTCTGAATAACTTTTCAAGAAACATTTTGCTGTACTTTCAGCGGAAAAGGCACGTTACCTGAAACCAAAACAGTTTTTACTAGATACATTCAATATTTCTAATAAGATTATTTCACAAACGATTACTCCTAACGACTTCAACAAGGTTCAGAAAAAATATCGACTGTTTGAATAGTCAGATCGATACACTAAGCCCCAAAAAAGTTATGTTATTCAAAAAAGCATGATATGCCATAAGTAGCGCCCTCCACTAGTGACGTCAAAATTAGAAACAAATCTGAATTTCTCCCGCCCCATTTTTTTGTCCGATCGCCTATTGCATACATGCCTTTGTCAGATTTTCAGTCAGCGGACCAGTTTTCAGTGCCGTGCAGAAGTGTATTTTTAAATCATTTTTGAACTGCCAAGACAGACATTTTATTTTACCCAAAAAACGTATGCAACTGTTGCCAAAATTAGTAGTTGCTAGAGAGAAATTTGGAGGAAAATAATATTTTACCTTGTATAAAAAATATATAGGTAAGTCATTCATATAAAAATGCTTAAACAAGCTTAATACAAGAAGTGATGCGTTACTAGTTACTGTGTATTGTAAAATTGTACGCTTATTACTGTTCTTTATCTTTGTCTAGTTCTGATATGCGATCCCCTAAAAGTCGTTATACTAGTAATAACGTGGCAGTATGCTGCGCTAACTTTTACTGTTCATAAGTTAGATTGTATAAATTAAAGATAATGTTTTTCCAATATGATATTTTTAGCTGGCTTGTGAGCTTATTTACTACACTTAATTTCAAATCAAATTCTTTTATACTTGTCCAAACATATTCAAATGCCTCTTGAAAGCAGATACTGCAACGGGACCCTGTGACATATAGAATTCTACAAATCGAAATGTTTCTATGCAGTTGGTACTGAACATGATATGATAGTATTCTATTTGTGACGTATTGAGCATAAGCAAAATATCATATTTATATAATTTGTTATCATGTTAGCATATTAACTATCCCTTTATCTATTTAAGCAAGATCGTGTACTGCTAAACATAAACATAATAAATGATAGATAATTATATTTTGTTTATACTCATTACGTTATAAAATATAATTCTATATCTTATCATGTTGAGTATGAAATGTATAGAAATATTTCGATTTGTAGAATTCGATATGTCACAAGTCCTACTGCTGATATGAGAATAGAATCGTATGGAGCCTATCTTTTACTGGAACAATCATTAAAGAATCATTATCGTTCACATAAATGTTATCGAAATTCAATTCCACAAGTCTCCATCTAGTCTTTCCTAGATCGCGTTATGAAAACACATATGTTACGAAGACGCTGCCAGTCGCATTAGAAATGCTAAAGTCTTGTTCCTTGGTCTAAGCCAGAAAATATTATAAAATTGTGCCATGTATTTAATATCTAACAGTTTCTGAGATAAGTATGATGTATCTTGGCGATTGATTTACATTGTATGATTAAAAAATGCCTTATTCAAATCAACCATTAGCAGGCATACAGGCTACGATGACGGCCCATTAGAATATTTTGATTTCAATTTTGAAAATTTAAGCTTTGGGAATTTCGAAAGTTCTCTCTTCAAGTAAAGTAATCCCATTCTTGTTTATACCCGTTGCCATCTACTTGCTTATTTTAAATGGAACATCCGTATCATCAAGATTATATCGATCTCATCGATGTCAAAAAAGTTGCGTTTCGATAGCCTAATCCAGCAGTTATATTGAAAACTCTTTAATTTTACACAGATTAGTCAAAATTTATTGTCGAATGTGCTTAACTTTGTAAATGGAAAATCCTGTAAATTTAATCAAAAACTGTTGTTCAACTTTATTCTCTATCTATTCATATTACAATTCCCTTATACGTACAACTTTTAATTTTTCTGTTATTGACGGTTTTTGTGATAAGTTAAAATGATTTAATTTTTTGGCTGTGAAATTGCTAGCAAATTTAAAAACAAAGCAATTAATATGCCATAAGCCATCATTTGCTTGTCTTTTTTTTTAATATCTGTAACAAATGATAGACATTTTCTTCTCTCTCTTTTAAATATCAGTAGATACCTACTACAGCTTGCACAATGTAAAAATTAGGCAAATTTGAATTAGGTTATAAAAAAGCAATTTTTTTGATAGAATTGAAATATCTCGAAAACCATTAGAGATAGATAAAGGAAGCTTGATAAGAATGCCCCCCTCTAAATTTACTTCTAGAAACCAAATATACAAAAATATACAGGGTGTTATATTTCAAATAAAATAAAATTCTAAAGGCTATATATTCAAAACTGAAATCAAAGTCTCTGAAATATTCTAATGAGCTATCATCGTAAAACAACTTGTATAGTGTGTGTTATTTAAAAAAGTCAGTAAAATTTTGACCGGTCAAGGAATCCAAAACAAAATCCAACTGTAGTTTAACAGAAGATAGTAAAATATAGTTTCCAGGTATTATTGATATTCACTATTTTTCTAGAAAATCATTATGTTTATTCAAATTACTTGCAAAAACTCAGTGAAAATATGAATTTTTGGTCTGGAAAATAGAGAAAAGTCGGGGAATTTGGAAATATTATTCTTGTAGCAACCACAATAAGAAATATATGCTGTATAGTGTTTTTTTGGCTCTCGCGACCGGTGCTATTATTTGATAATATAGCTGCAAGTAACATAATTAAAATGTACATCTTCTAGTTGGGATTCTTTGGCCTGCCCTTATGCTTCTAGAAGCATGGGATGCGACCAGTTACAGAGGCAGCTACGGAACGTCGCAGAAGACCACCATTATCCGAGGGACGGTTTTGACTGTATCAGTCGCAATACCAACAACAGGAGCCGAAATAAATATATGGGCGGGTCCCATAGAGCCTAGCTCGAGAACAAGGGCAAGTCAAAGAATCCTAGTTGAACGTGCACTTTAATTCTGTTAGTGGCAGCTCACGGCATAACAACCCGGAAAATCACTGTACAGGGTTAACATAAGGAGGGGATAGAGAAAATTAAGAATTAACGGACTTTGTGGCGTGTACAAATTGTTTTCCACAATATAATAACAAATAACAAATATAATATGTATCAATTCCTAAGATACTACAAATAAAGTTGGTATATTAAATACAAAACACCAGCAAGACATGGTCTTTCTATTTGAGTAGGGCTGGTTTGTTTTTCTAGGTTATGGGACAAGACTGCCGCGGGTGCATTAAAAGTTTTCTATTATCTATTAGTAGTATTAGTACCTATTCCTTTCGTTTGATTTTCTTATAATAAATAGGCATTTTATCTAACTGTACCCACGGAAAGTGTGTTTTATCGGTAGTGAGTGGTTGAAATGAGTGAAAATGTAGTTTTGCCGGTTTGTAACGAAATAAGGCAAAACGAATGTAAAATACTGCAGCTAACTGGATACACTATTTATCAGGTATTATTACTAATAAGAATGTTAATTCTTGTCATTTCTGCATATAGAAACGCTGCAAAAACCCACCGCATAGTAGTTGACATTGTTGACAGATGTAAGCCATAACTCATCTCAGTCGATGCTTATCATAGGCGCCGACTTTCCGCAGGAAAACAGAGTTTTGCCCCATACTTTAAATATCGAGCTAAAATTCTGGAATATTGTCTTTTAGGCCTCCCTGAGCACGTGGCTAACATTTTTATACTTAGTCATGGACCTGTATATCAAATATGCTGTATATTTGCGGTGAATAAACTTTTGGTAATAATCAACACGATCTGTGGACAATACCTGTATAATTATACATATAGTACAAGCCTCTAATTAGTCTGTTATAATTTGCAAAATTGTTAAATTTTGGTACGAAACAGCGCCTCGTTAGTACTTGCCATTAACCAAGCTGTGGTAATATTTGTTCAGCTATAATTTCTCTTTGAACTGATAATTGAATTACACATTGTTAAATACGTTGCCGATTATTTTATATTCCCAGTATGTACACGCGAGGAGTTATTGCTAGTTTTGGGATTAATTAAAACTTTCGAAGAAGACGGCGGATATAATAAGGATTATTTGAACATTTTAAATTGTACGTGTTTTACAATGTACCAACAGTATTAAGTGAGCTGTAAAACTCAAGGGTATGCTTTACTCTTTGTTGAGTTTCACTTTGAAATATCTGCGTTGAAGAAATATACATACATAACATGGAAAGTATCGTAGCATACTTAGTTCTTGATGTATTTATTGTATTTATTTATTTAATTTAAATACATATCCAACAGGCTAGTGCCCATTTACAGGATTCAACCAAAAAATTTAAACATGCGTCATACATTACTTTTTGTATATAATAAAAAAGAAAACATAAATACAATAAAACACAAGTCATCAAAATAATAAGACTACATACAAAACAGGAAATACACAACCAATATACTAGAAGAAAAACCACTATCAACGATTATACACTATTTAAAATTTATCATAAAATACACACACATCCGAATTACAAAACAAAAGCAAACCATTTTAAAAATCGGTTTTTTATTTTATTAATCGATCAGAAGAATACATCTATACTGTCCTACACGTCACGATAATTAGTAATCATTTGATACAGAGGAGAGGCCTTTATGAGATTAGTCCCTATAGGGGAATATTAAAAATGTTATGAGCTCGAGTCGAAAATCGTGGTACTTTAATTGAAATTTGTTTATTATTTTATATAAAAATATAACCTGATGAGCTGATCTACGTTCTTCTAGCGCTGGAATAGTAAAGCGTGGAAGCAACACGTCTTATCGACAATATGCGCCTTATAAATAGGATTCCAAACGGTAGCGGCGTATTCCAATTTCGAATTGACAAAGGACTGATACAGTAATTTTAAAGTATGCATGTTATTGAATCTCTTGGAAGAGCGAATAATAGTCTTTAAAGATTTGTAAGCTGAAGACGTAACTTGAATATGTTTATTAAAAGAAGTTTAGAATCAAATATAATGCCAGGGTTTTTAAAATATTCTGGCCTTTGCAATGAAGAATTCTGAATTTAGTAATCATATCTAATGTAGATTATTTTACGTGTGAAAGTCATAACATTATACTTCTCTACATTCAAGGGTAATCTGTTTTTAATGTACCAGAGATCTGTTTCATTTAATGCTTTAATAGTTTAACGTACGTGTTATTTGAGTTATGATGTTGGAATTGTGAAAAAATAAAAAAGAAATTTAGATTTAGTAAAAACAAAAGGCCATTTTTGGCAGTTCCTCAGAAACAAAAAGTATTCCAGCAGAGCTAAAGGTAAAATTACTGCTTTCTAATTTTATTATTTGATAGGTGGGTGGGTTCTAGTATTTACAACTTGATTATTTTTAAAATAAGATAGTTACCAGACATGTATTGATGATAATTTTAATTTAGGACTGTCAACAATCAGTTAGTAACTGTATTACACAGGTAACCAGTGCTGATACAGAACATTTGTTAGATAGGTATATGATGTTTCCACAAACTCAACAAACAAGGAGACACATAAAAACTGAGTAAGCTGTATCAAAAACAGTTTAGTTTAAACAGCTTTAGTTTTATCATAATTAAATTAATTATCATATTTATATCATATTAAAAAACAATAATAAAATTAAGCAGGGAATACAAATGCCTGTTACCTGCATAATGACATTCAAAGAACTCGCAGAAAGCAGCTACTGACATGTGTGTTCCTCAATAAATTGCTGTATTGATCCTTAACTAAACTTAAATAATTAAATTCTTCATAAGGCAAATCAAATGGATTACTTAATTTTTTTATTTTTCTACGTTGGATGTTTTGATTTAAATTTTACAACTTTTACTATCGATTTATAAAACCGCGAATTAAATGTAAATTTAATAAGCCGCCCATTTTCATAATTAAAATAACACATAGGTTAAACTACAAAGACATCTAATTACTTGTGTTTAAGAAACTCCATTAAAATTCATATATGCATAACGTGTAGTTCAACGCTAGTTGGGGCTTTAGTCTACAGAGTAGTTAGTTTAACACAAAATTGTTAATACCTAAATATATATAATATCATCCCGTATTGATCCTTTACTAAATCTAAATAATTTTTTTAAATTCTTGAAAAGGCAAATCAAATGCATCGACGTGCATTTATAAAACCGCGAATTAAGTGTCGTCCATTTTCGCAATTCAAATAACTAATACGTTAAACTATACAGACATGTAGTTACTTGTAGTTAAGAAACTCCGTTAAAATTCTGCATAAGCTGTTATGCTTGCTACAGACTATGCGTAAATTCGCAATTCGTAATGCGCGATGCGTGATTTGCATGGAATTCGTGCATAGTGTGTAGGAGGGTTTTTATGAATGCATTTTTATCGAAGACTACATACTATTCGCGAATGCCTCACATATCACGAATCGCGTATAACGAATCGGAAATTCACGCATAGTCTGTAGCAAGCCTTAGAAATAACATCGCCGTTATTTCTTAACAATAACAAGGAGATAATAATAATATCTCTACCCCTCATTCTAATCACAGGATTAGCCCAGAAGTCGGAGACTTGTGCGGGAGAGGGGGCGGCATATTATTATTAAGCAGGCCGCATTTGCGCCCAGGAACGACTTACGTTGGTAGGCCCTAACCACTATTCAGTGCAGGAATGAGGAAACCTCTC
The DNA here is from genome assembly GCA_025584915.1 of Monochamus saltuarius. Lineage (NCBI taxonomy): Eukaryota > Metazoa > Arthropoda > Insecta > Coleoptera > Cerambycidae > Monochamus > Monochamus saltuarius. The sequence goes on from CM046722.1 coordinate 10,943,654, forward strand.
ATTAATTAGGGGGGTAGTCAAATATCAACCGGCATCAATCTCACATTGACCCAAGCTAACATTATTCCACCCTACCATACCCACAGAGAGGGTGCCAATCCTCTCTATGAATATAGCTTATATACGGTCTACCGGCAGCTGGGCTCGAACCAACTCCGTCTAGTCGCCTCGATTCAAGTACTAACGCCTTAAATCGCGCGACCACTGACCGATCCAAAGATACATACTACAAAAGTTTAAGATGATGAAATATAACATTTAGCCATGAAATAACGTAAATGTTATTATGACCAAAATGGGATACATACTTGGCTGATTAACACCGTAACTCATAATAAAAGAAAATTTTCATGTATTTTTCAACAGTCAAATATTTTTATTTATTATCTGGAAAAACGTAAATTTTTCTACTTTTTAATTTTTCACTTTGACGCTTCACTTTATTCCTCACACGCAACTAAAAAAGTTTGAGGACTGCCCTCCACCATTCCTGTAAAAAAGTTCCGATTTTCCATAGCGCTGAGTTTTATGGTTTAGGTGCATGAATGTACAGAGACACGGCAACTAGAGAGAGAGACATGGTCGCACAAAGGACTTTTATGAAAAGAAAGTTAATGTAGTATGTGGGAATTCTATGGATTTATACACCGCGGCCTGTATCTAGGATAAAGATAAACATTCTATTCTTGATCAGTTTCTATAGCAGTCGATTCGGAACAGCGCAGGTCGCCTGCTATTGTAAACGTATTTACTATTTTATGATCGAATCTTTCAAGACTCCTATGTCGTGTTTGGAATAGCAAAAATCCCTCTTTTAGTCAAGCTACCCTTTTGAAGTTGCTGCGCGGCAACACGTTTTAAATTTTAACAAAAAGCAGCGGGTTGCGCTTTATGGATATTTGAAATTCGACGGCGGTACTTGCGATATGTTTTATAAATTTGTGAGGAAAACGTTAACAGAAAAAGTATATAAAAATTTGTTAATGGTACTTGGTGAACTTATTTTATATTAATTATTAACGAAATTTCATTTATTATAAGAAGGTGTTTTCCGTAAGGTCAAAGTTTTGTGACTATTGTTATATTCCAAATACGTCCACTTAATTACCGGGTGATTTAGAACTTATCTAAAAAAAGATTCTAAATGTACAGGGGACTCCTACAAATACAATTTTGTAAAAATAAAATCGAAAAGAACAGTTTAAAAATTATTATGACTTCGGTGCAATATACTTACTTTTTTAAATATTTAGAGATGACTGTAGAGATAAATTTGTTCAGTTTAGGATTTTGACACTTCTATCACAATTTTTTTAGAATTACCCTGTATTATCAAGAATGAAAATTTAATTAAAAATACAGGGTGGCCAGATGAAAACGAAACAGAGCCATTTTCAGAAACTGCGTCAAGATTGTAGAAAAACGCTCAGACCCGTCGATTTTAGATTAAAGGAAGACATTCTTTGCTGGTATTTTTGACTTCGTCACTTTCACCCCCAAGCAAGAGTAAGCATCACGCCAAAATATTTAAATGGCAGTGGGGGTTGAGTAATATTTATTTTGAAAGCTCTTACAATTCTCTTTACAACAGACTTTAAATTTTATGATTCCTCCCAATACTTAAAAAACACAATTGTAAAAACAGAACACACAAAGCGAACGTAAAATTACAATTACAAATAAATAAACTACTAACCAACGCTCTCAAATGATACTGAAAAATAAATTTGAAATCCACTAATTTTACGTTCGCTTTGTGTGTTCTGTTTTCTACAATTGTGTTTTTTAAGTATTGGACGGAATTATAAAATTTAAAGCCTGTTATAAAGAGAATTGTAAGAGCTTACATAATAAATATTACTCAACCCTCCATGTCAATTAAATATTTTGGGGTAATGCTTACCCTTGCTTAGGGGTGAAAGTGGCGGAGTCAAAAATACTAGCAAAGAATATCCTCTAAAATCGACGGGTCTGAGCGTTTTTCTACAAACTTGAAGCAGTTCCTGAAAATGACTCTCTTTCACTTCCATTTAGCCGCCCTGTATAATAAATGAAATAATTTCGAAATCCCACACGACGGGAGTATCAACTCAGTTTAGGAAGATATATTTCTATAACATGAATAAAACGTAGTCAACATTCCAAGAAAAATTATTAGTTTTAAGAAGCTTTTATAAAAAAAAACAATAATAATATGACCATTTTGGTTTTTTCTATTATTTTATATTATTTTTGATAAATATTTTTATATTATATTATTTTTTTGCAAAAATGTTGGTCAAAATCTAAGTTGGTTGTGGGAAATAACACAATTCAACATTTTTAAAGTAAAATACCATCCTCATAAGGTACATCTTATCCATTAACCGAATAACTGAATTTTGAGAGTATATGATGGACCAAAAAAATCGAAATAACAATTTCTTTGCTAACGTCTTATTTTCAGATGAGTTAACATTTTATTTGAACGAGTATGTTAATCGGCAAAACACCCGTTACTGGTCTCAGGAAAATCCAAACTGAATGGAAGCAATACCATACGCAACGACCACAAAAGGTCAATGTGTGGACTGGTATTTGTTTGTTTGTTTGTTTATTCACACATATGGAATACAACAGGTCTAAAAGACCTACAAGAGCATTCAAATTATAAAAAAAGAAAATAATAAATACAACATTTTAGGAACAAGAAAGTAATGTAAAAAACACATAAATACAAATATACATAAATACGCATAACACGTTAGTACATGTTTCAAGTGTTTTTTAAATTGTATTTGTATTGTAAGAAATACAATTGTTGGTTCATATTTTTTTGATGAAAATTTAACAGAAGCATTGTAACTGCATCTTTTACAAAATACATTAATTCCAGATTTGATCTAGCCCTTTACAGATGATCAAATAGTCAATAATTTAGACAGCAGAATCTGGTTACAATAGGATGGCCTCATTTCGCTGTAGCTGTGCGCGAGTTTATAAGCAGAACCTTTCCAGATCGGTGAAAAGGAAGGAGGGAACCAGTGGAATGGCCTGTTAGATCATTGGATATCAGTTCATTAGACTTCTTTTTACGGAGTTTTTTAAAATATAAAGACTTATACTCTGTATATCCGTGAGCTAGAAGATTGGTTAGGTCATTGTTTAGCGGTCAATGGAGAACAATTTGAACATTTATTGTAAATTTTCTTTTATAAAAATATAGTAACGTATAACTTTCTAGTAAATTTGTATAAACGCATTTGGTATTGTTGTCCACCCTTTACCAATTTGAAGCAACTTGTCATACATTTTTGGAATCAGCAGGGAAATCCGAAAATGAGAAAAAAATGGGGTGTTCCATTTAACAAAAACGGTGATGACGTGATTACTTGAAGGTAGGTCACACTGTATATTAAATTATTATTTGAAAAAAAAACAGTAAATTAAAATCAAAAATCGACCTGTTTCGGGAATTTTTATAATATTGTTTATTTAGCTTATAATGAATTTATGCGTTACTTTATGGACGCATTGTAGAAAGCTTTCCCATCAAAATAAGATTATTTATCACATGTTAAAATTCTAATCAATAAAGCTGTAACACCCTGTGTATAATTTTTTAATTTTACTTTTTTATTTACATGCATCAGGCTCGAGGCCTTAATAATGTAATGTCATATTACTATTTAAAATATATACACATTTTGATAAGTCAATAACAGCATCTGTCGAAGCTTCTAAATATTGCTTTTGTCTCATCTGTAGCAGATTATTCAATGACCCAGGCCTATAGGAATCCATTGAATGAACTCACCGCAGTGTGGTCGATTTCACATCAGCACGTTTTAATACTATATATATATATATATATATATATCTGATTTCAACTTCGCCGTCCTCCCCAAGTCGAACTCTTTGCAATTTTCCTTTGAGGCGTGACCAGTTTTCTTGGAGGTGAATTTAATTAAGTAAGTAGATAAGTCGCAAGGGAGAGAAGGCCTTGATTAATCCTTTGTTTCAATCTGTCATTTTCAAATAAGTAATGTCTACCTTTCCCCGAGACGACATTGTTTGTGGGATATATAAGGCGGCGACGTTTGTTGTTTGAAATAAGAGAAATTGATATGTTACAGTGAACATAATTTTTTGCTTTCTTTTGTCTCAGTTTCACATATTCGCCTGTTATACTGAATTTATTTGTTGTTTTTGTAAAATAAGAGTACAAGTTCGGTCAATAATTGTGAAATTATGTATTGAAGTGAACCTATTTTGCTCCAATATTAAGGAGATCTTTTATGATATGTGCAGATACAGATTTTCATGTGAACGCAATATATAAATCATAATTATACGATGTAAGGTTGCCCGGATGTTGCAAAATATGCGTTGACTGAACCTATCTGTTCTGCGGGAAAATTCAAGACAAATAAAAACGTTCTATCTAGAATCAGAGGTAACGGAAAATTGAATATTGCAAGATTAATATGCGAAAATGTGATGAAAAAGAATACAAAGAAGCGGTAGTTAAAACAATTTGGAACACCACCGCTAAAACGCAATAGAGTAAATATTATAAAGAATTCAATATTGTATTTAACCCTTTCACCGACGTACAGTTCAATTCATCACGAGCTGCAGTTAATGCTAAGCGTAAAATGGTACAAGTACAACCCGAAAATCCAGTGCATCAGCTCTTAATAAATGTGAAATATTTGCAAGGGGCAGATTATATGACGAAAATGAACCGGAAGGACTTCAAAAGAAATTATATCATATTTGGGCGTTTGAATTGGCTTGGCGCGGAGGAGAAGCAACTTACTGCAAAACCACTTATTTCGTATCTGAAATTGAAAATAATGGAAAAGAAACTGGACGTATCGAGTATAATCCTCTATTTTAGAAAATGAGACAAGGCGGTAACAATAAATTATGTGACAGCAAAAGAATTACGCCTAATATTTTAGAGGAAGATATTTGCCCAGTACGCTTATTAAAAAAAATTATGAAAGAACGAGGCACTTCTATAACAGAGTATCAGAATATTTCTTACACCAAATCCCTTGGAAGAAGAAACATTCTAAAGGTTGGTGTTAACATTACAAATCACTCAAATTGAGCGGCTGAAGTAAAAGCGGAATTGAAGAACAAGCTCTAATAAAAATAACAGGACACAGATATTCATCATCAATCAAACCATACTTACAAGTTGATAAAGAGTATCATTCGATGATTATTCAATTGATTCGTCTGGAAAAAGAAGAAACTTCAACATCTACTACAGAAATGATTAGCTGTGGCATCCGTAGCGGCATTAGTATTCCTCGTATCAATTTCAATAACTGCGTGTTTAATAAAGTATTCATTTTTAGTGTTTGATAAATAAAGATTGCATTGATATGTTTCTAAATGTATTATTCATTAAATCGCCCTGCCGAATTACACTCGATGCTTGTATTGATACTGGGTTGTGTTGTTTAAATGTTGAAATGTTTCCTGTAGCAATTTGACTCGAAAAATTGTCAACCTACCATCTACCTATTTTTAATAGTTAACGTTCTTGTCGTATAATTGCTAGGCAACGGTTTCTCATTAAAAACCAAAATTTACCCGATAAAATACAAACCTCTTATGCAATTATAAGTGATAATTTTTGATTGTTTAATTATTATTGCTTTCTAATTTTCTTTAATTCTAACATATACAATTAGTTACCTTTACATTCTGCACCCTGTTGTTCTGTAGTTGGGTGAAAATTTGTAGATCAAACAAATCAATACCTGTAGCTGATAGGTGCAAATAATATGAACGTACCAAACTGTGTATGTGAATTGTAGCAAAGCTACATCTAGTGGCCATTAGCTCCTCTATGCTGGACCTGAGAGGCCGCAAAGCATTGTTTACTAAATTGGTTGTTACCAATTTGTCAATTATTGATACAATCAGCTATATATTTATAAGGAAAATTATTATTGAGGTTTACTTTTCAAATAATGTAATAATGTAGTTAAGACTCATATTCGATTATTTTGATAGCCAAAAAAATTCATCTAAAATTTTAGGACTCGTTGCTTTTAAAAATTTAAAATGTTCGAACTATATTCTTATACAGATTCGGAAATTGCGGATCTTTACAGAGAAAGTAGAAATTGCCGCTTCATTTCAGGGAAGGTACGAACTTTAAGAGGGGCGGCGACGTGCATTGGTCTAGCATTCCCCACTACTACGGTAATCGGTTCCATATCGCCAACGCCAATTCGCCATTGCAAATCTAACTGTCCGGTCAACTGATGCCAGTGTTGTCAGATCTCTTGCATTCCGAGGAAATCTCATGCTCTCATATTTTGATTACAAAATCTCATGCTTTTTAATAGACACAAAAAGAAATAATAAAATTATTAAAATTACTCTTTGAAATCTACCAAAACAAAGACCTAACGAGAAATAAAGGCAAAATCGAGGGCAAAATTGAATAGATAGAGGTAGGTATCTACAAATTTGGGTACTTGAAATGTCTTTTATTGTAGACTGCTCTCTTAATAATTAGCAATGAATACATAAACGGGTATGACAGTCTACGGATATGCGGTGTGTGTGCTGTATTCACGCTGTATTGCAGTGATTCTTAACTCTATTCCGTAAGGGTACCTACATTTTCTGGAAACAACAGATTTTACGACCCGTGAGTCACCTTGCGTCACGTCAACTGCGCCTCAACGTCCGCCCGGCCTAACAATAAAATAAATTAGAAAGGTTACGTGGTTAATAACTTTTAAGTAAGTACCTGTAACTACCTACTTACAATGTAATATTATGATAAAATAGCAGAACATAATGCTTTTTAATGAAATAAAAATGGCATTACAAAAGTAATTAAAAATTAAGCTGTGTCAAGAGGTGTTTTTTGATAAATTAAGCCATCTCATGCTCTTTTCTTCAAACCTCATACTTCTTTGAAATTATTCTCATGCACTGAATTTTTCCCACCTGGCAACACTGCTTGATGCAAACACGCTCTGGTCGAAGTATGCGTGTAGCATGACACAAATACACGCAAGCGGCAAAATACAATTCACCATCAAGACTCACTTTCCAAATCTGTATATAGCATAAACCGTCTTTCGATTTCTTTCCCTGAAGTTCTTTAACATTCTTCTTTCTATGTTACTGATCATTTCTTCGGCTTTATACATATTTGAAAAACTTTATAGGAAACACAGCAACCTGGGTTAACGTTATCGATATCGTATAAAATAGACTATACAGTTACTGATGTTTACAGAACCGAGATTCTGTAAACCGAGAATCCTTTTTTTGCAACTGAAAGGTGTAAATAAATCACCTTACTTGAATTCTCATTGTTTTGCCCACAAAACAATGCTCACGGAAACATTGTTAGCCGTGATAAATTATTGCATTTAGACTACAATGACGAGAATAGTGGCAGAAAGCAAGATTTTGTACCAATTCGCAAGCTTTACTTCGTCATCCTTTAAGAAAAGATAAGTACCTTTATAAATCTGATAAGATATATAATTTAGAATGGTGTAATTTCATTCTTTGCTGAGTGAAATTGTTAACACAACAGTGGACTTAGGAACAACATGTTTTAATAAACTATTAATAAATAACTAATTTTAAATAAAGTAAGGACAGGTGAGCTATATGTATCAGATACAGGGTTATCCAAACCTTAAAAAAATAAATAAAGGTACACGGGATTGACAAAAACGGGAACGGATAAAAAATTTAAATAATTTTCCAAGGAAAGAAATAAATAAAGTTTTATAACACCTATTTTATATCAACAAATTAAACTTCGGTGCGATACACTATATTCTTAAATATCCTCCCAAAAAGAAGTCCAAAGGATTTAAGTCAGGAGATCGTGGCGACCAATCCGTCGTATCTTGAACTACATTAAGACATTTCCGGAGTCGAACAACTAAGGACACTTCTTCTAGAAGTCTAGGCAGATAATTTCGAAAGGACTTGAGATACAGAATCCCATGTATTCGATATGGTAATATAAATTGTCCAATCAAGCGATTATCGAAAATATCTGCTTAAATATTTAAGAAAAAGTGATGCTGGATCGCATGCGGATTTTCAAAATCTCAAACATGAGTATTATGAATGTTAGATATCTCATTCCGTGTAAATAGCTTTATCTGTAACTAATACGTCAGCTGTAAATCTGGGATTTTGAACATTTTGTTGCAGTAATCACTCACAAAATCTAATACGTAAGAGATAATCCTCTGAATAATGATTGGACACGTTGTGCATGATTCCGATATAGTCGAGCCTCTTATATGATACCGTAGCAGATTTAACACATTCACTAAATCTATAAATGATACTGCATGAAACAACTACCCCGGGGACTAAAGCCCTGACCGGTATTGAGTTACACCTGCAGTATCTGTGTGAATAGCCAAGGACCCTTGTCGGCCACCCCACCAAACATAGACCCGTTTCGGGCTTGTTAGCCCACATTAGCATGCCATAGGTGACATTACCGACAATTGATGCTCGGCCTAAGCGGCTCAACTTGCAGGAAGCGACCTACATTGCAGCAGGTACTTAAATGCAGACCTCTCGCCTTGGGCGACGCGCTATTAAATCTATAATTGATACTACAGGAAACAAATACTCCACGAACTAATGCCCCGACCGAGAGGTCTGAATTTAAGTACCTGCTGCAATGCAGGCCGCTTTCAGCAAGTCGAGCCGCTTAGGCCGAGCAGGAAGTATGGAGACCACTTATATCTCACCTACATTCGCTAAAGTTTAGTCAGTAGTACACCTGCCTAGCCAGATTAACTTGATAACAATTTGGTTACTACACTGGACTGTACGTTTCGTAATCGGTCTGTGTGAATACTTGTTCTATGTATGATGTATGTATTTTGAATGGCCGTCTAAAATGGAACGATAAATTAATATTAATCATCTGATTCTACATATCCATCCTACATACACAGCGAATCGGATACTGTGTCAACATCTCCATTTGAAACCATGTATATCTAACTCAATCTGACACCAGCCAGTAATATCATGTGTGAAATCGTTTTAAAACGAATCAATAGAATGATATTACATTATTCGATTGATCCATTAGCCATACTCTCTTCAGTATATATAAGGTTAAGCAGTTGGTATAAAATATTTCAGAAGCTGGTGTAAACGTCAATTGTCAAAATTAATTTGCCATTTAAAAACTTAAAACACGTAGTTCTTGGTGTTTTCAAATGCATTTTGTGGATAGGTACAGTTACTTTGTTGAAATAACTTCTCAGAGCATTTTTTATATATTGTGCTAGATTACCCCATAGGCACTTAATTTTCTCATGATGGAAGTACGACATATCGAAAAACTGAAGCTTACAAGTGTCTGAGACTCGTCTGGAAAGCTGTGTGTGGTAGCACTTGGGGCGACAGCGTATTTCTGTTTCTCAGATCTTCTATTTTCCTCGAACGAACAGCGCGTTCAGTTATGCCGGCAGGCTGCGTTAAAGTACAGCTCTGCTTTTGAATTAACTGGGATGCTGTATGAAATACGCGTGCTAAAGATTTGTACAACGGCTTACTTGACTTACATCGAATTGCTTTTCAATGAACTATTATCTCTAATATGCTCTGAAATGAAAGTTTACAGTCTGATGGAATGCCAATCAGTAAATGTATAATATCTACATAGGTATGTGTTTTAAGTGTGTGTGAAAACAGATTGATTCAAATTAATTACCTGTTTCCTTCATTAAAAGTTAAAGTAAATTGATTAGCATCAACTTATTGTATCCAAGGGAACTATATTTGTCTCTAAAGATCTAGAGATCTAAATTTAGAGATTTAGAGCAACACAGTAGTTTTAGAGGGCCATTTCCTTCAGCACCATATTTAAAAGAACATTTATTGGGAACGATTTTTTTTATAACGTTCAAAAATATATAAATATAAATTAGACCATTATATCAAAAAAGGTAACTGTTTTGTTTGGTTATAAATATTCGTATACCATTGCATTTATCTTCTAGACAAATATATTTTCATAGGATAGAACCAATATTGGTTCTTAATTAAATTACAATATTCCACCATTTTAGTATGAATTGTGCCAGTATTATGTAAAATACAAGAGGTGAATGTAGGCACTTTAAATATTTATTTTATTATTATCTGTTAACTTAAATGATTGGCACAACATTGGCAACATTATCTTGATAAATCATATAGGTTTATTTGATTAAACTAGCAACAACCCATCATTGGTGAGATATAAGTGGTCTGCTTACTTCCTTACTGCACTCAGTTTATATGTGAACATACATATGAAGGAACAGCCAGTTCAATTGTCGGTCATCTCACCTATGGTATACTGATGAGGGCTAACAAGCTCGAGACCATGTCTGGTGGTGTGTCCGACAAGGGTTCTTGGCTGTATCACACAGATACTGTAGGAGTAATTCAATGTCGGTCGGGGCATTAGTCCGCGGAGTAGATGTTTCCTGCAGTATCATTTACAGATTTAATGGCTCGGTCTGCGTTAAGTACCTGCTGCAATGTAGGTCGCTTCCTGTAAGTTGAGCCGCTCAGGCCGAGCAGAAAGTAAGCAGATCACTTATATCTCACCTACACTCAGTGTATATGTGAATATATGAAGGAACAGCCAGTTTAATTGTCGGTCATCTCACCTATGGCATACTGATGCGGGCTAACAAGCCCGAAACTGGTCTGGTGTGTCCGACAAGGGTTCTTGGCTGTTCACACAGATGCTGCAGGAGTAATTCAATGTCGGTCGGGGCTTTAGTCCGCGGAGTAATTGTTTCCTGCAGTATAATCTGCAGCCCATCTATGGATAAAAATATTAGACCAATATATTACATGAATAATGAATGACAATTATTAGTGTAATATTGCAAACACGGAATTCCAGGAATACTTTGCGGCCAGCACTGAATTACATCTGGAAAACCTATAGCAAACAACTAAATTCAGCAGCCTATTACACATATACCGGTTTCAAGCTTTTTGGCTCTCATCAGTATGCCATAGGTGAGGTAACCGACGAAGACAGTAGGGACCATGAGTATCTCGAAGTAGCAAAGCTACATCTAGCGGTCATTCGCTACTCCATGTCGACTGACCAGCCACAGACACGAAGCGTTCTTCACACAGTAGAAACCATTAAAAGTTAGCGACCTCTGTCACGAGTTGGTGATAACGATATGTTGCAAACACGGAATTCTAGGAAACAACCATTCTGCGGGCTGCCCCGACCAGCATTGAATTACACCTGGAAAATATATAGCAAACTATATTCAGCCTGAATATAGTCAGTCCAATGCCGAATTGACTATATACCAATATTAGAGCCACAATTTGGCTAATATTGAGCCATTGTTTTGTGCTATCTGGGTTCTTTTCAATTAAAGAAAAGTATTTGAAATTATCTATAAAGGATAATCGATAAAATATTAGATAATTTAGTATATATGTGCCATCCTTGTGATACTGGCAGTTTGCTGTTACTTTTTAAAAGCAATAGACAGAATGTTACACAACTAAATTACTGACATTTTAGTGAAATGAGTGTTGCATTAGCTACGTCTCTGAAGGAAATACAAGCTTTACAATATTAGATTAGCCTTTTAGTTGCTGCACTGTATGCATATCAATCACTGCAGCTCAAAGCTGTTCTCTACAGATTACTGTTATCCTTCTATTCAGTTGTATGACGAGACTCTATCGTTGCTTGTTTTGAAGACATACACTATGCATTTATATTTTGCCGTTAACATAATGTGGTACTAGCGTATAAGATGGAATAGATTGCTATTATTCTTCAATTTTGTTGCATCAAGAGACATTGTTAGCATGTTGCCGTAAATATATTTTAAAAATCAATGAAACTAGACATACTGAGTGAGTCATTCTACTATTCAAGACCGAATTATAGGTAACTTTTACTAAGCTATTGGATTAAATTTTAACTTTGAAACTAGGCTGTGTCCCCAGTACTTCTCATACTGTGTAATATTTTCCTGCATAAATTAAATTGAGAATCGGAAAATCGATAACAATACAAATGAAAGTATGTAGCAAACATTTTCTTATAGAGAATATAATGCCAGGTAATTATAATAAGGTTATGTTGTGAATTATTTAAGGCTGTCTTTAAATCTGTATTACACATTACACTGCCAATATTCTCAATTCAAGAAAATAGATATTTCATGGGGTAGCTGAACTAAAGCAGACGTCAGTAAAAACAAGCTTTTGATAACTTGGGGTTGCTCACGTTCTACCCCATACAAAATTATGTGCCGCGGCTATCAAGTAGTCCAATACATCTGTTACATATATCTCAAACCAAACCATTATATCTGAATCTAAAAGATTACGAGGTTACATATTAAAATAAGGTAAGTAAGAAAAGTAATTTACCTTTAGCATTAATGCATGGTGCTAAAAATAAATGACGTGATTTACTTTTAACGCTGGTGCGAAAATATAAATCAACTGAGAAATTTTAAATCAAAGAAATATTTATTTACTTAAATCTTAAATTAAATATACAATTAGGAAAACTACGACTAGAATAAATAATTCCATGGCTAATCCCATTAGTAGATGTAAAAGTAATTATTCCTACAAAACTTGTATCAAGGTAGGAAGCAATGTTATATCTGGCGAAGTTTTGAACAACATTTGGCCTTCGATGCTATTCTTGTTTTGTAATGAGTCTTCTATTTATTTATTTATTTATTTCATTTTCGTGCCACATACACCAAGGTGTTTACACACGTCAAACAGGAACAAAATAAATAGAAGCTAATACAAATGATATAAGCCTCTGCTACTATACTGGACTTACATCCACCGTGTCTCTTAATCAGTGTTACCAATCGTCGATATTGAAAATATCCTTTAACGGAGTTACAAAAAAATTTATGAAAATTCTTGAATCATTAGGTTCAGTGAAAGAAGGGCTATGTGTTTTCTATAATAGTTCAAATATAATGTACCAGTAATAACAAAAGTTCGTTGCACATTAGTTTTTTGTGTCTGGTATATGCACAACGAGTGTTCTCAAATATAAAAAAAATACAGCAGCCCTCTGCACGAGATATCATGTTTCAATCTGCGCTTCTGTGAGAAATTTGTCGATTTGTTCCTTGGCCAATACTTTGACTTTTTCCTTCGATGTCCTTCGTTCTTCCGCTGCAGAAATGCAACTAGCTTGGAATATTTGCTTATGTCACTAACACTTTTCAGATCACACCATCCCTTGAAACAATTGTACGAAAATTCGTACTGTCGCTTTGACGTACTGGACAGTAACTTGAAAGTTTATTAGCAACTTCTTCGATTTTCGCCGGGAGAAATTCATTTTCTTGATCACTTTCCATGTTCAAACGATTGAATGTCCATCACCTTAGCAACAATAAACTTCATGGACAATTATTGCCCTTGCTATTTTATAAATTTAATAAATTAAGAAATGCACTGATTTGTTTTTTAATGGTGTAGAAAAAAGAGTGTATGATATATATGCTAAACGGGATTTTATTTTGTTCGAAGGAATGGGACACAACGTCAAAGGTTTCTCTTCTCAAAAAAATATACAGTGTAGCATGGGACAATGATCAGATATCCACCAAATTCTAGTGGCGTGTGAATTAATAATTATTGAAGACTCCTTTAGATTTAGAGTTGGCACTGACGTATATCTTCATACGAACCTCGTGTCATTATATATAGGAATATGTAAAGGTTTTATGCATATTTTGAAAATTTGGTCATTCAATTATAGCACTTCATACATTTCCAAAGTGATCGATTATTCAACAGCTCGACGTTCTGTAAAAATGGATAAAAATATATTGGGACTGTTTGACCAAATTGAACCATACTTTTACATTTTATAAAAAGAAAGCTAATTGAAACGAGCTCCCAACTAAATTAAGACGGACTCCGCACGGATCGCACCCCTTCCCTGGTACCTCCCTCTCAGGCAATATTTTCCAAATCCCCTATGATATTTGTTTCTCGATTCCAACGGCTAATAACTCTCGAGCCCCTGAAAAAAATGAAAAAGCTAAGCCTGATAAGTGGCAAACAAAGAGTTCTGATTGCTTTTTAACGCCCCAGTTTCAGAGATATACCTCAAACAAAGCTCGAAGAGGAGGGTGGCGTTATCCGGACCGGATCTGTGTCAAGCAAGGCGATTGATGTATAGGTCGAGACCGTTTAATTTTTCCTACTTCGTGTTTTGAATTTCCTTTGCGGCACGTGGTGCATTATGTTTTTGACACGAGGGTTTTACTATTTCATACAATCCTACTGAATCCAACTAGGGTATCACTGAAAGATGTCATGAAGTGATGTTGATAAATGTTTTTTTCTTTTAAGAAAAACAACTAGCAAAAATGAGACCACAGATTCCTTAGGTGAAAATAAACCGATTTAAGCAAGTCGCATAATAAAAAAATGTCAAAAGATGTCAAAATTAAAAATTTATTTTCGATGTTTGTAGATAACTTTTAAAAAAATCCAAATATTTACATAGAATTTGTAAATCGGGCGTTTCTGTGGGAGAGAAATTAAAATTTCTTTCTAATTTTGGCGTCACTAGTAGAGGGCGTGACTATGACACATCATGTTTCTTTTAAATGGCAGAACTTTTTTGCTGTTTAGTGTATCCATCTGACTATTGAAACAATCGATTCTCCTACCTGTTATATCTTAAAAAGGTATACCATGTTGAAATCATTAGGATGGCATAATTTTAATACTTCAAGTAAAACCATGTATCTGGTACCTTTCCAACAGCATTGTCGCCGTAACTGTCACGAAAAGGTTTATATTGTAAAGAAAGGAATAAGTTCACCACATCACCAGTAATAATTATGGCATTACCTATACAGTATTTACACTATGTATCTATGATTTATAAATGCCACAAAAACTCAAAAATACAAGAAACAAATGCCTGTTTACTTCATGAACACCGTAACGTGCACCTGTATCCACGGAAACAAACCACGTTGAACGGCGTGTAAAAATTTTATCGTTTTCGAACTACAGCTCAATTCTATATTGTGGGCTTAATTGATTGTTTACGTTAAATATATGTATAAAATGGTTTAAACATCTACAGAAGCTATTCTGTATATGTGGTCAAACGGCAGCATTTGATTCAACCGTTTTATGTCGACAAAATGTTGCTGTAGCTTTTCCAAAATTACCCATGGTGGTATTTTTCTCAATATGTTTGAATAGATAGCAAAACCGAAAATAATGGTAATAATTTACTGCATCCAGACTTTGCAGCGGTGATATTACAGATATGTTAATTAAAAAGACAAATGTGTGTCGTCAGTATAAGCTATAACGTAAGAACAATTCACTAATTTAAACATGTTGGCTGTGTAAATGATAAACAGAGGGGGACTCAGGATTGTACCCTGATCTGTGAAGATTTGTCATTTATCGTAACTATTTGTTACTATTATTAAGATGCATCTACAAATTTAAATTAATTTAAAAAAATAAACCAATTTCTCACAAAGTAAAACGCTGGTTAAGGATGTCAAAAACCTTGGAGAAATCTAATAAAAAATATCCTATCTAAATTTTGTGAAATGTACTGTGACATTTACTAATATTGTGATTTTAGTGTACGCAGACCCAGATTATTGTGAAGGTAAGATATTATTGATTGTTACATAGATACCAATTACGATCTTCTTTTTTATAGCATTTCTGATAGTGGCATACCAAAGACGTGGGACAAAGTTCGTTATATTTTTTACTGAAATAATAAGTACTGCAATAGGTCTGTCCACAAGTATGAGTTATTTACGTTGTGACAGGTAGACATTTAACTAACTAATTGCTTAATTAATAATTCTTTTGTGAGTTTTCCATATTAAAATGGCAACAGCATCCTCCCTAAAGGCACAGAAGTGTAGACGCAATATTTTACCTACCCTGCAAAACATGGGGCAACGAAGTTTTTTTAAATTAAGGGGGAACGGGTACACAATTTATTAAATTTAGGACACTTCCGTACTTTGTTTCCAAGGTAACTGGCAATCAGGGACACTTTATTTCCTGTAAAAAGGAGTATAGGTCCCTATCAAAAGGGCGGCTCTGAAAATGATAAAAATTTGGGAGAAAGGCGCATAAAAACTGGGTTTCACGCAATTCTTGCACTTCTTGATTTCTGCAACGTGTTGAAAAATTACGCTAATGTTTTGAAGACCGGATAAACATATTGCTATCTAAAAGTGAATACAAAGTGTCAATGACGAGAATATGTAATAAGTACTGGTTAATCTGACCATAATAAATAATAACACATAAAAAAGTGCTCAGAAATTAAAAATTTCGAATTCCATCTTGTATCTCAAAAGTCACAAGAACCTTATGTAAATAGCTTTAGAATTCGTAGCCGATACCTGATGTGTTGTTTTTGTACACTGATAAAAATGCTAGTAACGTTATACGTTGTTCATTCACATCATGTGAAAAATAATACCAAATACGTACTGTACTACAAGAAACTCGAGATAAATATAGTAGAATTACATCTTTTATGCCAAATTGCATAACCGATGCAGTAACATTTCATTTCTTATGCACTAAAATGCGATTATACTAAAGCGTTGTGTTTGTACTGTGCAACACACATGCAGTAAAGGTATAAGCAGTGTATATTCTTAATGTATGTATCATGATGCATGTCTGATTGTAGCATCATTATTGCACTTTTAGAAAATAAAATTTTTAAGAAATACATAGGAAAAAAATATCGCGCCATATAATAGTCTTTCAGAGAGTATTGCTACACCTTTATATCGAATTTAAGATTTCCAAGGTTGATTCCTCACGAAAAATGAATGACACAAAGCCCTATACAAATTTTTCAAAAACTCAAAATTAACGGCGTTACAGGAAGTTAAAGAACACGTTTTTATGAATTTCCTATAATAACGTTTCTGTGAGTGTACAATTTTTTGTCTAATTTTCTTTAATAAGCAAATTTTCTGTGCAGTTCGTGGAGCAACGCCAGCCGATTTTTTTTATTACACTCCGTACACGAATAACAGGTCATAATTTTCAATTTACTTGGGCCATTGTTATATCACTGGATAAGTAAATTACAAATAACAAAATGAAACACTAGAAAATACCTAAACTATTAAAAATAACACGATTTGTTTACGTACGTGTTACGTTGTTATTTAAGATTAAAGTTATAAACAAAGCATGACTTCACCAAAGGCTGCGCGTGTAACTTATCACATGTCGCTTATCGATGACGTATTGCGAATTTGTGAATAGTTCGTTGACTTACTAGGGTTACACGGAGTCGGCTTCTAAATTTGCAGTAACTTTAAACTCAGTTACCACGGTTATTAAAAAACATTTATTAGAGCAAAGTATTTTGTAAAATGATTTATGTTAATGCCTACTCATCAGTATAATTAGTAAAGTTAGTAAATTCCAGAGTAATAATATATAAAAAAATGGAAAGTTACATATGGATTTTAGATAAAACTGGTATATTATAATAGTACCTTACATTTCAAATATAAATTTTCCAGTAGAGTTGAACATTACATTCGAGTGTATTTCACATGATTGACCTAGGCAATAAATAACCAACAATCCACCTTGTAATATTACAAACAATTGTAAAACCATTTACTTTATGTAGTTCATGTTAAAGTAGTTAAATACAATCTATAAATGATCCTGCAAGAACCAACTACTCCGCGGACTAACGCCCCGACCGGCATTGAATTACACCTGCAGTATCTGTGTAAACAGCCAAGAACCCTGCATTACGAGCCGCTTAGACCGAGCAGGAAGTAGCAGACCACTTATATCTCACCTAGTTAAATACAAATTTCGACCTTGGCCAACTTGATTGTTCTTCTTTAAGGTAACTATTATATGCGTCTTAATTAAATTAAGGAAAACACATCAGAATAAACATTAATTCCAGCTACATCCTTATCAAATCGTCACTCCATCTATACCATTATTTAACTACTTACACTCATTTTGCTGGAATACAATATTAATTTTTAACAGATTAATTATTTTATTTTATTAAGCGTCATTCCTTTAAAAATAATTGAATATTAACGACAAATCAACATGCGAATCAGTGAATACATTCAAAGGCTTGTTAAATATCCAGAGATTAGTTTATAAAAACGAATGGGCCATTACCCAGAGGACAGTATTTGTGGGGCCCACATTTTAGGGAAACTGGGAATGCTGCATTTTAAAGCAGGTTATTTATCGCCATAACTCGGTAATATCATGAAAAATTGAAAGGAAATTTTCTTTTTAAATTGCCCATATAAACGGGTGTTATTTAATATTTTAAATCATTTTATGCGTTGTTATTTGAAATCATTTTCCAAGGCCTACTGTTAACAGCGATTGGTCTGATTATTGCCATCTAGTTCAAACCGTTTTAAGATAGGTCACAGCCAAAAGTTTAGTCATTTTGTAAATGTCATTAGACATGTGGTTTGTTATTAGCTTAATTTAATAATTATTTCTGCACCTTTAATACGATGTAAAACGAGATTTTATAGACTTTTATAAATAATTCGCATAATTATGCCACTGTCCTAAATAAAACAAATTTATTAGACTTTTATTATGATTGGTGTCTACTAAGTTTAAACGATAAATACGTATTTATTATAATTTCATAAAATCAAAGTATTTGGAGTCTCTTAAGGAATTTTACCAAGAAAATAGATCAGAACTTTAAGTAAAGTAAAGTAAATATATTTCTTTTAGTGTAAAAGTTTAGTTAGTTTCAAGTGAATAGAACTATTTTCAGCTGAAAATTGTCTTTGACTTCAGAATATTAGCCTTTTATTTTACTTCCTTGTATTGAGTGAGAATAAAAATGATTTGTTATATTAATATGATCTATCCTTTACTAAAGTTTCATTGTCACTACCTATGAACATTAGTAAAATGATTTTTTTGAAAATTCACATTTTTGCCGACAGGAAACTATTAGGAGAAGCTACGTTTTCTTAGCGTATATGGTAGACATGCCACTGCACTGGTTTATATACCTTCAAAAACTTATTTTTGCAACTTGAATAATTCAAATGGCTAAATATTGTGAGGATACACGTTTTAATCTATAGTGTGACTGTTTGTATATGTCCAAAAGTGAATTTGAGTTTCGTTTTAATGAATTTATTATGACAGTTATGTCTTTTTCATTAGTAAATTTAGCTAGATTATTTTTTAGATATTTTATCGAATTTAACCTTGTCTATCGAATTGCCTCTTAGCACACAGATATTTTTTATCAAAGAACATACATAATAACTTTATTAATATAAGTTGTAGGACAATTCAGTTGAATTAACTTACAACTTCTGGAGCGATGTTATATGCCAATTAGGTGAGAACTCGTTAAATGAGGACAATTTTTCTCCTTCTTCATATTTGTTTATGGTCTTTAATTTTCCAGAGATTGACCAAGAACTCTACAATGAGTGTTAGTTGAAACAAATTTTGCAAAATAAGACAAAAATTTCTTTAAAGTCTTGTTTTTGCTCGATCCGGCAAGATCATGTCTTATCTTGTCTTGCGAAATCTCGCAATTTTACAAAACCCTTGCATGACTTCTAGCTGTAGTAATGCCTTGTCCTATATTGCAAGACTTTTTCCTTGTCCTATATTGCAAGACTTTTTTAAATCTTGTCTTGTCCTGTAATTGGAACTGTCAAGGCTTGTGTTGTTTTGCGAGACCAACACAAGACCAAGAAAAAACAAGACAAGATTGTCAACACTATCTACAATTCTGCATTTAAATTGAACTATATGCATAGCATGCATCAAAGCAAACATTTAATCGAAGCTGTACAGTTGAATAAGCTTGCACAAACAATGAGTTAGGACGGCTTATCGTCATAAAATATTCTATAGTTAATAATCCGAGGCCGATCGATCTGAACAGTGGTACAATAAATTTCTCAGTAATCTATTAAAATTATACACATGATAAATAGATTGTCACGGCAGTGACAACAACGTCCCTGATAGATTACACTCCGGATTAGGCAAGATATGCTCGATGCGGAGAAAATATATTGCATGGGATTTCTTGTACGTATATGAAAACATTTTGTATTGTTTTGTGTGTGAGGATAGAGCATGGACTGGGATAATTTCTCTTTGATTTTGCTGTCACATAGGTAGATGATATTGGTAAGTTTAACCCAAACAACTGACATCGATCTTAAATGTCAAGTACTTAGCAATACACAATATGCAATACACGAAAAGAAAGCTACACTAAGATCAAGATTAATACACTTATTCCAACGTTAGCGTATTATCACTATTCACCTATTCTTGAATAATAATATTATATATTCTTTATTTAAGAATACTATTACTTGAAATCAAGAAAACTACTATACTTAATATGAGGTAAACTTATGTTTGTTCAAATAATTGTTTTGTTTTATTAAGATAATGAATGATGAATTAATTACTTGTGTCAACATATGGTATTATCAAAATAAAGTTGCTGTTTTAAGTAACTTGAAATAATTACCTACTGTAAATATTTGAAATAATATTAAATAAAGTAACTGAAGTACATAATTAGAATTTCAGTATTTTTGCTACATTGTATTTCTTTCTAAAGTAGTTACTGTTACTAGTCTACACATCTTAGAGTAGCAAAGAAAGCATAACAAAGAATGACTTATGGCAAACTGTCGAAGTCACAACATTCAGTAGCGGCACATCAAACATTCGAGCTTGCTAGCTCTCCTCAGTATGCCATAGGAGGCGAGGCAATCCACGACTTATCCGACAGAAGGGAAGAGGTGACGTGATGCAAGATATCACTAACATCTTGTGGCCGCAATTTATATATAATACTGCAATTGAGTCTCTATAGTTTTTGTAATGATCGCCACAATCTTATATTTTAAAATCATTTTAGGCGATGTGATTAAATTTAAATTGTCTGTGTTTAATTTCAAAGCAGATCTCGTATAGTTAAAATTTGTGTCAGGCATTTCCAGTTAATAGCCACAAAAGTAGGTCACAACCAAAACTGCTTAGAGAGAGGAATTCGGGAAAAATATGAGAAACGATAACTTTGAACTTGCTCTCTTGCTCAAAGATCTCAATTTTATCGGCAAACTTACTGTCAATCGCGTAATTTTTCAGTTAGGTATTCTAAAGCAGGCTGGTCTCCGAGGAGACACATAAACTGCAATTTACTTTAGTCAAGGTAAAATTAACACAGTTAAAAATTTAGTTAAATATAAAATAATATAGAAGTAGATATTTCTTAATATAAACTATCAGTCGAGTGTTCAATTATTTATAATAATATGCAGTGTATTGTATAAGCAATATGTCTGTAATATAAAATGCAATTATGTAAAATAGTGCACCTTACAATTTTAATATTTCACACGGGATCTATATTATGTAAACTACAATTTTATATGCCAATATTTGCTGCGCTCTTTAACCAATAACAACTACGGATAGTACCAACATAATACAGATTAGGTATGCATCATGCAAGTAAGTAAGTTATCAGAGAATCTCGCGAAATCACAGATCATAGATTACAAATGACAAATGACAAATAGTCAATGTTTTTGTTTTGTTCGAATTGGTTTATTTCGGATTACTGCCGAGAGTGGCGAGGCTTCACGACGGGCGATCACGTGGTGGTAGAAGAAGGATAGCTATATTAAAAAACTTACATGTTAAAAAGAGATAGTTGATGGCAACTAGTGGCCTGTGCTGAGATTTATTTGCGGGTGTAATGAAGCTATCCCTATCGTTCAAGGTCGCCCACTGTTAGATACATATTTGAATGCGCTGGAGGCTTACCGCGCTTAGCTGCCAGCAGCTCCGTTAGCATGGGTTACGTATTCGGAGAGCGCGAAATTTCAAGCACATTCAAAATTCACGTATTTATTTCCTCACTCGAGATCTCAATTAGTAATTAGTTGCATGTGAAAATAGATTTATAACAAAATACATATATAGGTAGGTACTTATGTAATGTAAAATAAAAATAAATAAGAGATTTTCTTAGCAATGCTACAAACACCGCAGAGGAGGCTTAGCCTCCCCTGCCTCCTCTAACAAGCCGCCACTGAATTCACATTCCATTGGAATCGAAGACAAGATCTGTATCAGTCAGAGTTAAGCGTGAAAGAAAATGTTGTAGTTTCAATGTGAACTGTATTTAGTATTGAAAATTTATGACGTTCTGTTGCGAATTGTCTCTGATTCATTTCTGAATGAAAAATAGAATTCTGTTAAAGACACATTCAATCACATTCATATGATCTTGAAACATATTGAGGTCTTCTGGACATTTTCTCAGTGTAACCCAAGATTTACTAAAAAGGATTAGGTTGCCTGGTAAGTGTCAACCAATCACAGTGCAGCAGACCGACGCGTCATTTGGAGGAAGGAACGTAGCGGAACCAGCGTAATATTCAGTATTTTTACATTATTTATGCAAAATAAACTGCTAGAAATCGACTACATTGCATCCGTTAGTGACGTTTCGTTTGACGTTTGTTGAATTTCTACACAACAACAAATTAGTTTGATGTTTCTGACGTTTATGCCGTGCAAAGCGCATTTCGTGTGCCATTTGTCGAATGCCTAGAAAGGAGCGTAACCTACTCGCTCTATTCTCGTTCCACTCGAACAAATCGCTATCTTCTATAAAGGGGCGTAACCGTCTCAACTATCCTCGTTCCATATAAAAAAATCTGCCGTTTTTGGCCGACGAGCCTCGGGAAAATGGAAATTTAGCTAGGAGAACACGAAAAAATCAGCATCAAAATATGGCGTAGGTAATCTAGAAAGCGGTGTCGGCGCCGCACGGCTCGCAGACATGGGGAATTTTCGAGTCAACTGTGCGAGCGAGAGTTTTTAATATATAATGATAATATCAAATACAATTAAATACAAAATAAGTACTAAGTCTACCGAACACTAAAATTGTAGAACCTTTTTGACAATTTTCACTTTGACATAGATTAAGCACTAGATACAAACTTTCCTCCGAGTGACGCGTAAGTAATTGAATCACCCCTACTCCCACACAGTTATCAGGCATGTTAGTCATTTTTAATAATCTTGAGTGTAACCGCTAAACAAAGAACTTGGTCTACCTTGATATCTAGGTGGTAACGGTTTCGGAGACTATATAAATCAAGAATTGTCACATTTTGATAGCAGACGCGTCGCGAATATCCCGAAATGAGGGTGACATATAGGACTCTAAGAAATAAATTGCGGCGGGCTATAAAATCCCGCACCAACAAATAACCAGAGTATACAAAGCCGCCCCCGCGCCGTCTGAGCCTATTAAACCCCATCTGCCTAGATAATTTGCCGATTTCGTAGAGTCATCTATCCCTGGGAGATGTACGTGCGAGATTACATCTAGAATAAGAAACAGTGGTCGCGCGAGCTGGCCCCCGGATCGATATCGGGACACACGGGCGGCTTAATGATGCAAACAAGTGGTAGTGGGATCGTGCTTATCGCATATGTTCTTGACGATCCCCGTTGCCTTTATTGCCGCTGGCTGTTTCTCACTATCAAATAGCCTGGAACGAGTTCTATCATAAAGCGAAACTGAAAGAAGTCATTTTGTTTCGTTACGCTTGCTCCTGTTACTTTTAAGGAACCGCTCGTAAAAGAGCAATTCTAACAGACGTCTCAGGTTAGGGGTGTCGGCAAATATTTGTGAACATTTCATTTAGGCATGTCTCTCCCAAATCTATGCTAATCAGAGTGGGTTTGCGTCAATCTGTTTGGAAAGTACCGTGGACGAAATTGCCTCCGAAAAAATAATGAAATATAAGCAAGGAAATAAGCTAGCAGGCAGAAAGTTGTTTTAAGTATTCTTTGAGGTTTGGTAGTAAATAACAAAATCTGGAAAAATGTTAAGGGGACTGAATGAAAGGGAAAACCTCGAGGAAACAATTGCTTGACAGGATAGTAGCGTTTTTATTGTATTCAAAAATTTGGTTTCTTCTATATTTTTTGAGGTGTTATAGATGGTCTATCGAACTTAAACCATTGTGAAGTAGAACATCGGGAACTGTATCATCTACGATTTGTTCTTACTGAAAAAAGCTATTAGGAGGACCCATAAAACCAGGGAAAAGATGGGACAGCAACAACTTATTTACCCTATATGTATATGAGAATGTACTGACAAGAGTGACAAGAATAACAGTAGTAATAAGTACCACCTATACCTCAAAAAATATAGGAGCAACCTTTCCAATTGCAAGAGTAATGTACTCCTAAAGAGAGAAAGAAGGGGGGAAGGAGGGAGGGAATGAGAGAGGTAAGGAGAGAGGAATGGAGAGAGAGAGAGAAGAGGAGATAGAAGAGAGAGAGGAGGAGATATAAAAGGGTGGGTGAGGCAAGAGAGAGGATATAGAAAGAGAGGGGAAAGAGAAAAAAGAGGGAGATGGATGGGAAGGGAGAAAGAAAGAGAGGCGGTAGTAATCCAGAAAAATAGCAATAACATCAACCACGACGATTATTTAGAATTATTCGAAATTTATAAAAGATTCATCTTACAAATCAAGGACGTCATATGCCAGTGACCATAAAACGGAACGTCATTGACTAAGGCTGACACCAAGTATAAATTCCGATGAACTTGATCTGCAATTTCATAGTTACTTCTGAGGAAGAGAGCAATCTCGAGACATCAAAAATTTGTTTCAATTTGATAAATAAAACGCCTTCTAATGATCTGCCAGTTCTTCTTCCATGTCTAAAGAAATCGGGTGGTTTGGGAATGAAGACTTCACCAATACTATTTTAAAAAGATTTATCGAAGGTTATTAGATGATAAATGAAACTGAAGAAAACATTGCAATATTGCCTCAAATGGATGTAACATATAACAGCTGTATAAATTTTACTGAAAAGCACATCGAAAATAGTATAGTCAGTTTATCTTCTTCCCTTTTTAAATTTGTAGAGGAAAACGGATACAGCAGTCTTGTTGGCCACTGATTCCTCAATATCCAGTAAATATTTTTGGATTTAGCAGCTTTAAAAACTCAGCTAACTTTTGTCGAATTTTATAAATTGTGTTTATTCCCCCAGGGTCAGCATTGCATTTCCTCTGTCGATAATTAATGAATTGAAGACTGCAATTTCTTTGATTTTTCCAAAAAATATGCTTACATTTCCACTTAGATCCTTGGTGTCCTTTGCGTCCTCCATTTTTGACATTTCTTTTATTCCTTTTCAGAGATCAATAGAAATTTTTATGGTAATAATTTGGATATGGCTTCTGATGCCTGTGCCTGAATATCGGATGGTAATAATTCCTTATTTATCTCGTTTTTAGATAGTTCTGCCTTTAATAATCACACACAACGACACCAAAGTAGAATTAAATGTTGACACCACAAGACTGCACAATAACAACCCAAAGGAATGACTTGGTTTGACAATCAAATTTCATAGAAACTAATGCTAACAATGAATTAAGTTTCCCTAATTTAAAATCGTATACATGATTTCAAATTACGCGTTCATATTTATGCTATAGAAAAAAACATTGTTTTACAAACGATGTTAAAATTCCGTTATCGTATTTCGAAGTTAACCTTTTTCAAATCAAAGTACCTATTTTCTTCGTACAAATGACATTAAGTATTTTATACCAGCCAAGAAATCCTCCGCAATTCGCATTTTAAGTGATACCAAAAGGATCGCCTTACTTAAATCCGATAGGTGTGAAAATGAATAAATATTTATCGTTATCTCCGCTCTATCTAGAATAAACTCCCGATTGACATTTGCTACTACCCTTCTCGAGTGAGGCCCTTGATTGATTAACTGTCCGACTGGAAATCATTCAATTCGAGATTCATTGTTCTGCCCTGGTGACCCATCTTCACTGCTTTTGTACGTTTGACGCGGGGCTCTAAATCTGGCTGATGGAACGAGGAGCACGAGTGAGAAATGGTGGATGTCGAGCATGCACGGTTGCTGAACGTTGCATCTATATCCAGTCCTCGCAAGTGAAGAATTTAAATAGATTGTTTTCCTTTTGAAAGTTTTATTTATCGAAGCTGTGTGTTTTGTAATGGAAACTCGTAAAATGTAACTAAACTACGACTATGCGAACCTGGCATCCGAAAATTCAATTTTTTATTTGCGATTCTTATAGATTATCGTTTGCAGTTGTTTGTAGTAACATTTCTTCGTTTGTATTTTCTGAGAACATTTGCCATAGTAATGTATATTTTTTATACCATCAGAAAGTAGAGATTTCAACGAACAAAATGCCCACCATCTTTTTTAAAAAAACAGATATTTTGACGTGAGAATTTTCGATTGAAAATTAGGGTGCTTTTTCGATATTAAGTCAAAATAAGGTTAAAAAATAAATATTTTAAATAAAAAAAAATACAGTGTGTTTGGGACATAACAGGGTAAGTTTTAACTAAATTTTGCAAAAAAATTTTTTTTGTAAAAGATAAAAATAAAAAACCAAAAACTTGGTTATTTGAATTTTTCACATAAATTTTGAGGTTATCTGAAAAAAGTGTAAATACAAAAGTTGTAGATCTTTTTATTACCTACAACTTTACTAACTTTTTTCCATAGGTCTTGTAGTTTTGCCAGAAATCGAGATAAACCGTTTTTACCATTAAAAACTCACCTTTTTCTACTTCCCGACCTCAGATCGCCCGTAAATTATTTTTTCTTTTATTATTATTGTATTCTTTTCCTCTTCCAATGGGTTTTATCCTACTATTATTTTTTTCGGTTTCAAAAGTTATCGACCCTGGTCTACAAACGAATATTCCAGGTATTTTCTAGCAGCTCTAGATTCATGTCTCGAACGAATCTCGTCGATTCTCAATTTTCCAGTCGCGCCTCGATACACGGCTTATTTGTTTATTTACCAGAATCGCGTAGGGGCGATAGGAGCAATCTAGCGTTTCGCGATACCACAGTCGTCTAATTGGGTGCGAGCGGGGCAAATCTGTGAAAATATTTAACGGGATGGTAAACATAAAGTAGTAGGAATTCTGTAAAAGGCTTGGTTCAAAACTGCAGCTTTGTCTACTGATCTATCTGCCTATACTGTGCCGATACTGTGCCGCTGAGATCACATTATCCAGCGTGCGATAGGTCAAAAATGCTGTTGAATGTGAAATGTTGTTTATGGGGGATGTGCAAATTTGATTTATTCAATTCGTTTTTGATATAACATACCAATTTAGGATTAGTTTGGACATGTGAAGTACACTCACTTTAGACTAGATGATTAAAAGGTGTCAACTATTCACAGCACTAGCTAATAATTGTGCTAAGATCATTTTGTACAGATGATAGAAATAGTTAAGGTTGTCTGCATAGCAAAAGTATCACTGTGCAGGTAAGGTCAGAAACGTACATTAGAAATAAAATTGATTCAAGGACAGAACCTGTGCCACATTACTTAAGGCTTCGATTTTCAGAAAAATGCAATAGGGATAATAAATTGATGATCTTCTAGGAAAGACTTAATATAATTTAGCAGTTTACCACGGAAACCAAAATGTCCCAGCTGTTACATATAGCAGAGAATGTACCTTTTCAGTGACTAGATCTAAATATTAAACATCTATGACTTGCTTACACAAAACCATGAGCTTAAAATTTGTTGCCAAAAATCAGCCATATTTTAACTCAATGGAAGTATGTACTTGTCATAGAATACCTAACAGTCAAAAAATAACTCGCCTTTGATCATTTTGCAATGCCTTCTGTGTGGTTCTTGTCTGATAAAGACAGAATGTATCGCTCAGAATTCAACGTTTTCAAGAACAAATTACCATTCATATTAAGATGTACCAGTCAAGAAAATAGTAGATTATTACTAGTTTTCATTAGAGGCAACATGACCGCCCAACGTATGGAGCCATATCTTCACACCATCCAAAACGTCATTTTCCAGTTCCGGCGCTAGACCTCATGTTGCACACAAACAACAGCTTTTATGGATCAGCATTAGATCAATCGCTTAGCCTGGCCACCGAAATTGCGGATCTGTCACATATGAAACATGTCTAGGACATGATTAGCTATAGACTGCTGCATTTGCAACACCTCCTACAGACTTTAACAGTTCTTCCACGAACCTCCGATGGCTTGGAATAAGAATTTATCGACAACCTCATTAGATTCGAGTCCAGGCGTATCAAGTATTAGGTATCGTGGTCACCCTAAAACTGTATATTAAAAATAAATTCTAAAATCTAATGAACGTATTGTCACGGATTTCCCAATCCGTCTTTTCTTTCACTTCCAGAAAAACAATCCGTTAATTAATTACTCCTTTATTAACTACTGAACACTACTAATTACAGGTCAACTAAACACTTATTTAATTAATCGCTATCTAAATCACTTTGATATCTCCAACTAAACACTTTAATTCAGACTGTAATACAAGACTTATACAAGACTTATATAAGACTAACTAACTCGGCCGTTTATTCTTCTTTTATAGACCCAACGAATATTCCAGGTATATTCCAGTATCTCTAGATCCATGTTCTCGTACGACTGGAACGCTTCTCGTCGTTTCCACGATTTTCTGGTAACGCCTCGATTCACGCATGTTGTTTGTTTACCAGAATGGCGTAGGGGCGATCGGAGCAATCTTAGGCAATTCGCGGTGCCACAGTCGTCGGTTTGGGAGTGAGTGGGGCAAATTCCGTGACACTGCCCCTCCTTAGGACCGATCGTCCCGATCGGATACACCTCTATACGGGGACAGACGCTCCAGATGGACGACCTTCATCTTACTCCTGGGAGTCCTCTGTATCCGGTAGACGACATCATTGATTCTTTTAATGACGGTGTAGGGGCCCTCCCAACGGTTTTGTAGTTTAGGCGATTTTCCTTTCTTCCGCGTGGGGTTGTACAGCCACACCAGGTCACCTTGTTGGAATCCGACTGTATTGGCCCGGACGTCGTATCGAGTCTTCATGCGATCGCTCTCTAGTCGCATTCGAGATCTGACTTGATCGTGTACGGCTGCTAGTCTTCGTTCTAGCTCATGGGTGTAAGTGTCTGGCTCTGTGGGCTGTTCCGCAGGACGACCAAATACCAAATCTGCGGGAAGGCGAAGCTCTCTTCCAAAGATGATCCCTGCGGGAGTCTTTCCAGTAGTTTCATGGACAGCTGAGCGGTAAGCTAACAGGAAGAGTGGAATGAGCTTGTCCCAATCTGTCTGGTTCTCGTTTACAAACATCCTCAGATTGGTTTCTAGTGTGGCGTTGAAGCGTTCCACCATACCATCTGACTGGGGATGCAGTGGGGTGGTCCTGGTTTTCCGGATTCCCATAAGCTCGCAGACCTTTCGGAACACACCTGATTCGAAATTTCTGCCCTGATCTGAATGTAGTTCCATGGGCACACCAAATCTGCAGAACAGGTTGTTGACTAGCGCTTCTGCTACGGTTGTGGTCTCTTGATTGGGAAGGGGTATACTTCCGGCCATTTACTGAAGTAGTCCATGGCTACTAGCAGATATCGGTTGCCACTTTGGGTTTTCGGAAATGGGCCAGCGATATCAATGGCAATTCTCTCGAACGGTGCTCCTACGATGTACTGGCGCATTTTGCCTCTGGAACGGGTCTTCGGTCCCTTGCTGGCTGCACATACGTCACATTTTCGGCACCAATCTTCTACATCCGTCCTACAGCTCAACCAGTAGAAACGCTCCTAATCTTCTGTAGAGTCCTATTGATACCGAAATGTCCACCCCAGTACCTCCATGTACTTCCTGCAGCACTTCCTTGACCCGGGACCTCAGGAGTAGTACTTGTTTCTTGACCTCCGTTCCGTCATTGTTCTCCCATGCTCTTTTAGGACACCGTCTTCCAACACCAAGGAATTCCATTGAGCCCAATAGCTCTTTAATGTTGGGCTTTACCGCTGACTTCAGCCCATGAGGGTCGGTTGTTGGCTTCTTTCCAGTCTAGTAAGGGCTTGATGTCACAGTCAGCTTGCTGGTCTTCCCGAATCGCCGCTGAACTCCATCTGTCTTCAGGTTGGGCTGCTACCACCTTGCAAGGAACTGATGAGATGTCCTCTTTCCTTTCAAGACTACTACAGTGCTTGCAGTTGACAGGACAGGGTCTCCTAGAAAGGGCATCTGCATTTCCATGTTTCCTACCGGCTCGATGTTCAACAACAAAGTGATATTCTTGGAGCCGTTCCAGCCACCTGGCCATCTGTCCTTCAGGGTTTTTAAACTGGAGCAGCCATTTAAGGGAAGCGTGATCCGTTCTTAGGAGGAATTCTTGGCCATACAAGTATTTATGAAAGTGTTCTAGGCTCTTGACGATGGCAAGTAATTCTTTCCGAGTCACACAATAGTTCTTTTCGGCTTTTGACAGGACTTTGCTGAAGTAGCCCACTACTCGCTCTTGGCCATCTTGTATTTGGGAAAGAACTCCGCCAATTCCAATGTTGCTTGCGTCCGTGTCCACTATAAATGGTTGTCCAGGTATTGGGTATGTCAAAATCGGGGTAGTGCAGAGGGCCTCTTTCAGCGTCTCAAAGGCTTGCTGGCATTTCGTCGTCCATTCGAACGGGATGTTGTCTTCTGTGAGTTTATGAAGAGGCTTGGCAATGTCCGAGAATCCTTGGACGAATCGACGATAGTATGTGCATAGGCCAAGAAAACTTCGAACTTGATGTTTGTCTTTAGGAACCGGCCAGTTCTTTATGCACTCTGTCTTCTCCGGGTCTGTTTTCACAGCGTTTGGAGTAATAATGTGGCCTAAGTATCTAACCTCCTTTTGGAACAGACTGCACTTCTTCGGGTTCAACTTCAGGTTTGCTGCTTTCAACTTCTTGAACACTTCGGACACGTTCTTTAGGTGCTCCTGGAAAGAGCGTCCCAGCACCACCACGTCGTCCAAGTAAATCAAGCAGGTCTCCCAATGCAGGCCATGAAGTACAGTTTCCATCAGTCGTTCAAAAGTGGCAGGGGCATTACATAGACCAAATGGCATTACATTGAACTGCCACAATCCATTTCCGGTAGTGAACGCGGTCTTTTCCTTGTCTTCTGGGCTGACCTCGACTTGCCAATATCCACTCTTTAAATCCAAAGTGGAAAACCATTGCGCACCAACCAAGGTGTCCAGAGTATCGTCAATTCTTGGTAGTGGGTAACTGTCTTTCTTGGTGACGTCATTTAATTTTCTGTAGTCCACACAAAATCGGGTGGAGCCGTCTTTCTTCTTGACCAGGACTACAGGAGAAGCCCAAGGACTCTGAGATGGCTCTATGGTGCCTTGATTTTGCATCTCGATTAACATCTTGTTAACTTCCTCTCGCTTGGCTAGTGGAAGTCCTCGTGGTGGCTGCTTTATAGGAGATGATGAACCAGTATCGATTCGATGCTTCACTACCTTTGTTCTCCCAAAGTCGCCTGGTTTAAGTGCAAACACATCTTCATTTTCACTTAGCAGCTCTTCCAGTTGTTCCACCTCCATCTCTGTTAATCTTTCCTTGGCCCTATCCACGATGTCCCTTAGACATTCCGGTAGCCTGGTCTTATTTGGTTTCTTTTCCGTTTCGTTGATTTCTTTGAGTGTTCTGACAATGGTAACAGGTTCACAGACTCCCACTTCAGTTCCCTTTGTAATTTTCTGTGGAAAGGTTTTCAGGTTAACTACCCGTACTATTGTCGTTTTCTCTGGTTTAATCAGGGTGCGGCCGGTGACTATAGATTTATTAAACAGATCCGGATTACTGGGTTCCACCACTCCAACACTGCAAGACATTTCCCCATCCATTACAGTGGCAACCAATGTTTCGGTCTGACCAGGTAGTACCACATCTTCTTTAACAACGAGTCTCCGTACAGCGTTATTCTCAGTGGTGGTCGTTAGCACTACTTCCTCACCCATTATCCGTAGCGTACCAGCATTCAAATTTAAGTTCACCCCCTTTGCTCGTAGTAAGTCTAGTCCGAGTATGACATTGTCCGATATATCTGCTACCAGGGCTCTGTGTTTGAATTTGACGTCTCCTAATTCTATGTCAAGCTCGCATTCCCCCTTGACTGGCAGTTGTTGTCCATTGGCTGTTGTAAGGACATAACGCTTGGCAGGGCTCTTAATACGCCAATCACCAATAATATCCGGTCGTACAATAGTTCTTGCCGCTCCAGTGTCGATTACCATAGGGAACATACGACCAAAAATAATGCCTTCTATTAGCAAGGAGTCAGAGTCCTGGAGACGTGATAACGTAATTTCTTCTCGTGGGGCATGGAGAGACTTGGATGGAGAGCTGATCTACAAATTCGGACGGGGCTGTTGGATATGCCAATCGAACCAGTCTGGCAACATCGGTCTCAAAATGTTGTAAATTCTCTCCACTTTGTTGGTGACGATTTTTCAATTGTGCCTGGTACACTTGCTGCAGGTGTTTATCCCCATATCTCATTTCCATATGCTGTTTTAGAATATCGTAGCTATTCTGTTGCCCAGCAGGAACTCCTTGTAAGACGTCAAGAGCTTCCCTCGTAGAGCAACTATCAGAGCTGTAGCCTTTTCATAGTCGGACCATTCGTTTGCTGCAGCTGCTGCTTCGAACTGACGCAGATATACATTCCAGGAAACCTTGCCGTCGAATTCAGGGTCTCGTCTTCTGAGTTCGGATAACAGGTCCTTCTGATTTGATTACGCCCTCCTTTGCTATCTTGTCTAATTTATGTCGAAGCTCTTCGCAGGTTTCTCTAACCAAGTTTATTTCTTCGTCTATTTCTTGTTTTTGTGCTAACATTTTCTCTTCTACTTGTGTTTCTACCTTATGTGACTGTTCCTCTAGTTTTTCTTCTAGTGTATTCTCCAATTTTTCTAACTTTGTCTGCATATCCTTCGTCTGGTTTTCCATTTCCTGTTGTATTGTCTGTATCTGTTCTTTCATTATATACCCTTGCTCTTCTAGTTTATTTTCTAATTTCTCCTGCATTTCTTTCGTCTGGTTTCTCATTTCCTGTTGTATTGTCTGTATCTGATCTTTCATTGTATGCCCTTGTTCTTCAAATTTTTCTTGCATTGACTGGGACTGGTCTTCAATTTTATGTCCTTGTTCTTCAAATTTCTTTTGCATCGTTTGTCCCTGTTCTTCTAATTTCTCTTGCATCATCCTTCCTTGTTCCTGCATCGTTTTCGCCTGGTCTTCCATTTTATGTCCCTGCTCTTCTAATTTCTCTTGCATCGTCTTCGCCTGGTCTTCCATTTTATGTCCCTGCTCTTCTAATTTCTCTTGCATCGTCTTCGCCTGGTCTTCCATTTTCTTTTGCATTGTTTGCATCATTTCTAACAGTTTCGCCAGTTGTGCATCCATGTTGACTTGGCTTCTTGTTACAGGCATCCACTCTATTTGAAATGTTCTAGAATGTCCAGGAATATGTTTGTAAATGTCACCGTTGACTTCCTTACAATGAAACGAGTGCAGTGATATGCCACACTTGGGTATTTGTCTCACTCCGGTATAAAGTTCTAGAATGTTCGAGAATGTCCTTCGCAAATAACACCGTTCACTTCCTTAAGTCACGACGAGTGCGGTGATATGTCACACTTGGGTCTTTGTCTCACTTTGGTAGAAAGTTCTAGAATATTCGAGAATGTCTTTCGGAAATACCACCGTTCACTTCCTTGAGTCACGACGAGTGCGGCGATATGTCACACTTGGGTCTTTGTCTCACTCCCGTACAAAGTTCTAGAATGTTCGAGAATGTCCTTCGCAAATACCACCGTTCACTTCCTTGAGTCACGACGAGTGCGGTGATATGCCACACTTGGGTCTTTGTTTCACTCCCGTACAAAGTTCTAGAATGTTCGAGAATGTCCTTCGCAAATACCACCGTTCACTTCCTTGAGTCACGACGAGTGCAGTGATATGTCACACTTGGGTATTTGTCTCACTCCTGTACAAAGTTCTAGAATGTTCGAGATTGTTCTTCGCGAATACCACCGTTCACTTCCTTGAGTCACGACGAGTGCGGTGATATATCACACTTGGGTATTTATTCCACCCGCGCACAGGGTTCCAGAAAGTTCTTCAAACTTCCACTTAAATCCCACTTTGTGGACAGGGTTCCAGAAAGCTCTTTAAAACTTCCAACTAAATCCACTTCCGACACCAAATTGTCACGGATTTCCCAATCCGTCTTTTCTTTCACTTCCAGACAAACAATCCGTTAATTAATTACTTCTTTATTAACTACTGAACACTACTAATTACAGGTCAACTAAACACTTATTTAATTAATCGCTATCTAAATCACTTTGATATCTCCAACTAAACACTTTAATTCAGACTGTAATACAAGACTTATACAAGACTAACTAACTCGGCCGTTTATTCTTCTTTTATAGACCCAACGAATATTCCAGGTATATTCCAGTATCTCTAGATCCATGTTCTCGTACGACTGGAACGCTTCTCGTCGTTTCCACGATTTTCTGGTAACGCCTCGATTCACGCATGTTGTTTGTTTACCAGAATGGCGTAGGGGCGATCGGAGCAATCTTAGGCAATTCGCGGTGCCACAGTCGTCGGTTTGGGAGTGAGTGGGGCAAATTCCGTGACAGTATATAGGCACTTACCTTTCTTTGTGACGTTAGTATATTTGCAATGAAATAGCTGTCAAGAGAAATCACTTCACCAGCTTGTATAAGCATTTCACGCCGGCAAAATAAAAAGTGTACCTCTCCAACAAAGAGAACCAATAAACCTGGATGAACGCGATCCATTATACATAAGGTAATTGGGTTAGGTCGAAGTTTTATGCAAAGAAAGCGGTAAAGTGGGTGCTTCGTTGACAGCCGGAGGACAGCGGACACTGCTCTCATCATTTATGCAGTTTCGATCAGACTAAAGCAAGGCTTGGGTCGTGCACGGCGATGAAACATTAAACGTCACCCGGTCAGCGGTGGATTCACGGTGCATACATGAAACATTGTGCGGGATTTAATTACAAACACCTAATTTGGTTTAAATAATTCATTGATGGGGTGTGAAAAACCGGGTACGCAAGCGGGCCGTAATGCGATTTGGAACGACTAGTGGGATGGTGAAATACCATATTATAATTGGAGGTCATATGCGACCCAAACTGAATACTCAAATATACATCGGTTTCATTAATATCAAATCCTACTAAATTGATATACAAGGTGATTCAGAAAAACGAAAAAACTTGAATGTACAGGGGACTACAAATACCTACAATTTCGTAAAAATAACATCAAAAAGAGTAGTTTAAAAATGATTTAAAAAAACTCGTCCGCACGGCACTGGAAACTGGTCCACTGTAAAACCTGATAAGGCGTATAATCGGCGAGCGGACAAAAAATTGAGATTTCCAAGGAAATAAATAAATTACATTTTACAGCACCTAATTTTATACAGCAAATTAGTGATTTTTTATATTTGATAGTATGTACCTACAATCACAGTAACAATAACAATTGTGTTATAGAAAGCCGGAAAGGCATACGAGTTTAAATAATTTGGAATATGTGTCACAATCTTCTGTATATTCTGCGGCTTACTTTTAACAGGTTCGCTGCAGGTGGCAATTTCGATAACATGTTGTCCATGCCAGTGGTTTTTTTTTATAAAATTTGAGATTTGATAGTTGAAAATTAACTAAATTATGTCTATATGAGTTGTAATAGCGAATTTGCTGACTGGACTGTAATTTAAATTTCGACGGCATTTTCCGTCAGTGGCACTGCACGTCTAACTATACTTGAAAGCTATACACCAGTGACAGTATTTTACGTCGCAAATCTTGTCTATCAAGTTCTCAGTGTATCTCTAAGTAATCGCTTTCGTCTCCGTTGAACAACTATGTTCTGAAATTTGCAGGAAACCTTCATCTGTATGGTAATGGTTTATTCGGGCTCTTTTTTTGAGGCTGAGATAATACCAGCCTTGCCAGATTTCCAGTCTTATTCTAATAAAAAAAGACAAGGAAGGAATTCGAGCCGTGTAAACCTATCTCTTAAGGCCTTTTCCGAATGCCTGTATAAACTTCCGTACTTGCACAAAGTACTCATATAGTGCAAAAAATACATGCACACAACCTGATTTTTTCAGAGTGGATGCAGGGATGTCTCCAACCAAAAAATTACACTAGAGACCCTTGTGCGTTTTTGGAATTTTTTTCCAACTTGTACATAATAATAATAATATATTAACTTTTTTGTAACTTACATATTTGGCACTTCATATGAAAAACGATATTTATTTATTATGATTCAGTAAAGATACAAACAAAAGGCTTAGGAGCTGGTTTTTGGAGGGTTCTTAGAGGACTGTCTCCTTAGTGGATCCCCAAAAGAGAACAGTCTATCCCTTCGGTGTTTTGCGCAATAAGGGTGGTTTCTTGGTGGTGGTGTGGGTGGTGGAGTGGAAATGAGTTCAACTAACAATTCACATTACTGAAAACACAAAGTTACTTGGATATTACATCCCATTGGTTCAAACTAGTTCAATTCCTATTAAATATGCTTGAATGTTTTTAAAACAATAGACCCTCCGGAACAGCGGTAATGACTTTTATGTACATGTACACAAAATATTTAAGAGATGACACAATAATAATAAACCACCCCTATTGCGCAAAACAACGAAGGGGTTGGACTGTGCTTTTTTGGATGGGGTCTAAGAAGACAGTGCTTGAAGAAACCTGCAAAAACCAGCTGGTCAGCCTTTTGTTGTATCTTTACCGAGCCATAATAAGTATAGTAAATAAAAGCAAAATAGCAAAAAAACCACAAGGGTGTCAAGAGTGATTTCTTGGTTGGAGACATCCTTTCATTCACTCTGAAAAAATCAGCTTGTCCGCATTTATTTTTTTGAAATATGTTATATTTACTGGTTAATATTATAACTGATCATTTTACTAATTTAATTAAAAAAAGACAAGCAAAATTTAGAAACCGCACGCAGAAAACTATGTCATAAAACCTTTTCATAATGCCTATGTAAATCACCGTTCGTCAAATGCAGTGCCTACGTAAATAACCCAGCTATATATGTCACCAGAGGAGCGACGGAAAATTCCGTCAGCGGCACCAGAGTGATAGCGAGCCCGACGGATTTTTCCGTCACTGGCACTGAAGGTATTAAGTAGATAATTTTTTTTTCTACGTTCATGCAAAAACAATCCTTTATTGAACTATATTTAGTGGAAAAAGTGGTTCTTTATTGATCTAGAGCAATAAAATGTTTATTGCACTCATCTGTCATTCTACTGCAGCGTTTTGTCATCATGACAAACATAAACCTTCAAATCGACGTCACATTTTTCTAGACTTAGTGTCTAAATAACATTTTTTGGTTTTTGCATGAACGTAGAAAAAATATTGTATGCAACTCGTACAAAAAGTGCTTATTGCACTCGTTGCATAAATAACTATTAAATCTTATCTACAACTGCTGATTCGCCTTTAATGACAACTGTATCATAAGCTCAAACCTGAAGCTTGAGCTCGAATCTCTTCGGTCTAGAACTTCAAAAGAAAAAAAATCCGGAACTGGAGTGATTTTTCCTTGTTTCCTGGTTGCTTAGATCGATTCCATCTTTAGGCATCTCCGATCATAGAATGAGACTCGGTGCAGTCGTTTAGACCTTGCGGTCCAAAATTCCGAAAGTTTTTTCATTTCTTGGTCGTCCGGAATGGCTTCTGGGCGTTGTTAGGCTTCTATGTGAATGCCTTTGAGGTTTTGCCGTGACTGGAGGCTGTTTAGGCCCTACAACTCAAAAGTGGAGTGACTCTTTTAAGTGGGCCAGTTAGATATCTTAATACGACACAACATTTTTTTCGAAAGTCAAGTATAAACTGTCATTCTCTATGTACTTACAGTATTATAGTAGATATAAAATAATAACGCCCATTTAATAAACTTGCCGACATTAAAAATTCATCGCTGGTAAAAAATCTAATTTTACGCGGCTTTCATCGCGAAACCAATCAGTGGTCGATTTGTGTGCGGATAAAATACACACATATAATGTCGGTTCCATTAAACGCTGCCACGATCTATCCGAATCCAATATATTGAACAACGCTTTATTTTTATGCAGATACACCTACATTATAAACCAATTAAAACAAATGTGTTTCAAACAATATTAATCACGTTATTGTGAAATGTAAACTGGCGTGCATGAATTTTAT
This sequence comes from Monochamus saltuarius, assembly GCA_025584915.1. Classification (NCBI taxonomy): domain Eukaryota; kingdom Metazoa; phylum Arthropoda; class Insecta; order Coleoptera; family Cerambycidae; genus Monochamus; species Monochamus saltuarius. The sequence goes on from CM046722.1 coordinate 10,981,963, forward strand.
TGGCGCTGTGGAATTTTAAAATGTCTTTCATTCTGACGCTCCTGTCAGGTATGGTCGAGTATACAGGGTGATTCAGTTTTTAATGAACAAACTTCGAGGTCAAGTAGAACTTTAAATATAATGGTAGTTTATTATATAATAGTTATAGCTTTGAGTCTTTATATGGAAGATACAGGGTGTTAAAGTTTGAAGAAAAAATTTGATTTTTTGGTAAAATTACCTTCATATTTTATGACACCTTAACTAACTGCACTGTGTACCAAGTATGGCTTAAATATCTCCATTACTTTCGTTATTTTTTGTCTTATGACAAAAATCTCTCAGTCATTTAAACATTTAACTGATGATAGCATTCAGTGATGTTTTCAATCACTAATGACAGCAAGATTGTTTAAGTTTGACTGCATCATGTTTCAAATGAACTTCAAAATATCATGTTTTGGCAATTTATTAACGCACTAATTGAAGAATAGTCACAAATACACGTGTGGAATATTTATAGAGTTTTGCTGTGAACGAAATAACGAATTAAAAGAGCATAGATGCGTAGAAGAACTGACATTGATACTTCAAGATTGAGCGGTCAATATGAAGAAGAAAGATGGGATAGAATTCATAGAAGCAACAGTAAAGACTTTCTGGAACGTTTTGTGCAAACTTTACAGGAGAAGTACTATAATGAGTATAAGGTTATGATTGACCCGTTTAACAGTATACTATTTAAACCTGACCGAGAGACCCGCGATACAACCAGGAAGAAACTGCAAACAGTTCCATGTAAACGTAAGACAAGTTCACTTTCGTTAAGTTGGTCAGAAGTCAATAATATTGTTCTGGGATAAAAACACCCCTGAAGGTCTTATGCATACATTCTACCATATTGCTGCTGTAAAATTAGCGTGGAGAGGAGGTGAGGCAGTTGCACCAACAAACCACATTGAAAATCTGGTGTTCAGTAAAATTTGCCAAGGCAGTTGAAAAAGCTGTACAAATAGTAAATGGTTGATTGCCAATAGTAAAAGTCAAAGCTACCCTGTACGCCTTTTTCATAAACTGATATCAAAAAGGCATATTACTTCACCACGACTGATCTTAAAACCTAAAATACGGATTCATCAACAAGGCGTAACGTTAGTCCGACTAGCGGAGGTTACGCGAAAAATGTACGCCTGTGTTGCGCCAATTTAAATAAAAGACGTACTTCTATTCACTACTATGTATAATACTTACTTTGTGATATGTTAACTAATCCGTAGCACTGAAAAGTACTGTTTTTGAATATAAATAGTAAATATACAATGGGAAACGCAAGGAACTAGAGGCCGAAGTTACGCGATTTTTAGACAGGTACAATACTGGGTCTAACTTTTGGCGCAAATATGGACGTAAATAAACAGCCTAACTAGCAGCGCATGTTTCGTGAATTGGGGCAAAGCTGGTTATTTGGACTAACGCGCTTTCACGGACGCAGAGCTGGTTAGTCCGACTAACGCTACGCCCGTTTCATGAATCCGGCTGTAACCGACAGTGGAAAGAGGAAACCGATAATTGGTACGACAATGTCTCCGTTTTAAAAAAATGCTATTAATGGATGGACTAAATCGTCTGCTGAAGCAATTGACCTGAAGGACAAAAAGATAGCAAGCCATTCAAACAGATCAAATTGGAAAAAAATGACAAGTACAACATTTGTTGAAAATTCTAAAAAACCAAACTTAAACATCAACCAAGAACACCACAATCTAAGATCATACATACTAAGCGTGGTAATAATGCTATAGTAGAAGAAAAAATAGCCAATCTAATGTTGCGTTAAATTTTAATAACTGTACCTTTACCAGTTATACTTTTAATGAATAAATAGTTGTTTTGTTATCTTCCGACTTATTTGATTATTAAGGCATGTCAGCTTGGTCCAACAGTGATATTTTGATATAAAAAATCTAGTACGTCTCCATGGGTTACTTTACTTATGAACCACCCTGTATATAGGTAACAAAAAAGGTTCAGTTTTTACGACTGAATTTGAGAAAACAAACTTGTGTTTTCAAAGGTTACAGTAGCTTCTATACTACTATTCAAAATTACACAGTACTCATTGAAGTCATTTCTGAATGTTCAAAATTTATTTTGGATAAAAAATGACAACGTTGTAAAAAATGTGGTTAGGATAATAAATATTTCTCTCAGCGGTAGTATTAGGGAAAGGAACAATATTTCAGAATATAATTAAAAATTAAATTAAAAGAAGCGTTTGCGAGAAGAATACTTAACAATCCCATTTGAATTATCCTTTCTGTCCCAAAAATATAACGCCTGAGAAGGAAATAAATTAAAAGTTGTTAAAAAGCATTTTGCTAAGGACAGGGGGTGTATTCGAGGAAAATTAGAATAAAAATCATCTCCCATATTTTGTTTTAAGGAAATAACCTTCTGATCTACAAATCCTTTGTTCTAAAACATGTTACAGATAATTTTTAGCTAAACACACGAGCATGACGGGAACGAACGTCATTTTCTTTTAGGTCTGTTATAAAACATTGCAAACTTTGAAATACCATGTAAATCTGAAGTAGGTCGAAACAGTTAAAACTAGAGTTACTTAACTTGAAATCGATATGTCCAGACGTGGAAAATATGTTTGGAATTCCATTTGGGAATGCGAGACTAGGTAAAAATGGTGCTGGTTTGGGTATATCGAAGCATTTAGCTATAAAGACGAGTGGATTTAGGATGTTAAGCAGGTCTGAATTTCTGAAGAAATATTTGAACAACTGAAATAAGTATAATAATGGGGATGCTGTAACAGAGATGCAGCTAATTGAATTATAAAATGCAATATGTGTCACTAAACGCAAAAGGTAAAGTAGAGCAGTTCAATATGTTTAATTAAATGCAGATTTAATAAAAATCAGTATATTCATCGGCTCAGTAGTTTAGTATTCACCTCATGGAACTTCAAACAAAGATTTAAAGCTCTATTGTCAGTTTCAAATAGAATCAGTGATAATAATGAGAGCTCTGTGCGTGATATTGAATATTCTCTGTATGAATATGAGACAATTATTGAAGAGCAAAATGTGACCTGGAAAATCGGTTGCAACATCAGAAATGTTGATACTACATTTTTACACTATTTTAAATAATTTTTTTGAAATACAAAATTCATTTGATTTGACTTGTGGTATTTATAAAAAATTGTTTTATTAATTATATCTAAATAGTGTTTTGTATTCAAAGTTACATTAATAATAATGTACAGTGCATCTGAAGACAATTTTTTATACACAAATTTTCCAACTTGAAGAATTGAAAGAGAAATAATTTACTTAAATCATAAAACTCAATTTCTAAAGGACTATTGCACGCAGCTGTCAATATCTGACAATGATTTAATAAAAAAGCAGCAGAAATATTAAATTATAATTTTAAAACAATAGTAATGAATAATTATTTTAAAATCTTAATAGTGCGTGACTTTGGATACCTGTTACATAATTACTTTATTGCTTTCCTATGCGAAATATTGAAAAAAAAAACACGGTAATATACAGGTTGTTTTGCATAAGAACCGACACAGAGCAGGTGCATATAGTGGGTCCCAAAATATTGCAATTTAACCAAACATATCTATAACACACAGGCTGAGTTACAGTTCTTTAAATTGGGGCCAAATATTCCGAAAAAAAAATAATAATATCACTGAATTACTTTAACGCTTTAACTTATTGGAATAACCAAATTTGGTACATGATATAGGTTTATTATTGATCTTCTTTGAGCAAACAAACGTATCAGGTATTTATTGAGGGTGAATCATACCTAAAATTATACCAAACTTATTTTTCCATTGATCGAATTTGAAAAGACAAATAATATATTACGTTGTCTTTTTAAACAGAAACTTTTTCTTGATTAAATCAAAATAAGCTTTTAAATGCAATTTAGGCACTACTAATTTTAATTCAAAGGGATTACTGTCAACGTTCCCATAAAGAAACCTGAAAACACGAAATCACCTGTAGATTTATTTCATGTTTTTGTATTGAATTTGATCCCAGGTGGTTCTGCATTGTGCATAAACGCAGTCATTTGTCAACTGACAGAAATTCATTTGTTGCATGCGCACGGCAAAGTAAACTGCCTCACCCGACCAGATAAATAAAGTCGTCACTGGGCTTGTTAGATATATCAATGGCGATGGTGTAAATGGTAAACATTATTTCACATCAAACTAATGTATCTTGCATGTGAACTTTAGAAGCAATACCAATGTATGCGTGTAGTGATTGTTGGTTGTTTCATATTATAATAAGTTAATTGAGGAGCAATTGTATTTTAATTCACGTACTGCTAGTTTTACATTATGTTATTACATTCATTTATTTGTATAAGAAGCAGACAGGTTGCAGACAACCTAATTATAAGTTTCTATAAAAAAATACGTATATACACACATAATGCATACAAACATGGTTATGTATATATAAACTTTTTAGCTCATATGCAGCTTAATTTCTAAATTCAAAAGGAAACTGCAGTAAGGTATCAGGCGGAGAATTAAGGGCTTAGCATAGTATTAGCACAGAATAGATACAACAGCAATTTCACTCCGCTGTCATCTAAAATTTGTACAGTATACTTATAGATTACCTACCTATTTTAGTCTTCGGGAAATTTAAAAACACTTGCTATTGCTATTACTATTGCAAGATTTTAATAACTTCAGCGACTCATTCCTTGATTTCGACTGATAACTTTAGTTTAATCCACCTATGTCCAAAAAATGCTTGCAGGCCAGTGTTTGAGGTAAACTGATGGGTAGCGGAGGTGTCTATGGATGCGCGACTTATTATTTCGACTGAAGTGATTCTACTGGCCTATCTATGCTGCGTTCTATGTATGTTATGTAGTATAGTAAGATTATTAGCAGTGACTAACTGGGGAGGCAGAGAAGGTGAGAGGGAGAGATGAAGATAGGGAGTTGGAAGGAGTGAAGAAAAAGAGGGGGGAGAAAGGGAGAGGAGAAAGAGAGAGTTTTTGACAACTTAACATTTTGACTTCGCGCTATTAGTTGAATGACGTTTTTATACGTAGAATATACTAGCATCAATGGCATTCGTGCCATTAAGTACCTACTTATTTTTAGCAAAAAAATTTGTACGCCACTGATTTTTGGACAAATTTATGGACTTTTTCCTTCAAACGCACCGTTTTCGGAATAAAATATAATTTATTAATCATTACAATAGACCAACTTTGGAATACTAATTAAAAAACAATAATCTAGTTGGCATGTATCAGTTTGTCTTAAATTCCATGTCACTCAAACAAAATAGGTAACCAAAGTGTTGAGCGACTTGTTCTTGAAGTGTTTAAGTTAATTTTTAATACATTTTTTTACAAAACAGCTAAATATGGTGAATTATTTCTTTGAAGAATGCATCTTCATAGTGACGCCTTGCTTCATTTGAATTTCTGTTTGCTTTTTCATACATAAAATGTATGTCGGCCAATTCTTCAAAGGAATAATTGTTATTTTTTTTTGTTTTGTTTAACTTTGACATGGAATTTATGACAAACTGATACATACTACCTAGATTATTGTTTTCTAATTAGTATTTCAAAGTTGATCTAATGTAATGATTAATAAATTAATTTACACTAGTATATTACAAGAGAAATTTATACACTTAAAAGTAGTCATTTTGTAGCGGTTTTCAAGAAATGAAGACTATAAGTATTTAAGATTTTAAATAACCTATATCTTGAAAACGAGTTATTTCCGGATCCTAGATTATATAAACTTTTTTTTTATTTTTAAATATATAACCTGTTCTTAAGCAGTTTTCTTAACATCATTCTGTTATACTCTGTATATTTAACTCATTTTTATTTCTTCTATTGATATCACTAGATGCTGACTCCACAACTGAAAGATATTTGAATAACTGATTTAATCGTAGATACAGAAATATGTATGTATTCACATTCAATAAGTCAATACATGAAATTCTTTTCTCTTAAAATTTTTACGTTCTTAGACTCCAATGACTATATCGATCTGTTCTCACCCTCATCAGATACGAATAAATTTTTACTCTGCACATCTCTGCGGTCGAGAAGGTTTTAATTAAATTTAATTTCGGAAAGAAATTTATTTTCCCGTAATACGTTCCATCGTAAAGTTTTAATTTATAAATGAACCCCGACTTGTTCGGCTGCAAGGTACAACAAAATTTCAAATAACTTTGTAATCAAACTATGTAGAATAGTCCAGGGCATTTAGATCAAAATCGAGCGGAATAGCGGAATTTTTTAGGCACAGCAGATATCGAGATGCGGTTTTCTGCATTGGGTTCAGGAAGGTCCCAGGAAAAAAGTCTATATGCCTTCTGGGCCGGAAAATGCATTTCCCAATTTCATCATTACCTGCACCATTATAGGAACGACTGGAAACTCGGAAAAATCGCTCGGAAATCGTTAGTCGGGGGTTTTCAGGGCTACCGAAGTCGATTCTGGCATTAGAATTACCAGGGGATGCACGGGGGTGGTTCTGTGAGGGGTGCGCAGGGGGTGAATTGAAGAAAATATGGCAGCGTGCATGAAAATCGCTTTTCTTGTGAAACCGACTGTGACACGAGGTGCGGGTGCCGCCGAAGTGAGTTGGAGTGCTCACTTGCATGCAAGCATCGCGATGGCAATTGCTCAAACCAAAAAGGCACTTCCAACGGGGCCGAGAATAGTGACGAGGAAGAAGATGAAGAAGGGGAAGAAGAAGAAGAGTTTGAACAAGATGTTTAGTATTTAAGTTAAAAATTTAAGATTATAATGAATAATTCAACATTAATAAAAACTCCTATTTGTTATTTGAATCAAGTATTTTCATAATTTGTGATATTTCACTTTCTCCTTCACCATTTCCCACAGAGCCATCCCCGAGCGCCCCCGGGGAAGCCTAATGCCAGAATTGAATTCGGCATCCCCGAAAACCCCCGAGTATCGATTTTGGAGTGATTTCCTTTTCTTGGACGCTGGCATTTTCCCCCCAATCACCCCAGACAACCCCACAGAGGGACCCCTGAGCGCCCTCGGGGAAGTCTAATGCTAGAATTGAATTTGGCATCCCCGAAAATTCCCGACCCGCGAACCCCCACAGAGCCACCCCCGTGCATCCCCGGATAATTCTAATGCCAGAATCGAGTTCGGCAGCCCCGAAAACTCCCAAGTAATGATTTCCAAGCGATTTTTCCGAGTTTCCAGTCGTTCCTATAATGGTGCAAGTAATGATGCAATTGGAAAATGCACTTTTCGGCCCAGAAGGCATTTTTCAAAAAATGGCTAAACCAGACGATATAGACTTTTTTCCTGGGACCTTCCTGAACACAATGCAGAAAACCGCATCTCGATATATGCTGTGCCTACAAATTTTCCCTATTTTTCCTAACTTCCCTGGACTAGAAGTACGTTTATTAACAGGCTTTGGATAAACCAACATACATACTCAATGTAAAGGATCGGAACAATGTTTTCTATTTTAGAGCATTAGCTATGCTAGTTCTATTATTTAAAAGCTTTCTTTGATGTCAGTGAAAACTTATCACCTCATAGATATTTTATGTCTTAGTTTTTCTTCATGTTTGTCAGCTTCGCACTTTATAATCATATCTTCTTTCTACATTTTTCAGTTAATCTATCAAATAGAAATACAAATTTCAATAGATTACAGCGTCAATCTTTGGCACAATAAAACTTTTTAGATAGATAATAAACCGTTACTTGTTTCTGGGTAGTACTCTATACAGGGTGATTCAGAACTTATCTAGAAGAATTTGGGAATAGATGGGTCATGAAAAATGCAGTCGATATAGTAAAAATTTGTTTATAAAATCCTAGTTTCCGAGTAAAACATTATTGAAGTTGTAGTATTTTAAACCTTTATATAACTGGGTCACTGTAGTCTCTAGACAGGCGATTCCAAATATTTAAATCCGATTACTTTTTGCACGCACTAAAGTTTTTGTGACGCCAGTATTTGCATTCGTATTTCAAGTGTCAAAAATTGCTTAAGTAGCAGTAATAGAGTTGATGGATATCGTTTTAATTTATCACGTTGTATATGCGCCAAACGCAACTACTTTTATCGCGGTGTACAGTGTGCAAGTGCAGTTGAACGCGAGGGAAATTTGAAACCGAGTCGTGGAAGAGATGGAGGTCCAGGACTTTCACGGCCTATTGCAGCAGTGTAACGTATCATATACGAGGTTCAGTTATATCAGTACCATGTACAGCATGTCCAAGAATTAACACTAAGGAATTGGACGAGGTGGACCGATACGATGGCCGCCACGTTCTCCCGACTTTAAATCATATGGACTTCTTTTGTGGGGATATTTAAAAAATGAAGTGTATCGCACAGAAGTGGATACATACTATTGATGATTTACGGAAACGTATCATAGTTGCCGCCAATAACTTACGAGTTCAAAACGGACAAGCAGCAGAAACATTTGTGTTAGTTTGTAGAAACTGGGTAAGACAGGCCCAAAATGTTGTAACACAACAGTAGCGGGCAAAATCAGTTAAATTTGCTACATAAAATCGGCGTTATATAATGTTGTTGATTGAAATGTTGTTTATTTCTTTCTTTGAGCATTTCTTTCAATTTTTTGTCCGGTCGCAGATTGCCGCCTTATCAGGTTTTACAGTGGACCAGTTTTCAGTGCTGTGCAGAAGTCTATTTTTAAATCATAATCGAACTGCTCTTTTTAATTTTTTCTTTACAAAATTGTATTTTTAAGAGTGCACTCAGATTTTTTATTCAGATGTTCTGGATCACCCTGTATATTATTATTACTTTCTTAAATATTTTTTTTACTTTTTCTGTTTAATAGGAAATTCCTGCCACTAAAATACAAAAATAATTACAAATAATCCCTTGTTTCTATTAGATCAGTTAATGTGCTGATTTTACAAATTTTGTTTTGTCTAAAGAACAAAATATCTCACACTGAGGAGGTGAATAATTTCACTGTTACTAAACACGTGAATTTACTGTTCGAAAATTCCTCAACACTATTTTCGTTTTTCGTATAAAAAAGTAACAAAAATGCCACAAATATATAATTACAATTTCTTAAACGCTATAAAACGTTTCATTCGATTTGAGTTTCCTAAATTACTTCAAATTTGTATTAATAAGCATCCTATGGTTTAAGCCACAACCATAAATCCATAATGTTTATGTATAGACAACGTATAAAAAAATCTGCCGTGACACGTTGCCGTCTTTCTTGCCAACGACCTTCATACGCTGCATTAATTCTACCGTCACATTTTGATTTTGCACTGTTCTTGGAGTTAATGATTCAGATACACGATAAGTTGTATTTATATCATATTTCCACTCCCCATGAATTAATAACATATCTGATAATTCGTTATTTGAATAAGACATTTTGAAATACAACAAATTGCACTTAAGCTAGTTAGTGCATTCCAAATATTTGATTTGAGGTGATGCGTTATATTAACTATGTTTTCCAACACTTTTCGCATAATTATTTTCCCAGTTATTACCAATCCCCATTTTTAAATGTGTGATATATACAGTTGTCTTGATTGATGAAACTTGATTGATTTGATAATAATTTAAAAAATGCTTCGTGCTGTTTGGAAACATCTAATCGCATGTTCTTTAGCGAAAATTTTTGAAAATGATCACCATTTTTGTTGATTTCAGTCCTGCTGTTGGTACTGATACGGTCAGAATTGATTTTCGGAGTGATCCTTCGAGACGTAACGTAGTAGTCTATGCATTTGGTCGCATTCTAAGCTTCTAAACGTCTCACCACTTCCACGGTATCTTCGGGGATAATTCCACAAAAACTTCACTTCGATTGAGAACAAGGCATTAGGTATATATATATTTATCGGTCAGTGGTCGCGCGGTTTAAGGCGTTAGTACTTGAATCGAGGTGACTAGACGGTTCAAGCCCAGCTGCCGGTAGACCGTATATAAGCTATATTCGTAGAGAGGATTGGCACCCTCTTTGTGGGTATGGTAGGGTGGAATAATGTTAGCTTGGGTCAATGTGAGAGATTGATGCCGGTTGATATTTGACTATCCCCCTAATTAATGAGGTTTTCCAGGTTTTCCTCATTCCTGCACTGAATAGTGGTTAGGGCCTACCAACGTAAGTCGTTCCTGGGCGCAAATGCGGCCTGCTTAATAATAATATGCCGCTCCCTCTCCCGCACAAGTCTCCGACTTCTGGGCTAATCCCTGTGATTAGAATGAGGGGTAGAGATATTATTATTATTATTATTATTATTATATATCCCTTTTTTATCAAACAAATAAAAAATTTCGAGATAATTAAATTGGATTATTGCCAAACATACCTTAGTTATGACTAACAAAATATAGTTAATAAAATTAAAATTATTAGAAAAAATTAAAGAGAAAACTTGAAACATGTTTCCGCATCTAACGCTTTATGTTTTCCTATATAGCGGCCTTATCGACCTTCCCAAAGCTTCTAAAAGCTGTATCCAGCCCAATATCTGCAAATTCTCTACAGGCTTATTGCTTTATTTGTTTTTATGTAGAACAGTTGTTGTATGTATTAATTAAATACGTTGTTAGTGCTTGGCAAATAGTTGAATGCGGTGTCTTTGTACAGAAAAGATGGTTGCTGCATTGTAGCCTTGTATTGAACATGAAATAATAAGTTTCGAACAAATAATACAAAACAAATAATAGAGATTTACAGCAATCAACACAAAGAAATACAGGAGTTTTAGTAAATTATTTGTATAAAATTACCTGTTCTGTATACTTATCTCGCAAAGTATACATATATTACACAACTCTGCTGCAGCAAATACGCATGCGTCGCATCAGAATGCTCGATTTCTATTGGTGGAATAGGTGCCATCTGAACAGCTGCCATGGGTGTGCGCGTGGTTAAAATTTGAATGTATCTTTCCCGCTAATTTAATTCTGATTGTAATTAATTTATTAATGATTTTGTATTCTTAAGAATGGAGAATAATTCGAGCTCTATAAAGTTTTCTCGAAATCGTAATCTAACGAATGACAAACATCAAATAACAAAAAACGAGTACGAAAGGAAAGTGTTGTGAATTAGTCACTCTCTATATTTTTGGCAGTTGTTTAAGCCTCTCAGCTTGTGTTGGTCTTTTTTTTCACCATTTTTACGTATCTACAATTTTTCGGGAAGATATGTCAACTGTATCAGCTTATAAGTATCAAAATACCGCGAACGATACTTATCACAATACACTACAGATTAAAAATAAAAATAAAATGAAAAACAATATTTCAATAACAATAAATCTTATTTTAGATTTCACTTTTTTGGTATTCATTTTTATATTTGCTCTTAATGAAACCTAAGTACGGTCCTGACTTACACGGATTAGTCTTAACCCTTATCTACACTGTGCTCCCTACCATGTATTTTTTTTCAGTATATCTCAAAGCGCCCATTTTTCTTGTTCTAGGAATTTTTTCAGCTTCTGATATACCTACCGCCATCTCTGTTGTATATGTTAGGATTAGTCTTATACAGCACAGCTTTCCATCCATTCTAATATATTATTCCTCCATATAAAGTAAAGCTAGCCATATATAAACGTCTATATCGGCCTGTTTACAAACTCCTTTGAGGCAACCGCAGGGCTTGAGAGATAAAACTATGTCGCATTGTCAAAATAAATGACCTTTAATGGGTACAGCTCCATTTACAGTGACATTGTTTTGTTTTCAAATAATTCTGAAATACGTTGTAAAGGAATGTTGCCTTATTGACGCCATAATAGCAGGAATACAATATTTAAGTTATATACCGATTCAGGAATCGATAGAACAGGTTAAAATAATGTTCATTTGAGATATAAACTTATTTCCTAAAACGCATCGTTCCCGAGATAGAGGGCGTTGGAAGTAGGAATTTTTTTCTCGTTTTTCCCTCATAACTTTTGAACCACTTATCCGATTTAAGTGAAATTCGGAACACAAACACTCCTTATGATCTCACATAAGCTTCTTAAGTTTGAACTACCTACCCTTCTTAGAAGTGTATTTTGTATGTTCCCCCCCTCTTACTTTATTTGAAAACTACAAAAAAAAAAATTAATTTCAATAAAACATATCGACAAACTAGTACATTAACCGGAGCTGCTATTTGAACAGGATTATTTTTTATGTCATCACAAGCATGTCTTATACTTTGGATCAATTCCTCACGGATATGTACTGGCGTATCAGACACAATTGCTTTTAGACGGCCCCAAACGAAATAATCCAGAGAATTCAGATCTGGCGAGCGCGGAGGCCAAGCCACTAGTCCTTCGCAAGGAATTCACATATTTGGGTGGTTGTTGGGTTGCCGTCCAATCCATCGACGAGGATAATTCTCATCCAACCACTGCCGTACTTGCCTTCCGTAATGTGCAAGGGCACCATCCAACAGCATCCAGTTCCCTTGGCGTAAATTTAAGGGGACATCGTCAAGCACGTCGGGGAGAGAGTTTTGCAGAAACTCATGAAATAAATCCCCATTTAAACGAGGAGGCAAAATATGCGATCCACATAGGTTATTATTAAAACACCTATCCACACATTTACACTAAACTGTTGCTGAAATGAAGATTGTCTGACACATCGAGGACTGACTTCACTCCAAATGTGAATGAACCTTATGCAGAAATTGTGGATACTGGACATATTGAGTATAATCCTCTATTTTTGAAAGCGAGACAAGGCGATGACAATAAATTATGTGACATCAAATGGGTTACGGCTAATATTTTAGAGGGAGATATTTGTCCAGTACGCTTATTCAAGTTGATGGAATAACGAGACACTTCTATAACATCGGACACAGTATTTCTTACACCTAATCCCTTTTGGAAGAAGAAAAATTCTAAAAGTTGGTATAAAAATGTGCCAATTGGAATTAATGAAATTTCCAAATGGACTAAATGCTTAGGTATAGATGTCAAACGTGTCAAAATTATAAATTACCCAAATCGACTGGCAGCAATTAGCGAATTCAGTAAAAGCGGAATTGAAGAACAAACTCTAATGAAAATAACAGGACACAGCAATTCATCATCATTTAAACCATACTTACAAGTTGACAAAGAGTATCAATCGATGATTATTCAATTGATTCGTTTGGAAAAAGAACAAACTTCGACATCTACTACAGAAACGATTAGCTGGGGCACCCGTAGCGACACTAGTGTTTTATTTTTAAAGTTTCTTATATGTGTTTCTAAATTTATTATTCATTAAATTGTCCTGCCCAATTTAAATTCTAAACTGCTTCCTTTAGCAATTTGGCTTGAAAAACTATCAACCTAAAAATAGTTGATAGTTTTTCTCGTCTAATTGCTAGGCAACAGTTTCTTATTAAACACCCCCATTTACCAGGTAAAATACGAACCCCTTGTGCAATTATAAGTGAAAATTATCATCGCAACGACACTGGTAGATACAGTCGTTAATAATATATCTCACAGTAGCACCTCTAAAATTGTATTGAGGAGGTGAGTATCTCTCACGATATTTTTCATTTTATGAATTTTTAGGTTAAATAAAAATTACGATTCTGAATAAAAGTTCATTCCGAACGTTATTTGATTTTGGAAACACACAACAAACCATTCACTGCTTTTATGCGAAGCAATTTGTATACGATTACACCTTTTTCCCTACACATTTGTTCATAATGTAGAAGTATTTAGGGTATGTAGCCGGACTCATAAAACATATATCCATGTAGTTGGAGTGAGGCACCCTAATTATGCTTTAGAAATTGGATGGCGCGTCTATTCTCCGTAGGACCATCTATAAATTATGGCGACGGTCATCTATTATGTGTCAGTGACAACTTTTAATTAGGTTGGAAACATGGTTGCCAGCGGAAAGTCCACTCACAAGCGGAGTTTTCCACAGGCAAGAGGGTTGCACGATAAATGCCAGGTCAGACTTTTTGTTCTATTTTTTACCACTTTCATTTGTTATTTGTTTATGAAAACGGCTATATAAATAATTTGCAGCATAGGAGATTATGGAACTCAGTATCTACAACAGAATATTGATCGTCATTATTTTATGTCACCGGCACGTAAAAAAAATGGTCTGTACTTTGATCTCATATCTGTATTTTGACGCATTGAATCCGAATTATCTCAAGCACTTATAATTTTGAGTAAATCGCAAAAATAGTAAAATATCCTAAAAAATCACGTTAGCGAGCAAAAAAAATTCGGGCTTTAATCAAGCGTGTTTCTTATGTATTTAGGTGCGTTGATACTGAAGTGTATTGAGCTGCATCATTCACAGATTTTGCGAAAATCACGGTAAATAGTCCCCGACCGGCATTGAATTATACCTGCAGTATCTGTGAGAACAGCCAAGAACCTTTGGCCACCACCCCACCAGACATTGTGACATTGTCTGGTGGGGTGGGCTTGTTAGCCCTCATCAGTATGCCATAGGTGAGACGACCAACAATTGAACTGGCTGTTATGTATGTATGTATGTTCATATGTTCATGTTGATAAACCTAACGTGATTTTTGTGAATTTTTGCTAGTTTTTGCGATTTTGAGGGCGATTGAGTTAAACCGTTTTCAGATTAAGATTCAATGCACCAAAATACACAGAGATAGGTGGGTTTGGTTGAATGTACATATCCTTTTTTAAGTTGATTTTTAACGATTTTCCATCAATATCTTGCGATTTTTGTACAATCTGTGAGTAATGCAGCAATATACTTCAGATTGGAATTCAGCGCATCGACATACATACCTATGAAACACAATTAATCGAGGTTAGAAAAATTTTTTTTTGATCTCACCAAAGCAATGTTTTGCTGGTTTTTGCGGTTTTGAGTACCATTCCCGCAGAGAGGGTGCCAATCCTTTCCACGCATATAGCTTATTATACGGTCTACCGGCTGCGGGGGTCGAACCCAAAGCGATCCAGTCACTTCGGTTCAAGTACTGACGCCTTAAACCGCGCGACCACTGACCGATCCAGTAATTGAAAAAACTAATTGATTCGCTACATTTATTTATTCATTAATTTTGTAGATAATTTTCTACGTATTCTTCTGCTCCTTGGGAAGACTTCCAACCTCCATGCCTTTTTAAAATTGTAATTATCTACACCTGCATTTACCAACGTATTCTCTTAGGTACGGGGGAAACAAATAATGGCCAGTATACTCTTGTGGGTTGTCTAGATTCAGAACTGTGGCAATTTATTTGGGCATATTGCCCAGTTCATTTATCCCAATTCATTGTTGTGTACAATTATTTTTTTGGAAATTAATGAAAAATTATTAGAACGAACATTATAAGGTCTCAAAGCCCAGTATTTTTTATAATATTATAGAAATCTCCCGCGATTATAAATTCTCTTGTTCTTTTAGTTATTGTATTAGGAATTGCAATTAGTATTGCGGATCTCAAAAATTTAATGTCGAAAGTTTTAGTGTTGTGAAGCTCATTATTTCGACAAATCCCCGAAAACACCAATGACAAGAGCGCCCTAAAAATAAAAAACTACATTTTATTAAAATTGCTTTTTAAATTATGATTTTTGTTATCATAGCTAAATATATCTCATTCGAAGCATTTTCTTCTTTCCTAGCTACGTATTTTCAGAAGAGCATTTACTAAAGTTTTTAAGTTTCTGTATCTTGAAATATCGCGTTTCACATTTATCGTTGCTTTATGAAGTTTTGAACTCTATGGCAATCCAGTCGTTTAGTTTGATTACGGAATATTCATTCTGTACCTCGTTATAGAATGAAAATACATGCAAAACATAAGAAGCAAGTGTTAGAATAAATATTCTGACTCAAGTGTGAGATATTCTATTATTAAACATGATTTTGGAATTATTACATTTACTAATGAGAGAAAACCTTTTAATCGCATATTTGTATTATACTAATTTAAAATTAATGACATTATGGCTCAATCGCCCTGTATATTCCTTTCATACTTTTGTGTATCTTTCGCTTCGAGACTGATCTATTCTTTTTCTCCCTTCAAACAATTTGTGGGCCACATTATGAAATAATACATTTATTTTATTACTTCACCACTCTTTACTGGATTCGAGAAAGAAGATAAATAACAAATTTTTAACTGAGATTTATTGCGAATCCCTCGGGGTAGGCTTAACTACTTCAAACATCATTATTCTCGGTTCTCTCGCCTAGTATATTATAATTTATCCCTGAGAGAAAGGAATTCAAAGCGCTTCCCCGATTAAAAGAGTTAATTACCAGTACTTATGAATCAGACAACTGCAATAAAGGATTGTCTCGGCTTAACGAGTGAAAGAAAGCTAAAAATGTATCGAGACATTAGTAATTTAGATGGACTTTCTTCGTGTAAATCAATCTTTAATAAAGATATGTACTTTAATAGAAAGTATATGAACTTATTTGTTCAGTGGAATATAAATAGTATATTGTGTGATAAGGGTAGAAAATGAGCGTAATAGCTAAGGACTGCTAAAGTGTTTTCTGCATGTGTGACACACAACTGTTATCCGCCTACCAAAAAAAAAAGGAAAATATAACAAACATCTTTAATTTTATAAATACAAACAGACTTTAATAAGAAACTTAAGTAGTAAATAGTAATTAATGTTAATTATCTCTCGAGCACAATTATGGATAGTAATGCATTTGGTAGGTTTTTGAAATGCAGTGTGGTGACTTATTTCTATGGATGAATTTGATGGTGCATTGGAATCATCAATTCATTTATTTGGTCGTAATTATTTAACACTTCTGTTGTGTTACCAAATCACTCCCAGTTAGCTAGAAAGGTTGCAGAGCTACAGCGGAAGCAATGTCCTGTATATGTAGTAGGTTCAAGCAGTTTAAAAAATGTGGCTATTTTTCCTGGAATTTTGATGAATGCGTTTTTTCCAATCGGTTGTACTGTACATTTATTATTCTTGTAATAAATGAATAGGCGATTATGAATAGGATATTATGGATAGGTCTCAGGGAAATATATTTGTTGTATATTTTAAGTAGATTAAATCCATCAATTGTTTTGTTTGTGATTGTAAACGTCCTTGTAATATTATTTTTTGTTTCTGGAACTGTAATAATCAATATATCTTCTCTATTATCTATATGGTCAAGCTTCATATTTAACAATTCATTTCGCCGTACAACCCCATCATAAGAGAAATCTACAATTTAACTTTAATAAAAAAACGAAATTAATTTGAAAATTCAGACCATGGTGCACCTGCATTTACAATCTTTGATCTTTCCGATAGATAAACAATACATTTTCTGTTGAGTTTTTGCTTTTTTACTCTTTTTCCAGTTGCTAAACAAGTCATAGTACTTTTCGTACCGTTATCTTGACTTTATAGGTAACAAATTTGGAGAAACATCGTTAGCTTCTTCTTGCAAGTCTGGTAGAGTATTCGTCAATTCTTTATATCTCAATGGAACGTGATTTACCTAGTTTACTAAATAAGTAAACGTTTGCTTATTGCAATTGAAGTAGTTCGATTTCTATTTGTGGGGGTATATAATGTCATATAATATATCTACCCCTCATTCTAATCACGAGTATTAGGGGGCGGCATATTGTTATCAAGCAGGCCGCATTTGCGCTCAAGAACGACTTACGTTGGTAGGCCCTAGCCACCATTCAATGCAGGAATGAGGGAAATCTAGAAAACCTCATTAATTAGGGGGGTAGTCAAATGTCCACCGGTATCAATCTCTCACATTGACCCAAGCCAACATTCTTCCACCCTACCATAGCCGCAGAGAAGATGCCAATCTCTCAAAGAATATAGCTTGTATACGGTCTACCGGCTGCGTGGGTCGAACCCACAGCGATCTAGTCACCTCGATTCAAGTTCTGACGCCTTAAACAGCGCGACCACCGACTGATCCATATCAGTGAAGTAAACACGAGAGATGAATTTTTACAGACAGTTGATAGTGCTAGTGCATAAATTAGGAACAACAAAACCTTATTAACTTGTTGTACTACTTTATGGCCTCCCAGAATCAGACTGTGAATTCAAAATTGTACTCACCTTCTTTAAGACACAGGTCTGGCTTGTGCAAAGTTTTGGTCGATCTATCTAAAATTTAATTTTGCCAGCAAAAAAGTATTTAATACCACCATTTAAAATTAGACATACAATGTCCTGTACAGTTTTATGTTATGTTAAACTATGTGCATGTATATAATTCACGGATGAAATTATTACGAGTATATCTTATTGTCCTATCCAACATTTGAAGTTCCGTTTGAGAAGTTCATCTTCCCGCAGAGTAAATTTATGATCAATACAAGGGATGAACTAGAATGATAGGCGGCTGCCCTTAAACCAAACTATTCTGCGGCTACGGAATAATTTATAGTTCCCGTATAATCTTCTGGGGCTGTCTTTTAATACACTGTTTCAAAGAAATGTCTTGTATTGAATATTCATTCCGCCCTGTTTGCATAATGTCGATCTCTCTTGGCTGGAGAGAAAAAAACTCATTCAGCCTTAATCACAGCTTTTAAAGTTCTTCAAGGAAAAGCTATAGTGCATCTGAACTGTTGTTGAAGGAGTACTCTCGTGACATGTTTATAAGTTTTCCAAGACTTTCGTGCAATTTTAATTACATTGTAATTGTCAAAAGTTACAATAAGTCAGTCAGATGTTCAAATCAGCTGTTTTTCAAGGTTAGAAAAGTGTTTATTCTGTATTAAAAATTATAACATTAATTAAAGATCTAATAAACCGAAACTAATGAATAAAATTTTCAAATATATCACCGTCCGCGTAGATGCATGCATCAGCTCGTTTGTGGATTGCACGGGTAGCTCAATAAGTGTACGGTGATGTTCTCTTATCAGTGCTGCACAATTGACAGTCCGATTGAATAGCCCCTCTCTTGTGTTCACTTTTATTGCATATACTTATGATTTAAATTATCTCCAAAGACAGTAATCAAGGGGATTCAAATATGGTAAACTTGGTGGCCAATTTTGGAAATCACCTCGACCAATCCAGCGTCGTGGAAAGAAATTGTTAAGATGATTGATTACAACACTACTAAAATGGGCAGAGGCGCTATCATGTTGAAAGTACATGTTTTGCGTAATATCCAATGAAACATCGTCCAGTAGATTTGTAAAATTATTTTTAAAAAATCTACATATCTAGTTCCAGTAAGATGACCATCTAGCCCAACTGGGCCAAGTAATTGATTATTAATCAAATCACACCACACGTTAGTGCTGAAACTTATTTTCTACCGTCGCGTGCGGATTTTCATCTGATCAACGATGTTCATTGACAGATATTTGCAAGAGAATTGTGCTTCATTAGTGAACAAAATATATTTGTAAAGTGTTTGGTTTGCGTTTATCCAATTGCAAAAATGCAATTGCAAATCATTATCGTCGTCCTGAAGATTTTGGACGGATGAAAAGGTTTTAAACCATTTTTGTGGATGACTTCTCATGCCGTAGTTTGATTAATTTGGAGATGGTTGCAATGCGCTTTATACTTACACCTCGGCTACGTTCTACCATATTTAGACCAGGACTAGCTTGCCTCTCAGATGTAATTTTCATCACTGTCTGAATTACTATTCATTTTCACAAATTCACGCCATCACAATTATTCAGAATCATAACATATTTTTATTTTATAGTTTTGTTCTCTTCTTCTTTTAGGATTGATTTGATTCATTTTCACATATGGTGAAAAAATAAATTGGCGTTACGATTTTTGCTGGGATAAATAATTGACACTAATTTTGTATAAGAGATAAATTGACTTAATATCGAACTGGAATTCAATAACATTCTTTGGTAGTAACTCTATTAACATTATATCCAAGTGTTCTTTTTTTTTCTTTTCCCCGTTTTTCTTCTGTGTTATAATTACTGATTTGTCGTTCGATATTGTGCGTACTAATAGATGATTTATATCATCTGTTTGCAAGAGAGTGCCTTTAGGCAAAATGTAAATTAGAGCAAGCTTGGACCTCTCACTATTATTCTGTTGGTTTAGATAACTGTTAATTTATGAAATTTACATTAGCTGGATATATCGAGTGGGCTGGCATATGAAAATAAACCAAATCAATAGAATGGACTTATGGAAGTCGCTTAATTGTTGTAAATTTACAATGTGCCCACGTCTGTACAGTGAGTTCAATTATTAGCCGGACAAACGTCAATATGACTTCCCTCACAAATTACAGCATACTTCATTCACTTGGGTTCCTTTTATAACAACCGTGCCACTTTGTAAAACAGAATTAGTGTATGTAATTGTTTGTGGCAGTTATTAATTAAATATTTATAGCTAATGTTAAAGTTGCCTTTAATCTGCTAAAAATCGTAGATAAAGTTATATTTTAACCGGATCGGTAGATAAAATGATACTTTAACACCAAGGATAGAAGACTACCAACAACTTACTTATTACTACTTACTTCTTGATACAGCTGTGACCAACAATAATCAATGTTTACTGAACAGTTCAACACAATAATCACGATCTCTTTTAATTTCCTTTTTGTTGCATTATCCTCCTTCTCTAACATTTTTGCCGAGCCCCATTGAATCAAATGATTTTTCAAATTTCCGCTTCCAACATATTGTTTATTGCATTCACAAGGTATGTTGTATCCAATTGCAAAAATGCAATCGCAAATCATTATCACCGTCCTGAAGACTTTGGACGGATGGAAAGGTTTTAAACCATTTTTGTGAATGACCTCATGCCGTAGATTGATTAATTTGGAGATTGTTGCAATGCGCCTTGTACTTACACCTGGGCTACGTTCTACTATACTCGTATTTCACTGCTAGACCAGGACTAGCTTGCCTCTCAGATGTAATTCTCACACTGAGAAACATACCAGTTTCACGTGCATTGTTGAAGACTGTCTGAAATACATTTCTATCTGGTCCTCTTCTGTTCGGGAAGCAACAATTGCAACAATACCAAGGGCAAAGATAATAGAAAACAAACTTTAGTACTTTATTTTAAGTCCGTTCATATTACTCCATGCGTGTAGTTTTTGTGGAAATTTCTTCAAAAAGCTGTTTTAATGCTCCCTCTTTCTCCTATAATCCGAAATATTGTTACAAATGTGTTTTTGTTTAGAATGCGTTTTTCATGATAGATAAATGCCAAACCGGCTGAGAAAAACAATATTTGCTGTCAAAGTCATAAAATTACTTTAGTGTTCTTGTTGATTACTTAAGTATCTAAATTTAAGATGCCACGTTTTTTCACAAATAACGAGTATCGAGATATTTTATTTGCGTATGGTGTTTGCAATGGAAATTCTGTAGCAGCAGTCGAAGAATATTCTCGCCGCTATCCTGAAAGGCGCATTCCAAACAGAAAAACTTTTGTAACTACATTTCGGCTGTTAGGAGAAACTGGGAGTGTTTCAGGACATCATGGTCTAAATGCTGATCAAGTAAATCGTCATAAAGACCAAATTATAACAGCGCTATTTGAAGAAACTTCCACATTAAGTACGCGCAGGGCAGCAATACAACTTGAGAGAATTTTGCATACGTCAGTTCACAGAAGTTTTAGAAGGAACAACCTTCACCATTATCATTTGACCCCTGTTCAAAGTTTGCTGGATCGTGATAGGGCATAACGTATTCAGTTTTGTTAGTGCTATAATCCAGCAAACTAACATAGATCCGCAATATAATTTAGACTGACAAGTCAACATTTACAAGAGATGGCACATTTAATTGTCATAATGACCAAACGTGGGCACCTGTGAATCCTCATGCTGTCAGGCCCTCCAATAATCAAAGTTTACGTATGTATGGAGATAATTGGAAATTACGTTCTTAGACCAATTATACTAGAAAATACATAAAATGCAGAGGCATTTGCTGATCTTCTTCAGAACGAACTGCGTAATATTTTAGAAGAGGTTCTTTTAAATTTTCCAATTAATTCGTGACTTCAAACGGATGGTTGTCCTGCACATAACAGCAGGGAGA
This sequence comes from Monochamus saltuarius, assembly GCA_025584915.1. NCBI lineage: Eukaryota > Metazoa > Arthropoda > Insecta > Coleoptera > Cerambycidae > Monochamus > Monochamus saltuarius. The sequence continues at coordinate 11,004,048 of CM046722.1, forward strand.
TTTGGGCATGGCTAAACGAGCATTATGAAGATAGATTGATAGAACGCTTTGGTACAGTTAGGTGGCCTCCTCGAAGTTCTGATCTAACTCCGTTAGACTTATTCTGGTGGGGTAGATTAAAATACTTGGTATTTGAAGTACCAATTGAAACTCGAGAACAGCTCGAACAAAGGATAGGAAGGACAGTCTTAAAATAAAAATAAAGTACTATAAAGTTCGTGTATTTTAGATTTTTACAGTTTTATTACCTTTGCCCTTGATATTGTTGCCAATGAAATAGCAAACTCAAAAGTTACTAAATACAGTAATTTAATTAGTAATTTTTGGCGTTACCAATAAGGAGATACTTTTGCTCATTTCACAAATATTACATTTAACTTTTTACAGCACCTGGTATAGAAGATTTTTTAAGCACTCATATATGCTCGTCTTGCAGTAAAATTAACGCGCTTTCTGATGGTATATGTAAATTTGATGTGGCTGTAAGAATAACAATAATGAAATCATACTTTTTTCATCGGATCATATTAATCATATTTTTTCTCAACAAAATTGGGCCGGCCGATCCTACCGATTTCTCGGGCCGGTTTAATCTTCCCCATCCGCCTCTGCAGGCATTACGAAATTATGTGTGTACAATATCGACTAAACGAACGCACATGTAAAAGTAAATGCGACAATTATAAAATAAGCGTTTAAATCACAAACGTTAAAATAAATGTGATAATTAGTGATCACTAATGTGAGTTTCATTTAGAATGCATGACCTACTTAAAATAAAATATCAAATTATAGAAGCTTTCGCAAAAATTGCAATCTTAATTACCATTAATATTCGACCATATGTTTATTAGGCTTTTTCGTTCACTTTTGCCTCCTTAACATCCATTTCTAATATTGGGGGTTCTCCCAATCACCCTTGTATAGAGTTTAACAGCCGGATTCATGAAACGGGCGTAGCGCTAGTCCGACTAACGAGTTTACGCCCGTGTAAAGCGCGTTAGTTGGCCTAACCAGCCTTGCGCCCATTCACGAAACATACGTTGCTAGGTAGCGAAGCATGCGTTGCTAGGTAGGCTGTTTATTTACGTCCATATTTGCGCCAAAAGTTAGACCCAGTATTGTACCTGTCTAAAAATCGCGTAACTTCGGCCTCTAGATCCTTGCGTTTCCCATTGTATATTTAGTATTTATATTCAAAAACTGTTCTTTTCAGTACTACGGACTAGTTAACATATCATAAAGTAAGTATTATACATAGTAGTGAATAGGAGTATGCTTTTTATTTAAATTAGTGCAACAGATGCGTAAATTTTTCGCGTAACCTCCGCTAGTCTGACTAACGTTACGCCTTGTTGATGAATCCGTATGTAAAATTTTAAGTATATTATACTTTCATACAGATTACTTTTTTCCGTATATGTTTAGATACTCAAACTTATCTCTAAGTAAAATTTCATTACAAGTCCGGATTACCTTTAACGTAGAAATTTGCATGAAATGCGCTTTTAAAATAACAATTAACATTTAAACCGCAACAGATACAGAGAAAATAATAAACCCGATGCTTACAGTGCTGATTTTGCATAGGATTCCACGTCGTCCTTTTTTAAAGAGGAGGTCCCGCTACAATCCCAGCGTAACAAGTTAATAAAAAGAAAACTCCGCCGTATACAGAGTATGAACATCCTCTAAGGGAAGGTTACCCGTCCCTCCTGTATCACTGCCATGATTGTCCAGCTGCAAGGACCGTAAAACAGGTAGCAGTATAAATTACAGGTCTCTCTCCACAATCCACCTACATTTTGATAAACGCATGCGTCAAAATAAATGCGTCTGCAAGCGTCGCGACGCTCAACATCCGACATCCCAGGCAGTCCGGGACCGACGTCGAGCGACGTTGAACGTGTTCCTCTGCTGATCTCTATCGAATTCGCGGCGTGCTCCCCACGTTCACTCACGAAGGACCCTCGAAACTCGTCCAAGGAGGCGACCGCACCTCTTGGCCTCGTCGCAAATTGATGTTGACCGGTTGCCCCCCTCGAGCAAATTGGATTTCGAGGTAGGTTTCCTAGGTGCTCGATGTCGGTGGTTGCGGGTTTGTTTACTTTAAGAGAAAGGCTAAGAGCGATGGCTTTTTTTTTTGTTTTTTCTTGCGGGGCTGTAGAAGTTTTTGTTTTCGTTCGACGCAAGAGAACATATCCATCGAATTCTAGGAAAACACCGAATGTTTTTTATTTCTAGATATCTTATTCGTTAATTATTCTTAAGATTGACCTATATTATACACGTGAAAAAATATTATGCAGAATGGCAATTTGCTTTGCCACTGTCCTAAATTGTTTATGTCTTAACATAATATAGATATAAAGAAAGAAATTATAATTATTATTTGAAAAGAGACATTGTAAAACTTTTATTTTGCCGAATTTTAGTTACTTTTACTGAATTCTAGAAAAACACTGATTGTTTTTTGTTTCTAGTTATCTTATTCATTAACTATTCTTAAGATTGACATATATTATTCTTGTGGAAATATTGAGCAGAATGGCAATTTGCTATACCACTGTTTTAAATTCTTTATGTAGTGTTAACTTAATACAGACATAAAGAAAAAAAAATATAGGTACTATTTGAAAAGAGACAATAGAAACTTTTATTTTAACGAATTTTAGTTACTATTACTAATTTAAGATTGACCTATGTTATACTCGTGGAAATATTGTGCAGAATGGCAATTTGCTTTACCACTGTTCTAAATTGTTTAAGCGGTTCTAACATAGTATAGAAATAAAGAAAAAAATTATAATTACTATTTGAAAAGAAACATTTTGAAACTTTTATTTTGTCGAATATTAGTTACTGATACTGAATTCTAGGAAAACACCGAATGTTTTTTATTTCTAGTTATCTTATTCATTAACTATTCTTAAGATTGACCTATATTATACTCGTGAAAATATATTATGCAGAATGGCAATTTGCTTTACCACTGTTCTAAGTGGTTTATGCGGTCTTAATATAGATATAAAGAAAACAATTGTAATTACTATTTGAAAAGAGACATTGTGAAATTTTCGTTTTGCCTAATTTTGATTACCTACTGTGACATGGCTTATTTTCCACGTTTAGTTAAAATTATAAACTGAATCCGAAAAATCTGAAAAGCGCGCTGTCGTTTTATGTTTGATTTGAGAATGGTTGATCAAATTTCTGATAAAATAAAAATTCTGGGCTGGCTAAATATGGAAAATATATCTACTAAAACAATATAATTTATTTTTTTCCAATAAATTAGATACTTTATACTGACTTACCTACCTTGCAAAAAATAAAAATGACAGGATTATTGGGTGATATTCATATCACATTAGATATGCTAATATTGAGAATTAGTTTACGTCATTATTTTGTAGATCTTTAAAGTACACAAATGTTAAAATTTTATTGAAGAAAATTTTGACAATTTCAAAAAAAATAATAAAGGATATAATTTGAAATTTTTAATTATTAATATTTACTTTCTTTTTCATTTTGTACAGGTATTGTTGTATTTATGTTTCTTTTCTAAACTTGAATCAATTAATTTAAAAAAAACATATTAATTTTACAAAATGGGCACCACTAAAAATTTATTTTTCCAAGCGGATGTTTTTCTTTAACGCACTGTATAAAAATAGCATCAAATAGACTATGAAAATAGTTTTAATTTTATATATGGGACAATAGCATTTATTAATGAAGTTTTGTTAAAAATAGTCAAATCGCATTTAACCTTCAAAATGCAATGGCATTAAAACAAAACGCTTTCGGAAGATATTTACATGACATTATATTTAAAGTTAAAAAATACATTGTTTTTCTCATATAATTTCAGGTATTAACAATATTGTGTGAAACTAACTACTCAGTGGACAAAAGCCCCAACCTGCGTTGAATTACACCCACAATATCTACCCATATATTCCTTATTATTAGCTTTTGTAACATTTTTTACTGTTTAAGAAAGGTATTTTAAGCTAATATGTATCAAATCTCCTACAATTCCTATCAATGAAGTCATATGTATGTTCTCTGATACCAAACATCTAGGTATGCTAATGAACATCCACAGACAAAACTCTATTCAATAATTATCTAAAAAATTTAATATATTTACTAACCTCTGGAGTGGGAACTCGAAATTCAACCACAATAATTGAGATCTCACTTATTTCTGCGTTAGTTAGTTTCACACAATATTGTTAATACCTGAAAATATATGAGAAAAAAACTATACATAAAAGGTAAATTTTTTTATTAATTTTTATTTATTTTAGTAGGTTGTTATGATATTCATTGACAGTTAATCAGTTTGACGTTGTCGATATTTCATTTTGACATTCAATTTCAAATAATTTTAATTTATTGGTATAATCATCTTTATAGTTAGATATTTGACTCAAGTTAAAGGAGGCCACCTGATGAAGCGATCCAAAATAAAACGCAGAAATAAGTGAGATCTCAATTATTGTGGTTGAATTTCGAGTTCCCACTCCAGAGGTTAGTAAATATATTAAATTTTTTAGATAATTATTGAATAGAGTTTTGTCTGTGGATGTTCATTAGCATACCTAGATGTTTGGTATCAGAGAACATACATATGACTTCATTGATAGGAATTGTAGGAGATTTGATACATATTAGCTTAAAATACCTTTCTTAAACAGTAAAAATACATTGTTATCTAAAAGCTATCAGTAATTTGGAAAATGGAAATAAACTGCATCAAATAGAATCTATAGTATTAATTATAAGGTACTACTAAACTGACTGATTGTAATCTTTAATGAGTACCTATATAAATAAATGTTAGGCTAAATTTTGTGACAGTGTTAAACATATGAGATGTGGAAGCAAAGCGCCGCTTAAAAATAATTGTTTTACTCGTCAATTTAATATTTCTACCAAAATTACACGACAGAAAAAATAAGAGCTACATTTTCAAAGCCAACATTTTTATATATCTTTCATAAAAACGCGTTAATTTTTACCTAAATTACAGTTCGTATTTGTGTCCCATTTGTATATTATTAAAGCCCTTTGTATACATACACATTACTCGGTTTCTTTTTTAATTTTGACTACTACATTTTTAACTTCCTTTATGTAGGGTATTCCGCATAAAAACCGACGCAGAGTAGGTGCATATAGGGGTCCCAAATTATAGCAATTTAACCAAACGTACAGTTACCAAATATTTTGAAAAAAATTATTATCTCTAAATTTCTTTAACTTGGAATAACCAAATTATGTACGTGATCTGGGTTTATTGTGGGTCTTCTTTGAGTATCAGTTCAAGTAATTTGAAACACTAAAACGTGTTGATTGAGGGTGAGCCCCTAAAGTTATACTAAACTTTTTTCCATTAGTACCTACTCATTCCTTTCGTTCGATTTTCTTATAATAAATAGGCATTGTATCTAACTGTATCTACGGGAAGTGTGTTTTATCGGTAGTGAGTGGTTGTAATGGGTGAAAATGTAGTTGTCAGTTTGTTACGAAATAATGAAAAACGAATGAAAGATACTGCAGCTAACTGGATTAATTGTTACCTATCTATCAGGTATTATTACTAATAAGAATGTTAATTTTTGTCGTTTCTGCATTTTGCAAAAAAATGACCGCATAGTAGTTGACATTGTTGACAGATGTAAGCTTTATCCATGGATCTAAGGCTTCTCAGTCGATGCTTATCATAGGCGCCGATTTTCCGTAAGAAAAAAGGATTTTGCCCCATTTTTTAAATATCGAGCTAAAATTCTGGAATAATTTTTTTATTGTCTTTTAGGCCTGCCCGAGCACGTGATTAAAATTTTTGTACTTAGTCATAGTTAACTCTGTATAGATATGTTTAGTTAAATTGTAATATTTTGAAATCCCTTACACGCACCTGCTGTGTGTCAGTTCTTATGCGGAACACCCTGTATATCTTTCATACAAATGGGTTCTATTTGCATAACATTAAAGGTCTTTGTGTACACATTGCCCGGTTTCTTTTTTAATTATGACTATACTAAATTTTCTACTTCCTTTATATATATTCGCGCACGCGACCACATCTGCGTTTAACAAGCCTGAACTTTTTTAATATTCACACGGATCCTGCTACAAATGCTGCTCTGGCGCGGGGCAACCATTGTCTTTTCCGTCCCTACGTAAAAACACATAATTATTAATAAGCTTTTAACAACAGAGCCATTGTACCAACTAGGAGATTAAATGGTGAATGTAACGTATTTATAGCCACTGCTGAACGGCAGTACGCCGCTGTTTTCCGAAGGGCGGCCGAGAGAGCACATTAGAGGGGATAACCGGGAATTTATTTTTACTAATTCCACAAGTGCTTTTACTTCTGGAGACCCTTGAGAAGTGAATTGGTTTCCTAAAAATAAATAACGGATTTTTAGGCCGGTATTCACTTGTCATGAAACTATTTGAAACGGGATCGTTTTTAATTTTTCTTTATTAACTTGCCTAAAATATTTAACATAATGTAACATTCTGTATAATACAACTAAATTTGAATTAGTTTATATATGTTTGTCATGTTGAGTTAATATGTATCATAATTTAGAGCTTTGCGTGCGAAGAAATGAAAATTCACATTCTCAGGCGCCATTAAAAAACACTGATTTTGCCCATTTAATATAAACCTATTTCAGTATAAATATCAAACACTTACAGTAAAATCACGTTTTAAATACACAGTACATATCAATATTTAGCACTTAATTCTGGCAAACAATCAGTAATTTTCGTAATAATTAAATACTTTGAAGGTTTTTCTATTTCAGCGGCCATTTTAGAACAGTATTGGTGCTTTTTTGCAATCGATTTGTCGAGTTTAATCATAGATGCGATACTTTGTTTTGAAGTTATATAACAATAGGTTTTTGGGAATTTATTACCCTAGTCTGAAACTTTTTTTTATTTATCATTTTCGCATCCATGTTCATAGGAAAATGAGTTTTCCCTTTTCCTCTTCCGATTTAACCTCATATTTTGAAATTACCATTTATAATAAATATAACTTCGAATTTAATAGCATTTTATAAAATTTTGTATCTATGAAGATTAATGTTGTTTGCACTCATAACTGAGGTCGTTTAGGTGTATTACACAACACGTTTTACAGAACTTAGATATCTCCAGCCGAGGAGCTTTAAGAACACTCTGTATAAATGTGTTGCGGGGATGCTGGAATCATTGCCAGACCCCATTGCAGGAAACGCCGGCGGTTAACCAGGATTTATACCCGTTTATACAAATATGCGGTTACGGTTACATAACGCGTGAGCAAGTATCATATCATCTCTTTTATGTTCAGACAAATTTGTTAGATGATTTGCTCGAGGACAGCAATCACATTTTAAAAACCTTTTGCGTTATTTTCAGCTTTGAGCTGTACAGTGAACTATATAAATGGATGGGTTATCTTTGAAATTTTAAGGATATAATTAATATTACTTTTTATTCACTGACTGAAATGGATTGGCATGTTTGTAGCTTCACTTTATAATACTGTCTAGATTGTCATCGCTTTCGCTATTAACACGTACGTGGAAAAACAAACTTAACAGATAGTTCTCGTTTGCCAGTCAATTTTTGTACTTCATTAGCGGAAGATATGTTTTACATACGCAACCAATTAGCGAAAACATTATAACAGGTGTAACATACATGGTCATCTTTTCAGTGTTTAGTGCAGAATTTGGGAATAAGAAACATGTACTTTATGCATTTATGAAATACAGGGTGTTAAAAAAGAGAGTAAAATATATAAGGTAATAGTACGAACCAAAATAAGCAGAACAGTCTTAATACACATGGGTCTGTAAAGTAATGGTTGCGGAGGTATGAACCACTATTCGTTTTTCAAACATTTTATTTTATTAGGAATAAAACGACAAAGGAAGCCTTTAACAAACAAAAATCAAAGTTACAGAAGATATTTAAAGTGCCCTCCGTCAATTTCACCCTACTTGGTTTGGATTTCTTGACACTTTTGATTAATCTGTAGCTGCACCTCTTCCAGGCTATTTACAGGAGTACCATACACTAATGTCTTCAAATATCCCCAAACCAGTGGCGGCTCCTGGTAGCTGCAAGAGGGGAGGCCCAAAATAAATTTATATGTCACCCCGAGGTAATACCTATTCCTTGACGCGTTCACCATTTTGTATTATGGAGGTATTCGCCAATAGCCCTACTATAACCATAAATTAAAAAACTAAATAACATCAGAACTCCGATTTTTTTAACAATAAAAATAATAGAAAAATATGTTTCAGCATCTAATAATTTAAAAAATTGTTCCTACGTGTTTAAAACACTAAAAATTTGAGAAAATATAAAACCAATTTGATCACTTTGAACATCTTCTGTAACTATGTTTTTGTTTGTTAAATACCTCCTTTGTCGGTTTATTACTAATAAAATAAAATGTTTGAAAAACGAATAGTGGTCCATATCTCCGCAACCGTTACTTTGCGGATCCATATTTATTAAGACTTTTCTGCTTATTTTGGTTCATACCTCTCCTCCTGAAATATTTTACACTCTTTTTTTAACACTGTATATTTTTATCTTGCATGGTTACCTATCTAAAAAGATAAGTTTCACTTGTATGAATAGGTCGTTTCCATAAGCAAAACTTTGTAAACCTTAATTTTCTAGAATTTTTGTAAATATTCACTGATTTCAAACAGTCTGGAAGGTACGTATTTAAAAAATTAGTTTAAGGATGCTTGTAGAGGAAGTTGTAATATAAAACAAAAAGTTTTCTAATTAGTTCAAAGGGTCCAAAACATCATTTTAGTTGACCTGGTATATTAAACAGAGTACTTAGAGAGTGTGATTTAAATGAATTTCATAACATGCCAAAAATTATAGTCAACATTTAGAAGCAGCTGAATTACGATGTATTTATTACGAAATTGTAAAACTTATTGTCTTTAATTATCTTCAACTAGTAGTTAAAACTAAGGTAATAACTATTTATTCTGTGCTATTAAATCCTTCAATTTTTTTTCCAATTTAGATATGACCCTAATGGAAATATTGTCCTATGTTATGGTACAAATTTACTTGTCAATAATACTTCGACGTAAATGTGTTTTACGGACCAATATTCAAACAGAACTTCATGCAATAGGGTATTTAAGTTGTTTTGTGTTTTGGAGACCTGCAGTGAAAACCTTCTTGTGTCATACTACCGGTACTTTATCAAAAGCTAAGGCCCTACAGATAGCATACCACACAATATTACAGAGATGTAAAAATCGAATTAAAAAATAATTATTGTGTTTATATTTCCCCCTATCAAAATCGAATCCAATACTGCAGATTATGTAAATCAAGCTAGTGATAATACAGGGTGTACCATTGAAAACTTTGCACCCGGCTTATTTTAAACTACGCTCAAAAATATTAAAATTGCCGTGACACGTCCATTTTGTTTTCGAGGGGACACATTTTAGCGTTAAATACAGACTCGCCAGAACAACCCCCTTCGCGGGGGCGCATTCACCTTTAGAATCTTAAATGGCACTCTAGGTCGAGTGACACCTCATTCGAAAGTGTTTTTAATTCTGGTTGTCATCATGTAATTTTAGTTCATCCGTGGTTGAAAAAAAAATGTTTACTTATGCTTAGAAATAAAAGACAATTTTGTATTAATCATTTAATTAATTGTTCAAAATGTCCGCCTCCCAATTCCATAATAAAAACGTTATTCAACATTTCGAGGAACATTGTTAAGAATTTCGGGGGTAATTAGGTGGCCATTCTTTAATGATATGCCGCGCCGCCTGAGTTCTTCTAAAGACTGCGGCTGAGTGGCATAAATTTTAGACTTTAGACTGGGTGGCCACTCAATAGGTCCGCGGCGACCTATCCATTGATTTGGAAAATGTTCCTTTAAAAACTGACTAACTGCAACTGTTAAATGTGTAGGTGCGCCATCTTGTTGCAATCAAACATTGTCTTTTAAAATGTTATCATCATTTTTCATAGTTTCAACAATCCTTGGATAAATGTTGTTATTCAAAAGATCAATGTACATATCAATTAATTAAATGATTAATACAAAATTGTTTTTTATTCCTAAGCATAATAAACATTTTTTTTTTCAACAACGGATGAACTAAAATTGAAAAAAATTACATGACGACAACCAAAATTAAAAGCTTTCGAATGAGGTGTCACTCGACCTAGAGTACCATTTAAGATTCTAAAGTTGAATGCGCCTCCGCGAAGGGGGTTATTCTGGCGAGTCTGTATTTAACGCTAAAATGTGTCTCCCTCGAAAACAAAATGGACGTGTCACGGCAATTTTAATATTTTGGGACGTAGATCAAAATAAGCCGGGTGCAAAGTTTTCAATGGTAGACCCTGTATATCGATAAACACATCACAAGTATTCACTGCAACACTGTTATCATCTCAGATGAATTCAGTAGTGCATTTGAATTGAAATTTGAATTGAGTTTGGTTCCGAAATATTTATTTTATTCCTATTTGATTGAATTATACGCACACATAACATTATTAGCCTTAATTTGAATTTTCAATCATAGATAAATCCAAGAGCAGAATTTAGTTGGTAATAAATTACCATAAAAGCTCTCCATTTGGAGGAAATTTCAACCATAAAGTTAATATTTTGCTGTGACGTCAACGCTGCCATAGGCAATCAGTTAGCTTACGGACAAAGTTGATTTTATTATGCAGATAATATTAGTTAATGCATTTATGATGAAATATTATTAAACACATTTTATCACAAAATATATAAATTTATTTAGGTTATTTTTCAGGATAGTGTTATTTTTATGAAAGTTTGATATATTAAAATCTAAATATCTATAGATACTCGTTCAACTACTCCTACTCTGTAGTTTTGTAGTCAGACTTACAGTCTCTATCTCTCTCTTCCTAACCCTGTTTGCCATTAGAATGTATTTAATAAAATAAATAAAATACAATAAAGAGCATAATTAGGGTATATTTTGGTAATAATGTTTTTTATATTTTGATACTTTAACATAAAATTGGTCTATATATTTTAGGTCCAATTATTTTATGGGAATAAAATTCTTGCGGATATTACTTAAGGCTGGTTTAGCAGTTTTGAGAAACTCCAGTTTCCCGAAGGCGTGTCACAGTTTTGTACATAGCGAGTAATACCCGACTTCCGTCCACTACGATGAAACAGTTTGTATGCGCTGCAGACAAAGACAGCGAAAATCAGTAAAGCTCGCATAAAACCAGACGCATTTTGTAACCGCCCATATACGAGAGCCACATGTATATTTTACGTTTGTTCATTTCAGAATGAGCGTGACCCGTCTTCGCAGCTGTTCACAAATAATATTGAAGCGATTTCAAATATTAATTTACAAGAAACAGTGTACGGACAAAACATATAGGGCGATTTAATATCTGTAGTAGTGTATCCATAAATAATTTGAAATGATTTCAAATATAAATTTACAAGAAACAGTATATCGACAAAATATACAGGGCGACTAATAGTTGCAGTAATGTATCTTCACAGCTGAAACAGTATATTGAAAAATTTACAGGGCGATTATATTTGTTGGTAGGTACTACTTTATGTTTCTAAAATTATAAATATAATAGATCTGTAAATATCTATACTTTGTATCTATGTACTTCAAATATTTGCATATTTACCGCAAATAAACAGTAAACTGAAATAATCAATATGACACATTTAATATATTTTTTGTTTTAGTTGTAAAGTGTGTATAATGTAGTTCTTTGTGTGGATACATTTTTTATTATTATTATGTGATAAACCGGGTGTTCACGGAAGGAAAAGCTTCGTCTTTTAAAATGTATAACTCATGTAGCATTCAATCTCTAACATTTCTATTTAGTTAGGGTGTCTCACTTTTAATTAGCAGAACTTTCTCTTTAAAAATAAATGAATGCGGTTTATTTATTTCCGAAGAACACCTTTATCTAGGAGCTAGCCCAGATGGTATCATAGACAAAAATAATATTGCAGAAATTAAATGTCCTTACTCGGCGGCTGCAAAACTTACACCCGAAGAAGCTATTTCTAGTAATAAAATAAAATTTTTACAAAATGAAAACGGGCAATGGAAATTGAAAAAGGGCATAGTTATTATTATCAGATACAAGGGCAGATGTCAATAACTCGGGCTAAATACTGTTATTTTATAGTTTGGACTACTCTAGGAATGGTTGTAGATAAGGTAATTTAAGAACAATATAGCAAATATTTATGCCCATTAATTATTTTGTATCTATCTATTTATAGGTTGAAAGAGAATAAAGAGATGATCAGTTTTGGGAATGCATGGTGGCAAAATTAAAGCATTTCCACTATGATCATATGTTACCTGAAATAGTAAAGATATCATAACTAAATAAAATTATTTATACATATAAGTATGTAGTTTAACGTGTCTGTAATATATGAAAGTCCAAATAATAATAAAAGAGTGAATGAAATCCTCCCGTTTTTGCGTAGTGTGGAGCAAGAACGGGGAAGGTTGTACAGAGGTCTCCGTGGGCTTAAATTGATCGTCATGAAAAATCTAGGTGAGCATAACTCGATTTTTCCAATATTTGCCCGACTTATCCCTACTTAAGGGGTGGAAACCACCCCTAAAACAAGAAACGTGATGAGAAAATGATCGACCAATTCTTGGTAAAAATTGGCGGGATCTTGAATGGCAAGGAGGAGATCAGGGATGTTCTTCCAAAAAAGCTCAAGGTGAAAAACACCCCCCGCGTGGAGGTAAAACCACCCTTATTGCCGAGAACCGGCGGCAAATGATGTTTCCTTCATGAATTGCCTTTTTCGCGCCACTATTCCTCATAACTTCAATTGATATGGAATCTAGACCCCCATAATTCGTTCTTCGGCCGAATTTTGATCAGTTACCCCTACTTAAGGTTTTTCATAACAATCAATTTAAGCCCACGGAAACCTCTGGACGACCTTCCCGTTCTTGCTACACACGAAAAATGGGGTTTTTGCTGTTACTCTTTGACGTTTGGATATTTTTTCCGTGTTATTGTTGTTCCAGAAGTTAAAAGTTAGATCTATTCAATTTAAAATTAATGTCTAATTTAAAAATCGCATATGTGTTGATATTTACTGAAAAATTATTTGAAATGTAATACTTAAGATTTGATTAAAACGTCTTTTTGTCCTGCAAAACAATCCTTCTGTTTAAAGTACGGCCAAATATTTTAAACAAAAATCACTGAAAATAGTGGTTCGATTAAACATTTATGAAGGGCTGCACATTGACTATACTCACCACACTATACAAATAGCTATACACACTGTATAACTAAAATAAATAATCTGCATAACGTGTGATTATTTCTTTCAGTACATTAATTATTTCAGATTCTTATGTTTTATAAATATACGTAATTATTATAAATTATGTGTCCTATACCTACCTACAAAATTAATTACCTTCAAATTCAGAAATTAAATAAAGTACAATTAAAATAAATAAATTTTGAGGTTGTTTAGAGATTGGTCAGGTTTCTTTAAACATCCTATTTTTTTCATTGATTAGTGTTCTAATAGAGTCTTGTTAAAACATTTTTTTCTAATTCCATAAATTTCTGGTTATTAAATATTGGTTAGGCTCTTTTAAACACCTTATATTTTTGTCCGTTAATTAGTTTTCTAATAGACTCTGTTAAATATTTTATCAAAAAATTTTTATATTTCCATAAATTTGTATAGTTTTCAGAGATTGGTTAGGCTTTTTTAAACACCCTGTATTTTTTTCATTAATTAGTGTTCTAACAGACCCTTGTTAAATATTGTATCCAAATTTTTTTATAGCTCTATACATTTTTAGGGTTTTTAGAGATTGGTTAGCTTTTTTAAACACCTTGTATTTTTTTTCATTAATTCCTTCTTGACCCTTGTTAAATGTTTCGTCAAAAATGTTTTGTAGTTCCATAAATTTTTAGTGTTTTTAGAGATTGGTTAGGCTTTTTTTAACACCTTGTACTTTTTCGTTAATTAATGTTCTAATAGACCCTTGTTAAATGTTTCATCAAAAATGTTTTGTAGTTCCATATATTTCTAGGGTTTTTAGAGATTGGTTAGGCTCCTTCAAACACCCTGTATTTGTTTTGTTAATTAGTCTTCTAATAAATTCTTGTTAAATGTTTCATCAAAAATTTTGTGTATTTTCATAAATTTTTAAGGTGTTTAAAATTGTTAAGCTTTTTTACACACCCTGTATTTTTTTCTTTAATTAGTGTTCTGATAGACCCTTGTTCAATGTTTCATCAAAAATGTTTTGTAGTTTTGTTAATTAGTGTTCTAATAGACCCTTGTTAAATGTTTTATCAAAAATGTTTTGTAGTTCCATATATTTCTAGGGTTTTTAGAGATTGGTTAGGCTCCTTCAAACATCCTGTATTTGTTTCGTTAATTAGTCTTCTAATAAATTCTTGTTAAATGTTTCATCAAAAATTTTGTGTATTTTCATAAATGTTTAAGGTGTTTAGAAATTGTTAAGCTTTTTTACACACCCTGTATTTTTTTCTTTAATTAGTGTTCTGATAGACCCTTGTTAAGTGTTTCAACAAAAATTTTTGTATTTCCATAAATTTTTAGGGTTTTAGACATTGTTAAGCTTTTTTAGACACCCCGGAAATTATTCTTTAAAAAGAATTTTAATAGACCCTCGTGAAAAGTTAGATATAATTTTTTTAAATTCATTAATTTTCAGGGGTTTTAAAGATTTAAACACCCTGTATTTTTTTCATTAATTAATGTTTTAATAGACCCTTGTTAAATCTCTGAACAACATTTTTATTATTCCATTAATTTTTAAGGTTTTTTAGATATTGTTGGGTTTTTTAAATACCCTGTATTTTTTTCGTTAATTAGTGATCTAATAGACCCTTGTTATCATCAATTTTTTTTAAATCCATTAATTTTCAATGTTTTTAGAGATTGTTTAGTTTTTTTAAACACCCTGTATTTTGTTCGTTAATTAGTGTTGTAATGGACCCTTGTTAAAAGTTTAATCACTTTTTTTAAGTTTTATTATTTTGAGGGTTTTAAGAGATTGGTTCAGTTTTTTTAAATACCCTGTATTTTTTCGTTAATTAGTGATCTAATAGACTCTTCTTAAAAGTTTCATATAATTTTTTTAATCCATTCATTTTTAGGGGTTTTAGAGATTGTTAAGTTGTTTTCAACACTCTGTATATTTTTTTCATTAATTAGTGTTAAATAGACCTTTGTTAAAAGTTTAATCAAAAACTCTATTGAAATTTTATTATTTTGAGGGTTTTAAGAGATTGGTTAATTTTTTTAAAATACCCTGTATTTTTTCGTTAATTAGTAAGGTAATAAATAGTCCCTTTTTGAAAGATTCATCTAAAATTTTTTTTAAATCCATTAATTTTCAGGGTTTTTAGAAATTGTAGTTTTTTTTAAACACCCTGTATTTTTGTATTAATTAATATTCTAATAGACCCTTGTTCAATCTCTGATCAAAAATTTTTTTTATTCCCTTCATTTTTAGGGTTTTTTAGAAATTGGTTGGGGTCTTTTAAACACCCTGTATTTTTTTCGTTAATTATTATTCTAAAGAACCCTTGTTAGACGTTTTATCAAAACAATTTTTTAGCTCTCTTGATTTTAAGTTTTTTTTAATGGTGAAAAATTTTTCAACACTTTGTATACAGAACGGTCTTTCGCACGTTTAATAACCGTTCCGAAGTTAAATCTTCAAAAATTAAATTTCCTCGAAATTGGAAATTTTATTTTCTCCTTATCGATTTTTATATTAACACCCTGTCTATCACTCTGTTAAATTATAGGAGTAACATCTTCGAATTTTATGAATGAATTGTGACGTGTAAAGGCGGAGCTTTATTTCAAGTTCCACCCAAACGTCTCACGTACCAAGTTAAAATTTCAGTAAATTTAAGAAATTATTGGAAAATTTGAACCCATTTTTCTCAGTCATTTTTGTATATATTGGTATGGGACAAACGTGAAAAATCATTAAAAATATATCTATAACTTGCTCGTGGCCGAATTTCCGCTTATAAGGGAACCAAAATCGAAAATTATTTTTTTGCTGTATTTCTGAATTTATTATCAAAATTTTAACGCGAGGAAGTAATAGATAATTATTAAATAGAACTACACTTAAAAAATGAAATTATTCTGTCGGAAAATAAATGAGAAAAATGGGTTACCGCTTATTCAGGCACTGCGAAACCAGCCTTAACGTTTTCCCATATAAGGCAAAAGGCCAACAAATATAGGTAAATTGTTCTTATACGGAATAGGTCATGACCATTTTTTGACCAATTCAGAGGTTAAATCAACGTAATTTTAATGTTTTTTGGGTCTTACCTAATCGTCAGATGTTATTAGACACAACCGCAGAAGTCTAAGATAAAAGATAACTTGTAATCTACGATAAATTTAGCCCATCCATTATATTTCCACCCATTCTAGATTTACAGTTGGAACTCGCTTCCAAATTTGAATAATGTGTACTTAACAAACATTAACACACGGATTTACAACATTTGGCACAGGCTAGGAATGTAGGAAACCTATTTCATGTCAGAGTCATTTACTTCAAAGTGACACATCCGGTAGACCAAATATTTTTCCTCTTTGATATTTCTGTACTCTGTACCCCCAGCTGACCGCTGACTGTTCAATTACATGGCTGTGGAAATGCGGTTGGGCCTGAAGCTTGCTATACAAACGCCCATTTCAGATATAACCATTCGTCAAGGCTGTGATGTACTGACACCTGGACATACTCTTTGTGAGGATGGTGGATGGGTGTAATATTTCACGGGTCAACAATTGGACGGATTACAACGAGAGTAACAAGCCAAATCGTAGTTTTCATGTTTTAGATACTGGGCTAACACTTCAAAGAAAAACGCTTGCCTCAGAGAAGTGCATTATCAATGTTAAAAATCAGGAAAATAATTCATTTGGATGGATACACCGGGCGTTACAGAATGATGTTAACAAAATCTCAGGATAGGTTCTATGTTTAAAAATAAGAAAAAAGTTTATATAAACATGGGTCCGAAAATGACTCGATTTTGAGATACAGGTTGTTTAAAATTTTCTGTTTTAAATATTGTAGTCTTCACACTTCGGAAACCGATCGAGCGATTGAGATGAGATTTGGTACACAAGGATGTTCTTAAATAAGTTTCCTCTTGAAAAAAAGAAACATTTTTTTTCCTCTTCCATTTTTCACTCCGGGTTTTCGTTTTCGAGATACACGGTGTCAAAAATGTATTTTTAGTTTTTTTTTCCAATATTTTAGGAACCGTTTGAACTACAGGACTAAGCTTTTGTAAATACATTACCACTATTAATAGCTACTTTTTCGCACCCTTATCGAATTCATTGGACGTGCCAGTGGTGGAGATTTTAAGGTATCGGAAGGGTTTTTCCCCCATAACTTTTACGCCACTGGAAAAGTTGACATTTGACAGCAAATTCTGAAGCGCCAATGAATTTTACACAAGAATAGTTCTCTTGATCCATTGCTCTAAAGTCAACCGTTTTCGATAGAAAATACTTTCTATGAACAAAAACAAACATTTTGCTAACGTTTTGAAAATTTTTGTAATTCAAAATATAGGTGGTAATAATTAACAATATGATGAGACACCCTCACATTTTGCAAGTGCAAGATCCCTTTTTTTCTTATAGTTAGATTTATTCCCTATTTTCTTAACCGCCCTTTCATCTTCCATACGTTCTAGATACCCTAGCCACTGCACTCTTCTGGCTTTTACAACTTCATCTATTGTTGGTGCCTGGTACATTGCATGTATTTCTTCATTATTTCTCCTTACATAGCCTTCCTCCGTCTTCTTACCCCCTAGAATTCTTCTTAAGATCTTCCTTTCCCACCTTAAAAGGTTTTCTCTTGACTTCTTATTGAGAACCCAGGCTTCACTATCACACAGCGCTGTCGGTCTTAAAATTGTTTTATACATTCTAAATTTTACTCCTCTGGATTAATTTTTTAATTTGATTAAGTGATTGACTGCTGCCGAACTTTTGTTTGCTTTTATTATTCTCCTATTAATTTCTTACTCCTCGTTTTCTCGTTACTTCTTCTAATTCCCTACTATCTTTAGCAATAATGGCCACGTCATCTGGATAACTTACTATTTGGTGACTTTTAAACAATATTTGTCCTTCTCTGTTCAACTGACTATCTCTTATGACCCTTTCTAGTACTAAATTAAAAAGAAGCGTTGAGAGTGGGTCTTCTTGTCTCAGTCCTGTGTCAATAGTAAAACCTTCAGAACATTCACCTTTTATTCGTACTTTGGATTTAGTATTTTCTAAGGTCATTTTTAATAGCCTAATCAGTTTGGTTGGAATCCCAAATTGTTTCAAAATTTTACTTAGTTTATTCCTTTTGACCGAATCATATGCTTTCCTGAAGTCCACAAATAAAACCATTGCTTCAATCCCATACTCATAGCATGTAGTCAGGATTTCCTTCACCATGAAGATTTGGTCCGTTGTTGAGTTGTTGATCTCCCCTTTCTTATACTTAGGGGATACTTAGCGTAATTTAGTTGCTAGTAATAAAAATAGTAGAGAAGTCTATAAGTAAAAAATTGAGATCTATAAATTTAGCATTATTTTTGAATTTTTAAAACTTAACTTAATTTATTGTTATTTACTTATAAACTTGTAACCATATACAATATGGAAGCATGAAACTGCACTAATGATTTAGAATATTCGAGATATTTATAAGTAGAGTTGTTGGCCCACTTTTACCCATATAATTGATGTTTCTACTCCACTCTCTACTCCATTTGACCCAATTATCTACCTTGTGCAGACAGAGGTATTTACCAATAACTTACTTTTATGTAAAGAATGCAGCTACTTTATTTCAGTTCGAATGTTATTCAGTTCCGCGTTGTTGCTATTTCAAACCAAAAGGTGTACACCCACAAAAAGAAATCCCCCATCCTTATCCCGAAAAAGATTCATCTTTCCAAAGATAATATTTACTCAACCCGGTTTCATTTCGGAATATAAAATGATATAACGAAAAAATAATTTGAGGATGTGTAATATCGTAATTGAAACAGAATTCAGCAAAGCGGGAAATATTTCTCGATCAAGTGAGCAGCACATCTGCACAGTTTCATGCGAGCTCCGAATAAAATTCTCAACGTGAAAATAATGGCACGGATGAATGAAGTGTGAACTAGGGTTGGTACTAAAACATGAAAGTCAGGTTCGAACTGTGTGTAAATACCTACTTTTATAACGATACAGTCATATATATTTTCAGTAGGAACCTTGAGTACCTATATACACCGTAGGAATTAGAAATTGGGAATGCATACAGTGTGAACAGAGGCATTCACAAATAAATAAATTTAGTGGATTGAGATCGGGTGATTGAATAGGCCGAGCTGAAAATTAGTTATATGCGCCTTACGGTGATATGTGGTTTTGTCCAGTTGTTTCGGTTACTTTGTTGCTCAATCACTTGACCTCAATCCAGTACATTTGAGTTTTTCTTAAAGGAAAAAGGTGTATCGTACTGGTAAAAAATATTAACACACCAGAATGTAATGTTACAACTATAATGGAAAATTACTACCTATGGATGTGCATTTTTTCATAGTAAAACCTTCTGTTTGTACACATGAAATGTAATTTTATAACGTTAGTTATCATTAGAAAAAAATCATGTAATTTTAAATAAAAGATGTAAATGTACGGTACTGACTTATAATACAGTATTGATTTGATATTTTTACATTAATGTGTGATGTGAACAACGTGTAATTTTTTTCAGTGTTGAGAAAATCTATTCGAACTGATATAAATCCTGTCGATCTAACAAATTGACAAATTTGTTGCATATCTTAATATCAGCAACTGTTGATTTACGTGTATTTATTAACATTTTTATGTGTAAACTAGCAACAAAAGTGGGAAGAACGCCAAGATAAATACGCTACCGTCTAACGTGAGCAATTCTTGTGTATTTGGGTAAATATACGAGTATAGCAGGACGTTGCGAATGAGAGCAGCATATATCATGCGAGAAAGGACAGTGTTTTTTTTTAAACTAACAGTACTATGTAAAATGTATATGATACAATAATTGATCTATTTTCGCACCGGTTATTATTTCCGGTTTGTTTTTCAAGTAGCAATAAAAATAACAACCTACAGAAAATGTAGTAAAATAATATACACAAATTCATTGCTTTATGCATTTATTCTGTCACAGAATTTGTCGCATCAACTGAATTTTGTTTGCTACCAAATAAAATAATTTGTAGACATTAACTACCAAGTCTCTGAATAACTGCAAGCATAATCAACATAGCATCAAATAATGTAGGTAAATTGTTATATTTGATCTATAGCAATTGCGGTTGTTATATCGTGGCCTAGGTAGATCCATAGTCTTAGCTAGGATTATTTGACGTGCCCTTGCTGTTCTCGGACTAGGCACTCTGCCCAGCATATAAAATTATTTTTAAAATCAAAGCTCATTGAGTTTAGGTCCAGTTCTGCTGAACTGTCGACGATCGATTATATGGATAGTTACATGTGAGCAGAACTGTATCCGACTGAGAGTAATCACCATTGTTGCCAAATTCGTAATAGTGTTATGTTTTTCATTTGCATGCAAGGGTCTCGAAAGAAATTACGAGACAAGAAATTTGCGAGATTTGTAAGATCGAACAAGGTCAAGACTTGGAAGTTTGGAAACCGATATTAAGAAAACGTAGGGGCGAAAAAGTTTGATCATATACCCAATACAAATGAAAAAACAAAAAAATATTTTACAAATAAAATATTTGAGCCTGCACTGCTTGGTACAACAATCATCGATCTCGCTGAACGTCTTCCGCATCCTCTTTCCTGCATCCTGAGACAAGTGACCTCCACAGTACTAAAGACAATAATACGACTTATCGTCAGTAAAAATTTGTAATTTTTTTTATCAATTAACACAGAAATTACGACGAGTCAAAGTGAGAGTTGTCAATTTTATAAGCAGAAAACCGTGATATTTTCAACATTTTCATTAATAACTAAAAAATGGAATAACAAAACTAACTGAAATTTTAACACAGGCAGTAGAGAAATAGTGAGGCAATGTATTGTCCATATTTCGCCTCTATCGGCTTCCAAACTCAGGGATATATTTCATTTATTTCGATAGTAGTGGATATTCAGGACAGTACAAGACGTTTAGTGCTACAAAAAAATCACCTAATTAGAAATCATTCCGTGTGATATGTGAAGATATGATATAATACGTGGTACAAATTTTATCCGACATAATAAAATTCTTCATACCTGGAGTTTTAAATGCAGCATTTCCCTTGGAAAACTAATTTCGTTTAATATTCTCGGCAGCATAAAGAGCTATATTAAGAATTAACAAAGAAGCGGCAGTGCGAAATTCTCGTTAGAAGTACGTATTAAATAATTTTTGGGTCAGTCTTAGCGAGCTTGACGTATTTATTAATGCACAATTTGTTGAAATTGAGGTTAAGAAAATTAAAATAAGTTTTTCAAATTGATTTTATATTTAAAACTTTAATACTGATGGATCAGATATCAGATTTTATTTGATGTGATCTAGATAAATCAAACATGAAGTTGATTGCAAAGGTGTTACCTTTGACGAAATCTAGAGGCACTTGAAGAAAAAAGAATGTCACTGAAAAGTGATCGTTTGGTCTTCAGGTATTCGGTAGTAAGCATTTTTTGTGAAGTTTTTATATTTGGCAGTTTCGTTCCAAAAGAATAGACAGAATAACGTAAAATATATATAACTTTTCTACGAATACATTATGTGATGCTTAATTGAAATCATTAATTTTATATTTCCAATAGATAATATCTCCAAACTATAGCTTTTCGAATAATGTAGATGAGTACTTAAAAAGCTAAAAAATATATATTTATTATGTTACAAAATTAATAATAAAATGGAAGGTTTTGCTTTCCAAAATAAGAATTTGGCAATGTATTGCAAACTGCTGACGTATTGATAATGAAATTTACTTTCAACATGCAACATTAGTACTTAGTTGTACTATTTATCAATAGAGATCCAATGAAATGTCTACTCAGAACTTCCAGTTGTCCAAAAACTGATTGAGGTAGTGTCATTATTATTGCAAACGCTAGTACCTACAACAAATTAGAACATTTTTAAATTTCAGTTAATTTAATATTTAATATCTCTACTCCTCAATCTAATCACGAGGATTAGTCCAAAAGTCGGAGACTTGTGCGCGAGAGGGAGCGGCATATTATTATTAAGCAGGCCTCATTTGCATTTGGTTACTAATTACACGGGATGTGCAAACAAATCTTCTAATTTATTCTTTCTGATTTTAAATATTGAAAATTTTATATGAAAGTTAAAATGCCTAAAAAATTATTATATTTAAGGCCTTCACAAGAAAGCTACAATACAGTGCAGCTTGTTTAAATTCAAAAGGAAATTTACAAGTGTCTTCTAGCTAAGTTCAATTTCACAAAATAACTAAAAATAATGAAGTAGATGTTTATTTTATAAATCTTATTATTCAAATTTAAATTGCATATTTATTTCAGCAGCCTTACTAGATGATTTCTTTTATTGGGCTACCTTGTAAATCCAAAAATTAAGCAATTTATACACACGATATTAAAAAAATTAATTAATAGATACCTACTTAATACATAGGTATGTTGTTTAGCTTTAAAGGTACGTTGGTATATGTACTTGAGATTTTAAACTTTAAATCAAGAATCAATTCTACATAAGTACTCGTATGTTACAAATTATTATTAAACTCGCTTCTATATAAATAATATATTATAAATCGTATTATATCACACATATTTTGTTTTGGGTGTAAGAAATATATCTGGACATTTTGTCGTTGTTCTGGTATATTTTGGTACAATACAACATTTAAAGTTTTATTGTTTTAGTGTCTCTAATTACACTTTCAATATTTGAATTTTCCTTGAATAAAAACTATCTATGCTTCGTATTCTGAATGCAAGTAAACGAGAGCGAGCGCAACCCGCATGCTATAAGAGGCAGTGACGTCACGCAGCGTTTGCGAATGTTCATGTTCTCAAATTATTTTAAAGGCTTTAAAGACGACAGAAAATCATATATTTTTTCAAATCGCACTAAAATTACAAAATCATTCAGAAAATGCTAAATGACCTCTCAAACTATATGATTCTATATAAATATGTTGTGTAAAATAAAGATACATATATCTTTTAACCACGCAGCACGGCTGAATGGGTGCACAAGTGATTTATTATTAAAAGGAAAGCGTTACGGAAGCATGAATATAATTTAAAAATACCTCGCGTTACTACCCCAAATAGGGGAACATTAAGTTTAAATATTCATACAGTGAATTTTGCACAAAGACTTAATTGAAACAAAATTTAATTATTTGTCTGTAGTTAAATAAATCCCTCGGAAACAGATAATTAAACTTTTTAAAAAGAAACGATTTGTTATAAAAATACTAATCCCATTAAAAACATGAGGACTCCATATTCCAGTATCTTTATTGATTTTACAGAGTGAAACGACGACAATCCTTGAGGGTTGATTCTTGTCTCTGAAACAAACAAAACAAAAACAGGGGTAACATTTTTTGTAAAAGGAATCTAATGAATTTTATCACTCTTCACATACTGAAGTAGTTTTTGATCAGTTATTTAGTAAAGGATGAATATATCCTTCAAATTTGGTGCAATGTTCATGATACATCTGTAGCATACAGGATGCTCCAATTAAAACTCCCCATGCCTATATTTCTGTTACTTTAGATACCTTTGCAAGCAAAATGTTCTTTGCAGGGGTGTTAAAGGCTTTCTAAGCCAACAATTTAGCTCCAAAAAACAAATTATTTTTATAAAATGGCCGTTTTTGAAAATTTATTTTCCCGGAATAATTTTTAGGCCATCTAATAGACCCGTAAAATAACTTTAATTTGGGATATATGGGAGCTTTTGGGAGATAGCTTTTGCTACTGTAGTTTGGTTAAAAATGGTCAAATCATGTTTAGCTTTTAAAATGCAACAGTATGAAAACAAAACACTATCCAGACATATTTACAGCTTCCTAGTCTTCTAATTAAAGTTTAAAAATACATGGTTATAAGCACTAACTATCAGTTTTATTTTAATAATGAATATAAACATCATGAAACATAACCTATTTTTTTAAATTTAAATTAAGTTCCTTTCGAAGTTTTCCCCTTTAGCAGTACAAAGTTTATAAGCAAAATTAAGTAATCTATAAACTCGATATTAAAAAGATTAATACGTACGCGTGTTGTTCAATATTTGAATTTTCCATAATTGAAGTAAAAACAGCAATCCTAACGGCGGATCTCTTACGCTTCGTATTTTAAATGCAAGTAAACGGAAAGGAGCGCAATCCGGCATGCTATAAGAGGCAGTGACGTCACACAGCAGTTTACGCGAGTCCATATTCTCAATTATTAGCGTAGTACTAAAATATAATGCTGAAATCGAATCATTTCCTTTAACTTATTGGGGGAAAATGCGATAGAGAACATGAAGAATCGTAAATTGTAGCATATCACTGTGTTTCACACATCTTGAAATATGCTTAATAATTTACATCTATTCAAGTGTTACTAGTTTTTTAAAACAACTCTGCGGAGTGTGATAATGTTTATACTGTTGTAAACAATTTTTTCAATGATTTCTAAAATTTAGGATATTTTATGTTAAGACATAACGGTTGAAAATGATGGCTTTCTTCTTATTCTAAATGACTTGTCAGCCTTGAAACTGTTATACAACCTGAAAAAAACCTTGTATAATTGACATAGTGAAGAGATATTCTTTATAACTTACTTAGATTTTTTTTAGACTGTCCCAACAAACAGCTATGAAATTCGTTGGAAATTTGCGTAAAAAACGGCCCCCTTAAAGGCTTTAGAGGCGTCAGAAATTTATAATTTTTTTCAGGTCGCACGAAAATTACAAAATTATACAGAACATGTAATAGAAAAAAAGTTAAATAACCCCATTGGCTCTAGTATCTAAACGATTAAAGGTACCGATTTATTTATGAATGTAATCAAAATCAATAGGCGCACACAGTTTATTAGAAGATAAACTATCAAAATCTGTTTTTCAAAAATCATATCGAGAGTCAAATACTAATTTATTTTTGACAGTGGAAATACTTTCTAATTTCGACGTCTTGGAATGATCGTAAAGGCCTTAAAAATTACATCTCCTTGTTGTGTTTGTTTCAATCCCAAAATCAGTCCTAGAAGTTTGTGGTGATGTCGCTATTACATCTTGTATATACATTGTAAAACAATATGTAAATGAAGGTTCAGAGACCGAAATGAACGTTATTCAGATGTGTATGTTAATTAAAAATTGCATTTCCACTTCCTCACTGGCACACGCGACTTGTTTCCGAACAGCATCCGTCGCAAAGGTAGTTACTTCTACAATTCTATAATTTGCTGGTATACTGCCAGCCATGGTCGCGCCAAATGTTCACAGACGATAAAGCAGCTGGCAAAGACTTTGATGAATGTGTTGAGTATAAAGTGATTGAAAAAGGCAGGTGCAATTTTGTCGACCAAATGCTACACTTTCTGAAACTTTTATGCATGCATTTCTAGTCTCTGAAATTAACTCTTTAATATGAATATGGCATGCAAACACTGGTTTCGTTTGGATTATCCCAGTGTGAAAAATTTAAGTTTAAGGCAGAAAGATTAAATTTCGGCAGGCAAATGGCACACGTTATTTTACATCTCAGCCATAAATCAGTTTTCTCCTTTAAATAATTTTAAAGAGACGACTAAATATAGCTATTTTTTTAATTTAACGACAGTTTACAGTAGGTAGGCGTGATAGTAGTTTAAGCCCGCACTTTATTCCCAGATGACTTCATGATCATGGGCGCACTTAAAACGCGAAGTTAATGTTTGTAGAAATCGAGCTGCAAACATATACCTATCTACAAAAAGTTAAAATTAATAGTTTACCTTGTATTGGTAATTTATAATATCCAACATTATTCATATTAAGTTTATTAGTTTAAAAAACACTCTACATATATTGCGGTAAGAATTTAGACGACTACGTCACGACTGATGTTACTCAATTGTTTTTATTGAAAATATAATTTTCGATATTTGGTCGCATTAAAAACAATAATTTTTTGCAATTAATAATATAGTAATAATAATAATATCTCTACCCCTCATTCTAATCACGAGGATTAGCCCAGAAGTCGAAGACTTGTGCGGGAGAGGGGGTGGCATATTATTATTAAGCAGGCCGCATTTGCGCCCAGGAACGACTTACGTTGGTAGGCCCTAACCACCATTCAGTGCAGGAATGAGGGAAACCTGGAAAACCTCATTAATTAGGGGGATAGTCAAATGTCAACCGGTATCAATATCTCACATTGATCCAAGCCAACATTCTACCACCCTACCATAACCGCAGAGAGGGTGCTCTCTCCACGAATATAGCTTATATACGGTCTACCGGCTGCGGGGGTCGAACCCACAGCGATCCAGTGAACTCGATTCAAGTACTGACGCCTTAAACCGCGCGACTACTGACCGATCGTGAATTTAGTGCAATATATAGTGCAAACATTTAGTGTAGTATATAGTTTTATTATTCTCATTTGCAGTTTCATAAATATTTTGTTGAAAATATAAAGAACTATTCGTTTCTTCGAATGATGTAAGTCGTCTGAATTCTTGCTGCAACTATAACTATGCACTTGTACTACTGGAATAAAATTGAATTACCAGCAACTGCTGTAAATGTTCAGGTGTGATGCTGTGGCGTTTGAATAATTCATTTCAGTTTTGAAAACGCATTTAAACATAACATATTTAAAGGATATATAATTTTTCATGGATGGCACATTTAGGGTGGGTTCAGAAAAATCTACTTCTTTGCCATCAAACAGATCTACTATACGGCATAAAGTCAAGAAATCCCGGATTGTTCTGCAAGACGGTATCAATTTTTTTCTTTACAGGCTCAGCACTAACTGGGAAATAAACTGTCTCAAATAAAAAAACATTATTTACTGCGTTATTTATTGAATATACTGTCATATATACTGTCATAGTTGCTTAAAGACGAATAACTAAAGGTACCCGTGAATAATTAAAATGTATGTATGCTAAATCTGCGCGAAATCTAGCATCATTAAAAATATCCGTTGAGCATATAAAATAGAAGTAGCATCACTTGAGTGTAGTCGCTGTAGAATAATTTTTATGCCGTCAAATGAGCGTAGTAATATGACGTTGCTTCTAACTACGTAACCCATGGCAACTGTTCGTTGGCATGAATAAGATTAAATTAGTTATAATATAAATATGTAATAGTTATTTATGCAACAAGTACAAAAAGTAAGTGTTGTCCTACAATTTCACGTCGCGTGCAATAAGCACTTTTTGTACGAGTTACATACAATATTTGTTCTACGTTCATGCAAAAACCAAAAAATGTTATTTAGATGACACTAAGTCTAGGAAAATGTCGATTTGAACGTTTATGTTTGTCATGATGACAAAACGCTGTAGTAGAATGACAGGTGAATGCAATAAACATTTTATTGCACTAGTGCAATAAAGAACCACGTTTTCCACTAAATATAGTTCAATAAAGTTTTGTTTTTTGCATGAACGTAGAAAAAGTATATTTAAATATTGACATACGGATTCATCAACAAGGCGTAACGTTAGTCAGACTAGCGGAGGTTACGCGAAAGATTTACGCATCTGTTGCACCAATTTAAATAAAAGGCATACGCCTATTCACTACTATGTATAATACTTACTTTATGATATGTTAACTATTCCCTAGCACTGAAAAGTACTGTTTTTGAATATAAATACTAAATATACAATGGGAAACGCAAGGAACTAGAGGCCGAAGTTACGCGATTTTTAGACAGGTACAATACTGGGTCTAACTTTTGGCGCAAATATGGACGTAAATAAACAGCCTACCTAGCAACGCATGTTTCGTGAATGAGCGCAAAGCTGGTTAGTCCGACTAACGCGCTTTACACGGGCGCAAAGCTGGTTAGTCCGACTAACGCTACGCCCGTTTCATGAATCCGGCTGTTTTATTATAGTACCAGTTGTTTTCCGGAATATAAACGAATACTATCATACTATCTTTATAATCCTTTTTAAAATGATTAAAAGGTATAATTATTAAAATTCGAAAAATAATAGTTGACAATCTTTTTTGCTTGTCAAATAAAATAATATCATTTTCGTATTGTTCTGTATAATGGAAAGAGATTCGGATTGATATCAAATAAATCTTCGGAAGCAACGTGACCACTAATCCAGAAGAAAATATAAGTATATACTTAATTTTATTTTAAATTATTATTGGTAAATAAGTACAGTCCTGTCTACAGCCCACTGGCTACACGCAAAAGCCTCTAATGTTTTTATGGCAGTTTCTAGCTGTTTTTCTTATTCCCTTATATCGATGAGATAAACCATATCTGAATATACTGTGTCGCATCATTTGAATAAAAATTTTCGATTGAACCGCACGGTTAAAACGCAAGTATGCGACCGGTCTAGATTCAGTTTACAAAGTTAGAACATTTTTGGTGAAGGTCACAGAAACTTGAACATCGGATCTGAATCTGGCTCTGAACTATTCAAAACAATATATTTTTAACTAATACTAATGTTAACGCTAACTCAACTAGCAATTAAAGGGATGTAACTGTCACAAAAAAGCGCCGAACTGATGCGAACACGTCACAGCGTCTACTTATATTAATTGCAAAAATAACCAGTTCGACTGTCAAAAAGAAGAACATGTCGATGATATATACAAGCATTCAGAAAACACAATTTTAGTCCGGGTATGCCGAATATTTCGATGTTGTACATTGTCTAGAACTCTCAATTAATGCCACTCTTTGTCTATAACTTGTGGAGATGTCACAGTCATTATTATTATTTATGAATAAGTGAGTTAACATCGCATAACTGCCGGTTTGAATTAGAAGTGACGGGTGACGTTTGGAACGGAGCCCAGTACGATTTTTTATCCGCTTGCTGCAGTTCCGAAATTAGTAGCTGGTGCTGTAACATGATCTTAATTAGTATTTCAGATAATGTGTTTCAGCTCCATTATTCTTAAGAATGATATCTATTACTTACTGTTCAAATTTTTATGGACTCGATATTAAGTTACTTTTTTAATTTGGATGTTTTTAAACAAATAATTGAATGTCGTGTAAATGGTTTAAGAAAATGAATCTTATGTAGGTACTCCATATAAGTTGTATACAGGGTGAGTCAAAATTATGTGTAAAAAATTTAACTTTAGAGTCAAACCAAATTTTCTATTCAAATTTGATTCAAATACAGCTATTTATTTATGGCATAATTTTAGTTTTTCTTTAGTTTTACTGGGTTTTTGCCACACTTCTGATAAAAAATAAAGATTAATAAAAATAAAAAAAGCCCTTGCGCCAAACGGATCAGTCAAGGGTTATTTTTGAAACTAAGTTTGCCTAACCAAAAAATCTCACACTGAAAAAAGCAGATAAGAAAAAAATAACATTGTTGGCTACAGTTGTATCAAGAAGAAGTAAGTAACAATAAAATAAAAATCATTTAACGTCTCTATGGAAGCAGATAAACAAATTTTAAACTGTCAAACTTGACATACTTTTAATACCTGCATTTAGTATTTTGAGAACGAAGACAGAGAGTTTTTCGAAACGTCAAAAATACGGAAGTGCGCGATAGTGATGTGAGTTTTGCTATTTTTTACTTAAAAAAAACGTCAAAGAATAAGAATTGTTGATTAAACAACTAATACTCTAGTGCACCAGTACATTATAACGATTTGAATGCATGTGAAGTACTGTAGGTGGCACCCTCTACAATAGACAGCAAATTTTTTGTGTCAGAAAATTCAGCGATATCAAGTTTTATATATTTACGACGATTTATAATAAAGTCGTTGAGAATAAAAAAGTTCAACACTCTGTATCTCGGAAATTATAAAACTTAGGACTAAGGTAACTTGACTCCATCATATTTTAGCCTTCAGAATATGTAGTTTTTTGTTAAACTTTTACAGACACCTTGTATAAGTATAGTAATTTTCGAGGTAAATTTTATCAAATACGAAATCTTTGGATACTCCTTGAAATTGCCCGGAATTCTGCAAAATCCCTTGGAAATCTCTATTTTGCGAAATCTTGTCACAATTTTGATCCCAGTGGCTACCCCCTCGATATTTTCAGTAATTCAATTAAATACTCAACATAACTCAAAGCTGTTGCTGTCATAAAAGTTATTCTTTGTTAAATCTAGTAAACAATTGCAAACACGGAACTCCAGGAAACAACAGCTTTCAATGGTGTCTCTCGCCGATCGCGATAAAGGTCGACAGCTTTCAATGGTGTCTACTGCATGTAGAACGCTTCGTGCCTGTGACATTTTCAGTCCGGCATGGAGTAGCGAACGGCCGGTAGATGTAGTTAGTACTACACCGCGTAGTAAATAATTGTTTGAAAATTCATTTACGTCACTCTTCATTCTGGAGATGCCGAGCAACGTTTTTGTCAGTGGCTTACTAGAAGAATAAATGACAATACCTATTTTGTTTCGTCTGTTTTATAGACATATGAAACCATTTTCACGAGAGACGGCATTACAAATTTTCGAAACGCATCATTATTCAGTAAACCACTCACCTCACATGTTAAGAGAAGCAGAAAGTTGCAATATTAATATTTGAGGAGGAATCTTCAATGGTCATTTATTGAAATTGCAAGAACTTAATCGCATGAATGCAAATAATTACAGGGACTTTCTCAAAAACCATTTGTATGACTTACTAGAAGATATTCCGTTGAAAATTACACAACAAATGTGCTTCCAACAAGATGATGCACTTCCTCACAATGACAGATTTGTGACAGAGTGGCTGAATAATAGATTTCATGATAGATGGATTGGTTGGCTTGGCCCTATAAGGTAGCCTCTAAGAAGTCCTGGCTTAAATCGGCTAGACTTCTTTTTATGGGTATTGTTAAAGAAACAAAAATACCCTGTATATATTCCAGTTCTAGTGATCAGGTCTTTGTGATTCTACAGATAATATTATTTCAATATGAGCCGCTGATATCACAAAGGATTTAAAGTTATTCATTTATGTTTTCTTTAAATTTCTCTAAAGAAAATAATTTTTATTCTGTATTTTCTAAACTGTCCTTAAGTTACCTTACGAATACTACTTCTTGTAAGAGAGAAAGGGGAAAACAGCGACATTTTAAGTAAAATACATCATATTCGGATTTGGCTACTTCAAAAACTCTTTCCGTACCAAACTTCATTAAATTATCTTGAAATGTGGCGAAATTAGCTAAAAAATTAAATTAGAAGTAAAATGGTAACTTGATGTAAGTGGTATCTCCTAAGAATGCGACACTTATTGAAGTGTGTATAATTTATAAATAACGAATTCTTAGAATGTCCAAAAATTGTAGGAAACGATGTTATCCTGAAAAAAAGAACGTCTGCAGTTCATTTGACGAGTGTGGAAAAAATATTTTTGAACGGCGTTGAAAATATTCATTTCCTCTGCTGGCTATAGTAAACAGAAAGTTTAAAAATAATACTTACGTATTTATTTTTGTAATGTAATTTCGGTTGTGTTGTCAGTGACTAATAGCACATAATATATAGCTAAATATTTTCTGTGCTAATAGGTAATTTAAAAATTCAACACAATACGTACAGTGGTTTTGTTAAAAGTCAATTTAATTAGCAGTTTCTGATTTACATATTATAACTTATAAATATAGAGTCTCTAGCGGATATGTAGTTGACACTTTTCAGAAAAAAAGTATTCCTTTGCAATTTAGACACTAACAAAATTTTATTAGTGTCGGTCAGAATTGCTTGAAATGATTTGTACCGGACTAATAAATCGATATATATTTCAACATTAAGCTTTCACGACGAGTCGGTACTCATTTGTCTGTCAGAGAACTTCAAATGATCTCGATCCACTAAAAAATCACCGCCATGTGCAGTACTTGATCGTTTGCCAATATACCGCCGGTGGACGATATATATTTTTTGGACCGGTTTCATTCGAAGAATAATAGTTTTGTTTTCAGAAGGCTGGCCATTCATAAAGCATGACAGGCGTATTTACATTTTACAATCGAACGACAGATATATATTTTATCAAATTAATCTCCTACAAGGCAAGCTTAAGCTTATTATACAGGTTTGGCGTATTGCTAGAGTAAATAAAAAATAGTAGCAGAAAGATGAATGAAT
Organism: Monochamus saltuarius; assembly: GCA_025584915.1. Lineage (NCBI taxonomy): Eukaryota > Metazoa > Arthropoda > Insecta > Coleoptera > Cerambycidae > Monochamus > Monochamus saltuarius. Next base: position 11,036,544 of record CM046722.1, read on the forward strand.
TAACGGTTACAATATTAAATATGCAGGGTGATTTACAACATGTGTCTAACAATCTTGAGAAACGTAGAACATCAAATCTGTAGCAGGTTTGGTTTATAAACAATTCAATTATTCAACGATTTGGGTCAGTGATTTAAAAAAATTAAATTATTATTTACGATAAGTAGCTAAGATATTTTTGGTCATGCACACGGACTATTAAACTACACATTTAGATGAAAGTTTACGATTGAAAAAATTATTAAGTGACGTAGATATCGGAAATAGTTTAAGTTGTTTCACCCTTTTACTGTTTAAGAAAGGTATTTTAAGCTAATATGTATCAAATCTCCTACAATTCCTATCAATGAAGTCATATGTATGTTCTCTGATACCAAACATCTAGGTATGCTAATGAACATCCACAGACAAAACTCTATTCAATAATTATCTAAAAATTTAAAATATTTACTAACCTCTGGAGTGGGAACTCGAAATTCAACCACAATAATTGAGATCTCACTTATTTCTACGTTTTATAAGGATCGCTTCATCAGGTGGTCTCCTTTAACTTGAGTCAAATATCTAATTATAAAGATTATTATACTAATAAATTGAAATTATTTGAAATTAAATGTCAAAATGAAATTAAATTTCGACAACGTCAAACTGATTATCTGTCAATGAATATCGTAACGACCTACTAAAATAAATAAAAATTAATAAAAATTTTTACCTTTATGTATAGTTTTCATATATTTTCAGGTATTAACAATATTGTGTGAAACTAACTACTCAGTGGACAAAAGCCCCAACCTGCGTTGAATTACACCCACAATATCTACCCATATATTCCTTATTATTAGCTTTTGTAACATTTTTTACTGTTTAAGAAAGGTATTTTAAGCTAATATGTATCAAATCTCCTACAATTCCTATCAATGAAGTCATATGTATGTTATCTGATACCAAACATCTAGGTATGCTAATGAACATCCACAGACAAAACTCTATTCAATAATTATCTAAAAAATTTACAATATATACTAACCTCTGGAGTAGAACTCGAAATTCAACCACAATAATTGAGATCTCACTTATTTCTACGTTTTATAAGGATCGCTTCATCAGGTGGTCTCCTTTAACTTGAGTCAAATATCTAATTATAAAGATTATTATACTAATAAATTGAAATTATTTGAAATTAAATGTCAAAATGAAATTAAATTTCGACAAAGTCAAACTGATTATCTGTCAATGAATATCGTAACGACCTACTAAAATAAATAAAAATTAATAAAAAAATTTTACCTTTTATGTATAGTTTTTTCATATATTTTTAGGTATTAACAATTTTTATTTATTTTAGTAGGTCGTTACGATATTCATTGACAGATAATCAGTTTGACGTTGTCGAAATTTAATTTCATTTTGACATTTAATTTCAAATAATTTCAATTTATTAGTATAATAATCTTTATAATTAGATATTTGACTCAAGTTAAAGGAGACCACCTGATGAAGCGATCCTTATAAAACGTAGAAATAAGTGAGATCTCAATTATTGTGGTTGAATTTCGAGTTCCCACTCCAGAGGTTAGTAAATATTTTAAATTTTTAGATAATTATTGAATAGAGTTTTGTCTGTGGATGTTCATTAGCATACCTAGATGTTTGGTATCAGAGAACATACATATGACTTCATTGATAGGAATTGTAGGAGATTTGATACATATTAGCTTAAAATACCTTTCTTAAACAGTAAAAAATGTTACAAAAGCTAATAATAAGGAATATATGGGTAGATATTGTGGGTGTAATTCAACGGTTGGGGCTTTGTCCACTGAGTAGTTAGTTTCACGCAATATTGTTAATACCTGAAAATATATGAAAAACTATACATAAAAGGTAAAAATTTTTTATTAATTTTTATTTATTTTAGTAGGTCGTTACGATATTCATTGACAGATAATCAGTTTGACGTTGTCGAAATTTAATTTCATTTTGACATTTAATTTCAAATAATTTCAATTTATTAGTATAATAATCTTTATAATTAGATATTTGACTCAAGTTAAAGGAGACCACCTGATGAAGCGATCCTTATAAAACGTAAATAAGTGAGATCTCAATTATTGTGGTTGAATTTCGAGTTCCCACTCAGAGGTTAGTAAATATTTTAAATTTTAGATAATTATTGAATAGAGTTTTGTCTGTGGATGTTCATTAAGCATACCTAGATGTTTGGTATCAGAGAACATACATATGACTTCATTGATAGGAATTGTAGGAGATTTGATACATATTAGCTTAAAATACCTTTCTTAAACAGTAAAAATGTTACAAAAGCTAATAATAAGGAATATATGGGTAGATATTGTGGGTGTAATTCAACGCAGGTTGGGGCTTTTGTCCACTGAGTAGTTAGTTTCACAATATTGTTAATACCTGAAAATATATGAAAACTATGTTTCGCCCTGTAAATGCTAATATAAATCATTTTAATTTAATGCTGGCTTATGAATTGTCAGAAATATTTAAGTAAAATATGACCTCTTTGTTTATTATCATTCTGCCATTTTGCAGTTGCAGTGGTTTAAGTAATTTATTAGAAAATAGTATTAGGACTATCAAATAAATAAAAAATGTAACATCATGGATTTAATAACGCGGTCAACAGAATTGTGATATCTGAGATGTTTTTCCTTGTTATATTATTACCAAGTGCACTTTGGTTATATACAGGACGTTTCAAAATATATGCCGGAAAATTAAAGATGTGATTCTTTGGCTCATTCTAAGGATAACAGTTTTTATTAACATGGGTCCACAACAGAATGTAAAAAAAAGTTTTTTTTCAGAGTTGTTCGACGATATCTCAGGAACTCAAATTTGCGTGAAGGTACTCATCTTCAAATCTGTAACGTAAACTGTCTTCAAGATAAATGGCGTTTTATGATGGAAAACAAGAAATAAAGTGGGCAATGTGTTTTGTTGTTGACAAAAATATTTATTTTTCATTTTGTAGTCCGAATATTAATGATAATACATGTACAAAATAAAAGATCTGTATCTCAAACGGTTCCTAAGATATCGTAAAACAACATATCTCGAAAACGATACGTTTACCGACCCATGTTATTAAAAACTTTTTTTATTAGAATGAGCCAAATAATCGTTTATTTTCCAACCACACCCTGTATAAATGAATTTATTTATGTATTTATATAAACACCGAGATATAAATGCCAACTTAACTGACAACTTAGCAACAAATGAACAGCAACGTTCCAACTGTATTACAATGACGGTGGATTGTCATTATTTGATCACACATATCATCTACTAAAAGTCATAACATTACATTTGGAAGAATTCAAGGGCAATTTATTAACAGTGCACTAGTACCTTATTAAATTTATATTTCTTTGGAGATTCATGACATCTAAAACGTTGTTCGATGGATCAAAATATGTTTGTATCATCGGCATACGATAAACGCAAACATCAGCGGTCCGAGTATAGAACCCTGCGGCAAACCTGACCTTTGAGCAAACTCAACAGATTGAAGTCCAGAAATCTGAACAAACTGAGTTCTATCAGATAAATACGAATAAATAAGTTCTAGTAAGTCTGATGAGAGTCCAAAAGAACTCAGTTTTGTCAGTAATCCATGATCGAGAAGGCCAAATCCATATAAACTACATCTACTTCACTTTTCCGATCAATAACCTCGCTAATAAGCTGAGCAATGAATAGGTACTAAGTTAGTATCCGTTGATCGTCACTCCATAAATCCATGCTGTTCCGACAATATAATATGTTTATATTGAACAGACAGGTCATGTGTAAAGCAATGTAAAAATTTTTACTAAAATAAGGCAGTATTGCAATAGGTCTATAATTACATTATATTAATTGTTTAATAGAAAATAACACATCATGGGAGGATATATGGATTATGCAAAAGTGCATTGTTATAAAACTAGCGCTTTTATCGAAGTTACTAGATGCAATAAACGAGGTTAAGAAATAGTCAGCAGAGCTATCACAGTCTAGAATCTGTTTGAATTATATGTCAGTTCAAAATCAGTACTTACCAGCAATATAACTCTCAAAGCTGTATGACTTTTATATTTCGCAGAAGAACGCAAACGCTTAAAAGTATTATATCATTCAAAGATGAGCGATATCTACACCATGCTTCATTTTTTTTATTTAATAAAATTAATTAAATCTCCATTAAACCAGGGTGGATAGCAATTATTTGACAACATCTTTTTTGGAACGTGTTTCAAGAGAGAAAAGAGAATTCAATGTTTCATAAAATTTGGGAACAAGTTGAACATGTAAAACTTTTTAAAAGAGACCTGTCAACCAATGAAAGTTCTTGATATAAATCAGGAGAGTTAACCTTTTTAAAATTAACATCCATGCCAGAGGTTCCTTGACTTCTCGGTGACTTACTCTATTTCCGTTAATTATTTTCAGCAATAATAATAATAATGATAAGTCGAAAAAGTGCGATACCACACAATCAACAAATAGACAAATTAAGAATTATATTGTTAATGTGTCATTATATTGACGGAACTCATAGAAATTTAAAAGGTTTTCAAGGAAAATTAACTGTTAAATTGTCTAACTCAAGAGTACTATCCGCATATAAATAGCCTACAAATGCCATGAAATCAAATCTGAAGAACATAGCGACGATTTTGGGCAACAAAAATAACTATTTAAATAATTTAATATTTGACGAAACACCTTTTCATTATTTTCGTAATGTTCCACTCATAAAACTAGGTAATCCATATTCCATACCTACAAATCCTATGGCATGGTCATCACCTAGATTTGAATCCATCTGAATGCAATTGTCATTTTGACCATTTCTGTAACATCGCCTTAGATAAAGGTCGACACGTAATCAACCGTGACAACTTAACTGTACTTGTTTGTTGAATGAAGAGTTCATATTCTCTTCATCGAAAATATCAGCGCCTAAATAAAAACTATTACCACAGAATATATAGCTACGCAACAGAAGGCTCGTCAAGTGGTGTTAAATGTAGTCCCCGAAATGAAGCCGGCTCCAAAAGCCAGCTTCTTTCAAACTGCGCATGTACAGTAGAAAGAGTAAGTTTAGCTATTAGCTCGTAGGTCACGCCACAGGCGAGTCGATTTTAGCGCCCAATTCAGAAAGCGTTGCCAAATGTAAATTTTACGGAAGTTATTAGAATATTATACCTAAATAATACAAAGTATTAAATAACAATAATAATATGTATTCTTACACATCAGTGACAACTGACGTTTTATAATTTACAGTAATTGTAATTAAAAATAAGGTAGACACATATGTAAATAAATAGGCACTTTATAAACACATTTAAAAATTTTAAATTGTGTTAAAATAATAATAATACATCAATAACAATTTGAGAAAACGTAAATATTTATAATTTTATTAATTGATTAATAATATGACATGATTTTTCTTTCGGTATAGATCCAGAATTATATCTTGTTTGTATTACTTCGATAATTACAAGTGACATTTTTTATAATCGAAGCAAATATTAAAACGACGAAAAAAAGCTTATGCATACATTCATAATACATATATACATATACATGTCCATAATAAAATTCCTTGTGCCCTTATCTCAGAAACTGTGATACGAAAAAAGTTTAAATAAATAATCTTTGGGGATTTCTTTAAATTTATATGCGTTGTGTTAAATATGTGTTCTGTACAGATAGATAAAATTATATTTTCACAAAAAATACAAATTACATTCCTCTGATGTTTTCAGTATCATATAGATTATAGATAGTTAGAATGTTTATAATTATTATTGATTGTATACGAAAGGTATACTTTACTATAATGATAATGTGACACTGTACGCGGTCTAGGAATTTATTGGAGACCAATGGCTAAAAGACAAAGACATTCGAGGCTCGTGTATCTTGTACAATCGTTTGCAATAATAATGACACTTTCTTAAAACAGTTTTGAAGTTCTGAATAGAAATTTCATTAAATCTCTCTTGGTACGTGAAACAACTAATAACTAATGTTAAAAATTTAAATCAGATTGCAATATGAATATGTCAGATGTTTAAAATAAACCGCAAAATTCATTTTAGTGAGTGTCATTAATATTGCAAATGATAGTACATAGACGAAAGGTGAGCGTAGCTGCAGTCGACGATGGTTCCGACGATGTTGGCTGCCGAGCGGCCGCTGCTCGTCTATCTTTGTCTTGAGATATGGCCAACGCGTGCATTCAACTGTTTTTATAGAATTTTTTACACACAGTGGCAGATCTTTTTATGTCAGTTTGTTTTGCTACTGTTTATGTGCACTTGTTAAGTTTCTATTTGAATTATTACTTTATTATTATTATTAAATACGAGTAGGTATATTAGAATAAATCTACAATAATGGCTGGAAATACCTAAGGGCCAATATTTTAATTGTGGTGAAACTCGAAACTCGGGTGTTCGAATGTTTCGGTTTCCACATAAAAATGAACATTTATGTAATAAATGGTCTATACGCAAAAAAAAACTACAATTATTATTTTTTTAACCCATAATTTAATTTTTGCAAACAATACAATTTAAAACTGTAAGTTTGTATAATACATAACATTGTTATACTTGTAAACGGTATGATACAACAATAGTTTCTCTTTGTCTTTATCCTAGGAGACACAAAATATATGATTTAAAAAATACCTAATTCTCTAAAAAAATTGACATATATAAATTTTAAAATTGACTTGCTACTAAAACTTCAAATTGATTTAATTCAATTCAATTTAAGATAATTTAATATTCCATAGGAATTAGTCAATGTTTCAAACTAAGTATAAAGTTGAGTGAACCGATTTAATTTTGATTTTTTTTTCTCTAAAACTAAATTTACCGCACAAAATAAGAGAGTAAGAAAATGTTTATCTAATAATTACGTAAATTACACACAGCTAAGGAAGAAAAAAATCTATCAATTTTTTAAATAGCAATATAACCACCAATTTTTATTATGACTGATCCAAAATAAGAATATAGCTTGCCTTTACTTTTGTAGTAGGTACCTATATTTGTTTTAACACGTATTCAAGAGATAAATTCATAAAAAATTACGGAAAAAATACATAAAAGTTCACCAATTGTTTACAATTGAATTCGGTGTATCCAGAGGTTGGAAGGTTATTTTTATTTTTCCATTTTGATAAATATTTTATTTATTTATTACCACGATTTTATGTGATGATGTGGTAATTTGATTTGATTTATTGTAATATTTACCACTTTTTATTTTATTTATGATTTATTTTACCCTGTTACCATTTATCTATTTATCAAAATGTTTATTTCTGATTTGATTTGTTTATGTGTTTATTTATTCATAATACAGTTTTAACTACAAAAAATTTCGAGATCGATAGTATATCGAAAGAGGATACCTACTATTTTTGCCTATCACATTTCACTGATTTTTTTTATTGTCTGAAAAACTTCATAAGAGGGTACAACATGCAAACATAGGTCAAACTATTTTAGTTTATTTTCTCGACAATAAACGAGAGTACTTTTTAGTAAGGTTGAAGCTACCCAGATTTATTATTTTAAAGTCTTTATCATACAGGGTTTAGAAATTTAGGCAGTAAGGTGTAAAGTTTAGCCCATCCTGGTAAACTAAAAAAGCTAAATATGTTTCAAGGACACTATTTTAAGAGCTCCTTATTACTAGTTGTCCATCACTTTAAATTTTTATTAAATTATATTAAGTACTTTAAAAGTTATTAAATAAAAACGATTACCAGCTGCGTTCTTCAGACACATATCTCCGTAGGAAAAAATTTTTATACAAATTTATCATCTTATTTTTTCATGTTCTATCTGCACCCGAGAGATTTCCCACATTTTCCCGGACGAGTGCCTGGCGAGTGCAAATATTCCGTCATCCACATTGCAAACGCAAATAATGCTTCTAGTTGCGGGGCGGGTAGTTGACGTGTCTAGCACTGGCTTAATTAGTGCTTGGTGAAACGGATGATTTAGACTTTATCATATTATTAGATGTAATTATTAACTGTTTCATTAATTTGAGCCTCGACAACCCATGTGAAATTTTTAACATTTATTGCTCGATAATATATTTTGCTTATATTATTTAGAATTCGTCTTCAATTTTCTTTTATTCAGCTGCCTTTAATATATTCTAAACCTTTCTCTGCTGGTTTTCAATTTCATATTTCAATAAATAAAAGGCATTTAGGCAAATTAAACATGATTAAACATATTAAAAATAATGAACATAAAAACTCCTTTTGTTTTATATAAAAATTACCTGTTTACAATAATTCTTTCTAATTTTGAAGAGGGCGATATCATAAATATATCTAATACAATGATAATATGTATATATATTAAAACTTCTTTTGTCTATCCAAAATATAGATATTTCTAACTCGCCGAATGAATGAACCACAGACCGTTGGTCTGTGGAATGAACAAATCTTATTTACGAGCTTATTTATGAAAACATATTCTGTACCGCAAATATAAGCTTATTCACACGTGGCACATACATAAAATTCAACTCAATTTCTTGAAAACCGTAGCACATAGCAAAGTAAACTTTTTTAAAAAAACATTTTTAAAATTTTGCCTACATTTGCCTCGGTATAGCTATATATCAATTTTCAATAATTAATATAGTTGCATACTAACATTTTTAATGCATAAATTTACTAGTACGACTTTGAAACTAATTTTTTCGAAAAGGCTTTAAGTTATCAAAACTTGGTGTGTACCATTAGAAGCGCTATAGTTTTTTTTATATAGGTATTGAAAAAATTATGAACATTAGTAAAATCGTTGTTTTACAACTGCGATGTAATGAAAAACATAATTGTCAAATAAAATCCAAGCATCAATAATTTGATTTTAAGTTCGGCCCTACTGAAAAAAGTTGTAGAAGTTTATTTTAAATTATGGTAAACGTTCCATTTAGTTATAGCTTAAAAAAACGAACCACAAATAAGCGAGTTAGCGAGGCGATTTTACTCCACTATTAAATTAAAACTCATAAACGCAACGCACTTTATAAAGACGGCAAGATATGGCAACAAAGGCAGCGGTCGTCAAGGAAACGAACGCGCTAGGCCGCTTCTTTCGAAGAGCGCATATTTATAAGTTTTAAAATTTTAACAAATACGTATCGTTGCGCCATCTGTCAACAACGACAGGACCTATGCCCTAATATGACCCCATGAGAGTTCTGTTGCGTAGCTATATATTCTGTGCTATTACCGAAAATGACATTTAAACGCAGCACACATCAACAGAATTACGGTTCGTAACCTCGTCTCAGAACTGTTTCTTTCTTGAAGGTAAAGAGGCATTATTAAATCCCGCCATCATAAATCTTGGAGATGTAGGACTGGCCCCCAACCGGGGGCGGAATTCGAGTTCTCGGGAACGGCACGCGGCCGCCTCACCTGTGTTGGGTGGAGAAGGGAAGCGCGATATTATTTATTTATTGACCTCTACTACCTTTGTAGGTCCATTTGCAAGATAAAAGGGAATAAAAATCCCCTTAGATCCACTACCTTTGTACTTTGTAATCAAAGTATTGCTTATTAAAGGTACAGCGTAACAATGGTTAAATGGAGACGGTTGTTATTTTAAGAAATTCAGTTCGGTTTTTATATTGTTTGACTTGTTGTTCCTAAAAAGTGTTGAAACAGGTTTTCAGCGAATCGCAAAAAGTATGAATCACACAATTCAATCAGAAATAAGGATATAATGGCACACTGTAGTAGTAGAATGATTGAGAACTATACAAGATGTGGCGTCTTTAATGTAGAAGAAATAAAATGCAGGTTTATGATCATGCGAATATTGTGTCTTAAACTCGATAGTATGGGCTTTCTGTGAAGATACAAAAAATTTAAATAAAACTTAGGACACGTGGTGGTGTTAAATGGGATGAGGTAAGCTCCATTTTTAAATGAAAGTATTATCTTTTGGATTTGATAGAAACAACTAATGACATCATTAATTATATTTTTTCCAGAAATATACCCAAATTTTTTCCTGTTTAAAAGCTTTCTAATAAACTTTTATTAGATACATTTTTCTGTATTATTTCCCATTTAAAAGTTATAAGCAATGTCGTCTTAAAGAATCTCAAAAGAAATACCACCTAAAAATCACATTAGCAGTGGAAGGATCAAGTTGTCGTTGGAAAATAATTGAAAGCTTTGTTTAAAGTGCATACATGTGATTAAGACTAAATAAAACTTACAAAACAAATATGAAGTGTGGTAAATTATATAACTATGATAATTTACAAATAAATGCTGTGTACCTATTAGTAGCGTAGTGTGCTCGAGAACTTTCGATACTCACTGTCTGTGCTTCCAGTAAAAGGTTAAAACACATCCAGCACTAGCACTTTTAAAGTTTTTTTCTACGTTCATACAAAAAACTTTATTGAACTATATTTACTGGAAAAGTGGTTCTTTATTGCACTAGTGCAATAAAATGTTTATTGCATTCATCTGTCATTCTACTACAGCGTTTTGTCATCATGACAAACATAAACGTTCAAATTGACGTCACATTTTCCTAGACTTAGTGTCATCTAAATAACATTTTTTGATTTTTGCATGAACGTAGAAAAAATACTGTATGCAACTCATACAAAAAGTAAGTGTTTATTGCACGCGACGTGAAATTGTCCAACGAGGCCGTCAGGCGCGCCACTAGTGGTCTAGGTGTTGTAATAATATGGTGCCTGGTAGTATGGTTGACAAATTTAGGTGTTCCGCCTGGCCGTGTCATCTCAGGAAATTGTTGGAGCAATTGATGAAACTCTGAAGAGCCTGAGACAGTTTTTATGCTAGGTATCACACACTCAGTCACTTCTTCACGAGATGTAAGATGAGTGGTTTGGTCTAGCAGTCGGAATTTTGTGTGTCTACCAGGAGTCCATAATGCGCCAGGAAATCAGCACCTATGATTGGCTTGGAAACGTCAGCTACCACGAATGTTCAGCTAAATTGCCGCCGTAGACCCAGAGCTAGTGTTAACGAGATTGAACTGTAGGTAGCGATAATTGTACATTAGCAGTGGAAGGATCAAGTTGTCGTTGGAAAATAATTAAAAGCTTTGTTTAAAGTGCATACATGTGATTAAGACTAAATAAAACGATTAAATTTGATAATTCTTTAAAATAGTTAAAACGAAAGGTGATGATAACAATAACTAAAAAAAATGATATACTACAAACATCTATTCTTTATATAACCTCTTCTGATCTGACTTCTTGTTTAAAAAATCGAGGGGTGTTAGATCTGGTGATTTCCCGGGTCACTGAATAGGTTCATGAATCCTAATCTATTTTTTTGGAAAACTGTTATCTAAATATTGCTGCACAATCCTGGTCTTGTGGGTGTCGTGCTGAAACCATAGGCTTCTCTTTAGCTGTAAAGACACATTCTTCAGAAATGCAGGAAGTTCTTCTTGCAGGAAATTTAGGTAACTCATGATGTTGAATGTATGACTGGATTTGCAATGTGAGGATTTTCAATGGACCAGTAGTGTTTGTTGCGCCTGTTTGGCAAACCATTACTGACAAACCGACTTTCGTCCGTCCCAAGAACGCGCCGAAAAAGATTCTGATCAGTAGTTTCTATATTTGCTACAATTTGAGCCATAAAATTGCCAAACAGGCTTAACGAACACTACTGGTCTGCATTCAATGTTATGCCAAATTGTCAATTTTGTAGCTATGATACCCATTGGTCTTCAAAACTCATTGAACAGTTGATTTATCCAAATTCAATTCACGGCTAGCTTGCTGTATAAAATTTTGTGGATTTTGTTCGAAATACTTAACAGCCTAGCTGTATTACACTGTAAAAAAATAATTACACATTTTAACACAACAGAACACAATACTGTGTTAATCAAGGTCCACACGGAATTGTGTATATTTTTACACATTTCTCTGTATGTAGCAGTGTGTTAACGGTTTAACACAATTCACTGTGTTAATCCAACAAATGTGATGTGTAACTTTTACACAATTCAGTGTTATTTGTATCATTAAAGGTGTAGGCTTTACACATTAACATGTTAATTTTATTGTATAATAATAGGTATTGATATGGAAGACTCACCTACCTTTTTAATTTGTTAATTATGTTCCTGTTTGCTTTCGAAATAGTTTTTAATAAATATAAGTTTTAAAATACTTTTATTTTAGCATTTTCCAGAGGTTTTGCCTATAATCTAGAATGCATTGAATATAGCCTATGTTTTATAAAACGTCGTAATATATGTATTAAAAATTATAATTTCAAAAGCAAACAGAAACGTAATTAACAAGGTAGGTGAGATTCCCTATCAATACATAGAATTTTCAGAATTATGGTGTAATTATAAAATAAAAGATATTTTGCTTTTTATGATTTTATTAAAAAAATTACATTCAGTTCAAATGAACAACAACCAAGTCTGCTAACAAAATATATATGTATTAAAATTAAAAGATATTTTACTTTTTAAGATTTTATTAAAAAAATTACATTCAGTTCAAATGAACAACAACCAAGTCTGCTTACAAAATATATATGTATTAAAATTAATAGTATAATAGTACATATACTAATAGAGGACTAATAATGTTCTAGTAAATTATAAACAATGAAACAACAAACAAAGATGTATTTAGGCATATAACAGGAGTTTACGAACATTAACTGATAGTAATATGAATATATCATTTTCTTTCTTTAAAATTACAAAAAAATTTGATTACAGAGTAATCTAAAACGTCAGAGTAAACTCCTAATATTTTTAATAGTTATATTCTAATTAGTTTAGCTTTATTACAACTATCAGTAATATTTGTTATAGTTAGGTAAGTAGGTAGGTACTTACCATTTTCCTTGATTAAACCTCAATTTAAATTTAAATATTCTCCATTTGAACAACCAGTCAGTAGTAGAGATATAGAACACAATTAAGTTGTGTGCGTGTTAAGTTTACACAGAATGGTGTACTTTTAACACACAACTGGTAAATATTACACAAATTCAGTATATTTTATTATAATACTAGTAATTTTAAAACATTTTATGTAAAACGTACAAAAAGGTCATAGTGTGTAAAGCTATTAACACGGAATTTTTACATATCCTAAATTACACACTGGAAAATCTGGCTTACACAGCAACTTTTTTTACAGTGTAACATTGTTTTTTACCCTGTTTCTGTCAATTATTGATATTAATTGATTCTTCCGAAAAGAAAATCTTGTAAAAGTTCTATGATCAGGAATGAGGCGCTCTGGATACCTTTTTCGATATAACTCTACAGTTCTTCTTGAATTCATTTGTGTCTTGCCGTAAATTAGCAATATATCGCCTTTTTCTGAATGAGAAAACATTTTGTAAGCACAAAAGTTGCACGTTTGACGTTGGTATTTAGTAATGACAAGTATTTTGTGACATTTATGCACTTTAAACAACGAAAATTCAAGTGTTTTCCGGTGACTACGTCTCCTCTCCACCGCTAATGTGGTTTTTAGGTGGTATTTCTTTTGAGACTCTTTAGGTTGATATTGCTTATAACGTTTAAACGGAAGTAATACAGACAAAAAATTCAAATAAAATTTATTAGAAAAAAGGAGAGGTATTTAACAGGGAAAAAATTTAGATATGTTTTTGGAAAAAATATAATTGATGACGTCATTAGTCAAGATAAACTTGTCCCATTGAGATACCTTTTTATGATTCAATTTTTTATAGATTTATTTTAATTGTGTTTAATGAAATCATTTTACTTTCACAGTAACCAAATTGATTAAATTTCATTCTTTAAATTTTATTTTACTTTTAACAATTTCCATTTTTGGTGAAGGCATTTAATATAGTTATTTTAATTTTATTTAGACCTTTATTATATTGATCATTCATCATTCTACATTGTCACTGACGTAATTATAAATCTACAATACTATATAAGACACATTACGAAAAGAAGTCATTTATACATTATAGAATTCATCTGATGTTTGCTGTCCGTTTACAAATAAAATAATATACATTTTTTTTATGAACTTCAGTTCCTTGAGGGATTTTTTATTAAATTTACATAACAGTAAAACAAGAATTATTAACTGTAGCGTAGCATGATAAAACAGTATAATAATGTTGTGTAAACATTTAAAAAATCTCATTATATTTATTAAAAGGAAAAGTTTGCTCCGCAGAATAAAGAAGTTCAAATTTAATTTAATTCTGGTACTTCTACGTTTCTGTCCCTGTCATGCGCTTTCGTTTGTCAAGGGAGATCCTTGCTCGAAATAAGATTTATATATATTTCAGATCATTTGTAATCAGTATCTTCACATGCGAAATTAGAAAAGTTATTCGATCATTATACAGGGTTAACTATTACTAAGTACAAACAATTTAACAACGTGCTCAGGGAAGTTTAATATATGGAATTTCAGCATTCTAGCCCCAAGTTTAAAAATGGGGCAAAACCTCTTCTCTTTCGAAAAATCAGCGCCTATGATAACCATCGTCCGAGATAGGTTAGATCTGTTAACTACCATGTGGTCGTTTTTTACAGCGTCGTCAAATACGGAAATGACGAAAATTAAATTAACTAATAATAATAATACTGACCAGCCGCTTAGTAAGCCAGTCAATGTCGTTTGATTGATAAAAACTCAAAATGTTGCTTCTAAAAATAAATTTCAAAGAAATAATAAATTTCATTCATCATTATGACCTGAAAAATCTCGCTTCGGTCTCATAGCCATCAATTTTCTAACCCAAATTTTATCTTTCTTATTAATTTCATTGTCTATAACTTCCATTATTTCGTTTGAAGTTAATAATGGTGCCCGTTTATAAAATAAACGTTGAACTCTACGTCTTTCCTCCATGGTAGCAAATGAAACTAGTCCTAGTACTTAACTGGCATATTATGATATTGGATTTAATATGAACGTTAAATTGTCTTGACTTATTGTCTTGGCTTACTGTCCTGGCTCGGCCAATGGCTCCGTGTGCAGTCGGCATAACCACTGGAAACTAAATTCACACGATTCTAGTATTCAGAAGCTAGCTACTTCCAGCAACTCGCCTATTTACTAAACCCGTGTAAACGAGCTTTAAATCAGTACTTAGTAGTAGTACTTTTTGTGTTTACCATGTCAAAAAAAATGATAAAGAAACAGATGACGCGCTTTCCTCAGACACTTATGGCTGTGTTGCAGCATTGTACTCATCTATTTTATTATACTTACTTATGTCAAGGATGGTTACAGAGGTTCTCAATAGTTTAAAAATTTCTCCATTTTGTCTTACAGTTTGAGCGAATTTGATTTTTCAAACTGTTTAATATTTTGTAGCATTCTAATTACTTCTAATTTAAATTGAAATGTAACTTCCAAAACAATTTTGCATTTAATTAAAATAAACTTTCAGTTCATTAGAATGGTTAATCATTCGATCTCATTTGCTAAATACTTTAATATCTGGTGTTTATATTAGTGTGTTTATAGTGCCAAGTTAGGATTTATTTCCATATGCATAACATTCATTTACGCGCTTCGTTGAATATATAGCTTCTGGCTGCGCAATTCATTAAACTAATGAAAATGTTTGTTGTTTGATGTTTTGTATTATACTGGTGTTTTGAAGAGTTGTATCCCCTAAGTGGTCTATTTGGTTTAGATTAATGAGTGTCTGTTCAAGTTTCATTTATGTGATCTAATATACATTTTTTATTACCTTTTTTTACTTCCTGGTATGACACCATAAATCAAAATAAAATGTTATAAATTGCATCCCTAAAAACTAAATATTATTAAAACATTTCGGCTTTGGAAATATTAATCAACCAAACCGCGAGTGATGAAATTATTTTGATTTAATTTGCTACATAAACAGAACTACACGGTAGTAAATATTGCTTTAAAGTTAAAATATTTATAATGGTCGATGAAATATCGCCTAATTAATGGTTTTGGTGTATTTATAATTGTTTTATGCGCCAACTATTTTCACGAATATGTACAGCTTGCAATTATTTTGAATATTTTCATAAAAAATATAAATACATTTGTTTTGTGAATTGTGCAGTACAAATATGACGTGGTAAATTATATAACTGTAATAATTTACAAATAAATGCTGTGTATTAGTAGCGTAGGGTGCTCGAGAACTTTCGATACTCACTGTCTGTGCTTCCAGTTAAAGGTTAAAACACATCCAGCACTAGCACTTTTAAAGTTTTTTTCTATGTTCATACAAAAAACTAAACTTTATTGAACTATATTTAGTGAAAAAAGTGGTTCTTTATTGCACTAGTGCAATAAAATGTTTATTGCATTCATCTGTCATTCTACTACAGCGTTTTGTCATCATGACATACATAAACGTTCAAATTGACGTCACATTTTCCTAGACTTAGTGTCATCTAAATAACATTTTTTGATTTTTGCATGAACGTAGAAAAAATACTGTATGCAACTCATACAAAAAGTAAGCGTTTATTGCACTCGACGTGAAATTGTCCAACGAGGCCGTCAGGCGCGCCACTGGTGGTCTAGGTGTTGTAATAATATGGTGCCTGGTAGTATGGTTGACAAATTTAGATGTTCCACCTGGCCGTGTTATCTCAGGAAATTGTTGGAGCAATTGATGAAACTCTGATGAGCCTGAGACAGTTTCTATGCTAGGTATCACACACTCTGTCACTTCTCCACGAGATGTAAGATGAGTGGTTTGGTCTAGCAGTCGGCGATTTTGTATGTCTACCAGGCAGGAGTCCATAATGCGCCAGAAAATCAGCACCTATGATTGGCTTCGAAACGTCCTCTACCACAACTGTCCAGCTAAATTGCCGCCGTAGTCCCAGAGCTAGTGTTAGCGAGACTCTAGCGTCGGAAGCGATAATTGTACCGTTCGCCGCGGAAAGTTCATAACTAGTCTTTTCTCGCGGTTTTGGCAGTTGACTACACGGGTATACACATAAGTCTGCACCGGTATCGATAAGAAATGTTGTCCTTGTCAAAGTATCGGTGATGAATAAGCGGCGTGATGTGGCTGGGTCGATGGCGTTTGTCGCCATTAACGACTGCCCCTGTCGTTTCCCGCACTATCACGGCTGGAACTACACCGTTGCTCACATTTATTAGCTTGTTCTCTAAAGCGCCAGTGATACCAACACATATTATGTTCTCTAGTTTGGCGATTTTGCGATCGCGAACACACACACTCGGATGTGAAGTTGCGGAGCTTGAGTGCCACTCTTCATAGATATAAGTTCTTTAAGTGCTGTGGTAACTGCACATTCCAAACACTGAATTCGCGCGTTAATAGTTTCTAGCTCTTGATGTGTAGGCATAATTCTCACTTATGCGTTGCACAAAACACTAAAATAGTAGCACGAAAAACTGGAGTCTGTTATTCTTATAAGTTTTTTGTAACTTAAAGAGCACTTTCTTGTACACTGTCCGTTGCAAATCACGTCGGCTGTTGCAATCACGTCGGCCGTTGCGATCACGTCGGGTCACCAATTATTGTGGGGTGGTGTGCAGTTTTTCGTGCTACCAGTGACTATTTTAGTGTTTTGTGGAGCGCATAAGTGAGAATTATGGCTACACATCAAGAGCTGGAAACTCTTAGTGCGCGAATTCAGTCACAATAATTGGTGACCCCGACTCGATTTCGTACCTTTCTTGAGATTTGACGACTCCTAATGATCCACTAGCTGCAAATTCTTTCAGAAACAACACTTTCATCTGAATTCATTTTAATTGACGCCACAGTGACAGTCGGAAACATTACGAGAGATATTGATAGTAGATTAATCATTGTATGATATTCATATCGCAATTTCATATTACGATTCATAATATAAATGTTTACTATACCTATATCGTAAATGACCATACTAATAATAATCTTTATTTCACCTTACCTATAATATGTATAGATTGTGACAAATCATCCAAATACACACCTTAACTAATACCCAGAGATCAGTTCCTGTTTAGTTCTAAGACAATTATTATAGTAAGTGCCGCAGATGTTCTGCATTCTTTGTGAATATGAATGTGGCCAGAAAGGAGACGCTTGAAAAAAAATACAAAAAAAAACATTTTGGTTCTACATATACAATCAATCTCTAGCTACATTCCATACTGGTCCAACTGTGGATCCTATGCGTCTTAATGCTGACTTGTGGTGACAATACTCGCTTGTACCACAGGATTATTTCGCATTGTTCCATATAGAATTATAGCAGGAGTTATTCCCCGGAGTGGCGAATACATCCGACCACAGATGCTGCTGTGTATACGCCGGTAATACAATGCTTATTTGCTTAATCTACGTCGATGCTATTCGAAATACATACGTAGTTATTTCGTTCACCGAGGATTGTTGCCACGTACACATGTATGAATGAATGAGAGATAAAAATGGGAAAATATAATTGCTTTAATTTTTGTACTCATTTCCTCACAGAAATTGCTGCAGGATAAAGGAATATGTATGTATGTGGTTTATGAAACAAGCATTCTTTGTCTTTACGGTTTTAAAATATGGTTTCATTATCTACACACGGTACGGAAGTCATCAAAAGGGTTCATGTTAACAGTAAATTGCTTTTGCATGATGTAACTGAGTGTCATTGTTGTAGTTTCAGTAACTTTATAGCTCTAACAATAAAACTGTTGATTAAGTAGACTTATACATTTGTTTCTGGCATTTGCAGAAGGTATATTTATAAATAAATGTTCAAAATAAGTGTTATATTTGCCAAAATGAAATGTATGTGCTCGTAGCAGTTTCAGTGATAATAAATAGGGTTGCTGTTGTAGTTTAAGATCGACTGAAAAAATGGGAAGGCATAGTGAAGTAAATCTAGTCGACTTTGAATAATGGCACCTGTGGTGTAAGATTTATAGTGTTCTTGTGGAAACTTTGTGGTTTGATGAAGGTGTTTGAAAACATGTGATCAGAAATTATAGTCATTTATTCATTCATACATTTTTTGTTCAACAGTAATTGCTAAACCAATTACAGGCCAAGGTATAAACACAAATAGAAAAAAACATGTGCAGTAAAATAACTCAAGTTAGACTGATAAATATAGATATAATATTGTAACCTCTACGCTGATTTAGCTTTGAAATACGTCACGTAGAAAAACAAATTTTATTGTCACTAGTTGATTACACAACAAATATACTTAAAACAAATTAGCAACTGTCAAATCTTAACTTAAATCCAGAGGCGCCGACTTACCAAATTCTCAGTGGGTGCTCACTGAGCAGATTTAAATCATCAACATTTAAAACTGTTATTTGCTTACGTAATGAAAAGTACACTATAATTTTATGCATTTATATTTTTCATCAAAAATGCTACTTTATTATTGGCAGTGCCTGAGGTGTATTGGATACAGGCAACAATAAAATAATTTCAGATTGCGCGTACTACGCACTATTCGTATATTTTGAAAAAATATATATTATTTCCAATAAAATTGAAAGTAGAACATTATTCCAAAGAAATATAAAAAAAATAAAAAATATATTAATAATTATTTTCTTCCTGGAAGTGAATTCCTAACATACCATTTACCATATCCCCATTATGTTTTCTGTGGGTACGCAGCACCCACACATTTTTCTGTGGGTGCTCAAGCCCCGGAGCACCCACGTAGTCGGCGCCCCTGCTTAAATCCATTGTATGTGACTTAAACGATTCGATAATTATACTTTATAAAACTTTAAGAAATTGTTACCGATCATTAACTTCGCCGAAATTATAAAATATCGTTTTCGTATTCAATTATCTTTCAAATAACCTTAGTGTCTGCTATTCATTGACTTAGCTTAAGTAAACAAAATTTATGTTCGACGTTGTGGGACCTAGCACATGCATCAAAATCAATAATGATCAAAGTAGTTAGGAACTGCTTGAAACTATAATTTGGCTGTGAAACAGACATTAATCATACACTTTTTATGAGACGAACATCAAAAGAGTTTGTTTTTGCTTGCTCCATTCCAAATTTGCTGGTCGATATAATCAAATGATTGAATATAGGAAACAGTTTAGCTCTACAAAGCACTGAATTTATTTAACAATAAATTAATCAAATTTTACTGACAATTTTAGGCTAATATACAGGTTGTGTTAAAGTGACCGACCATTAGAATATATTAGAGACTACATCGATTTCAAATTTGAAAATTTAGGCTTTGTAGTTTTAGCGAGCGCTCTCGTTAAATGGAATGTCATACTTGTTGCACTTCCGGTTATACCGGAAGTAGCTATCTACTGGCTTATTTTAAGCAGATCACTATATATTTTTTCATATTTGGATTCTACGTGTAATTTTAGAGCATATGTCTTGATAGATGTCTGATTAAACTATCTTATCGTGTTCAAACAAAATAGTCCCAGTTGGCTTGGAAATTGGAATGCCCACCAACTGTCAATAATTATTTTTTGTCAATAGTTGATTACTGTTTGTCACATTGCGAATGTAGGAGTGAGTAAAAATAACTGCTGGTTTCGTGTTTCAAAACTTATATTTCTCTTCAAAGAATGAATCACACAAATAGTGAATTGTGCGATATGCATTTTGTTTATGGTCTTGCTCACGGTAATTCGTTAAGGGCCAGGCGTATTTATGAGGAAATATACCCTAATCGTGCAATTCCGCATCATACAATGTTCGTCTCGATCACCGTCTCAATGAAATAGGAAGCGTTAAAAAAATGACTGCTGAAAACGGGCGACCTCGTACAGTTTCAACTCCACAAATGGAAGAAGAAGTGCTCCACGACATCGAAAAAAGTTCTACAACAAGCACAAGAAAGATTGGCGCAAATCTAAATATTAATCAGTCAACAGTCTTTAAGATACTGAAAATCAGATTTTGTATCTATATCATATCCAAAGAGTACATGCGCTTTTATCAGACGATTTTCCTCGAAGGTTGGCTTTTTTCCGATGGATTCAAGAAAAAACTGGACAAAATCCTCAGTTTTTGGCAGAAATACTTTTTCACCGATGGAGCTAATTTCTCCAAAGAAACCATAATGACCTTTCATAATAATCACATATGGGCAGATGATAATCCACATGTAATAATTGAAAGTCGCCATCAACATAAATTTTCAGTAAATGTATGGGTCGGAATTGTTGGGGACCACTTGATTGGCCCTTTCTTTTTACCAAAGAGGCTAACTGGAGGAGCTTATCGTAATTTTCTTGAAGAGGAGTTGCGGATACTACTAGAAGACGTCCCGTATCAATTAACACTCCAAATGTATTTTATGCACGATGGTGCTCCAGCACATTTTAGTTTAATTGCGCGACAATATTTGGATGCAGTGTACCCACATCGTTGGATAGGTCGAGGAGGCCCACAACCCTGGCCTCCGCGGTCTCCTGATCTAAATCCATTAGATTTTCTTCTCTGGGGCGACCTCAAGCATCTGGTTTATTCCACTCCAATTGAAAATATCGAGGAATTAAGAAATCGTATTGTTACAGCGTGTGAAACAATTCGGCACACCCCAGGCATTTTTGAACGTGTTCGTCAATCAATGAGTCGCAGGATCGAAGCATGTGCAATTGGAGGTGGTCATTTTCAACAACTTTTATAACTTTTATAACTTTACTTCTTCCATCAATTTAATTTTTTCATTCTAATAATTTTTACCTCACTGTGTATTAATACCTGGAATAAATAAGTGCAGAGCAAAAGTTATTAAAATTATTATTTTGTAACATTTTGCATCATGTTATTTTGCATTTTGTATTATGTTATTAATGATACAAAAAATGGCTCCTATTATTAAACATAAACCAGTCAATTTTCAAATAAATCTGTTAAAGAACTTTTGAAATAACAAGCATTAAAAGTAGATTACAAAAAAATGAACGCCCTGTATCTCGGAAACGAAGCGTTTCCAGGCACATGCTAATGGGAAATTTTTTTCTTATTTTTATCTAAAGAACCTGTCCCTGAAATTTTTCGCAATATTAAAGAATCACCCTGTATAGAGAGTAAAATTTTACAATTGTTTTTGATTAAATATAAAGTTTTGGCGGTTAAGTTAAGCAAATTCGACAATAAATTTTCACCACCCTGTGTACAATTGAACAGTTTTTAAAACATCTGTAACAAATAGTCGTCAGTACTTGAATCGAGGTGACTGGATCGCTGTGGGTTCGGCCCCCGCAGCCGGTAGACCGTATATAAGCTATATTCGTGTAGAGATTGGCACCCTCTCTGCGGGTATGGTAGGGTGGAAGAATGTTGGCTTGGGTCAATGTGAGAGATTGATACCGGTTGACATTTGACTACCCCCCTAATTAATGAGGTTTTCCAGGTTTCCCTGATTCCTGCACTGAATAGGTTAGGGCCTACCAACGTAAGTCGTTCCTGGGCGCAAATGCGGCCTGCTTAATAATAATATGCCGCCCCCTCTGCCGCACAAGTCTTCGACTTTTGGGCTAATCCTCGTGATTAGAATGAGGGGTAGAGATATTATTATTATTATTATTATATTATTTCTCTACATTTCCTTTAAATAGTTTGCATGGTGTAAAATTTTGAATTAGGCTATACGCAAATCAACTTTCATTGATGATAATTGAAATATCTCGAAGACTATTAGAGATAGATTTAAGGACGCTTGATAAAAGTTCCCCTAAAATTACACGTAGATTTCAAGTATTCAAAACCATATAAGCTGTTGCCTTTAAAATAAGCAAGTAGTTGGCCACATCCGGTATAATGGGAAGTACTATAAGGATAGCATTATTTTATTTCAACAACACCTAAATTTTCAAAATCGAAACAAAGTAGTCCCTAAAATATTCCAATGGCACTTCACCGTAAGGCAGTCTGCAGATAATTAATTAATTTGTTTATAGCTTCAATCGTGGAAGTTTTTTAGGTTGTCTGAAATTTACATTTCCCAATAATATCATTATCCTCTATGTTTTGAGTACGTAAAAAATTCGTTTTTTGTCACTCTGCCTTTCAAAACATTCTCGCCGTGAATTTCAAATTACAAAGGGATAGCTCTGGTATCGATTGAAACTGTATTTGGTTCCCAATCCACAAATATATTTTTTCAATTCTGTCTATCCTTCCTGAGAAATATCGTTCTGAATTATTCACAATCGAAAAAAAATTCCCGTTAGATATTTTTGATACTACGTAAAATGGAGTAACGATCTACTACTATATACATCTTGGTTGAATAAAAGTAGGACATATTACGTTCACTATATGCCATGTCATGACTTTTCTCGAAGTAATTTTCCAAAAAAAAAAATATTAGAAACATTGGAAACTTTTTTATCGTAAGTCTTGCTGTAGCATTGTTCTAAATCCTTTAAAACCTAAAACGCCCGAAAATAAAATAATTTAACTAATACTTTTTTACAAAACATTTTTGCTGAAACAATGTTTTGGTTCGGTCATGTAAAATTGATCAAAATTATGATAAGTAGGTACTAGAAAACTTTTCTTTTAGCAGCCTCTCATAAAAGTATATTTTTCTTCCCATTTATGGTTTTGGAATTTGGAAAATGCTACGTTATACAGGGTGTCCAGAATTAATGGGACATAGAGCAAGAGTAGATTCCTGATGACAAAATAATGTAGCCAAACTTACCTTAGTCTAAAAATTTATGGGTAAAAAGATACAGGGTGTCAAAGTAAAAATATTATTTTCGATGTTTGTAAATAACCTTTTAAAAAATCTAAACATTTGCATACATTTTGGAGATCGGATTCTTTTAGGGCCAAACAATTCAAATTTGTTTTTAATTTTGACGTCACTGGTAGAGCACGCCTCTTATAGCACATTGAAACAATCAATTCTATCGATTTGAAAAAGGTATATACACCTTGTTGAAATCATTAGGAGTAATTGTTTTCGAAATAATCCTATTTAAAATATTTTGGTTAGCTACACACATACAGCAAAATTATACTTGAAGAAGTTCAGAATGCTAAATAATGACAATGTGCAATATTTCAGAAAGATCGGCCTAATTTGATAAAATCTTTGTGTTGCAAATTTAAAGATGATGGAGGTCCACACAAAAACAGGGTCAAATTTACCCCATCGCTATTTAGTAAATTTTACAAAGCCGCTTGAGAATATATTTTACCAAATATTTGACAGTGCAAATATGTAAAATTTGGCGCAATTCAACTATAAACGTTAAAAACTACACTGTTGTTAATTCGAGAAACTTTGTAATAAAAGAAAACCTAACACAATGTCAAGAATTTAATCCAACTAGTATTTGTCAAAACTACATGATTAGGTCACTCTATCAAGAACAAGAGGGTATAGGTTATATTTAAAAGTATATATATATGCTTAAGATGATTTTTAATGGGAGCTTTTCCTATTCCGTGATCATAACTCGCGTGCTTATTGGATAGCAAATGACTAAAAATTGAGGTATTTTAACATTTATTTTAATTATTCTTATGATTTCATGAGCAATGAAAATTATCCTACGCACTAGCGGGAACCTTTGTGAATACGTTGATATATAATAACCAATTATTTCAATTTTCTTGGAGTTCTGTGTCCTCGCTTGAAACCCTGTTAGACGGTAAAAATATGTACATCAAAATGTGACTTGTAAAAGTTATTCAAAATGGTAAATTATGACGACGTGCAAAATTGGAAGAAGATCGGCAATTTTTCATTACATTCTGGTGTGTTCACACTATTGACTTGTCTTTGAAAAATGTTATATGCATGTGCGGGAGATCATGATTGATACGAGGACGTTTAAATAGAGTTAGACAAATATAGAACCAGAAAAAATACTACAGATGCGTATTTTGATTTTTTAGAAAATGAACATACGAGGCGCATGTCAAAAGTAATCACCCATTGATATAATAACAAAAATGGATAAATGATTCAAAACATGTATATACATGGCGTAAGAAGTATATACAACAGTGACATTAAGTGTGGCGTGATAGCTCAGTGGTTAGAGAATCCGCCTGGAATGCGATAGGTTTCAGGTTCAAGCCCTGATCGCGCAATTTTTAATTCATTAAGTGGGAGTCAGAAATCACATGATGACGCCAGCGCACTATGGACAGTTTGAGATATTTCAGTTTCTTCATTTCATTCGCTAATGAACTGGGAAGAGTATGAGCCACTTGCATTTCTTCCTTTCTGGCATCAGCACACTGAAATGTACGATGTGGAATGCTCTTAGTTCCACTGGGCATCCATATAAAATGAGTGAAACCTAGGAGCAGACAAAAGGAGGCATATAAAACTCAGCAAAAAAATACTTCATTGGTTATGTATGTGGGTGCGAGAGACAATCATCTGCACGTACGATATGGATTGTGTTCTTAATTTCTCATTATTTTGTTTGTAAGCACGGCATTGGCGTACAGTGTGGTTAACCAGTACATTCTCTTACCTTGTATCTGGTCAGTGTTATTTTTTGTGGGTGTTATTGTTGCAACATGTCATGTTTTATAAGGGACTGTAAGATTAACCAGCATATAACACCAAATAAATATTCATATCCAGAATTCAATTTCATTTCAATTCAAAATTAGCTAAATCTTTATTGCTCCGCCATTGCTAGGAGACACAAAACAAATATGACGCTGACCACGAGTAATCAATTCGCGCATCTTGATGAACATTCCAGTCATAATAACATAAAATTCCATTTCAGTGCACCAGCACCAGATTTTTGTATCTTTTGCTTACTTAGAAGCAAGGTTATAACCGACGGCCGAGGACGGCTGTGTTTCCAAATTAGCCGATTGCAGAATTGTGTAAACCTGGACTAAAGTGTGGAGCGTGGATTTTTAATTCTATTACAAAAGATATATTATTTTCTTCATATAGTCACCATGCCATCCTAAACCACCACTTGGAATTGGAGTCAGTTCTGCACTGAAGTCATCATGACCAAATCACCCAGTGTACACTACGCTTTAAAATTCAAATGCAGGAGGTGTATTATATATTCATTATACAATTTCACATTTCAACTGGTGTCCAGAATTGTCATACCTAAATTAAATTTAGAGAAAGGGACAAATTATAATCTCGTAAACTACTAAGGGCAACGCTAACTAAATTTTGAAACTACATGTAGAGAATAATTACATTATTTACTAATTTAACTCAGAACCATGTTATAAAAGTTTATCTTTTTTCCAAAAGATTTGTGTTTTGTCGAACATTGATTTTCTATTTGTGTATAAAAATAATAAAAACATTTAATTTTCGAATAAAAATAAAAAACCACCTCAAATAATGTATTTTTTTGTTTATTTACTCATAAGAGTGATTGACAGAATTATCAAACTAAGTGTAATCAAAGTTTCCAATTGACCCTTTTAGAGAAAATGACAAAATTTCATCTCTAGCGCCCTTGTTTATGGCAGCAATTCTAAAAGTATGGGATTTTGTGTGAAATACAATATTTATTTATCAAGGTGTTTTGGGGTTAAGTGATGTTATAAGATTTTTTTTCAAAATACCTATCTAACAAAATGTTTTAATATGTAGATTCTTTTAATATTGTTTGATGTTTGATTAATATACGTGATGGTGCTGTATTTGGTCCATATATATTTTATAAAACAACCTCCATTTTAGTTCCTGATGAAGACACAATAAAATAATAATAATAATATAATAATAATATCTCTACCCCTCATTCTAATCACAGGGATTAGCCCAGAAGTCGGAGACTTGTGCGGGAGAAGGGGCGGCATATTATTATTAAGCAGGCCGCATTTGCGCCCAGGAACGACTTACGTTGGTAGGCCCTAACCACTATTCAGTGCAGGAATGAGGAAAACCTGGAAAACCTCATTAATTAGGGGGGTGGTCAAATATCAACCGGTATCAATCTCTCACATTGACCCAAGTCAACATTCTTCCACTCTACCATACCCTCAGAGAGGCTGCCAATCCTCTCCACGAATATAGCTTATATACGGTCTACCGGCAGCTGGGCTCGAACCAACTCCGTCTAGTCACCTCGATTCAAGTACTAACGCCTTAAACCGCGCGACCACTGACCGATCCAAAATACTCGAAAGCTTGAACTAGATAAGAGTCCTCTTTATTTTTTGTGACTGATATACCCGAATTTTATCACTGATAAACTAAAATGGTGATTAATATATCAGGCAATTTATTTGAAAATAAATTAGGGAAAATTTTGATAAAAAGTGATGAAGTTATAGACAAATGTCACATTTTCAGGACCGTTGCTATGAAGCCTATAATTTCAGTATCATTCAATAATTAAGAAATGTGATATACTCGTATTTGACTTCTAAAAAGGCCTCTACCAATTTGTATCAAAACAAAAAAACTCATAAATAGGAATTTTCTGAGGAATAGGAGAAGATTCCTACGCCACTGAGTAGATTCCTACGCCACTGATATTACTTGATCATTAATGACTCCATTTTATGTCAATTTGTATTTGTAATAAAATATTTCTAATAAGATTTGCCAGATTGGGGAAATAGACTAATGTTTTAAAAATAGAAAAATACGTCACTAGCTGAGTGAAAATATTTTGACAAAACTTACAACATTTCCAAACATTAATTTGTAATGAATAATTAATAAATTTTATCTTACTTACGTTTTAGACATCTAATATTTTTACATTAAAGATTACAGAGGTCCAATAAATAACTTGAAAATTCCATGGATAATCTCATTAGAAGTTTTAGGCAAAATTTGTTTGGGATAGTCTTGTTTCATAACGAGTCTTTTATATACCTAACCCTCCTCTACTGTACTGGACCATTAGCATCAGAGTCTGCTGACAAACTAGCCGAAGTTCATTAAGAGCAATGTCCAGTATAAAGTAGTGGTCAGTATTGTGGTCTTAAAAAACTGTACTTTAGTTTAGTGAGACCTAAACTGGAATACGGGTCGGTCATTTGGTTTTCCCAAGCGATTGCGCATACGATGGGCGTTGAAAAAGTGCAGAATATATTTCTGCGAAATATTTATTTTCGTACACATAATGAATATCCTGATTATCAAACCATCAAAACAGCACATTTGAGAAATTAATTTCGGATTCACAGCCTGTACGATAGGAGGAATCTAAAAACTATGTTAATAATCTTGTGGATATTATATGAAGCTTGTGTTTCTATTGCCCTCTTATTTACCTCTTAGATTTACTCGTTGTGTAACAGTTTTCTCCTTGCCTTTGTTACCAAATACCTCACCACTTTTAAAGATGCTCAAACTGATTAATCAATATTATTACCTTCTCGATCTGGATTTCTTCTATATTCCGAATAAGTTTAAAAAGACAATATCTAAGCATTTTTTTCTTGCTGACCATCATATTATACCTTATCATATTATAAGGGTGCAGGCGTTAATTTCCACAGATTTTCTAAAGCGTGTGGGCTTTTGTCAGGAATGGCTACCAAAGTCCCCCGATCTCAATAGTTTAAATTTTTTTTGCGGGGCCACCTTAAGGCGCTCGTGTACACAAGTCCCATTAACACTGAAGAGCAATTAAGAGAACTAATAGTTGCAGCATGTGATAGAATACGACATACTTGGGAATATTTGAACGAGTGCGCCATTCCATGCAAAGGAGAGCAGAAGCATGTATATTGAGTAATGGGGGCCATTTTCAACAATTTCTGTAATAATGATTTTTTACCATTGTTACAAAAATTATTAGTTTTAATTTAGGTAGTTGTAATATTATGTTAATGTGTTATGTTGATTTCTATCAAATTGTATCCTTTAATAATTACATGAATTCTTTTGAACAATCCAACGGTTTTTATTTTTTTTCAAAAACGGGGCATTGCAGTCCAAAAACTCAAGAAATCTTTCATTTTTCAAATTGAACGAAGAATTCAAAAATTTTCACCGGGAGAAAACCATTGACGTATCATTTTTTTCTTTAAAGATAGAAATCATGTTTTGCAAAATATGCACCTTTATTAATCGTCACCACATACTAATTTCACATTTCACATTTTTGGACCATAGTTTATAAAAATCAAATTATCATTAATTTTCAATGTAGAACCACCCCCTTAAATAGTCGCATATCATTAAGGAACACCTTGTATATCATAAATAACTACGAGATTTAAAAAATGCTTTTACATTGTAGAGCGTCATCTAAGTATCTAGTCACTGCTAGTGCCTTTTGTGAGATCCACTATTTTTAAATTTGTTCCATATTGTTTGCTTTTTCTGTAATTTTGGAATGATAATTAAACAGTCTCTAAATATTTTCCCTCCTTTTTTTTTCTTGACAACGTAGAAAGCAATACAACAATGTGCGACGTACGCCCTCAAAATTCATATACCCCATAAAGTCACGGAGGGACTTTTCCTTTCAAACCACCGAAAGTGATCCACCATTTTCAGGGGAAAAACTGGGAAGCGACAGAGAGCGAGGCCATCGAGCCGTATGCAAAATAAGGGAACATCGTGGCAGTAACTGAGACTTTTTGTGGGAGAGAGCTTATTGCACCCCAGCGTCTCCTTAACTGCGAGGAGTGCGAGGGTATCCTGGATGTGCAGCTTAAATCGTCCGAGACGAAGGGGGTCCTGGGAAAGGATCGCTGTCGATAAGGCAAACGGCGAGACGGCAAACGTACGCGGGTATCGGGAGGGATCGCCGGAATCTCTGCTACAATATTTATTTATACGGTACGCCTTTTCCGATAAAATATTCAGGATGTTGTTTTTACTTCGGGAATTATCCGGCGGTGAGGATTTGCCAATTCAGATACATCCCGCTTTAATTTAAAGCATATATTTGAGGATTTCCACAGGGGAATAGCATGAGTCTTGCTAGAAATCCTCTGCCAGAGATTATGCTATTATAAGCATATTATACCTGGTTTTCATTTGAACTGTTTGCTACTTCGAATGGAGATCATACTAATAATTAACTCAGCTAGTTAGTTTAATCTTATCTACTGGAGTTAATTAATCTTAAATCATTTTTGGAAAAAGTAAATTAAACCCAACTGATCTTTTGTTTAGTGAGTCTAAATTAATGAATCTCAGACAAATTTACTGCTATAGAATTCTGTTCCTGCAATATAAACATAAAGATAAGTTAAGAGAAATTGAGCATACCTATAGTACTAGATACAGATTGGAAAAATGTGTAGTAACAACAAGGACAGCTAAGAAGCTTGGACAATAATCATTTAATTTTGTAGCTCCAAGAATTTACTGTCGACTACCTGAAACTTTACGAAATATTAAGTTTTCATTCTCTTGAGGAATATATATCTCATTGGAAGTATGTGGAATAACACTATCATCTTGTGCTATTCAAATTGTAAATGTATTTATATATTAATTTATATTTTTAACCTTTTTTGAGTTTTGAAGTTGATATGATTCAATAATTTTAAATGTTTGTCTCATTAACTTGTATCTTTCTCTATGTCTTATTATAAAAGGTTTGTGACTTGCTATAAACATGTATCAATGTAACATAGTGAAATAAACTTCTACTGCTACTGCTTCTACTCCTCCTCCCTCCACCTCCTCCTCCTCCAGTGTTGCGAAAACCACATCCTTCTATCTTCTAGTTGAAAATGGGACACCCCCCTCCTAAGGGCTAAAAAAATGACTTTGAGGTTCTTGTCCTTACACTAAGCTTTTATTGAACTTTTAAGATTTAATTTGTTTTTCAAATAATGCCTGTTTATCTGTAATAACTTCACCAAAACAATATCATGTAATACATAGCTGTTATATTTAACTGTTATATTTTCACGTAGTTGAAATTACACTTCCAATATGCTCAAAATAAATACTTTAGCTTCCGTCAAAATTGATTTATTAACTTGTTATTTAAGCACGAAAGATAAACACCCGCAAAGAATTTCGTGTACAAAGTTACAAAATGAACATCTACAATCAGAATGAAAGCCAATAATAGCCAAGCCACCGATATTAAATTGCGGATAGGTCAAGTCATTGCCGGTATAAGATTTAATTAAATGTATGGGGTGAATCAGTTTCTCGTATTTACTGGAAGATGTTTTAGATATTTAGTACACGGAAAAAGCTATAACTACTAGTATCAAGATTAATACACTTATTTCAATACTAGTTCATTTATATTTTTCTTTTAAGAATGAAAATAATTTGAAATCAAGAAAACTAATACAGGGTGTCCGGAATATGAGTGCCTTAATTTTGTCATATGACAAGTTGTACTAAATAAAACATATTTGACTTAACAATTTTTTTTCTCTGGCCAATGGTAATAGAATTATGACAGCAAACAGGTCTTGTTATCAGCAGCATCCTGACACTGCAAGGTTGTCGAACGTTACAGTACGTTACAGTTTTAAAGAGTTTCTCAGAAACTTCAACTTTTTACTTTATTAATCAGTACCAGTGTCCAAAACCAAATTATGTTACAGGCGCTTTTACTTAACCTTAATTGTAGGTACCTTTGTTTGTAATTTCCTTGCACAGTTTTAAATATTATATTACATTTTTGTTTTTGAAATGTATTTGTTTTAGACATTTTTGTCATAAGAGCTTTTTATTGCTTTTGGTCAGATATATAGGTAAGCCCTTAAAATTGCGGCACCGGACACCCTGTATACTTAATATGAGATGAAGTTCAGTTTGTATAAAGAATTGCGACGTTTTATTTAGACAATAAGAATTACTTGAAATATAGTAATTAGTGATGGACGATATTTTGTTACGGGTGACAAGTCACCGCGACTTGCTCGGTCGCTGCGATCACCAGTTACCTGCTGTGGAAAGTCACCGGTACTTTGGTCGCTGTTTGTATCGTATCGCAGAACAGCCAATGCCTATTGCCCAGCAGTGACCAGCGACCACTAAGCACTCACCGGTATACGATGTACAATGAAAGTGCTCGCTTATACGACGGACGGTGCCATCTGAGCGTGAAATATAAAATGATTCCAGATAATTACAAATCACATACAAAACATTTATACATATATTTATTTGATATTTGCATATCAGTCAACAGGAAAATAATAAGCAAAAAATGAACAGTTACATTCGGTAAACAAAACAAAAACGAAATTAACAACCTTTTTAAATGGAGGTGGGTAAAAAAACAATTATTCTGCCATTAAAAAAAAAACAAGGCATATTCTATTTTAAATTTTCATTAACACTTAGAAATAATCTGCCTATCATGCATCCTATTGGCATCCAGTCGCCAATTTACCTCGGCGATTGCGTGGCGAATGGTAGCCAGCGACCTATGGCTCTGAAGGGTCTGTGCTCTGAAGTGCCTCATGTCACTGATCACTGATCCCGATTTTAAACAGCGACTTAGGTCGCCGTTAAAAGTCGCAGCGACTTGTAGGTCGCTGTCACCGGTATACCGGTGACTTGAAAATCGCCGTTCAGCTCATCACTAATAGTAATACTGATATTGCATTAAAAAAAGTAAAACTGGAGTACAATACATAATTAGTATTCTTACGCTTAAAATATGTATTGTATTCCTTTCTATAGTAGTATTTAATATTTAATTATTTGTTGTATAGGATAAGGTGCGTTGCCACAGAAAACAGATGTCTATAAAATAAAATAAATAAATATGTGTAAACACTTGAAAAATTTATAGCAAACTGTCAAAGTCATTCATTAGCGAGACACCAAATATATACCGCTTTCGAGGCTTCTTAGATTTCTTCAGTATGCCATAGGTGAGTCAACGGACGACTGATCCAACACAAGCGAAACTGAGTAGACGTGATGCAGTTACATCTTCTGGCCAGTTGCTGAAACTGACGGTCCCACAAAAAACACGTTTATGTCTCTATAGTCTATAGTCTCTAGCTTTGCTCGCCACAAGTAATTTATATTAATATAATATATAAATGTTAATATTTTACACTACAGCCGCATTTTAAATTTTACAATATGATACGTATTACAAAATATTAATAATTTAAATTCGTATAAATTTATAAATCTATTTGCAATTTCTAACAAATATCATTACGTAAGTTTTTTCGTATCTTTTGATGGGTTCTCGTTCCTGGTTCACCCTATACATGTATGTGTGGGTATAACGGAAACTGAGTAATTCTCCAAGGCTTATGAGAGTGTATTAAAGGATTTACTACACACCAACTTCTATCTCTAATATTCATTGGATTAGTCGGTTTATTAGCAGCACTTGATGCGATGGGATAGGGTTTCTATAACAATTCTGTACCAAGTTAACCAAAAGGGCTGATCTTTTACCCGCTCAGTTAATTATAGATATTCATATTACGGGATCCCGACCACCTATGGTATGGATATCTCAAAACAATATTATTTATCTAATGCTGATGGATTAAATTAATAGTACACGAATCAATGATGCTGCGAGATGCTGATTACAGTATATTTGAAAAATAAATATGGCATATTACCTTTTTATAATGTCGACAATTTAGCAATCATTTTTTCAATAAATAGAAAGAGTTAGATTACTTGCCAATGTTAACAGTTGTAACAACTTTTTCTTAACTAAATTATATTTATATTGAAGAACCCAAATTATTAAAATTAATGGTTTTGTATCAAACGAAAATAAGGCAACATCAGGACTGCCTCAAGGCAGTCACTTGGGACTAATTTTATTTTTGTTGATATTTCATCTAGCATAAACACCTGTAAATTTATATTATTTGCAGATGATTTAAAAATTTGTTTCATTGTAAATGCGTGTAGTAGTGATGTTGTAAAGAACAGACCTATTTGAATTCCTGAATGTTCTATGAAGTACATATTAATCGTCTTGCGAGAATACAGCTAAAAATTTGCAATTATATTGTGTAAACTTAATATAAATAAAAATGACAAATCTGCACCTACAAAATGTTAAAGATGAAGGGCAATGCATTCATATTATTATTCTGTTTACGAAAGAAAAAGATATCACGAGAGTTTTTGTATCTTAAACGAAAACACTGAAGGAATAAATATGGTGGAACGCCCCTAATACACATATGATCCAATTTGTGCACAAGCAAGTCATAGTCGACAGTATCGAATGCCCGGCTCATGTCAAAAAACAAGCCCAATATGGTATTCTTGTTATTTAGCCCTTCATAATTATGCATGTTGTATTGCCGCATACTACCTTTATTTTTAAGCATCACCCTGTGTAAAACTTATATTAATTATAAAAGATAAAATAAAGCATATCAGGTTCTTTACTGCTATTAGTATGATACCAGGAATATCATCAATACAACAAGATTTTTTCTTGCTCACCCTAGAGATAACCTGTTGAATTTCCACCAGTTCGCAAGGGCACAGAAAGAGAGTTTCCCTTTGACAAGGAACATTCGATGATGCACTTTCGGGATGTATACTATTATTAAAGAAAGCTGCAAAATAGCAGTTAAAAGCATTTCCTATGTCAGTTGAATTGGTAATCTTTTATTGTTATTCTCCAATAATTGTACCTAACTTCTATTTTCTTTATTCCTATTCTCCGCTACTATTCTCCAACTTTCTCTACTGACATTTTCCGATTCTAAAATCCTTTTATCATTGAACGTTTTTTTAGAATATTTAATTGCTGAGTTGTAATACAGCTTAAGTTGCTTGTATTTCATATCATATGTAGGATTATCAGTTCTCTTATTAATTTGATGCATTTCTTTTAACATAATAGATATATTTTTTAATTCTGGTGTAAACCATTTTTACTTGGTTTTTGATTACGGTAGGACAATTTACGCAAACGAAAATTAACTCATGTTTACATTCTAACCACAATTTATTTTCACTGTAAGACTGGAAGGATCGCATACTTAACATTTAATTATTAAATAATTTTTGAAGGCAGAATTCCGAACCTGGATGTGGTAGGTACACTGTTGCTATTTCATATTTAACTGGATGTGTGCTATTACGAACTTTGCGTATCATGTAAAATTAATAGACGGCAATATTTCGGAAGCAAACTAGTAGTAAAGTATACATTTAAGCCAGCTGCTAGCTGCATTCAGCGAGAAATACGGCATCAGTTAGCACGCCACTCGGACAGCTTGGCGTCTGTCATAGGCGGAAGTTCTAAGCAGTACGACCGGGAGATTATTTACAAAATCCGCTCTCTGGAGTAACATTATGGCGCCACGGCGGTGCTTTAAATATATGGGCCTTACGGGCGCTTTCCCACGGACGCTGCAGCGGGATAAATATTTCAGGCAGCGGTCCGCGCAGCTTCCATTGTGAAAAATGGTCTGATTATTTCCGGTGCCGATACATTTGTTTCAATAAAGAGATAAATTCGGCGTGGAATTATTGATAATGTGCGGCTCGTTTGGGTTGGAATAGTAAATGATAAAATTTGCTAATGTTTCGATATTTTCAATCTCTATCGGGATACACAAAGCATTAGTTATGGTATTCGAAACTGAATGAAATTTTATATACAGGGTTAACTATGACTTAGTACAAATATTTTAAGAGGGGATAGGAAAAATCAGAATTAACGGTATCACCGTTCAAAAAATTCCAAACTTATTTATAAAGCGACAAAAAATTTTTTTCAAAACCTTATTAACCCCTAATTTCTCGGCGACTATGCCGCCTGTCAGCTTCGAGGTTAGGTATGTTCTGCCAAAGTGAAAGTTGTCAAAGGTAGTGACAGAGCACCGCGTTGCCACGTGTAACGATTTACGGCGCTTTTAAAGAAAGTTTTATTTACAAAATACTAGATTATTTAATGAGAAACCCGATATGGTACGTAGCACTGAGAGTAAAACCCACCTTACTGATACTTCCAGGACTGATATTTGGAGATTTCAAGAAAGTTGAATTATTTTCTGTTTTCTAACTTGTTTACATTATAACTTGTTGTAAAAATTGTTATACTTGCTGGGGACGTCTTGGTTTCCCTCAACCATTTCATAAATAAAAAATACTTTTTCTGTAGGTATATCTATTGTAGTTTAAAAATGCTTTATTTTTATGTGAATAAGTAAAAAAGAAGTTTCATAGAAATTTAAAAAATATGAAATTCGTTCCTTTTTATTTTCAATTTATGTACATAAGTATTTAAAACTCCATCACGTGTAAAACAACATTCGTGGACGTTGTACAATTCGTACAAATTTACGATTATTTGGCATATTCTGTCTATTTGGAAAACTTCTATGATATTTTGCTGCTGCACGCTATGCACTTTCGTCGCACTTCCCATAAATTAGTACCATATCCGTAATTTCCGCGATTACACGAATTTGAATGTGCGAAAAGCAAATACTGAAAACTAATAATAGTAACGATATTAACAATTGTTAGGGTAATATTTTCTTTGTTAATTAAATAAATACCCAATAACGTTTTACTACTTTCTTTATTTCGCACTTCCTATCTTTACAACAACAACTCAAGTCTGACACACCTCTTCCTCTTCTTCTTACATTCTTTCTGATCTACATTTTACAAAACATATATTTATGCC
Source organism: Monochamus saltuarius (assembly GCA_025584915.1). Taxonomy (NCBI): domain Eukaryota; kingdom Metazoa; phylum Arthropoda; class Insecta; order Coleoptera; family Cerambycidae; genus Monochamus; species Monochamus saltuarius. The sequence goes on from CM046722.1 coordinate 11,073,139, forward strand.
TACTTACTAAGAAATTTTTATTAGCAAAATAATTGTCCACACAATAATCGACCATGTTTGCATATAATAATATTGTAGTATTATTATTTTAAATATCCGGCGTTCACAGTGCTCTGTAATATTACTTTTCTGACCACTACTGTTTGGCATTTGTAGAGTATTAGACACAATGCAACCAACAACACAGTATAGGTTTATATCGACTGACAAGTGCTATGTGCGTGTAACCCCATGTCATGGAGGAAATGTCAAAACAATACTAGAATGAAGAAACCCACGATCGTACATAAAAGATAATATTGATTATATTGATTGCCATAAGAATATTTATCTGAAGAATATTAAGTTCTCGGTGTAGGCGGACCGAAGACTGAACGGTGGCGTTGACAATGTAATTTTAGTTTTCCGTTTTTAGTGACAGTTTCAGTTTTAAACGTTTTATTCATTAAATAATGGATGGTTGCGATATATTGGGACATGTGTAGTTTTCCACAATTTTCTTTAAACGTACGTGGAGATATTTCCTAGAGTTGAGAGCAATGCAGTGGAGTGACCGTTATCGGACAAAATTTTATAAATTAAAAACTGCCACGGGTGTATTCGAGGTTTTCTGTTAGTATTTCTTTCACAATCAATTTTCTTAAAATAAATGGGCAATTTTATTAACTTTGTGGCGAGTAATTCTGACGGACCTGTAATGAGTGAAAATGAAGTTTAGGCAGTTTGGAACGAAGGAACGAAAAACGAATGCAAAATACTCTAGCTAACCGGATTAACTGTTATCTATCAGGTACTTAGGTATTATTATTAATAAAAATGTTTACTTTCGTTGTTTCTACATTCGGCAACGTTGTGAGAAACGACAAACGACCGCATGGTACCTAGTTGCACAGAACATATACCTAGTTGACATATGAAGCCATCTTGGACGATGACTGATGACATAGGCGCCGACTTTCCGTAGGAAAAGAGGGTTTTGCCCCATTTTTTAACATCGAGCCAGAATTCCGCAATAAATTTTTTATTGTCTTTTAGGCCTCCCTGAGCACGTGGTTAAAATTTTTGTACTTAGTCATAGTTAACCCTGTATTCTATTTACTTCAGCTACCAATTTTAGGGAATAATATATTTTATACAGAGCGATTCAGAACGTATGAGGATATGTGCACTCTTAAATAAGAAGTCGATACCACCGAAAAAATTATAACAAAAGTCTAATAGATTTCGCGTAAAAAAATGTTTGAACTTCTAAGGCTTGCTACAGACTATGCGTGTATTCGTGATTCGTTGTGCGCAATGCGTGGTTTGTGAGAAATTTGTGAATAGTGTGTAGGGTCCTGTTCCTTAAAAATCCATTCATAAAAACCCTACGCGCTATGCACGAATTCTATATAAATCACGCATCGCGCCTCACGAATCGTGAAATCACGCAAAGTCTGTAGCAAGCCTAACATTATAAAAGAGTGATAGGTTCTGATATACCAAAAAAAGTAAACAAGTTTTTGCGCCTGGAGCGCCTGATTGGCAAATAGGGTTGGAGTGGGGATATGCTCTCTATGGTAAACGAACGAGGTCAATAGTTTGTCGTGGGAGTGTCAATATTTAAAATTTTCAAAATGCCTCATGTCTACAGTAATGTTTTGTTAATGGATGATTCTTATTTATAGTGAAATTAGCCACTGTTACCAGCGGATTATTTATTACGAGTTAGGTTTTGTGAGTGGCTGTTGCAAAAGTGACATAAATAAAATTTGATATTTTCTGCTATCTAGAAGGCATTCAGTAAACAATTTGTTTGATTTTGTCCTACGGTTGTGAAGGGTAGAAGAAGCTGCCCCTATGAATTGTTTCATACGTAACTTTTTACCTTATTGATATCTTACCACTTAAAGAATCATTTCAAATTGCCTGATTCACTCTAAACAAAAAAGGTCTGATTTCTGAGCAAAAAAATATATTTAAAATTAATTTCATGGCATGATTACCATAGGGAAGAAATATAATTTGCCTAGTAGGCAGATGTCAAGCTGGTATTTTGTGGCAACTTAATTGTTATAATTAATGAAAGATCCAACTTGACAACGTAAATTACAGTTCGATTAAATTTTTACCCTATGTCAATCGGGCCATGAAATTGATTTTAAATATATTTATTTTGCTCATAAATCGTTAATTTTAGGAAAAAATTACAAAAGGCTTTTTGTTTAAAAATACTTACGCTATATGAGATGAATCTTTAAATGGCAAGAAACATTCTTTTAAAATTAAATATGAACAAAAAAATGATGACTTTAAAACAGTCTATTCTATGAAAAAAATGCAAGAGATTTTTTTATTAGAAATATGACAGGAAATTCGTTAATGTTTCTAACCCAGAAGCTTATTTTCCTGGGGGTTCTAGTAACAAGGCTTCACTAAATCTCCATCAATTGTTGATGGATTTACATACAAGTATACCTTCTAAATCTATGGGTATAGCTGAATTTACTATTTAAATTTTAAATATTAAAATATATAATTAACTTAAAAAGGCAGGTACGATGCAGGTACTCACATTTTATTGAACTCATGTGCTCATTCGTAAATTTTTTGCATCAAGTCTGCTGTATGATAAATTGTACCAAACACAACATATTTGAGATAACAATTTTTATTTTCTGACCATGTGACAACGTCGCTCACATATCATGTCAGGATTAACAGGTATTTGTACATAATAATTACAAATAGGTATACCTAAACATATACTTTTACTGTGAATGGTTTGCTTAGAGCTCTTTTCACAACACAGAGTAAAATGAGAAATAGTTACAAGTGTTCAAAATAATTTATGTGGCTTGCGAGAAGCGTTTACCGTACAAACGTTATGCAGCCAGAAACGTTTGCCCAGATTCGCAGTTGTATTAGCAGCTATTCTCTACTCCATACCGGACTGAAAAACCAGTAGACATCATTGAAAGCTATGGAGCTCTATCGTGATTCGCCGAGAACAATATTTTGCAAACAGGGAATTCTAAGAAACAACTACTCTGCGGGCTAATGCCCCGACCAGCATTGAATTACTCCAAAAAAACATATAGTAAATAGTTAAAGTCACACGTCAGAAGCCCACTACACATATCGCTTCCTAGAATTTTGTGTTTGTAAAATATTACATTTTTGTTTAAGTACTCTTACAAGTATTACAGAAGAATTAGAGAAAGTCGAAACGTCCTAGCCACAATACTACTAATATTGCTTTTAAGTTAACAGCAGCAGCATTGTAATGTTGTCGAACGTTAGAGTACATACGTTACAGTTTTAAGGATTTACTCAGAAAAATTTCGAAGAAATTACGTTACAGGAGCTTTTACTTAATCTTAACTGTACCTTAGTTTATAAATTTTATAACACTGTTTTGCATTTTATTGCAGTTGTATTTTTATTTTTGAAATGTATTTCTGGAAACACTATTCGTTTTAGACATTCTTTTTTGCTTTTGGTCAGATGTATAAGCCCATAAACATTCGACATTCATAATCCGGACACCCTATATGAAGAATACTGGGTTCCATCAACTGCGTCTGAAATTATTAAAGTCTCCCATAGCGTTTTTATATGTACACCATTTGTAATACAAAATGTTTGTTAACTGGTAGCTCTTTCTTCTTTTGAAATTTAATATTTTTTACGCCATTGCGTAGTCGAAGAAAACAAAAGGAAATAATCTGACTGAGTATAAGGAGCGGTTGTTTAGCATTTAATGGGGCTTAACTAAAAGCCCATTTTGAGATGAAAAGCAGAAGCATTGTTAAATTTAATCACCCAACAGTCAAGTGATTTTCCCATTTAATTATTCATACGGTTTGATAATAATTTTACGATAAATAGTGTCAATGAAATTTTAAAATGTGGAATTATGAAACTTGCGTTATTTATTGTACAATTTCATGCCAATAAAATATCATGTCACCATTATTACATACGTACATTTTCATTAAAACCATTTTATATGCATTTTTGATAAATTAATAGTGTGCCAGACGTAAAATATGGATAATGTCACGAACATTGCAATTTTATTTGAAATTTTTTCCGTAACATTTTCATATTTCCAAAAGTATTATATTCAATATAGAATGCATAAAATTCACACATTTAAACGACACTTAGTTTGCCGTAAAACGAGTTTGATTGGTGATTTCGTTATTTAGAATCATCAGAATATTTACAGTGGTAAGTTACAATCATATACAGGGTTACAAATTTTGACATATTGTAGGGAAGGATAAAAAATGGAAATATAAGACAGCAGCTTTTGCTCGAAAATGTGTTGTCTTGGTACCAGATAAATGCTAAAGTTTGTCGTGCTCACTCCTGGATAGAGTTGGCTCAGACAATAAATCTTGCAAAACTTGAAAAAGTCTTGTCTTGCAAAACAAAAGTCTTGCTCTTTCTCGATCATGCAAGACCATGTCTTGACAGTTTTGCGAGAATCTCGCAAATTTCTTGTCTCGCAATTTTACCAGACTGTTGTATGATTCTTGTGAGACTTTTGCATACAAATGAGAACCATGGCACTTTCTTACGAATTTCGTTACAGTGGTGTTTACTCTCGGTCGGCTACGATCCCACTCGGAACTCGATATGGTCGATCGTCGATAGTGGTCGATTGGTAGATATGATAGAGTACATAAACGGCCAGTTTCGTAGAAAAAGTAATAAGTAATGGACGAAATAGTCCAGTGACAGTGAATGTATAAAGAGTTCAGTTCAGTTTTTATTTTAGTGGGTTGTTATGATGTTTAAATTCATTGACAGATTAATCAGTTTGAGATTGTCGACATTTAATTTCAAATAATATTAATTTATTGGTATAATAATTTTTATAGTTGGTATGGGCCACCTGATGAAGCAATCCGAAAAATGCAGAAATAGGTCAGATCTTATCTATTGTGGTTGAATTTTCGAGTTTCCACCGTCAGAATAAGTTAGATATCTATAGAGTGTTTTCATTAAACCAGGTTAGTAAATTTAGATTAAGATCTTTAGATGATTATTGAATAGAGCTTTGTCTGTGGAATTGTTCATTAGCATACCTAGATGTTTGGTATCAGAGAACATACATATGACTTCATTGAGAGGAATTGTAGGAGATTTGATATATATTAGCTTAAAATACCTTTCCAATACAGTAACAAATGTTACAAAAGCTAATAATAAATAATATATGGGTAGATATTGTGGGTGTAATTCAACGCTGGTTGGGGCTTTATATATTGTTACTACCTGAAAATATATATAAAAAAAGATTGATGACTTTGAACTATGGACTCCATGGGACTTCATTAACATCTCATAGACTATTGGTTTCATCTACCCCTACAGAAAAAGGCCACTGGTATCAAATCAGAACTTTGGGTTGGCCATGCAACGGGTCTCCCTCTTCCTATTCATTTATCAGGACATTTCACTTTTAAAATGCAGGGTTACCTAAGTGCTTTGCCGCTTCATCAAATCATTCATATATGTTGCCGAATACATTGTCGCAGTGCAAGAGGGACTAAAAGAAAGATAAGAAATCGTTTAATTTTAATTAATTTCTCATTAAATATTATTAATTTTTTAATAAATCTATTACCAGTCGTAACTAAATAACAACGACTTATTGGATGCATGTAATACGATTATATTTGAAATAATATTAATTACCTTTTATCCTCCTTTAGTATCGCCTATCTATCTCTCTTTAATTAATAGAATCCTCTGCTCTAGTTATTAGATATTATTATTATTATGATTATGTCAAATACACCCATCGCCATAGCACATAATGTCATCTCCTTAAAATTGTTTATTTGTATAGTTTAGCCTTTCTTCGTTTAGATAAATAATTACAGTGCCTTTATAACATGAAATGGCACTCGAAATGGGATAAATATTTATCTAACTCAGTGTCTTGAATGGTAAGTAAAATGGCTGCGAATACTAGCTAAATGGCTGCTAAGTTTACTAAAAGGTTGGCATAATGAAGTTATACTAAAAGTATAAGTTGTTAACAACATAGTACTTCTACTTCTATGTTGTTAAGAACCGAGCAGCTATAATATTAGTCATTAATTATTTACGAGCATTTGCCTGGACTGTGCGATTTGAGTTTTTTTCTATGCAGGATTCTCCTAGATCTAAGTACTTAGCTATCATATTATGCTCTCAATATTCCAAGTCAGTGGTGTGCTATGATTTTTTAAAGTAATTTTTCCAAAAATATCGACTGTATCGACATCTTATAAATACATAATAAAGCCGTCTTACCAACTTTACTGAATGCTTTGAAATATGGATTAGCAAATATTATGATTTAATTAACAAAGAAAAGTTCCAACTGCTATTACTTCCACTTTTACGCGACAGGAAGTTTTAAAATAAAAACTACTATCTATAGCAAGTAATTCTATTAATACAGTTCTATAGAAATTAAGAAATTCTTGGCAGGTCGACCAACGCAGTTTTATGACTAGCAATTTTAGATGGACATCAATTTCCATTATTATTCTGATGAAATGTGACTTTGGCATTCTACGAAATGCTGATATAAAGTCCATTTCTGTCAAAAGCTCTGCGTTCTATGGCACGTACACAAATTAATTGCCATAATAAAAGCGTTGGAGACTGTAAACCTTTACTTTAATGCTGATAGAGGTGATGACTGCACGCGATAAATCAGGTAGAAATTTTATGTCTAGTAAAAGATAAAGCAGATAATAATAAAACCAGCTACTCATTATTCGAAGTGACAAAAGTTTTTTGAATGCAATGAAACTGATGAAATAATTTGAACTCGTAAAAATATAAATGGCATTAGACAGTTAACTGCTTTCGCTATTGGTTGCATAAGTTAATAGTCAACACAATTGTTTTCACAATGTGTGCCAATTTTAATTATTCTTTGTTCATATAATCAAGCAACTGCATTTTCTGGCGTAGTAAAAATAATCCCTTCGTGGAACTACAACTATTAAGCTAAAACTGCTCTCCTGTATAAGAAAAATAATGTTATTTTAAACGTATTTGCAGTATAATTTTGTTAAAGAAACATTTTCATTGCATAGTTTCTAAGCACAGTCTATATTATGATTACATTTTGACGCTTTAAATTTTACTAATTATGCAGTAACTATAGAGTTATTACATAGTTTAACTACTTTCTTAAGATATTTTAACTGAATTTTGTGAGAGATATAGAACTTATACAAAGATTAAAGTTTTCTAAGAATTTGATTTGGTTTATGTAGTTATTCCAGACATAAAATTTAATTATAAACCAGCATTCAAGAAAGTAATTTTTTGTATCTTATTATTCTCAAATCAATCAAAAGTTTCTGAGTTGGCAAATCTGTTTTTGTTTTCGAACAATTTGTCTGACGACTTTTTTTAGTACCTAGTAATGTTTACAATTATTATTTGGTACAGTTTGGTCATATAGCTTGTTTGTCCTACATCAAAGAGATTTTCGTTGCAGTGCAATTAACATGGACAATCTCTGAATGCACAATTGTTTTGTGGGATGTCTCTGCTGTTAAATTCAGTAATTCAGTTTGCACATTACACTAATTGCTGTATATAAAGATACAATGAACGAGAAATATGAATTACGTGTGGGATACAACATAATACCTACATCTACAGGGAGGTTAATGAAAAATTGCTCACTCCATTTTCGAGATATGACAAATTTTGCCATGAAGGCAATTGCCTGTTAATACTGATTCTAAGCCGTCTCAGTTATTTTTGTGTCTTGGGCGTTAAACAAATTTGACATCTGCTGCTGCTTGTGAAGTCAAAAATGGAATATGCGAGTTTGATCTGGAATCCTGGAGTCCCTAAAAGAAAGTTTACTATAAAGATATACTTGTCTTTGTTGGCTAAATATGTATGTAGCTAGATCCTTTTCTACATATTATCTTTGCCTTTATATCCTGCTTCTCAGCCTGCTTAGTCGAAGCCCTAAAAGTCTTCTTTCTACGAGGTCTTATGTTGCTACTCATCTTACACACAGACTCAAGATAAGGCTAGTAACATACTAATGTATTTTCTCTAGCATTAGAAGGTAATGTAAGAAACAGGTCACTATTGGGTAAAGGTTAGCTCCATAGTAAATTTTGAAGGTAGTGGTAACAAATGCGGAAATCATATATGGATTATGGAAGCAATAACGTGGCAACAACTGTCATAATATTATAATCAAGTGTCGCCACATTAAGGGTTTGTTAAAGGTTTCTAATACGTCGCGAAAACTATTAGAAATACTTTAAGCGGATTTTGTAGAAAGGAATTGCACAGCCTGAGTGAGCGAAACGGCGAATCAATCAGAGCTATGAGACAGTATACAAACCGTATAGGCCCGAACCACACGGTTCCCTGAAGTTTATCGTGCATTTTAACTTACCTACATAAAAATTGTAGCCGTGATATATTTTATGATTTTACTCGAGGACCCAAAATGTAAAATTGGCAATAAATATTAATCTGAAAGTCCTATATATGTCCTGGCTAGTGACTGAAGTAATTTGGTGGCTGTGGCTGTGATAATTTTGCCTTAATTGTGACATATTTCCGTAGTAACTGTGTAGCTAAAATTGAGGTACTTTAACATTTATTTTAATAATTCTGATTTTATGAGCAATGAAAATTACCTCAAGCACTAGCGGGAACCTTTGTGAATACGTTGATATATAATAATAACCAATTATTTCATTTTCTTGGAGTTCTGTGTCCTCGCTTGAAGTCCTGTTAGACGGTAAAAATATGTATACAAAATCCCATCCTTAAAGCTACTGTATTTTCATAACTTTCAAGACACCAATCCTGCCCATTAAAAATTACAAAACTTTGAAGTGATTTCTAATGGTGCGGATTACGCATTTACTAACATAGATTGCAGTTATTTTTGCTATATAGTGGTAAATTTAGTGATTAGCCACTTAATTGAAGTTGCGGTACCAGTTTTAGATATTATAATGCTACATATATTGAAAAGAAAAATACAGTATCCTGATTTGGAAACATTTGCAGAAAGCTTAAAGAACACGTAGAGCAACACATATTTATTATATTTAGCATGTTTAGCGCGTTGGAGAAACTGTTAGTGTTCTATTTCACTATAAATAAATTAATAACCAGCGCGAATAAAATACTTTGAAAAGCACCGTCTCGAAGCAAATTATTTCAACTCCATTTTTAGGTCGTAACCTGCTGAAAGTAAATCATTTGTCATACTTGACTGTAGCTATGCATGAATTAAAAGTAACCCCTATAATATTTCCGCCTTCGTGCCTGACTTCAAATGCATACTAAATGCGTGTATTTTGTGATGTATACGGGGAGAACTTCCATTTGCATTTTTATCACTTCATACAAGACAGGCGTGTAACAAGTACATTATAACTTTAGATTTATGGTGGATGTAATGGGGCTAGAATTCGAGTTGGAATTTAATCTGGAGGAAACAGTTGTAGTTTTAATAATTTGTAATAATGTAAACGTTAACAGGCAAAAGTAATATACAGGATGTCCCAGGATGCGGTTTTTACAACTTGGGTTAATTTTTCGAGAAACTTAAGATGCCGTAATTAGAATTTCCGTAGACTTCCTTGTTTCCGAGATACAAGGAGAAATTTAAAAATTTTTATAAGCATTCTTTAGTTCAATGACGTACTTGTAATTTCTCTACAGGTTTTAAAATATGACCCAAAAATACATTTTTTTTAAATGAAACACCCTGTATATTTTTACGAAACTTATTTACATATGTTTTCTTTTCATACTGACATACAGGGTGATTCAGGTTTACCTAATTTTGAACTTCAGGAATTGATATAATAGGTTAAAATAATGTTACGCTTAAATACTCGTTTCAAAAGTAACTATTCCTCAGTCGACTTTGAAATAAAACACAAGACTCGCGTTTCCAGGAGGCATCTGTAACGTACGTCTAGGAGGCCGTGCCCGCTGGCAATTTCATTTGGAGCAAGGTGAACAAGTGCTATCTGGCGCGCTTGTCACTGTCAGGTGCAGCGCCTACTTGGCGTGCTTGAATTAGGCCCCGCTAATTGCTGCCAGCTTCGGCGAATTTTTTTAATGGCGCGTTCTTTCTCTTTTACCGAAGTTAAACAAATAACTCCACGCGAAGCCCAGCCGTTACGGCGTCGCGAATTAAATGAATTTATAATTAGCGAATGCCGAGGAAACCTTTTTTGCGAGAACGAATTAAATGCCGCTTGGTAAATTTCTGAAATGTTACGTCAGTGTCAGATTGGATAGATATAGGATAAGACAAAATAGAATATGACACGTAATAGAATGAGATATGCACTGAATAGGTTAGAAAAATAATTATGAATATAAATTATTGAAATAGAAATGTCAATACATATTGATATATGTACAGGGTGAACCTTAAACAAGTACAAATATTTTAACCAGAAGTATAGTTCACTGTGTAGAACACATAATTAATAGTTGTTTTACAAAAAAATCTGAAATAAAAAAGTGAAATCTTAAATAAATTTTGTAATTTTTCTGTAGAAAACTTGTTGAGGACCGTTGACTGTCATACATTTATGAGTCATAGCGCTTCAGATTGAACGTGTAGTTCACAGTGTTGCCAGTTGTTACACAAATGTCTTTGTCTGAACAAACTTTTAAATTTAATATGTTGTGTGAAAATCATAGTTTTTCGTTTTTATTCATAAAATAACTTAAGGAAATTGTGTCTTGTGTCTCTTTCTAACAGTGTACAATGGCATTTAACTTGTGAAATGTGGATTACTAATTAAATAGTTAATTGTTTAACAAACAGGTAAGCTTGTGTGCACGTTTATGTATAATTTTTGAACATTGGATATAGTAATATCACGTAATATATTCCTAAATACTTTACGGTACAAGTATTTTACTGTTCCGTTAAGGGAAACGTAATATTTATATTAGAGAAGATATGGCAACCTCGCAACAAATCATATGGTTCATTAGCTTGGTTAAACAGCGGTCCTCAAAATGTGGGTATTTTTAAAAAAAAATAATATCTCCGTAAATATTAGAAATTTTTAAAAATGTCTCACTAGACTGGTCTATATGACAAACTACACCAGTAGTTAAAATATTTGTACTTATTTAAGGTTCACCCTGTATATAAGAATACCTACATAGAAAAAATAGTGAATAGAAATTGAATAGGATAGAATAAGACCTTCGTCTGCTAATTCGCATCGCCTTTGTAGTACTTGTCCTTTGAATCAACCTAATTTCAATATACACAGGGTGTTTTTAAATGAAGTAGTAAAAATGAGACCACATATTCCTTAGGTGAAAATAAATCGATTTAACCTAACATATATCTCAAATCGCATAATAAAAAAGATACAGGGTGTCTAAGTTAAAATTTTATTTTCGATATTTGTAAATAACTTCTTAATAAATCCAAATATTTACATAAAATTTGTAAATCGGAGGTTTTTGCGGGCGAGAATTTCAAATTTGTTTCTAATTTTGATGTCTCTAGTAGAGGGCGCCACTTGTGGCACACCATATTTCTTTTAAATGGCAGAACTTTTTTGCAGCTTAGTGTGACTATTGATTCTCCTACCTGTTTTATTTGAGAAAGGTATTCCTTGCTGAAGTCGGGAGGAGTCATCATTTTTTAAATAATCCTATTTAAAATGCTCAGTGCACCGAGTAAAAAATGTTTTGGTTTCAGGTAAAGTGCCATTTCTGCTGAAAATATAGCAATATTTTACTTGATAAAGTTGTTCAGGATGGTATAAATTATGGAGACGTGCAATTCTAAGAAAATCGGCGAGGTTTGATGAAACCATTTTTCAACAAAGCACTAAGTCGAGTATTAATTGAAAGAAAAAACATAATAGCACGAATAAGTTTCCTACCTGGTACACCCAACTTAAACGCTATTGCTATGGTAGCTCACCTACCTTTTTAGTTGTGCCTGATAAACGTTGTAGATGAGCTTATTCATACTTCATTTCCAAAGCAGTCTTCAATGTTTGATAATCATTTTGTTTATCCTTAGATAGATTTCTTAACATTTTTATAGCTTTAACCCTTATATATTATTAGTGATGGGACTTTTTCTTCTTCTGGTCAGTTGTTTGCCAAAGTGGCTGCTTCAAACTGTTTAATGTAGGTACTCTATAGTACCATCAAATGTTGGAGGCTTAATGATAGATGATAGAAAACTGCTTTCCACCATCTTAATAGATTCCTTCGATGAAAATTGTGATTGAAAATTTGTGTCCTAACTTAGTTAGGCTTTCATCTATAACTTGGACTTTGACGACTTTACTCTGTAACTTACTAACACTTTCTTCTACAACCTCAACTTTGTTTTGCACCTTATTTTTCAATAAATTTTCAATAAATTAATTTCTTCCCCCACGGTTTCTTCAAACTCTTCCCTCTTTCTCTAACTTCGTATTATTTACTTCTTGACCATTTTTCATGTCTTTTAAGCCGCTCCTCATTTCTTCATGACTTCTTCATTTCTTTTTTTAATCTCTCCATCATTTCGTCTTGACTGCTCTTCATTTCCTTCTTAAAGTAATTTCGTCCTTTCTGTTCTTCATATCTTCTTGATTCATCTTTATATCTTTCATCATTTTCATTAACTATTTGAATATTTTCTTCATTTGTGCTTTTTAATACACCTCACTTTTGACACTTATGTTGAATTGATTAAATTCCCTGATCTTCGACAACGCGTTTCAAATCAAATCAAATAACTACAATCTGAAATTTTCATATTATTCTACTAATTATGGTTATAAGTAACCTAATTTAATTTATTGTGATTTACAATTAGATAAATAAAAATGTTTTTAGCTTTATTTGAAATAAAATATTGAAATTGAAAAATATTGATTTTAAGACAGTCAATTTTACAATTAAAGACGTTGTTGACATTTATTTATTTAAAAAACTGACCTAAAATTATACAAACAAAGCAGTGAGGAAGTTGTTTGTAGCTCTAATCAAGTATTTACTGCAAAACTTTCTCCTTCCATTGTCGACCGTAGCAACAAAATTTACACCAAAATCCTCGTGGCATATTAATAACTATTTCTTAAAGGCGCACAAAATTTATTTCAAACCGGCCTCGCTCGGGCGTATAACGAGGAAAATGTAATTTATGAATTCACTTTGTGCATCTCAAAGCGCAGGAATAATTACATTTTAATGAAATGCTAATGCCCTGCACTCCAAAAGGCATAACTTAGCTTTAACTTATTGTTGCAGGAAACAAAAACGAGCGAGAAACTACACCGATATAAGCGACAACCTGACAAGACCCAGGTCTTTGCTTACCTACAGCGCAGCCGAAAGAAGCTAATCTACACCGCGAGCCAGCATCCCAGGTTTCCAGCGAACCTGTTCGGTTTCCAGACAGAAAAGCAGCGAAGTTATTAGTTAGTTAGTGCTCATTCGACGAACTGTTGAGGTTGTATCGACCCGGTTGAGTGTCTGGCACGTGTAAATTTTGAATTACCATAGTGGAGTGGCTAGGGGGTGAGCCTATGGACTTAGACTGTGACTCGGGCGAGGGCATCATGAAATCCGACGAGGAAATGGGCCGAGACAAGCCATCTGGAGCTGGGAGCAACCACAACCACTACACAAGTAAGTACGAGTTGCTGTTGCGCTGCTATCTGGAGATAATATCTGCGGGAGGGGTTACGCAGATTATGCTCCTTTCAGAGGAGGTTCGATGCCGCTCACGTTCCGAAGGGTTATTGAAATTGGTGTTGCAATATATGCAAATTAATCCCGTCTTTAGATATAAGCGGTCTTCGCCGTGGAACGCAATATTCAGTGTCAGTTCCTTCGGTCGGTCAAAGAGCAAACTCTCTAGTTTAATAGTTTTCTGATAAATTCTGTTCTATTACCATAACAGTTATAGTTCCAATGTCAGTTGGGAACATGTAAATATTTAGTCCCAAACTAATTTTTATTCTAAAACTGGGCGATCGGCAGTATGAATTACATTTGCAGTAACAGTATCGTTTTCGTATGGTTTATCAATAGTAGCAGGCATTGACTGTTTAATATCATTTATAAATAATGATTTTGAGGAGAAAATGTATGTAAGTTCTCAATTTGTACACTTAAGCAAAGCTTTTGATTTCGTTTCCCGTGAGATCTTATTAAATAAATTAACTACTGCGGATTCTTAGCATCTCATTTATCAAGTAGATTTCAATATATTACACATAATGGTGTCAAGTCCACTATGTTTGAAATAAAACATAGAGTTCAACAAGGATCAGTTCTGGGCCCCCTACCTCATTTACTTTAACGATGTTCTCAATATCTTTGACAGCGAAGTTTTAAGCATACTTTTTGCTGATGATACCAGTATGTCAGCTTCAGGCACGGATTTATCTAGTGTTCTCCGTCATTTGCCCCAAACACAACTACTAGCGAACCACTGGTTTGTCAGTAATAAACTTACTGTAAATTTAAGTATACATCAAAAACACTGATGTTTAGTCTAAGAAACATAAATGGTGTTAATAATGTTAAATGCGTAAACTGTCTTGGAGTTTACTTAGATCCGAGAAGAGATAGAAAAGTAGCGACAGTTGGCATTGTGTGCAATGCAATACATGTTTAAAAACATCCTTAATTAATTAACAACATAAACTTGTTATAATTACCTGGCATAAAATTATCTGTAAGAAAATGTTTGCTGAATACTTTGCTGCGTTTTGTTATCGGTTTTCCGATTCTCAATTTAATTTTCCACTGCTTGCAGAGTTTTGGGTCTACGAGAAATTTATGCAGAGAAAAAAAACACAAAGCTTCACATTTACACACTATTATGCAAGTAATTTGTTGTTCACCGCTACAGCAGTTCTGAAATAGATCGATAGATGTCGCCACTTCGTAATTTTTGCCAACAAGTAGCTACTCACCGAGAAAACCTAGACCGTTTTTTCATTATTGAAACCTTAAAAATGTACATTTAAGTATTATTTAACATTTTAACAAACTCCATTATAGCACAATAGATTCTGATTAAATAAAAAAATCTGGTCTTGCAACACATAAATTTCAATTCCCAGTGAGGCGTGTTTTGTAGTACCTGTATAAGTTATAAATAATTTTTCAAACCATCAAACAGCTAAATTCACTCGTCACCAGCATCCCACCAGACATATGCCGGTTTTGAGCTTATTTGCTCTCATCAGTATGCCATAGATGAGGTAACCAACGAATAACCATAGCTGTTTTAAGTCTGCCTAACCCGACAGTAGAGACCATGAGTATCGCGATTGTAAGCACTTTGCAGCACTGTTTTAGTTGTACTTCTTTCAGTGTAGGCAATGGAGATGATCATAATGTTTCTATAGGTCGTAATATTATTAACGGCATCTGCATTGTCATCACTGTGATGTAAAACATCTAGAAATATCATTTTCACTACGCTGGTAACCATACCATAGATGTAGCTTTAATTTCTCTCTTCGTTAGCGTATCTACCACCGCGAATGGTCGTTTGTCTTAAAACGAAAGATAATAATTGTTGCACGCGTTCTAGGACTGGGTGGTGTAGGTGGCGTAGGAATTAGCTGTGGGGCTATCGATTCTCTTTGACCAACTAGTCAAAGAGCCTGTTGCATGGGGTGGGTGTTGCGGTTACAACTATGGAAATAGAGGGGATACCCTAACATATTTTTTTAACTAGAATATGTAAAACATACGCTAATAAGCCTTGTATTGTTTAACATATGGGCTCTAACATTAAAAACGTACGGTACTGTGCACAAAATACGAGAAAAGGTGTATTGCAATTTTTTTCCTAAGAATCGTCGTTCTGAAATTATTCATTACCAATCATATTTTCTTATAGCAGACATTTTTAACTATAATATTTGTGATTGAATAGGGATTGAACCACTCACGTAAAGAAATTACATTTTCAATGTATGTCTGGGTACCTATCTGTAACTCTGGATCTATTCTTTATAGCTTTATAATATTATAAATCTTCTAAAGTGCTTCTCTATAAATATCAGAACTTTTAGTACCATATTTTCTCATTTTTGCGCAATAAAAGTATAAGCCTTGATGGCTGGGGGTTGCCGTTACTAAATCAAAGTTGATAAGCGTTTATTTAGAATTTTGCGCTACTGCAACATATTTTTCGTAAGAACAGTTCATACTATTGTATTATATATTTAAATTTTGTATAAATAAATTCTTATTATAAGTTTAAAGAACAATGGTATGATTGGAGTCATCAATAAAATATGTGTTGCTGTTTACCCATTTGTTGTAGGTTAACCTAAACATATATGTTGGGACGGAACATGTTGATCTGCATCATTAAAAATATTACAAATTCATTAGTTTTTGCACTAATATAAATATATGACATATGAAACATGATTTCAGGACGAACAATTAATTGATAATCAGCGGAAACAAATTGCTGCATTTGGCTAAATTGAAATTTAAATACGATTAAATTACAGTTTAATTCGTATTGTTTAGTTGGATGTTGTTGCAGGAAAAATGGTTTCAACGCGTGACAATGTTGTAGTATGAGCTGCTTCGTAGATTATAGAATAGATTATCTAGATACTATGTTGCTTTATCGAAAAATTATTACTGCAAGTACAGCGATTGCTTTGATGATTTTTGTTAAGATTCTGTTCAAATTATGAAATATATAAGTAGTAAAATATGTTTTCGTATCAATACAAATCATTGTAAAATGACAACTGAGCAACGCAATTTGTATTGCAAAAACTCGTTTTTCTTCTAACTTTAAAGAGATAATATAAAAATAATTGATTTATATCATGCAAATTTGTGTTGTATTCAAAAATTTCTCGGTCGGAGAGGTAGCAACTAACACTAATATGCATGATATAGTTGATTTAAGGGCGCCGTATTCTTGAAATAGTGTTTTTTATAAATACAACTAATTTTAGACATTTGAGAACTGAATAATATAGTTTTGCAAATAACAAGAATGTTATCTCATGTCACCTGCTAATATTAAAAGGTACCGAAGTAAAATCAATATATAACGTCAGAAAGCGATCTATCCTGCAAATTTTTAGGTACTGAAATCTTTCAAAATACGTATATTTGTAAATTCAACTATAGATGTAAACATTGTTATAACATAAACTTACATAGTTCTGCATATAAGATTGTTAACTTTTGTTTATAGGTATGTGAAAATAGCTGAGATATAAGTGGTCTGCTTACTTCCTGCTCGGCCTAAGCGACTCGACTTACAGGAAGCGACCTACATTGCAGCAGGTACTTAACGCAGACTTCTCGCCCTGGGTAACGAGCCATTAAATTTACAGATTTATGTGAAATTTACATCCATTTACAGATTTATGTGAAAATAATTGTTAAATGTGGGGTTAGAATAGCAAATAAATTGTGTCATACAAATGCATTTTTGGGGATGGTTTAAATAGTAAAAGTGGATAAACAAAACAGCAGCAATTTTATTTTTGATATTACTTTGCTCTACGTGTTTTATTTTTCGAAATTTCAGTACCTAAAAAACACCACAAATTTGATCATTTTACTGCGAGAAATACGACGATCTTAATTCAAAGTTAATGTTCATTTTCCCAAATCGTAGTAAAAAGTTATAAGTAATTTATATTAGTATGTCAATGACTATTTTGTTATTATATTCAAGCTTGCACTCTATGACTATGTAATAATACTATTGTGTGGAAATAGAAGCTTAGTATGTAAAAGATAAAAAAATAGTAGGTAAAAGACGATTTACATTAAAAATTTTAAAGGAAATGTAAAATGCTTAAGTGATTGAGTTTTATTTATAGATTTTTTTGCTTGTAACAGTAGGCTGCTTTATTTACATCAAAAATCACATTTTAGTTTAGTTTAGTAGCCAGAGAAAGTTATTAGTTATGTTCACATTAAAAGAGTAGAAAGTAAATGTACAGTAGGTATACACCACCTTCTCGAACATTCAAAAGATAAACAAATCAGCCCATAACAATTGGTAACACGACGCTCCTGGTACACTACAAATTCTCTGATGACGCGTTCGAGTATTGAAGCTATATAGAAGTCTAACAGCGGTGCCATCACATACATATAACGGTATGTTCGGTACGGAAGTGATAGATTTTTTTCTAATGACAAACTTCTTGTTTGCAATCTAAAATACATGCATTTTTTCTTTGAGGTACCTTTAAAAATTGTTGCATTTTTAAGGTATTCATTAAGCGTTTTGTCAAGTCCAGACGTAAAATTCATTCATCATACCCTTATAATGAAAGTTTAAAAACTTAGCAAAATTTTATACAGTAAATAATTTCTGATAATACCTATTTTCCTTATATTCTTGAAAGAAGAATCAATTTGAACTTCTACGTTGACTTTCGCAACCAATGCAAATCACATTTGATTATGGAATATGAATTAGAATGAAACTCATGATCAGTAGGTACCGAATAACATAGACGCACACGGAAAACCCAGACGCACATGTCTATTAAAATATATTTTATAAGTTTTCCATGGCTCTGTTCAGCAGAGCACAACTGTGGTCTTACACTAATTCACTTACCCCTACTTGAATTTCATTTAAGCAAATAGTAAATTCACCAACCTCTACCACGCGAAAATGCATCTGTTCCAGAGCAAGCCCGTCGTCACATCTGTTCCAGATGCAGTTTGACGATGGCTTGCCTCCATAGGAAAACGAACCCGAACAATGTTCGACTTATTCGAAATAATCGAATCGTTCGAATTAATCGGGAATTTGAACTATCAGTCTATCCGATGTCGGCGCTGATTACTGCGGTTAGGCATTTATTATAAAATTCTCATGATTTCATATTGATCGCACAGTATGTTTCTAAAAATGCAAATTTAATTATCGACTGTTTCTGTTATTATTTAGCGGTTCTGCAGCTCTACAGTGTTTGTCATTGAAAACAACTAAATACGATAGGTCAAGACTCAGATTGCCCGATTGTTTATTACTGAATAGGTATTGGACTGTTTTTTGTGACAATACGAAGGCTTTTTAGAAATTGTATTTATTTTAGTATAAAAACATCTCAGCCTCTTAATAATTTAACCCAGTGAGTATTGAATTTTATTTCAGTATTTATGTAATGAAATGTGAATGGTTTATTTTGATCCTTTGGAGTTTTGAAATTAAATGTTTTTATGTCGAAACTTAATAAGTTAATTGCATACTTTTAAATATGTATAGCATTAATTACATATTACAATAAGTAGGTACTGTAGGAAAATATTTAAATTTGGCAACGTCGCGACTTGTGGCAGACCGACACCATGGTTTAAAAATATTATTTCGGCGTAAATATGCAGTTAAAGTTTTTTAAACTGCGTATTGTTATTATACTCTCTTAAAATTAATGATTCTATGACTGAATCAATTTGTATATGAAAAAAATATGTCAAGCTATTTATTACAGCGCATAGATGTAAATTTATTCAATATTTTAATACTTTCTCCGGATGTATTTATCAGATCAGAAGTTTTAATTGTTCTCTCATTCCGACTCCAGTATCAAAGCAAGTTATTCGAGACACTTCTTGATTTTAATGAAATATTGTAATAAAAAAGTTTTCCTCCTTTTGCGACAAGAATCCTACAGTTACAATTCATCAAAAGGCTCTCCTATTACTTGGAATGGTTGTCGGTGCTAATTTTAATTCAGAATTTCCTAAAACTTCGGTCCTTCCACGGGATATTTCATGAATTTAAATGTGCATAATCCTTCTGCCGGCACATCTCGCTGATGTATCCGGAGAGTAAAATTCTCAGATATTGTTGCTTGAATTTTACTCGACTCGTTAAGGAAGCTACTTCCTGTTAATTTGTAAGATATGTACGGTTGCTCATCTTATTATGTATGGATCAGATAACATATAGTTTCTAGTATAGGAATATAATCTTAATAAGAAGTGTATTTTTCAGTATTACAAGGTTACAAAGCCTTAAACAAATGTTGCTCGATATAGATATTTTTTAGAGTATACAGGATGATTCACAATGATGGACCGTTAGAAGTTTTCATGGTCGTAATGATTATTTCTTTCACAAAGTGCAGTAAAACACGTTAAACAATATTGAGTAATACACCACATAACATTCCAGTTGCAGACATTGTGATTAAACGGAGACGCTTGTTACCTTTACGATACAGTTAATATATAATTTACTTTCATTGATGAATTTTATGCTACAAAAATGTTGTAATATATATACCAAAACAAAGGCCTAATAAAATCTTGATGGTAATTAAAGTGTATTATGGTGCCAATTTTGGCTATATAAACATTTTACAATATTTTTGCAACTGTTATAAAATGCCAAATTACTATCGCTTCCGGTTATACCTACAGGCAGTCATCACCAGCTTCGTTATATTAAATGGAATAATATAATTTTTATTTAATTTTTGAATTCCCTACATTATTTCAATGAGACTTTCATAAGACTTTGCTATACCTATTTTTTTTTTTGAAATATAACCATTTTCAATAGCATTGTTTGAAATTAGCTATATCGAATGCTATGGAAGTTAAAGAAAATAATTTATTTTTATACAAGGAATAGCTCAATTTCCAAGCTTTCTGACAATGTGTTACAAGTAGCATAATTTTATACAAGGTGTTGAAATATCAAGTGCCGAATTTTATTAACTTCAAACAATCAAAATTATTTTTTTTAATGGAACGCCCTTTATATTTTTACATTTTCTAGTAAATTCTATTCTCTGTCGATCCATATTACACTATCCCATACCTATCTATCTTACTTTCTGTGTAAATCAGAATTTTGGTTAAAATTAAGTGAATGCGTCATATTTTTGCTGAGTTAGCCATGAAAATGACAGTAACTATTACCTGTCTGTGTGTTTTCAGAACGTCAAATCATACCTGCATAATTATACCACGTGACAAAGGAAGGTCACCCATTAAATATTATTTTATTTTGGTAATTTTTCGGTGAATGTGAAAAATGATACATGGTAAATTTTCAGGTTTATCTGTTAAGTTCTTTTGGAGTTTAATAACGTAGCAGTCTGTTTTAAAAAAATATGCTCACATTTAGTTACAAGTGTTGTGAAGCTTGATTGTAAACGACATTTTTTATAACGTAGATTTGGGCAGATGTCCCACCTTAGTGACTTCGAGGGGAGGCGAAATCTGGTTTGTCGGTAAGAGAAATTTCTAGATTTCTTATGTACCATAGTACCGTGTTACCAGGCGTGCACTGAGGAATGAGGTAGACACACAGCGAAAGCGGCTGTCGTAGAGGAACTACAGAGCGCGAAGATATGGAATGACATAAGGCTCTACCACTTCCTGTAGAGTTGGGTTGTCCTGTTGCCATACGTGAGGCACCGAACTTGTTTTCTTCAAAGGCTACTTTATATAATTAATATAATTAATTAATTAATATATATAATTAATATATATAATTAATTAATTAATTAATAATTAATTAATTATAGTAGAATTGTATTAAGAATTGTTACTTATCTAACACTTTTCATAGTACAATCGGAGGTAATTCCTCTACTACCTACCCTCTTTTCAGATCTATTTGTTTTAAATTTCATTAAATCCCCTTTGCTATATTTTATGGAGTGTGTGTTTTTATTACAATCACCTTCTGTTTTTCCGTCTCAACAACATATCATTTCTTTCATCATTATTTGTGGATTGTAGACTATATTAGTTAATTCCAATGGATAGCTGATGATTTCCAGTCTCTTATTTTCGATCGGTTTGACCTAATTTGTCGTCCACTGAGCTAAACAACAACAGACACCACTACAATCTGAGACATTAATATGTCATTTGGTCAACTCATTAGAGTGACCTTTGAATTATTTCCAAACAACAGTATTATAGAGTAAATAAAACAAGAAATTTTGGCTCACCCCCCATATACTAAATAATGATGATCTGGAGAAAATGTTTCCACTTATTTGTTTCTGAAAGATAGCTTGTTAAATTTAATGATGCTCCAATTATCTTCTAATTGCTGTCTTGTTTGTTGGATGGGTTTATACGGATAAAGTTATTAAATCGTGAGCAGTTTTTTTAAGTTTTCTTTTTCTGGGGGACATTTGAATATAAGAAATTCTTCAGGCATCATAATATGTGCAAGCCTTGCGTTTCTATAAACAATCATGTATAAACTTATCACTTGGTAGAACTTAACCATAGATAAGTACAATATAGACAGATTTTAGATATGTATTGCTTGTATTCTTTACTGAGACAAATACCAGTGAAACAGTCACTACAAATTTTATAGTTGTATAAACTACAAATGTAGTAAATCATCATAAAATAATAATGTTTATAGAAGGTATTAATGCAACATTTGTGGTAATTGTTATCAAAACTATACAGACACAAATGTAACATTATTTACTACAAATTATCGATCGTATGCAAATACAAAAATTAGTATCCTTGTAGGACCGCCAGGTACAGCACGCGCTCACAAGATGTGGCTGCACACTACATCAGGTGTACTCAGGTTACTTCACTTAATAGTACAGTTTACTTATGGCATATAGTGAGTGTTACAAAAATGCTAGTCAACAGCTACAGTCTCTGCGTCAGTAAAGGCACAAAACATTTAGTCAACAGTACATCAGTGTATGTAATATTTGGTAACATTACAATTGTTGTAAAATAGTGTTTGAACATCCCCATTATTACTACAAAATTGTAAGCATATTAGTATGTGAAATGATACTGGTTGGGTGTACAAAGTACTAACAAAATCCATGGGTCTGCCTATACAGGGTGAGTCAGTCATAATGTCATTAATTTTAAGAGGAGATAGGGAATAAAGAGTATAATGCGAATACGTGATTAAAAAAAATCTAAAAGCATATTTACGCCGAAAAAAAATATTTTCAAATCATTATTTAAACCCCCTTTTCAGACTGTCACTGACTGGTCACAGCCTTGGTCGGTTACAGCTCACAGTTCAACTCGATATCGACTTGATGCAATGTTGTCAAGTTGTAATATTTTTCTATATAGTACCTACCCACCTAGGTTTTAGACATCACAAATAAACGGTTGTACTGACTATTTTAGAATATAATTTTTTCTTGCTCAGTTCAACTTCAGCCAATAATAATTTAAAATAATAATTCAAATAATAATAATCAAATAATTCTATTAAAAATTGCAAGTGACCGCGTTACTTGCAATTGCACTTGCACTCAGGTTTTCCTGCAGAAAATACGGCCCAATCAAACGATACCCGTACACTCGCGTGTCGATTTTTCTCTGAGCAATGTAGCTGTTATGACTGCAACAAAACTCCAACGTGTCTAATAATAAACTGAGTAATAAACCATTTACGTACATTACATAAAAAACCTATACCCAATGGGTAAATTTTGAGAAGTTGAAAAGTGTTTCGTGTTTAAATACTAAGTACTTAATAAAAACCATCGTGTTGTCGACAGAAAACTGTCCAAGACCGAAATGGCACGCCGCTAATCTAAGTTATCGAGAGTTAATATTGACCTTGTCCTACCGTATTATTAGGTCAATAACCTAGTTACCTAGTTTTTGTACTGTTATTTAACGACAAGGAGTAAAACTATTTTTTTTAATCTAGATACATGAATGAATTTTCCTTAAATATTGATTTATTTGTTAATAAAAACAAATGTAGATAATAAATAAATGTTTTCGAATGCTAGGCTATTACAGTTTAATAATTTTGATATTACGTTTTCACTATGTTTTACAAATAAATATGAATTTTTAGTATTACTCGTAAGTACAATTAACCGCACACATAACCAAATGTACAATTTGTAGTTACGTACATCTAGCCTAGAAATGTATTGTTTTTTAAGTAGTATGATACTAACCTGTTTACAGCCCACATTTCAAGTAAAACTGCATTTATCCGTCCAGCACTTTATTAATAAAATTCAGTCGCATTTCGTAAACATTCTCCGTATAACACTACCATTTCCACATAATCGGAATTTGTAAAATTATGCGTTGTGAATTTACGCCAAATACGTGAGATTAGACCGAAATAAACAAACTACTGCTTGTATTCTCTACATGCCCCCTCCAATGTGTGGCATGGTCTACAAATTTGAGGGGGAAGAAATGCGGGAAATGCAGAGTGCTAAATGGAAGTAAATTTGAATAACACGCTGATGTGTTAGACGATATTATGTATGTAAATGTGGCATCCATGGTTAATACGGCAAGTCTGTGGCATTAGAATTTCGTCGGGTGCGCCAACAGAAAGTTCGTAGCGTACCAGGAGCGTCGTGTTACTGATTTTTATAGGGTGATTTGTTTATTTTTTGAAAGGTCGAGTAAAAATTTTTTTTTTCGATTTTCTGCCTTTATTAGGCCTCCCGAATACGTGGT
This sequence comes from Monochamus saltuarius, assembly GCA_025584915.1. Taxonomy (NCBI): domain Eukaryota; kingdom Metazoa; phylum Arthropoda; class Insecta; order Coleoptera; family Cerambycidae; genus Monochamus; species Monochamus saltuarius. The sequence continues at coordinate 11,097,616 of CM046722.1, forward strand.
TAAAATTAATGACATTATGACTGACTCACCCTGTATATTGATTTCGGTTCCTACTGTTAGTTGGTTTGGTACTACGGCTGCTACAGTAGGTGGTACCGTTCTTTAGACAATGAGACTATAATGTTCATGGATGTAATGATATTATTTATACTTTTCCTAACGTTATTGAGGGTGAAAAAAATAACTGTATTCTCAAACGGTATATATGTATATAACTTGTATTTGCCCACAGCAATAAAAGTAACCGCCAAGATAAACGCTACCAATAATGTCTGCAACATGCCCTTATTTCCTTTTATATTTACGATGTCGTTTATGTCACCGTTTAGCTCCAGTAAGCTTTTACTAAGAGGTTTATAAGTTTTTTGCGCGCGGCGTACTTTAATGATTTTTTCACGGATGCCGTTCAAATAAGCTCCGGCAATGTCCATTTTCTACCGGTTTATGCATTGATGAATTATTCAAGAAGACAAAAAAAAAAAGATTAAAAGGGAACGTCGGAACATTTTATAATGTCAGGTAAATGCGCTCTCGGTAAGATAAATACGGCTGCAAGTAAAATATAGGAGGGAAAGATAATTTCGTAAACGTTTATCGCTTACGTTGGGAATAAGGTCTTCCTGTCCCATAGAATATGTTCAAACGAGACATGATAATAAAGAATTTTTTTAAATATTACACAAAGAGAATTTACACAGGAATACGTGCTGTAAAATTGTATCTCATAAATGGTATTACAAATATAACAATACCAGAAATTGGACCATGTGTAGAAGTTACATGAATTTAGTACATATATTCTATTTGTGGAGCACACATGCAAAAGCCTATAAATCCAGTTTAAACCATTTTGAGATATTTGCAAAAAACGTGTAGAGCAGAAAATTTTAAATAAATATACTGTAAAATACATTTACCAATAGTACAGGGTGTCTCAAACTCGATAGTATGGGCTTACTGTGAGGATATAAAAAATTTAAATAACATTTGGGACATGTGGTGATAAATGGGATTAAGTAAGCTCCATTTTCAATCAAAAGTATTATCTTTGGGATTTTACAGAAACATACCCAATTTTTTTTCCTGTTAAAAAGCTCTCTTTTTTCTAATAAATTGTTATTAAGGAAATGTTTCTATATTACTTCTGTATTAAAAGTTATAAGCAATATCGTTCTCAAAACCAATACCAGGGACCCGGACCTAAATGTAATAACGGTACCGGTCCGGTTACGGTTCAGTAAGAAAAGTACCATTTCGGTTTCGGTTCGGTTACGGTTCACTAGTTGATATTTCGGTCCGGTTCTGACCAGCTTTTTCGGTCCAAAGGGTTCTTATCGGTTTTCCCTTGTGACGTAATATAATTACAATTATAGTGAAATTCCTATGATCGCTTTTAATTTTTTTTCATTTAATTATGCATATGTAAAATTCTACTAGCAATACTTAACTACAATAATTTATTAAGTTATTCCACGAGTATGGCATTGAAATTTTTATGTCCTATATACAGGCTGTATCACACAAGAGGGCCACTCCCATGTATCTCGCTTAATATGTGAGACACGTCAAAAATATTTTATTGTTTTTTGTTGCATTTTTGGAGGTCTTTATGCTCGTAAAAACAAATTTGAGATCCATGGTCAACTTTATGAGTAATAACAAAAAAACCTGTAAAGTGCCCAAATTTTAAGGCTGTCTAACTTTTTTATTTTAAGAGATAGAGAAAACTTATTGGTAATAAATTTTTATTGCAAAATTGATACCTTCCACCTGATATAAACAGATTTTTGAAATATCGTATATGGTCCACTGCGCCCTCTAGGCGGATACAAAATTTTTTTATTGAAGCAGGCTATGGCCACAAAAAATTGCCTGTTTTTTCGTCTTTCATGCAATATACTACATGTTGCCCTTATCTTTCGTATATATTACATTTTTTTCAATTTTAGTTTAAAAAAATGTACCTAAATATTTTCGTGTTGCTCAAGATATAATGTAGAATATATCTGATATATCAATACATTTTCCTTTATATCTCAGTAACCACTGGAACAAATATATAAGTATATAATATGGATGTAATCAAAATTGTATGCTTTTTAAGAATTTAAAAAAATACATAAGGTTTTGCATTTAAAAAAAAATTACTTCGGTAAATAATTTTTTTAATTCGATGTTCTATTGTTTTTTTTTCTAAGGCACGTCGAATCATCTATAAAAATGACACAATTTTTGTATTTGACATTTTTTTGTAACTATGACATTAAAACCACAAATCGAGTGAGAGCGTTACGCTGGACACCCTGTACATGTCCTAGATAAAATTGGTACATGTCATAAGCAGGTATAAGTTGAAATGAAATAAATATATACATGGATTTATAAAAAATAAAGACTCTCTAAGCACTTGTCGGTAGATAAATCCATAGAAACACAACAACAACGGAAGCTTAAGAAATACCGAAATTAACCCAAAAAAACCGTTTTAATTTTTTCCGGTTCGGGTTCGACACTTGGAATAAACTAAAACATGAGATATGTGTTCAGTTTCGGTTCCGGTCCACAAAAAAATTACGGTTCTGGTCCGGTTTTCTGTCCAAAAACGGTACGGTCCGGGTCCCTGACCAATACCACCTAAAAATCACATTAGCGGTGGAAGGATCAAGTAGTCGTTGGAAAATAATTGACTGTTCATTGTTTAAAATGCATAAATGTCACAAAATACTTGTCATTACCCAATACGAACGTCAAACTGTAACTTTTGCGTTTATAAAATGTTTTCTCATTCAGGAAAAGTTGATATGTTGCTAATTTACGGCAAGTTATAAAAAAATTGAAGAGCTGTAGAGTTATATCGAGGAAGATATCCAGGGCGCCTTATTATAATAATAATAATATCTCTACCCCTCATTCTAATCACGAGGATTAGCCCAGAAGTAAATATGCATTTGCTATTCCGAAGAATCAAATAATTGACCGAAGAGTAAAAAACAATATTAATACAGAATACAGATAGACTGGTACTGTATTTCGAACAAAATTCACAAAATTCTATACGGCAGGCTAACCGGCAATCGAATTTGGATAAATCAGAATTTGAAGTATTGGCCTGAGTGTCACATAGAAAACAGATTTAATTTTATAGCTCAAATTGTAGTAAATATAGAAACTGTTGATCAGAACCTTTTTCGACACGTTCTTTGGACAGACGAAAGTCGGTTTGTCAGTAATGGTTTGTCAAACAGGCGCAATGAACATTTCTGGTCCATTAAAAATCCCCACATTGTAAATCCAGTCCAAAACCAATGCCATTTTGGAGTAAATGTATAGTGCAGCATCATCGGTAGGTATTCAATTGGGCTTTCTTTTGATGAAAATACATTAAACCGCGTAAGTTACCCAAATTTCCTACAAAAAGAATTTCCTGCACTTCTGGAGAATGTGCTTGGAAGCTAAGGAGAAACCCTAGTTTCAGCACGACGACGGAGCTCCACCCTACAAGGTCAGGATTGTGCAGCAATATTTGGCCGACCTAAAGAAGGCTTTTGACACCGTTAGTCATACGCAACTTATGGAAGTTTTGGAGGGGATTGGTTTCAGGGGAATGCCATATAAGCTGTTGGAAAGTATAAAAATAGAGGATACAATGAGTGACTTTTTGACGATCAAATACGGAGTTCACAAGGCACAATACTGGGTCCAGTACTGTTCAATTTGTATTTAAATGATCTATATCAAATAGAAACAACTGGGAATATAGTAAGCTTTGCGGATGATACTGCAGTTATACAGGGTACGGCACTGGAATGTGACACATTTTAACGCGCCACTGCCTGACACGTGAATGGGTGGGGGAGTTCTGTTTATGACAGTTGTGTTTGTCATTATATGCAGTTTAATAGCTATGGAGAATTGGCTGGTAAATCAACGCGTGTTTGCCGTGACGGCTTACATTGAAACGAAGTCTGTTATTACGATCCAAAGACGATTTCGGGCTGAATTTAATATCCCAAGACGTGGTCGCATTCCGTCGCGGAACACTATTTTGCAATGGTTTAAGAAGTGGAAAGCGCATGGAACTGTCTGTGATAGGTTTGCTGGTTCTTCCCGTTCTGTGCGAACGCCTGAAAATATTCGAAGAGTTGAAGAAGCAGTAACAGCAAGTCCAACACGATCATCGAATAAACATGCAAACGCTTTAAACCTATCAGAACGTACAGTGCGCCGTATTTTGCATGATGATCTTAAGTTTCATCTTTATAAAATACAGATTGTGCATCAATTATCCCACAAGATGCACCTAACAGACTTGCATTTTGCAGGGAATTCGTAAGATTGTTGGGCGAAAGAGCAGATCTGATGGATAATTTAATTATGTCGGATGAAGCTCATTTTTCTTTATCGGGTTTTGTTAATAAACAAAACTTTCGATATTGGTGCAGAACAACCAATGCAGTTGCATGAGAAACCTTTACATGCTGAAAAATTACGGTTTGGTGCGGTATTGCAACCTTTGGGATTATTGGATCGTATTTTTTGAAGAGAACAATCGAACTGTAACCGTTACCTCGGAGCGATATTTGCAAATGCTACAAACATTTCTTACTGCCGAATTACGTAGATTGAGAGTTGAAGATCAGGAAATATGGTTTCAACAGGATGGGGCAACTAGTCATACCGCTAGAATAGTTATGGAGTTTTTAAGGAATAAGTTTCCTGGGAGATTAATTTCCCGAAATGGAGACCTTGCCTGGCCAGCACGTTTTCCTGACTTAACGGCTCCAGATTGTTTCTTATGGGCGTACTTAAAGTCTAAAGTGTATCTAAACAAGCCTCGCACACTGGATGAGCTAAAGAACAATATAACTGACGACATAAGAAGAATTAATGGAAGGCGCAGTTATGAACTACGTCCGAGAAAATATTGAAAAATGTATAGTTTAATGGTGGACATTTAAAATCTGTAATTTTTAAAAAATAATAAACTGTTAAAAACTGCATTCAATGAATATTATTTTTCAGATTTTTTGCTTCTTTTACAACAAAATTTCTAATCACTACAGTGTAGCGAAAAACGTCATATTCCACTGCCGGACCCTGTATATCAAGGAGATAATTGGGAGAATCTTAAAAAAAATGCACAAATGGATTTCTCAAGTATTATACAATGGTTTGACAGTAGACTATTAACCGTGAACACTAACAAGACACATTATCTACCCTTTACCTCTTACTCCTCTAACTTACCTCAATACAATTTTCTTTTCCATAGATGTCGATGGAAGAATTGTTGAAATCCATCAAGCATTCACAATAAAATATCTTGGAGTCCACGTTGACCCACACCTAAAATGGGATACACATATAATTAAGGTTATTAAAAAGTTGCGTTTTTTCATATACAAACTTAAATACTTAGCAAAATAGTACAATACAAACCAATTGAAAATTTTATATTACGCATTAATAGAAAGTCATTTAACATATGGTATTATTGTATGGGGAGCGGCATTTCACGGATATAACGAATTTAGAAGTAATCCAACGGTATGCTTTAAAAGTTATATTTAAAAAACCAAAAATGTACTCTACATATAAACTGTAAGAAGAAAGCCAAATACTGGATATCAGGCAATTGTATTTCTTAAAGACTGTTATATATCAACACTATAACAAATTTCAACTTAAACCAGTTGAACACAAATATAACACAAGATATAAGTCTAATGAGGTATATGCCGTTTTTAAACCTGATAAAAGTATTACTAAAAAAACTTTTTTGTATTTAGGACCTAAATGTTACAACCTCATCCCTTTTGAACTGAAACAAATTAACTCTAAAGCGATGTTTAAAAGATATATTAAAAAATGGATAAGTCAGTTGTCTAGATCAGAAATACATACTTAAAAAATTAAAAAATAAGGTTTACAAAACACCTTCGCGAGATATTAATCATTTGGAAGAAAAAAATCACATTGAGTTAAAGTAATGAGTTAAACGGAGAAATGTTAATAAATACAGCCCACAAGGAAATAAGGCGAAGATTCAATATGTGTCTTGAAATGAGAGGAGGTCATATAGAGAATAGATTGTACTGTATTAAAGAATTATCGAGGTTATCCTTTTATTTATTCTTAATGACATTATGCACTTTAAACAACGAACATTCAATTATTTTCCAACCACTACTTGATTCTTGATATTTTTTATATTAGAAGATACCCTTCTTTCATAATTTATTATCAACCAGACTTTAATGTAAAAAATAAAAAACTAGAGGGTGGAACTCCACTTTATGAAGAATCTGAAAACATGTACCTAAGTATAAAATTCAGATTTCTCCTCTTAAGAAACATAATCACCAATTTTAGCTCTAATAACTACAACCGTTTTAAAATTATTACGAATTTTCAAAAATAAATATTTTAGCGTTTACAATCTACAGTTTACCTATGGCTTACTCGTTGCGATTATGAGTATTTTTAAATTCGTCTCGTGTACTTTCCAGTTTAACTCGACCAATAATTCTCACAAAACTGAGTGTCGCCGGAGCATCTGGGGCTTATTAAATAGAATAATAGTGTCCCAGCAGCCGTACCTTCATAAGGCCATAGGAAGAAATATCTTCCACCTGTCTGCCAAACGTTTAACGAGCAGGTCGCGCAGGTGGCGCACTAATTTCAGGATTAAGCTCCAAGGCTGATGCGATACAACGAGATTCGCAGGTTTTCTCTGCCCCAGACCTACAGGGTGTTATATCGGGTGCGCCCGGCAAGTTGGCCAACGTGAATATCTTGAAAATTAAGGATTTTAGAGAAAAATGTTTCAGACAAAAGTATCATCGTTTTATAAGCGGGATTTAATGATTATACGTTTGGTTTAGAATTTCAAGGTTATTTGAACTTTGATTTTTTAAATAGGAACTCCTATTTTTTAATGATTGGTATTGTTTATGCAAAACTTAACAACTTGTATTCTATGACTTTTCGTGTTTACTTTTGGAGTTTACGAGTAATTACACAATCAACGTAGAAGTACAGAACAATTCTGAAGTGTGGAAAAAAATTGACTGCGTACTAATGATAAGTGAAAACCCCCCGAGAAATCCCTGAAAGACTGATGTTATGAGAGTAACAGAAGATGTGGTACCAGCACGATGATTGTCCACCACATTATGCACGGACGTCACTTGCATGAGCGGTGGATTGGACGAAGTGCTCCAGTACATTGGCCCGCACGATCCCCTGATTTGACGTCCCTAGATTTTTTCTGTGGGGATATCTTAAACAACAAGTTTACCAAGAGGTACCAATCACACCAGAAATATGAATGCATTCGAAATGCTTGCTACAGTGTTGCAGTACGCATTGAACAATGTATTGCAGTCGAGGGCCGTCACTTTGAACATCTGTTAAAATGATTAATTAGTTTTCGAATGCAATAACTAGCAAATAAATGTTGCTTCCTTTTTTTAATTAACTTTTACTCCCATAGATAACATTAGTTTTCCAGGGCGTTTCCACTTTTCTTTAGTTTCCATTGAAAAGGATTCCTATTTAAAATCAAAGTTGCTCTTTAAATAACCTTAAAATATGTGGCATTAGCGCCACCACCAATAGATAGATATGTCAACAAGGTCCAATAGCATAACCACCGCGTTTCTCAGTTCTAAGTCCATTGGACTTTTATTTATGGGAATTTATGAAGCAGCTTGTCACTAATGATGCGTGTCGCAATCACTACTCGTCAGCAGTTACTTGACACAGAACTCCCTGTATTTTGTAGCCATAAATACATAACAAGTGCGATAATAAGGATTTGGAGAACAATATCTTTTCAATTGGAAAAGTAAAATTTATTCGTTGACTTCGCAACGTCTGCCTCTGAACAAACTTTTATCAAAATTGCCGCGTTTGACCCATTTGATAGCAGCTCAGCCAAATTAATGATTTAGGAATAAGAGATTGAAAATAAGGTCACCGCTTCCATTCAAGAGACGTCGCTTATTCTCAAAAAAGATTTTTGGATATAAATACCTTTCATATTAAAAAGTTATTTACTTCTCATACCCGCGACAAATAAATGCTTTAAATAAAAATCAACTTAATTTCATCATATTTCTGAAGATACGTCTATATAGAGACGGCAGGCAAAACATGACTCCTTTGTGTCAATCTGGAAGTTAATTATCAAAGTTGCTTTCCTCCGAAAACATCACAAAGGCGTGACTCCTTTTTCTGTTATAAAATTAAGATTCAAGGTAACACCTAACTTCAGCTTTAGAGTTTTCAATTATGAGTTTGCTTATTTTAATTAATAACTAATTAAATATCGATATTTGTATCTTCAGATACGGGAGTTTATGCAAGAAGCTTTTGCAATACTGTCTGGTAAACATTTCAGTCGTGAACTACATGTTTACAAAAAATACATACTTACATTCGACGATGAACCAACAGATGACCTATACAAGTGAGAAAATGTATAGAACTTCTGTATCCAAAAAGCTATATGTAGTAATTTATTAGACCATTGCATCAACTTAATTTTGGATACCAAAGTTGAACAATTTCCTCTCATGTAGAGTATATAATTTATTTTAAAAACAATCCCTTAATTTGAAGGTATAGACAATATATTAAAAGAAACTAATGATCATTCAGTTTTGTTCCACTTAATTATGATCATGAAATGTCATTACAAACTGCAAAATCAATCTGAGTGTCTCCTAGTTTGATTAAGATGTATTAGTAATTTGAAAATCTATGCATAGCATTTACCAAAGTACACATTTTTATAAAGTCAGGTACTAACCATTTTCTGAACCAGTCCCCTACATCAATCGATCTATCCAACAATGGTTGATAGTAATTAATAAGATTTCTATACATTTTTATGTCGTCAGCAGAGAATATTTAACTTAGCAATATTTGAGGAAGATCTGCTGTATAGAAAAGAAAAAGTAATGGACCAAGCACTGATCCTTGAAGAATTCCACATTAAAATAAAAATATTCTAAGACGCCACTTGAAAAAAAAACCATGTATCAAATTTTAGCATTTTACCAAAAAAGATGAAATCAGGATATATGATGTCTCTACGACCACTATTAATTTTGATGCTGCAATTATTTAAACAATGTAGCAAATTGGTGGAGGGAAGAATGTCATGCTATTTTTTAGGAATTATTTTATGTGACAGGAATATTCGGTTACAGATTTTCCATAACTTCAATTGTTGTCTATTCTATCGATCTCAGTTGCATCAACTCCATCCAGACATTTCCGTAAACTAGCCTATTTTAAATAGTTTCCCATTATAATAGATGATGGAAGGTACAAAGATGCAGTATATTTCTTTAGAAACATTAATACAGTAAACCACAGGGTTCAGGAGAAGATTTTTTCAAAATTGAGAACTTTTATTCTCGACTAGAGTATTAATACTTACAAGTCTTAATCATTTTGCGAAAATAGTATTCAAGGAGCATATCATGATGGCTGTAATCCACGAGGTTACTTAAATCACTTGAGTGAATTTCAGCCATTATATGCAAGTAGAATACAATACTTTGCCTTTTTTTTTAATAAACTTCTTGCTGAAAATGTTACACAATATTTTGACAGTTATAACATGAACGTGATATAACATACAATTCAAAACACATTACTTTCAAGTTTGACAGTCACCTGCAGTGGGTATCGTTTGGCTTTCAGACAGGAGTGAATCATGGTTTCATTATTATTAAGGAAACACATGTATAATGAAAATTTGATAGGATGGTCGTGAACAAAATTTATAGAAAAAACATAAATTAAATTGTTCAGAGGCGAAACATTTTCACTGCGTAGAAGCTTGTATTTTTCTCGATTGGTAGTTTCAGAATATGTCTAATAAATCACGCAACTAATTAATTTAATCCTGATTAATTCGTCTTTAATTTATAAATTTATATAACCCCAGGGGACTCTGAACTCCCTCTTTATCAATCTCTTCCAGGAAACTTTTCTGTATTGACTGCAAGTTCCCAAAATTTACAACCTAAACTTTTCCTCCAAGTCGATTTTCATGACATAAAGAGCTATAGGGCTCTAGGAATTATAAAAAGTATAGATAAAAGTAGATAAATTATATATATTTTCTGTTTATTGCTAATGAAACTGAAAAAGTGTTTGATAAAAATAATATTTTTAGCAACATGCTTGCAAATTGTGAAAGCGTAGCAATGTGAAACAATGACTCAGAAATAAAATGAAGGAATTATGAAGCTCGACAAATAAAGGACTGATCTTAAGAAATTTATAGTACACTTGTTCAGTTGCTTCAATTGCTGAAATGTCCACTCGTAAAAAGAAATGGGTCACATAACGTATGTGTTCATTGCAATTAGTTAAAAGCAACAAATGTACACGTACAGGGCAGAAAATTTAATAGAAATTTATCAAGCAAAATAATAATTAGTCTATACTTTTTTATGCAATCGATTTTTTATATTTATTATACTAGGTGATTCTAAAAGTAGTCCCATAAAGTTAATTGCGTTTTCTAGATCCCAAAATAATGTGAAATTGAAATTCGTTTTCGACATAGAGAGTTTGAAAGTTAGTTGATGATTAATTAATATTTCGCAAATGCGTTGAGTTAAATTAATGCAATTTGGCACAATCCCATAATTTTGTATACTCTTTTTGAAAATCTAAAAAGAAATCAATACAGTTTGTCCAGGGGCTGGTAAAACAAGGGGGCTTAAAAAATATCCAAAATTTTTTTGGTAATTTTGTAGCAAAAATAAAAATTCTATGGGAATTGAAACATAGTTAGCGTTTAAATGAAAGAAAAGGAACAAATTTAAAGCAGTATCTACTGTTTTTGCATGGCCCATTTGATCTAATTTATAAACTGGTATGTATTTTTAAATTTTTAGTTATTATTATTTGGAAAAATAATTGAGTGACGTCAGCCGTGGCATAAGCCGTCTGAATTCTTTCCGCAACTATACAAGGTGTCACATAACTACTGTGCAATACTTTAGTAGTAGATTCTGCGATCAAAAATAAGATTTTTTTCTATAAATACCTAGGGGTCAAAAATGCTTCCTAAAACGTTTGTTTTCATGGCCTGCCTACCCATTCATGTATGTTTTTCCATATCTTAGATTATGCAATAAAATCTTAAAATCGATTTTTCTGCTATCGAAGCAAATCAAAAGGATTTTTTATATAAAAGAGTCATATAACATATATTTTCATAGTTTAATGTTTAAATTTGAAAATATTGACGTGCAAAAAATGGGGGCGCAATTTACCAAAATTCAAAATTATGCGTTAACTCGTTTTGGAAATATTTTGAAAAGCATGGTCTCTTGAAGTACCTTTCAGGGCGACACATTCCCCTTAGGAAACGTTTTTCGACCCATATTTATAGAAAAAAAAATATTTTTGATCGTAAAACCTACTGCTAAAGTATTGAACACTAATTATGGGACACCTTGTATAAATTTTCGTCTTATTCTGGGGTTTACAAAATGCAGTTATATTTATGGTACTGTTTTTAGAATCACCTTGTATATTATGGGCATTTGTAAATATATTTGAGCGTGTTGCATCTTGAAGAGCTAAATCTATTGACACCATGAGAAAGTTTCAATTAATTTTACCTATTACTTTCGATAAGGTCATTTCTTGACATCCTTCACGTCAATTGATCAATCGATTTTTCACTTTTTTTTATTGTTTTAACTAAACTGCGTAAACTATTTAAGAATTATTCAAATTTGCCTTCTTGATAGGTAACAAACATCAATTTCATTTGTTTCCTTTTTAAATTCACCGAAGATATAATTCATGTAAGACTTAACTATAGGTATAATTTATATATTTCCCTAAATTGTTTTTGTATCTGACGCGATGAATAATATATTCCTTCATTATTTCATCAGTTCTGAATTGATACGTCTCCACATGCACCTTTGTGATTTCATGAAACAACTTTTCGGATAAGTTTATGGCTGGCTTATCCCACGGGCATCTGAAAAATAGAGTGAAGACGTAATAGAATATAAACTTCATTTTGACGCCTGCCAAAGACGAAAGTCTGGAACATGTTCTTCATTTCCCGATGCTTTGCAAGTCGTTCGAGATTTACTTTATCAGACTTACACTATATGTTCTCTCACGAGTAGGGCATAATTGTAATGAGTTTATTCTTATTCAAATTGAACTGTAAGTTGTGCAAAGAAAATCGAATGAAAGGATTTGATCTTACAAAATCGTAATCACCTTGTACAGGAGGATTTTTAATCATGAGAACAGCCTTTTGACGCAGGGGTTTTTGATAGTAGTTTAAAACGAAAGCAAAATAAAAATTAATAATAGAAAACAATTATAGAAAAATATTTTTTGAATGTATTTATATCCTAGCGATATACAGGGTTAACTATGACTAAGTACAAAAAATTTAACCACGTGCTCAGGGAGGCCTAAAAGACAATAAAAAAATTATTCCAGAATTTTAGCTCGATATTTAAAAAATGGGGCAAAACCCTTTTCTCCTACAAAAAGTCGGCGCCTATGATAAGAATCGACTGAGATGGCTTAGACCCATAGATAAAACTTACAGCTGTCAACAATATCTACTACCATCGTCGTTTTTTGCAGCATTTTTAAATGTACAAACGAAAATTAACATTCTTAATAGTAATAATACCTGATAGATAGGTAACAGTTAATCCACTTAGCTCCAGTATTTTGCATTTGTTTTCCATTATTTCGTTATAAACTGGTAGAACTACATATTCGCTCATTACAGCCACTCACTACCGATAAAAGACACTTCCCGTAGGTACAATTAGATAGATTAGATTCCTATTTATTATAACAAAATCGAACGAAAGGAATAATAGACGTTTTAATGTAACCGCGGGAGTCTTGTCCCATAACCTAGAAAACCAAACCGGCGAACTATATTGTAGGAAATTATCTGCACCCAACACAAATATCTTTATTTAATAACTATAAAAACTATTAAAAATTAAAATAAGGCACTAAAAACTGCAGAACACAAAATTACAACGTAAACACAGGAATTCAATTATGACATGACAGTGACACTGACTAATGAGCGACTGTTACATACTTGTAGAGTATGCAACCAACAAGCATTGGCGGTGTTAAATAAGGATTTAAAATAATATCGAAAAAAATTTTTTTGGGCTTTATAAATAAGTTTGGAATTTTTTTGAAGGGTGATTCCGGTAATTCTTATTTTTCCCTATCCCCACTTAAAATATTTGTACTAAGTCATAGTTAACCCTGTATAGATACAACATACAGGGTGTTTTAAATGAAGTAGCAAAAATGAGACCACGGATTCCTTAGGTGAAAATAAATCGATTTAACCTGACACACCTATATCCCAAGTCGCATGATATAAAAGATACAGGGTGTCAAAGTTAAAATTTTATTTGCGATATTTGTAGATAACTTTTTAAAAAATTGAAATATTTACATAAAATTTATAAATCAGGGGTTGTTGCGGGCGAGAAATCAAAATTTGTTTCTAATTTTTACGTCACTAGTAGAGAGCGCCACTTATGGCACATCATGTTTCTTTTAAATAGCAGAACTTTTTCGCTGCTCAGTGTATCTGACTATCGAAACAATCGATTCTCCTACCTGTTATATCTGAAAAAGGTATACCTTATTGAAGTTGTTAGGGGTATCTCAGTTTTCAAAACAATCCTATTTCAAATATTCAATGCACCGATTGAAAACTGTTGTCGTTTCAGTTAAAATGCCTTTTCTACTGAAAATATAGCAAAATGTTACTTGAAAAAGTTGTTTAGAGCGATAAATTATGGACACGTGCAAAATTTCAAAAAGTTTGGCCTGCTTTGATAAAATCTTTGTATTATGTTGAAAAATGGTTTCATCGGAGACCGCTTTCAGGCGACCGGAGATGGAGGATAAATACCACTGTTAGTCTCTGCATCATTTGAATTTTTTTATATTTCCTTATATCGACGAGATCTAGGTACTGCATAGCGACATGCTTCCTTTGGATAAATAAGATCGTTATGATTCTGTCCGTCGACAATCAAATAATAAATCCTTGAAGTCACAAACGTATTTATTCTATTTCATAAGAATTTTGTACAGAATTTCACTAAAGGGACCCCCTTCAGTCTTTTTGGTTCTTTAATTGCTTTGCCGCGGTCCAAATTTTAGCAGAAACTTAAATTCAAAAAACAGTCTTTAGTGTGCAGACAAAGAACTATTTCTTGTCCGGAGAAGAACCTCCTTAATGGAAGCTTCTTTTCCCTTTAGCACCTTCCATTTAGAGTCCTAATTACAAGCTTGTCGCTACTTCGTTGTACCCTTTGTCTGCCTCGTAATTAAATTTAATTTAAACACATTCATAATTCAGATAAATGATTTTTATGTTCCATTAGCGGCTAGATGATAATGGAGTTAATTATTTTCACATCGTCGGTTCCTTTGTTTTACGATTGCGATTACGTTTCGGGTGGGTCTACTACACTCACTTGAATTGTATTATTTTGTATCATCCATCCAGGGTGACGTGATAAGTAAATTCCGACGTGAAATCGATACAATTATAATATGTTCCCCCTTCAATCAATTTCTATTAGTGGGGAAGCAGAGAACATTGTGTCAGGGTCTAAGTGAATTAAACTGATAGGAGGGAATTTATTAACAGAACTTTTTGCAGTACTTATAGTCAAAAAAGGTGGTTGCTGAAGCGCCAATAATTCACGCGGTTGGTTGAAAAGATATTGTCTTTAGGACATTTAAAACAAATAGCCATTTTTTTGTCATTTTAAATTGACATTACTACTACATGTGGACTCTTGTGCAAGTAAGGAGTGTGGAAAATACGATTGCACAAGCGTATCATTTTAGAGGGTTCAAAAAGTTATTAAATATAGAATAACAAATATAGAAGTACTTTAAGCATAGTGTCGTTATGTATCAGCTCGTTTGTGGATTTCACTCGTTGAAATGAACGGTGATTGTCTCTTATGATTGCTGCACAATTCTCTCTTGTGTTCACTTTTGTTGCATATACTAATGATTTAAATCATCCCCAAAGGCAGTAATCAAAGGTATTCAAATCTGGTGACCTTGGTGATCAATTTTCGAAATCACCTCGTCCAATCCAGTGTTGTGGAAAGTGATTGTTATAATTGATCACAACACGACTAAAATGGGGAGGGAAACCATCACGCTGAAAGTACATTTATGCCTAATATCCAATGGAACATCGTCCAGTAGATCTGTCAAATTATTTTCTAAAAATTCCACATATCTAGCTCCAGTAAGACGACCATCTAGTACAACTGGGCCAAGTAATTGATTTTTAATCATACCACTCTACACGTTAATGCTGAATCGATGCTGAAAGCTACATTCCATTTTCATCTGACCAACGATGTTCATTGTGAGAGTTGTTTGCTCCAGCACAAGTGAACTGGGCCTCATCAGTGAACAAAATGTATCTGTAATGTGTATCGTTTGCGTGTATCCAGTTACAAAAATGCAACCGCAAACATTATCATGATTCTGAACTCGCTAAATATAGAAAGGTTTTAAACCATTTTTGTGAATGACTTCCCATGTCGTAGTTTGATTAATTTGGAGACGGGTTGCATTGCGGCTTGTACTGGCACACGGGCTACGTTCTACCATATTTAGAATTTATTCTTCCACTGCTGGACCAGGACCAGCTTGCCTCTCACATGTTATTCTCACACTGGGAAACATTGCAGTTTCACGTGCATTGTTGAAGACATTTCTGGCACTCTTCTGTTTGGGAAGCTACGTCGATATTCATCAACTGCACGATTACCACTACCGGTGCAATAAAAATAATATCAGCATATTCTTGACAACTAAATGTGACAGGCATTACGAAATTATGCGTGTACAATACCGACTATATGAACGTACATGTAAAAGTAAATGCGACAGTTATAAAATAAGCGTGTAAATCACAAACGTCTAAATAAATATGACAATTAGTAATCAGTAATATCAGTTTGGTTTAGAATGCATGACCTATTCAAAATAAAATATCAAATAATAACAGCTTTCGCAAAAATATTTTAATTGCTATCTCAGTAACCGTTGATATTCGACCATGTGTTTATTAAGTTTTTTTGTTCACTTTTTCGCCCCGAACACCCCCTTTCAAATATTGGGGGTTCCCCAATCACCCTGTATAACAATTTTTTAAGTGAGTTTAAGATTGATCACATTACAATGTCACAGTTTTAAATATTTCAGCAGACTAGTGTGTTCATCCTTTGTTGTATGCAACAAAATAAATAAATATTAATTATTATTATTAGTAGGTACCTACCAAATGAAAATTCATTTCGTTCATAGTACGCAGTAAAGCTTTTTAGGACAATCTAGACAAATCTTTGTTTTTTTGTGACTCAGTTTTAATTTTTTCTTCAGTACTGAAACTATTTGTTATACAGTGTGGAAGAAAAGTATGGAATAAATTCATTATTTCTAAAACAACGAAGTTTCATGAAATTTCCTCAGACAGGTCGATTTTGCTTTTTAAAAGGACTCTACTCAATACTTTATTCCTTCAACTTTCCGAGAAAAAAAAATAACCGATCTAATAAAAACGGCTTGAAAAAAATTTAAATATTCCCATTTGTGTCTGTGATGGGCTGGTTGAGAGTAAAATGGATATAGTGAACTCATCGGGAGTATCACAAAATAAGAACTCTTAATTTTTAAAACTACTTAACTATAAGTAACTAATTAATTAATTAAGTAATAATTAAATTCTGGTTGCCTCAATCGTATTTGACCTCCTAATTTATTATTTTGATTTATTAGATTGCATGTTAGAATATTACATCTTATGATAGCAAAAACAACAAATTAAATCAAGTCACATCAGAAACTGTTTCTGGCACCTAAACAAAATCTAATCAGAATTGACATCTGTCAACTGCAGCGTTTATTGGATCCGTTATTTTTTTTTTCTCGGAAAGTTGAAGGAATAAAGTGTTGAAATTATATATTTTTGAATTCAGCAAGTTAAGCTCTACAAGAATCCGATGAAAAATATAGGGGTTCTATTTAAAAAAATATCCGATGACGTCATCACGCGAAAACAAATGAATGTCGGAAATGCGTTGGTATAGAAAAAAGAGTCTTTTTAAAAAGCAAAATCGACGTGTCCGAGGAAATTTCATGAAACTTTGTTATTTTAGAAATAATGAATTTATTCCATACTTTTCTTCCACAATGTATAAGTTTGAAACTTCATTTAAAAAAAATGTGTAAGTCTTTCTGCGACATATTTCACGTCACTGTCAATTTAAATTTTATCCTGCCACGTGTTTCACATTTTCGTTTGATTTTATATATCTTCCTTTGTCACATAGTACAGTATCATAACTCTATCTGCAATGGGTGAATGCACAAAATTATTTTGTTATAATTTGTAAATTTTATGGTTTAATTTGTCGTTGATGTCATCCTTTATAAATTTGGTACCTACTGGAATATCTATAGATTCATTTCAATTCGTTTACTATGAGAAAACTAGCAAATACGTTAAATTAAATAAAAACCTACAAATAAATATGAATGCAGTTTCATTTGTTCTACCTATATAAAATATTTATAGTATATTTTCAATATCATATTTATCGATTGAAAAAGTAATAATTGGTAACTGAATTGTTCTATTCGTTTCACTGACTCTGCGAGTACCTATTAATAATCAAAAATATACGAGAATACTTTAATATTTTACTATTCGCATAATATTATCTACGTATATTTGTTAACGGATTAAAAAAAAATAAATTGTTTGTGTGTACATTCGTAACTGTATATTCATTACTGCCATTATTTATTTAGAATTTGGAAAAGCGGAATTCCAGGAAACAACAACTCTGTGGGCTAATGCCCCGACCAGGATTGAACACCTGAAAAGCATACGTACTGTCATGATCAGTTGTCAGCGATGCCACCAGACATAATCAGGTTTGGAACTTGCTTGTTCTGGCTGTTCGCTGTCTATCAAAACCGACAGAAAAACATACGTGTATCAGATGTGTCTACATCTTCTTGTCACTGGCTACTAAATGAAGGAACTATTCTATCTTAACTTAACAACTGTTTTAGAGGTATGGCAGCAAACAGGAAAAGTGGCCCCAAAACTAAGCCCTGCGGAACACCTGACTTCTGAAAAAACTCACCAGACCTATAACCTTGAATATTAACAAATTGGTATCTATTCTGTAAATAAGATAGTAATAGTATTAATCTAGCGGATAGTCCAAAATTAGCTAACTTCTTCAGTAAGATATTATGGCTTAATCGATAGAACCCTTTGGAGAAGTCAGTGTAAATTACGTCAACTTGGCTTTGGAGATCGAGAGCTTCATTTATGAACTGAGTGTTGCAAAGAAGATTAGTTTCTTAATATAGAAATAACTTGTTTATTGCAATTTCTTGATGTGCTGAATGTGAATTGTACTAGATGTTTCAAATATTTTACCGTTCAAAAAATAGAAATAACTTGTTTATTACTTTCATCACAAATATCAATAAGTACTCATTTGACTACTGTTTTATTTAATTAATCTGAAAAAACTTTCTGTGACCAAAGATCTAGGAGTAATGTTTGACAGTAATATCTTATTCAACTGACTGATTATGATATTGGAAAAGGTAATATGATGTTAAGAATCATTATTAGAAGTAGTAGATCTTTTAAATCACTCGTTTCACTTCTGTTATTTCATCTCCCTAATCATATATGTTTCTAAAATTGAGACAATTCATTACACATTTTTAGATTTCACATTGAACGGAGCCTATAATACAGGATGTTCAGCTTGTAACTTTTAAACAAAAATAAATCGGACCCATGTTCCGACCATCTGCCATAGAGCTTCTAGCGACTATTAAAAAATGCCATTAATAGAGACTGAAGTTATGGTCTTGTATAAATTGCAGTTTTCAATTTAGATATTTTTAATATTAGTATAGGTAGTTTCAAAAAGTATATTATGAACCAATTTGTTTTCAATTTGTTTGTGGATATTTTTTAATCTTTTCTGTGGATATATACATATAATTGTCTTTAATATATATATATATATATATATATATTTTTATTTAAAAAATGTATGTTTTTGAAATACTATGCTTTTTTACTAATTTTATACACCTATTACTTTTTTTTTTTTTGTTAATATGCGGATCACTTTATTGTGAATAAATAATTGAAAAATGTATATGTTTTTGAAATATTATTCTTTTTTACTTATTTTGTACATCTATTACTTTATTTCTTTTTTTTTAAATCTGTGGATCAATTTATTGAGAATAAATAAATAAAAAGGATTTTTGCCTAGTCTTAATTGTACCTTAGTTTGCAATTTTGTAAAACAGTTTTCCATATTTGAGTAGTTGTATTTTTCATAAGATTTGTAGAATAACATTTGGCCACTTAGTTGTTGTGTATTTTTCCTGCATATCATAGGATCATAGTCAGCAGGCAACAATGACATGTAGATCGCATCAGCGACTAGAAACTTAGAGATGACACACAACGGGGCAACCAATACCAATTTAACGTTAAACTAAGGATTGAACGGATGGCTTATTTAGTCGAAACTTCGCCAATGCCGTGGAAAAAACAGGCGAGGATTCACTGTAAGCCCCAGCAATATTATAAATTTCAATTTAAATTTCAAAACTTCCCGGCCTAAATAGCATATTCTCGTTAAACTTTCCTTGTTTCAATCAAATTTGAATTGCCGAATAATATGACTTTGCAATAATTATTTCAGGGAAACTTAGTTTCGCGACTTTACGGGAGAGGAAATTTGTTTTCACCTTGATTCGCTCAGAAAGGTGAGGACAAAAAGAAAAGGCCTTCATACGTTACGGCGCGGACGAACCAATTTGCCAACTTTTCGAATTTCAACGAGGAACGGTGCAATCTCCTTCGGAACTCCCAGTCTCGATGCAAATGCAATCTGAATTTGTTATTAATGAGATATGCCTTGCAGTTATTGGGAATCTGGATCTCATTATGAATATATTATAACTAGTTCAGGCGTCAGAAATTCTGTTGACTAAAATTCCTACTGGTTTTCTTTTTTTTTTCGTGTTTAAAAAGAAAAAAAATTAAAAATGGGCACCAAAACTCAATATGCACCATAATGTTTAAACTACTGAGAGAGAGATTCTAGCATTTCTTGCAAAGGAGGAGGGCCTCTAAGGCCGATTTTCGGCCCCTTTTGTTTCTTTTTTATTAAAAAAAAAGAATTTTTTGTTTGCCAGTAAGTATAAGTCATAAACAGTCGATTTGACCCTAAACGGAACCTCAAATCGCCCCCCACCCCCTTATTCACTCTACAGTCCTATTACCTTCACAGTCTCTATAATAAAATAATAGGGTAGCATAAACGCCTTGTAAGTGACTAACTATTTGCCAGACTACTACTCTTGAGCCCTTTTACATATTAAATCATTCAATTTGGCCAACGATGCACTAAACACCCTATATAGTGATTTTTCGGGTTGGTAATTGGTGACACGACGGAGATTGCTGAGACTACTCAGTCACCGTGAAGCTTTTGCGGAGTCACCACTGAAGATGCCGACAGTGAAGAGCGGCGAAACGTTTGGAAGCATAGGATGGGAGCAGTTACAGAGGCGACTACGGGACGTCTCGCAAGACAACCATTATCCGAGTAACGATTCTTACCGTAGAAGTCGTAATACCAACAATATGAGCCGAAATCAATATATGGACGGGCTCATAGATACCGATAGCAGGTCTGCCCCCACAAAGCATAGCCCGAGAACAACAAGGTCAGGTCACAGAATCCCAGCTATAGCAAAGGATGTGCACTTTAATTCTATTACTGTCAGCGACTAATTACCAGTTCAACATATAACTACCCGGAAAATCACTATACAGCGACCCTATCCTATTGGTTTCACATAAATTTCTTTCCAGTTCAATATTTAGTGATAAACTCTGGATGCACGCTGCTGTGTGGCTGCTGGAGTATGTAGCAAAGAACAAAGCTTCCACAAATGTTGGTCACTCGCGACAAGAATTCAGACGACTTACGTCATACGAACAAATGAATAAGAACCGACCGTATCAGTCGTAATACCAACAGTAAGAACCGAAATCAATATATGGAGACACCGATAGCGGGTCTGTCCCCACAGAGCCTAGCCCGAGAACAACCAGGGCAGGTAAAAGTATCCCAGCTAATGCTAGGGATGTGCATTTTAACTCTGTTTATGGCAGCTACCAGTTACCGAGGTCACGGCATAACAACCCGGAAAATCACCATGTATCAAATTTCAGTAGTAATTATTCGAAGAATCCGATGATCTTCAATCTCTTATGCCTAGACTAAAGCGCCACTTTTACGTTTGATACAGCAGGTATTGTGAAGGATATTAGAGCTGCGCTATTAGTAATTTAAGCCCAAAGACGTGGCACATGAATAAAAAATGACTAATGCAGCTCTCCAAATGTGGCTGTTATGTTTAAAACATCAAAGCGTCCTTCACTATCTAAGCAAATATTTGCCTCCAGTGAACCTGATCCAACCTTCTGAGGTTTCCTCTTTGTAACTTGTTTTTAAGTTTATTCCCTAGGCGTAGGAATCAAGAAGTAGCGGCTAACTTGTTTGTATTGTTATGTCTGCTTGGAAAAAGGAATAATGGAGACAGAAAAACATGTTTTTAATAATAAGCTACATTGTTACTGAAAAAGAAAATGTTAAGCTTCAAAAAAGTTTTTTTGTTCACCTTCTTTACTCATTAAACTTTATTTTCCATCGTTATGAACTGGATTAATTATAATACATGCTATGTTTTGTTTTATTTCATATATTAATACATTAATCCAGTCAATCGATATTCAAAACTGCCTTTTTAGAATTGTAGGGGGTGGGAGTGGACAGTTGTAACGTTTTCGCAGAATGGTCAAAACGAGCACTAGAGCTTACGCCGCTAATCAGATAATCGGTACCTAGTACTTTTTAGGAAATTTTGTCTTTAATATTCTGTAAAGGTTAGTTATATAAGCGAAAAAGTGAAAAAAGTGCGAACATTTTGAGTCTTTATACTGTCACGGATTTCTCAATCCGTCTTTTCCTATTGCCAGAAAAACAATCCGTTAATTAATCACTTCTTTATTAACAGCTCAGTACACTACTGACTACTAATTACAGGTCAACTAAACACTTATTTAATTAATCGCTATCTAAATCGCTTTGATCTCTCTAACTAAACACTTCACTTCAACACTGTAATACAAGACTTATACAAGACTAACTAACTCGGCCGTTCATTCTTCTTTTATAGACCCAACGAATATTCCAGGTATATTCCAGTATCTCTAGATCCATTTTCCCGTACGCCTCGAATGCTTCTCGTCGATTCCCGATTTTTCTAGTCCCATCTCGTTCCGCGGCATTCTGTTTGTTTAACAGAATCTTGTAGGGGCGATCGGGGCAATCTTAGCATTTCGCGATACCACCGTCGACGGTTTGGGAGTGAGTGGGGCAAATTCCGTGACAATACGTTTTCGTTGTGAAGCCTCCTAGAAGGCAACAAACTAAAAATTCCGATTCAGCACCGCAAAAAATACATACAAACCTGCAATTTTGGGTCTAGTTTTTGCCAAAATCCATTTTTATGAAACTTTACTGTATTGGATGTAGAATAGTTGTTAATTATATAAGGGAATTAACAAGCCTTTGATCCACGAGAAAAAAAGAACACTTAGTCAATTAGGAGAGAGAAAGGTGAGAGCAGATGAAAAGTTATGGTTTTGAAAAATATAAATAATAGAAAGTCTTGGAATCGTTTCTACATGCGTTTGTTTATTTGTCAACAAAAATGAACAAACTTGCAAAATCGACACAAAAATTAGTGAAAATGCTGAAATTTCTTCATTCAGGCAAGAAGCCCAAGAAGCAACATGTTACCAGCGAAAAGCTAGTGGGTGTGTACGAAAAGGAATTGCTGGAATTCGATAACTGACATATGAAAAGAAGCACTTACAGAAGAGAGCTACTATCCTACTTTTTCAATGTGGAGAAACGTTTGCTGCCTCTTCGATGTGGACAAAATACTCCTTCAATGTTGAAAGTGCACAAAGCTATTGATATTTCGAAGTATGGTAAGTTGTCGATGCAATGCATTAACCGTTTTAGATATCACCCATGTCCAAGACCAAGACAGTTACATATATGTACTCACTCCGGATACGCGATATGTGGCTGGAAAATATACTACACAACATGCAGGCATCAACACAATTTCGAAAACGTTTTCGAAAGTGGTTGCATTTCTTGGAATTTCTGATCCAGAAAGTTTTACCAGAAAGCAAGATGGCAATTGCTGAAAGAATTCAGGTTCTACCTGGTGAAGTTGTGGGCCCCTCCAGTCCTTCAGAAACTCCTTATCGAGTGAATTTAGATAATCGCGGTTAATGTACATGTTAATAATAATAATTCTAAATAAAATGCTATAACATCGAAGCGTGGTATTATGAATTCTAATCCACTAGTGTGTTAAAAAGCCTTTAATCCACGGAAAACAGACGCATTAAACGTTCTTAATATAATGATCGTGGATAAAAGGTATACTTACATTGCTAAAGTTCATTGTCCATAATCTTATAAATTTATGACCTAAATATTGTTATAGGTCAAAAAATGAATTACTGAAATTTAATCATAAAACATAAAATTATTCCAAAACTCACTTTAAAAGACAGTAATGATTTTAAACTATTGCGAAGCTTCCTAGTTCATTATTTACACTTTACATAATCAATTTTCGTTTCCAGGACATCGTCTTTAAAGACTGATCAATCACATCGGTTATTAGAGTTGACTAATCCACAAGAAGCTTTTAAATGATTAATATCTTATCAAGATATCGAAACCAGCTGCTCTCAAAACATTTCCATTTATAATACAGCTTTCAAATTTTGCCCCGAATTTCCTCATTTGTCTCGCACGAGGTTTGAAGTGATTGTTCGGTAATTAATAAAAACCATTTCGATGAAAATTGTCTGTTTCGAACGAAGCTACTTATTAGAAGGTAAAAGTGGAAGTACAAAAATATAGCCTGAGATTTTGATATAAAGTATGCTGATATACGATGTAACTAATTAAAATTGGCATGATCTAGTGGTCAATTGGAACAATTAAGGAAATAGTTATTTATGTAACGATTTAACATTAGGTAGTGGTAAAATTATAATAAATTGGGCTATTAAAGAAATTCGTGCGGTTACTGATAAATCTCCTGAAGCATCTGTTTTTAATGGAACTCATATAATAGATTTAGAAACTATAAAATATTTTGTTGTAACTTTATTGCTTAGACATTCAGTCGCCTACGCATGCTAGAAAAAAAATATGCGAGTTCCAAATATCAGTGGAGGGATAATATTCGGTATACATCAAACTATAAAAATTTATATCGCTGTCAACCGCGGCTGTGGGATTTTTAAATAAACAAGAAAAAACAAACTGCCGTTATTTCGACTACATATTTCTTGAGCTATTGAAGGGGAATAAATAATGCAATATTATTCCCCTTTTTTGGAGGATATAGAATTTAAAAATTGTGGATTAAAATTCAGATTTTTACATTTTTGGAGCTGGAGAAATTTGTAAGAACGATTAAATATGGGTTTTCTGTTAAAAACAGGGTGCTTCCTAAGTAATTGGTCACAGAATAATAATTTAGTTAAAATATTAATAATACACATATGTGCGGGGATGAATGTTAATATTAGCAGAGATACAGGGTGTTGAAGTAAAACATTTTTTTACGAAAACTATTGATTTCGAATTTAGCGTCGATGGGTTCGGGATATTAATATATTTCTTGATATTAATGCTTGGTCACGCTGTACATGGTACGGATATAATGGAGCCTAGCGTATGATACGCCACACTGCTGCAATACGCAGTGGATGCACTGGACCTCCATCTCTTCCACAATTCAGTTGCAAATTTCCCGTGTCACGCCTGCGTTTGCACTACACTTGCACTCACTGTATATCATATTTGAGGTGTCTTATAGTGGGATCCATATACACGGTTGGCAATCGGTGATGGTCCATCTGCCGTTACATGAGAGCGACAAAGTAAAGTATAGAAATCCGTGCGATAGACAAGGATGGCTATAGGAAGACATTTTATAAATTAGAATAAGAGCTGGAGAATCTGAGCAGTCACTCCCACTTCTAACCGAGCGCATCCTATTTTAAGACGTCGTCAATATAGTCATCCTTGTCTATTGCACGAATTTCTATTACTTGCTTTGTCCCTCTCATGTAAAGGCAGATGGACTATCAGGCTTTTCTAATCCTGTATATGTATGATGTAAAATATTGCTGTAACTTTTTTTCCTGACAGTGGCGCAAATATTCTTAAAATATATAATAATTTGTAGCCTTTCAGTGAAAAATGTCATATTTTGTGGAAATCCATAACTTTAGCTGTTTTCGAAATGCAAATGCATTTAAAAATTTCAATAAATAAACTATTTTTTATTTTATACAGTTTTTATTATAGTCTAAGAGCCAGTGGCCGGCAACCTATAAGTAAATGATTATACCTGAAATTTTGCACAGTGAGTCTCTTATACCGATCACTCATGAGGTGATGACTCGCTAAGCTCGGCGAGGCCGACCCAACTGTTACTCAGGTGCGAGAGGTATGAAAATTTAACCAACTTCGTTATTAAATTAACAAAGCTGCCGTTTGAAAATTTAAAAATTTCAGATCTAACAAATTAGGCATTTATTTTTATTATTTATTATATTTAGCATCTTTTTATATTAAAATAATATAAGTAATAAATAACCTCTATTTCTGGCACAGGTTCTGAGATTTGGTGATATCTATTACAATGCTTGACATTTCTGACAGTTTTTTAACGTCAGAAATTAGATTTAATCAAATACTTTTGAAATTTATAATTTTTGCCAATTTCACAAGTGTCTGCCATGACCTTAGAAGCACGGTATTTTTATATAATAATAATTGTATATTTTAACATTTTCAAACGGCAGCTTTGTTAATTTAATAACGAAGTCGGTTACATTTTCATACTTCTCGCACCCGAGTAACTCTTGAGTCGGCCTCGCCGGGCTTAGCGAGTCCCCACATCATGAGTGATAGGTATAAGAGACCCACTGTGCAAAATTTCAGGTATAATCATTTACTTATAGGTTGTCTTAGACTATTAAGTCTGTATGTAATATAACTCATTAGTTTCGCAAATAATTTGCAAATTATCACAATTATTAATTTATACACAATACACAATTAAAAAAATACACAATTTAAAAAAATTAATGAAATGGGCAACTTTAGAACAAAACAGTTAAACACAATAATAACTTTTCGACATGATTATAATTTCGTTTCCTGACATTTTATTTAATTTATATTTTAATTCTTAACCTATTTGTTCAAATAAGATAACTTGTACTTAGGTAATTTTGCAATTAAAAAAAAAATATGTAGTAAAATAAAAAGTAGTACTTATATTGAATTTTTTAAATACAAATATTTCGACAACGGCTTAAAATATGGGTTTCCGCAAGGTATGAAGTTGTTCACTGAAAAAGTCCAAATTATAATTTTAGAATTTTGGCCTAGTGCTGGATCAAAAAGTTATAAGCAATATTTTCACATCAGATATATATTATGTGGCCCTCCTATAAGACAACTCAAAAGTAATATATAAATTTGGCACTCCCTAAAACCCATATACACCAAATATCAAATAAATACGGTAACAACTGTAAAAAATGTTTTACTTTAATCTCTCTGTTAATATTAACATTCGCTCCCACACATATTACTGTATTGTTAAGTATAAAAAAGTGCTGTCATTTTAAACACATTCCATACAACCCAGCCACCAAACTACATATTTCAATTCCACGATCCAAAGAAGCCGAAACCCCAACAATTTTGAATGGAATAGAAATTAAGAAATAAGAGAAAAAATAATTTATTACATTTAACATTCTGTATCTTTTTAACTATCACCTTTTGGTATAAGTTCGGCTAAATCAGAACACGGGTGCATCCTGTATAAGAATTTGTTTAAAAAAAATGTAGTCAAAGTCGATAATTGTAGCGATGAATGTTTAAACAACCTTTACAAGCATCCATTTCATTTAAATCAGGAAATATCGAATAGTCCAAAATGTATCAATAATCCGGACTGAAAGCATTCTTTTCCTTTTCCGCGAAGAATAACAAGAACAAGTATTCAGTCAGATCAAACTAAACTTTTGGAGCTCTTAACAGCTGATATTTATCCCAGTCCTGCTGCTTAACGACCGAAGGGTAGAGCGCTCTCAGGATTTATAAAGTGCGTGGAACTCTTGTTTAGAGAAATCTTTAAGAAAGCAATTTTATTTCTTTGCTTGTAGGAAAGTGAAGGGAGGAAGCGAAAGCTAAATGCGATCCGATTTTCCGGTAGAATTTGCTTTCCCAATAGCAAAGGGAGCGATAGGTTTTACGAGTTTGCGGAAAAAATATCGATTGCCCGGATCTCTACATAGCCTTCCACGATTTAGCCAATTTGAGAAACTTACAGACTGAGTTAATACAAATCTCTTACTTGGATGTTCAAGGATCCACTATGACGACAGTGAATATAATGAAAATATGCGGGGTGAATGTTATATAAGTTCAGCTACTGTTTTAGCATGATCGTACCCAAAGCAAATAAATAATTTATTTTTAAATACACTGAAAGAAATACTATTGAAATAGTTACTATAAATTTGTACTTTCAATATTGTCGTAGAATAAACTACAAATATAGTTAACCATATAAGTTCGCTGTTGTGGCCAATACAAAAGTATATATAAAGTAAGTACATAGTACAAAATTTTTAGGTCTTTTCATTGATGAGCAACTCACTTGGTCCACTCATATTGAACAACTTGTAAAGAAATTAAATACTGCTTATTATGCTATCAGAAACTTGAGAAATATAATGAGTAAACAATATCTTTTAAATGTTTATTTTGCATTGGCATATTCTCATCTAAAGTATTTAATAATTTATTGGGTTATTAGTTCAGAATTTGAAAGAGATTTTATATGTAAAAAAAAAATCTGAGATTAATTATGTCTCTAAATCCACTGGAATCTTGCCGGCCAGCATTTAAAGAAAATAAAATGTTTCCTTTAGCTTGTATACTTATTTACGAATCAGCATTATTTGTCGCAAACCATAATGAACTTTTTAGACAACACAACACAATACATTCTCATAATACAAGAGGTAATAATTTGATTTACTTAAATAATCATAATTTAACCACATACCAAAAGGGGCCTCTCTACTTATGTGGAACAATTTTCAATAAACTGCCCATAAACATTAAGCGCCATACGAGTATAAGATTATTTAAAAATGAGTTACGCTCGTTTCTAGTAGAAAAATGTTTTTATTCCTTACAAGAATTTTATGCAGAACATTAACTTTTAAATGTGTTACTGTTCTGTACTGTGTTATTCATTTTTATAAATGTTTTCATGTTTGTAGTTGTAAGTGTAATGTAGACTATTTTAATTATTGTATTTTAGACTATTTTTCCTTTTCTTTTGACGTTCATATCCTGTAATTTGGCTTACATGAATAAAGCATTATTATTATTATTATTATTATTATTATTTATCATAGTTGTAAATTTTAATATAATTGTAAAGCTTTTTACTATATCTTGTAATTAATGTCATAGTGTAAAATTTAAAACGCGAGAATAGTAACAATACAAAACGATAGCACTGACCAAAATGTGTCTTGTTTTCTTGCTCTCAGCGCCATATTTAAAATTTGACAGGTCATTGGATGGCCTGATCCTGGCTTTGTCGGAAATAGTTCGGTTATCTGTTATTTGCTTTCGGTACTTGTATACGGATTGTGGTTAAGCGTTTGTATTTGTTCTAATTTTTTTGTTAAATAAGTCCTGAATCTCCCTGTATATAAAAATTTGGTTATACAGGATGAGTCAATTTTTTGTAGACAAATTTTAACAGAAGATTGAACACATGTTTTCAAGAAGAAAAGTTCCTATATATAAACATACGTACATACATGTCGTAGAAGGCTTCGTTTTTGAGATGCAGGGTGTTGAATATAATTTTTTGTTCTCGAATTTTGATTATAACTGAAACAGGAATGTTTAGATTTTTATCATGTTTGGGGGATAATGTCTATTAATTAAGGGTCATAAAGGAAAGCTTGCACAGTGTCGGAGTGGAGAGGGTGCTCAACCTCTTTCTTAAACAGAACTTCTACGCCAATGACTATTTTAAAACAAAACTGTTATTTACATTATCCACATACAGTTTACCAAAACTAATGTCCCTTCTTTATTTTCGAAATTCCTGTGGGCTTTATATTGATTTCTAATATTAAGTGGTACTAAATTAAATAATTTTTTTATTTCAATTATTGGCTAAATATTTAATTGTTTCAACGAAACCTACCTAAATATGGTTTTTAAGGATTCTAAAAAGCCGAAATCTCTTATTCTTTATCTCTTTCCAATGTAGTCAAAATAAATATTTGTTATATCAAGCCATACTCATGTACTGCAACTAAATTACAAAAAAATAACATTGAATGAACATTGATGTTAATGATTATGGAAATAATTTTTGAATTTATAACAATATTTAATTAACAATTGTTTAATTAATAACAATTGTTAGCAATAAAAACCAGTTTATTCGAAGGATACTGTTGTATGCCTCCAGTGAAATATATTAACATGTCTTACATGACACATTTTACATAATTTATAATTTTGAAATAAAACGTCTTCTTCCTGTCTGCATCATATTTGATCCGTACGTGTCCATTATTCTCCGGTCTACGTACGGAAATGTATTCAAACTTCGCTTCCATTTTACATTTTATAAAATAATAATATTTGCGTCCACTCTGATAACCACGAATGTAATTGCTTTGTGCCGTAAATATACAGCGTTAATTGGAAAATGTGTAAAAGCCAATCATTTTAATTAGTAAAACCGACGCGGACGTAAATATGTATACGTTAATGGCTTATTATGAACTTTTCGATCGTTATTTACAAGTAGGCTATGTAGTCAGAAATTAGATGAAATGAAACCGTGAAATATTCAAAATTTGTTAATTTATGTTAATTATACTGTGTTTAATTAATACAATTAAGCTTTTTGACGTCAATGGATGTCACGCATAAAATCTAGCCAATGTTTGTACTAAATAGCTCTTTTACAACACGGTACCTGACCAGTTTGAAACCTGTCTAAAGCCGTCAGTCAGTTTAATAATAGATACAACTCCGCTGCAGTAAGTCGGTGAACGATTTGGCTATCCGCTTGAAACAGGTTTCCAACCAGTCAGGTGCCGTGTTGGAAAAGAGCTTATATTTTCGAAGCAAAACATTCAGCGTGATTACTAATTTGAAGTATATGCTTCATACTTAAAAGTAAAAGCCCTTGCTTTAGTAGACAGAAGCTCCAGCTAATAAACATAAAACTAGCTAAAATTACGTTTTTACTGCCTGACAGCATTTACTTTGATAACACTATGGCTATATCAGCAGTAGACTTTGGTTTAATTTAGTTTAGTTAGTTGTGTTTTTTTTGTTTATCCAACTTAAACTATGTCAGAGCTAAAAATTTACAAAAACCATTAGTGTAGTAATGGATAAAATAGTAAGAAAGTCTTTGTGGATACAATTACCTTTTTTTTGAAGAAATTACAGAAGCAAGAACTCTGGCACGAGCGATACAATTTTCCTAACTATAGGTATTCCAAAACCTAAACAATATAGTAAAGAATAAAAGATTTTGTACGCATATAGGTCCAGAGAACTTGTGCACTGGACAGATCTACAGGAACTAGTACACAGTAGCCTGGATCTACACACGATAGTACAATATAGAACAATTTCAGCGAGCGTTTAGTCATAATATTAAAAATGCCTTTCTAGGACATGAGGGATATTTCGTGGAATAATGTTTAACTCAGCTAAAACTTTAGAAAATCTCCAAAATTATAGTAACTTGTATTGTTTTTCCTGTATTGTAAAGGTATTTTAAGCTGATATAAATGAGTTATCCTACAGTTTCTATCAATGAAGTTATATGTATGTTCTCTGGTACCAAACATCTAGGTAGTAGTAAGTGCTGGCGGCCTCAGCCTGGCAATTAGGCCACACCTGGGCCCATTTTGCCTACCCTGGTATCCCATCACCCCTCCACTATTCGCCCTCGGCCTTCCTCGAACCTACCCTACGCCCTAATGAACGCCAGAATCTTGGTCCATGGAGGGCCCCTCATCTCTTCCCTATGCAGCTCCTATAATATCTTAGTCTTCCAAGAGCCGCACAATATCCTAGGAAATGGATAGGGGTCTCCTCCCCCTTTCCGCATTCCGGACATAAGGGACTCTCCTCTATGCCTATCAAATTCAAATGCCTAGCAAGTCAGCCGTCTCATTACCGGGGATTCCCTTATGGCCAGGAATCCAGACCAACTCCACCTCCCTTTGTCTGGCCAGGGACTCCAGGGCATCTCCACACTCTTGAACAAGACTAGATCTCGTCATCGGAGAACTAAGGGCCCTGAGTGCAGCCTGACTATCAGAGCAGATAAAGATTTTCTCCTCCACACAATTTCTTACTTCTTCCTTGCCTGCTACCATCAAAATAGCAAAAACCTCCGCCTGGAAAACCGTGGAGTGTGCCCAGCGAAAAGCTCTGCCGGATGTCCAGGTCTTCCAGATATATAAACATCTAGGTAAGCTAATGAACAATTCCACAGACAAAACTACATTTAATAAAAAAATAATCTAGCTAAAATTAATAACCTGGTTTAATAAGAACATTCTCTAAATACTTAAGTTCAGTTTTGAAACTGAGGGAACTCGAAAATTCAATCACAATAGATGAGATCTGATCTATTTCTGCATATTTAGGATTGCTTCTTTAGGTGGCCTCCGTTAAGTCGAGTCAAATATCTAACTATAAAAATTATTGTACCTATAAATTAAAATTATTTTAAATTAAACATCGACAATGTCTAGCGGCACCTATGACGAATAACTGTGGTTGTTTAGCTTAGGTCTAAATCAATAAAATGCGAACACATTGTATAAAATTTCATTTAAGAGTGGACCCTATTTCTTGTGTGGAAAATCATCGGTTTTTTATTGTGCCAATGTCTGATAGAATACGTCACATTTAAAGGTGCTTCTTTACAATGCGATAATTCCCAAAAGGTTTGATTTAACTCGTCAAGTTTATTAGAAATATACCGTGTGAGGGCTGAGGGGGGCCATTGAAAGAAACTGGAAAGAGGGAGATATGGAGTTTTTCAATTTCCTTTCCCGGCGACACGAAGTAATAGAGAAAGTAATAATTTGTTTTCTTGTATACGTTTTCAATTTAGGCCTGAAAGTTGTACAGTTGAGGAGAAATTGTTGTCGTACTTCAGCTGCGACAGTACATTAACGGTAAACATATAGAAATGGAAAATAACTTCTAGAAGTGACACGTATTTCATATTTGGTTTACACATAAAACGTATATAACTTTTTTATTTAGTGTGATAACAATAACATTATTTGATTGGGTGTTTTATTTTTAATTTGCCGTAACAATTTTAATTAAATATTTACATCAGTGCCCTTAACAATGCTCAGACTCACGCGATCAGTTTGCTTTTGATAAGTAAATTTAATTTCCTTAAGGTATTGTTTAAGAAATTATTTAAAAAATCATTAACTGCAGTCGAGATCCAAACTAATAGAGAGTGATTCATGCTATAAACCCTTATTTTATTTATACACTATTGAAGCACTATGACGTATTCTCAAAATTGTAAACGCATAACACTCAGAAGTGAACAATATCGGATGATGACGTGTATGAACGGATTAGGGCGCGAGGTCAAGATATGAGTGTAAGTGATGCGGTTGAAATATGTAGTTTATTATCAAGAATGTCCGTGAGTAGCGTTGTATATAGTGCAATAAAAGATGACAAAGAAGAACATACAACTACAAAATAGCGATATGGCGAAGAAACTATTGAAAATAAATATTAAAGAGTGAAAGAATATATTTTATATACTCATATATTATTGAAACACTGATTACAAAAGTGTGGCACTGTTTTGCCACATATGGAACGTGGTGCAGTAGTAGTTGTATCGATAATGCATCCCATAATAGCTTTATTCGTAGTATACCAGAATCAGTTTCCAATCGTCAGATGCACTGCATCTAAAACAAATCATTTTCAACCTTATGTGGGCATTATAAACACAATCTGCATAACCTACATATACTCTATATGTGCATAGTGCAATGTGTTACTTGTTAAAAGTGTGACATCTGCGGAGTGCACATCAGATAGGTGTAAGTGGGTGGTAGTACTGGTAGTAGGCCATGGCCATCTAAAGAAAACTATTAAAGTGCTAGATTCACTCAACGTTAACTTATTTTTGGCAATGTGTGCTATTTGAACCCTTCTCAAGTGGCACACCTATGGAATCTTGCCCTCTGCAACACTCATTTCCCGTGCTTCTCTAAACGCGTTCGTTTTAAAACAGGGTATCTCCAATAAAAATAGAGATAATGTCGTGATTAAAAAAACAAAATGTTCACAAAAGATAACGCTACAGTGTGACTCCAGTTAGCAACAGCGACTACAACTGCTGCACCCCACAGGATGCTGCAAATTTCGAGAAAAAAACTTCGTCTTTTTGTTGCGTCTCGTATTTGTTCAAATTAAACTCCGAATAAAAATTTCCGACATAGCAACCATAGCAGGTAAGAATATTTATTTTGTATCACTAATTCATTTCAATTATTATTTGTAGAGCGCAGAACTAAAAACAATTTTATATAGTAACAAATAAATATAAATCTAACCTAATGTATATGTATGGAAAATATTACCATTTTATAAAAACTCATTTGGTTTTAGTTTGGTACGTATATCTGATTGCTTTAGCTTCAACAAGCTAACAATTATGATGAAAAATATATAACAAGGTTTTTGATAAAAAATTCACATAAATTTATCAGAATATTTAAGAGAAAAAATGGAAATATCAGTTTTGTAAGTATTTAAATAATAAAATATGTATTAAATGTCAGTTGTTTTATTCAATATTCACTATCTATAATAACTGACGGTTATTGAATTGATAAATAAGATAATTTAAATAATGTACAATTATCACAGATTCAATAACTGATCGTTATATTGTTAACGAACGAAATACACTGTGAACTACAACGCAATATTATGAAGACTAAAAAATAAACATATTTTGTGTTGTTTTGATATTGCCACAAACAAAGTGATCAGCATCCTTAACAGATATCGAAAGCCTCGAAAAATATCGCTAATCCGTATACTTATAAAGCACACGACAAATACAATGTAATTCAACATCTGCGGCACGTGTTGCTTTTATCTCCAGATGCTTTTATTTGATGTCCTTCTTTTTGAAGTTGCATATGTATATACAAAGAACATGTGACAAGAAAACTGAAACATAATCCTCGATGAAAGGACTGATTATTCTATTTATTTTATTGTAAATAAATATTTTTTCTTTTATTAGCCTGATAGGCATTCTCCTCGGTTTCTTTCACAAGCTTTTGACCGTTGGCTATTGTTGCTTCACATAAGATATAAAGAAGTTAGAACTAAAAAAAAGAAAAATTGTCTGGAAACGATATTGCTATCATATATTTTTTTTTCATAAAAGTTTTTAAACATTTATAATAACAATCATGATAATTAAATTTATATTTTCTACGTTCATGCAAAAAACAATAGTTTATTGAACTATATTTAGTGGAAAAAGTGGTTCTTTATTGCACTGGTGCAATAAAATGTTTTTTACATTCATCTGTCATTCTACTACAGCGTTTTGTCATCATGACAAACATAAACGTTCAAATCAACGTCACATTTTTCTAGACTTAGTGTCATCTAAATAATATTTTTTGGTTTTTGCATGAACGTAGAAAAAATATTGTATGCAACTCGTACAGAAAGTGCTTATTGCACTCGACGTGTTGTCAGTCGTCAGACAATTTCACGTCGCGTGCAATAAACACTTTTTGCCCTTGTTGCATAAATAACTATTAATATATATTATTTTGTTGCAGGTAAGTGTATTTTCTGGTGTACTTGGATCTTGTAAGTAATTTTACAATTTGTCTCTGTCGTAAGTAAAGCGTAAACTAGCTGCTTACGTAAAAATAATATATCTTCCCCTCATTGTAATCACGAGGATTAGCCTAAAAGTCGGAGGCTTGTGCGAGAGAGGAAGTGGTATATTATTATTACGTATACCGCATTTGCACTCAGGAACGCCTTGCGTTGGTAGGCCCTAACCATCATTCTGTGCAAGAATTATAGAAATCTTATTGGTCAAACACTGACTGCTATCAGTCTCTCACATTGATCCAATCCAACGTTCTTCCACCTTACCATACCCGCAGAGAGGGTGCCAATTCTCTTTACAAGTATCTACATTGATTCAAGTACTAAAGTACTAACTACTAACGTTTTAAACATCTAGACCACCTGCCAATAACGATTTGGGATGTTTCTCATTTTAGCAGAATTTGGAAACAGCACATTGTATCTAATAGATACATAATAACATGTATTTAATATGTCTGTACGGGAAAAGTTAGAGTTTCAAAGATATCATTAAGTTATACTTTTAATGAAGTATTAAAGTAGATAAAATACAAAATTCTATTTAAAATGTTATACTGAATGTTTGGACGAAAGGAGATATCGCGTTGCAAAGATGGAGAAAAAGAGTGTTTTTATTGTTTTTTTCGGAAACGAAAAGCGTGGGAATGGTAAAATTTTGTGGAAGTATTACCATCATCAAAAGACACTTATCCGGAAATGGACAGCAGCCAACTAGTTTTTCCTAATAATGAGTGTATGTATTAAAGCTGCCTCTTCCCGACGTGCAACTTTACATTGTATTTTTTAACGTCGAAACAATTAATTTTATCAAACAAATATAAGAGATAAAAAAGTTTCTAAATGAATCGGCTTAACCTGATTTATTTTTTTCTACGTCGTTAAGGAAGTTTTTTGAAAATATTGTTAAAAAGACTGAAAGGGGTAGTTTATTTCAACCCTTTCCAATTATTTTCAAAAAGTGAAAAAATATGTCACAAGTGTCTTTTGATGATGGTAACATTTCCACAAGATTTTACTATTCCCACGCTTTTCGTTTCAGAGAAAAACAATAAAAACACTCTTTTTTCCGCCATCTTTGCAATGCGATATCTCCCTAATGGTTGACTTGTGACCTGACGTTTATATAACAAACTACCTTTTATTTTCAACAAGGAATCACCCCCTGAAATGTTTCGCCTTTATTTTGAAACACCCTGTATAACAAAAAAAACCCTTATATTTAGTCACAAGATACGCCACTAAATTTTTTACCTCTACTTAAGAAACACCCTGTATGTATGTTTCTACAGTCATGATGCCGTCATATAAACGTCACCGGCCTTGGCATAGCCGTACTGTCCAAAATCAGAAAACGCGGCCGAGTTAAAGCAAACTTTCATTAACGGATAGGGCACAAGTTCGAGTCGGTGGAGAAGGAAGAAGCCATTCGAGAAAACGAAGACGCCTTTTCAGGATGGCTATAAATACAGAACTAATTGAAGCGATACGAGATATAAAACGACGGGGCTGTCTTGTTGGAAAGATTCTAGAATCATGTTTAAATGGGCGTCTAATGAATACCTCGGGGGACAACTGAAGATTTAACACTGAAATGTCGGGAGCGATTCAAAACAGACGCACACTGGAAATCTTGACGTTTCCTTTTAATAGACGTTCCCAGCTATTCAGGCAACTACGTTGTTATAACTGGCAGGTATCATAGCTCACTGAAATATATTATCTAGAGCTCCGTGAATTAGTTTATAGTAACTCTGTAGCCATAGAAAAAAAAATATATATTACTCCGTGGCTATTCGTTAATCTTGTTTCCCGTTGCAACCACCGGAAGCGCTATGGCACACAATCGTTCTAGATTTAAATCCAAATTTATATCAACAACTAGGTGACCCGGCAAACGTTGTTTTGCCATATGAATTATTTCTAGTGAATATTTTGGTAGTTAAATAAAATATAACTTATTGTAAGTGTGTGGCAATGTGGTATATGACTAAAAGAGGAATGGAGCACTGTGAACGATGACGGCCTATAAGAATAACAAAACACGAAACATTATTTGAATTCGTTGTACTTTTATTATCTAATAAATTTCAAATTACGTCTCTATCACAAATTACTACAAATAAAAAAAAACATTATCAGTCTCTGAGTACAATGGAGTGATATTTTTATTGAATCCATCTTTAGCCAACACAAATAAACTGGATGGTTTGCCCACTCGAGAGCATGCCACATATAATTGTCCGTGTGAAAAACATAGTGTGTTGAAATCTAAGCCACAAACGAACATCGTTTGGCCTTGAGATCGATCAGTTATCAACCAGGGTTAAAACTGATTAAATTACTAAAATGGCTAATAAAAAATAGGGGTTTGTGATATAAGGGTGAAATTTAAGAGTTGTATGTATTTTTTAATGCCCCATCATAAAAAAGTAAAAATAAAAAATTGTGTCCAAAAAAATTTCAAAATATGTTTGGGGTGAACCACTCTTATCACTTAGGGATATGAAAAATAGATTACAACCGATTCTCAGACCTACCGAATATACATATAAAATTTCATAAATATCGGTCAAGCCGTTTTCGAGGCGTATGGCATCTAACACTATGACACGAGAATTATATATAGTATATATACGAATATAGATTGAATTACTATATATTAAAATCCGTTGTTTTTCTCGCTCCTCCGGGCGGGCGGAAAAGTGGGGTTTTGCCGCCACAAAGGCTTTTTCGCGAGCCGCGCAGCGGCGAGCCGAAGGGCGCGAAGCGCCCTTCGGTCTTTCGGTTGTCCGGTAGGCGTATTTTGGTGGGTCGTTTTTACCTTTTTCGGGGCGAATTTTGCGTTTTTCCGGAGGTCCGCGGCCGCCGGTTTTCGATTTTCGCGAGGAAACGAGACAAAAGTCGAAAACCACGCCCATTATCGGAAGTCCGGAAGCCGCCCGGAGGCCGATCGCTCCGCGCGACGTGTTTCACCGGAGCCCGTCGGGGACGCGGGCGCGGGCGAGTCTCCTTATTTGGTCCTTTCTCCGTCGCGACGAGGCGCTCGGCGGGCCGTTTTCCGCGTTTTTCTAGGTAAATTTTCCGTTTTTCGGAGGGTCCTCGCCGGCCGTTCTCGGCGAGAGGGATGGAGATAGCGCGGGAGGAGCTTATCGCCCGGGAATCGGAGAAACGTCAGTCGGATATGGGTAGACGTCAAACTATTTCCGATTCGATATTTTCGTATTTTCCCGCATTCCTTTCCACAAAGCCATGTCGAAACGTAAACTTTGAACCTTCTACAATGTGTCGCGTGCCTCAGATTTAGGTTTAAAATTCGATTTTATAGTGAAAATAGCGAAAGTTTTGGTCAATTACACGTTCGGCGGCATTCGCGTGCGCTCGGCCGCCCGAAACGTCAAACGGCAAGCCGGACGGTGCGGTGCCGTTGACAGCTCCGGATAAAACTTAGGAACGTTCGCTAAACGGATCGATCGGAGGCCCGCAAAAGCCGGAAAAGGTAAATTTAAAGTCCCTAGATGCTTTCTGTTATGCGAGCGCTGGGTTTTGAATTCGAATTTGTATCGAATTTTGCGTAATACCGAACCGAGACGTGGAGAAGAGCCTGGCAATATGGCGGGTCCTCACAAAACCTTCAAAACGTTACATTTTGCAAAGTAAGTACCCCTTTATCTCCATAAATCCATATCGAAACGTAAACTTTGAACCTTCTACAATGTGTCGTGTGCCTCAGATCTGTTTTTAAAATTCGATTTTATAGTGAAAAGATAAAATATTTTCGTCTACTACAGAAACGTCAAATGGCGAGTGCGCGGTGACATTTCCGAATAAATCGCAGAAAATTTCGCTAAATGCAAGGCCGAAAACGGTAAATTTGAAGTCTCTAGATACGTTGTGTTATGCGAGCGTTTGGTTTTGAATTCGTTTTCGTATCGAAATTTGCGAAAATTCTAAGCAAGACGGGGTCAAAATGACGGAAGCCATAGAACAGCTGTCAAATATTTCCATCCGGTATTGCTATTTGCATTGAACTTTGCATAAATAGAATGAATAGGTGGTATCAGTGAGCTAGACAATATGGCAGACCAAGACGGGGTCAAAATGACGGAAGCCATAGAACAGCTGTCAAATATTTCCATCCGCTATTGCTATTTGCATTGAACTTTGCATAAATAGAATGAATAGGTGGTATCAGTGAGCTAGACAATATGGCAGACTTCAAGTCGCTTCGCTTATATACAGTGCGACTCAAAAAGCTCGATGTACGGGGTGTTACGATAAAATTGACGAGAAAAAATAAAAATTACAGA
Source organism: Monochamus saltuarius (assembly GCA_025584915.1). Taxonomy (NCBI): domain Eukaryota; kingdom Metazoa; phylum Arthropoda; class Insecta; order Coleoptera; family Cerambycidae; genus Monochamus; species Monochamus saltuarius. The sequence continues at coordinate 11,137,271 of CM046722.1, forward strand.
TTCGAGGAAATTTTCGGTTTTTTCGCTTCGAGGGGTTCTGTGACGTTCGTAGGCCCGTCTTAAATGCAAAGTGTTGGAAAAATGTGAAACGTTAAAAAATGTCAAAATTAAGGAACTGAACATTTTTTGGTACGAAACTTCCGTCGGGGACTCTTACCGCACTAATTATCGAAAAATACGGGGTGTTTAAAAATCCGAACCATTCCCTAAAAATCCTGAACATTTGTGGATTAAAAAATTTTTTTTTCTTTCTGATGAAACTTTTACAATAGTTTGTAAAAACTATAAAAATATATACTTTGGTATTATTATGTATATGAATACATACTTATGAAAAATACAGGGTGTAAAATAAAGAACCATTCTCTAGATCCACAAAATTTATGGAATTTTTTTTTATGAAACTTTTACGATTGTAAAATATTATACTAATGAAAATATACAGGGTGCTTAACGAAACCAAACCATACTCTAAGAATCCCCACAATAATTCATTGAATATTTTTTATTAACCTTTTCACGATGGTCTCTAAGAAATATATACTAATTAAAAACTACTGGGTGTTTAAGAAAACTGAACAAATATTGAAACTCCCAAAATTCATGGAAAATTTTTTTATTTATTAAACTTCCATCAAGGATTTATTATGACACTCACTATCGAAGCAAATACAGAGTGTTTAATAATAACGAACCATTCTCTAAAAATTTTCAAAATTCATGGAATTAAAAATTCTTTTGATGAAACTTTATACAATGTTCTGTAGGAAAAATATACTAATTAAAAATACAGAGTGTTTAAAAATAACGAACCATTCTCTAAAAATTTTCAAAATTCTTGGAATTAAAAATTCTGTTTGATGAAATTTTATACAATGTTCTGTAGGAAAAATATACTAATTAAGAAATACAGAGTGTTTAAAAATAACGAACCATTCTCTAAAAATCCTCAAAATTCATGGAATTAGAAAATTCTTTTGATGAAACTTTATACAATAGTTTGTAAAAATCTATATTAATGAAAAATACAGGGGTTTAAAAATACCGAACCGTTCCCTAAAAATCCTGAATATTTGTGGATTTAAAATTTTTTTTTCTTTCTGATGAAACTTTTACAATAGTTTGTAAAAACTATAAAAATATATACTTTGGTATTATTATGTATATGAATACATACTTATGAAAAATACAGGGTGTAAAATAAAGAACCATTCTCTAGATCCACAAAATTTATGGAATTTATTTTTTTTATGAAACTTTTCACGATTGAAAAATATTATACTAATGAAAATATACAGGGTGCTTAACGAAACCAAACCATACTCTAAGAATCCCCACAATAATTCATTGAATATTTTTTATTAACCTTTCACGATGGTCTCTAAGAAATATATACTAATTAAAAAACTACTGGGTGTTTAAGAAAACTGAACAAATATTGAAACTCCCAAAATTCATGGAAATTTTTTTTTTATTTATTAAACTTCCATCAAGGATTTATTATGACACTCACTATCGAAGCAAATACAGAGTGTTTAATAATAACGAACCATTCTCTAAAAATTTTCAAAACTCATGGAATTAAAAAATTCTTTTTGATGAAATTTTATACAATGTTCTGTAGGAAAAATATACTAATTAAGAAATACAGAGTGTTTAAAAATAACGAACCATTCTCTAAAAATTTTCAAAATTCTTGGAATTAAAAAATTCTGTTTGATGAAATTTTATACAATGTTCTGTAGGAAAAATATACTAATTAAGAAATACAGAGTGTTTAAAAATAACGAACCATTCTCTAAAAATCCTCAAAATTCATGGAATTTGAAAATTCTTTTTGATGAAACTTTATACAATACTTTGTAAAAATCTATATTAATGAAAAATACAGGGGTTTAAAAACCGAACTGTTCCTAAAAATCCTGAACATTTGTGGATTAAAATTTTTTTTTGCTCTCTGATGAAACTTTACAATAGTTTGTAAAAACTATAAAAATATATACTTAGGTATTATTATGTATATGAATACATACTTATGAAAAATACAGGGTGTAAAATAAAGAACCATTCTCTAGAAATCTAGAAATTTATGGAAGTTATTTTTTTATGAAACTTTTCACAATGGTCTGTAAGAAAACTATACTAATTAAAGAACTACTGGGAGTTTAAAAGACTGAACCAATATTGAAACTCCCAAAATTCATGGAAAATTTTTCAAAATCATTGAATTAAAAATTCTTTTGATGAAATTTTATACAATGTTCTGTAGGAAAAATATCGCAATAAAGAAATACAGACGATTTAAAAATAACGAACCATTCTCTAAAAATCCTCAAAATTCATGGAGTTAAAAATTCTTTTGATGAAACATTTCACATTAGTTTGTTAAAAACTATACTAATGAAAAATACAGGAGGTTTAAAAACCGAACCATTCTCTAAAAATCAACAAAATTCATGGAATTAAAAATTCTTTTGATGAAACTTTTACAATGTTCTGTAGGAAAAATATACTATTGAACAAATACGGGTGTTTAAAAACCGAACTGTTCCCTAAAAATCCTGAAAATTCGTGGATTTAAATTTTTTTGCTTTCTGATGAAACATTTTACAATAGTTTGTCAAAGAACTATAAAAATATATACTTAGGTTTTATTATGTATATAAATACATACGTATGAAAAATATAAGGTGTAATATAAAGAACCATTCTCTAGATCCACAAAATTTATGGAATTTATTTTTTTATGAAACTTTTCATGATTGTAAAAAATTATACTAATGAAAAAATACAGCGTGTTTAGCAAAACCAAACCATTCTCTAAGAATCCTCACAATTCATAGAATATTTTCTTATGAACACAATGGTCTGTAAGAAAACTATACTAATTAAAAGACTACTGGGTGTTTAAAAAATGAACCATTTTCTATAAACCTTCATGGAAGTATAATATTCTCTTGATGAAACTTTTAACAATGGTCTATATGGAAACTATTTTCATGAGAACAATACAGGGTGTTTAAGAGAATCGAATCATTTTAAAAATTCTAAAACTTGAAATTAAAAACTCTTTTGGTTTTTGATGAAACTTTTAAGATAGTTTGTAAAAACTATAAAAATACATATTTAGGTATTATTATGTAGCTATATAAATACATACTTATGAAAAATACAGTGTGTAAAATAAAGACCAATTCTCTAGATCCACAAAATTTATGGAATTTAATTTTTTTATGAAACTTTTCACGATTGTAAAAAATTATACCGATGAAAAATACGGGGTGTTTAACAAACCAAACCATTCTTTAAATATCCTCACAATTCATGGAATATTTTCTAATGAAACTTTTCACAACGGTCTGTAAGAAAACTATCCTAATTAAAAACTACTGGGTGTTTAAAAACCGACCATTCTCTAGAAAGCTTCATGGAAGTATAATATTCCTTTGATGAAACTTTTAACAATGGTCTATATGGAAACTATTTTAATGAAAACAATACAGGGTGTTTAAGAAAACTGAACCAATATTGAAACTCCCAATATTCATGGAATAAATTTATTTTTTTGCTTCGGATGGGTTGTCGGATGTACGAAAGACCGTTTTATATACAAAGTGTTGGAAAAATGTTGAACGTTAAAAAAGTCTCAAAATTAAGAGAACTGACTAATTTATTTTAGTCAACTTCCATCGGAGGTCTCTTAACGCACTAATTATCGAAAAATACATGGTGTTTAAAAACTAACCCTACTCAAGAAAGGTCAAGTCGGCGAATGCCGACTTGCCACCTTTCTAGTTACTATATATTAAAATGCGCGATTGCCTCTCGCTCCTCCGGGCGGGTGGAAAAGTGGCATTCTGCCGCCACAAAGGCTTTTTCGCGAGCCGCGCGGCGGTGGCGAACCGAAGGGCGCGAAGCGCCCTTCGGTCCTGCGGTTGTCCGGTAGGCGTATTTTGGTTGGTTCTTTTACTTTTTCGGGGCGAATTTTGCGTTTTTCCGGAGGTCCGCCGGTGTTACTTTTCCGTTTTCGCGAGGAAACGAGACAAAGTCGAAAACGCCCTTATCGGAAGCCCGGAAACCGCTCCGAGGCCGGTTTCGCTCCGCGCGACGTTTTTCGGGCGAGCCCGTCGGGGACGCGGCCGCGGGCCGGGAGGCTTCTTTCGTCCTTTCTCCGTCGCGACGAGCCGCTCGGCGGGCCGTTTTTCGCGTTTTTCTAGGTAAATTTTCCGTTTTTCGGAGGGTCCTCGCCGGCCGTTCTCGGCGAGAGGGATGGAGATAGCGCGGGAGGAGCTTATCGCCCGGGAATCGGAGAAACGTCAGTCGGATATGGGTAGACGTCAAACTATTTCGGATTCGATATTTTCGTATTTTCCCGCATTCATTTCCAGAAATGCATGTTGAAACGTAAACTTTGAACCTTCTACAATGTGTCGCGTGCCTCAGATTTAGGTTTAAAATTCGATTTTATAGGAAAATAGCGAAAGTTTTGGTCAATTACACGTTCGGCTGCATTCGCCTTCGCTCGGCCGTCCGAAACGTCAAACGGCTAGCCGGACGGTGCACGGCCGGTGACAGCTCCGGATAAAACGTAGGAACGTTCGCTAAACGGGCAGATCTGAGACCCGCCAAGGCCGGAAAAGGTAAATTTAAAGTCCCTAGATGCTTTCTGTTATGCGAGCGTTGGGTTTTGAATTCGAATTTGTATCGAATTTTGCGTAATACCGAACCGAGACGTGGAGAAGAGCCTGGCAATATGGCGGGTCCTCACAAAACCTTCAAAACGTTACATTTTGCAAAGTAAGTACGCCTTTATCTCATTAAATCCATATCGAAACTTAAAATTTGAACCTTATACATTGTGTCTTGTGCCTCATATCTGTTTTTAATATTCGATTTTATATTTAAAATTGCGAAAATTTGCGACTTCAAATGTCGATTGCGCGGTGACATTTCCGAATAAATCGCAGAAAATTTCGCTAAATGGGCCGACCGGAGCCCCCAAAGGTCGAAAACGGTAAATCTGAAGTCTCTAGATACGTTGTGTTATGCGAGCGTTTGGTTTTGAATTCGTTTTTGTATCGAAATTTGCGAAAATCCTAAGCAAGACGGGGTCAAAATGACGTAAGCCATAGAACAGCTGTCAAATATTTCCATCCGCTATTGCTATTTGCATTGAACTTTGCATAAATAGAATGAATGGGTAGGTGGTATCAGTGAGCTAGACAATATGGCAGACCAAGACGGGGTCAAAATGACGGAAGCCATAGAACAGCTGTCAAATATTTCCATCCGCTATTGCTATTTGCATTGAACTTTGCATAAATAGAATGAATAGGTGGTATCAGTGAGCTAGACAATATGGCACACTTCAAGTCGCTTCGCTTATATACAGTGCGACTCAAAAAGCTCGATGTACGGGGTGTTACGATAAAATTGACGAGAAAAATAAAAATTACAGATTCGAGGAAATTTTCGGTTCTTTCGCTTCGAGGGTTCTCTGACGTGCGTAGGACCGTTTTATATACAAAGTGTTGGAAAAATGTCGAACGTTAAAAATGTAAAAATTAAGGAACTGAAAATTTTTTGGTACGAAACTTCCGTCGGGGACTCTTACCGCACTAATTATCGAAAAAATACGGGGTGTTTAAAAATTCGAACTGTTCCTAAAAATCCTGGACATTCGTGGATTTAAAATTTTTTTGCTTTCTGATGAAACTTTTACAATAGTTTGTAGGAAAACTGTAAAAATATATACTTTGGTATTATTATGTATATGAATACATACTTATGAAAAATACAGGGTGTAAAATAAAACCATTCTCTACATCCACAAAATTTATGGATTTTATTTTTTTATGAAACTTTGACGATTGTAAAAATCATACTAATGAGAAAATACAGGGTGCTTAACGAAACCAAACCATACTCTAAGAATCCTCACAATAATTCATTGAATATTTTTTCATGAAACTTTTCACAATGGTCTGTAAGAAAACTATGTATACTAATTAAAAACTACTGGGTGTTTAAAAACTGAACCAATATTGAAACTCCCAAAATTCATGGAAATTTTTTATTTATTAAACTTCCATCAAGGATTTATTATGACACTCACTAACGAAGCAAATACAGAGTGTTTAATAATAACGAACCATTCTCTAAAAATCCTCAAAATTCATGGAATTAAAAATTCTTTTGATGAAACTTTATACAATGTTCTGTAGGAAAATATACTAATTAAGAAATACAGAGGGTTTAAAAACCTAACCATTTCCTAAAAATCAACAAAACTCATGGAATTAAAAATTATTTTTGATAAAACCTTATACAATGGTTTGTAAAAATCTATACTAATGAAAAATACAGGAGGTTTAAAAACCTAACCATTTCCTAAAAATCAACAAAATTCATGGAATTAAAAATTCTATTTGATGAAATTTTATACAATGTTCTGTAGGAAAATATACTAATTAGGAAATACAGAGTGTTTAAAAATAACGAACCATTCTCTAAAATTCCTCAAAGTTCATGGAATTAGAAAATTCATTTTGATGAAACTTTGTTCAATAGTTTTAAAACATCTATACTAATGAAACAATACAGGAGGTTTCAAAACCGAACTGTTCCCTAAAAATCCTAAACATTCGTGGATTTAATTTTTTTTTTTGCTTTCTGATGAAACTTTTACAATAGTTTGTAAAAACTATAAAAATATATACTTTGGTATTATTATGTATATGAATACATACTTATGAAAAATACAGGGTGTAAAATAAAGAACCATTCTCTACAGCCACAAAATTTATGGAATTTAATTTTTTATTAAACTTTTCACGATTATAAAAATTATACTAATGAAAAATACAGGGTGCTTAACGAAACCAAACCATACTCTAAGAATCCCCACAATAATTCATTGAATATTTTTTATGAAACTTTTCACAATGGTCTGTAAGAAAACTATACTAATTAAAAAATTCTGGGTGTTTAAGAAAACTGAACCAATATTGAAACTCCCAAAATTCATGGAAATTTTTTTATTTATTAAACTTCCATCAAGGATTTATTATGACACTCATTAACGAAGCAAATACAGAGTGTTTAATAATAACGAACCATTCTCTAAAAATCAACAAAATTCATGGAATTAAAAAATTCTTTTTGATGAAACTTTTTACAATGTTCTGTAGGAAAAATATACTAATTAAAAAATACAGAGTGTTTAAAAATAACGAACCATTCTCTAAAATTCCTCAAAATTCATGGAATTAAAAAATTCTTTTTGATGAAACTTTATACAATGTTCTATAGGAAAAATATCCTAATTAAGAAATACAGAGGATTTAAAAACCGAACCATTCTCTAAAAATCAACAAAATTCATGGAATTAAAAATTCTTTTGATGAAACTTTTACAATGTTCTGTAGGAAGAATATACTATTGAACAAATACGGGGTGTTTAAAAACCGAACTGTTCCCTAAAAATCCTGAAAATTCGTGGATTTAAAATTTTTTTGCTTTCTGATGAAACTTTTTACATTAGTTTGTCAAAAACTATAAAAATATATACTTAGGTTTTATTATGTATATAAATACATACGTATGAAAAATACAGGGTGTAATATATAGATCCATTCTCTAGATCCACAAAATTTATGGAATTTATTTTTTTATGAAACTTTTCACGATTGTAAAAAATTATACCGATGAAAAATACGGGTGTTTAACAAAACCAAACCATTCTCTAAAAATCCTCACAATTCATGGAATATTTTCTAATGAAACTTTTCACAACGGTCTGTAAGAAAACTATACTAATTAAAAACTACTGGGTGTTTAAAACCGACCTTTCTCTAGAAACCTTCATGGAAGTATAATATTCCTTTGATGAAACGTTTAACAATGGTCTATATGGAAACTATTTTAATGAAAACAATACAGGGTGTTTAAGAAAACTGAACCAATATTGAAACTCCCAAAATTCATGGAATAAAATTATTTGTTTTGCTTCGGATGGGTTGTCGGATGTACGAAAGACCGTTTTATATACAAAGTGTTGGAAAAATGTTGAACGTTAAAAAAATCTCAAAATTAAGAGAACTGACTAATTTATTTTACTCAACTTCCATCGGGGGTCTCTAACGCACTAATTATCGAAAAATACATGGTGTTTAAAAACTAACCCTACTAAGAAAGGTCAAGTCGGCGAATGCCGACTTGCCACCTTTCTAGTTCTTATATATTAAAATCCGTTGTTTTTCTCGCTCCTCCGGGCGGGCGGAAAAGTGGGGTTTTGCCGCCACAAAGGCTTTTTCGCGAGCCGCGCGGCGAGCCGAAGGGCGCGAAGCGCCCTTCGGTCTTTCGGTTGTCCGGTAGGCGTATTTTGGTGGGTCGTTTTTACCTTCGGGGCGAATTTTGCGTTTTTCCGGAGGTCCGCGGCCGCCGGTTTTCGATTTTCGCGAGGAAACGAGACAAAAGTCGAAAACCACGCCCATTATCGGAAGTCCGGAAGCCGCCCGGAGAGGCCGATTTCGCTCCGCGCGACGTTTTTCACGGAGCCCGTCGGGGACGCGGGCGCGGGCGAGTCTCCTTATTTGGTCCTTTCTCCGTCGCGACGAGGCGCTCGGCGGGCCGTTTTCCGCGTTTTTCTAGGTAAATTTTCCGTTTTTCGGAGGGTCCTCGCCGGCCGTTCTCGGCGAGAGGGATGGAGATAGCGCGGGAGGAGCTTATCGCCCGGGAATCGGAGAAACGTCAGTCGGATATGGGTAGACGTCAAACTATTTCCGATTCGATATTTTCGTATTTTCCCGCATTCCTTTCCACAAAGCCATGTCGAAACGTAAACTTTGAACCTTCTACAATGTGTCGCGTGCCTCAGATTTAGGTTTAAAATTCGATTTTATAGTGAAAATAGCGAAATTTTTGTTAAATGTCACGTTCGGCGGCATTCGCGTGCGCTCGGCCGCCCGAAACGTCAAACGGCAAGCCGGACGGTGCGGTGCCGTTGACAGCTCCGGATAAAACTTAGGAACGTTCGCTAAACGGATCGATCGGAGGCCCGCAAAAGCCGGAAAAGGTAAATTTAAAGTCCCTAGATGCTTTCTGTTATGCGAGCGCTGGGTTTTGAATTCGAATTTGTATCGAATTTTGCGTAATACCGAACCGAGACGTGGAGAAGAGCCTGGCAATATGGCGGGTCCTCACAAAACCTTCAAAACGTTACATTTTGCAAAGTAAGTACCCCTTTATTTCCATAAAGCCATATCGAAACGTAAACTTTGAACCTTCTACAATGTGTCGTGTGCCTCAGATCTGTTTTTAAAATTCGATTTTATAGTGAAAATTGCGGAAATTTGCGTCTACTACAGAAACGTCAAATGGCGAGTGCGCGGTGACATTTCCGAATAAATCGCAGAAAATTTCGCTAAATGGGCCGACCGGAGCCCCCAAATGCCGAAAACGGTAAATTTGAAGTCTCTAGATACGTTGTGTTATGCGAGCGTTTGGTTTTGAATTCGTTTTCGTATCGAAATTTGCGAAAATTCTAAGCAAGACGGGGTCAAAATGACGGAAGCCATAGAACAGCTGTCAAATATTTCCATCCGCTATTGCTATTTGCATTGAACTTTGCATAAATAGAATGAATAGGTGGTATCAGTGAGCTAGACAATATGGCAGACCAAGACGGGGTCAAAATGACGGAAGCCATAGAACAGCTGTCAAATATTTCCATCCGCTATTGCTATTTGCATTGAACTTTGCATAAATAGAATGAATAGGTGGTATCAGTGAGCTAGACAATATGGCAGACTTCAAGTCGCTTCGCTTATATACAGTGCGACTCAAAAAGCTCGATGTACGGGGTGTTACGATAAAATTGACGAGAAAAAATAAAAATTACAGATTCGAGGAAATTTTCGGTTTTTTCGCTTCGAGGGGTTCTGTGACGTTCGTAGGCCCGTCTTAAATACAAAGTGTTGGAAAATGTCGAAACGTTAAAAATGTCAAAATTAAGGGAACTGAACATTTTTTTGATACGAAACTTCCGTCGGGGGACTCTTACCGCACTAATTATCGAAAAAAATACGGGGTGTTTCAAAAATCCGAACCATTCCCTAAAAATCCTGAACATTTGTGGATTAAAAATTTGTTTTTTCTTTCTGATGAAACTTTTTACAATAGTTTGTAGAAAAACTGTAAAAAATATATACTTTGGTATTATTATGTATATGAATACTTTCTTATGATAAAATACAGGGTGTAATTTTTAGAACGATTCTATATATCCACTAAATTTATGGATTTTATTTTTTTATGAAACTTGACGATTGTAAAAATCATACTAATGAGAAAATACAGGGTGCTTAACGAAACCAAACCATACTCTAAGAATCCTCACAATAATTCATTGAATATTTATTTTCATGAAACTTTTCACAATGGTCTGTAAGAAAACTATGTATACTAATTAAAAACTACTGGGTGTTTAAAAACTGAACCAATATTGAAACTCCCAAAATTCATGGAAATTTTTTTATTTATTAAACTTCCATCAAGGATTTATTATGACACTCACTAACGAAGCAAATACAGAGTGTTTAATAATAACGAACCATTCTCTAAAAATCCTCAAAATTCATGGAATTAAAAAATTCTTTTTGATAAAACCTTATACAATGGTTTGTAAAAATCTATACTAATGAAAAAATACAGGAGGTTTAAAAACCTAACCATTTCCTAAAAATCAACAAAATTCATGGAATTAAAATATTCTATTTGATGAAATTTTATACAATGTTCTGTAGGAAAAATATACTAATTAGGAAATACAGAGTGTTTAAAAATAACGAACCATTCTCTAAAATTCCTCAAAGTTCATGGAATTAGAAAATTCATTTTGATGAAACTTTGTACAATAGTTTTAAAACATCTATACTAATGAAAAATACAGGAGGTTTCAAAACCGAACTGTTCCCTAAAAATCCTAAACATTCGTGGATTTAAATTTTTTTTTGCTTTCTGATGAAACTTTTACAATAGTTTGTAAAAACTATAAAAATATATACTTTGGTATTATTATGTATATGAATACATACTTATGAAAAATACAGGGTGTAAAATAAAGAACCATTCTCTACAGCCACAAAATTTATGGAATTTAATTTTTTTTATTAAACTTTTCACGATTATAAAAAATTATACTAATGAAAAAATACAGGGTGCTTAACGAAACCAAACCATACTCTAAGAATCCCCACAATAATTCATTGAATATTTTTTATGAAACTTTTCACAATGGTCTGTAAGAAAACTATACTAATTAAAACAATTCTGGGTGTTTAAGAAAACTGAACCAATATTGAAACTCCCAAAATTCATGGAAATTTTTTTTTATTTATTAAACTTCCATCAAGGATTTATTATGACACTCATTAACGAAGCAAATACAGAGTGTTTAATAATAACGAACCATTCTCTAAAAATCCTCAAAATTCATGGAATTAAATAATTCTTTTTGATGAAACTTTATACAATGTTCTGTAGGAAAATATACTAATTAAAAATACAGAGTGTTTAAAAATAACGAACCATTCTCTAAAATTCCTCAAAATTCATGGAATTAAAAATTCTTTTGATGAAACTTTATACAATGTTCTATAGGAAAATATCCTAATTAAGAAATACAGAGGATTTAAAAACCGAACCATTCTCTAAAAATCAACAAAATTCATGGAATTAAAAATTCTTTTGATGAAACTTTTACAATGTTCTGTAGGAAGAATATACTATTGAACAAATACGGGTGTTTAAAAACCGAACTGTTCCCTAAAAATCCTGAAAATTCGTGGATTTAAAATTTTTTTCGCTTTCTGATGAATTTTTTTACATTAGTTTGTCAAAAACTATAAAAATATATACTTAGGTTTTATTATGTATATAAATACATACGTATGAAAAATACAGGGTGTAATATATAGATCCATTCTCTAGATCCACAAAATTTATGGAATTAATTTTTTTATGAAACTTTTCACGATTGTAAAAAATTATACCGATGAAAAATACGGGTGTTTAACAAAACCAAACCATTCTCTAAAAATCCTCACAATTCATGGAATATTTTCTAATGAAACTTTTCACAACGGTCTGTAAGAAAACTATACTAATTAAAAACTACTGGGTGTTTAAAACCGACCTTTCTAGAAACCTTCATGGAAGTATAATATTCCTTTGATGAAACGTTTAACAATGGTCTATATGGAAACTATTTTAATGAAAACAATACAGGGTGTTTAAGAAAACTGAACCAATATTGAAACTCCCAAAATTCATGGAATAAAATTATTTGTTTTGCTTCGATGGGTTGTCGGATGTACGAAAGACCGTTTTATATACAAAGTGTTGGAAAATGTTGAACGGTAAAAATCTCAAAATTAAGAGAACTGACTAATTTATTTTACTCAACCTCCATCGGGTCTCTTAACGCACTAATTATCGAAAAATACATGGTGTTTAAAAAACTAACCCTACTCAGAAAGGTCAAGTCGGCGAATGCCGACTTGCCACCTTTCTAGTTCTTATGCTATAAGATCTGAAATATTTGGTCAGGTTTTTATTTTAATACTATTATTGGGTGTTTTTAAATGAAGCAGCATCGATTTCTTAGGTGAAAATAAATCAATTTGACCTAACATACCTATATCCCATGTCGCATAATAAAAAGATACAGGGTGTCAATGTTCAAATTTTATTTACATAAAATTTTTAAATCAGGGGCTTTTACTGGCGAAAAATTCAAATTTGTTTCTAATTTTGACGTCACTAGTAGAGGGCGCCACTTATGCAACATCATGTTTCTTGTAAATGGCAGAATTTCTTGCTGCTTAGTGTATCCATCTGACTATTGAAACAATACCTACCTGTTATATCTGATAAAGGTATACTCCTATTTGAAATATTCAGTGCATCGATTGAAATCTGTTAACGTTTCAGGTAAAGTGCTTTTTCTAATGAAAATTCGACAAAATGTTACTTGAAGAAGTTGTTCAGAACGGTATAGAGACGTGCAAAATTTCTTCATAATTTACCATTCGAACCACTTTTTCATGTAACATTTTGTTGTATTTTCAGTAGAAACGGCACTTTACCTGAAACCAAAACAGTTTTTACTCGATGCACTTAGCATTTCAAATAGAATTATCTCAAAAATGGTTACTACTACCGACTTTAGCAAAGGATACCCTTTTCAAATAAAACAGGTAGAAGAATCGATTGTTTCAATAGTCAGATGGATGCACTAAGCAGCAAAAAAGTTCTGCCATTGCTCTGTTGTTGTTACATATGTTCAGTTGTATGCACTGAAATTCTCATGTATATGTCCCTTGTTTATATGTCCTTTATGCAATGTAACGAATATCCTATTTTCGGAGCAGATGGGTATAACCTAGAAAAACACAAATTTTTAAAATTATCTGTCTGAAATGTTTAGGTAATACATTAGAAAGAGACCATATCGAGAAGCTTTCACCAAGTTTTCTTGAAAGTAATTTTAAAAGGGAAAGAGAACTTGGCTTCATTCATTATATTTATGCCTTCTCATCACGTTTTTCTGTAAATTTGTTCACTCGAGATTACTCAACGGAAATAATGCGCGTTACAAGTAGTTATAAGCAGATGGAAATGATAAAGAAGGAAAATGTTCTAAAATAAAAGTAAAATTGTTCAGATGTTGGGTTATAAGAAAATAAAATAGTACCTACTTTTAACAGGATTATGAAAGCCAAGACACTGACATTATATATACAGGGTGTTGCGGAAAAGTTCAAAGGAATTTGAGTTTTGAAATTAAATTTGGATCATACCTTTTTGCAATATGATATATAATGTTGCTAAATGTACTGAAAACGTCATATGTTAGTTTTGGAATATCTTGTAGAGGTTAGGATCTAATTTTTTGGAATTAGGTCCTTTACATTGTGTCACATATTTTAATGTAAAATACAATTTCTTCAAGTTTTTATAAACCGTTTTATATAATGAAGAAAAACGTCTCTTTATATTATCATACATAATTTTGAATGTCTAAAATCTAAATAAAATTTAAGCATTTAGAAAAAATATCTCTTCACGGTGTCAATTGCACAAGTTTTCCTCAGGGTGTATAAGTAATTTAAAATAAGAAAAAAGCATATTTTCACCTATTATGTTTCATCATAACGTTTTCTGATCTCAATCCTACACTGAGAAAACTGTAGACTTGTAAATCTTGAACTGATTTAAATTATTAATTATTTTCTACAATGTAAGGTAAAACTATGCAATTCGCTTTCTTTTATTGTTCTCTAACATAAGATTAAAGGAAATTACTTAATTTTGGCATCATTGTTCTGGGTGAAGTTTCTCAGTTTTTGAACTACTGGACGTTCTAAGTAGAAATTTTATTAAATGTTAACTAATGTTAAATGCTGAAAATAGATTTCAATACAAAGACGTCAGCAGTTCGAAATAAATCGTCAAATTCGTAGAGATCTTCTTATTATTTATTATTATTATTATTATTTCGTTTTAAAGAGTGCCATTTATTATTGTTGTAGAGATTGTACATGATTATTTTATTAAATATGCCATTCTTCATCTAAGAACAAAATATGATTTATGATACAACAGTCTACAGTCCATTGTGGCTTTCACGGAAACGGTGCATTTCTAGTGATGTTAGCAAAAGTCATTTTTTATATAAAAGTTTTACGTTGATGTGCAACATAGATTTCAGAAAACTTAACCCCAAAAGTTAAGATGCCTCTAAAATTTACATGCTCTCTAATAAATATTAATACAATCTTTACGTACCATATCAGTTATGTCGATTTTAAAGTTATCTCATGTAATTTTACAAATATTAAAGAACTGTACAATATTAATTGAAATAATACCTAAAGCGTGTAATAATCCTGTTATTCACATAATATATTGTAATAGTTCTATTTCACTTTGTAATTTTAGCAGAAAACCATGTAAACTTCTGTAAATTTAATAAAAAATAATCTCCGTTAATATTGAGTTTTCGAAAAATTGTTATAGGACTTCTTGTCCTTAATTTCTTGTGAGAAATCACCTCCTGAAGTCTTGATGCATAATTTCCGGACACCCTGTATAATCATGTGTGTTATAGATATTGTAGGCCAATTGAAATTAAAGTGGTACGAGGCTTTTCAACTGTGTGTACCATTTAGTTGTGATGTAGAATAGTGTATGAGAGGCTCTCTGAAGGTGATAAACATAAATAATTTTTTCAGTGTATACCTTACAAAAATAATAATGACAAGATCAAAATTTGATTTGAAAACCCTTTTTAAACATAGTATTTTTTAAATATCAGATAAAGAACAGTTTGGTAATTCCATGTTCGTTATTGTAGGTTGAAATAGATTTTCTCTTAGTCACAATTATTTATTTCCAATATGTGCCTACTAAGATACTCTAAAATATCGAAACAGAACACTAAAAGACTACAAAACTGTATTCAAATTTCAAATGATTTATTATTATTTAAACTACAACAAAGTTGCGGTTTTTCTCAGTTAAAAATAGGTAGATTGTTTATAAATTATAACCGTCTGTTGCTGCCACAGTTTATTTAAATAGGAAACAGTTGTTAGTGGAACGCATTGCCTATTGAGAAATGAGTATGAAAAGGTAGATGTATTAATATTAGAATGCAACAAACATTCTAGAAAGTTCAAGGTGTTTCTCTAATAATACGACGCAGGTGTGGCAGATTGGTGAAGTTGAAAGAAAATGATTGATCCAAACATGCCCCAATGAAGTGTTGCTCCTGTACAGGATGTTAAAGTATAAAGAAAAACAATTACAATAATATTTCAGCTGAAAAACTCGGTACTGTTTTCTTTGCGTGAGATTGCATGACTTTCCAATCCAAATACATGTAAAAGAAAGAATGTATTATGCAGTGCACATTTGTTATGAAATCTGCTGTATATTGAAATAATGTTTATTCGTTTATTTAATTATGACTGACCAACAAGTGTATAACAATTTTTAAAAGGTTTTGATTAAATGAAAACTGCCTACATCATATTATCACAAAAATGGCTATGGTTAGCTAAAATCAGGAATACTCTGTGTCCATTAGGGTTGATGTTTGAAAAATTTTGCAATTACAAGCGAATGCAGCGTTTCGTACAGCTCTACCAGCTCGCCTAAAATAACAAAATGTAATTGCGAGAATGTAATTCAATAAACTGTTCCATTTAATGCTTTTCCAAACAAAGCAAAAATATTACCACTTTTCAGACTAATCTCCCGACCAAAATACCATTTAAATTACATTTATATAATAACTCTCTTGCGTGTGCAACTCCAAATCCCCTTTGCTATAATTTTTATATCCCACAGTTCATTCAGTACGCTGGCATGTTTGCAATTTATGTAGTCTATAATTCCACTTGGCTCCAACAAATCTATACGTATTTCGTTTTGTCCATTATTACGAATGGAATAATAGAAATAATGCTCCCCAACGTGGCACAGGTTCGAACGTGTCGTTCCGAACTTTTGTCACGTATTTAAAATCCATCTAGGCCACAATTAATCTGAACTCGTTCTAGTTGCACTAACATTGAGCCAACGTGATCCCGCTCTTGTGTTGATATTGGCGGATACTGTTGAACGTAAATGGAACAATAAAATCCTGATTTCGAATATGAATTTGATACCTACTCTTTTTTAAACTACCCGGTAAAACAATAAGCTATAGAAATGGATCGAATAAAATAAATGCATTTTTAGTGGAAACAATCTTGCCCCACCAGCACAAAATGTTTTACAAAATCTACAATAAGTAAACTTTGTAACAAAATAAGCTTTATAATTTTTTCTTCACAATCCGGACTGGCAATTTGGTATTTTATAACAGCTACAAAAACATGTCCAAAACAAATCTTATAAAACAGCATAAAACATGGTTATACAGCAACTATCAATCACAATGTCTGCAACTGGAATTTTACGTGGTATATTACTCAGTATTAAGGCCAAATGCATTAACATCATCATAATTGTCTTCGTTTTGACGCCACAATTATTTTCAGCGTTGTGTCAAAATGGTTGCCACTTATAAAATAATTTGGTTGTAAAAATCAGCGCAAATGACAAATAACCTAATACTATGCATACTATGAAGCAGCTAAAGCAAAAAGGTAAAACTAGACTTCAACCGTTCTCTATGGAACAAACAAAACAAGGTCCTAATTTTGTAATTTAGTAGTTCTGCCCTCCAAGACTAAATTGTGTTATTTACAATATAATAGCAACTGGCATTTCTGGTGCTTTATTAAAACATCTAAAACACTGTCTTGTTTTAGAGAAGTATGCTGGTTCGGTAATTAGTATCCAAAATTAAATTATTTTGTTGCCTTTGTTATTAACGAATATAACCTTTCATAATCCTTTTGTTTGTTGTCAACTAACGTTCGTAATTTTTCTGTTCTTCGGTTCAATTATTTGCAATATCAATTGCTTCAAACTATTACAGGTAGGCACCTCAGGACACCTTTACATCAAATGCTGCTGGCTTAATGCTTAAAGATCGTACAGAACTACCTGCTAAATTTTATCGGCAACTGTGACTTCACTCTGCTTAGTTACACGTTGATCTATGACTTGGATTTTGTCTTTCTCTGAATGTTTTATTCTCATTATGTCTCTTTTAATCTCTTGATTGTTTCTTTCTTAATAGTTTCCTCAGACTATTACATATTGAAACTTATTGTTGCCTTATTATCCTGGTTGTATTTCATTTATTTCTTAGTTCTTCGTAACGATTGTTATTTTTTTGTAAACTATTATTTGTTTCCTTCAAGATGGTGTTCATATCTTTCATTATTTCAATTGACCTGTATTTCTTTTCATTAAGGTCTCTGTTATTCCACTTCATCAATGTATTTCTCATATGATTGTTTCTTTTTCAACAGTTTCCTCACACTATTTAAGTTCACCCTTATATACACCTTGAAAGGTATTATTGTCCTACAAACTATTGTTCTGATTACTTTTCATTCAATTTCGTGGTTCTTCGTGATGATTTTTCATTTATTGTAGTGTTCTGTTTAATATATAAACTGTTATTTACACCATTCGGGTTTCTCTCATTAAACTAACGTAACTATTGTTGGCAATTTTATCTTACTTTTGTTGGAAATTTTATCTTACTTTTTCTCAAATTACAAAAGAAAATTTAAAAAAGTCGAGACAGGACGAGAAATATTGCTAAGGAAAGAAGTAAATATAAGAAGGGATAATATTTAAGTGCACAGTTCTATTACCTTGATCGGTGGTTGAGCGATTTAAGGTTCGTACTTGAATGGTTCGAATCCCGCGGCCGGTAAATCGTAGACCAGCTATACTTGGGCAGAGGATTGGCAGCCTCTCTGCAAGTATTGCAAGTATGATAAGGTGGAAGAACATTGATTTGGGTCAATGTGAAACATTGATGCCGGTTGACGTTTGACCATCCTCCTAAAGCTTATTGAGTCCCGGATCAGTTTTGCCAAACTGAACTAATTATCCACTTGACTGCAGCAACTCCGATTCTGTTTCGCCTATTTCGTAAATTATTTATAACTTATTATGTAAAATTGGCTCTTTCTATACTTTGCAACGTCTACCAATCGACAACTGTCGATGATCAATTTACACATTTAGCTTATTAAGTATTTAAAATCAGACAAATCTTTCCTAATACCTTCTTACCAGTAAAAATTAAAGTAAACGTATTTTAGCATAACGAAGATATAGCATTATGACGAAATAGTCAAAAATAGGTTAAAATATGCTGAAATAACACCACACACAAACAAACATATAAACAACTGTTACTTAAGAATTCAAAGAAACACGATATTTTTAATAGTTAGAAATTTTCCGCTTTATCAGCTAACTAGTAAATAATATTCTGGACATTTTCTTGTTTAAAATTTTTGTGTTTGAAACTTCCGCATTTTTTCCGTGTAGGTAGGTACAAATTCGGATTTTCAAATATTATCATGTTTTTCTAATGAATTAAATTTATAAATAGAATTCTGTAATTATTTCTACGTAGCAGTCAAGTAAACATAATACACAATACGCGACGCTATATGTAGTTCAGTAAATTTTGGTAATATGTATTTGCAGTAGAGTAATGTTATATTTAATGATTTATAGCTAAATCAATTTGAAATTATATGCTGATTTCTGTGTATATCCCATGGTAATGTACTAGTTTTGTTGAAGTGTAGCTAGTTTGAAATGCATAGTAATTTACATATAGTTCAAACGAATCACAGGATTTTTAAGTATCTTGCATAAATTAAAGTGATACACAGCGTGTTTCGTAATTCCATGAAAATAAAGCATTATTGTTTGTTAAAATTTTATATTGTTTTATGTTATATCTCATCTACATATAGATTTGGAAAGTGAGGATCTTGATGGTGAATTGTGTTTTGCCGCTTGCGTGTATTTGTGTCATGCTACACACATAGTTCCACCACAGCGTGCTCCCACTCTTCGCATAAGGCAGTGTTGCCAGGTGGGAAAAATTCAGTGCATGTGAATAAATTTGAAATAGCATGAGGTTTGGAGAAAAAAGCATGAGATGGCTTAATTTATCAAAAAACACCTCTTGACACAGCATAATTGTTAATTACTTTTGTAATGCCATTTTTATTTCATTGAAAAGCATTATGTTATGCTATTTTATCATAGTATTACATTGTTAGTAGGTACTTACAGGTACTTACTTAAAAGTTATTAACCACGTAACCTTTCTAATTTATTTTATTGTTAGGCCGGGCGAACGTTGAGGCGCAGTTGACGTGACGCAGGGTGACTCACGGGTCGTAAAATCTGTTATTTCCAGAAAATGTAGGTACCCTTACGGAATACAGTTAAGAATCACTGCAATACAGCACACACACCGCATATCCGTCGACTGGCATACCCGTTTATGTATTCATTGCTAATTATTAAGAGAGCAGTCCACAATAAAGGACATTGCAGGTACCCAAATATTGTAGATACCTACCTCTATCTATTCAATTTTGCCCTCGATTTTGCCTTTATTTCTCGTTAAGTCTTTGTTAGCCATACATACTTTTGTTTATTACTTTAGAATATATATTACGGTTATCTGTGACCAAAGAGCTTTTCCTTTAAATATCCCAAAAATGTGTTTTCTATTGA
This sequence comes from Monochamus saltuarius, assembly GCA_025584915.1. Taxonomy (NCBI): domain Eukaryota; kingdom Metazoa; phylum Arthropoda; class Insecta; order Coleoptera; family Cerambycidae; genus Monochamus; species Monochamus saltuarius. Next base: position 11,157,515 of record CM046722.1, read on the forward strand.
TTCGAAATATTTTTTGTCTTATATTTTCCGATTTGCAGATTTTTTTTAAATCTTCTTATGCAACGTTGGATTCAATAACTATTTATATACAGTGTCATTTCAAATCGAAATAGGCCTGTAAGAATGGTATTTATTATACAATTTATTTCAGGTTTATTCTAAAAGATGAAACAGTAAAAACTATGTCATCAAAACCAAAACAAATCAAACAAACGATATCCATCAACTGCGACTAGCTATACACGTAAGCCATTTTTGACATTTGAAAAACTAACGTAAATACTCGTATCACAAACACATTAATACAATAAGTAATCGGATATTTGAAATCCCCTGATTAGAGAGCACAGTTGCCCAGCGATGTAAAGGTTGGAAATACTAGAACATCAATAACTTTTTTCTTCTAAACTATAAGGACATTGTTTTTTGTTATTGACTCCATTTTGCATGACGCATCTATTCCCAATTGTTTTAGATAAATTCTAAACCACCTTGTATAAAATAAAAATTATTAGAATAATTAAAGATTTGATAAAATCTGGAAGTCAAGCACAATTTCTTTAAATTTGCCTTATCATGGAAAACATTGTTTGCCATTTTGGTTTTTTTTACAAAAATCAATGAAAATAAAAACTTTATGAAACGTGATATTAAATCTTCGATCCTCTCCGAATCTACATTTAGCATATCTCCTGATATGTGTTTTAAATATGTTCCTAATATGAACTGATATGCAGTGCCTAACATTTATTTGTTCCATATTTATGATTGAGAATTCTTTCCTGGTGAAGGCATGGGGTTGCCCTATATTGGCATCCACTTAATATATCTTTTTGATAACGAAATAATACCAGCAGCTCCCCCTTTTCCATTAATCCAAGGCATCTTCCTTACATTCCGCTCAAAACATAATATTCTGCATACAATACAATAATACATTCCTACCAGCCGCAGATCAAGCGTCTCGCGACATTCCCTTTTAGGGTCACGCAGAAAATATATATACGAATCCCTCTAGAAATGGCGGTGCATGAATTTGACGTCCCCATTTATCCAATTTCAACATATATTGAAAATATATAAAGCGGTGTACGGCACCGCAAACGTTTGTTCTCTAATGAGGCGAATGGCGTAAGATTTCTTCACTCGTTAGATTGGAACCGGAGCTTTTGTTATTTCGGAAATAGTCTATTACCGAACAGGACAAATTGTAAAGTAATGATCATAATTTATTTTATGTCGTGCCAAGTACAGAAATAATGGCAAATATCCGATAAACACACATACATAAAAAGTTTATTATACTACACTATTTCAATGATTAATGCTTTCACAACTGAAAAAATTTTAATGGTTCCAACATAATTTTCTTTTTACATCACATAATGGGCGTGTGTGACTCTATAGTGGGGGTCTGGGACTTCCATCAAATGTCACGGAAAGTGTGATTGTCCTGCACCACCTATAAATTATATAAAAATAATACCTCTCTTATATTCTTGGGGTACTCGCTTGGCTTCTGCGAGAGGTAAAGAAACTCCACCTTTTAATACAAATTTATTAAAACCATAACATAACAACCATACTTACAATAGAATGGACCTTTGCGCTGGGGAGTATCTCTTCTAAAGATCAGAGCCAGCCAACGGCTGACCGCCGCCCTTTGGCCATGGACTGGCTGGCTTTGGCCCAGTTTCAATAGTATTTATACACATTCGGAAAATGCTGACTCCGTCAGAATTATACTATCTATTGAAACTATGGGAACAGCCAGCGAGTTTATCGCTTGGTTCTCAGAGAGAGGAAGAAGGATAGACATAGTTTGGTTTGATAGTAACCTTGCAACTGGACACTTTTAATTGTTTTGAATTTCACTTGTGTAACATTGACACACTATCGATTGTGAATATGTTTATACTTTTGATTCAATAAAATAATTTGATATTCGTATGTATGCCAAAAAGGTTTTTAATTTAAAATAGTTAGTAGTAAAATGCGGGCGGCCTTAGCCTGGCAAGTAGGCCACACGTGGGCCCTTTTGCCTACCCTGGCATCCCCTCACCCCTCCACTATTCGCCCTCGGCCTTTCTCGAACCTACCCGACGTCCTAATGAACGCCAGGATCCTGGTCCATGGTAGGCCCCTCATCTCTTCCCTTTGCAGCTCCTCGGTGCCAAAGATTCTATATCTTAGTCTTCCAAGAGCCGCACAGTGTCTTAGAAAATGGATAGGGGTCTCTTCCCTCTCCGCATTCCGGACATAAAGGACTATCCTCTATGCCTCAATCAAATTCAAATGCCTCCTGAGTCTGCAGTGGCCTGTCAGGACCCCCACCATTTGGTTCAGGGACCTTCGACTAAGGCTCAGCAGCCACTTCGTCCTAGATTTATTAGGTTCATTGAAGAAGTCATGGGCCTGTCTACATCCCCCGTTCCTTCTCCAATTCCCTCCTAGTGTTTGATAGGCCCATTTATTAAGGGCACTATTCACACTACCTCGCGTAATTCCCAAAAAGGGTTCGGGTCCCTGGCACGGTGCCAGGTGGTATTTAAAATAGTTAAAATATGTGTCCAGCTGTAAACCATCTCTCTTAGATCTTCTTTGTTGACAATACGTTTCTTAAACTTATTAGAGGCACTGATAACTAGAAGCGGTTTTGGTACATTGAAATGATACTTTTAACGTACCTAATCATCATCATATTTCAAAATGTAATAATAGCCCAGTTTGTCTTTTCTAAATATATTTAAAACAATTTAAATCAATATTTTTACGAAAGCTCACCTATCTTTTTAGCTAGTTAATTGTGTTTCTGACAAATTTAGAATTTTGCTAATTCCTTTATTTTGACGTTTTCTAGAAAATTTTAGGCTATATTCGATTTGGTTCGAGATACGTTCTCGAGGACCGGGGAAATTTATCATACGTCCTGAATCCAACTGCTTTGGCAATGAGGTATGGTGAAGTCCATCTACAGTCTAGAGCAAGTTGAGGCAGATGATGAAGTTAGCAGAGAATATTGTTTTTTTTTCTTATATCAAAACTCTATTATGATAAAATAAATTTACTTTATTGTATATGTATATATACCACTTGGCGGCGATTCTTCGAAAAAATTGTTAAGGTAAAATAGAAATTATAGATAAAAACTTGCACACAAATACAGTAATACTATACTCACATGTATATGTATGTATCATTTTGGAACCTCTTATTTCTTTCTTTTTTACCCCATGCAGAGTTGGACAATCAAATGGAACAAAGATTCAGTATTTTAAAAAAGTCTTGAGTGAAAATTTGAACTATGAATACTCGCTAAACATTATTTTGGTCATAGAAGTATAATGTTAAAACTTTAAAAATTGAATAATATAGAGTTTAGCAAATAATAGGAGTGTTATCTCATGCCACGTGCGAATATTTAGAGTTACCGAAGTAAAGCATCTAAAACGACAGAAAGCGGTATAACCAACAAATTTTTAGGTACAGACATCTTTGAGAATACGTAATTCATCTGTAGATGTAAATATTGTTTAACATTAGCATATAAGATTTACTTCTGTTTACAAGTATATAATAGTAAAATAATGTGTGTCATACAAATGCATTTTAAAAATTATTATTCCCATAATGATGGAAAGATTTACATGGTTAGCGTTTTTTCCCCAAAATTTTTCGTCTTTCTGCCCTGCTCATGTTCGCTGTTAGCGGGTTCACGTTAGATGTGAATTCTAAAGTGAGTGGAAAATCGGTGTCGGGCGGGAAAAAAAAGTCATAAAAAAGCCGCTATCGTTCAGCTCGATAATAATAAGTTATCTCCACTCTACAACTTAAAATGGGATACAAAAAGACTTAAAAAAAACTAGACGTCTGGAAACTATAAGCTTAGATTTTCACCCGCCAATAGTTCTGAACTCCTTAAAACCTGCGCCTGTTGTAAATCTCTTGCTTCTATCCGCGGGTAACTGATAATTCACTTGATATGTGTATTCATGAGGTAGTTTTCAAACCCTATATTCTTCACAACCCTGCTTCTCGCCTTTGGCAATCGCGTAGTTCTACATAAACACCCTCTCACCTCGAAAACAAGTAAATTTATGTTATTAAACGATAGGAAACATCCAGAAGACCTCTCGTTTTAGTAGGGACAGTTTTAAAATTTCCTCTGGGGCTTTCGTTTCATTGTTGGCGCACGGCAAAGCTAAAATAAATGGTGTCGCGGTTTTTGTCGCTCCGCCTTTGAGATCAGGCGTGATTAAGTCTTGGCTATATTTCAAGTAGTCGCACACAAATACAAAAAGGACAGGTTGCGATGGAAGAGTGCATTGAGGGTCTGATTTGGTCGGTTCTAGATTGCAGTCTGTCGATCTGTGGTATATAATGAAAAATCAAATTATCAGAATAAGGAACATGTAATGTTTCTAGAGAATATCTTCAGCGATCTTTTTATGACGTTATCTGGAATATCTTGACGCAAGGTGGGAATTAAAATTACTAAAATAATTTTTAAAAATGTTAGTTTTCCTTTATTTTCTTGCTACATTATTCAGTATCTGTAACGGTATTTAAAACGTAATTGTAGTTGAATCTAGTAATCTTTTCAGTACATATGTACAGGGTGTCTCAAACACGATAATATGGACATATTGTAAGAAACAAAAAAATTTAATAAAATTTGAGAGACTTGGTGTTAAATGGCATGAGGAAAGCTACATTTTCAATCGAAAGTATTTGAGATTTGACAGAAACGACTAATCTATTATATTTTTTCCAAAATCATACCCACATTGTTTTCCTGTTAAAAAGATTTTTTTTCTAATAAACTTTTGTTGGAGAAATGTTTCTGTACTACTTCCCCTTTAAAAGTTATATCGTCCTTAAGAGTCTCAAAAGAAATACCACATAAAAATCACATTAGCTGTGGAAGGATCAAGTAGCCGTTGGAAAACAATTGAATGTTGGTTGTTTAAGGTAAGTACATAAATGTCACAAAATACTTGTCATTACTCAATACGAACGTCAAACGGATAACTTTTGAGATTACAAAATGGTTTCTCGTTCAGAAAAAGATATGTTGCTAATTTACCGCGAGTCACAAAGAAAATCATGAAGAGCTGTAGAGTTATAACGAGAAAGGTATCCAGAGCACCTCATTCCTGATCACAAAACCTTTACAAGATTGGAGACGACCTTGCGATGAATCAAACTTGCATTTTCGGTTCGGAAGAATCAAATAATTGACCGAAGGGTACCAAACAATGTATTTTGAACGAAATTCTGTACGGCAAGCTAGTCGGGAATTGAGTTTGGATAAATCAACCGTTCAATGAATTTTAAAGACCCAATATTTTTCGGCACGTTTTTTGGACGGACGAAAGTCGGTTTGTCAGTAATGGAAACAGGCGCAACGAACACTACTGGTCCATTGAAAATCCGCACATTGTAAATCTTGGACGGATTTAATAGGGCCATTTTGGAGGAAATGTATGGTGCGACATCATCGGTAGACATTTAATTGGGCATTATTTATATACAGGCTGTATCACATAAGAGGGCCACTCTCATGTATCTCGCTTAATATGCAAGACACGTAAAAAATCTTCAATTGTTTTTTGTTGCACTTTTGGAGGCCTTTATGCTCGTAAAAACAAATTTGAGATCCATGGCCAACTTTATGAGTAATAACAAAAAAACCTGTAAAGTGCCCAAACTTTAAGGCTGTCTAACTTTTTTATTTTAAGAGATAGAGAAAACTTATTGGTAATAAATTTTTATTGCAAAATTGATACCTTCCACCTGATATAAACAGATTTTTGAAATATCGTATGTGGTTCGCTGCGCCCTCTAGGCGGATAAAATTTTTTTTTATTGAAGCAACTATGACCACAAAAAATTGCCTGTGTTTTCTTCTTTCATGCAATACAAGTACTACATGTTGCCCTTATCTTTCGTATTTATTAAATTTTTTTCAATTTTAGTTAAAAAAAAGTACCTAAATATTTTCGTGTTGCTCAAGATAATGTAGAACCTGTTTTATAGACGCCAATTGCAAAAAAATAATAAACACAATGTACTTTTTTATGCAAAATACAGATTTTTCTCATAATATTATTTTATTACATTGTCTGTGTCAAAATAATTTTAAAGACCCAATTGCTTATAATGTGAAAACCAATAAAATAATATAAGAACATCTTGTGCAACAATATTTAGATAATGCTTTCCCAGAAAATGTATTCGGATTAATGGACCTATTCAGTGTTCCGGAAAGTCACCAGATCTAACACTCCTCGTTTTTTTAAGGGAGTTTTAAAAATGAGGTTTGCAAAATACTTTCGCGAGATATTAATCATTTGAAAGAAAGAATCACAAACGCTTGTAATGAGTTAAACGGCGAAATGTTAATAAATGGATCCCACAAAGAAGTCAGGCGAAGAATGGATATGTGTCTTGAAATGAGAGGAGGTCATACAGAAAATAGCTTGTATACTATACTGTATTAAGAATTATCGAATTTAATCCTTTTACTTATTCTTAATGACGTTTATGCACTTTAAACAACGAACATTCAATTATTTTCCAACAACTACTTGATCTTTTCACCGCCAATGTGATTTTTAAGTGGTGTTTCTTTTGAGACTCTAGGACTCTTTAAACGGGAAAAAATACAGGGAAATAAAATTTCATTTGAAAAAAGAGAGCTTTTTAATAGAACAAATTTTTAAGAAAATAACTATTTGAAAATTTAGAATTATAATAATTTATCATCCTGTTGGAGCAATGCAGCTATATAAAAAATATGTTGCAGTCATTTCAACCAAATGAGTGCACTTTTACAACACAATAAAAGTAAGCAATTTGGCTCACACGAATTTATCCCAACTTTACGAACCAATTAATTACCGAATTTTACATACTAAGCTTTGCTCGGGGAAGATATTTGAACAAAGTAATTCGATACAAAGTATGTGAATAGGGATCAGCTAAATTAACTTATTGTCGGGTTTAACAAATGCAAAGGCAATTACTGCTGGAGCGTGGACAGCAGTTTTAACCCAAAAGTAGATGACTTGAATTAAAATTGAACGGCACAAATTATTTGTTGAACCCGAAATTTACATATTTATTGGAGATATTTATGCGGTTTAATTAATTTATGGTAAATAAATACAACGTTTTCATTAAGTAGGCTTTCAGAGTTTTCTGCTACATATTAATCAGGCTGAATTTGTATAATATCGTATATATGAAATGAGGTCTGTATTACACGGAAAAAAATCTAATCTGTAATTAAAAATAATGATATACTTTAAAAAAATTTACCTCATTCACCGTTACAATATTTGTGATAATTCATTTTTTAATATTTTTGAATTTAACCGTGCTTTTCTACAATTATTATTGCAGTGCAGAAGAAAAACAAACCTTTTTATAACAAATATTTCTATACTTTTTTACTTCGTTACTTACCTAGAACTTCATAAACATGGTTTTTCTACTTTGTAAAAGCGAAGAGTCAAATTTAAGGCGGGGATTTTGTAGAAAAGGAATTGCACAGCCTGAGTGAGCGAAACGACGAATCAATCAGACCTATGAGACAGTATACAAACCGTATAGGCCCGAACCGCACGGTTCTCTGAAGTTTATCGTGCATTTTGACGTACATAAAAATGGAAGCCGTGATATATGTTATGATTTTACTCGAGGACACAAAATGTAAAATTACCAATAAATATTAATGTGAAAGTGAAACACAAGTTGTCCTATATGTCCTGGCTAGTGAGTGAAGTAATTTGGGGGCTGTGGCTGCGATAATTTTGCCGTAATTGTGACATATTGTCGTAGTAACTGTGTGGCTAAAATTTAGGTATTTTAACATTTATTTTAATTATTCTTGTGATTTTATGAGCAATGAAAATTATCTCACGCACTAGCGGGAACCTTTGTGAATACGTTGATATATAATAATAACCAATTATTTCAATTTTCTTGGAGTTCTGTGTCCTCGCTTGAAGCCCTGTTAGACGGTAAAAATATGTATACAAAATCCCAGCCTTAAACGTGGATTTTATTTAAACCTTTGTGTTTATGTTTATTTAGATATTAATAAAAACTTACCTGAGCAATGCTCTTTCAGTTCTTTGGAAAGGTTTCTTGACATAAATATGGTTTAAGAAATGAAGACATTTGCTAACAAGAATGCAACCGATAAAAATATTGAAGCCCGAAGGATTAAATAAGGTAAATATTTATTTCAATTGTTCAAATCTTAAAATCTAATTTAAAGTTACGGTGTAAAAATGAAAAGCAATGTTTCTATTACTTAGCTTGATGTGCCATGGAAAAACAATTGTCCTTAGTTTCCATAGCAACCGTAAATGTAGATCAACTGTCAAACTATACGTTAAAATCTCAGTTAAAGTGTAATATTCTTAGACTCTTAACCCTTCACATTTAAACATGTTAATATTAATTTCTCTAATTTTTAGAATGTTTGTCAAGAAACTTTTCCTAAGAACTAAAAGTGCATTGCTGAGGTAAGCTTTTAATAATATCTGAATAAATCTACACACAAAGGTTTAAATAAAATCCACGTTTAAATTTGACTCTTCGTTTTTGCAAAGTAGGAAAACCATGTTTATGAAGTTCTAGGCAAGTAACAAAGCCGCTTTCGATGTTATTGGTGAGATAATGTTAGGTGGGTAGAGTAGTAGCTACTCTACTAGAATAGAATATGATGAGAATACCGAAATACTAATTAGGTACAGTGTTATTTTTTCTTAAAGCAATATATTATTTATTAATTTTGACAATGACAATTGTTGACTCAAGTAATTCATATTGTCCAAATAAAACAAAACAGTAATTTAAACAAACATGACCTTATCTCATTACGTATAGTAATTTTCTCGATTTCAAGTAATTTTTATTTTTAAATCAAGAATATATAATCTTATACAAGAATAAGTTAATCTGTCAATAAAGTATTACTATCGTGGAAGAATGATGAAACTACGCTAGCGTTGGAATAAATATATTAATCTTGATATTAGTATAGCTTCCTTTCCCTGTGTGCGCAAATAGAATAAGCGATGACATAAAAGAATATTTCATAATAAAAAGTTATGGATTGATAATTTTCAACTGCTGTTAGAAATTACCTCGTATTTTATCTTTACCCCTTCTTTCCTTTTCCATTTTCTTTAAATATATTTCGACAGAAATGTTTATGACAGGTTTTTATATCCTTATCAAAACTGTATGCCTCTGCTGGAGTTAACGAATAACGAGAAAAAATTCTTTAACCAACTTGGTTTGACAAGTAGTCTGTTAAATTTAGGTTTATTAAACCAACTCCGCTTTCTAAACCACCACGGGCTTGTATGAAAGTTTGTAATGCCTTTCGGAAATTTTTAATACCGTATAAGACCCAAAACTTCTAATCTAAATGTTTCTTAGTCTAGATAGATTGACACGCGACAGATGACATGTTTCGTGTGTCATGAATAACTTGGAATATATTTTAGGGAGATTATCATCATTCAGATTATAATTAAATTGGTTTGTGTTCATTAAAAGTAAACTCATGTATTCTTACTCTTATCAACATTTAAATTATCTCGAAATACATTCCCATTAGTTATTTTCAAAGAACAAATAACCAACAATGCCTAGAGTTTGTTTGTTTTTCAGATGCAAATTTCGTATAGAAAAATGTACAATATTATTACAAATGATGCTGTAAAAACAACTTTGATGACTAATGCTCTAACCAGTACAGAATCACACCTTCTAGATTTAATAAACAGGTAATATAATTCTCCAATAGAACTACCAAACATGTGCTCTAGGTCTTGTATTACATTTCACCTACAGTTAAAACCATATCGATGAATAGGAACCTGAAGAAACTGAACTACTAAACATGTACCGGTTCAGAAGTCATCAGTAATATGTCAGCATCAGACTACAGAGTAGTTTGTGAGACGTAAGTTGTCTTCATATTGTTGTCACGGGCTACTCAATACTGGGCCTAGTTGCGGCCACAAACAGAAAGCGACCTACTATACTATGGGCACTATTTAAAGCTCCCAATCTGTTTCGCCATCGGGGATTGTAATATGTGCGAAAACGAAATTTCAGGAAAAATCTCTTGATCAGAATTAAATTATACCTGAAAAACCTACAGTAAATAGCTATGGCTGGTCGTCAGCGGTACCACCAGACATATACCGATACTCTTCTGCTACTCTTGAACTTCGCCGTCCACCATGTCTCTTCAGTGTCTTCATATTTGCTTCTGCAATGATCCAGGCAGTCGCGGAAGTCCTCCGCAGACAATGTCCCGTGAAAGCTTCTGGATTTTGCAAATCTAGCAGTTTTGCTTGGCATTTTTCCAAATGTATTTGTCCCAACGGGTTAAACTGTGCAACCCTTTCCGCGATACGTTAGAAAAAATCTTTCTGACATATACTTCCTCACTAGATTCAATGTAGAGAACTCGTTTTCTTCCATAATTGTAAATTTCTTACGTATATCTGTTTTACTTTCCGGAGTGCCAACCACTACAAACAAACCCGTATCAATATGATTAATCTTCATATTCAAAAGTTCTTGACCTCTGCAGCCCCCGAAATAATCCATAATCAGAACCACTCGTACAAAAGAACAATAAACGTGTAATTCTTATAGTTTAGTGCATTGCCGTATGTAGTAAATGTTCTTTATCGGAAGCACTTTTCAAAAGTTTGACAATGTCATCCCGACTGAACACTGTAGACTTTTTTGGCTCATAGCCTTTACTTTTTCGTATGAGAAACGCTTCCAGTTCATGAAACTGTCTCACATCTGTATTATTATAAATTGTCATAACTGATTTTATCATTGACCACTTAGTCCACAGGGAATTAGGACTGTACGATTCAGACTGTAAGAAAAATAAATCAATATGACTTATACTAGAACTAGAACGTGGAAGAATAAATACATACCATGTCTTGAAAGGAAGCCAACATTATAGTTTCACTTATATTTTTGTTTTCAATACAGTTAACTTTCAGGCACTCCAAGAATTTGTCATATTCTTTTCTATATTTTGGTTCTAATTTTGTTGGTAGTAGTGAAGCTTTTTGTAACAAGTCGCCTGAAATCTTACTTCTCTCCATTAAGATTTTCACAAATTAGTAAATTTGATAAACTTTTATTTACATACTTGTGTTAGTTGATATATCCATGATAATCATGCTCCTTCTAAATTATCAAATCTCCTACAATTCCTATCAATGAAGTCATATGTATGTTCTCTGATACCAAACATCTAGGTATGCTAATGATCAATTCCACATACCTAGATGTTTGGTATCATAACATACATATGACTTCATTGATAGGAATTGTAGGAGATGTGATTTAAATTAGCTTAAAATACCTTTCTAATTCAGTAAAAAATGTTACAAAAGCTAATAATAAGGAATGTATGGGTAGATATTGTGGGTGCAATTCAACGCTGGTTGGGGTTTTTGTCCACAGAGTAGTTAGTTTCACACAATATTATTAATACCTAAAAATATACAACAAAAAATGGTTTTCGTATTTCATTAGTATGAAACAAAAATCTTTATCTATCACGTGAGTTATTGGATGTTAATAATCTTGGTCAAATTAACAAGCCAATCAATTTGCAATCTATTGCCCTCGATAATTAACATCCTCATAACTCCCTTAATACAGAAATAACTATAACAGTGCTTAAAAATGTGGCATTAACTTTTTTCATTTAATATTCTACTCTAAGTACTTATGGTTTACATCTAAGTGATTAAATTTCCAACTCTATAGGGAAAGGACTTTGTTCTCTTTCTGTAGTTGAACCGGCCTTCGCCACAAGTCTTCCGCCTCTTTGTTTGCCCTTAATGTTAATCGGGGAATATAATATTCTGCTTCCAAGGATCTAAAAGCTTCGTCGAGCTGCGCTGTAATTATTTTTTGTCTTGAACATTATCATTAGAGAACTTTGTCAAAGACTTGAAACTGTAAAAATACAAAACTGTAAGATAAATATCTAAGAAGCTGTGTACTGGACTATTTGCCACGAATATATTCGGATTGTTCCCTTTTAGCAAATTCAGTCACTGGTTTCAGGCTCTCCACGAATCGAAGCTGGTATACTTTCAGTGGCGCAATATTATATCGCCAGCGCTGAAGTTAAAATTTAGTTGGTACCTGTTGCAGTATGTGTTGCGAGCTGAAGTTTAATGAAAGTTATAAGGGTATCAAAAACACACATTTCTGTATTGCCTAGAAACAACTGAATTTCAGTTGTTGATTCAATCGAATACGCTTGTTGCATCGCATGTATACTTTCATATATGATAACAAATGACAAAACTGACAAACAAATAATATGACAGCGGTTCTCAAACTTTTTTTAAGTACCACTCATGTGTACTATTATTCAGTCACGTAACGACCATTAACTCTCACTAAACGCTAAAGTTTAGCTTGTAATAATACAGGGTGTTGCTGATAAAATATGTTGTTTTAACCCTACTTACATATAGCAAAGATGCCTTAAAAGATAAAGGGCGTCGGATGACAACTTTTCAAATTGTGTTTTTGCAATAAATTTGTCAATTTTTCACATATAAGTATGAAATTTAATAGAGATACTCCTAACTTTTAACCAAATTTTGAAGGGTATTGGAAACGACGAAAGGGGGGAGGGTCATTTCCCAAAGAAAATAGACTTACAGGGTCGATATTCCTACAGAATAACAAAATATTGCTAATAATTTCTGAGTTCAAACATATTGATAAGTTTTGAGAAGCTGTATTTTCGAAACCATTGGGTTTACACAGACAATTCTGGACTTAAATTGTATCAAATTTACTCTACTTTGAAAACGTATACGTATTTATAATCGAACAATCTAGTGCTTCAGTGTTAGAATCACCGAGGCTTTATTTCAAAATGTCTTATTCGAATCAAGATTCAGCATGTTTGACACTAATCTACGGTGAGTATAAATACAATATGAATATAACGTGCTTTAAATAGGAAGGATGGCATTTTACATACCGACGAAATATTAGTTACTTATTTTTAAAAGATGTGATCAATATTGGACATGTAGTAGTGATAAGTTTAGTCACACTTATGGATATTATATTATTTCTAAAAAATGTCTGATATAAGACGGTATTCCAATATTTTGAAAACGGCATATTAAGTGGTAAACCAGAATTATAAAGTAGATTGAATTTTTAATAATTGTATAGTCATTATCTAAAAATTATCTCCAACTGTAACTTCATTGCCTCTGAATATTTTGGAAAAATATAATATAGTTAGTATAGTATAGTTCATTCACAAGAGAAAGTCGTCTTCTTTACACACATATGAAATTAACAATTGTGCATCATGTTTCAGATATATCGTTATAAACTCTGTTTCGGGACTTTTTCCCATTGGTCCTAAGAAAACATTTGATTACTGATTCCTATATTTTTAACAGAACAGACGTTTACTCTAATTGCTTGCTTTGCTTTTAATTTAAAACTTTATGTATAACTACAGCTATCACAATGAATGTGCATCACAACTCGAGATGCTTTATAAGACTAAGCTTCTGCCTAAGGCCGTGCTCAAGTCCAATGCGTATCCTACTTCAGGAGTTAAATTAGGTAATATTTTCCTTAATATTAAAAGTAGACTGATTGACAACTAACTCTCTGTAATCTAGAGAAATCTTTCTAACAGAATATAAATTAACAAAAATAAAATTCCTTCTGAAAAGCGAAGTTCAATTGTTTTCATTTTGAAGCAACTGATGAATGGGGAAGTTGTATAAATTTTACATTGGTTTGAAGTGCATTACAGGGTAACCTTTAAAACATATTGAAAGGTCAGAACATGTGTCTGCAGGCAATAATCACATGATAATTAAAATATTAATATTGATAATTTGGCATAGAACTTCATTAGTGCAGATATACGCTAAATAAAAGCAAGCAGGTGTGTTTTCAACATTACCATTATTATTATTGGTGATGTGGTGAACTTATGGTACTGTTAAACCTAACTTATTTCTTTGCTTACAATATAGATCCTTTCGTGAAAATTACGGTGACAATGCTGTTAGTTACGTCCAGATAGAGGATTCTACTTGAAGTGTTTATAAAATTATGTCTAATTTCACATAAAACTAATTGTTTTAATTTGAAAAATAATAAATAAAAGTAATGAATTATAATTATTTTTTTATTTCTATTTACTACTGATTCAATTTCGCTTTCAATATAAAAAAAATTCTTATTTATTCATGTTGTATTTAGTTTGTCTGTGACAAACCCCATTTCGATTAAAACAATACATTTTTTCTTCTGTGCATATTATAATATAAAAATAATTATAATGGATGCATGTGACCTTGTACGTCACATTTATCATCCAACCACAATAAATATTGATGCAAAGGAAATGGAAATTAAGGTAAATTGAAAGTATAATTATAACGATTGAAAATATTATTATAAATTGACTATAAAATATTTATAAATATGTTTCCGTAACCAATTTGTATCAAATTACGACTATATCAGATAGCAAACGCACTTTCCCATTATGTATTCTGTTCTTCTAACGTATGCATAGCAAAGTAATACAGACAGCATGACATACTGCAAGATATAGCGCAATAGAATTAACTTGAAAACTTGTTCAACATTTTCCTCATCCTAACGAGGATGTAGCTTTTAGAAAATTGCCCGTGAACTTAGTTTCCGGGCAATTTGTTGCAATTTTCAGTGACGCTAGTTGTTGAAAATTACGGACGATTTTCCAGAGATATGAAATATCGACGTCGCTATGCAGATCCCACGTCATGTTAAACTCGTTCCCCTGCAGGTGTTTCTTTACAGTTGTTTCATTTTGTGTTTCTATCTCTACAATACCAATTTGTATTTCTTTTACCATTCGCATTTAGCTAAATTTGATTGCTTATATAAAATTTTTGTTACTGGTTTTTAAAAAGTATTTAATATTTGCATTGCCTAGGAATTCGGTATTTTGTAGAAGTTGAAAAGATATTTATAAAACAAGATGTTAATATAAACATTTTTTCAATGATTGGCATAATTTATTAAAAAAATATTATTAATAGGGTAACCGAAATATGCAAAGTGTAATAACCTTATACACATTTTTTAAAATATTTGAATATTCTTAAAAAATAGATACTTAGAATACAGTATATATTATTGAAAAAAAAAATGTAAATATGCTTTACAATTGATTTTCTAAACACCCTGTATTCATTCTGGTAGCTTAATAGAAAAGTTGAATTGATTCTTTACAACTTTAAATTTAAATTTTTTGGATGAACTTAAATCTACCTAGTATTTCCAATTAAACTTATATTAAAATGCTCACAAACAAACAATCTTGTAGTGCTGGATGGACTAACGTTTTCCTTTCATCGCGCTTCATCGCTCTACATGACATTTTTCTTTTCAATTCTTGGCACGGGGAAATATTTTTTATAAGACGCTTATCCGTAGATAATGGCATAATGCAATACTTCCTCCATTTGCCCGGTGAGATGCACTTTCTGTCTCCTTTTACGAGTCTATTTTTGCAACTTTATTCAGTACCAATGTCTATTTAACACAATAACACCTAATAATATCACAAATGACATATAACTCTTATAAATGTATGTACTACGTTGCCCGAAAATTGAAATTGTATACAGATATAAAGCACAATGCTGTCTGTATTCGGTATATACGTGCAGACATCATCTGACGTCACAGGTCTTCGATATGGCGGCGATCGTTTTCTAGGGTTGTGGTGAGACTAAATTTTGAATACCGTTCTCGTAAAATCGTGGTATTTCGATTGTCATTTCAGCATGGAAATGACAATCTTTTATGCACTAAAACAATATTTTTACGCACATGTGTGTAAAAGTAAAATAAAATAAGTGAATTTTAAATTATTTATTTATTATAAATATTAATAACACCATCTTTCAAATCGGATAATTGGACATTAGGTGAACATATACATATACGATTATTTTTCTTCTCGTCGTATAACTGCAATATTGGAAGAAGATAACACCTGCACCTCGGTGCTGCTGGCGCAGTTTTTGGAATGAAATATGGTATTTCCTTTCTCCCCGAGAATTTTTATTTTGTATGGAATTCTCTATGTAATCCTCTGCCACAGAAGTCGAACGCCAACCTCTGTGTTTTTTGAGCATCGTTATGTTGGCTCCTGCATTGCAAGGAAGGTTGCAGAACATCGTTTAAAGCAAAGCCCAGGATACTCAGTAACATTGGGTAATCTAACATATTCAGCAATATTTTTAGGAACTTATTTATACCCACTGCTTGTGTAGTATATTTTCAATTCCTGTACGTGATTAAAAATTGGTTGTGATCAATGGTAGATGGACGTAGACTTGCATATTTGCGGAAAATTGCCAAAAAATTGACTCCTATATCTCCCTCTAGTATTGTAAATAATCTAGGAAGATTAATTTTAATATTGGGGAAAGTCACTTTACTGAACGACTTAGCATTTTCAATCTTCTGTGTACGTAAATAAGTTAACTCTTCTCACCTACCGGTTCCAAATATACTAACAATCAAGACAACTTTCTGGACTGAGTACTGTTCATCATCCGCCTCTTTGATAAACTTTTCAACCTGTTCTTTGGGAAATATTCTGGATTTTCTATTACATACCTTTGTTTCGGTATCCCAAATATCAAATTTTGCATAAGTTTTTTGATATAATTTCTTCGATTTCTGAGGAATCAATATACATAACGCAGCTTCTGCCTTATTTTCTATTTCAGAATTGTCAGATTTTCACTAGAAAATTACGGTTTAATGTTGGCAAGCGTTCACAGATTTCACAATTTTTAAAAAAGTTTCTATAGTTTGTAAAAATCGTTCCGTAACAACTGCTTCATAGCAACAACCTTACAGGCAACTTAATGTAAGTCGTTTAAATTAAATAGACTAGCGACCATATTAGTAAATGCAGTCGAAGATTATGTCGAAACTATTTTGAATAGTTATTTGATGATTTTACGAAAAATCTTGTTCGATACATGTTGCGAAATTTGTGTTTTAGGCACTTAACGTGTTGTCAAACTCCACGTCGCGCACTTAAAACTCCATTATTGGAACGAAAATATCTATTTTAGGCTTATATTTCCATGAAAGTGTCTAAGACAAACGCCATATCGATTAAAATAATACATTATTTTTTCTGCACGTATTTGAAAAGAAAAATGCAATTTTTACGATATTATAAAATTTACGATACAATGAAATATAAATATAAAATGTATTTCTCCTATATGTTTGTCGATGGTACTCGCTCTAAGTCATTTGAACTGAAAAGATAAAACTATCATGTACTAGCGATCAACGATATATGGAGAGCCGATATTGTTTTTTATATGTCATCAGAACTCTTTATCGACCTGTTCTACATCCGCCGAATATATACACCAACCTATATATCCATTACCTACAAAACACAATACTTTATACACGGTTCACTGGTTCTTGGCAGCGACGGCGTCGTTCATATACCAACAAGTTAATACAGAGGTGTTATTTATACATGCATTTCATCGCTTTCACTTTCGGTATGAACATGGAAAACATTTTTTTAAAACTGTTGGAGCGAAGCCTTTGTTTCCAATATATTGTCAGATTTTTACGTTGTGCATTGCACCGTCATGTAGTTTTAACCTAAAATCAAAAGATAATTGGAAATGTTTGAATAAAAGGGTAAAAATAATCACAGCGTCGATTTCCTATATTCGCATATCTAACTAAAATTGAATTTCTGTTACCGGTTCAAAAGTGAAGTAAATACAATAGTATTTCTGTAAAAAAAAAACGAAAACAGAATCGGGAAGTAGCAAAGCTACATCTAGCGGCCAATCGGACTGACCAGTCACATACACGAAGCGTTCTACATCGCAGTGGAAACCATTAAAAACTCTATCGCTAGTCGGCGATAACGATATGTTGCAAACACAGAATTCCAGGAAACAACTACTCTGCGGGTTAATGCCCCGACCAGCATTGAATTGGTTTCGAGGTTATTAGGGATAGAACAGTAGGGACAATGAGTATCGTCAAGTAGGAAAGCTACATTTAGCGGCCATTTGCCACTCCATGCCGAACTCACCAGCCACAGACACGAAGCGTTCTGCACTGCATAGAAACCATTGAAAGCTAGCGATCTCTATCGCGGCGATAACGATATGTTGCACTTATCTGCATTATTCTTTTGCAAAACTACTAGGTAACTTTATAAACACCTAGATACATTTACAGAGAACAAATACAGGGTGAGTCAGTCATAATGTCATTAATTTTAAGAGGAGATAGGGAATAATGCGAATACGTGATTAAAAAAAAATCTAAATGCATATTTACGCCGAAAAAAAATATTTTCAAATCATTATTTAAACCCCCTTTTCAGACTGTCACTGACCGCTGACAGCCTTGGTCGTTTACAGCTCGTAGTTCAATTCGATGTCGACCTGATGCAATGTTGCCAAGTTGAAATAGTTTTCTATAGAGTACCTTCCTACCTAGGTTTTAGACATCACAAATAAACGGTTGTACTGACTATTTTAGAATATCATTTTTTCTTGCTCAGTTCAA
Source organism: Monochamus saltuarius (assembly GCA_025584915.1). Taxonomy (NCBI): domain Eukaryota; kingdom Metazoa; phylum Arthropoda; class Insecta; order Coleoptera; family Cerambycidae; genus Monochamus; species Monochamus saltuarius. Next base: position 11,176,217 of record CM046722.1, read on the forward strand.
TAATAATGTAAAATGTTAATATCCAATAAAATCAAATAATTCTATTAAAATTGCAAGTAACGGGGTCCACTCAGCGTTTCCGGTAGAAAATACGGCCCAATCAAACGATACCCGTACACTCGCGTGTCGATTTTCTCTGAGCAAATGTAGCTGCTATGACTGCAACAACACTCCAAAATGTCTAATAATAAACCGAGTAATAAACCACTTACGTACATTACACAAAAAACCTATACTCAATGGGTAAATTATTAAGAGAAGCTGAAAAGTGTTTCGTGTTTAAATACTAAGTAATAAACAACCATCGTGTTGTCGACAGAAAACTGTCCAAGACCGAAATGACACGTCGCTAATCTAAGTTATATTGACCTACCGTATTATTAGGTCAATAACCTAGTTACCTAGTTTTTGTACGGTTATTTAACGATAAGGAGTAAAACAATTTTTTTTAATCTAGATACATGTATGAATTTTCCTTAAATATTGATTTATTTGTTAATAAAAACAAATGTAGATAATAAATAAATATATATATTATATGTTAGGTTATTGCAGTTTAATAATTTTGATATTACGTTTTCACTACGTTTTACAAATAAATATGAATTTTTAGTATTACTCGTAAGTACAATTAATTATTCAGTTTGTAGTCCTAGAAATTAATTGTTTTTTAAGTAGTATGGCACTAACTTGTTTACAGCTTACAGTTCAAGTAAAACCGCATTTATCAGTCCATAGCACTTTATTAATAAAATTAGGGTCAGTCACATTTCGTAAACATTCTCCGTATAACACTACCATTTCCACATATTCGGAATTCGTAAAATTATGCGTTGTGAATTTATGCCAAATACGTGAGGTGAGACCGAAATAAACAAACTACTGCTAACTGCTTGTATTCTCTCCATCCCCCTCCAAATGATCTACAAATTTGGGGGGAAAGAAATGCGGGAAATGCAGAGTGTTAAATGGAGGTAAATTTGAATAACACCCTGATGTGTTAGACGATATTATTTATCTATGTAAACGTGGCATCGAACGCTTGATACGGTATTCGATTCTCGTATGGGTGCGTCATCAGAAAGTTCGTAGCGCACCAGGAGCGTCGTGTTACTGATTTTTATAGGGTGATTTGTTTATTTTTTTAAGGTCGAGTAAAATTTTTGTTTCGATTTTCTGCCTTTACTAGGCCTCCCGAATACGTGGTTAAAATTAATGACATTATGACTGACTCACCCTGTATACATTAATGAATTGAACGGAAACGTTGTAGCATTTCCAGCGTTACTGCTATCTCATTTAGAATGTTCGCGACGCAATGGAGTTCTGTTCGCAGAAATTTTTTCTCATTAACGTTTTTGTATCGTTGCCTACTTTGACTCTATCTCAAACGTGTGTTTGTGGCTTTAGCTGCTTTCTACATATTCTGGCTGAAATTCAATGATGAGTGTACAGACTAATTGCGACCACAATATTGTCAAAAATAATAATTATTAACATCATTTTTAAAAGTCAAATAATAATGCCATACATATTGAATTCATTTTTAGAGGAAAGAGGTTTACTGCACGTTCTCAAATGTCTTTCTTATATATTTCTTTTCAAATTGTATTAAAGGAGGGTATCTTACAGCTTTCACATTGCTTTTTGTCGTCAGTCTGGTGGAAAATTAAAACATTTTCTTACTGGAAATCCATCCGAAAACATCAGTATCCGATTCGTTTGTGATATCATAATCCAGAATGGAAGATATCTTTATGATTTCCCTTTCATATTCTACTTGCTTGACAAAAAATGCCGATCTAAAATTAAAATTGTTATTTTTATCATAGTTGAACATTTGGTTACCCTGTTTCTATATTGAAATAGCGTTTTGTACGATGTTAAATTTAAACACATGGTTTTTAATAAAGAAAGCGCCATACTTTAAGGCTAGTTCCTACGGACAAAAAGTGATATAATGTGATATTTCATTGATTTTACGATAATTTTCTTATTTATCGCATAATTGTACCAAAATTTGAGTACAATGATAAAAGTATCGTAATAAAATCAAATAAAAAAGTGCTTTCTCAGGCCTGTAACTTCTTAAGGAAATAAAACTGTACTAAGGTAATTTGAATTAAAATACATTAAGCTTACGCGAGCCTTAAATTATGACCCATTTCTTACGAACATTTTATACAGGGTGATTTTTATTCAGGGAAATACATATGTACGTATAGTAAATGTTTAAAATATTCTCAGAGTTTATTTCATCTTGATATACAATTTGTTTCATATACTCCCATAACAAATATCCAACGGATTTAAGTCGGGGGATCGCGGAGGCCATGCAATTGGACCACTATTTCCGATTAAAACTTAAAAAGCAAAATCGCACATATATCCAAATTACATTTTTTATAATGATATGAACTTTCATATAGCAAAATTTGTCGATGAGATAAGAAATCACCCTGTACTTGAGTTTCAATATAAGTTTATGCAATTTACTTTTTTCAATTTTAAAGTTTTGTATAGTTGCATGTTCTTCAAAAGTCAATGTAATTCGTTAAGTGCAAAGGTTATATTATAAAGTACATTTCCTAAACTGCAAATAAATTGTCTGCAATTTAGAAGTTTACTCTGAAATTACTTTATTTTACACCTTACGTGTTCTGCTACTTCAACATTTGTGTTATAATCATAAAACAGAATATGGAGGAAGCTCAATTTTGTAAATGTTTGAACGGCTGCACATGTTTATGTTAGATATCTATTAGGTTTTTAGAATAGTTTTTATAGTATTTCTTGTGGTGTACAGGATATACAAAAGTCGGGGCGATACCGATGAATCGCAGTAGTAATTGTAAATGAGTAAGTCAATAAACCTCGTTAAAACAGTGAATCAAAGTTTCAATCATTTCTAAGTAACAAATAAGGACATTACAATAAACGTACACGCTGGAAGAATTTGTTTACCTTTCATTCGTTTTACGTTTCTCTCTATTACAAGGAGACTATTTAATATAATTGTAACCGCGAGGAGGAAAAAAAAACTGAACGATTCTCCAGATTGATTTTGTGAAAAGAGAAATTTACAAAGCAACGTTTTGAATACCGTGCTTGGTGGTGCTTTTATCTAGATTGGATGTTGCTTTTTAAAATCAAAATACAAACTATTTTGCTCATTTTTTTGCCGCCGTGATACAACACAAAGCCACTAAAAGATTAGATCATCTCGGGAAAACTGATTTCGTAAAGGTAAAGTAGTCTTGACGTAAAAATTCTGTTACTCGCTTCAAAATACTAGAAAATAAATGTTTTTTCTATTTGTAAATTAGTAACAAAACCACGAAAGTGTCTATATTTAAGAAGACATGTGGTGGATGCACTGATTATGTAAGGGAATTAACCGGACATTATTTAATCAGGAAAAAGCAATAAAGTATTATACACTAAAATTTCAGAAATTATTTATATATATATTTACCATATTAGTTATGTTAATTTTATAATTATCTCATGTAATTTTATAAATAGTGGAAATCTGTAGAAATTTATTGAATAAACCCTTGCGGCAAACGGTTCAGTCAAGGATGATTATTTTTGAAACTAAGTTTGCCTAACCAAAAAATCTCACACTGAAAAAACAGATAAGTAAACAATAACAAAAATTACATTACTATCACGCACTTCCGTATTTTTGACGTTTCGAAAATCTCTCCGTTTTCGTTTTCAAAGTAGTAAATGTATTAAAAATATGTCAAGTTTGACAGTTTAAAAATTGATTTTCTGCTTTCATAGATATGTTAAATTATTATTTTATTATTATTACTGAAAGGATTGACAGACACTTACTTCCGTTCAACAAAATAATCGTGGTCTCTTTTAATTTTCTTTTCGTTGCATTATCTTCCTTCTCTAAAATGTTTGCCGAACCCCATTGAATCAAATGACCGTTTCCCAAGTGTGCTCGCAAATTTATGATTTCTCATAGACCAATACATTTCTCCAACATAATGTTTATTGCATTCACAAAGTATGTTGTAGATGCAATTTTTTGGACGTGTTTTGAAGAAAAAATATCGTAAAGTATTAGTTGTTTGAAAAACTATTCTAATATAAAATTTGGTACCGGTTCTTTTTAATCCAAATAATAGTTACAATATATTTTACAAAGAAATAGTAAATTTTCACATTATGGACGAATATATGTAGGAAATTTCCATGGTAAAACACATATAATTTTTACACGTGTTAGCTATTTAATTACACTGAAATTTTAATTAATAACTTTACTATGTAGTACTAAATAAGTAGAATTACTGTGATAGTTATGTGCATAAAAAAGCCAATGATAATTATGGTAACACAAATATTTTTTTCAGTGTACCGTCTATAGTAGTCGCAGTACTAGTAACAGAAACAGAAATAATTTTACCAGCGTCTTAGAGAAAATCAATTATAAAAAAAGTAGTATGGTTTGCGAAATGGGCGTAGTAGATTCTAATACTGATTTAACACTAGCGTATTCGCCATTTTCTAGAATAACTACATATTTTAGAAATACAGTAGGTACCTACTTAAAACAGATCAAATTCTAAAAAATATTGTAACCCCTACGTTGGCTTAGTCTTCAATCACACTTTATTGTCACTACTTGAATTACAACTGTCAAATCTTTACTTTGACGTTTCTGTCACGCGTTCGGCCGCTCAATATAAGCTTCGTCCGCTAATATACAGGGTATCCGGAATATGAGTTCCATATGACAAAATGTATTTGAGTTGAGTTCAGTTGAGTTGAGTTTTATTGAACAAATTTAAATTATTACATTGTAGCAATAAGAATATATGAATAATAAAACTAACAAGAGTTGTATTCCTAAGTATCTCATCATTTTAATCTCCTGCCTAAAGCCTAACAGTTAGAATGCATAGAAAGATAAATCTTTGATAATGAGTTCTTTACCAAGGCAGTTGCAGGTATAGAAATATTATAATATGTTTAAAAACTAAATACATAATGATAATGATTTGTTCATATAAAAACTATATGAAATGGAAAACTAAATTGAATATGGCCTGGAATGTTCTAGAAAACGTCAAAATAAAGGTATTACAAAAATTATAAATGCTAATGCAAACAGAAATATAATTAACAAACTAAAAAGGTAGGCGAGCTTCCGCAACAATTCATCAATTCATTTTATGGCAATTATTGTACTTTACACCGATGAATGATTAAAATGATTCAGTTAATTCTTTAAGGCAATCATAAACAATAAACAGTTAATAGACAAGAAATTTGATAAATACATCTTGTACATTTTACCCCACCTAAGGTAGTTAAATTAAATATTTACATTTCAATTTCCTCTCTCAACATAAACGCCTACCAAGGGAGGTGCCAAGCTAATTATGCAGACTACTCTTGCTTCATAATCTGGTTTGTTTGCTGTTTTTACCGCACCGTACACGAAGTCGTCAACAAAAAGGATTAAATTAAAAGAAAAACTAAGCGTAAACGACCCAAAGCTTGTTTAGCGGTAGTAAACGTTGGAAACTGTAACGGTTATGGAGGCGGTTTTGTGAGGATAATTTACATAATTTGGTTCTATCTGAGAATTGGTGAAGATGTTTACATTTGGCTGTTATCCTCACGTCATTTGGCAGCAATATTCTCAAGCGCTAACCGAATACTACTAAAAGGAACTTAACGGTATACTTCGTTTCATCCGTACAATCGATACAGATGCTGTGTCTTAGCTTTAATAACGTGAAATTACTCATAAAAGGAACATAAATACGACATTGTAAGTTGGAACTTAATGCTTTTGAGATGTCATTGTATACTATTATTTACTCCTATTAAAATTTGATTTTTATATAATTATTGGCATGACGCAAAGGCGTCCAGCGAGTTCTAATTTGGCTTGTTTTACTCAATTTATCTCTGAATGTATTGACAGTAGCAGTCAGGTTGACGGAGTATACGAGTAGTAGTGGAAAAGCTAAATAATAATAATAATAATAATAATAATAATAATAATAATAATAATAATAATAATAATAATAATAATAATAATAATAATAATAATAATAATAATAATAATAATAATAATAATAATAATAATAATAATAATAATAATAATAATAATAATAAAATAACAAAAACAACTTGATGCTCCTATTACAATCATTATAATTCAAATATTTTTTTTTATCATTAGCACGTTACTGGCCAGATAAGAAAAACTATTTAATTCTTTTACGGAAACTGTTCAGAGATAGAATCTTTAGTTCATCATTAAGGCTATTATAAATTTTAATAGAGTTGTAAGTAAAAGATCTTGTAAATACCGCCGTGAAGTACCTTGGAGGAGATAATTTAAAATTATATCTAGTTTGTACTGGGTGTGTCTCATACATAAAAATAAACTTATTTCGAAGATAAGAAGGAGTAGAAGATTGAAACAAACGATACACAAATACAGACATATGGTACTTAAAAACATTTTCAATATTAAGCCAATGCAACTCTTTTATTTTAGCTGATACTCTATCAAACCTTATGATGGGATTCATAATGGCTTGCCAAGATGGTGTAATGAACACACTCGTCTATCGTAGTCGTGTCTTGGGTATCGAGGTTCCTGATACCAGCTGCAGGGCTCTGCCGCCTAGCGCCGGAGACGCTTATGCATCTCCTGTCTGCTTGTCCGGTATATGCGGCCACAGCGTATATCCAAAGACACGATTCAGCCTTACGGGTGTTGTATTATCATTTACGACACTCGTATGAGATAGACGAGACGCCAGTGCTGCCTTATGCTCCGGGGGATATAGAATCCGTAGTGGGGAATGAGAAGTGCCGAATTTATTGGAACTATTCATTCCCCACCCTCAGGCAAATCCAAGCCAATAAGCCTGATGTAGTCCTCCTCGACCACCAGCTTAGGACGATGTTTGTGATTGAGTTCTCGGCTCCCGCAGAGAACAACATCGTCCTAAAAGAGGAGGAAAAACGGAGGAAATATCGAGATCTTCTTTCCGAGCTCCGCAGGCTGTATCCAGACCACTCTGTTAAGATTGTGGTGCTAATTATAGGCGTCCTGGGTGGAATGAGACATACGTTGCTTTCTGACTTAAAGATCATACCGGCTTGTCGAAATTCGGCAGAGATCTTAGCCGGCAGAATGCAGAAGGCAATCGTCCTTGGTTCGCTACGTCTGCTCAGAACACACGATTTACGGGCGCAATGATTACTGACTCCACGGAGTGGAGAGTGGTCATTGCTTGACTCTCCAGAACATCTCCGAATGTGTCGGAGCTTCGGAAGGTGTTTACTGGAAAAAAATATAAAAACTAACATAACAAAAACAACTTAATGCTGCTATTACAATCATTATAATTCAAATATTTTTTTTTTATCATTAGTACGTTACTGGCCAGATAAGAAAAACTCTTTAATTCTTTTACGGAAACTGTTCAGATATAGAATCTTTAGTTCATCATTAAGGCTATTATAAATTTTAATAGAGTTGTAAGTAAAAGATCTTGTAAATACCGCCGTGAAGTACCTTGGAGGAGATAATTTAAAATTATATCTAGTTTGTACTGGGTGTGTCTCATACATAAAAATAAACTTATTTCGAAGATAAGAAGGAGTAGAAGATTGAAACAAACGATACGATACACAAATACAGACATATGGTACTTAAAAACATTTTCAATATTAAGCCAATGCAACTCTTTTATTTTAGCTGATACTCTATCAAACCTTTTCAGACCAAACACAAATCTGCAACACGAGTTCTGAATTTTTTGAATTCTATAGTTTGTTACACTGTCCAAACACGGAAAGTAAAGTATGAGACAGTAATTTACAAAAGATAAAACCATTGATTCGGCCAGACTCTTCCTCAATTCAAATGTCATAATATTTCTACTCCTGTAGAGGTGTTTAAGAGCCAAATAAGATTTTTTAATTATCAGTGATATATACTCTTGAAATCTAAGTCGGCAATCAAATATAATGCCAAGATTTTTTGCAGATTGCTTTAAGGGTATAAATTCATCATCAAGCTTTAACACAAGTTGAGTTTTAAGTAAACGCTCTCTGAATTTAGAACAGAAAAGTAAGGCACTGCACTTGTTCAAATTTAGTTTTAAATTATGAGTTTTAGAATATTTAGATATTGTCAACAGATCACTATTCAAGCAAGCACTGGCCGCAACAGCATCATTAGGATCAAATGAAAAACAATTGAGTATCATCTGCAAACGCAAGCATTTGAGATGAATTTATTTTACTAAACATGTCGGATGTGTATATTAAAAAGAGAATACCGACCCCTGCAGCACCCCCGATGTAACACTACCTATGCCTGACTGCAAACCCTTAAACACAACTCTCTGCTGCCGCCCTTTGAGATATGATGAAAAGAAATTTAAAGATATATTATCAAAGCCATAATATTTAAGTTTAGCGCACAATAGAGACACATCTAGACTATCAAATGCTTTGGAAAAGTCTAACAACACCAGCGCAGTAGCCATACCCTTATCAAGCGATGATAGTATACAGTCAGATAAATGCAACAGTAATGTAGTAGTACTAAATCCCTTCCTAAAACCTGACTGATATTCAGAAATAATGTTATTATTTGTTATATAAGTAAATAATTGCCTTTGTATAACTTTTTCCAAAACTTTGGATATAGCAGGTAGGATGCTGATAGGACGAAGGTCACTATAAGATGTAGGCAAATTAATTTTTGGAAGAGGTTTAATAAGGGATAACTTCCATAGTTGTGGAAAGTAGCCACACTTCATTTCTTATTTAGATAATAGACTTCAGTATATTATTATAATGGTTTCAGGTCATTCTTGCATCTTCTGGTGTACCTTAGAGGTCCAACTTGGGCCCCCTTTTGCTTATTATTTTTATAAATAATGTATGTGATTATTGTGGTAAACTATTATTTGCAGACGAGCTTAAAATTTTTGACATCAATAGTTTAAATAACTGTATCACGCTGCAAAAACAAATATATTTTGTGTGTTGAACGGAAAACAAACAGCCTTGAAATAAATGTTACCAAGTGCAAGATACTAACTTTTACACGTAAAAATTTTCCAATTCAATGCTTTTACACTTTTAATAACGGCGATCTAATTAGATCAAAGAAAATTAAAGATTTAGGCATAATCTTAGACAGTCAGCTTACTTTCTCTGCTTTAAAACCTCTTGACTTTATCATAAGAAATTACAAGCAATTCAACAACATTGATATTTTAAAGAGTCTATATTTTTCTTTAGTACTGTCAAATATCGAATATGGTGTTATTATTTGGAATCCTATATATTATAATTATTCACACATATTAGCAAGAATTCAGCTTAGGTTCATGAAATATGTTATTTCAAAAGTCGATAATCATTATCCAAAGCGAGGTTATCTCAATAATTTACTATTATCGAGATTTAATATGCGTCATTAGAAGAAGAGAAGGATAGTTACAGCTTTATGTTTCCTATACAAATTTCTTAACTTCATGATTGACTGCCGTATGATGCTATCAGGGATTGATTTTAGGGTACCATGACTTGGATCTGGTAGTAGTAACCAATTGTTTTACTGTCCTATAAGTAAAACTAATATGCTTTTGCAATCTCATGTTTTTTCAATGATGCATGCGTACAATTCAATAAGTTTTAACTGTGGCCTATTATATTCTTCGTTAGACATTTCCCGTAGAGTTAAGGATTTAATTGTTTATTAAGTTGACATTATCTGTTAGGTAGTGTAATTTATTGTTGACAAATATTGTTTTTGTCTCTATTGTTTATTATTATTGTGTTCACAGTATACTAAGCAATCAGTAGGGAAACTCAGCTTTCCCACGTCTTCCAAAAATCCGCCATCTTGTTTGCGACTGACAGTTATTACTATAAATTTCTGTGTGTCAGTTAGGTTTTTTGAATTTTTGACGGGATTACAACAGTTAATTAAGAATTAATGCAAAAGTATTAAAACTACGAAACAACTTTGGTTATGTTTACGCCAAATTATTAGCTATTTTTCGTATGTTCTGTGGGATTCGCCATATTCTTCGCGACTTTTTCTAGAGTGGGGGTATTGAAAAACTGCCAGACGTATTTCATTCATAAATTGTCTAAGATTCCGTATTGATTGCTTAGTATACTGTGATTGTATTCTATCAATCTGTTCAATTAAGTACATACATGTCTGGAAATATTATACATACAAATATTACATAATACACAAATTATAGTGTTCGAAATTTACTATGGAATTTAGCATATTTGTAATTTTATCACATAATATATGTAATTGTATTCATGCACATTTCTGTAATATCGTTAAGTTACGTGAAATTTCAGATAAGTTTTTACCAATCCATGTTATTGTTCTAACCAAAAACATTTGCCGAATTGCGGCAAAACTTCCTCCTACATCCTTTCGAGAAACCGAAAAACGATTTTCCCTTGTTTTTAGTATTTTTTACGTACCCCAAAATAAAACAAATTGAACTGAATAACCTGTGCTTGACCCTTTTGATAACACTGAAGATCGGTAATTTGTCACAATCAAATTCCACTCTATTTTTTACCCATCCATTCCTTTCTCTCCCTTTTTTGTAGTTTATAATGTGGGATGATAAACCTCTTTTGGCAGGAAAGGCTTTTATGCAGAGTAAATAACCTTAATCCCTGAACGGGACTGCAGGGAATAATGCTTTTGACAATTATGAGCCGACGTAGGAATGTATATAGATACTGTTTTTGTTATTTATTAAAATTCAGATGTGTGCGGTTAAAAGTTCTAAATATAAATTGCTCTGTGAATATTTATAATGCAGAAATGAATGTGCATGGTATATCAAAGACATCTACAGTGAAGAATTTATTATCTTCTTTTAAATTATTCAACTATCAGTATGAGGAAAGTGGTGGAACTGCACTTGTTTCAATTTCAATAAATTTATCATTATTTAAATTGTTAGGTTGTAACAGGAACAGGTAAATAAATTATCCCATTAGTATACAGAGTGTGACAGTCAGGTTTGCAATGTCATATTTACAAGATAAAGAAACTGTTACCTATGACATGGATAATGTACGAGATAATTTTATGACAACCGAAAGCACGTAGCATAGCAAATTAAACATAAAATTATGAAGCAATGTCAGAGGGATGTTCGGTAAGAAAATTTTCTCACAAAAAAAATTAAATAAATCGTAACACAACAAAATAACTATTTATTTATTAAAATTACAAAATTTAACGCATCTGATTGGTTATTTTTTTCTTCTATAGAAGATCTATTACCACGCATAGTATTTATGATTTTATTATTGTGTTCTTGGTCGATATTTAAGTATGATTTTATAGAATTTGAATTGTTATGGCCAGTAATTTTCAGCAATTGTTGTTATTACACGCCACTTTTTGACAATTCACTAACAGCAGTTAGCCTGTTCGAACGGTCTGTTATTTTTTTGTACTTTAAATTCAAGCCAGTAGCCTCAGCGGTCGATTTAGTCCATCCATAGTAATTTTTCCAACAGGGACATTATCGTACCAATTATCCGTTTCCGTTTTCCAGTGTCGATTAGGTACTTAATACTTATTTAAAAAAATTACCTTAATTTTAACCATAAATACATCCTCCTTGCATTTAGGAAACGCCCTGTATATACTGTAAAAAGCTTGGAAATTTCTCGACAAGGTATAAAATGTCTTTCTTCCCAATTAAGACATGTTGCGGTCTTTCTTGTTCACGGCCTTCATAGGTTACGTTAACTCTGCATATATTCTGCAGTATTCGAACGTTTCGCAGTGGGATTGAGTTATTGTCTATGGACAATATGATATATATTCGCATATAAACGACAATTTAAATTTAAATCATATTCTCACTCTTCGTGCAATAATCATATTTACCAATTATTGATTCGAATAAGACATTTTGAAATAAAATAACGTAAATTTATGTACAGTTGATGAAGTAACATATCACGCGTCGTACTAGATACTGAACTCAAGCAAACTAGCTTATTGTACTGATGCGAAGTGGCCTATATTTTGCGTAGGAAACCTAGGTTTAATTTCTCGAACAAATGATACTTTAGATCATATGTTAGCTGCCAATTTCTTGGTCAATTTATTGATGCTAGAAAATATTTATGTAGTACACTATGCACTTGGCCAATTTCTTGATCAATTTATTGATTATGTAACAATTTGGTAAATAAAATAAAAAATGTGATCGAGTGGAATATGTCATAGTATTCAGTTCATTGGTATATTACGTGACAAAGAAACTAGACACTATATATGTTCGTTAGATTTAATTTTTGGTACACAAGTTCAGAGCAACTTACTTATTGAATGCTACATTTTCATCAAGATCAGAGAACCTACTGCAAAAATTGGTTCCATAGTGTGTTGAGATCCCACGACTCCTAATACAATCATTGATACACCTGGGCTCAGATATAGTAAGGTTGTCGATAAGTTCTTGGGGTATCTCCTTCCAAGCTATCTGAACTTCATGAGTAAGAGCTGCTAAAGTCTGTGGGGGGTGTTGTAAATGCAGCAGCCTGCGGTCAATCATGTTTCAGACATTTTCCATAGGTGTCAAATCCAGCCATCTTGGTGGCCAGAGTAAACGCTCTCTGTCAAATTGTGGATCGTGTCTTTTACCACGTCGCCTTCTCAGCCTTGCACGACCATCGTGAATCCCTAGGCAAGAACGAGATTAGTCACTAAAGGTCACCTAATTACATTCTTGGCCCCACTTTCTCTGTACCATTGTAAGCGGTCAATGCTGACGAGTGAGAAGCAGCACCCAATTTGGACGATAAGACAAGAGAACAAAACTTAGTATAAGGAGATATACTGTATGCATACCGACCATCCCTTCATGTTCTTCAAACCATTGATTTTGCAATAGTTCAGCTACTGCTAAATCGGTCTCTGAGAGCTAAAAGTCAAAATCGACGATCTACACGCTCTGTGGTTCCTCGACGGCCGGTGCTTCTCATTCGATGTCCAGGGCCTTCCTGAGTCCACGCCTGGTAATACTGTACTATGCTACGTGCGGATCTGTGAGTCCTTCTAGAAATTTCTCTCACGGACAAACCTGCTTCTCTTCCCTTCTCAAAGTCACTAAACTGGGAAATCTGCCGAAATCTACGTACTCTAGGTATAATCAGCTGTAAAAAATGTCGTTTGCAACAAGCCTCACAACACTAATGTGAGCAGATATTTTTAAAATGGAATGATACGATATCAAAGTACGACCTATGCAAACTCTAAAAAAATTTGACAGATAAATCTGAAAATTTAACCATTTTTACTTTAACCGAGTGAAATAAAATGGTATTCAATGGGTGTTTATTTCTTTGTCACGTAGTATAGGCATTTAGTTACCTATTAATTAAAGTAGAAAACAACTATATTGGCTGCTGTTTTGGGGTTCAGTGAAGCATAACATACTCGGGCGTTATTACAACATTGCGGCAGCAACCTATTCAGAAGCAGGCGGTGTCAAAGAGGTGACATTATGGAATATTAATTGCTTGTGAAACTAATCGACAAGGTGGGAAAGGGGGAGGCATATGCAGCTACCAAAAATAAACATGGACGTTTATTAGTTTACTGAAACGTTAGGCTTTGAAGTGGCATATAGTAAAACAAATATTAGGATATCTATTCATTTTCTTACAGGAAACAACAGTGATGTAGCGCTTGACTTTAAGGGAAAACCATTGTAGAAGAATATCATTGAACAATGAGGTTTTTTTTTGGTTTAGAGAAAAATTACTGTGTGTGGCACGTATTTGTTTAAAGCGATGTACTCCACCTGACAACCACGACCAGGTGGATCTTCTTCGTCGAAAAATCACAAAAGGTAACATAGAATGCACGCAAATGTACACAACTTCATAAAAACTGTGTCACACATTTACCGACAAGGCACTACAGAAGTTGAAGAGAATTCGGCATAATATTTTGTCTATTCGGAAAACGTCTTTAGTATTACGCTATCACACGATAATATACACTTTCCATAAATCAGTACCATATCCGTCATCTCAGTATACCTATGCGAAGAGTAAATACTAAATAATTATTTCAAACACCGCTTGTCACATTTTCTCTTTGGCATAATGTGATGCAGTCGTCATCTGTATGCGTATGTACGCCAATAAATTTTTAAACTTGTCTGTTGTGTTGTTGGTAAATTAAATACTATTAATGCAAATAATATAGTGGCAATAATCGAAGATGTTTGCATTAAATAATTGGTACTATTTTAAATTGTAACTTCTCCAGACATTAACATTGTTCTGTAAAAACCCTTTCTTTAGCCGGTATTCTTTATCAATGAGACGTTTGAAACATTCGTCCTCATAATAATTGATACCCTGTGTGTTTACGTTATGATCTTATATTTTTCTTCAGGTTTTAGTGAAAAAAATGTTTTAGTTTTAGACGTTTTATAGTATTAGATACAGGAATTCATACTGGGTACAGATGTTTTCCTATAATATGTATCGCGCTAAGTTATATGCTGTTTGTTTTTCGATGGCAAATTCAATGTTATCATACAATACTTTATAAGCAAATATTGCTGCGGATGCTTTCCGAGTTTTCTATTAGTAGGTATTTCTTTCATTAAATTTCGTATTAGAATAAATGGGTACTTTATTTAACTGTACGCGGACTGTGTATTCTGTTATTAATGGGTAATTCTGATCGGAATGCTCGATTTCTATTGGTAATCATGCCGTGGCAGACCCCACCATGGGCGTGTGTGTAATATAACTAATTTATTAGTGTTTTTGTGTTTGTATTCTTAAGAATGGAGAATAATTCAAGTTCTAGGGCGTATTTTGAAAACCGTAAACGCCCTAATCTAACAAGTGTAGTGGAGGCTCGCGGAGAGAATACAGAGATTGATGATACAAAATACGTGAACAATTCATGGATGGTATTTTAATAATGAATTTCCGATAATAAAAAAATCCAGGTTGCTATCTTACAGAATGAAACTTTGAATAGATATCTAGATGGGTGCTTTAGCGAATTATGTGTGGGATGAATTTTCATTTTATAAAACGAAATGGAAGTGTGCTGATAGAGAAAGACAAAATAATAATATGACCAAGAAATTATTTAGACAAATATTAGAAGATGCAAGTCTGAATGATAGAATGTATTTTATAGACTCGTTTATTTTAAAAGCACTCACAGAGCATGGATAAATGAAGCCTTACGATAACAAATGTGTGGTAGTGTTTTGTCACATATGGAACCTGATGCAGTCGTGGTTGTATGGATAATGCAACCTATAATAGCTTTGTTCGTAGTACACCAGAATCAGTTTCCAACCATCAGAAGCATGAGCACTGCATCTAAAAAAGGCATTTTTAACCTTATGTGTGCATTATAAACGCAATGCGCTTGCGTCTGGCTGTTGGAAACTGTTTTTAACGAACAGGCCTGATACTGTTAACCATCAGTGTATAGTGTGTATGTAAATAGTGCAGTGTACTATGTATTAAAGGTGTGATATCGGGTAAGTGTAAGTGGGTGGTGGTAGGCCATCGTTGTCTAAGAGCATGACATTCTATGACCCATTTTAAACTATTAGAGTGCTAGATTCACTCGTCAAATTATTTTTGTCAATTTTGTGTCCTTTGAACTCTTCTCAAGTGGTACGCCGATGGAATATTGTCCCCTGGAAACCACCCCTCCCGTACTCATATAAGTGCTGTGACTGAATTCTATTATATAGGGCCTCGATTATAATAATAGCGAATCCTGTATTACAACACTTACTAACTGAGAACCTTCAAAATAACTTTATGACGGTTTGTGTACTGGAAATAAATTTTGAATGTATGAAAATGGAACGTTATGCCGTTTTGTTAAAAGTAAAGTATTTGAATGCAGAATTGATTGACATATTCCAAAAAGGTTATCTAAAATTACTGGCATTGGTATCGTTTTCTTAAATAACTAAATTATTACAATGTAAGAGCATCAAGATTCAGTTCAATTTATTACATTTTATTGTAATATCAAGCTGAACGCCTCTGAGGGACAAATTTTACAGCGTAACGCTCTTAAAAGTCAATATACTTTAAAATATGTATTGCCTCTAGGCGTCCGCAACACGAAGGTATCCATAAAACCCGAAATATCTCCATACCGAGAGACATTTTATATGTTACAAGCATTAAACATTGATTCCGTGACGGTATTTCAATAAGTGGCGGGCGCAACCTCAGTCAATCCGACATAAAAATGTAGCCGAGTAAATAACCCAATTCCTGGCAGGGCTGTAAAATTTCCAACCCATCATAAATTTTAAAAGTGGCAACTGCGCGCTGTAAGTGATGCGACATACATTTTTATGTGGGCTTACACCTTCTTTTACGGCCGATCCGCAGGGCGAAATGCCCGGGCAATAATTTAGTTCCAAATTGCAATATGACTTGACGTGGTTTGATGCTGTAAAAACGCCGCTTTGGTTTATGGAAAGAGGTGAATGCATGCCTGTCAGAATTTTAAACCCCTTGTTCGCCCTTTGCGGATATCGATTTCTGCATTTGCTGCATTTACCTACCTATGTTACACATCAGTCGCATTATTCAAGTCAAAGGATAGATTCAAATAAAAAGAAAATGCACGGCCTGTACAGAAAATTTGTATCGAGATAAGTCCTTGTTTTTAATTCACTTTTCAGTTACATGGTACACGTAAAGAAGAGCAGAACTAAAGATAGTTAATTGTTTAACTAGGCAGTAAAGTACAAGATAGAAGTAATATCGCAGCTGGTATTGAAGCAGCAAAGGCGTTAAATCGACTTTACTGCCAAGTTAAACACATCATGTTTTCGCCGATCAATTTGGTTATTTTTTTTCTTGCTTAATCCTTAAAGATTAAAATACATTTGATAATGTTCAGTCATTTATAAAATTTTGTGGATTAATTTACACATAAAAAATTATTGTACTTTTTATAAAGTTTATTACGACGGTTATAATTCAGCGGTCTCTGAATAGTAACAGTCGCCTTCGAAAAACAAACTAATAGTTACATCAGTTCTGTAACATAATTTTAGACTTTATTGAAATGAACTAAATATTTTAATAACTATAAACTGTAAATTAAAGATATGTTTGAGAGTGAATAAATAATCATAGAAAAAATCACAGACATAATTTTATTAGCATCCTCGTGATTAGAATGAGGGGTAGAGATATTATTATATTATTATTATTTGTTATTATTTGGAATGTTGCTTGAGATACTAGTCTTCAAGCTTTATTAGAAAGTTTACGTAAGATAAATATTTTCCAAATTAAAAATTAAATTATAGCTGACGTAATATTCGATTTACGTTTAAATAATTCTCTATAATGGCGATATTTAAATTAGCTAAATTATGTTTTATCCAACCAATCAGGAAGCAGATGTATGGGATATATAACTAACATCAAGATTAATTGGAAATCTATCTTTAGGGTATATTAATACACCCACGTTGATTCAGAATCTAATAATGGTTTTGAAGAGCTGTATGATGTGTACATAAAGGATAAATCGCTTACGCAAATCTCGTGCAGCTCGACTATGTGAGAAATTGGGCTTAATTTAGATAACCTATGATACTGCAGTAGACTAATTTATATTTTAGATGGATAGCTATCTACAGGGTGTTTTTGAAATAAGTGCTTTTCTTCGAAGGGGTAATAAACGACGTGAATATAAACAATTTTTATTTACGAAGGTTTAATATGTCGGTTTTCCGTGGGTTAAAGGCCTTTTAATGGATTAGAATTCATAATAGCATCGATTTTATAGTATTTCATTTAGAATTATTATTATTAACATTAGCTTTAACATTTATCTCAAGAACGATCTCGTCATTTTGATCGGGATTATCTAAATTCTCTCGATAAGGAATTTCTGAAGGACTGGAGGGGCCCACAACTTGGACAGGTAGGACCTGGATTTTTTCAGCAATTGCCATCTTGCTGGACAGTGAATCGTCAATATAACTTTCCTCTACCGTAGTCGATTTCCAACCACCATTCCACTTTACCATCCAATTTCAAATTTTTATCAGCGTCATAAAAAATGTTACAGCGTGTTCCCACTTTCCGTTCCACCCGGTATAATGTAAATTAAAACTTTCCAATAAATATTATGTAAAAAGAGCATAACAAAACATGTGAATTTTCACCCATTTTTATCAGTGTAAGTAACTAATTGGAATATGTTCTATTTTTTAATATATGTACAATCGTTTGCAATAATAATGACACTCTCTTAAAACAGTTTTTGAACTTCTGGAAGTTCTGAATAGAAATATCATTAAATCTCTCTTGGTAAGTGAAACAACTAATAACTAATGTTAAAAATTTAAAGCAGATTTCAATATGAATACGTCAGAAGTTCAAAATAAATTGCAAAATTCATTTTAGTGAGTGTCATTAATATTGCAAACGATAGTACAGCATTTTATGCATTTTTTATGTCGAAATTATTGTATATGCGATTGTTATATGTATATAATGTTTCGATACATGTTATTAGTGGAAAAATAAATTTCTGGATTTTAATGCCACATCCTGCCTGGCTATGCACAAATAATTTAGTTTTAAAATAAAACATATATTCTATGCCTCTATCAATTTATATTCATGAAAATTGGCGCAACAAAAACGACCAAGTATGTTTCCGCAGGCAAATGGGTATCATAAATGTGGACAACTAATCCTTTCCCCGTGGGAAATATTTAAAACAGGATAATATAAAAAGAATTAAAAGTATAATTTCACAGTTGTGCTCGCTATGTAAATGTTGAATACTTTTTACGATACCGATTTACGTTACCTACCAATTAATTCACTATTAGTGAGTTAAAAATACATAAGTGTAATAAAATTGATTCATTAAAAAATATGTTGCTATCTGTAGCTTTAGCCATTCAAACCTTAATAATTTTCCAATTTAACCGCTAACTACAGACTTTTGTTTCAGGTAAGTCATCGAGGAGAATTTGTACGAATTCTGCTTAGTAGGTAAGACATACCCGAATTTTAAAGCTTCCATGGCTATTTAGCACAAGTGACAGCAAATTTGTCTTCCGAAATCTATACGTAAGCCATATTTTTATCACCCCAATGCGTTTTGACAACACGCTTTGAAACGGATAGAAGGATGTCGTATTATAAAACCAAAGAATAGAAAAAGGGAACGTGCATATGAATTCTGAGCACCCCAGACCTTCAGGGTGCTAACTTTGTTTACTACTTACTATAAATCTAGAAACGTTCGACAAAACTGTATTAGACCAATACAATCTTGAGTGTCCTTTTTAAAATATGTTACAAACTTGGGTGGTGATAGTACATAAAAAATATGACTAAAAACAAACACAATCTCCAGTGTTGCCAGATCAGAAATTATGAAATCCGTAGGTATCTAATAAAATGTCCGTAGAAAATTCGTAGATTAGAAAAAACATGTTATTTATTTAGGTTTAAATATCTAAATTAATATAGGTAAATAATAAAATACAACTAATAAAAATGCATGTTTGAAATGAAGATATAAAAAATAAAACTTATCTATTTGAAATGTACAATATTTAATAACATTTACTTTTTATTATTTTATGTAAATGTGTTTAAGAAAAATTAAAACAAAAACTAATTAAAATTTTACCAGCTGTATTTGTCCACATAATTTGTCGTCAACGTATGTAGTATTGTTTTAGTGGATAAACGATTTTTCTATTTATTAAATTAATTTGTGAAAACATATATTCACATGAAGCATTTCAATGAGACAGCAAAGCACACGCATCTAGCAGGTTTTAAAATATACGCATCTGGATATTTAATATTTACAAGTTGTAAAACTAAAAATCCGTAGATTGAGAAACAAAATACGTAAGTCCGTAGATCATAACAGAAATCCGTACATCTAAGGACTAATCCCTCTCAACCCTCTCAAACTCAGCGTGTTGCAGTTATAAACCTTAAAAGGTGCTACTTCAAGAGTAGTTTTTATGATGTAATTCTTTTTTGGAAAAGAAAACATAATGAAATTTTCGGAGCCAACTTTAAGAAGTAGTAGATTAATGTGACGTCACAGTGGTATGCAACCCACAGTATTTTATGTCAAGAGAAATTACATTTCAATCAACTGTTATTATAATTACCTATATGGAACCTATACTTGAGAAGCTCTCTATTTAAGAAGTTTCTTAACTAGAATTCGATAGAAGAATGTTATTTGCCAGTTTTGGACCAACTATTCTAAAATATATATTTTTAAATGTCTTAAATAAATTTTTAAAATATGTTTTTTCCACCAATAGCAAAACAGAATTAAACTCAATTGCTGTTCAAGTCTTATCTGATTAATTAAACTTATATTAGAATTCAGACTGGTCAGAATGTGACTTAATATTGTAAATACAAGATCTACCAGATGGCATTTCTTAAATAAGTGTGGTAATTTAATAAGAAAAGAAATTAGTAGATGTTATTTTGTGGATTTCATTTTGATCCTTAAGTAACCTTCATTTAAGGTCTAATTTCACAGGTAAGTTTTCGGAGAAATTTTCTATGAGGCTTGTAATGCTCGTTGCCAAATTTCTGACATCATCACTAATGTCCGTTAATAATGTGGATATGAATAAAATCGAGAGAATGGAAAGGTGTTTTATTGTCAGATTATCACTTTATATCCAATTCTCTGCTAATTTTTTTTTCCACAGACGAGCAAATAGGATAAGCAAACATCACAACATTTTTAGAAAGACAATTGAAATTTTTTTTTTTTGTGTTTTCACGTAAAATATGTAATTTTCTATTAAATTTACAAAATGTTGCTTGCCGCGCGGTATTAAATTTGACGGATTCCAAAAGTAAGTGCCTGTGATTTTTATTCTACCTAGTGACCTGTTTAATTTAAATTTTCATGGGAAAAATAAGAAAGAACGACGTGCTAACGCTTTGTAGACCTAAGAGGCATTTTAAGAATACCTTACAAGAATTTAAACCCGATGTCACAAAAGAAAATATAATCGGGAGGCATTTCCGCAATATCAATTTTCTATATCTCTGTGTCAGTAACAGAAGGCTTTTACATTGAGGTTTCTATGCCGTTAACCAGTGAGAAATACTGGGGTTGAGTACCTCATACATTTGAAAATGTCTATTACTAACGAACTGAAAAATAATTTATATTTATTTATTTATTTATTTAAATACAGTGCCCAACAGGACGAATCCCAGTTACAGGACAAGGGAAAAACATTTCAAAATAAAAAATAAACAATGACATAAATAAATCTAATATTAAAAAAATATCAAATAAAAAACAAAAAGTAATTATCAATAATATAAAATAAACAATAAAAAAAACAATCAATAAAATAACAAACATGTCTTACAAAAAAACAGCTAAACAGAGATTTAATAAAATTAATTGAGTGAAAAAATATATCAAGTCAATCTTCATACAATTGGTAGTTAGTAATCATTTGATGAAGAGGGGATGCCGTAAGTATATTAGTACGAGCAGTTGGCAACTGCAAAATAGAACTAGGTCTAGAATTTAATCTAGGAACTCGGTAAAAAATTCTAGATACCAGAGAAGGGGCATTTAGAAAATTATTAACAATTTTGTGTAGAAACATTAGAGAGTACATAATGCGCCTACGCTGCAAGCTAATTAAATCAAATGTTGATAACAAAATATCTTCTGGAATGCCACGAACCGGATAAACACCAAAGTTGATGAAATGTAGTGTCTTTAAATATCTACGCTGTACTCTTTCTAATAGGGTTATATGGATGTTATAAATCGGACACCAAACAATAGAGGCATATTCAAGTTTGCAGCGAACAAAACAATTAAACAGGGTATTCAATGTCACCGTGTTGCGAAAAGCCTTAGAATTACGCAAAATAAAACCCCGACTTTTAAATGCAAATTCAGTTATCAAATGAATGTGCACGTCAAAGACAGATTATCGCAAAATGTTACACCAAGGTCTTTGAACTGCGACACTCTATTTAAAATAGTATCATCCAAAAGATAATCAAAATGATGAATCAGTCTCCGTCGGCTAAACGACATAATATTACATTTACTGACATTTAAAGGTAAATAGTTATCTTCACACCAACGGTGTACTTTACTTAAGTTATATTGTAATCTATAACAATCAGATAGTGACTTTATCTCAACAAATAGTTTAAGATCATTCGCATACAATAAAAATTTAATATTTAATAATTGAGTTAAGTCATTGATAAATATAATGAAGAATAAGGGCCCCAAAATAGATCCCTGAGGAACACCTGAAAATTGAGAAAATTTATTTGACTGAAAGCCACGATATTGAACATATTGGAAACGGTTTGTAAGGTATGAGCGAAACATGGTTAAGATAGCACCAGATATACTCGCAGAATGCAGTTGATCAATCAATAGATCATGGTTAAGACGATCAAACGCCTTAGAAAACGTCCTTTTACAAATCCGTATTGATGTTGGGAGATATATTTCTCGACATGAGAGTAAAGGTGATTGTGGATAACTATTTAAAAATTTTGAATTGATAAATTTGCATATGTCGCAACTTTTATTTTCTTTATTATCATTTTGATGTACTCAGCTGAGTACTATTATTAAATTTACAGTAAAGTATGATGCTAGATTATTTTTAAGCTAAATTAAAAAATTCTTTTGCTTAGGAAACGAAACGCTTCTAACTTTTATGTTATGCAACAAACTACGTACGTCGCGAAATATATAGCAGCCATTCTCGCACATACACATTTATATAAAACGGCGTTAATATAATTAACAAGTGACATCAAACTGTTGTTTATTTAGGAGCCTCGCGTCGTTATACCACTCGCATAAAGTTTAAGTTTACGTGTTTGTTACTTTATGGTTGTTTACCCGGTTGACGGTATAATTATTGCCATTTTACTGAAACACTACAGAAATTATTCACCAGCTTCTAGGTTAAACCATTGGCACTGCTGTTGCGGAATGCAGTCAGTACCAGAAAGATTTTTTAAGAGTTGGAATGATGCCTCATACAAATAAATTCAATTTGCAGCATTCAAGTTACGAAGACAGCAACTTGAAAATAATCTGTTGACAATGGCTTTCAAAATACTTTCTGAACCAGTTGAAGAATCAGTACCAAATTTGATACATGTACATGTTCGCATTTATACGAAAATGCCTGATGATGAATTTCTATTTTAGTTTTTGTTGAGGAATTGTTCTGATTCGATTGACTATAAAATCTTATACGCAGGATTACTACATAATAATAATATCTCTACCCCTCATTCCATTCACGAGGATTAGCCCAGAAGTCGAAGACTTGTGCGGGAGAGGGGGCGGCATATTACTATTAAGCAGGCTGCATTTGCGCCCAGGAACGACTTACGTTGGTAGGCCCTAACCACAATTCAGTGAGAAATGAGGGAAACCTGGAAAATCTCATTAATTTAGGGGGTAGTCAAACGTCAACCGGTATTAATCTCTCACATTGACGCAAACCAACATTCTTCCACCCTACCATACCCGCAGAGAAAGTACCAATCCTCTCCATGAATATAGATTATATACGGTCTACCGGCTTCGGGGGTCGAACACACAGCGATCTAGTCATCTCGATTCAAGTACTGACGCCTTAAATCGCGCGACCAGTAACCGATCCAACATAAAAAACACTTGGTAGAACTTGATAATTCCAGGATTTTCATGAAATCAACTCTGTGATTACTGTTAGTAATGTTATATTATTTATAATTTATGGAAATGCAATTTTACAGGTAATATTTCATGTAAATTACAGCTTTTAATTTATATAATCTATGACACTTTCATTTTCCGACATTTTAAAGTGTACTAACCTTCTACAAAACTAGTCCTGTAATTGAATGATTAAAAATAATAATCTTTGTTGATTTTCATGCCAAATATGTACATTTTTATTTATATAAGTATAGTGTAACTGTAACACTGAAAAATAAATTTGAATAGCATTTTTGAAGTCGCGCGTAGGAAAACGGTAGGAATTATTAAGTTCTAACAAATGTACCTTTTTACATAGAAATGACGTACATATAACATTTTGTAGTAAACCTAACCAGAACTTTTCGTCAGCAAAAAATAAGAGATAAAATCGTCATCAGGCATTGCTAATGATGTGGCGCCCTCTGTTATAGAATCTGATTTAATGCATACATTATGATTAGTTTTCATAAAAAATGCCTCCTTATCAAATTTGGTAACAGTCGGTTGAACGGTATTCGGGTTACTAGTGCACAAAAGCGGAAAAAATAACTCCAATGTGTAACTTTTTCCACAGCAACATTTTACCGACATATTTAGCTAGATATATCTTTATATTCCCAAAGATGTTGCTTCTACTCTATATCTAGCTATTATTGGTCCACCCTATACATACACCCAGAGAAAATTATTCTTTTTAGTCATACTCTTTTCATTAGTACGAATTAAGTCACATTGTTAACTGAGAAAATAGCTAATTTATTTAAAGATCAAATAATTTCTAAGGAATGTGCAGAATCTTGAAATTGAATTTTTCTTTCATTTACTGTTTGTCCAAACTAACTCCTGTTATTATAGGTACTAATCCAAGAAGCAATGCGTGTACTGTTTAAACTAATATCGTTAGCTATTGTTTTAGGTATATGTGTGAACATTTTTTAACGAGATGGATGTATAAACGAAGCAGATTGTTGGAACAGCTTAAATTATTCAAAATGTGATCACATTTATTTAGAAACGTATAAAACTGTAAAGTACAATATGAATTTATATATAGATAGCGTCTGGGTTATCATGAGAAATGGTTTTAATTCGAATATCTTCACCTACTAGATACTATGTCGAGAATGAAAATTACCTATTACAAGACAAGGAAGTAGGCTGCGAGTGCAATGCTTTAACTACTAAAATAAAATGTAAACTTCTGGTGCTGCATAAGAATTTCTAAAGGATGCTTTACATGCAATTTTCAGCGGCAGAATTTATGACTTCCACTTGAAATGTCAGCAATTATTTTGAATGACTGTTAAGTCCTATTCATTTCTTTAAGGAAAATACTTTTGTAGAGATAAACGATGACTTCTACGATTCAGCTGCCCGCGCATATTACGTATCATAGCAAAAATTCCATTTATAATTCACAAAATTGGTTGGTACTTCTTCAAATTCTTTTCCTAATACAAAGCTTTGTAATTAGAGCAATATATTCAGTGCATTGTGTAGAACCAATTCTACCGAAATGATCTGATACGAATTTGCTTGAGCGGTCAATAATTATTACCTCGTAGAGGTTAAGCCACGTCATAGACGTATTGACTACGTCACGTAAATCAACTAGTGGTTGCAAATATACTATTACAGGTCACATAATTGACGCAAACAACGCAATGGGCCGTACCTAATAAGTGATATAATTACTTACCTATATAATCCCTGATCGACGCAAATTGCGGAAGATCATAGTGGTGCGTTGTAGTACAGGATTCAAGAGAATTTTTTATGTTATATTGTAATGCTAATTAAATTAATATAAATCCATTTTCCTCCAATTCTTATTAAAATTAAAAATTAAATTTAATAAATAACGAGGCATGCTACGGAACAATTTCATATGCAATGCTAAATATACGATCGGTTGGGGTAAAAATAAAACAGTAAGATTTATTCCAGAGAATAGATGCAACATTGCATTCACTGTTCATAAAGAAATTTAAGAGGTTTACTTAAAAAAATGAAAGTTCTGTTTCACTTGCCTGGTTCGCTAATCCTGATGCTCAGGCGTCAAAGGGGCGTGTCTGGTTCACGGATGAGATCAGGGCTCAGGAGCGAGGAACTATGGTGATCAAGAGTGAATATATTTCTCTCTTTGGGGAAATACACCACGATTTTTTAGGCTAAAGTATTTGCTATCTCTCTACGAATTCAAGAGAATATAACAAGGAGATTTGTAAGCGAGTATATTTTATGCTTGGAATGTGTGTGCTCTTTCTCTTTGGGGTAGGGGTGGTCGCGTTGGACTGACCAGACTTACGTAATACAGCAGTGACAGGCAATAAGAAGACTGACAATTTGACCAGACAGGTAGTCAATTTGTGGAATATGAACCGGTATTTGGGTTATCAGAATGATATCTCGTGAGGTTTATTGATGACTGGATCGAAGAGCGATCAAAGGAAGATTGGAATTGCCGCAAATCGGAATTTTATTTTGCTTAATAGAATCAACGTTAGGATTGCCTTGTCTCCTAACGGGCCACGCACAGATGATGATTTGATTCACAACCTTTCAGTGGGGAAGTTTCATGAATTTTATATTGGGTAATTTTTCAAACATATTGAGAAGTCAGAACATGTGTCTGACGGCAATAATCACATAATAATTAAAATATTAAAATTAATAAATTAGAAATAGATGTAAACAAAACCACGTGGCAGAAAACACGATATAATTGGTGTGACGTTACAAGCCGTTCAATGCGGTTTCTTTCCATTGATACAGGTGCAGGTTACGGTGTTGCTCATGTAAAAAGGCGTTTGTTTCTTGTATTTTTGCGGCATTTGTGGGCCATAGATACATTGTGTAAATACTGTGTAGGTAATGCCATAGTTATTAGTGGTGATGTTTGTTTACAATATACATTCGCTCGTGACAATTATGGCAACAATGCTGTTGGGTAAGTACCAGATAGGATAGAAAGCAGGGATATCGTATACATATATGAACTAACGCA
Source organism: Monochamus saltuarius (assembly GCA_025584915.1). Classification (NCBI taxonomy): domain Eukaryota; kingdom Metazoa; phylum Arthropoda; class Insecta; order Coleoptera; family Cerambycidae; genus Monochamus; species Monochamus saltuarius. The sequence goes on from CM046722.1 coordinate 11,203,102, forward strand.
CACTGCTTTATTTAGGTACACACGGGCAAACGGCGTCTGACCTCACAGTTACGCTGTGGCGGCGACCGTTTTGTTGGGGTGTCGACAGACTAAATTTTTAAATATCGTTTTGGGCTTATTTTTCCACGAAATTGTCTAGAACAAACGCCATTTGGATTAAAATAATACATTTCCTTTTCTGCAAATAAAATCATGCAATTTTCCTATTGTATCTGTTTGCTGGTAAAGAGGAACAAGTATCTTGGAGAGGCTTTACTTTCTCCTCAAGACATTAGAAAGATTTCAGATGAGCTAGTGAGCCTTTGCACGCAGTACGAGCCTGTTTTGAGCTCTCAAATCAGCGGCATACACAATGGGGCTTCAGACCTGATGCTGCAAAACAACAACAACAAAAACTACTATTCTGTGGACAATGCCCTGACCAGCGTTAAACCCACAATATTTGCATATATATTCTTTATTTAGCGTTACATATTTATGACTTTATAATACTTAATATTACGTATATTAGATGTTTCAAAATATACTTGCGACAAGAATTCAGACGATTTACGTCGAACGAACAAATGAACAATTCACAATATTTTCATTAAAATATTTGAGAAACTGCAACTGATAGTAATAAAACTATATACTACACTAAAAGTTTGCATTATATATTGAACTAAATTGCAATAAAATATTGTTTTTAACGCGACCAAATAGCGAAAATTACGTTGACAATAAAAACAAATGTGTAACGTCAGCCGTGACGTAAGACGTCTGAATTCTTGATTCTAGTATATACGTGTTTCTATCATTTAGCAGAAGGCAAGTGCCTATAAATTCTGAGTTCTATGTGAACGCAAACATACTTCCTTACTTCTACGTTTTGTATATAATTAAAGTAAGAGTAATATCCAAGACACCGAATCTCTGCAGAAACGTTTTCAGCTGCCAGGCATTAGCTAATATGCAAAGTTTCATCCGTCGCAGCAGTGCATCTGCATCAGCAGTGAAATGGTAGATCCTGAAACTTTTCAAATTAAGAAAAATGAATAGCGCTATTTACCAAGAGAGGGCTGCTAGCTGTTGGACATATTTCCATTATAGTAACAGATAAACGTGGATTAAAATAGAGATAAGTACTCTTTGTTGTGTATTTTTAAATACGTTGGATATTAACAGAAACGTTAATCCTAGTGAAAATATAAATTTTTGCTCACCAGAAAAAAATTGAACAGTTATTTACAGAAGATTTTCTAGAGGGATAAATGGTTTTTGTAAAATTGTTGTAGGTACAAATTTATTGTCATTAGGATAAACTAATAAATAGGAATAGTAACTCATTGAATAACGTCTCCAGTTAATGTTGATTGATAAAAGAATACAGGTTCATCAAATGGATGCAAGAGCATTTGCTACATCATTCATGAAGAATGATGTAGCAAATGTATTCAAGCAAGACCATGTGCGGAATTTTTCACATATGCATTTATTTTTAAATGGTAGGTATTTGCGTATCTTGTAGAACATGAGAATTGTGCGACTTACGCTTACATGACATCAAGGAAGAATGAAGCGTATTGCTTTCTTTATAATAAAATTTCTTTCAGGACTGATGTTCACAATATTAATATTCGATTTAAAGGTACATTGACTCCTCCCCAACATCGTACTGAATTTTTAAACGCTCGCTTTCATACTAAATCTCTAAAGTTTATGATTCAATACCATCTAACTTTAAAAGTAAGAACATTACTCAATTTAAAAACTAATAAAGTCTAAACTTCTCCTTGAACAGAATAGAAAAAACCAAATTTGGCATGTGCAGTTGTCATGTGTTCAGTCTTCCACTGTTTCTTGTTCGTTTTTGTTACTGTTGTGTATTAGTATGCACAGCTTAGAAGTAGGTGAATAAAATGATTATTATGTTTTTATACTGATTAATTTGTTTATATTGTATACTGCTGCGATCAGCTTAGGATTAATACCAGAGGCTGAGCATTAACCTGCTCAGTCATCTGATCCTCAGTTTTGCTTTTTGTATTTGTTTCTTTTCTCTATACCAATACTGTAAATTAATTATCTTGGAAAAATAAAGGCTATTATTATTATTATTATTATTACTATCCGTCTATCTAAGACAGTGAAGGCTTGACGTTTTACTGTTACCAACATGATACAGTTGGTTATGTGCGTTTGGTGAAGCAGTATTTATTATTGCGTCCCAAAATGTAAGTACAGACCAAATTTTCTTATGGTATGATAAGAGGAAGTGCACCAATCAAGTGATACCATTATGGCGAATAGTGGCATGACAGTAGATCAAATCTAATGACAAATAGGATGGAAATCGGCAACTATGGCGACTGGGTACGTTGAAGAGAGTATTTGTTTCAAACATTATTGACAGTGACATTGATGGAAGTGCAACCTCATTGAATTCCGAGAATGTTAGCAGTATTAATTTGAACAGTTTTTCCTCCGATTTAAGAAACCGAGGTATTAATATTTCAAACAATACCAATTGCACTTTTTACATTCATTAAAAAAATTAAAGTTGTTGAATATTTGAATAAAGCTTTAGAAACATCTGTTAGCAATATTGCACGCACGTATTTAAAAGTTGGAGTTGAAAAACCCTGAGGCGTGGTCGACCGCCAACAAACCATGATTTGATTTCAAAAATAAGAATAAACCATTTACGAACAGAATAAAAAGAAGTGGGTCCAAATTGGAGCCTTGGGGTACTCCTGATGTCGCAATAAAGGTATTCGACTTAAAACCGTTATAAGAAACGTACAGCTTTCGTTGATATAGATAAGAATTAAACAGACAGAGTAAGCTGTTACTGAAACCATAACGTTACAATCAACTTGTCCTTTATTCATCAACATGGTTTGCCGTATACTGAGTAAATTCAACCAAGTTAGATAATGTTGAACAGTTAGGGAAAAACCATGCTGATTTGGTGATATGTACGACTTAACATTATTCAAATATTTGCTTGTACAAATACATCTCAAATACCTTTGCGATGTTGTACAATATGACTATAGGGCGATAACAACTCACATCTGCAGAGTTACCACTTTTTAGAATTGGACATACTCTTGTTAGTTTCCATCTACCAGGAAACTCGCCTGTTGATAATGCAATATTGAACAAAGTAAGCAACGGAGTGCACAGAACCCTTGCACAATCCTTTACTATAACTAGGCATCTGCTCGTCACCATATGACATTTTTTTGTTTTTTAGTTTATAAATTGCTAGAAGATCATCAGATTCCGTAAACTGCTGTATGTTAATGCAGGACTGAAAATAATTTAATACAAGATTTGGATTCTGAACATTCTTATCGGTAAAAACGCTAGCATACAATTTAGAGAAGGCCTCACGAATTTGAATGTAATCGTCAAATTCTTGATTATCTAAAAATCTCCTTAGGTATACGCGTGTGCCCTTTTGTATTATGAACAAACGACCAAAACCTTTTAGGATCACTTTCAATATTGGCTTGGATGTTAATAAGATATTATTGTAAACAAGAACTGATTTTAAACTAAACTGAGTTAAGCGTCTCAAACGTTTAAATTCATTTAAGGCGGGGATTTTGTAGAAATGGAATTGCACAGCCTTAGTGAGCGAAACGGTGAATCAATCAGACCTATGAGACAGTATACAAACCGTATAGGCCCGAACCACACCGAACCCAAGTTTATCGTGCATTTTGACGTACGTAAAAATGGAAGCCGTGATTTATGTTATGATTTTACTCGAGGACACAAAATGTACAATTAGTAATAAATATTAATCTGAAAGTGAAACACAAGTTGTCCTATATGTCCTGGCTAATGAGTGAAGTAATTTGGTGACTGTGATAATTTTAGCGTAATTGTGACATATTGGCGTAGTAACTGTATGGCTAAAATTGAGGTACTTTAACATTTATTTTAATTATTCTTGTGATTTTATGAGCAATGAAATTTATCTCACGCATTAGCGGGAACCTTTGTGAATACGTTGATATATAATAATAATCAATTATTTCAATTTTCTTGGAGTTCTGTGTCCTCGCTTGAAGTCCTGTTAGACGGTAAAAATATGTATACAATATCCCAGCCTTAAATGAAAGTTGTTGCGAGTAGTTTTAAATTGATTGTAATGATAGCCTATAACTTTAATATTATTTATAATTTCAATTGTATACCATACGGGATATTACGTTTAAATTTACTGGTATTGGTTGATCGAATAAATTATAAATATCTTGGCAGAGTGCATGCAGTTAATGTCAGTAAAGTTGTTTAGAAAATCCCAGTATGAATCATGAAGCAAGGTGGCATTATTTTATTGAGTTCTGTAAGCGATAATTTTATTCCTATATAAACTGAATCTCTGTCCTTCCTTGTGACAAGTAGCACCCGCTTTGTAGTGCTGGTAGTTGTATCGCTAACTTTTCTAAAAACACACATACAGAGCAACCGCTCGGGTTAAATCATTTAAAGAGCGTTACGCCATTGCACTTCCAATGAGGGCCCCTTCAAAGGCAGCCTTAAGGCTCCACCGCCTCCTCTTTTATTAATTACCGGCGAAAAGTAAACCGCGTCAGACGGAAGCTTTCCAAGTTGCGCAACTTCTGCGGTTCTTCCCGCTCTCTGGCCAGTCTCCCTATCCGTAATTTCTACCCCGTGTGGTGGCGGGACGGGCAAAAAAGGGACCGACGTGAGCGATTCCGTAACATCGTCTCGAATTTTACTATTTTCCTGCTTTACAACTAAATCAAAGCCGCTGGCTGATGTTATTAATTCAGTGCATGCAAGATTTAGTAGCTGAAGAAAGCAAGGAAGGTAAATAATACTTATATGATGATTTGGGACAGTAAGTTTCTACTTTAGATAGTTCAAAGTTTTAAGTAATTTAGATAATAATATTACGGTTCACTTCAACTACAATAGTTCTCTGAACAAATACAACCAATTAATATTCAGAGATTTTATCAACCAACTGAATCACTGTTCAAGTCACTAGAGTTCTAAGGGTCCCAACTAAACTCGACTACATGGAAAGGAAGCTATACTTAATCAAGACAATATACTTGTTCCAACGCTATCTTAGTTTCACTCAAGTATGGTAATACTTTATTGAAAGACTAACATATTCTAGTATAATATTCTGCATTTAAGACATTTAAGAATAAAAATTACTTGAAATCAAGAGAACTGTGTACTTAATATGAGATAAAATTACGTTCTTTTTTAAGGATTTGTATGTATAAACAAATGACCTTACTACCACTTTGGACTGCCGGAAACTTATACTTAGTACAAATATTAATTAACGGAATCACCCTTCAAAAAAATTCCAAACTTATTTATAAAACAAACAAAATTTTTTTTCTAAATTATATTAAATCCTTATTTAACGCCGCCTATGCGACTTGTCCGTCACGCGTTTAAAGAATCAGAGTAGGTAAAGTAGGCAACTAGCAACACGACGCCAAAATTTCCAGTCAAGTTATAATTTAATTCCTGTGTTTACCATGTATGTACGTTGTAGATTTGTGTTCTTCTTCAGTTTTTAGTGCTTTTTTTAATTTTTAAACGATTTATAGTTATTAAATAAAGAGATTTGTGTTGGGTGCAGATACTTTCCCACAATATAGTTCACCCTGGTTTGGTTTTCTAGGTTATGGCACAAGACTGCCGCGGGCACATTTTAATGTTTTATTCTTTTGTTCGATATAATAAATAAATAGTTTATCTAGCTGTACCTACAGGAAGTGTGTTTTATCGGTAGTGAGTGGTTATAATGTGCAAATGTTGTAGTTTTGCCAATTTGTAACGAAATAATGAAAAACGGATGCAAAATAGTGGAGCTAACGGATTAACTGCTACCTATGTATCTATCAGGTATTATTACTAATAAGAATGTTAATTTTTGTCGTTTCTGCATTTAGAAATGCTGCAAAAACCGACCGCATGGTAGTAGATATTGTTGACAGATGTAAGTTCTCAGTCGTACGTACCATAGGCGTTTCCGTAGGAAAAGAGGGTTTTGCCCCATTTTTTAAATATGGAGCTAAAATTCTGGAATAATTTTTTTATTGTCTTTTAGATCAGCCTGAGCACGTGGTTAAAATTGTTGTACTTAGTCATAGTTAACCCTGTATAATATGAATTACTTGAGTCAACAATCGTTATTCTCAAAATATAGTTATGTTTTCTTTATTTGATATTTTAAGACTTCAAAGAATTGTTATTAATTCATTATTACATGAAATATGTTCAATATTTGAAATAATATTAAGGGCGCCGTATTCTTGAAATAGTATTTTTTACAAATACAAAAAATAATTTTAGACATTTAAGAACTGAATAATGTAGAGTTTAATAAATAACTGGATTGTTATCTCATGCCATCAGTGAATATTCAAAGGTATCGAGGTAAAACGAATATACAGGGTGTCCAGAAACTCTCTGACAAACGAAGACCGGAGATTCCTCAGACAATTTTAAGACAATTTAACCCAATTCACCTAGTCCAAAACTGCTTCTAAAGGAACTAGAGCTCTTTGAAGATGGCGCCTTGTAAATAGTTTTGTTTAAATACCTCCAGAACACTTCTACTTAGAAAAACAAAAACTGGTACGCTTGTTTAGCCTTCAGAGATGAATCGATTCCATCAATTGCGAATTTCTAGTACCGGTCATAGGCGTCCGTTTTGGGTAGGTCAACGGTTATTTTAACGCATAACTTTTTTGTCTTTAACTTTTAAGCATTTGTGACTCTAGATTATTAAATTTTCAGGTATTCTCGTACTAAAAGGTACTCTTACTTTAAGCCATCAGGATACACCGTTTTCTAGAAAAATGGATTTAAAAAATTTTCGTTAAATTTATTAAATTTTCAGGTATTCTAGTACTAAAAGGTACTCTTACTTTAAGCCATCAGGATACACCGTTTTCTAGAAAAATGGATTTAAAAATTTTTCGTTAATAATCTAGTGTCACAAATGCTTAAAAGTTAAATACAAAGAAGTTATGCATTAAAATAACCGTTAACCTACCTAAAACGGACGCCTATGACCGGTACTAGAAATTCGCAATTGATGGAATCAGTTTATCTCTGAAGGCTAAACAAGCGTACCAATTTTGTTTTTCTAAGTAAAGCGTTCTGGAGGTATTTAAACAAAACTATTTACAAGGCGCCATCTTCAAAGAGCTCTAGTTCCCTAGGAAGCATTTTCGACTAGGTGAATTGGGTTAAATTGTCTTAAAATTATCTGAGGAATCTCCGGTCTTCGTTTGTCAGGAGAGTTTCTGAACACCATGTATATTGGCAGACAGCGGTCTAACAAATATACAGAAATCTTTCAAAATTCGTATTTTTTTTAAGATTTAACTATAAATGAAAATAATTTTATAACAGAAAGTTACATAGTTCTGCATACAAGATTGCTCACTTTTGTTTATAATTATGTCAAAATAATTGTTAAAATGTGAGGTTAGAATTACTAAATAATGTGTGTCTTACAAACGTTTTTTAAAGGTTATTATTTTATTTCAGGACAATTTAAATAGTAAAAGAGGATAAACAAAACTAAGAATTTATAGCTAGTTAGTTTCAAGTCAAAATGTTATAGAAAACACAATTTGAAAATTCAAAATACAACAATTCTGTTGTATTTCCGTTAGTGGAAGCATGTTGTATTTAAACTTTATTTATCTTTATATCCTTTATTTAATAGATTTCTGACAATAGAAACCAAAAACCAACTTGCCCTGAGGATGGCTTAATAAATAGTCGAAACATTGATAATGTTGAAAATTGTGTTTCCTATAACATTTTGACCTGAAACCATCTACACCCACATTACATTTTATTTTTGATATTACTTTTGTTCTATGCGTTATATTTTTCGAGATTTCTGTACCTAAATCATAACAAATTTGATCATTCTACGGCTAGAAATAGGACGACCTTAAATAATTTTGAATAAATAATTTACTTTCGTACACTGATTTATTTAGATCTCTAATATTGCTTATACAATCACAATCGAAACGTTGAGAACATCTCGAATTTTCTAAATAATTCTAGGGAGAGGACGTCATTTATCCAGTTGCATCTGAAAGGTACTGCAGTTTAGTAATCTTGTCAAATCTCGCGCATATTGCTAGGTAAATCTCGTCGCAGGGATTTGTACAGACACTCCAAAATGTTGTACCTAATAAGAAAGTGTTGACACTTGATTCTATTTTTCTGTTGAAATAACAGAGAATAATCACCATTAGCACTACCCCCGTGGATGCGCCATGCTTTGCATCATTTATCTTTGTTTTGACCAATATGTGCTATCAAGGACGAAATATTCAACCGTTTTATTTCACTATAATGTTTATATCGTTCTGCACTGAAAGAAGTATTTGCAACTAATGAGGTCTCCGTTTCCAAGCTCCATTCGACAGAGATACAAAATAGCCTTAACACTTGCGGAATTAATAGCATTTCTAAAATTTCACGCCTGCCTGCAGTTGATGTTTAGCATTCTCCGCGGTGCATTCTAGTGGTAACTCCCACTAGTGGCTGTTCTCTGCAGTTTCTCCTTTAATGCAGTTCAGAGGGACCTCTTTAGTGTTTAATTAACGATTGCAATAATTTTAACGGAAATACATTAAGTTCGAATGTTTTATACTGCTTGAATATTGGAGGAAATAACTAGCCGCCTAATACAGTTTCATGCCATTTATTTTACAAAATATAGTAATAATATAATATTTTTATTCCTTACACCTCATTAAATAGGATTGGCCTAGGATCAGAGGCTTGTGTGGTAGAGAGGCAGGATATTGTGCAGACCATAATAACTGTGTTATACTGGAGGTATACATGCAACTACGTTATACAGGGTGTTTTTAAATGAAATAGCAAAAATTAGATCACTGACTCCGAGGTGAAAATAAATCGATTTAACCTAACATACCTATATCCCAAGTCGCATAATAAATAAGATACAGGGTATCAAAGGTAAAATTTTGTTTTCGATATTTGTAGATACCTAACTCTAAAAATTACATAAAATTTGTAAATCAGAGGCTTCTGCTTCTTCAAATTTGTTTCTAATTTTGACGTCACTAGTAGAGGGCGCGCGCATCAGGTTTCTTTTAAATGGCAGAACTTTTTTGCTGCTCAGTGTATCCATCTGACTATTTAAACAATCGATTCTCCGTCTCTAAGTACTGCTAACGACACAAGTCGTGAAGAATTAGGTAACTAAGCTAATGTTGGATCATATCGTTGAGTGAGAAATTAGAAAGAGGGGCAACCTTAATGGCAAAATACGTATTCGAATTACAAGTTTAACACCCTGTATCTTGAAAACAAAGGCTCTAATAGAAAATATCTATAGGGCAAAATGTTTTTAAAGTCGGACAAGAAAAAAAGGCCAAAAATGTTACACCGTGTCTTACAGTAGGGGTTTTTTGGGCCCGAGATTTGTCCGTCTGCTGAGAACTGTTGTTAAAGACAGTCAATTTTGAGTGTTATGTGTGATTCAATGGTTTAACAAGCAAAGAAAACCTCCGTGAACAATAAGTTGTCGATAAATTGACCAATCTTAGAACCAGAGAGCTGTTATTACCTAATACTATCTTGGGCCCAAAAGTAGATACGCATTTCGCCATAAGGTTGCGCCTCTATCTATAATTTCTCACTTAACGATCATAAAAATTGTGATTATGCACGAAAACAGAAACTGTCTGACAATTTGTTGTAACAGGAGGAAATGTGCCAGTTATGAACTGTTTAATTATTTTTCGAAGATATGCTGAACTTCGTCTTCCTAAGCAACTCACAGGAGGTTTTTTGTATTCTATAGAAAAGGAAAATGTACCCCCTAGCCTGTCGGAGTTAATACTTTTAGAAGCATTTCAAAAATGATTGCAGCAAAGCTGGACATTGTTTTAGAAGGCCCTCAACCACCATTCTGGTTGATGGCGGTGTAGATATGCAGATGTCACGGGGGCTGAAAATCTTCTTCTACGGCAGAAGGCTATGTTGAAATTCTTTAGAGAGTATGAAGCAGATAGAATCATGGGGTCAAACACGCATTTAATGATTGGAAATTGAAACTTAAACAGCTCCATTGCTTCTGGTACACAAATTTCTAATTGTAAAAAGTGTATTATTAATGATTATGACATGAGTGAGACATTTCGGACTTTGTCCTCGTCGTGTAATTTCACGAAGGTAATAAAAAGTGCCGTTATCCCAAGTGTACTATATAAAATTTTATTTAGAACTACAAAAAAATGTATCTACAACTACCTTAAATTGAGAAAACTCCAAAATTAGATCCAGTTTTTAAGTTTAGATTCAAAATCCAGAAGCAAAGGCATTGTTATGGTAACCTATCAAACTTCTTGTCAAACTTGTTATAAACAAAACTGAGTTTTCGTTTTTACATTTTCTTGTGAAAATAGTGGTGTTGATTGAAATAATAATGAATGATTCAGAAATATTAAACTTGCCTCCTCAAATTTGAAAAAGCTGCTGCAACTGCAGTAGCTTCAGTTTTACCAGATAAATCGAAAACCAAGTACGAACAATTCTATAAACGATTCACTGATTGGTGTGCATCTAAGAATATAAAATATGAAGCAAAAGAAAAGATATTATTAGCATTTTTTAAAAAATTATCCAAGAGTGTTAATCATCTAGTCTTTAGCGTTCTATTCTATGCTGCGGTCTACAATTTCTGCGGCAAAATCTCACGAATTGCCAAAGTTGTTTGTTAATATTTATAACAAAAAATTAAACTTAAGTTAAATTATCTATTAATTGTCAAAATGATAAACCTGTTGGTTCTTAATAAAAATAACCATTAAGCAATGTTCTCCTTTTTTAATACACTAGTGGGATAATACGTCACACTAGTGATGTAATGACCTTCATTATTCAACTGAAACAGTGGCAAATAAATGCTCTGATGAGGCTCTTATAAAGCTGTTGTAGATAAAATCATTTATTTAATATTTTGGAGTAAAAAGTTCTGTACAACGTAGTAAATCTTCGAAGAGTAGCTAAAATAAAAAATTATAATGTTGATACTTGAATATTACTGAATTGAGTTGCAACTGGTATGAAAGTGAGGAATTGATATTCCGTAGATACGTTCAAAAGTGTAGCAACGCATATGCGTCATCCACAGCACCTATAAAAAAACGGATTAATATTAATCTTAGAAAAAGTAGTTTTGATTAAATTTTCAGATTTATCTGTAAGTTGTTTTGGAGTTTGTATAGGTCGTATTTTGATAACTTCTGTTTTTAAAATTTCTGCTTACATTCGTGTTGCAAGTGCTGTGAAGCTTATTGCAAATGGAATTCTCTTACAGCTAATTATGCCTAGAGTACGGAGATTCGGACGCACCTAGTACAACCATTTCACGAGACACTATATACGAAACTGAGGTAATAAATCGCTTGCTAAGCAGGTAGTCGATGTGGAGTATGCTTTAAGTGGGGAAGTGCGCCGGCCGGAGGGAAACTTTAGGCACAAATTTGAGAGTGAGCCGACTATCAGAATCTCTAGAGTAACTATGCATTATTAGTTATTACCCTTGTTTTCGATTGTATTTGAAATGGGAAGAATTAAAAAGTTAGAATGATGTTATAAAATGTGGTTGAAATGCAAATTGAATAAAATTAACACAGACTTATTTACAACTGTTTCTGAACGCATTTTCTTTATTCAATGACAATTTTAAGTCAAGTGCGCGTTTTTGCAGCCTCTTCCAGCGCCCACTAAAGCACATATCAGATAAAATGATTCCTTTGTCACTTCACCTCCCTTGAGTGTATTTTAGGGCTTCGGCTTTCACATCTCTCTGATCTTTTTTATGGGATGAACGTATAGGTAATAAGAATAGAGTGAAAGGAGCTGGCAGGGGATATTTTTTCTCACCGCTGCGCGGTGCATGCAAATACATGGAAAACAAGACGGGATGTTTTTCTACGAACGTCGATATTCGGATTGTTAGCTCTGAAAAGAAAGTCAAAAGAATTATTATTATTCGTTCTCGGTTGGTATTTTTTATTTTCGTTTCATTTAACATCAGATAGAGACGTATAGAGAACGAAGGTAATTTGCTGGAAAAGCTAAAACTAAAAGAAAGGCACATGCGGTAGCGTTCATTTTCCTGTTTTCATGTACCCGCACTAATTTGTACATATAGACTTGTTTAAATTTGAAATTTGTTTTGCTTTCTTATACCTATTCCCGCTGTTTTAAACGAGTAACTACATACAACGTCAAAAGTCTTGGACTCCCCCTCATTCTTGTTAAAGAAATCTTTTTGTCAGAAAAACCAAATACATTTATAAAAGTATATTGTAAATCTTTATTTTTTGTGAAAAGTATATGTTCGATAAACTGAGTATTTAGAAAATTAAAAACCAGCAAATGTGTGACATTTTAGACAAAATTTATTAAATCAAAAAGAAGTAACAATGCAAGTTCTCTACTTGACTAATAGTCGGTATAACCTCCACCACGTTACAATATTGACACGTCTGTGCATTGAGATAATCAAGCGTTTAACGATTTCTTGCGGAATATTACTCCATTCCTCTTCTGCCGCCACGACTAACTCATCTGCAGTCTGAGGTGGAGAATATGATTATGAATGGCTCTAGCAACAAAATCCCAGATGTTTTCAATAGGATTCATGTCAGGAGAGTTGGATGGTCAATCTAATCTATTGATATGTCCTGCTTCCAGTGTCTCTATAACTCTTCTTACGCGATGTGGTCGAGCGTTGTCATCCATAAACACAAAATTTTCACCTAATTCATTACATAGGGAGTAGCTAATGGGAGTAATAACTTCCGATGTAAATTTGAATGGTCATGTTCTATGGTATGCGAATTAATGAGGTGCGGTGGTTGAACATTATTCAACCCCAAAAGATTAAGGTACCTTCTTCATACGGAGCAACTTCACGAGAAAAATGAAGTCGCTGTTGACGATCTGGTTCTCTCCAAACTCTTTGTCGATTGTCATCAGTAACCAGCCCAATTCTGGTTTCATCTGTAAATAAGATCTACCGCCACTGGCGTAAAAGCCAACCCCTATGCTCTCGCGCCTACTGGAGACGGACAGCACGATGCCTTGGAAGTATGGTGGGGACCCGTAATAGTATTTTAGCACGTAAATTTTCGTTGTGGAGTTGTCTTCAACTGGTAGGTGTCGATATACAACACGGCAAAACGTACCTTGAAAATGGACCCTGAGAGCTGAAGCTGATGTGTGGTGTCTACAGGCATATTGCACCAAATACCGATCCTCTCATTCATTAGATACTCGAGAACGTCCACTACGTGGTATGTTGTAAATTGTATCAAATTCTTCATATCTGTACTATTCGTACAAGAGATGATCTAGGAATGCCCAATATTGTCATTATCTGATGATTAGAATGTCCTGCATCATGTAAAGCAGTCACTCTTGTTCGGGTAAATGCAGAAATTTCACGTCAAAGGAACACTTGGCTGAATACATTACCAACCTGACCAGATGTGTAAAAACGTTGGTAATAGAGTAAAGGTTTATGGGCTGCACCTTTTATTGTCTATTTTGTTCCCTAAGTACATGTACTTTTTTACCATATGAAGAAGAACCACTAGGTTTAATCGAATCATTTTATATACAGGAGATCCAAGACTTTTGGCGTTGTGTGTATTTATTATGTTTACTTATAAAGATGCACTGCGTTTCGTTTTAGGTTTATTTTCCAGTGTTTTTACTTGGTTAAATGTTAATATTATTCTTGCTATTTTTAATATTTAACAGATTCTTAGAAATTTTTCAATTATAAAAAATTTGATGATATTTAAATGTTAAAATAAGAGCAGCAATGTTATACAGTGGTGTAATAATGCCAAATTGTTATATATAGAAGGTTAACTACCACTAAGTACAAACATTTTAACCACGTGCTCTGGAGGCATAAAAGGCATTAAAGGAATATATTTCAAAATGCTAGCTCGATACTGTAAAAATAGGTCAAAACTCTCTTTTCCTTCGGAAAATCGGCGCCTATGACAATGATTGCTTAAATCTGTCAAATACCATGCGGTCGTTTTTTACAGCGTTTATAAATGTAGAAACGAATTAAGTTAATCAGGTTAGTTACCAGCATATGTCATTGGATTTTCGTTTTTTCCTTCCAAACTATCAGGCCTGAATCACTCTGTAAAATTTTTAGTGCAACTGATGATTGAACAGAGCCGTGGTTCACTCAATTTCAGTTGCGGTAAGCGTAGATATTTGTAAAAAAATAATATATTTAATTACACGAAAACAAATTAATGTTTCGTTAAAATTGTCCTTTATAATTTGTTTTCCTTCCATTAATGGAAATACGATGCTTGAATTTTGGACCTAACTGTCCGCCTATAAAAATAAAATCCTATTAAATAAATACGCTTTAAACCAGTGGTGCTATATGGAAATTGTACCTAATGAAATTTCAAATACTCAGTCAGGACAAATTTCACATAAAGATACTTGATGATGTAAATAATTTATTCTCTCAGTATCCGAATTTTAATAATTTTATGATGCGGTGGATAAAATACGATTCTCTTTCAACCTTATTTAAAACAGAATTTTATATTCTTATATTTTCGTACTCATGAAGAGTAGGTACTTTTAAAAGAGATTCTCTGATGAAAAGACTTACAACACAATTTGAATGCTTTAAAAATTAAACCTTCTTATCTTGTATCACGCCGTAGTTTTAGTGACAGTTGTCAGGCACTCAAGTTTCACATTCACTACCTAGGCATTAGAATCATTTTTATGAGGGATGTTTTGTGAGTTTTACTGGCTCTAAATTCAACATTAAAATAATTTTATTTATTGTAAAGGATATGCCTTGTCCTGTTTATTTTGAATGATTTACTTTATCTATGTAGGTTCAAGTGTTTTCACTAATAGATGGCTTATGAATTATTGAATCCTTCAAAGTGGTTACAATATTGTAAAAATCACTTTTTGCACTTGATGTACTTGCAGCAGGGAATTTGTTTTGCTTGCAACTGTTTTACGAGTTATGGACCCCTCAATGTAGCCTTCAGCTACCGTTGAAGATTTCCATCCACCATGAATTTTTAAAGTTGTGATATCAGCTCCTGAATTTATTAATAGTGTAGCTGATGTTATAAAGATACAATGTCCGGTATATTCGTGAACATCCTTCATTTTGAAAAACGTAGAACTTGTTTTGACATTTTCCCAAATGAATGAATTCCTACTAATTGGTTATATGCTTAACCATTTTTCTCATATTTAAAAATAATCTGTTACTATCTACTTGTGTAGGTCTTGCGATACTAAATTTCTGGTATATATCTAAATATTCGCATATAATAAAGGATCTCTTTTTCTTTGTTTTTGTAGTTGGCAGACTGATTTGCAATTGCCATTTCCCATACGCTCAGTATCTCCAGTTTTTACTTGAAGTAATTCAAAACTTCAATACGCCCCAGATATGGTAACACTCATTTTCATCTAGAGTAATAATAGTTATTATTCTCCGTTTACAAAAATATTTTGTTTATAATTACCTTTGTACCTAAATACGTATCATCAGCATGATATCCATCCGATTGCCGTTTCAAGAATACTTTTCATTTCAGACACCTAACTCGTAGTAACTCGCATATATTGGCCACAATGAAGAATATTTCATATTTTTTTCTTAGTTCAGAAAACTATACTAGTAGCACATTTTCTCAAAAATACAATGTTATTCTCAGTCCGTTAATCAATACATTTTTTATATGTTTGCTGATATATCTTCTTCGCTTTTTCTGGTAATAAATTACACTCTATTTGCTTTGCTGATTCAATAATTTCTGGCACAGTTAATGTAAATCCTTCCTTCAAATCAAATAATGAATAGTTATTTTTATGGATTTAAATAGGAACAATATGGCGATAACTGCATACCTGAGTTATTTACTTAATAACGATCGTCTCATAGCAACCATAGACATCCTGATGCAATTATTATTATTCATGAAAGAAGTATCATATAATCATCTAATAATATAAAATAAATAGTTTTATCTGCTATTATGATAAAATTAAAACTGATCGGCACAAAAATTATGTTTAACTTGGCAGTAAAGTAGATTTAATGCCTTGGCAGCTGCACCTCATTTATTAAATACCAGTTGCAGCATTAAATCTTGTACTTAACTGTCTAGTTAAACAAATAACCGTTTTCATAATGTGTGGGGTCCAATAACCTCCTTTCAAATTATATTCGTTGAATTTTAAATAAACCTAAAATCGGTGGTGCTTCACAAAATTAATTATAACGCATTTCGAGCTAAATCTTATAAATTCAGTTTAATCACGACCACTCACAAATGCCCATATTTTAATCTGGCAGATTTCCTCCATAACCTTTGTTCTCCGTTTGTTGTAATTGCTCGAAATCTTCTGTTTCAACCCCCTTACTTATACTACATTTGTCATATTTGCGGAATTTTAGTGTAGGCAGACGTTCATTGTGCTATATTGAGGAAATTTATGAGATCTGTTCTCATTGTACCGTAAAACGTTTTCTTGTGTATCGATTCCTGCTAAGAGGTTTAGGCACTTTGGTTCACACTTATAACAGAAATGACTGCTTTCATGAAACAGATCGTGAGATAAAATTAAAAAAAAAAACATTACTAGTGAATATTATACAGGGTGAACCTTAAATAGGTACAAATATTTTAACTGTAGTTCATCATTAGATAGGTCTAGCGAAAGCCTTAATTGACCTTCGAAGCTCAATACTATCAATTAAAGTTACGTTGTTTAATGATTCATAAACGTGCATAAAAGCTTACCTACTTGCTGAAAAACCAACAGTTACCCACATTTCTCAAGTTGATATCATGATACCACTGTACATTGTTGATACACAAATTATCTCTTGAAATTATTTTATGAATAATAATTAAAGTCTATGATTTTCGCCTTAGAGTTAATTTTTGCCACATAACCTCAAACAACGTGTCAGTGCTAACCATTTCGTACTTCGTAGTTTCGTAGTGGGTGAAACAGATTTTAAAAATAAACACAAAATATGGAATAACAAAATAACCAGCTTGATGTATGCGTTCAATATCAAGACAAGGCAAAGTAAAATATTTAAAAGCACTGTCAATCGTATGCAAAAGAAGCTGGTGTCCTAGGCACAGGTAACAGGTAGGGGTCACGGGCAGTAGGCGAAATGTCCCACACCAGCCCCGTCTTCTAGGATTGATAGTCAGCGAGGTCGACGAAGAGGTTATGTTGATACTGGTGTACTAATCCAAGGCAAAGGAATACGCTGTGGCAAGCTACAAGTAGAAACAAAACAAAATCGATTTGATAATTTCAATACACTTAAATTGAATGTTAATATGAGACACTTTAGCATCTTTTGAAACCGAACTAACCGTAAGTAATACACTGCTTGATGCATCTGTTTTAAGAGCATTTTTCTCTTAAGTGTATTTCATTAATATTGCTGGGGAAATATAATTTAGTTAAGTATTATGGCGCATTATTCAAACAGTGAAAAGGTTGACATGCTAAAAGCTTATTTGCTAAGCAGTGATAATCAGTTATAGTGATAACGGTAGTATGTATTGTGATAAATCAGTTGGAGTGTAGGAAAAATGATCAAATTCTAGATAACTGTAAGTAATTTTAATATCAGAGTCGGATCAGTGATCCTCAACAAGTTTTCTATAGAAAACTAACGAAATTTATTTAAATCTGAATTTTTTATTCCTGATTTTTTTTTTGTGAAAAGAAAAACTATTAATTATGTGTTCTACACAGTGAAATGTACTGCTATTTAAAACTTTTGTACTTATTTAAAGTTCACCCTTTATAGCGTTGTAATTTAAATCTTCTTGAAATTACTGTGTTATCTTCCCATTTCACAACTGGCATCTTTTTAATTCGGTTTCAAAGGATCAACCTTATAAGTTTTCGCTTGGCAATTGTCTGATTTGTTACTAGGGCCGATAATAGAATTATCCTGGTAATAAGAAGCAACAGCGGTTGCACTACTGCTTCCAAGATCGATAAAATGAATTGCTCTTGTATTAATCAGTGGTAAAAATAGAAGGCTGGAGATCAATAGAAGCTTTTTAAATCACTTACCTTGTTAGAAAGTATAGAACTTTTAAAAAATGTGTAATGAATGCATTAATATTACATTATTAATGGTTATCCGATTAACTGGATGCAATCATAAATCATTATGAAATATACAGAGTTAACTATAACCAATTACAAATATTTTATGATATGAAATAAGAATTAATTAATTTGAAACTTATTTATAAAGCGAAACCATATTAAACTCCTACTTATCGACGACTATGTTCGTTTGACGTTTGGAGAGTACCTACTGTAACCAGCAACGCAACTGCGGCGGACAAAAAACTAAAAGGTATTCGTCAATGATTGAAACCCTGTGTGTATACGTTGTGATTTTGTGTGGTCCTTCAGTTTTTAGTGACTATTTTTTCAGTTTTAACATTTTATAGTAATTAAATAATAGAATTTGCGTCGAGTACAGATATTTTCCCAGTATGTTATCTCAGAGTCAAGGGCAAATCCAGCGGAGCTACGGTTATCGGACAAGATTTTATAATTAAGACTGTCGCGGGTGCATTACGAGTTTTCTATTACCATTCCTTCCACTAAATTTCGATTCTCTTAGAACAAGAAGGCACTTTATTTAGCCGTACGCAGAGTGTGTGTTTTGTTGTTATGACGGACCTGTAATGAGTGAAAATTTAGTTTCGGTACTTCGAAAAAAGAAACAAAGAACGAATGCAAAATACTGAGCTAATCGGATTAGCTGATATATACCAGGTATTATTATTAATAAAAATGTAAATTTTCGTCGTTTTGCAACACTATTAAAAACGACCGCATGGTAGTTAACCGATCTAAGCCATCTCGAGCGATGGTTATCATAGGCGCCGATTTTCCGGAGTAAGAGAGAGTTTTGCCATATCAGTTTACTGTGTAAACACACAATTAGTATTTTTTTTTACAAAAAAGTCATATTTGAAATAAATTTCGTAATTTTTAAATAGAAAACTTGTTGAGTACCGCTGACCAAACTCCGATATTAACGTTTGTATGATTCATAGTATTGTAGATTGAATGTGTATCCACAGAATTACCAGTTGTACACAAATGTCTTAAAATTTAACTTTCTATATAAAATAGGCTTCAACAAAATTAGCTAGAGCCACCTTCCCTCCTTTTCCATTCCTATACGTCACAAATAGAGCATGAAATTAAAATTAAAATCCTAAAACATAATCTCTACTCCCAGTTAGCCAGAATTTTATCATTGTTCATCCATTCCAACTGATTTATCACAATACTGTCATTACATTGTTTAAAAAATATGCTTTTAGCATGTCAACCTTTTCACTGTTTGAATAATGCATGATATATCACTTAATCACACTGTATTTTACCAAAAATATTAATTAAATACATAAGACACACAGAAAAACACTACCCGTGAAAATAATATAATGATTTACGTTTTACTCGTATAAGTTAGTGCCGCAACAGATGCGTCATTACTTAAAGAAACTATTAGCTTAGTTTGGTTTCAGAAGATGCAAAATTATCTCATATTAACTTTCAATTTACGTGTATTGAAAGTATCAAATCCCTTTCTACAAATATTACATGTTTCGTTTCAACTTGTACCTTGCCTTTGCCACAGTTTATTTCTTTGCCCTGGACCAGTGCACCGGTATTAACATAACTTCTGAATCGACCTCGTTGACTATGCTATGACTATCAATCCCAGAGGATAGGGCTGGTGCTGGATATTTTGCCTACTGTTCATGACACCTACCTTTTAGCTGCGCCTACGAGCTACCAGTTTCTTGACTTTCAATTGACGCATCAACATGACCAACTACCAACTGCTGTTCAAATATTTGTACTTATTTAAGGTTCACCCTGTATATCTCTAGTCTAAGGTCGTCGTGACTGACTCTGTATATCTATATATTTTTGTCCCAATATTATAAATTAGTATATAGCACAATATTATTATAGAAGAAATTCCATTTGGTAATAAATGTGTGAAAGAAACAGCCACTTATACTGAAACTTCAATTGAGAAGTAATGAACTAACTTAATTATATTTGATATTCTCTTCATTTTGCTCTTTGATCATCAAGGAAGTGCATCAATGCTCGCCTACAAGTAGTGCTCTTATTAAAATGTACGTACCTGCCAACTTTACCTTTTTATTTTTGTTGCAACGCCGAAAACAAGTCTCATTAAAATTATAAACCGATACCGCAAGGCTCTACCATATTTACGATCGCATGTAACTTTGCAAGTACCTCGTACTGGGAAAGTTTGTTAGTAAATTTCTCTACACCTATAGTATTGTTCAGCTCAAGTTGCTGGAGACGGTCCTTATATTGAATCAATTCAATTTTCGAGTTGTTTCACTCAAGCCCATTTGGGATAATTCGTAGAATCAGACAGGATGAATTCGCTTTGTCATCGCACTGCTTACAGGGAAAAGATAAGAACGAGTGTCATTAAGGTAAGTAAGAGCGAGAGTTGCTGCAGAATTTTAGTTGAATAGAATACGTATTCTTGATGTATTTAGAGTATTTTGTAAAGGAGCAAATACACTTGAACGATACTGCACGGTACATTCAACTGAAGTAGATTGCAAATGCACACGACTTCACTTCAATGCAGAAGGAAAAATACCATTACCCACATACTGTTTGCTTGAAAGACAAAAATTGTGACTGTTTTGTTGATGATGTGGAATATAAAGCGGGTAATAAAGTTGGGACAATAACCCAGATAATATAGTACACGGATGTATATCGTATATCGAAAATTCCTGACTAGTTAACCGATTTTAGCACACTTTGTCTTGTTTTAAAGCTATTTGATAGCCAAATTACAGTCTGTAATAATATTTGAGCTGTTTAAGCCTGAACCAACAGATGCGGATTTTGGTCTCTTTATGTGTCAGTTTTTAATGATATAACGTAAAGGGCCATATTCATTGGCGAGCGTGGTAGGCCAACATTACTGGCATTTTTTTTGGAAGCTGCTTGCTGTTCCCGCCACACGCACATACGCACTTTGTATCCCTATAACGTATGACAACATTCAGTTTGTCATTGAAATCATGGAATCAATTAAGTTTGTCACTATTAAATTATGCCGGTATTAAAAACAGTTTATCCGCCCAAGTATGTATCCCATTTTGGTCATAATAATTTATGTTGTTTCAAGGTTAAATGTTATATTTAATCACCTTACATTTTTTTGTAAAATTTAAACCAAAACATCCAACTAAGAAGGATATAAAATTGAAGTAATCCATTTCATTGGCCTATTGAAGAATTTTTAAAAATTATTTAGATTTAGTAGGAACACAGATGCTTTCTGCAAGTTGAATGCCATTATGCAGGTACTAGGCATGTATTCTCCGCTTAAAGATCCGTTTATATCTACAGACATCCAGTGTGTCAGAGACGTGCGGTGTCAGACAAAATAATATTATTCTCTACAATATGTATTAACGTATTTATATCTATCGTAATACGGTCGCGCAGCCGCCGACAGACGTGGGTCGTGGCCGACCAGTATTCTCGTAAAGAATATTTTGTCTGCGCGGTTCATGTCTGTACGTGTCTGTGGCTACTTACCGGGCAGTGTAAATAGAGTATCGGGACCGTACAGACGTGTTTTGTATTTAGTAACTGCCAGTGAGAGCGGCCGCGTCCGACACCGACGACAGTGTCTGTTGATGTCTGACATGGTACACTTCAATTTGATATAAATAAATGGTATCTGTCGGTGTCTGCCACGGTACTTGTCTGAAACACACCGTGTCTGTAGATATAAAACGAACCTTAAATTTAAACTAAACTGTTTTTGATTTACTCAGTTGTTATGTGGTTCCTTGTTTGCCGAGTATCTGAAAACATCATATATATCTCTGTAACAAATGTTTGAAAACAGCATTGGTTACCTGTGTAACATAGTGGCTAACTGATTTTTGACAGTGCTAAATTAAAATTATCACAAATACGTGTCTGGTAACCACCTTACGTGAAAAATAATAATGTAAATACTAGAACCAATCCACCTATAAAAAAATAAGATTAGAAAGCAGTAATTTTACCTTTAGCTTTGCCGGAATACTTTTTGTATCTGAGGAACTGCCAAAAATGGTCTTAATTCGTTAATAAATTTTAAATAATAAATAATTTTTAAAATTTTTATCAGGCAAATCAAATGGATTACTTAAATCTTGTATCTTTTTTCTTTGGATTTATTTTCAGAATTATCTAGTAGTTATCTTCGTTTACTTTAAAATTTTTATTAATAGTTACATGCTGATATTATACAAATTTTCTTTATAAATGAGTAGAATAATTTGCGATTAAGAGCGCTGTTTTTAAGCGCAATTTTCAACGAATTTATTGCTGATTTTAGAGGCAGTCTAAAAAAGATCTAAGACAGTTAGAACACTGTGCCTATTATACAACTTATATAAATTATTAGGTAAGTGTTTTTGACGATATGTGATACAAAACAAAACGGTACAAATCACTGTCTTTTTAAATGAATAGAATATGTTTTTCTACAAAAGTTAGGGCCAATGATTCAGTCTCCGCAAATCTAAACATGTTATAGTCTGTGTGGGGTTGTTAGATTAGAAATAACAAGTCCACGGTTTGAAACACGTTAAATATATTAATAAAGATATAACAACTGGGAAAGATTGTTCCACCAATACAGAAGTCTGGACGGATGTTTCGCGAAAGACGAGCGACAAGTAACTACTGTGGTTTTCACCGGACCTGTCGAGGAAGGTCTCGGGGGCTGGTTAATCTCTGACCATCTCTTTATTTGATTATAATTGGGCTCAGGTCAGAGGGTACTTTAATGGTTTTATTGGCATATGTCGTTAAATTGTAATTGTAGGGATCACAGATGTAGGTCGGTGACCGGTGTCGGTGACCGCTACAGTGTGTTTATACACTGATACG
This sequence comes from Monochamus saltuarius, assembly GCA_025584915.1. Lineage (NCBI taxonomy): Eukaryota > Metazoa > Arthropoda > Insecta > Coleoptera > Cerambycidae > Monochamus > Monochamus saltuarius. The sequence continues at coordinate 11,226,226 of CM046722.1, forward strand.
AATTCTAGGTCGATTTTTTATATAAAACGCCGGACTTACGAATTTACAAAGAATTTACGTAATATTCTCATATTTACCTATTTAATTAAAGAAAGTATTGTAGCCTTCTATTTTCTAACTACCAACGTAAATAACTATACAAATAAACGTTAAGATAGCAAGCTCCGGAATAGCACCGAATAGAATATATCCAAATAAAGCCACTTTTCCCATTTCATAAATCACGGTTTTAATTTAGAAGGAGAATAATGGGAAGAATGCATATTGCCTGCTGCTATATTCATATCTGTGTGATAATGCAGCTTCTTATAAATTGCATAGAGCTTTTCATAGTTTCTACGAATACAGCTTTTCAAACGTGAGATACAGCCGCCCGAGAAATACAAATGTCTCTGAATTTTTATGTAGAAATAACGAGAAATGGTGACTCGAATACATCTTGATTAGGTGACAAATAAATTGCTTTATAAATAATTTATTATTGAGATGGATATAATTAATATTAAGGGTTCTGGAGTGTATCCGTTGTGCTCTAGAAGACACGGATTCCACCAATTAAATTGTTTTGGTGGATGTAAAAGGCTCCATACATCTTGTTCCTTGACGTTATCATTTGGTTACGTCTCCTGTCTCTATGTGTGAAAGAAATATTGCACTGGGTATTTTTAAAGTACGTCGTTGTTAGCATTTTATTTGCTGCAGTTTCGAATCCATTTATCATGTAATAAGCGTTTACCCAAATTTTTCTGCAACAACAGCAACTGCAAATGTAATATGTAGTTGAGTAAATCCAATATGTCCCTACAACATATTTTTTTTTCAATCAAAATCTATTCTTCGACTGATGGTCAAAAGCAACTCAGCGCGACACGAAAAAGTGTTATTGTTAGTGTTTTAACAAACTGTAATGAATAATTCATTGGTAATTTGCACCAAACTTTTGTTTATTGTTCTCTCAAAACTCTACCCCTCATGAATGACTTTTTTAACTTTATACCTTTTTTATTAGGTATTAGTGACATTATGTGAAACATATAGACATACTTCCCACATCTACTCTACGAACTAATATCAGGGGAAGCAATGAATTGCAACTATATTTTTTATTATCAGCTTTTGTTGTTTTTGTTGTGTGGGAGTATTAGGTTAATTAATATGAATTTGAAATCATTTAACAGTTTTGATATACCAGGTATGTGTTTTTCATTAATAATATTTACGTGTTAATGTTTTAATTTAGTGAATCCAATCTTGCCTGCCTTTTTTACACATAATGTATTAAAATTTCTACTACCAATAAATATCTATTGAATCTGTGTAACATTGATCAATAATGTGTTAACAGTACTCCATTCCGTGTTAACTCAACACACCTCTGTGTTCTGTATTTCTACATCTGACTGGTTGCGCACTGTATGCCATTTTGATTGCATATCTTATTGTGTTTAGTTAATTTTCTTTCGTAGTCTTCAAATGAAAAATATATTTAAATTAAAAATTTAATCAAAGAAAATAATATAAATATTGCTGATAATTGTGATAACTACAGCACTGAAGGGTAAAAACATTGTGGAGCATTGTCTAAAGTCTCGAATGACGCCTCGACTCAAATAACGACTAAAGTCTTGCATCATGCTCATATACCTGAGTAGGTCCGTATGGAAAACGGAGTCGGTACTTGAGTCGAGGTTTCAGTCTAGGCTTGAAGCGATGCTCCACTATGTTTTTAGCCTTAGAATACTATCTCTGTATATTACATTCTCTGTGACTGTCGAGCAAGGAATACTAGATGCTCAACCGCAGTAATCACGTGCCGACATAGATGCAATGGTTGCAGTCAGCACAGTTAAAAAGTTGGAAGTTGAATTCCCGTTTAATATCTACGTTAACGGTGGAATAAGGTGAAACTCGTTCGTTTTCGGTCGAAAGTTCACGGTCGAGGTCATTCCCTGCTGAACAGTATTGCAAAAATTTATAAGACACATTAACAGACATATTTTAGGAAACATTTGGATTTATGTGTTAATTAGGTTTTCCGTGTGCGTGTGTGTTATTCGGTACCTATTGATCGCAACGAGAAAACCTGGTGAGAAACGGGAGTAAGGGATTTGATTCTGATTCATATTCATAATGCGATTTGCATTATTTGGTTATTTATATTTTTAATGAAACAAATGTCACTAAAGTGTGAGAAGTTTCACATAAGTGAATTGTGTCAAATCTTTCACACACATCTGGATTAACACAGGATTTTGTTCTTTTGTGTTAAAATGTAGTTCTTGTGTTGTTACAGTATATGAAGTTATTTCCTTAGCAATCATAGGTGCATGATTCATTGATAGGAACTACAATACAATAAACTAAAAAAACGTTATTGATATGAATAAAGAAGTAAAATTTGCAACCAATTCTATAGACCGTCTTAAATAATTAATTTAATGTTGGAATATATTTTCACAAAACAACTCTGGCTGCAATTAAATCGAATATAATGCAGAAAAAAATGGGATTGTATCCCTCAAAGAATAAAAGAAAAATACACCGCTTTAATATAGATATCAACAAAAAATAGAGGCCGATTACTTTCTCAGCCTTCCATCTGAAATGTGCTTTCCGCGTGAAAATATTTGATTGCCTCCAATTTATTTTTATTACTGAACTTTTCAGCCGCCAAGCAATCCCTTTAAGCATGGTTGGGCGGTGTATTTTTATATTTCGTCGGGAAGAGTCCCAGGTGAATTAAGGAAACTAACATTTCAAATGGTTCACATTAGTAATTTCAGGAGAAAGGTAACATCATTACTGGTCTCATTACTTTTTGAGGATTGCAAGGGACAAGACTCCACAGTCGTACCACTTAAGAAGGAAAAACTCACACTACTATACACTACACTATAATATACGTATATATTATTCTAGATCTAGACGGTTGTGATTTTTTTCACACGTTAGCTATGAAACCAACTACTCTGCGGAGTAACGCCCCGTCCAGCATTGAATTACACCCACAATATCTATCCTTATACTCTTTATTATTAGCATTTGTAATTTGTTTGGTATCAGAGAGAATACATGTATATTACTTCATTGATAGGAATAATTGTAGGATAATTGATTTATATTAGTTTAAAATACCTTTACAATACAGTACAAAAATGTTCTTTTTCTGTCAGAATACTCTTCCCATTTCATTTTATAAAACGGAAATCCATGTCACGCGTAATTCGCAAAACTGTCCTTCTAGATACTCTTGGTAAAGTTTCATCTTGTGTTTTTCTATTATCGGAAGCTCATTTTGTAAAATACCATTCATGAATTGTTTTACAAATCGCATATTTTATGCCGTCATCAACCTTTACCTTTTTCCTTCCGCGAATTTCCACAATTTTCTGTGTCACAGACACTCTTGTTAATTAACGACATATTTCAATCGCATCAGTTACACTCATATGTTTGCTTTGCGTCCTAATCCCTTCATACAATTTTTTTTATTGTCCGATATTCCTTACTTGATAGATTAGGCCGTTTACGATTGAGAACACGCTGTAGATGTAGAACTTAAATTATAATGAATTTATCTTTGTATTATTAAAAGTTATGAGCGGCTTTATAAAATGAGTCACTCTGTCTATTTCGAAACCCGACTATAGGACAAGGGTCTCTTTGACCTTACCATAACTCAGTAATGTTGATTAATAAAGATGTGTATCAGACGGCCAAATGTAAACGAGCCCTCGTAATAAAAATTAGGGTAATTTCCGTTTTGATAGGACGATCACGTTTTTTTAAAATCCGGCTACTCGTTTCACAAGGCCCACCGAAATTGCACGCGTAACAGCGTAAAAACATCCGAATGTCGAGGGGTACCTCATATGAACATCAAGTCTATGGCAGTTTAATTTTTCTACATTAGGGGAAGAGATAAGGAAGGACGAACTGCCATTGGTGAAAGCACAGGTCGCCTTGAATACAAATAATATCTAGTAATATACCTCAATGGACATCAGACTAGAGTTAAGTTGGCTGTGTTTGATGTCAATTTGCTTCAGAAATACTGTTTTGTAGCCTACAGTTTTCAGATAAGTATATGTATTAGTATGCAGTAGTAGTTCTGATCGGAAGAATTACTGTATTTCCAATGTATTTATAGAAAATAAAAAGAGAAACTTTTAAGTAAGTTGGTTTTTCTGTTCAGAACAAAATTAATCAAAACTTGTTCTATTCAATACGTCATCTCTTCTACTTTAATATAAAAGTTTGCTTACCTAGAACAAACTTGTTTTTGTTGTAAAAGTTTTCTAATATATTACTCCCTTTAGACAAATGCAATTTTTTATTGATGGAATATGATACTAATATATTTTGATATATAGGGTGATTTATTAAGAATGGACAATCTCTGAACTGGAGATACTACATACCGAAATACCATGATTAAGCTTAACATGCTCTATACAAATGTTGCAGGTTTTATCAGATACAGAAGAAGGTCAAAGTTTTCTTTTATTTTCCCACCTTTTCCAAATATCCTTGATGTAGGTACCAACTTCGATTTCGAACCTCTTAAACATTTTATGTTCGGAATTTCCTGGGTATGGGCTACAGGATTAGCTCGTAACTTCAGTAATGAGGGAATAGCTGCTTGATGCTGTTTTTCAGTGACGGAGCACACTGTTACTGTTGATGCTCTGAGAATGTTGTGGGATATTTGTTTTTGTTATCCAAACAATCCTCAATATATGACTCAGCTACAGCTGTGTACATCCGTGCCGTGCCGTTTTATGTTTGTAATATTAGACTCGGAGTTGGCTATATAATTAGATGATCAAACGAACTTACCTTAAGTGAAGTTCGATCATAATTATATGAATCACCCAGTCCGAAGATATCACTTATACTATGTAGTACGCCACTGCTGTACTCACGCGCACACTTTAAAGACATTCTACCTCTCTCACTCTCTACTTCCCTCGCCGGTCCGCTGTCCCAGTTCATTTCTTTTAAAGGATTCTCCATCGTAATCCTGGGGTTGTTTACTAATAGTTTAATATTAGTTTCAGGCCACACGATGTGATAAACCTCATCCAACGTTGATCACGTTGAAATTCGTAGTACCTATCATGTGATTGTACAACATGAAAAAAGCAACTTGTCAATTGTTAGTGTGTAGATTTTAAATCTAACATTGCATCTGCATCGTGTGTCGTCGGCATTAAGGGAGGGAGGGAACCGATATCTTCGGACTGGGTGATTCATATAATTATGATCGAACTTCACTTAAGGTAAGTTCGTTTGATCATCTAATTATATTTCACACCCAGTCCTCGATATCACTTATACTATGTAGTTGTTTAAAGAATTGATTACGATGGCTTGTACTGTGATAATTTCACAGATTTAGATATACATGCATGTGAATAAAGTAAATAATGTCACTCCCTTGTCTGCTCTACTGCCCTGAAAATTTGCAAAATTTTGAAAAAGTAATGGTGGTCTATTGTAAAACTTTGCTAATTTTAATTATTTTTCAGCAGCTGCTTTTGTAATAATTTCTAATGACAAACCTTGTTTGTTACCCTGACAACTACATTAGAATAATTAGATTTAATGTAGTGGTAATTTTGAGACTCACAAGAATCGATACTGCCATATTTGCTATAAACTTTTAAAACCTGGGCCGTTTCCAAGTTCCACGTGTAGTCATATTTGGAAAAATCTACCTATGATGTGAGTTCACTGTTGTATACCTAAAGTTTCTATGTTTCAAGACCAACTGTATAGATTGAAGAACTTGGTTTACTTGGCCCTGTAGGGTTCATACACTGATAAATATTATTAGGGATATTACACGGTGGATTATTGGTTATTTATTACCTAGGTTAATAGTGTAAAATAACACACTAGAATGTAATATTACAACTGTAATGGAAAATGAATTCTACTAAAGTACTAATGAATATGCATTTTTCCATAGTAAAACCGTGTGCACAGAACCCATCAAATGTAATTTTACGTTATTGTCAGGGGCGTGCGGGGAAATCTCCTATTTCAAAAATTACATTTTTGTATTTTTTTTTTTTTTGCTTCCATGGACTGCACGCCCCTGGTTATTGTGTAATTTTACATGAAAAATGTAAACGTACGTTATCCACCTGTGGATTCTTTTAATACAGTATGGATTTGACATTTTTACATTAATGTATGATGTGAAAATAACGTGTAAATTTACAATCATGTTGCAATCAGTGTAGCTTGAGAATAGCATTTTATTGTTGTTGTTTGTAATTTAGTTCAAGAAGTTTTGGCTTAATTAAAGCTACTTTAATTTAAGAGTGCCAGTTGTCGAGTCGGGAGTCACTAACATTCCTTCCGCATTATTTGATCTTTTGCAAGACTTAACATCATGAAAAAATAAATGCGAAAAGAAAAAATCACTATATGAGAGTCAATTATTTTTGGATACCTGTAGGTAGCATATAGCGATATATTTTTCTTCTCACACCATTGCCATATTTGCCTGGCAATAGTATTTAATTATGGGAATCGACAGCTCCCCAATCTATTTATATATGAAATATTGCAAAATATTGCTTGTAGTACCAGAAAATTTACGTGATAACATTTTTTCCTCCATAGACCAACCATGTGTTTTTACGCTATTTGAAAAAACGCTCCATATCGTTAAGAAGGTATTTGTTATCTGTATAAAAAATCAAATTATAACCCAACATGTGTAATACACACATACACATATATACCACGTTCAGTTTTTCTAATATATTTCTACCGTTTTGAATCAGAAATAACAAATCTGATATGATTTTTACCTCGTAGTTCATATTATCTAGCATTAGATCTAAGTGTTTTCCACTTTGAAAGTATGATAAATATTCAACCCATTTTTCAATAGTTTGTATTTTTGACTTGAGATTTAATGTCATTACTACTATTGGATATAAATCCGAAAAATTTGCACATTCTATCTTGCTTCCGTGTGCTTTTTTCGAGATTAATAAGAAAGGCCAAACGTGGCAATTATTAGATAAATTTAAAAAATCGTCTAAATAGTTTATACAGACAATACCTGCATGGCCAGGATATTCTATTACAGGTTTCTTAACAATTTTGCTGTCAGATGTCACCTTTACCAACCTAAAAGTAATTTTAACTTTTGATGCTATATCATTTCCATTTGTATACGAACAAAAGCTGTTAAAAAGTGAAAAATAATTAAAAGCTTCCATTGCATTTATTATTGCCACTGCTCGATTACTGGTTAAATATTTACATTTATTTTAGGTTGGTATTCCTGAATTGAAGCAAATATTGATGAAAAATTAGAACAAGTTTTAAGTCGTCAATAACTTGGCGAAGTTCTTCATCAATTTATTTGACGTCCAAGTTTTAGTATTACATTTGTCAATTAACTTGAAGAGGCCACTTGATCAATTAATTGACAAAGAAATTGTTAAAGCGGCTTAACTGTTACATGGCAGATTGAACGGAGACCATATGAACTGATAGGTTACCTACCTATTTGTTCAAATGAAAACCTTAAGTCCTTCTTATGCTCCTCGTATACAGGAATTAGAAGCATATAATAGTTTTTGTTACCAGCTTGGACACTGATTTTATGTTTTCCATTATAAGGCGAGCCGTCGTAAAAATGTCGTTATAGTTTCTTTCCGTTCGGTTTCTCATTTTGTCAGCTAAGAAAATTCTCGAGAGAATATTATTTTTATGGTTATCAGTGCTTGCTAATTTCTTAGTGGGGCCAAAATGGAAACATACATATGTATATGTATATCACATTGTAAAGATACGCATATATAAAATATTAAGGAGGGCACGGCCTCTTCTACGCGTACTCATGATCCCTCTCTGAATTAGTAATTAATTGACAATTACGTTTATTTGTCTAACCTCTTCTGCAGAAATGCATTAAAAGTTAACATTTATTAACCTTGCTGGTTAAAATTGTAACAGAGGTATTTTATAACCATGTATTCAATCGAGGATTATAAGATTTGTGGTTATTCTCAACCACTGTTTGTTTTGCAGCAATCTTGATAACACTTACCACTGTTAATACCTGCTTTTGCCTTGTCTCTCTTCAGTTCCCCTGGACAAGCCGTGCGATGTCGGTTTTACGACTGATTGAACGGTGAAGGCTATATGCTATGCCACACTCCCCCCCCCTCCTTTTATTTAATAAGATAAACAAATTTTAAGTGCCACATATTTTGTGAAGGCACGGTTTTAAGTTTTGCTTGCTGTATCTATTTAATAATATATTTACCTCTCATTCTAATCCCGAGGATTAGTCTAGAAGTTGGATATTTGTAGAGGAGAGGGGACGACGACGGCATATTATCATTAAGCAGGCCGCATTTGCGCCCAGAAATGATTTTCCAACAACGTTCGGACAGTATTGACTCCAATGTTCGACTTTTTCTGCATCATAAAGATAGGGTGTATGACACGGTGCAACATTTAAAATAGCTATCTAATTTGATATTATAATTAAAGGGGTTCGTCCCGTATCATACAAGCAAAATGCACAGTTTTCTACCCATAAAAATGAAAATTTTTATAAAGTTCTGAATACATTTTTATGTAAACAATAATATAACCTCCAGTGCTCTCCTATGTTTGCTTAATTTATAGGTTATTGGTTATAATAACAATAATTATTATTAATATTTATCAAAAACTAAATATATATAAAAAATGTTTATATAATTCTATGCAAAATTTTATACCGTGTCATACGACGTTAATAGTGTCTCTCAACACTTTTAGGTATATTATTTAGATTTGTTAAAATAATATTTAATTTTATTTAATTCAGCCATATATAAGCCCAGATAGTTTATGTTTTTGTTAGATGATGACGTCAAGATACCTATGAGATTTTGATTTATTATCGTCTATCTCGCTTGTAGATATGCCTTGTGTTAAAATATGGTGGAAACGGTACACGCTATGCTCCCAACCGGTCACCCATCCAAGTACCAACCGCGCCCGACGATGCTTGGCTTCAGTTATCACACTGGTATTTTACATCGTGGTCGGGCCATTACCATATTACCCGTTACCTTGCTAGCGAGATCTGATAACTTCGTGCAGTATATTTACTCCTTGAATTCACATTCGGATTACAACCTAAAATATTTAATATACTTACCAGATGTAAGCTTTACTAGGACTAGTACTGCTGCGATTTGATGCCGACTCGCTCGGAGGGGCCATCAATTTGCGATGTGTCCTAGGTACGCCGACATCTGGCAGGGCTTTTTTCCATGGCTGTTCAGTAATGGAGACCTCCACCGACCGTATCTGCTCGAGATACGCGACGATGTTTTGAGGCTATTCAGTGTCCAGTAATTGGGAGCTCCACCGACCATGTCTGCTCGAGACACGCGACGGTATAACGAGATCTGTGGTAACTCCGCCCCGCGCGCGTACGGCCGATACCCTGGACTTTTCCTGTTTTGAGGCTCTCAGGATTCACTTGACGAGCGATGTCGTTTTTGCTCATGATTCTAAAAAAAAGGAGGTAGCTGTTTGTTATTAATTTTCTTACCTGACATTAACCGCAGCAGCCCATCCGCGCGTGTCGAGCACAACAAGACGAATGAACTGGGACAGCGGACCGGCGAGGAAATAGAGAGTGAGAGAGGTAGAATGTCTTTAAAGTGTGCGCGTGAGTACAGCAGTGGCGTACTACATAGTATAAGTGATATCGAGGACTGGGTGTGAAATATAATAATGTGGCAGAAGAGCGCCGAAAACAATGTCTTGTATATGCTTCGGGGAGACCTAAGAAACCAGCGATGTTAGATTGCGTTTTCTCGAAACTGTTAGTACCCACACATTGCTTAGTAGATTTACCCTCTTTATAGAACAAGAAAAACCGATCTCTAGGACGCAAAATAGCATAACTTCGACAGATATCGACATATTTAAGTGTTTCTTCGTTGAATACCACAAATTTTCTTTAACCATTGTATTCTATATCGTGGATAGCCATATTTGCTAGTTCTTCACGGCGACAGGCACCGGCAATTCTAAATATCGTGGCTACTTTGGTCATAAGATACGTTGTCTGGGATATTTAAGAGACAATTTTCTATTTCCTTTCTTTCTAATACCTTTAATTTATTTGACTTGTAACCGACATTTGCTTTCTTCAAATATGCCACTAGCTTGAGATATTTTTCAATATCAATGCCCCTTCTTACTTTGAAGCATAGTTTCAACATCGAATACTTCGACCATAGAGTTGACGGAGAGTTACGTTTTGCAATATCGTGCAATTAGGCCAAAAATACCTCTTCTTTTAAAGATGAAGTGTTCTTCTCCATGCGCTATTGGTCCAAGGCAACAAGCTCTTTTTCAAAACAAATTTTTCATTTTTCAGGAATTAATGCATTAGTTGCATTATTAGCGGCCTTCAATATCTCTGTCGGAACATCATTGAGAGACTACTCACTCATTATGGGTATTTTGCGACGAAAAGAAAGGAAAAATATATCAAACTCAGCCTTCAAACTGAACTGATTTAAAATTTGAAAGCTTATCTCAAAAAATATTAACAATCAGAACTGCTAGTTTTGGAAACAACGGGATTTTTCATCGGTGATTATTTCTGTCTAGTGTAATTCAAAGTCGCAGTAGCTTTACTGCTATTTTACTGTTAGACGGTAAGCTGCATCGAGCGGTACTCATAAGCACATTTTTTACTGTATTAGAAAGGTATTTTAAGCTAATATAAATCAAATCTCCTACAATTCCAATCACTTTTGACAGTGGGAACTCGAAAATTCAACCACAATAGATGAGATCTGACCTATTTCTGCATTTTTAAGATTGCTTCTTCAGGTGGCATCCTTTATGTTGAGTCAAATATCTAACTACAAAGTGAAATTAGATATTTATAGAGTGTTTTCATTAAACCAGGTTAGTAAATTTAGATAGATTAATTAATCTTTAGGTAATTATTGAATAGAGCTTTGTCTGTGGAATCGTTCATTAGATTACCTAGGTGTTTGGTATCAGAGAGCATACATATGACTTCATTGATAGGAATTGTAGGAGATTAGATTTATATTAGCTTAAAATACCTTTCTAATACAGTAAAAATTGTTACAAAAGCTAATAATAAAGAATATATGGGTAAATATTGTGGGTGTAATTCAACGCTGGTTGGGGCTTTAGTCCACAGAGTAGTTAGTTACACAATAGCACACAATATTATAAATACCTAAAAATATATAAAAACTCATAAGCATCTTAACCAAAAATCTAACGCAAACTTTTTCGCTTAATGCTGCTTGCATCCGCTGAATTACGTTGGACACAAGCATTGTCACAATAATACTATAGGCATACTGTATAATGTAACAAAAATCGTGCAGAAGAGTGCACTTTACAACACTAGTGCCGAAAATGCCACTATTGCCACGAAAAGTCGCGCGAAAAGCTACACTTTTTCACATAATCGTAGGAAAAAAGTTTTTCTACATAATCAATAGTAGATTTAACCCAAAATACTTACGGGAAAAATATAGAGAACAGTTGCTAATAATACTGATCTGAATTACCCAATGAATCCGTCAAACGTGGCGTGACAAAGAATCAAATTCACATTAGTCGTGCCGAAATGGCATGGAAAAAGTTATTTATAGCAACGACCTGAGTTTTTGTTTACAGGTTGCCACGACAACACTCATTAGGTTCAGTTTTTCCTTCGTTAAGCCTCCTCTGATCGCACTCCTACGTATTTCGGGCGACGTAAGCGTACCGCAGAGCTTTGAAATTGAATCGGCCCACTGGTTTGCTAACGCGACCAAATTTAATTACCTGAGTGAGACCGGTTTGAATGATAATATTTTTGCGGTACGTCCTTGCGGCTGTGAATTAGAGTGTGCAAAAATACGTATCCGCGACATTAAACACTCGTGGATCCTGCGATGAAAATAACGTTTATTCTGGGAAATGATAACGTTGCTTTGGTTTATACGAATCCCAGAAATTATACGGAAGGGTGGCGGTGAACATTTAAACGTTTTCGAAACCTGTGGGAGCAGAAACAACAGTTTTTACCTTTCTTGTTCAGTTCTACCTACATTTTTAAAATGTAAATGAACATGGTGTACAGGGAGATCACCCTTCAAAAAAATTCAAAACTTATTTATAAAGTGAAAAATTTGTTTTCGAAATTACAATAAATCCTTATTTAACGCCGCCTATGCGACTTGTCCGCCACACGTTTACAGAATCAGAGTAGTTAACATAGGCAACTAGCAACACGACCGTAAAATTTCCAGTCAATTCATAATTTAATTCCTGTGTTTACCATGTGTTTACGTTGTGATTTTGTGTTCTTCTTCAGTTGTTAGTGCTTATTTAATTTGTAAACGTTTTATAGTTATTAAATGAAGAAATTTGTGTTGGGTGCAGATACTTTCCCACAATATAGTTCGCCGGTTTGGATTTCTAGGTTATGGCACAAGACTGCCGCGGGTGCATTAAAAGTTTTCTATTATCTATTAGGTACTTATCTAGTAGGTACTTATTCCTTTCGTTCGACTTTCTTATAATATATAAGCATTTTATCTAACTATACCTACGAGAAATGTGTTTTATTGGTAGTGAGTGGTTGTAATGAAAATGTAGTTTTGCCAGTTTGTAATGAAATAATGAAAAACGAATGCAAAATATTGCAGTTAACTGGATTAACTGTTACTTGCTATCTATCAAGTATTATTACTAACAAAACAAAACACAACAGCAAAATGTAACAAAAATTAATTGACAGGTTAATCACTTTTGATATTGTCGATATTTAATTTCAAATAATCCTGAAGAAGCAATCCTAAAAATGCAGAAATAGGTTAGAACTCATCTATTGTGGTTAAATTTACGAGTTCCCACAGTTTCAAGAGTGAACTTAGATATTTACAGAATGTTTTCAATAAACCAGGTTAGTAAATTTAGCTACATTAATTTTTTTAGATAATTATTGAATAGAGCTTTGTCTGTGGAATTGTTCATTAGCATACCTAGATGTTTGGTATCAGAGAGCATACATATGACTTAATTGATAGGAATTGTAGGAGACTTGATATATATTAGCTTAAAATACCTTTCTAATACAGTAAAAATGTTACAAAAGCTAATAATACCTATATGGGTAGATATTGTGGGTGTAATTTAACGTTGGTCAGGGCTTTAGTCCGCAGAGTAGTTAGTTTCACAGTAGTTTTAGTTATATTGTTAACACCTAAATATATATATAAAAAAATAGATTCCTTGTTTATGGGGTATTTGAAACCAACGTAGAGGTTACAATATACTATACTTAAGTACAGATACCGGCATAGGTATTACAGAGAAACTGTAGTTTCTGTTTATAATTCGTAAAATATAGATAACAGAGATTTCCCAATTAAAATCGGTGTGTTTTAACTATAAAAATTCATTCGCAAGTTGTGTCACAGAAAACTGAAGAAAATCGAAATAGGTGTTGTAGTTGTACAAAGAACCTAATAAAAATTCCCCAAACAACACTTCGCGCGACTTACGATTCCGCCAAGCGCTACCGACGAAATAAAATTAGCCCCCGGAACGATCTTAAGTTGATCGCGTGAGGGCCGGTAAGTCCTCTACCAGAACTCTCAGGATTAAGTGGCCCTAGTCCAGTATAGATTTACAATGGGCCCTTTGATAATCTCGTTCCGCTAAATGGCATGTAAGAGTTCCTGCACGAGCACATTACGGCGGTTTTCCTAGAATCCGAGCTTTGTGCCTTATGGCAGGTAAGGATACGCGAACGGCCGGTTCTGATGGATATTTTCGATTCAAATCGGTGTTTTGAGGAATCGCCGTCTCAGCTTTGACCTCTCGAACAGATTTCCGTGACCTTTACGGCAGCTTCTCTATCATTGAAAAGGATACTTTTTTCGCCACGACCGTTAGGGAATCTAATAATCCCAAACTCATTACCAACTCATTTTAAATAACAGAATATAAAAATTCTCACTCTTGAGTCTCTAACTCTTCTACTGTTTTTTATTAGTACCTTATTTATAGCACGCCTCAGTGTTTTCCAAATTCAACTTTAAGAAAAACGCGCGTGTTGGCACAAAATCAACTATTCGAGAAAAATGAAGTCTAAATGTCACCTTCTTAATTATTGATCTGGCAGGAGTATCTTGTAGCGTCAAATAAAATTTCACTAACAAATGTTTCAAATGCTTTATTCCAATATTCAACAATCTTATTTGTTTAAATGAATGTGAAAGTTGGTATTGTTTGAAATATTAATGCTTCGGATTTTTAAACAGGGGTCAAATTAATACTGCTAACATTCTCGGAAGTCAATGAGATTGCACTTCCATTAATGGTTTAAACTTTGCTCTTAGTATTAATACTCTCTTCAACGTATCCAGTCACCACAGCTCCTAATTTCCATCCTACTTGTCTTTGGATTTAATCTATTATCATGCCACTATTCGCCATAAAGGTAGCGGACGTAGGTATGTCAAAACCATGTCCAGTGTATTTCACCAGGATCGTCCAATTGAAGATAACATGCAATTTGCCAAATGTATTAATACTAATCACTTGATAGGTGAACTTCTCCTCATCATATTGTAAGGAAACTAGGTCTGTACTTACATTTTCTGGACGCAATGGTAAATACTGTTTCGCCAAACACACATGACTAATTCCATTACTGTCGGAAACAGTAAAACGTCGAGCCTTCACTGTCTTACATGATTGTATAGTAATAAGTAGTATAATTCTTTCTTGATGTCATGTAAGCGTAAATTGCACAATTCACATCTTCTACGATACCTAAAGATGGCCACCACTTTCAAAAATAAATACGTAATGACATGTCCGGTGCCTCTGTGAAAAACTTCCGCAAATCGTCTTCCTGCTTGGCTACATCGTTCTTGCTAACAATTGCTCTCTTGAATGCATGCACTTTCACAAATAATTTTAAATCAACCTCTTTGTTTATCCTCAACATACTTTGCGATTTCGAATGAATAGCCCACAATAGCCTTGGACTGCTCCGACATTTTCTGAAGATAAGCAAGCACAACTCGTTCATCTGTATCTGTTACCTTTTGCTCTTCCATCCATTTGATGAACTTGTCGCATTCTTTTTTATAAGTGTTTTTCGATTTTTTCGGTAGTAATTGCGATTCTGCTGCTTTATTATTTAAGTCGTTATGTTAGAACTCATTTTTAAACAATATACAACCAGTAACAATTATCGTGACAAGAATTAATCTTATGTGACAGATTACAAATTAATTTGGTTTTTCTCATTTTCATGACAACAAAAGGTATGCTGATGTCATCACAAACTCAACTATTTTAAATTATCAGTTCTTATTTACATTTTTTATAGTATTAATTATGATTTATGATTTCAAAGTGTACTAATAAAACAATATTGCTCTATTTCGAGCATTGCGGTATCGTCATCGTTCAGTAGCACTGAAAGAATTTAAAGAATGTAAAGCTGAATAAATTATATAGTTTTTGACTATTGATTTTAAGTAAAATACATATTTTGAGGCAATGTTATATAGAAAGGAGGTAAATAATGATTTAGTTTTGTTTTCAAAAACTCTGGATAAGTCACTGCAAAGGAAAATTCTACTTTAACAAATGACAGAAAGGCAAGGTGAATAAAGTTGATAATAGTAGTAGCCAGAATTTAAACGTATTTATATAGTTTGTGGAATTCGTATAAGTAACCAAATTTCGTATACCCTAGAGTGATAGAATCCTGCAGTTAAAAGTTCTGGTGACACAATATTGTTTCGAATACCTTGCCAAAGAATTTATAATGACATAAAAAAAAATCGTTAATTTTTAAGCTACGAAGATTAAACATAAAAAATGTATGTTAGTTAAAAATATGCTCTGTAGATTAATGGTTGTTTTAGAAACCTAAATTATTTTGAGACATTTGAAATTAACAGACCTCTCTTCGGTGTAATAAAAGTGATATATGGCCCGAAAAAACTTGCGTAATATTTGTCTGCCGTGCGTTCTGTGAAAGCTTGGAAGATGATCAATAAAAACTATGATACTTGAAACCTGGCATAATTTATATTACTAGTTTCAATGAAACAATTTAGATATTAAAGAAAAATCTTTAATGTAGGTAAATACGAAAATATATAGGTTGCAAGTAGTTTTAAGTTTTAAACAGTTTACCAAACATGAATCATTTGAAATGTATTTAAATTTTGAATGTATTTGTGCCATAGTTAGTGAATATTGATCTAGAGTTATCAATTTTTGTATGCACATTTTTAAGTTTATTTTTACAGAAAGTGTCTTTCTTGGTTTTCTAGATATCCAACTGGGGAATTTTAAACTGAACACTCTTTACATTTTTTGCGCAAAATCTAAAATTAACATTATTGTCCTTCTGACATCAAAATTAATATTTTTCTATACAAATTTTTAATGTTAGTTTCCTCAAGCTGCAGCTGTTAGATATATATTTATTATATAAAATTTTAGAAATAATACTGTCAGCGAAACAATATTTTATTTTTATGCGCAGTAACAAATTTGATACAAATTTTATTTTGATAATATATTTATTGCACATATTTATAGTCTTTAATAATCTGGGACAGATGAAAAATATTGAATAATATAAGATATTAATATTTCGCAGATTCTGGCAATTCGCCATTTTTAAGTAATAGGCTATTAAGGTTTTATTAGACAAGTACAAGACAATTTTATAACTATTATTATTTACAAGTATACATCAAATACTGAAAAAATTAAAAACTAAAATAGTTATTCACCCGATAAGTGTGAAGTGATACTTTTCCACACGCTGATTAATTCGATCAGCAATCTAGTGTGGAAAAGGCACTTCCCGCACTTGTTAGGTACAACATTTTTACTACGATCATGTCAATTCTAACAAAACAGTTTATTTTAACTGCCAATTTATAACAAAAACAAGTAATTATTAAGTAGTTACTTAAAGTAATAGAATATGTTAACGAGAAATATTAAATTCAGTGCTGAGGCATTAGCGGCGTGAGGATGTTTTTCACTAGTGGAATTCACTATTGATAAAAGGTTTGTTCCAAATACATAGAAAACCGTACAATGTACGGTTTCGAGTCTACGCAATAGCAAACAACTGTTCCAAATTAAAAATTATCATTCATTGTACGATTTCCTTAGCGTTCCAAATATCTTTGGGACGAGCACTGAACCATACCACGGCGATAATATCAGTACATGGTCATGTGTAGGAACTACTTGTGAACATTCGCACTAAGTAAACCCGTTTAGATTTGGCATTAAAGCTGTTCAATTTAGTCGTTTTTTTTATTGATAAATAGTAAATTGAATTTTAAAATGTTCATTCATGACTAGTTTTTAATTTAATTAATGACTTCTTTACGAAGTTGTTTACAACTTCAAAGTTAAATTCAGAGGTTATCTTATGTCTGTCCCCACTCATTTTTCGGCTAAGAAAACGTTCCAAACATTCGCGATTCCATGCACGGTACAAACTTGACGCATGCGCTTATTATCAATGCATATAATCTCGTGACGGTATCGTGGCAGTACAAAAGTATTTATTTGGAACAAACCTAAAGTATGTGCTACAGGATTAGCTTGTAAATTTGATGTGGGAATAGCTGCTAGATGCTGTTCTTCAGTCACGGAACATACTGTTGTTATTGTTGCTTCAGTACGGTTCTCCTGAAGTTCTGATGAGTGATTTGATGCTGTGGGCTATTTTCTTCTTGGTGGCAAAACAATCCTCAATGCATGACACAGCTGCGGACTTCCACCCACCATGCTGTTTTATGTTTGTAATATTGGACCCGGAGTTGGCTAATAACATAGCAGAACAACGCCGAAAACAATGTCCTGTATACGCTTTGGGATTTGGTAGGCCTAACCAGCGATGCGAGATGACATTTCCCTGAAGCTCTTGATATAAAAGAAAATACCCACACATTGCTTAGGACATTTACCCCTTTTATAGAATAAGAAAAACCGATCGTGAGGGGTATTTTTTGAACACCAAATAACGTAACTTCGATATATATCAATATATTTGTTTCTTCGTTGTTCCCCACAAATCTTTTTGAAATATTGGTTTTCGTGTTTGGTATGGTAATAATAAGCACATTCACTTTGTCTTCCATATCGTGGATTGTCATATTTGCTAGTTTTTGGCGACGAGAGGCAACGGCAATTCCAAATATCGTGGCTACTTTGGTTATAATATGTACGTTGCTTGGGGTATTTAAGAGAAATTTTTCTTTCTTTCTAATAACTGATTTTTTGGCCTTGTAGCCAACATTTGATTTCTTGAAATATACCGTTAGTTTCAAGTATTTTCCAATATCAATGTCCTTCTCTACTTATAATCTCATGGCAAATTGAATAAAAATACAAAACGGGGGGTTCCACTTAAAAAAGTTGACCACGATATATTAGATAGATATTTATTAGTGTTACATACACAAAAGTGTTTACACGCGTCAGAAAAGAAGTTTATAGTCATATTATAAAATCATCAACAAAAAAAATGAAAAATATATATATTACATACAGTACATGGTAGAAACATACACAGATAAGTGTTGATATGTAATAAATAACACAATGGATTAAGAATTAACAAAATAGTGTGAGCAATAAAAGCAGATAGTTGTAATTTTTGAAATGCATCTGTAAAAGACAAAACTAAACAAACAGCACATACATACAGATTAAAATAATGTCATAAAATAATGCAATCATATATTTTTTTACTTCACCCTGTATATATAAAAAATGGCCAATTAAAAATTGATAGGTCTGAGCGATTTTCCAAAAACGGACACCTGATTTTTATATAAATTTATTCCATACTTTTGTCGCTCAGTGTATTATGTAACAACAGTAAAAACAAAAATTTCGAGTTATATATCAT
Organism: Monochamus saltuarius; assembly: GCA_025584915.1. Taxonomy (NCBI): domain Eukaryota; kingdom Metazoa; phylum Arthropoda; class Insecta; order Coleoptera; family Cerambycidae; genus Monochamus; species Monochamus saltuarius. Next base: position 11,245,226 of record CM046722.1, read on the forward strand.
CCACCTTCGTATCATATCACAATTACCTACAACTCTTTGCATTTTATGATATATAGATTAATACTAGTGTCACGAGTTCGTGTACCTGAATGAAAATAACAAATTGTTTTATCCAGAACTTCTAGGATGTTAACAAACTGTTAGAATTTTCTCACTGAAGTTTAATCTCGCGAATGCACTTCTTGTGCAGCTCCATTTATTTTGCTCCAAAATAAGAGGTATTCTTAACGTACAGCTGCAGCTGATCGTTTTAAGTTAAGACCTAGATTATTGTACCTTAAAGTAATGTTGTTTCTGTCAAGTAGGTACGTTGAGAAATTACTTCATACCAAAGTAAAAGAACTGTCGTTAGTTAGATACAGGTGATCTTACAGTTGTACGAAGTCGTTGGTTGCCAACAGATTATGTAGTTGTTAGAGAAAATGTTGATAGCTGAATATGGATGGTAAAGAGCGTACTTTTAATAAATAAGAAGAGACAGAAGACACTAAAGTCGGGTAATAAGGGAGTAATGTTTTTCGAAAATTATTTATGTATATAATTCGATCAAATATTCCTATTTAGCTGTGTCTGGTGATAAGATTCAATATGAAATGTAAGTTGTGTTGACAGATGAAGTCACGGAAGAAAAACGGACGAACATTTAGCCACTATGAAAAATGGGGTAGAGAAAAACATATATTTTACATAAGCAATGAGAAAGGATTATAATCCGGCACTTTTCGAGACAATTTTTTTTAATTTTCATTTAAAGAACCAAATACATGGTTAAGAACAGAAATATTAAAAACTAATAATTTTAGAAAATTGTAACATGCTAGGCGACGAGCTCAAAGGAATGTTGATAAAAAATTTTTACAATACAACAAATATCGAAACAGAATATAGGAAATAATATACAATTATATTTCGGTGCCCAGTCCAAAGATGTCACTTATATTCATAATTAGTATATTTCAGGCCGAGTTTGGCACCATGTTATGTGCCTAAAACACTTATTTCGCAGCATGTATGGGACAATACTTTTCGTAAAATCGGCAAATAAATCTTCAAAATAGTTTCGACATAATCTTTTTGGTTGCATTTGCTAATATGATCGCTAGACTATTTTATTTAAACAATTTTAACTAAGTTGCCTATAAGGTTCTTGACATGGAGCAGTTGCTATGGTACGATGTTTATAAACATTTTAAAAAATTCTGAAATCTGTGAACATTTTTGAACATTAAACCCCAATAATTAAACTGGGTACATTGAAACCGAAGAAATTGTATCACAAAACTTATGCAAAATTTAATATTTGGTGTGCCGAAAAAAAGATATACATATTTCGGAGCAAATTATTCTAGCATACTTGTTCCAGTTATCTTTAAAATGTGCACCCTCTCCATTAAGAAGTAACAATAATATATTTGCTCAAGTCAGTATATACACTGAATAGGAATAGTCAATATAAAAACCAGTAATAATTATTCTATGCTGCGAACTACAATTTATTTGAATGCAAATATTGATATTAGTATACAATGTTATTGCTTGACCCATTTTCTAACTATTTAAGTTACTAATTTCATTTTTTAAATCTTTATGAACAGTGTTTTTATACATCCAGATTTTAAGTATATTTTACAATGAAACAGTTAATAAACCTTCCTCGATTTAATTAAAAAAAAGTAAATAGAAGGCCTCTTTCTGCAGAATTATATCAAAAACAAGCCCCTCCTGACACAAAGCAGATAAATTTCAGTCATAAATTCTTAAAGGAAGTGATGGCTTGGTAATGAAGTTTTGTAATTAACTTTGGAATGTACAGAAGAGTAATGGTAACTTCTTTATACACATCAAAAGCATAGAGATTTGTTAATTAATACTTGTGTATTTTGTAATTAATACTCACGTTTCATGTTTCCGTATAAATCATGCATTTAAGCCCTCTGTCACGTTGTTGGTGGAAATTAAAACTGTCCATCGGTGATTTTTAATTAAATTGGATCACTCGATGTTTAATTTCCACAACAAAACGGGGTAAAACTGATGTGTACAGGAAAATACATTTCAAATATGTATTTAAGGCAGAATGATAATATTTGATGTGTTGTTTGATGTAATATTTATCATTACAAAAGTTGCTACGATTGCATTTCATAATTTAAGCTACAATAAAAACAGCGATTTTTCAAATATATAATAAAACAAAAAGATCAAACAACAGAGTATAGTTTAATATTTCCATACAGCCAGTTTTTACATAATGGTATATTGTGTACCTAGTAGTAAAAGCAGTACATCCTCGAACGACAATGGCAAGCATTAAATCAGGCAATGTGCTTTTACTATGAAGTACAAGCACTATTTTTTTTTTAATTTTTAATTAGTTAATACGAATTTCCATCATTACAATCTAATCGCTTATAAAATCCTTTCCTGTTTATTTATTGTGATAAAAATTAATTTTAATACTAATAAGTGCCAATAGGTTTTTATTGTCCGAATTGACAGTTATGACGGATGCCTAGCAATAATATCAACAAACGCGGTTTTCATGTACGCCATATTTAGTAAGCGAAAAACCTGTACCATAGTGACAGATTTTTATCAGTCAGTCTTTGATGATTGCACCGATCGCAATTTTCACATTCTTTCTCGGATTTCTATGTCATATAATACAAATGGAAATTTATGAATAAACGGTTTGATTTTCCTTTGCTTATTAATCTATGGATACGATCATAGTCAACTTGATTATGTACCTAATGCTTTTCCGAGTATTTTCAAGCAGTCTGTGTAATAAAACACACTTGCCAGCGTTTTATTTTGTTGGATGACATTTTTTCTTTGAGGAAATACCGTAATATTTCGCAGTTCATCGTAAAGGTATCCAGTCAAAACACCCATCGTTTCGCGCCTTACTGCCTGGAGTTTGTAAGTTTTTCAGACGTGATACCGAATGTGATTGATGGAGGAAGCTATTAGGCTATGCGCAATTTAAAGATAAAGTAGATATTTGGTTACCGACGAGGGATGTCTTCCCCATAAAGAATAACGTCTTCAATAAAGTTCCTGACGTGGGGTATATAATCAAATCATGCCTGAAGCTAGTTATCCAGAAAATGACGCCGGTTTTTACGCGTGTTTCTATTGCCGTGAGGATGAAAACATAACGTTCCGCTTTATAATTTCGTTACTGTATTATTTGAAGTAATGGTACAGTTTAATCAACATATTACCGTGTATGAATAGTTGGGTAATATAATTGAAGAGACGAATATATTTTCAAATAATGTTCCATTATCTGTTGAGAGGTAATAATGAACACCAATTAAAATTATATGTGTTTGCAATTTGTAAAATTTAACTACGGGTATATATTGCTATAATTATTTAAATTTTCCCATATATAGTTCACTAAATAATACAGCAGGTGTTTATGTTGTAATTAATTAAAATCGCTAGTCATACAGGGTGTTCATGACTGTGATTTGAAAAAAAAAATCATTTTTTTTACGAATATGCAAGCAATTTTTGGTCAATACCTTTTCAACTTTTGTACAAGGTGATTCGGAACACATAAAAAAATAATGTAAACACGAACTCGGCCTCTACTTCATCAAATACATGTGCAGAGCTTTCCATACCCAATTGCAAGTCAGAGTTAAAAATTGTAATAATGATAAGAAATTATTTAAATTGACAATAAATTAATAGTTAGTTCAAAAATTATGTTATATTTTAACTAGTTAAGTAAAATCGAACCTTTTTCTTAACTCAAATTGGTTACTAAATGTACAACTTCTCAAAACACAATTAAAAATATTATAACACCTATTTCATATTAGCAAGTTCATTAACTTTGAAATTACAAAACTCCAACGTATCAATAATAAACCGGGTAATGAACCATTTAGGTACACTACATAAAAAATCTATACCCAATGGGTAAATTATTAAGAGAAGCTGAAAAGTGTTTCGTGTTTAAATACTAAGTAATAAAAAACTATCGTGTTGTCGACAAAAAACGGTCCAAGACCGAAATGGCACGTCTCTGATCTGATGCTCATAAAAGTTATCGAGAGTGAATCTTGACCTACCGTATTATTAGGTCAATAACCTAGTTACCTAGTTTTGTACTATTATTTAACGAGAAGAAATAAAACTAACTTTTTTATCTAGATACATGAATGAATTTTCCTTAAATATTGATTTATTTGTTAATAAAAACAAATATAGATAATAAATAAATGTTTTCGAATGTTAGGTTATTACAGTTTAATAATTTTGATTACGTTTTCACTATGTTTTACAATTGAATATGAATTTTTAGTATTACTCGTAAGTACAATTAATTATTCAGTTTGTAGTTACGTCCATTTAGCCTACACATTCTATTGTGTTTTAAGTAGTTTGGTACTAACCTATTTAAAGTACCAGTTCGAGTAAAGCTGCACTACATAGCTACTCCATAGCATTTTATTAATAAAATTTGGATCAACTGCAATTTGATTTTGATACCAATTGCCTAATTCAAGACAGCTGGGAAAATGAGCAAGTTCTAAAGCTTGAACTTTCTGAAAATGATACGGGTTCAATGAGTTTTCTCGTAATATTCTGCAGACCTTGCTTTGGGATATCTCCAATCGCCTTGAAATGTTTCTGGTAGAAATAGTAGGCTGCTCAAACAGCCTCTATCACAATTAAGTAATTTAGCTGATGTCCGACACGGTTTCACAGAATTCGTATCGCGAAGGCATTGAAGCACTTGCACAAAGTTCGCGCACCTAGAAAATGTTGTCAGGTAAACGTCTCCGATTTTTCGTAACTGCGGCATTTTTCCGTAACAGCAGCATTCGTATTTCGTAAACATTCTCCATATATCACTACCATTTCCGCATATTATAAATTTGTAAAATTAGGCTTTGTGAATTTACGACGAATACACGAGACCGAAATAAACAAACTACTGCTTGTGCTTGTATTCTCTCCATCCTCCTTCCAAATGTGTAGTGTGATCTCCAAATTTGGGGGGAAAGAAATGCGGGAAATACAGACAGTGCGACTAAATGGTGGTAAATTTGAATAACATGCTGAAGTGTTAGACGATATTATTTATGTCATACCTACTGATGTGGCAACAATTTTTCCTTCGACATTCGATTGTCATATGGCTGCGTCATCAGAAAGTTTGTAGAGTACCAGGAGCGTCGTGTTACCGATTTTTATAGAGAGATTTGTTTAGTTTTTTAAAGGTCGAGTAAATTTTTTTTCGATTTTCTGCCTTTATTAGGCCTTCCGAATACGTGGTTAAAATTAATGACGTTATGACTGACTCACCCTGTATATATTTTTTTAATAATATTTAAATCATTCTTATAAAAAGCAGAGCTTTATTTAACAGAAAAATGTTAATAAAACATTTATCATATCACTAATAATAGATGCCCTTACGGAACTATTTGTAGAACTGTAAAACTCATTACAAAATGAAAGTAGATACAATAAATAACATTCGTATAAATGGAATTTGCAGTTTCAGTAATGACTGTTATAATTTTACGTTTTTTTTTTTTTGGCTAACTAGATTATTAATTCGAAAACAAACAATAATAGGCATATTTGGACGGTGTCCAACGCAGTGACGTATCGTGAATAAACCAGGATTAGACTCAACTCCAATCTGACACGTCCTCCCGCAAATTGACACCTGTCGCGTATGCAGGCTGGCTCGCAGAATTACACGCTTCGAAATGCGCGAACGCCGCCGTCAAACAAAAATATCATTCAACAGGCCCGGTGATGCCTTTATCAGATAATTGAAATCTGCGACTTTGCGACTTTTCTAGTTTAATTAAGGGCGAAATATTTGGCAGGCGCGCGCCGGGGCCGGTTACTTAATTCGGGGATGGGCCCGCCTTTGTTTTAAATTACCTTGGACGAGTGACGTTTATGCCCGTTTCGGCAACTTTATTCCGGGAGTTGCTTTTAATTAGGACGCCGGTACGCACGGAAGCGCGGCCGGTTCGTTTTTATTGCATCCGGTATATTACAGGTTTTTGGTGGTTGATGGGATTTAGCAGAGCATAAAATTGCAATTGGTTACTATGTCTTGAATCTATGACAAAAATCATTCTTGGTCCATAGAGAGAGATAATGGTAATCATTCTAGGTGAGTCACTAGATTTGAAATTATTTTCGTGGTCACAAATATTTTCAAAATTGGCGACGATGAGGGAATTTTTTACTTATAATAGCTTTCATGCTAAAATTATTTCCGAAAATTTTTTCAAGGTTATGATTATTTAGAAAATTAACTTTCTAAAAATATTTATGGACGAAGATCATGGAATATTTGTTAAAAAAATTCTTTGACAGTTTTAATAGCCATTTAAATTTTGTTATACAGAATATAATGTGATGTTGCCAAACTTACCTTGGTCAAAAATTGATACAGTGTCAAAATTTAAATTTTATTTTTGATATTAGTAAATAATTGTTTCAAAAATCGGGCAATTTTGTGCGTGGAAAATTCAAATTTGTGTCTAATATTGACACCACATGTTTCTTTTAAATGACAGAACCTACGCGGCCTAATGTATCCATCTGACTATTGAAAGAGTCAATTGTTCTATCTTTTTTATCTGAATGTCATATCTTGTTGAAGTCGTTACGAGTGACTGTCTTTGAAATAATCCTGCTTGAAATATTCAGTGCACCGGGTAGAAACTGTTTTGGTTTCAGGTAAATAGCCTTTTCCGTTGAAAATACAGTAAACTATGAAGACGCACAAAATTACAAGAAGATCGACAAGGTTAGATGAAATTGAAACAATGCCCTCATCGAAACATAAAGATTTCATCAAAGCCGATTTTCTTTACCATTCTGAATAACTTTTTCAAGTAACATTTTGCTGCTCTCCTCTCCTAACGACTTCAACAAGGTATACCTTTTTATCATGAAAAAGGTAGGACAGTCGTCTGTTTCAATAGTCAGATGGATACATTAAGTCGCAAAAAGGTTGTCATTTAAAAGAAACACCTCAAAATAAAATTTTAACTTTGGCAACATCGTATTATTTGTCGTCAAGGATCTAGTCTTGCTCTATGTTGCATTAATTTGGGGACATCTTGTATTTTGTCATGTGACATAAATCACCCAATCATTTGAACATTTAACTGATATATTTTTACTGAATATAGCTAGCAATCAAATTTCTGTATCTAAGATCATGTGACAACATCCATCCAATCATGAAATGATTACAGCGATATTACCCAATGGGGTATTTTCAGTTAAATTAACATGATTTATTAAATGTCGACTTGAAAATCAACAAACGTCAGAATGACAATAATTAATTTATATTGTGTGTAAAAAATTGTTTTATCTCGAGTCTTGATAAATACTCCAAATTTTTTCATTGAGAATCCTTCAAGGGTATTGGTTTAAAGTAATTACCAAGCAGCGCGCTATCAGCATTCTCAATGACAAAATTATCTTGGTATTGTCAAGCCTCTTGGTGTATTATAGGTAATAACAGCATTAAGGAATGTTTTCAATCACTATGACACCAAGATTGTTTGAGCTTGACAATCACAAAGTATTTGACAACTTCATATTCCAAATAAATTTTAAAATGTCACTTTTTTTATATGCGAATCTTTTATTCATTAACGCACCGATTAAAGAAAAAATTCAAAAAAATGCCTCAAACAGTCAAAAGTACACGTAAGGAATATTTATTTTATGATTTTGTTGTGTAAATAAGCGTAGAAGCTTAGAAGAACTGGCATTGAAAATAAAAGACTGAGCGGTCAATATGAGGAAGAAAGATGGGACAGAATTCAGAGAAGCAACAGTAAAGACTATGTCGAACATTTCGTGCACACTTGTACAGAAGAAGTACTATAATGATTGACCCGATAAACCGAGTAGTATTGGGATGGGATGAAAATACCTCTGAAGGTCTTATGCATAAACTCTTATATATTGCTTGCTCTGTGGAATTAACATGGAGACGAGACAAGTTGCTTGTCTCTTAGATTTTTTTTCAATCGATGAAAATAACGGTGGCTCTCCAACAAATCGCATTAAATCTAATTCGGTGTTCAGTAAAACTGGTTCGGTTGTCTTGTGCGGAACATCCTGTATTTGAGAATAAAGCAATTACCAAAAAAGCCTTAAAGAGATTGGTAACATTTAGTGTTTCTATTAAATACAAGTACTTTCCAAAATAGCCGTTTTCTTTAGGACATAAAATATGTAATAGCTAGAATAAAACAAACTTCCTTTCCCTTAAACTAACAAAAAATAAATTAAACAAGTAACGACATTTACATCCTTTTACACACAAAAAAGAAACGGTTTTATCTCCCCAAGGTCGTATAATTTCCTCCAAGTTTTCTTATGGCAGCGAAACCTTGTGAGCCGGAAAATCGCGTTACTGGATACTACGCGTATATAAAAGATTCCTGGCAACCAAAACAACACAATGTTTGGTGTTTTATGTAATTCAATGAAGAAACCATTGTATTTGAACATCGCTACTTTGGAAAGTTTCAATTGCGTACCTGTGATTTCCACGAATTTAATTGCATAGATGCATGGATCAAGAGGTAATTATTATTTTAAAAGTTTGAGTGCAGAGGCAACCCTACAAACACACAAGAAATAATAATAAAAGTGTTTCTGTAAAACAAATACAATAATTAGTAGATAAACAAAGGTTATAAATGTTAGTTCTCGACAAATAGTACCTAAGCTATGCTTAAAATTAGAAAAGTTTATTGCAGAAATGACATTGTCAGACAGAGAATTCCATTTGTCAAATTATCTGTTGGTGACAGTTGGTTAATAAGTAAGATTGACTACGCGTGAGGGGTTAGCTGTAATTTATTTGCATTACACATTACACTACGAATTTTCTTCATTTAATAAAAAATGGATATTTCATGGGGTGGCTGAACTAAAGCAGACGCTATAAATACACAGGCATAGGGGCTTCTGGCGTTCTACCGCAGCCTCAGTCAAAATTATGTGCCTCACCTTCTTTTAAAGGTCGCAGACGATACCCCAAGTAGTTCAGGATATCTGGAACCAAACCATTCTATCTGAATCTGAAAGGTTACGACTACTAGGAATACTAGTAATACGATATATATGCACTAGAAATTTGTCTACACTACACTAAAGTTAAAATTAACCTTTTGATAAGTCGTAAAATACACTTTCACCTAAAAAATTACATAAATCATCCCTGGCAATTAAAAGCTTTATAATCTTAGCGGCAATTGTAACCAAATTGTTGATCATCCGTACATCCAATATCTTGAACTTAAAAACAATTTCTTTATCTACGGGAAATCGTTATCTGGATCATTTGCTGGTGGTAATAATGTATGGATTATGGTTAAGCATTATTTTGCCTTTAGTGACAATTTACCAGAAGTAAATTATGTAATATTGCAAGAATTCTTTGCTAAAGTCTGTACTTCATGAATGTTGACATAAGCGGTGTAGAAAATGATATTTATTACATTAACTTTGTTATCAGATAAGTCAAAGCAAGGTTTCAATTTTGACGTTTATAGGACGCAATCAATGGTGTGATCGGACTGAACACAACACGAAAACATCAAAATGTTCACGACACAACGAAGTTTTCTTCGTAGAGAATTTTTGTACCAAAACGCGTATCACTACTTATTTTGAATCTGTTCCACGCATGAAGGTTTTGTTACAAGTGTATATGCGGCTATATAGTTTGATTATCACTTATCAATGACATATTTACGAATTACCATCACCATATAACCTTTAAACGATGACTGACAAAACAGATAGGTTTTCTGAGAACATCTAAAAGGTTGTGTGTTTTTTTTTTAATTTGACGAGCTGTGATTGAACAGAAGCACATTTCATTAATGAATTTTGCATGTGGTTCTTAATTGCCTTCAAGAATGTTCCATTAAGGTGTGATCCAATCTCAATTAAACACTGTGTACAACGTCACAGAAGCGTCAAATTATCGTTGGAACTTAGAAGATTTTTCTTTTCGTAGAAAATGTACCAGCCTTTGAAGTATGAAATTCAATCTTCTAAAAGTGCTCTGCATCTAGAATAATTAGTGTAATCTGAGAGCGTTTAAAATTAGAGAGAAGTTCCGGCTAGGTTCATAAAATATTTTCAGTAAATGAAAATTAGGGAAGTTTGTTCGTGTTGAGTTCTCAAACAAATAATTACAGTAGTCGAATCAGGAAAAGTTTGTACAGGCCATGGGGAGTGTTTATTGGATTTGAAAAGATCTGATTCAGGGCACTAGTGATTCGACATTGGAAGCAAGGAGTTCCGATAAATAATTTAGAAAAATATTAAATCGATTAACATCTGCTGGTTTTGTTCCAATTTATGTATCTGCCTGTGTCACGGCAATTGCCTTTATTGTATTTTTTACTTAATTTTATTTACAGTAAACTGTATGTTGCTATTTCTGAATAATAGAGAGCACTTTGAATCGCGCTCGAAATGAAAGCCATGCACGCTATCGTGTCAGTTTTTGTATAAAATGTTTTTTGTTGTATTGAGAAACGATTTGTTTGTGTCTCGAGAACGTTAGCCATTGCTGTCAATAAAGTAAAGTTATTATAATCAATTTAGTTTTCAATCGTTGTGTGCCATCCCAAAAGTAAAATTAAAGTCCACAAACAGAGGAAAATTCCTCACATAACAGCCTGCATTCATTATTATTTTGATTTCCTAATTTCTTAGTTTCTACTACTTTTACCATTACTCCTAACCTGTACATCGTTCAGTGTCTCTTTTTTAACGTTTTCATTTTTATTAATACCATTTTTTAAATTTTGACATTTCCATATTTTCTGCAATATATTCATGCCCAAAAGTACTCTTCAGGACTATTACTTTAGGGTAACTCTGGTCTCAAATTCACTGTAAGGCATTATAATAATCTCAGTAACTATAATAGTCAATTACCGGATTCTCCAGTCTCAGTTTCATGTGTTAAATTATTTCTTTGTTTTTGGGAATTTTTGCAAAGTTAACTCTGATCTAATGCCTAACTCTCGCTTGCAGTTATATCAATTGTGAATTTTGGTCATATAATGGTCGTGTTAATTCTTCCTTTAGCTCTTTTCTTCTACAACTGAATCAAAATCTAAAATTGCACTCACTTCTGGGTCTGTATAGAATATAGATGATATGAAATTAGATGTAAACACCTTCGCTACATTTTTAAGATGAAGCTTTTATCACGTTCGTTTCAAAATAAAGTATAGTATACCATTGTCGGTCACTGGTTAAGCGGGTTAAGGCGTCAGTATTTGAATCAATGTGGCCAGACCGCTGTGGGTTCGATCCCCGCGGCCGGCAGACCGTATACACCTAAATTCGTAGAGAGGATGGGTATGGTAGGGTGGAAAAATGTTGGCTTGAGTCAATGTAAGAGATTGGTACCGCTATTCGTTTGACCACTCCTCTAATTAATGAGGATTTCTAGGTTTCCCTCATTCCTGCACTGAATGGTGGTTAAAGATCTACCAACGTAAGTCGTTCCTAGGCGCAAATGCGGCCTGCTTAATAATAATATGCCACCCCCTCTACAGAATAAGTTTTCGACTTCTGAGCTAATCCTCGTCATTAGAATGAGGGGCAGAGATTATTATTATTGTTTAATAGTTTATAAAAGACATTGCATTTATTTAACTAATTTAATTTGGGATATGGCATATTTTATTTGTTGCTTCGTTCGCAGATGGGCGTTGACAATAAATTACACCTTTTAGAACGCACACAGCCAACTTACTAAGTGAAATAATTTTTGAATAATAGCATAATTAACAACCTCTTAGCGTAATAGCTCTACTAAAGCCGTCATAAGTTAGGGATGTGTTCCGAGCTACTCGATATCCTTTTCCGTGTAGCATAATGACCAAATTTTTCATCTACCAAGATAAATTATTTTAATAATAAGTCCGCTGTACAGCACATCCATTACCTCAAAAGAGCCGTGTGACAGATAGCCGGGATACTAGACATGCTAGGGACACTTTTTTACTGTAAATAGAACTAATAATTCTATTTCCCCGTGACGTTAGTAAAAACATGATTGATTTGGGATTTGGTATTGCATGTGTTCGTGTACCATGTGGAGGGTGTTATTTTATGCTCGTTTCTAGCTACTTTACAAGGCTCGATGAACAGTTTCTCTACATTTAGAAAGAGATCGCTTTCTTCTTCAAAAGTAACTCTAAAATTGCTGCTCTATGTTGTGCATCTGTGGGCTTCTCTGCCGTTATTCATTAAATGGTAAATAATACATTCTTTCGACCTACTAGATTTCTATCCTTGCTTAATAAGATAACAAGCTGTTATTTCAACTTGTACATAGCTGTTGGTTCACTGTTCCCTATATTTATTTTGTACTATGTACTCTAAGTTGTAGTAGCTGTGCTCTATATGTTTAGATAATTACAAACCTTCATTAATTGCCACTTAGATTAAATTGAATTGAATTTATTGTGAAAACAGTTTACAATAATTCAAAAGTATGCAATTCCAGTACATCTAGTACATTCCAGTACAAGGTAAAATGTTGAACAATTTTGGACCATAATAAAAAACAATTCGCTGTATGAGGCTTCTTACAAAAAAGAATAGGTAATCATTGTTTGATCCTTTTTTATTCTGGTATTATACATATGACGTACTTCACAAAGGCATGAAGGATTTTTAAACCACTGATGAATAATTTTCTTATATTAAATATCTAAACGTGCTAAGCAAATGGCATAAACTACGCTTTTGAGAGAATAGGTAGCCTGTTTAACAGTAGGTACTTATAACAATAGTTGGAAATGTGAGTTAAAATTTAATATAAATAACGTATATTACATTTTTTTAAATGTTAAAATGTATTTTGCAATGTACTGCTATTTTTTTAATGCACACGATTAACAAATCTTGTGAACTGAATACCAAGCCATATAGGCTGCCTTTAATTTTTGCAGTCTGTAAATGTTCCTACTGATGGGGTAATTACATGAAGCTTAATATCTCTTTTAATTATGTACATAAACGTTAATTGTTAATTGCTGAAGGTTTTCCCTAGTACATAAATTTCACCAGTGGCAATGCGGATGAAGGTGGTTTTTAAAACGATTTTGTTAAATTAAAAGCATGGTTTTAATTAAAAGTATGTGTAATGAAATGTGATTTTTTCCCAGCAACATATCTTTTTTACTACTAATATTTTTGTTAGTTTTCTGTCAAAGTAATCTGACAAACAAAAATGATGGATGCTATGACAATAATAATTGTTATTTTTGTTTAACGTTTTAAACATTACTTAACCTGTATTAACCAACTTAACAAAATTTAAGACTTTAATTCTGTCACTCGACGGATGAGATTTGGATCATTTCTGGTTAGCTGCATCCTGAATTCTTTTAAGTAACTGACGGGTAGTAATTTTAACATGGTAGACAAACTGCTTCATATGTCCCCATAAATAATAGTCTAAAGAATTTAGGTCTGGCGAACGCGGTGACTATGCTACTGGACCTTGTGATAGTGCATCATCGTGCTGATATCACATATTTTGAACAAAATTTCAGCTCTACATCATCAATGAAATCTTAAATGTTGTTTTCCAAGAAAGTTCTATACAGATCTACATTTAGACGATCATTTAAAATATGTGCAGGTAGTAGATTTTTATAAAAATGCAACCCCAAACGTTAACACTGAAACGTTGCTGAAATGGTTTTGATCTAATTGCATGCGATCTAGATATGTTCATTATGACTGTTATTTATGCCGTCCCTAGTAAAATATGCTTTAACAGACCACATGCCAAGCGAAATTAATTTGTCATGTTGTTGAAGTAACCAGCGACAAAATTCCAATCGCTGAGGAGCAGCTCCAGCTTGCACACTTTTGCAACTTTTCTCTGTTCAATACAAACTATACAAAATTCTTTGGTAAATGAAGATTACTTGCTATACGCCGAACACTAATTGAAAAGTTGTCAATGACATCATCTATTATACCTTCTTCATTTTGAATATTTACTTCCGTATTGAAATACTCATATACAAAGACTCTGCATATTCTTCAAATGTAAATAAATGCATTTTTTATTTAGCACTTTAACGCTAAGTGTCAAATGAAGAAACAAAATGACACAAATACAATTTTTATTTTCTCAGGCTACTTTGATTGAAATAAGAAATTATACTTTTTAAAATGCAACTTCTAAACAAAGACGAATCGGACCGTTGTTCATACAAATTTTTTGACATTGACCCAACTACCATCTGCCAAAATTTGTCATATAGCTTTTAGAACACCCTGTATATGCGGTTTTTATTTCAAGGTCATATATTTATAAAATGAAGATTTAGAAACTTAATGCAAATTTCCTACATGTTTATTTAATACTGAAAATGCACTAAAATAAATGTCACTTGTCTATATTTTGCCAGTAAGTGAATGATCTAGTAAGTATTTTGTTAAGTTAATTATTGTTTAATATTTGATTACATTCACCGCAACATAAAGATGTCCTACTTAACACAAAAACAAAATATTATTTTTAAAGAAGTGGATTATTAATAGAAATGTTTATATTTTTATATAATACTTGTCAATTGTTTTTGTCTATGTGCATGTGCGATAGACAAAGGGGAGCTGTCACAATTTAAACAAAATATGATACTGATTCGGACTGGAAACCTTTATGTTGCTGCGAGTGTACCTACATCTCTGAAAAGAGCACTTGCAAACAATATCTCTAATCTCTCAATATATCTCTTGATTGTATCCAGATTTTTGAACGAGATTCCTAAAATAGAATACAAAATTAACAATAGTTATATTATTTTTTTGCTCAGCAAACGAAAAATACAGCTTTGCCTTACTGTTATATCTTCATTTACAGATTCTGTGTTTTGTTGTTTTTTGAATCTATCCATTTTCAATTTAAAATACATTAAGTAGTTATCATCTAATTCAAAAACCAAGTGGAAAATGGCCTTTTTAAAATGATCTTTTGAATTTAATAAGTTAAAAGAATTTCCCACCAACATGAAACATAGCCACCTTGTGGTAAATATACATTTCTTTTCCCTCGTTGCTGTAAACAACTTTTAGCTTGAGAAATCGTGATATAAATACAATTAATTTTGTTTGTACATTCATTACAGTAAAATAAATTCAATTAAAACTGTTTGTTACTTAAAAAGGGCAACTGAAAATATGTTTTAAGGCGGTGTATATCTTGTTTATTAACTTTACCTTTCATAGACTGTTATCGTTTTGTTCCTCACCAGTGCTTTTATCCTCTACCTAATGGAAATAAAATAATCTTCGAGAGATTCCTTTCAGTTTTCGATGGTCTTAGATTAACAGGCGATTGAGTAATGCTCTTAATCCTTTAATAGTTCATTAAATTTAGATGGGTTCACTGATGTTTACTCTCCGATATAAATCTAACGCAGTATGTGATAATGCAAATTGAAATTTCCCTGAAAATTATTACGAGAGCTAATACTTATTTCCATATCCATATATCCAAACAGAAATGTTAAGTTTACTGAAAAGATTGTTAACAAATAATAAATCATCTAGTTTATGTTTGTGTTAGTAATACACCACTTCACTACACCACAGAACAATTACTGTTCTTTAATATTGCGAAAAATTTCAGGGACAGATTCTTTAGATAAAAATAAGAAAAAAAAGTTACCATTAGCATGTGTCCGGAAACGCTTCGCTCCGAGACACAGGACGTTCACTTTTTTTTGTAATCTACTTTTAATACTTGTTATTTCAAAAGTCCTTTAACTGCTTTTTTTTTTTGAAAAATGAATGGTTTATGTTTAATAATAAGAGCCATTTTCTGTATCATTAATAACATAATACAAAATGTTATAAAATAATAATTTTAATAACTTTGGCTCTGCACTTATTTATTTCAGGTATTAATGCGCAGTGAAGCAAGAATTAGAATGAAAAAATTCTTGGACCCCCTGTATATAAAATGATTCGATTAAACCGTGAGAAATTATAGATAGAGGCGCAACCTTATGGCGAAATACATATCCACTATTGGGCCTGAGATAGCATTAGGTAATAGCAGCTCTTTGGTTCTAAGATTCGTCAATTTATCGACAACTTATTGTTCACGGAGATTTTCTTTGCTTGTTAAACCATTGAATCACACAGAACACTAAAAATGGACTGTCGTTAACGACAGTTCTCGACAGACGGACAAATCTCAGGCCCAAAAAGCCCTACTCTAAGACACGGTGTAACATAACGGAACGTCAAACATGAAGGCTTTTTTTCTTGTCCGACTTTAAAAACATTTTGCCCTATAGATATTTTCTATTAGGGCCTTTGTTTTAAAGATACAGGGTGTTCAACTTGTAGATCGAAAACGCATTTCGCCATTAAGGTTGCGCCTCTATTTATAATTTCTCACTCAACGATTAAACCTAGAGGTTTTTCTTAATGTAATAAAAAAGAGTACATGTACTTACGGAACAAAAATACAATAAAAAAATTGCAGGCCATGTAAAGGTTCATTATTATCAATGTTTTTACAAATCTGGTTAGTTTGGCAGTGTATTCAGCCAGGTGTTCTTTCAAATTTTTGTACATTATAATACCAGGACGTGAAATTTCTGCGTTTAGCAAGAATGACTGCTTTACATTCTAATCATCAGACATCGAACATGTTGGGCATTCCTAGATCATCTGTTGTACGAATAGTATACAGATTTGAAGAATTTGATACAGTGGAAAACAGACGACGTAGTGGATGTCCTCAAGTATCTAATGAAAGGGAGGATCTGTATTTGGTGCAATATATGCCCGTAGACACCGCATATCTTCAGCTTCAGCTCTCAGGGCCCCATTTCATGGTACGTTTCGCCGAGTTATATCAACATCTACTATAAGAAGACGACTCCACAACGCAAATTTACGTGCTAGAAGCCCATG
Organism: Monochamus saltuarius; assembly: GCA_025584915.1. Lineage (NCBI taxonomy): Eukaryota > Metazoa > Arthropoda > Insecta > Coleoptera > Cerambycidae > Monochamus > Monochamus saltuarius. Next base: position 11,262,239 of record CM046722.1, read on the forward strand.
ACAGGTCCCCACTCTACTATCAAGACATCGTGCTGCTCGTCTCCAGTGGGCGCGAGAGCATAGGGGCTTTTACGCCAGTGGCGGTGGGTCTTATTTACATACGAAACCAGAATTGGGCTGGTTACTGATGACAATCGACTAAGAATCTAAAGAGAACCAGGTTGTCAATAGCGACTTCATTTTCCCCGTGAAGTTGCTCCGTATGAAGGGGGTACCGTAATGTTTTGGGGTGAAATGATGCTCAACCGCTGCACCCCAATAATACCACAGAATATGACCAGTCAAATTTACATCGAACAAGTTATTACATTTTATGGACGACAACGCTCGACCACATCGCGCAAGAAAGGTTCAAGAGACTCGAAGCAGGACATATCAATAGATTAGATTGGCCAGCCAACTCTCCTGGCATGAATCCTATTGAAAACATGTAGGATTTCGTTGCTAGAGCCATTCACAATCATATTCCTCTATCTCAGGCTGAATTAGTCGCGACGGCAGAAGAGGAATGGAACAATATTTAGCAAGAGATCGTTAACCGCTTGATTATCTCATTGCACAGACGTGTCAATATGCTATTGGAACGTGGTGGAGCTCACACTGACTATCAAGTAGAGAACTTGCTTTGTTACTTCTTTTTGATTTAATAAATTTTGTCAAAAATGTCACACATTTGCTGTTTTTTTATTTTCTATGTACTCAGTTTATCGAACATATTATATTCACAAAAAAAGATTCAGAAAACAATATACCTTTATAAATGTATTTGGTTTTTCTGACAAAAAGATTTCTTTAACAAGAATGAGGGGGAGTTCAAGACTTTTGACCTGTGTAATTATTTATGCACTTAGGGATCAGAATGAGTCAGTTTAGATACAAAACTAAAGTTATGCCATGCTAAGCAGTCGTTAAGATATCAATCATATCTTTGACAAATTACGCTAATCGTTGAGACGTAAATGCTCGCAAAAATTGACGATTATATTGTATTTTAAACAACGTAGTTACAGTGGAATGGTAACCCTGTGCAAGTAAGTAAATTTTGATTTACAGAGTCATTCCTTTTCAACGCGTTTCATTTTTTCTTTTTGTAACATAAGCACATACAGGATACGATTACATAATTTCATTTGAGTTCCAAGAATATCAACTGCGGGGAGTTTATATTAATGAAATTTTTGTACGGATTCCAAAGAAGCATCATTTTAGTCCGTGTATTACAGATGGAATTAATTTCTCATTAGGCGAAATAACGAGTGTGTGGGTTTTCTCGATGAAGCTTAATATCATTCTGGCCATTCATATAGCCATTACGTTCCTCAGATATAATTAATCATTTGTGTTACATAATTATTTGCCTTTTGATGAAATATATAGCCAGGTATCCTTCTCTACAAGCTAAATATTTCCTTCAAATACTTGGAGTGTAACAAATATCAATGTACAAATTAGGTTTCAGAAGCATTAAGAATATATCGAAATACTGGTAGTGTCTATTTTTTATGATTTCTTAAAGGTGCCATATTATTGAAACAGTGTTTTCTACAAATGAACATAATTTTAGACTTTTAAGAACAGAATAATATAGAGCTTAGCAAATAACAAGAATGTTATCCTATGCCACCTGCGAATATTAAAAAATACTGAAGTAAAACGAATCTATAGCGATAGAAATCGATCTAACCAACAAATCTTTAGGTAAAGGAATCAAAAATACGTATTTTTTAAATTTTAATTTTTAATGTAGATGTGAATATTGTTATAACATAAAACGTGATTATGCATATAAGATTATTCACTTTTGTTTATAAGTGAAAATAATGGTTAAAAAGTGGGGTTAGAATAGCTTTTTAAATGTTATTACTTTATTTGAAGAGGTAATTTAAATAGTAAAAGTGCACAAAATAACAAAAATTTTATATTTAATATTATTTTTGTTCTACGTCAATTTTTCGAGATCTACCTAAAAACAACAAAAATTTCATCATTTTACGGCGAGAAATACGATGACTTTAAGAAAGTACAGGGTATTAAAGTTAAAAACAAAAACAGATTGTAAATGAATCATTTCCAGTGTTATTATTTTTTAATAAAATTATTGTTGTTTTTTTTTTATCCAATGGTAACTGAATTTAAATCATTTTTAAAGTTTAACATTCTTATTTGAAGATAAATACGATAATAAAGATATTAAAAGTGATCTATCAACAATTTGTGTAGACTATAAAGATTTCAAAATCATAGTTTTCTCGAAAACTGCTATGAAAAAGAGATTTTTTGTGCATACACGTTTTTACAGCTGGTATACATTTTATGCATTCTGTAACATACAAAACTCACTGACCATGGCCATAATTTCCCTCTGGGCAATCCCGTCTGCCTCTCTGGAGTGTGTTCTCTGGAGATCTAGGTGAGATGATAACCTTAGGGAAGTACAAGATATCTAAAGAGACTGTGTGATTCATTATAAGTATATTTCTCTTACTTTTTTTGTCATACTTATATTTATAATAATCAATAACGTAATATCACAGAATATATAGCTATATATTGTCTGTGGTAATATTCATTTTAATCTAAGTTTCAGCCAGGTTATCAGAACTAAGATATTTTTAAATTTTTCAAATTTTACACTTCTTACTTTAGATACATTTTGTTGCCGTGGTCGACAGGTTTGAAAATGTATTAAGAAATAAATAGATTAGATGAATCTACTGGTAAAGACAGTACGTATTAAATATTTGTTTATTAAATATTGCGAACAACTATGAAAATACAACACCTGAATAACGTTTGCTCTAGTAACGCTCAGAGCCATGACTGTCATTTGGTAAGCAAGCTTCAAACATATTTGTTAGTTAAAAATATTTATATGTTCAGTCAAGAGATTCAAATGTAAATGTTTAACTCATATTCCTTAATGAAAATGTTCAACATTTTTTCATCGCATTCGAGTCTATATTGAAAAAATAATAACGTGTTAATAGGCTTTTTCCGTTAATTTTTATACATGGTTTATGATATACAGTACTCGATATTCTTATGTCCTTAAGATTTTATATGGTTATCTTCTTGTGTTTTCGAGATATAAGCGGTTGAAATTGGTGCTAGTCTCAAAAACGGTGCGCCCAGTGACGTCACTATACGCAATTTTAGACAGAGCGATCTACTGCTAACACTGGACCAGATTAAAATATGCTATGTTGCTTTGTTGTTTTGTTATTAATATTTTTGTATAATACTGATTCCGACAATCTAGTAGGAGTTGATGCATTCATGATGATGGACTACTTTAAAAACGATAAAGAGTATATCACGACTGAAATGAAGGTAATAAAATACAAAGTTATAAACATTAATTTTTTCTGTTTCGTGTAATTTTGGTTAGAATTTATAAATTGAAGCTATAATCTAATTGCCCCTCAATTTTTGTACGTCACTGTGCTTCTTTAACTTATTAAAGGGGTTCAGTTACAGTCTACAACTTTTATTCGAAACTTTATTTTGTATCTCTAATAACTGGTTGCCATTCTCGGATAGTAACGATGATAATGGGTGAACTAAATATAATGAATAACTCTGTATTTTCGATTTATGACATAAAAATATGCTGAACAAGCTTATTGGAAGCACCACAACCATTTGCGTGGCATATCTGACATATCTTATTATCTCGCCAAGGTAGCAGTGCCAACATCGGCCAATACCATTGATTTTATGACAGAAATAAATTGTTTTTCTTTATGACACCACTACTAATCCGACATCCGACGTAATTTAATTTTTGCATAAAACGATCGAATATCAAAAATTCAATATTTCATAGGTGTTTGAAGACACATTATCTAAAAAATAGAAAATTACTTGGTAAATTCATGGCAGCGCTATTTTCAAATCAGGCAACTTCAAATAAAACACGCAATAATTTTGGATTGGAGCTGTTCTCAATAAACTCAGGATGTTTGCCGTTCCAATTCGATAATGGAATTAGCAAACCCGCCTGCGGGTACACGTTCCATTAACTATTTTCTCTGCCACGCCACTTAGGAAATCAATAAGTCTGGCACTTTTTTGAATCCACAACAAGGGCCAAACACAGGTCTCTATACCTTCGAAATATAACATAGTCTGCATAGTCAGCATTCTACATTCTACTGAAACAATTTTATTTAAAGAAAAAGCATTTGAAATCAATCCGCAAAATAAATATATGTTCAGAATATGGTTGCGTTTATTCTACTGTAGGTATGATAAATTGTACCCAATAAAACATGATTGACTTACGCGCTCCGTGTTCTTGAAATAGTGTTTTTTACAAATACAAGTAATTTCAGACATTTATGTACTTAATAATATAGACGTTAGAAAATAACAGGAATGTTATTTCATGCCACTTGCGAATATTCTGAAGGTACTGAAGTAAGACGAGTATACAGCGAACGGTTGGAAGCGGTATAACCAACAAATTTTTAGGTGCAAAAATCTGTCAACATACGTGTTTTTTTAAATTCAACTGTAGGTGTACCTAATTATTGTTATAACATAGTTCTGCATATGCGTCTGAAAATAATTGCTAAAATGTAGGGTCAGTATAGCAAGATAATGTGCATTTTAGCTGAAAATAACACCAGAGTGACGCGTAACTAGCGCTCTCTAGCAGCTAACTCAAAAACGACATCAAATTCGAATTTCTCGCCACCAAAAACGCCAGTACCAAAATTTCATATATTTTCGATGATAAATACAGTAATTATTAAATAAATTTTAAAAATAAAAAAAAATGACATCTTGTATATCGAAGAGGAGCGACATTTTATTAAAGCATGTTTGGTGGAATCCTAATATTTTGACGCCTTGAATCTAATCTTGCTTTTTGGCGCATTCTTTACGGAACACCCTATATATCTAGAATAGACATGTAATATTTTATTTTTTCAGTTAATGTTCTGAAACATTACCCTTTCTTAAATTTGCATGACTTGCCGTAGCAATATTTCTTGCCTTGTCTCGCAAGACTTTTTTTAAATGTTGTCTTGTCTTGTTTTGTGAGACCAAGATAATACCAGGAAAAGGCAAGATAAGATTTTTAACACTAGTAACAACGCATTTTTGATAACAACCACAAAGAATACTATTTTCAGAATTCTCGCACTGCAACCATTTAGATCCACTGATTAAGGTATGCTCCAGAGGAATAATTTTAACATTTATATAATCAGTTTTGATGTAGATGATTGTCGACAAACAATGTTTTAAATAGATAACTAACCCTACATTATTTTAAATTAGTTTTATTTAATGAAGATTGCTTTATAGTTCTCTTATTTTCATTCGGAATGTTAAAATTACGAAATTCTTTATTTAAAATTCATTACTTTCAGATTCAATTTGGGATTAAGCGCTTTGTAAATATAACTCAGAAAAACTTTGTTTTCATGGGTGGATAAATACCTACATTAATCTCTTAAGTTAATTATAAAGCCGACTAAACCCTGTAATTATAATAGTTATGCTAATCTTTTCCCGCGCTTCGAAAAAAGTTCCGTAAAATTCTCCAGTTTATGCGACTTTATTGTTGCTTGTTTCTTAACTTTTCCCAAAGCTCGTTAGCGAAGGATCGTTTTTGAAGTCAGTCTGGAAGCAATTATAACGGGCTTACATATGTAATTACTAACTACAGTAGACATACGGCTAAATTAGACCATAAATTTCATAATTGCCTAGTTAATTGATTTCAGACAGTAAATTTGATCTGAATCAATATTAACACAATTTGGTATAATAAAGGCAAGCACATTTCCCATTTACCGAATTTACTATGCAATATAACGAAGGGTTCATTTTTGGTTATACGTTTTATAATGCATTTAGCGTTGCGATATTAGTCAATTACGAGAATCACATGTTCAAAATGTTAATGAACAAGATTTAACGATTGCTTAATATATAGTTATTTATGCAACAAGTACAAAAAGTAAGTGTTTATTGCACGCGACGTGAAATTGTCCTACTCGGCCTGACGGCCTCGTTGCACTTTTTGTACGAGTTGCATACAATATTTTTTCTACGTTCATGCAAAAACCAAAAAATGTTATTTAGATGACAATAAGTCTAGGAAAATGTGACGTCGATTTGAACGTTTATGTTTGTCATGATGACAAAACGCTGTAGTAGAATGACAGATGAATGCAATAAACATTTTATTGCACTAGTGTAATAAAGAACCACTTTTTCCACTAAATATAGTTCAATAAAGTTTTGTTTTTTGCATGAACGTAGAAAAATTAACTTTACTTGCTAATCTTACAATAATTAGTAGTTTTTTAAATAATTGTGTAATTAATTAAAAAATATTACAGTGTATCTCAATTTCGTTGTAATTGCAGGTTATCTTGGAAACTGTAGGAGATGCGGGTTTCACTACTTTTTCGAGAAACTTCAGATGCCGTAATCAGAACTTTCATAGACTCTGTTTTGAAATACAGGGCTAAATTATAGAGAAAATGCTTTTAAGGGATTCTTGGTATCTCAGGCAAAAGCTGAGATATTGGAATGGTAAAAATTTCTTCTGATAAAGTTTATTACGTAGAATTCAGTGGAATACTTGTAATTTATCTAGAGGGTGTCTCTTTTAAAATATGACCCAAACATACCTTTTTTAAATAGAACACTCTGCTTTATGCTAATCAATTGCATATTTTTTTTCCTTCACAATGGTATTTAATAGTTGCTACTTTATATTTTGGAAGTTGTCAAAAAACGTTAAATTGATAATGCAGAATAAACAGGTGTTAGCCGCGAGGTTAGGTATATTCTGCCAAAGTCAAAGGAGTCAAACGTAGTGACAGGTCATCGCGTTGACTCGTGTATCAGTTTACGCCGGTTTGAAAGAAAATAAATTATTTACAAAATGTAGATTATGATTTCACGATTTAATAAGAAACACGATATGGTAGCACAGGGAGGCAGCACCTACCTTACTAATATTTATTTCCAGGTTTGATATTTTTAGAGATTTTAAGAATGTTGCACCATTTTCTGTTTTCTTACTTGTTTAAATTAAAACCTGCCATTGCAAAGATTTTTGTACTTGTTGTGGATCTCTCCTTCCCTCGACCGTTTTTTTTTTTGTTTAAAGCGAGGTACTTATCTACTTGGTCCGGCGGTCATGACCAGGTCGATTACTTACGTCGGGAAAAATCATAAAGGATAACAGAAAAATACACGCAAATGTACACAAATACATAAAACACTGCCACACGTTTACCGCCAAGGCATTATAACAGTTGTTCAATGTGGTTCAAAAAGTATTCAGCATAATATTTTGTGTACTCAGAAAACGTCTTTGGTATTACGCTACCACACGATAATATGCACTTGTCTCACTCCTATAAATCAGTACCTGATTCGTCATCTAGGCATTTGATTATGACATGTTTGTAAATACACAAAAAATACCTGAAAAATTAAATTTTCGAAAAGCAAGTACTGAAAAATTATTTCAAACTAATCAGAGTATTGTAACCGTAGGAAATATTTTTGACATATGCAGACGCCATCTGTAGGCCACTAATGCAAGGTGCACTTCACAGTGATTAAATTTTAAACTTCTTGTGTTGTTGGGGAATTAAATTCTGTTAATAATAATAATAGCAACAATATTAACAGTAATCGACGATGTGTGCATAAATAATTAGCAATATTTTAAACTATAACGTCCCATGATGTTTAGAGTGTTTTGTAAAAATGCTTCTTAGACCCTTATATATAACTAAGCTTCGCATGTTCTTTGAGGTTTGGAGAGTATGCAACTAGCAATGCAGTATTCTAGGTTATGATGATGTAACCTCGAAATTAGGTTATCGTTGAAACACGTCACGTAGACAAACAATCTTTGTCACTCTTGATAATACAAGAAATATCCTTCAACAAATTTTGCAACTGTCACCGCTTTACTTTGACGTTTGTCACTCGCGTTTGGCTGCTCAATATAAACTGACTCCAGCGGCCGAAAATGATCTGCTTATATAGGTTTTTACAGTTCTCGAAGTTTCTGAGATCTCGAGAACGTGTCGAGAAACAAACAGAATATAGCCTGGAATATTCCGGAAAACGTCAAAATAAAGGCATCACAAAAATTATAAATTCTAACATAAACAGAAACGTGATTTACAAACTAACGAGGTAGGTGAGCTTCAATTATAAATTCCAACGTAAACAGGAACACAATTAACAATCCAAAAAGGTAGGTGAGCCTTCGTAACAATATTTTAGAACAGTTAATGACTAATTTTAAACGTTTTATAGTAATTAAATAAAGTATTTTATGTTGGATATGTTAGTGGATAATTATGATGAATCTGCAAGGAGTGAAAATGTAGTTTTGGCAGTGTGCAACGAAAAAACTAAGAACGAATACAAAATACTGCAGCAAACCGGATTAACTGTTATCTATCAGGTACTTATGCGTTATTATTATTAATAAAAATGTTTATTTTCGTCGTTTCTACACTTGACAACGCTGCAAAAAATGACCCCACGGTAGTTGACATATCTAGCCATCTCCGTAGGAAAAAAGGGTTTTGCTCCATTTTTTAAACATTGAGCTATAATTCCGAATTAATTTTTTTATTGTCCATTAGAACTCCCCGAGCACGTGGTTAAAATGTTTGTACTTAGTATATCATTATGCCATGCCGGCCATTCTCTGAGATACGAAGACTCCCTTAAAATTGCTTTTTCTCTAGATTTTAACCTGTACCTCTTTTAGTTTCCGAATTGTGACTTGAGGGGTTATTGGTTAATTGTCTATAGACCGTAACAACCTTATCTATTTAAAGGGAGCAAAATTGTCTTGAAAATATTATAGAAATAGAAATCCGTGGTCACTTAACTGGGACACTTATTGAACTTATTAGAAAGAAAACACCACAATTCTAAAGAATAGTTTTAATAATAATAAGAAGAGAGTGGGCAAGTGTCCACAAATAAATATTAAACTGCACTTTATAAATCTTTTATCTATATGCTCCCACGCCAAGATATGGGAAATAGCCTCAAGAACTGAAATTATGAAAATTTGAATACTGAATAATCACATTTTATTTAACCGTGACGCGAAGTACCGAACCGTCTGCACTCGAAAGGGGGGAACTGCCTCTCCTGAGGTACTATTACTCCTTCGAGCAAGAAGGTTGTTATTAGCTCTTTATCCGTCGTTTGGGTGAAAGCTACACTTCACTCTATGTAATTCAAAATACTTTACACTACTCTTGTATTCTAGAATCCCTATGTTGTTTCTAGTATTAGAATATCGAATATATTCTTTCCTCGATGGTGTCAAAGAGGCGGACCAACTTCGAGGGGAAGCAATAATTATTCATTATTTAAGTAGATGTACTGACGACAAAATGTTCATCTTAAATTGACAAGTTTACTTAAAAATTTCGTCAAGTTTAATACTTATGTATTGCTTTCTTAACTTCAGGGTACCAAGCTTAAACTAACAACATATTTAGGCTTTTGTTGCAAAACTGACATTTTTTGTAAAAAGTTACTATAAAAGCTACCTGCGAATACAATCACATAAAATTACAATTAGCACTTAGAGAGAGAGCATTCGTGACAAATTTGAAGATATGATACACCCTGTATATTTATATAGGAGCTCTTTTCATTGGAAGACTTCCAGATATTTTTTAGATAATTTTTTTGATGGTTTCTAAATATTCAGTCGAAAACATAAACATACGCATCCCTCTCTTATCCCCGGTTCAAAATAAAGAGGTTGCGAGCCTCCCACGTAATACACCTCCGCAAATTTTGACATTATTCGGAATGCGAGCAGGAAAACCTTCTAAAGCGACTGAAAATTAAATCGAGTGTAGGCTTTGAACGGAAGAAAAGTGAATTTAAATATATTCATCATTCCTGTTTGTTATTATATTTAAGAGGGATGGAAAAAATCTATATGGAAAACATCTCCGGTTCCAATTATTTCTCGTATAATTTCCTCTTTGTGTCAAATACAATGCTAAGGACTTGAACTTCATCTCAGATTTATTCTAATTAGATCATGAATATCGATGTAAATATTTTTTTCTCTTCAAAACTACATTTTCACGTCTATAATAATTATTATAACAGCATGTAATAAAAATATTAGTGTCAAATTTCGCATTCACGCATTTTACCATATTTGACATACAGGGTGGGTTGCGAAAATTTTTGCCGATTGAGACCAACATACTTTAGTCCAAATATTGGAAGATAAAAAGATGTGAGTCATAATTTTATTTACAATATACTCTTTATGGCTAAAGAATATTTTTAGAGGCAGGCTAGAACACGAGTTTTGTGATAAGAGAAAAAAACCTTGACCTTAATTTTGGGCATACATTTAGAGGGCACCACATATTCCACTATTTTTGTGCATAACCAATCACCATTTTTTACCACTCTGTATGCAATTAATTAAAAAAAATTCGTTGCCAAAGTTCATCCCTAGTTTCCACAAGAGTATTTTAAATCCTTTGTTTCTTTCACCCCTGAAGAAGAAATCCAAAGGATCTAGATCAAGCAGACTTGGCAGCAATGATTCAGGTTCTCATCAGCTATTCAATAGTTTGAAAAAAGGAAAAACTTTGTGTTCTCTAACTAACTAATAGAGTAAACTGAGGTGAAGCTATATAAAAATTGCATTGCTTGTTTGCAATGGAAGGTCTTCCAGATTGGGTAGTTCTCCTTCAAAAAATTGTAGAACCATTTGATCATATAGAGAAGTAACTTAACAGGTTCTTTAAAATAATTCCAATTGTTCCTGTCCATAAATTGACTTAAAATGTCAGCTTAAAATTTTGGGAATAGATGTTTTTGGATATAAAAACATTATCAGTTGTATATTTCCTAGAGGGCGCCACATCTGTCATATTTGTGACGTAAATATGAGTGTAACTTTGTTGGATGTAACGTTATAACGTTTTTTATTCATCAATCTGAAACCTACATTGTTTTTGAGAAAAACGGTATACTTGTCATTAGTCTTTGAAATGAACCATTTTCGAGATCATAGCTGTTCAACAATCAGCTGCATGGTTCCTTGTACAACATTTTAATGCAGTAGGCACCAATAGTATGTTAAATTTTTACAATTATTAGACAAAATGTATGTTAAACTTTGATACAATAATTTTTCATGAGATGTGACTGTTATTTGTTAGCAATTAAATTTCAATGGACGTGCTAGGCAACGAGAATATTTGGGAGGATTTCGAAATAGAACTAATTCAGAACGACTACCAGGAGCTGCAAGAATCAGTATGACTTCCATTTTAAAAACCTTGCATGTTGAAAAATATTAGGTTGGTGCAAAAATAATGGCCGTTTCTACATTGTTTATTTTTATGTATGAATTTCTGAATAATTTTTTAATGAATGTGGTCATGTTATATGTCGTTTTAAAGCGCGTTTTTCGCTCTATCTTTTAGTTTAGTTATCTTTTTATTATCGTCATACGTCTCTGATTTCAGATCCTTTTTACGATGCTCTCAAAGAAGGAAATTCGCATTATTTTGCTTCACGAGTTCAAACTTGGCCACAATACTGCGGAGACGACACGAAATGTCAATAAAGCATGGGGCGGGGATACTGCTTCCGAACGTACCACACGTAGATGGTTTGAAAAGTTTCGTGCAGGTGATACCAGGCTTGACGATGAAGAGGGTCGCGGCCGCCTATCTGAGGTTGACAATGACGAATTGAAAGCCTTGATCGAAGCCGATCCTCGCAAAACCACACGAGAAGTCGCACAAGAACTCAACGTCGATCACTCAACAGTCCTACGCCATCTGAAGCAAATAGGGAAGTCAAAGAAGCTCGATAAATGGGTGCCTCACGATTTGAACGAAAATCAAAGAAATCGTCGTTTTGAGGTGTCGTCAGCCCTTCTTCAGCGCAACAAAACGACCCTTTCTCGACCGCATCGTAACGTGCGATGAGAAGTGGATTCTCTACGACAACCGGCGTCGTTCTGCACAGTGGTTGGACTGCGACGAGGCTCCACAACACTTTCCGAAGCAGAAACTGCACCAAAAGAAGATTATGGTTACTGTTTGGTGGTCTGCCGCCGGTCTCATCCACCACAGATTCCTCAATCCGGGCCAAACGATTACGGCAGAGAGGTACTGTCAACATATCAACGATATGCACCAGAAGCTGCAGCGTATGTGCCCGGCATTGGTCAACAGAAAGGGGCCAATTCTGCTCCACGACAACGCTCGTCCGCACAACCGACCCTGCAGAAGTTGAACGAATTGGGCTACGAGTACAATGAAGTGTGCAGCTCATTGTTGAATAGCTATTTTCTTGAAAATTCCCAATTTCTGAGACTAATGACAAGTACCTCTTTTCCTCAAAAACAATGTAGATCTAGTATGTCTGCATGGGTCATTACTTACGGATCGCCCTGTATAGGGTAAGGTAGATATCCGGGTTTATGCATTGTACTTGATATAGATCAAGCAGTTTTTCTCGAAGAACGATACTTACTAAACATGCCTACACAAGTTGTGGGATCTCTATCGTATCCAAAACATATTCGTCAACTTCAACGTACGTACAGTTCAAACAAAAAAAAAAACTCTAAAAAACTACCAACTTCAGGTACTTGTAAAGTTTGACAACATGTAACTTTTAAATTATAAATATTTAGACTAAGATATTTTTAGCTCAAAGAACAATAATTTTGATGTATCACTAACTTCAAGATTCCCTTGTATTTCTTTCATTTCACTCGCAGAAGAGTAGAAGGAGCTACTAAATCGCATTTTCTACATATGTATCTGTCAATATCTTGACGTGTGAGGACTGTGAGGTTAAGGAACTGGAATCCGATCTCCGTCACCATCAAAGAAAATTTCTTTTCGAAGTCGCCGAGTTTAGTTGAGCGAAAGGAGCTATACAGATGTCATCCTCCGAATGGGATGTAAAGCCGCGGGTTCCGTGTTTGTGTTGTCAGGCAGGGTAAAGATCCCTTCTCCCTGACAAAGAGGCAAAATTTACAGATTAGGGGTGCGGATGTTTACATAAACATCGATGAGTTCGCCTTCTGAAGTCGGTGAACGAACTTCGTGGCGGAAATAGGACAACAATGAATAAATTATAAAGAAATATTTTTCACGTAGAATCGGTTTAAGTTAAATTGACAGTTATTAATTAATTATTAATAAGGTAAGATTTTATTAACCCAATTTGGAAAATATGCTAATAGAGAGCAAATACGTCACTGTTTGTATTTTAATAATCAACTAATTCTTACCCTTAGAAGGAGCTCTGTGACTGTAACATATTATTTACAGCTAGATAAAGAACGACAGTGGCGGTAACACGATATATTTTATTCACAATCGGTTAGTAATATAGACATTTCTTACATTTAAAACGGTAGGAAAATGACTCATTACTTACCTTCACTTCCACGCTGGCTGGGAAAGTACTTGCCTGATGTAGTCCTCCTCGACCACCAGCTTAGGACGATGTTTGTGATTGAGTTCTCGGCCCCCGCAGAGAACAACATCGTCCTAAAAGAGGAGGAAAAACGGAGGAAGTATCGAGATCTTCTCTCCGAGCTCCGCAGGCTGTATCCAGACCACTCTGTTAAGATTGTGGTGCTAATTATAGGCGTCCTGGGTGGAATGAGACATACGTTGCTTTCTGACTTAAAGATCATACCGGCTTGTCGAAATTCGGCAGAGATCTTAGCCGGCAGAATGCAGAAGGCAATCGTCCTTGGTTCGTTACGTCTGCTCAGAACACACGATTTACGGGCGCAATGATTACTGACTCCACGGAGTGGAGAGTGGTCATTGCTTGACTCTCCAGAACATCTCCGAATGTGTCGGAGCTTCGGAAGGTGTTTACTGAAAAAAAAAAAATAATAATAATAAAATATTACAAATAATAATAATATTAATAATATTAAATTTTATCCCATATTCTTAATGACACACTGTATATTATACGCTTATACGTAAGAAGTAAATTTATGTTGGTGTCCACAACCAGTAATTCTCCACGCTGTATAGTGGGTTGTATAAAAAAGTTCTTAAAAATTTGTTCTTCCTTTTGAGCGTGACGCGGTTTCTCGACCAACATCCCATCCCAATGTGACTAACGGGCGCAAAGAAGTATAACTTCAAAAATAAATTAATACAAACAACTGGTATTTATTTTATTAAATTATAACATAAAGAAAAATATTAAGAACCAAAACTAATTTGAATTATTGTATAAATATTAATTGTAACATTTGAATTTCTCATTACTGTCAACCGTTAATGTGAGCCCATGTCGTTGCTTAACATTGTATTGGGTTTCAGCAGTTGACAAAGAGGCCGACGTTCCCGGATTTTCTGTATAGGATAACATATTTGCAATTTTTACTTGACCGTGTACCGAGTTCTCCACTTATCCTTCGGCTATGGCGCTGGACTTCCATCCTCCTAATTTTTTCAACTGTAGGATGTCTCCACCTGTATTAGCTAGCAAAGTAGCTGAAGTACGTCCCGTAAACCCGTGAGCATTTTATAATTTTAAAAAGCCGCTATTTTTTTGGGAAAACCTCCAATAGCATTGTGGTCACAAGGCTGATTTGTAATCTTGCCATTCCTTATTTGTAAAAAAAACTATCGGAACCAATGGTCTTGTGAACATCATAGTATTGCTTTATTATTTTTATCCATTCCGTTTTTGTAATTGAAGATGTTCGGGAAGTTCAGGTTTTTGTTACAAGAATAACTATCATTATGCTCAAGCATATTGATATTTAGGAGTTCATCGCTTCTGCAGGCGCCAGATATGCCAATAATTAAAGCAACCTTAATGTAAAATAAACCATTAAACACATAATTGATATGAATTAAATAGTAGAAATATTACCTTTTCAATATTGATATTCCTCTGGAGCCTTATTTAAGAAGGTGCTGATGTTATCTTCTGAGAGAACATTGGATTTTTTAGGTTTATATCCAGCATTCTACCTTTTCAAAAATGCTCGTAATTTGGAAAACTGGCGAATGCCGATATTTTGCTCGATATTAAGTACAGCTCGCAACATCGAATATCGAGACCATAATGTTGAAGCTTTACTTTCTTTACTCATTTCAACAAAATATGCAAGCAGTATCGTTTCTGAAGTACCCTTAATTACGCACCATTTAATGTAAGACGAAAATTTTTTCACGTATACTCGCGACAAGAGTTCAGACGACTTACGTCATACGAACAAATGAATAATTCATTAGATATTCATCAACCTATTTAAGAAACTGCAACTGATAGTAATAAAACTATATACTGCACTAAATTGCAAAAAATGATTGTTTTTAACGCGACCAAATACTGAAAATTACGTTGACAATAAAAATAAATGTGTAACGTCAGCCGTGACGTAAGACGTCTGAATTCTTGACGCGAGTATACCTTTCTTTGCTTTTCTCCGGAATTATTCCGTCAAAAGCAGTGTCCACAGCAGCTTTTAGCTCTAACATAGCCTGGGCTATAATGATCTACTTCCCCGCTAGGTATGTAATATACTATAATATGCATAAATAAGACACATATTTTACTTTGTACGTAAAAGTGATACCTTAATTATATAGGGTGTTTGGTGCATCGTTTGTCAAACTGAATTGGCCGAAAAGAGGAGTGATTTGCAATCTATTTAGCCCCAATAACTCACTCTTAACCCCATGGGTTTTTTAATTTCAACGTTTTCATTGTTGCTTTGAAAAATCCCAAAATTCAGTATTTAAACTTCACGTCAACTAAACGTCATCAAAGTTGGAATTTTTTCCTTTTTTTATGGTACTATAAAAGTCAAACATCCAAACTTAAATTAGTTGTATTTTTGACAGATTGTCATGAAAAAAGTGGTTTCGAAAACAATGAGCGATTCAGAAGAAATTGTTTGTACTCCTCTTTAACTGAGAGGCCGCTGAAAGTTTGGAAAAATATTTGTTACATAAGAAGAGTCGTGCAAGGTACGATAAAGTATATGATGTTTTCAAAAGTTGATGCTTGCAAAAAGGTGTTCAAAAATTATTGTACTGGTATATCTTTGCGAAATTGCCAAAATCAAAAAGCCATCATCCCTTTAGCCCATTCACTCAATGATGCGTACTACTTTAAATATTAAAGATAAAGTGGATACCTCCAAAATTTCGAAGTTATTGGCATTTTTGAAACAACAAAATCTACAGTCAATCACTTTCTCCAATGAGAACATTGCGGAGTTTTTGAAGAATGTACCTGATGATATGCTACCTATAAAGGTTGCACTCATAATTGGTGTATCAGGTGCATGTCGAGGTGACGAACTGTATAAAATGAAATTGATTGATATTATCGTGAACTATAAGGTTCATATTAAAATTCCAAAATCAGAGACCTGCCAGTCAAGAATTCTAAACGAAAACTTTTTTTACAATTAAGATTCCGTAAAATCACTCGCCAGTCATTTAAGTACCTGTTGTAATGTAAGTCGCTTCCTGCAAGTCAAACCGCTTAGACCGAGCAGGAAGTAGCAGACCACTTGTATCTCACCTGCACTCAGTTTATATGTCAACATACATATGAAGGAACAACCAGTTCAATTGTCGATCGTCTCATCTATGACACACTAATAAGAGCTAACAAGCCCGAAACCGGTCTGTGTCTAGTGGGATAGCCCACAAGGGTTCTTGGCTGTTCACACCGATACTGCCGGTGTAATTCAATGTCGGTCGGGGCATTAGTCCGCGGAGTAGTTGTTTCCTGCAGTATCATTTACAGTTTTAAGAGCTGTGTTTAAGTACCTGCTGTAATGTAGGTCGAGCCGCTTAGGCCGAGCAGAAAGTATCAGACCACTTGTATCTCACCCATTTTCAACTTATTTTGACAACATGCTGGAAACATAATTTTTTATGAAAGAATCGTTCATCCTGTCATAATAATAATTAAAGAATTTTGTGAAGTTCATCATTCAAATTTATTTTAGCGAAAAGGGATGCGAAGACCCACATAATATTTCAACTAAATAACTAAAGTTACCCGCACGGCGTTGCAAAAACAGGTTTTATTAAAACCTCCCTCGAGTACGAAAGGAATGTCATAAAAAGGCCCGTTCCGGCGAAGCCCGAAAATTGTTTTCGCTAAATCTGAATAGATGATCGCATTAGGTCCGGCCGAATTGAATACCAACTCGACTAGATAAATCTTTTATTCGGGTAATTTAATATGTATAATATATGTTGGATTGCGCCCAGTGGAATGGAATTTGCGGAGCAACCCACAAATGCTACCCCAACGTTAAACATTGTATTATTTTTTGAAGTTGCTGTAATATAGAAATAATCTGGAATGCACTGCGTATTTCGATATGCAAGTTGTACTGTCACTTCAGGAGTTTATTTCCATGATTGCCAATATGAGTAATATCTATTTTACGTTTAATTTTATACAGGGTGTGGCGTTTTTAATGCAGATAATTTTTAATACAGATTTCTGACAACATACAGAACAATACAAGGAATACCAAAAGCAGGTTCTGATCCTAGAAATAAAAAAAAATGTTGGCAAGTTTATCTGCTCTTTCAATTCCTATATGTCTTGGCACCCAACACAATTGGAGACAATCCCAAACAAGTTTTCAATCTAAGACCTTTATTGTAGTCTATCTTAGAACCTATAAATGAGTTTACGTGTGCAACCCTTCCATAAGTTATCGGTCAAATACGTACTTACAGTGAAAATATCATCCAGGTATACTGTAGCAGAGGCTTCTAGGTAACCCAGCTCCTGTTCCATTGTTTATTTTGCAGCTATCCATACAGGCTGCATTTCTGTATCCCGATTGATTTTACGAATCAATAATAATAATTTATAATAATGTATGGATGTTTAATTGCCAGATCTCTTCTCCATAATAGACTACGGCAGTAACAATTCATAATCTTGGAATGTCCTTTATTATAGGTTATTATAGGGGTCGATTTTTCACTTAATATTATTCTTGTAAGCTACCATTCTTGCTTCTTTTCGAGTATAATATGTAGCAATGGCAAGTTTAATAGGATTTCCAAGCTAGCCATGTGGACTGAAGCCATAGATTCAGTTTAAACCTACGCATCTAGTAATAACCCCAGATACTTGACTTCCCTGGAAAGCTTCCTTATCTCATTTAAGTTTTTTCTCTTGGTGAATAGTATCATACCAGTTCTATAACTGTTGACAGATAACATTTACACACACACCAATCGATCATTTACCACATTCAGAGCTCTTTTCAAGAGTTCTGACATAATATTAATGTTATTCCTGACTACTGGAACAGTTAAATTGTTTTCGTAGTTTTGGCATTAATCTTTTTATTTTCGGAATTTTCAGTGCACTATCTATAACCAAACTCGACCAACTGCGCAGCGCTGTGTTGACTTTTTATCAGTGCTACTTCTACAATTCAGCTCCTTAGCATTTATCCAGCGACAAGTTCATTCAGGTTCTTACTACAAGTCAAAATATTTATGGATTTAAAAAGATTACTCTACTTTCCTTGCACCAGTGTTCCTGTTAATGATATAATAAATAAGTAGGAATAACCCGGATACAGTGACACATTCCTTTTCATATCAACAAACTCTTTCATTCAGGGTAGAACCTACACGAGAGACAACACATCTGCTCCGGATACAATGCATGTGCTTAATTCAGATCATTAAATCTTAGCGTGACATAGCTATCTCATCCCGTATCTTGCAGAACGAGCTTATGTCGGGGTAGCTTTCTTGACGAGGATACGAGACTATACGCAAGAGGGCGCGTTGTTATTATAACTTCGGGTCTTAGGAGCCCTTATTATTCCCGGAGCATCGAATGCTTCGTAGATTCTCGGGCCGGGTAACTTAAGACTTTAACCAAAGGTATGGTGGGATTAATTGGAACGGGCCTTTGGATAGTTCGTTGTAAGCATCAATCAATATTGGCTTGTAAATGGCCTCGAGTGTTCAAATTGACGTACAACATTCAGAGTTTTAAATAATGATATTCTATTTTGTTTTATCTGTAAATAAAAGTTTATTGATCTAACTAATTTTTACAGGAAAAGTCAGTAGTAGATATTCAACGGTTCTAGTACAACTCCTATTTTTGTATATGACATGCGGCAGTTGCTTTTAATGGATTCTTTTAGAAGTGGTTAATTATTTGACAGGTACAGCTATTTTCAAGACACAACAGCTGCTGCTGTAAGTAAGTAGAAGGTGGTACAAAAGATGCGATAAGTCTAAATAGTCATCATCATACACAATCACTGTGATATCAGTATCTCCCAATGCAAATAATAACATTGTTATTTAAGTTCCAATGTAGATGTTTACAAAGGGCCACTATTTTTTTCAGAAGAAGAAAAATGTTATAGAGAAAATATAATCTCAGATATGAACTTTGAATATTTTATATAATTTTTTTTATTTTTGGGAGGCGTCTCTACGACAAAGAAAAAGACAAATTGCTAAACTGGGTAGCAGAAAACTATGCAGAACATATAAAACTGCTCTACTTGGAGACTTCGGTAATCTTATAATCCAAATATTCAATGGTAAATACTTTACCAGTAAATAAGAATATTAACATTGCTAATTACCATAAGTTAAGTGAATATTTGAAGCAAAGTTCAAGAATGATTCAAACAAAAAAAAGCCTGAAGTTCTGTCCAGAGAAGGTGTTTTAAACGTTTTGCGTTAATAGATATTTGGTGTTGGTAGTGGTAATGGATGTTGGTGATAAGAACTTATAAATGTTAGTTACTCAAGGAGAAGACGAAGAAGGAAAGGAAGGGAGGAAGCAGGAGAGGAAAATCAGTTTTCGTGGTAAATGTATTGGAAACAAGAATCACTAAAAATACGTTTATTGACGAATGCCACTGAAGCTTGTAAGACTACGTCCGTTTGACTAGATGAATGTTCAGAAAAAAATAGTTTTTCTGGCCAAAGACTAAGTATCTATACTGTACATTTGGAACGATCTAGAAGTGTATGTAGGTCACATCGGCAACTCTTCCGGTAAAGCTATAAACAACGTTGAAGCGCCATGGTGGATGGAAAAGGATGTACATTGGTTCTCTGAAGGATATTTAGGGATATATCTTTATAAACTGACGTTTCAGGATCGTTGGAAAGCATATCTCCGAGACCTGACTTTTCCTTACAAAAATATGATACCCAGACAATAAAATATGAATCAACGTTTTCTGCAGGCACTGGGTTCTTCCAGAATTGCTGGTTTAATGTAAATTCGACTAAATAACGTTAAGTAGGTGTTTACTTAATAATTTCATATTTTACAGTTTTATTAATAAGTCAAAACTGTTTTCTACGTGTATTTATGCCCGCACGATCATAAATCCGTACGCGAGTGCCGTAAATCACCCGAGTGAATTACAACCATTATATGCAAATAGAACGACTATTAACAATATTTTAGCAAACCTTTTACTGAAAGTCTTTCACACAAGACTTTAGGGTTCAGTTGCTAACACAGGAAAACTTTTGTTTTGTTAGTTCATTCCCGATACCGCCCCACTGAAGGTTGGCATTTATTATATTATAAAATTCTCATAATTTTCTATTGATTACACCGGCTATTTATAAAAATGAAAATGTAAAAAAAATTATTGTTTGTTTCTGTTATTATTTAACGGTTCTGCAGCGCTTGTCAGTGACTAGACATTAAAGAGAAGGCTATTGGCCTAAATACGGTAGGTCAAGACTCAGACTGCGGGATTGTTGAATAGATATGTCGCGGACTGTTTTTTGTTGACAGAATGAGGTTTTTTTTATTACTGTCTGTATTTAAATACAAAAAACGTTTCAGCCTTTAACCTAATGAGTAATGAATTTCTTTTCACTATTTATGTAACGCAATGTGAATTGTTTATTTTAATCCGTTGGACACTTCACATGTTAACTACATACTTTAATAAAATAATTTGTAGCATTAATTATGTACTATAGAAAAATATTTAAATTTGGCAACGTTGCGTCAGGCCGTCACCGAGTTGAATTGCGGCCAGCGGTCAGTGACAGTCTCAAAAGGGGGTTTAAATAATGATTTGAAAATATTTCTTTCAGGCGTAAATAAGCATTTAATTTTTTTTTAAGTCGCCTATTGTGTTATACTAATTTTTCCTTATCGTCTCTTAAAATCAATGGCATTATGACTGAATCACCCTGTATGTTATAGTCGTGGACAAAATAACATATTGTACTTGAAAATTTGAACTTGAAAATATTGAAAATAAATAGCTGTATAAAACAATTTTATAAGAACCAGCGATTAAAATTCACTTACTTGCCAAATTCTTCTTGAGATATGTACTCTTCGTGTAGACGTGGCCGTGTGGTCGATGAATTTTTAAGGAAGTTCTCTCCTCTTTATACATTTAGTACTATAGCGGAGAAACTTTTTAATAAAAGTTTGTGAGTCGTTCCGCACAGATTGCTTGTCTTTAATTCTACCCCTGTTGGTCACAGCTCCCCTCTGAAAGCATAAGAAGCAATAAGAAACTCAGGCCTCTAGGGTAGTATCAAGAAAGCCCCGAGTTAAGTATACCTAATATTTTGCGTTCTAACAAATATTGGTTTCAGTCTCATTTGATAAATTTAAATTGCTTAGTATTATTTCCACATCGTCCTCAATTAGCAATTTGGTATTATATAACAGATGCAAAAATTCGAAATGAATTTTAAAGAAACATCATGTCACAAAAACCTTATAAGAATTGGTACCATACTATAAAGCACTTTAGTCGTCGTTGAGATTTTGTAAAGCCTGTCGGAAACAATTAAAAATTAGTTCAACTAAACAACACAATACATACACAATTTTATAAGGACTCTATTTTGGTATCTTTAATAGCAACACATTTTTGTAGCATAAAATCCATCAACAAAAGTAGTTATACTAGGTTAAGGTCTGTTTAATCAAAACGTCTGCAACTGGAATGTTATGTGGTGTATTAGTCAATATTATTTTATGCGTTTTACTGCACTTTGTGAAAGCATTTTTTTTTTTGCGGAGAAAATTGTATTGTTATTTGTATGGTCTCGTTCGACGTTAAATCAAGCGCCAAAAGCATTAAAATCGTAACTTTTCATGATTATCTTCATCATAACTATTCAATATTAGGAAACCGGCTAAATTTGTGATATTTATATAGTTATAAACCACAATAATTTTCAGCGTTGCACTAAAATGGCTACCGCTTATAAAATAATTTGGTTGTAAAAACCAGCAACTAATCTAAATGCACCATTTTTATGCCAGTTTTTCCACTGGCTTATTATTATACAATGATTATGAAAGTCAAAGTATGACACAAACAAAACAAAGTTCTGCCAAATTTGTATTATAGAATGTAATTTTGCGTGAAAATAAATGTTTTTTCGTTGTAATTTTTATATCAATTATTATTTTTGTTTTATAACAGATAATATCATTACATATTATCTATATAACAGTGTACAATACAGATATTTACTCTCTCTTTACAATAGCGTTTTGTCATCATGACAAACATAAACGTTCAAATCGATGTCACATTTTCCTAGACTTAGTGTCATCTAAATAACATTTTTTGGTTTTTGCATGAACGTAGAAAAAATATTGTATGCAACTCGTACAAAAAGTGCTTATTGCACTCGACGGGTTGTCCTACTCGGCCTCGGCATAAATAACTATTATAACGTGATTGTAAATGCTACTAAACATTACTAAAAAAAATTGTCTGCGTCGGACCAGACGGTGGAAGTTATACTTCTTTGGCCATTCTCATACACCCACTCGTACGTAAAAAAAAATCTTAAAAAAAACACTCGTACGTACAAAAAAAATTCTTAAAAAAAAAATTCTTAAAAAAATATATATATAAATATATTATTATTATTATATTAGTTCTTAAAAATTTGTTCTTCCAAATTTGTCCTTCCAAATTTGTTCTTCCTTTTGAGCGTGACGCGGTTTCTCGACCAACATCCCATCCCAATGTGTCTAACGGGCGCAAAGAAGTATAACTTCAAAAATATTATAAAACACTTTAGTTTTATTAGCTAAAATGTTGTATAAGCTTGTTGCAGAAATATTTATAAAATAGTTATATCTGCCATATAAGCTGTTTTATTATTTAGCTGCTAAAATATTCTTGTGATAAATTTATAAACTATTTCAGTTGCTGACAACAAAATAATGGTACTTACTGATATACTAAAATTTGTATTTTGAAAGCAATATTAATACGGCAATAAAGCATAATTGTCGTATAACTTGAAAATTGTGAAACTGTTTTAATGGTTGAGTCTGAAAAAAAAGATTTTCACTTAATTATCCATAATAATCAGTCTGGGTTTTATTATCTACATCTGTATAAAAAAAAATCCAAGATAAGATAATTCTAATGAAGTGTTGCAGTTTTACATAAAATGTCTCGTACATTGTCAATAATATGAAAATGTAAGAACAGGTCACCCTTTGACATTCAGATTTAGAAATAGAATTTTCGTTTAATTTTAATTTCCAAGCTTTCAATCTTGGACGACATTTCGTTTGTGACTGATATGTGTAACGGAAAACAAGGTTTTCGTAATACAATTATTTTCAACATTTGCTGCATTTGATGGTTCATTGCGAGATTATGGAAATTGGCACGAAGGAATCATGAATTATAGCAGACCGTGTTGTTTTGATGTGCATGTCACTAAAAATGCCAAAAATATGCGAGTAACAATTTATTTTTCATAAGATTAATATAGAAACTTTCTGCTGAATGTAACGTATCTCATTTTTCTCCATCAGGCAAAACTTAGTTGAGAGCAAGATAAAAATGCAGTTCTTCGTTGTTTTCGAGGCGATTTAAATAGTTGGATGCTTTCTTGTTGTTATTGACATAACTTTAACTGCATTAAAGTATTTGCCTAAATAAGTTTATTGCACAAATGTATAACGTGGAAAAATGTTTCAGCCATCAATGATTTTCCTTTTTTCTTTTAAAAATAAAACTATTGGAAGAAACAGACAAAACCCTGTACCACTGAACAGAGTGCATAAAAAAAAGCTATACTCATATCAAAGTTTACAGAATAAATATTTACTTCGTAAACTTTGCTAATACTCTATTTCACTATTTCTCAAATATAGTAGTACTTTATTGAAAGACGAACCTTATTCTTGTAAAGATTATAAGTCTTCATTTAAGAATCAAAATTAACTGAAATCAAGAAAACTGAATATGAGATAAAAGCAAAATTAAAAATTTTGAAAAAACCCACGACGGTTAAAATGTAATTGAAAAAGGATAGGATAATTAAAAAATCCCGTCTTAAAGAATTTATGTAACTAGAGATAATAAACGTAAAAAGGTTTTATAAGCAGATTTGATCTCTCGCAGAGTCGGATGTATGAACAACAACAGAGTATCAGTTTTCATAGCACTTCCCTATGTACCTATTTGGTTCTCGAAGATGTAGATATGGCAACAACATATTTAAATCCCTATGAACTTAATAAAAAATCTAAGAATGTATCAGCAAAATGTTCAGTTTTTGAGGTTAAAATTATTAAATATATAAGGTAGGTTCTTCGGAGCGATCGCGATAAAGAGAGCAATAAAGGAAGATGATTGGATTTATTCGGAAGCGCACCTCGAAAAATAGGGGCATTTTTATCATTGCCAGAGCGGACGTTCTGAATTAGGGCAGATCTGAAATATTGTTTTTTTTTAGATTCTCTATTACTGTGATTCAATTGAGAACTAAATCTAAGTTACAAATGAGAACAGTTCTCTGCAAAATGGCAAATACATTATACCATAGGTATATGTTACTGTTAAATTTATAAAGTGTTTACTGACCTTCGATAAAATATACAAGGAAATGTTTTATACATTTCGTAGAATTTTGATTACACTCTCCGTACACTATAATAATATACAAAAGTTCATCATTATCATATTATATCACTCTGTCAGCAAAATACGTTTAATACAAAATGATACTACGCACATACTACAAAACACTAAAATGATAACTATAACAGGATTTGCTTTTGACACGTAGGTTGACATGCAATTAAGGTTAACTAAAAAACGTGATATGAAAGCGTGGCATCCAGGGTTGCCAGATTAGTTTAATGAAATTCCCCCAAACTGTAATTATGTTTCTCCAAAAATATACGATTTTTACATTTTTCTCCAGATATATAAAACAAACAAATAATAAATAATGTTTTACAAACGTAAGAGAAATTTATTATTGCGGTAATTATATTTAAATTAGTTTAAAGTAATTTTTAAACAAGTTCATTTTATGATTTTAATATCTATTAGCGATTTAAGTCAAGGCGTGTGGCAAAAATGTACACTCTACCTAAAAAATCGTGGTATATGATAAAATCGGATTGTTTGTTATGGAAATCTGATTATTATTTAATATATTTGTTCGAGTCAACATTTGTAACATCGATATTAATTATTCTTCTTTAAAAAAAATATCTCGAGTTCAAATTAATGATGGATCGTTCCAAATTCATACGTTTTAAATCAGTTCTTCTGAATACTGATTGGTCACTAAGTGAGACAACGTGAATACTCTTGCACAATCCAATAGTTTTTTTCTTCTCAAAAACGACGCATTGCAGTCCAAAAACTCAAGAGGGCTCTTATTTTGCAAACTGAACGAGGAATTCAAAAATAATTTTTATCTGGTTGTAAACCATTGGCGTAGCATTTTTTTCTTTAAAAATATTTAAATCAGGGCTCGTGCTGACGGCACTATTAAAGATAGAAATTATATTTATATTGCAAAATATGCACCTTTATTAATAGTCACCACATACCAAATTTCATTTAAATATCTAAAGCAATTTCTAAAATATTAATTATTTTCTTAAAGTTTTAACACCTTTCTTGTAACTTAATATTTTTGGACCATATAGTTTATAAAGCAAACTATCATTCATTTTCGCCCCCTTAAATATTCGCATATGATTTAGGAACACCCTGCATAAATAATTAAATAGTACAAAGGGTTACCTATGTGATTCAGGAGTACTCTTTGTTAGTAGTATGGGTTTTGGTCGCCATATTTGCGATAAGTGCAAAAAATGGCACGTGTTTGCAAGAGAGCACCGCATCCGCAATATTTGTGGCATAAATGTGAGCGTAACTTTTTAACGTTATCACGTTTCTTATTAAAAAATCCTTAAATCTACATTATTGTATAGTATAAGTAGATAGAATTTAAATTTTTAAATTCTCATTTCTTACTCAACATTCGAATATAAGCACTTAAATCTATAAAATGTAACAATGAACGAAATAAGGAGTGGCACATAACGCGGGGAATATGAGAAATATTTTTATATGTGAATATACCTACGAGAAATTGTATTCAAGCAATGGAGTGACGTGATAATACAAAAAGGCTTTCCTTGTACTGGGAGGCAAAAGGTAGGACGATGGAAAGGTCAAGGAAGCGCTGAATACGCTCAACGCCGACTCCACGACATTCAAAAGCGTTCTCATTTCAAGGTATGTAGTCGGCTGCTTCCTTTAGAGGGTGAAGGCACTTACCAGGAAGGGTCGCTCGATCGTTTTAACTCAATGAAATTAGCATTTTAATGGGTTTTAATCGAATTAAATTGCAGTTTCTCTTTTACTGTGGATAAAATTTTTACACCGTCTTGCTTTCGGAGCACCTTGAGGAAAAATTAAATAAAAAATCGTTTCCTTATACTTACAAGTCTCAGGTATATGATTAAAGGCACTGTCATGATGATAATGATGGTGATGGTGATGGTAATGATGATGATGATAATGAGTGATGATATTGGGTCGCACTCTGTTCTCTGTCATTTTACTTATTGCTAGACGCTGTTCATTAAAATGACAAAAATACATATAGATCAATTATTCCAAATGAAGTTTGACATTGATCTTGATCCCTAAAGATTGTAAGTACACATTTTTTCCATATACAATTTGAAATTTTTGCACGAATTATAAACTATACTAGAAAGGTGGCAAGTCGGCTATCGCCGACTTGACCTTTCTTCTGGCTAAAGCCTTCTGGCCGCGCTGCGCGCAGCATGACCACCGCTGCGACCTTTTACTTAATTGCCATTACAAAATCCGGCGCTCTATAATTTAGAAGAGTGGTTGGCATATTTTGGAAATTTTTAGTGTTTTCTCGAATTTGGTTAATTTTTTTTCAACATTCTGTATTTTAAATATTGAATCGGGTGGTCCTTATGTGATGCTAAAAGTTTCATCAAATTTTTTTTTAATTTCATGAATTTAAAGGGTTTTTAGAAAATGGTTCGCTAATTTTAAACACTCTGTATTTGCTCCGTTAGTTAGTGTCATAATGGATCCTTGATGGAAGTTTCATAAAAAAACTTTTGTAATTCCCTTAATTTACAATTTTTTTTTAACGGTAACATTATTTTCAACACTGTATACGAAACAGTCTTTAGCACGTTCGACAACCGTTCCGAAGCGAAAAAACTGAAAATTTCCTGGATTTTTATTTTTTCTTGTCAATTTTTATTTTAACACTGTCTGTCAAGCCTTTTTGAATCACCCTATAAATTGAAGCGACATGGCAATGAAATGACTACCTACCGCCATATTGTCTAGCTCATTTTAACCACGTGTTCATTCGTATTTATGCAAAGTTCAATGTAAAAACGACCTCAAACCCCAGCGCTCGGGTACGGGAAACTTTCTAGAGACTTCAAATTTATAGTTTTTGGTCTTTGCCGGCCTTCAGTCGGGCCCATTTTTCCAAATTTCCTACGTTTTATTCCGAGATGTCACCGCCGGAACATACGTTTGACGTTTTGGTCATTTTGGGTGGCGATGCGCCTCGTAGTTGACTGAAACTTAAGCAATTTTCATTATAAAATCGAATTTTAAACCCAAACCTAAGGCATGCTGGACATTTTAGAAGGTTCGAATTTAAAGTTTCTATACAGGCTGTTAAAAAAAGAATGTAAAATATTTAAGGTGTCTCAACCAAAATAAGGAGAAAAGTCTTAATAAACATGGGTCCGCAAAGTAACGGTTGCGGAGATATGGACCACTATTCGTTTTTCAAACATTTTTATTAGGAATAAACCGACGAAGGAAGCTTTTAACAAACAAAAAACAAAGTTACAGAAGATGTTGAAAGTTCCCTCCGTCCATTTCGAAGCAGGAACGGCATCTTTGTCTCAACGATATTCGAACTCTCTCGAAAACACTCTCCTTGGTTTGGATTTCTTGACACTTTTGATTAATCCGCAGCTGCAGCTCTTCCAGGCTATTTACAGGAGTACCATACACTAATTTCTTCAAATATCCCCAAACAAAGAAATCTAGAGAGTTCAGATCAGGTGATCTTGGAGGCCATAAAACAGGTCCGGCCCTTACTACCCAACTATGTGGAAAAGTTCGGTGTAAATGCTCTCTAACGGCCATGAAAAAATGAGCTGCAGGACCATTATGCTGGAACCACATTTGTTGCCTCTGATTCAAAGGAATGTCTTCCAAAAACTCATACGGTATGTTCTGCAGAAAGTTGAGGTAAGCAGCGCTTGTTAATCAATTTGGTAAAACAACAGGACCTAGGAACCTGTCACCTACAATACCCATCCAAATGTTTAATGAAAAACGTGCCTGATGTCCAGATTGTATTAGATCATGACGATTTTCGTGTAGCTCATTTTTCCATGGCCAAACGTACGTTTATTTATTTTTTTAAAAGCATCTGACGATATTTTCTTTCAAATTTAGCACACGACCAATGCCAATAAATAGCAATTTTTGCTATATATTTTAGAATTTCTTTGTATATTTAGAATTTATAGAAAATACTTGAGACGCATAGTTAAATTTCAGAGTTTCAGACACATTAAAACATTGTATACGACTAAAAAATATTTTCTCTCAGACGTTCCCCAGGGATTTAAAAAATAACCGATAACTTTGCCTGACAGCATCCTTCCGCACACTTTATTTGTAGAGATGAAACGAGAGGAGAGAAGATCTAAGGCGGGCCAAATTCAGCAAGAAAAAGAACTTGACAGCAAATGAGGGTCCCAGGGAACGTTTGTAATTTTCTTTTTTTGGAGGAGAATATCTGGAAATGTTTACTGTATATTTTCATTATTAGTTATCGGTGAATGCCTGTCGAAAAAGTATTCTTTTCCTTTAGAAAATATAATGTGTACAACGAAATCAATGTTTTTCTCGATATACTTACTGATAGGAAGAAATAAAATATAGAAAAAAATGGTAAGAGAAAATACAGAGTGCTTCATTTAATATAAACGAGTCACGAATTTGTCACTATTGGCCGCCCATTTTTGAGCACCCTGTGTAATGTAGAAAATCCCGCGACTATTCTGGACATTATAAACAGTGCCTCCATAAAGTAACGCATAAATTCATTATCAGCTAAATAAACAATATTATTTATAATTCCCGAAACAGGTCAACATTTCATTTTAATTTACTGTTTTTTTTTTCAAATAATAATTTAATATACAGGAAGATCTACATTCAAGTAATGACGTCATCATCGGTTTCTTTAAATGGAACACCCCATTTCCTAATTTTCCGTGGTGAACTGATTCCAAAGATGTAGCACAAGTTGTTTTTAATGCATACAGGATGGGCAACAGCTTGACACTTTTAATCCTTAGATTAAGATCAACTTTTAATTTATAAAAGCTTATTCAACAATATTTAAAATAGTTTTTGTTTAGTCACATTGATATTAAATACTCACTTTGAACAAGTACAAATACACTACTGAAACTGAAACTACCCTCATTCTTGGAGCAATTCTCTAAGGAGTCCAACATGTTTTCATTAATAGTTATATTATTTTCAGATGTGAAGTAAGAAATGAATGAAACAGTGCTTGGTTTATCTTTAGCACCATCATCTTTCAGTAATATTTTCACAATACTTTCTTTTTTTTTCATATATTTTCAGGTACATATTAACAATATTGTGTGAAACTAACTACTCTGTGGGCTAGAGACCCAACCAGCGTTGAATTACACCCACAATATCTACCCATATATTCTTTATTATTAGCTTTTATAACATTTTTTACTGTTTAAGAAAGGTATTTTAAGCTAATATATATCAAATCTCCTACAATTCCTATCAATCAAATCATATGTATGTTCTCTGATACCAAACATCTAGGTATGCTAATGAACAATTCCGCTGAATAGCTCTATTCAATAATCATTGAATTGTCTTTGTCATTTCTCTTGAGAAAAGCACGTAACTTTGAAATATTTGCTTATATCAATCCCCTTCTTTATATCCAACGTTGACCGCAACATTCAATATTGTGACTAAAACGTTGGCGGCTTCATTTCATTTGCTAAGTTTGAGAAATACACCATCAATATACCTTTTGAATACAATTTAATGTTTTTTTCAGCAAAATGAACCACAATCAATCGCAAATGTACTCAATTAGCAATATGGCGACTAATGTATGACATAGTATCCATGACTGGTTAGTTCCGCGTGCTGAATTCAGACAATCTGTAACGTTCTATAATCATGGCATCAGTACCAACCAACCAACAATTTGTTGCTCTATATATAGAATGTGTCGGAACTTTAATAATCTATGCCGTTTTTGTGAAATAAACAATGATTCTCTCACTACAATTTTGAATACTGCAGTGTCTAGATTATTATAGTATTCTAGTTCTCATAAATTCCTCATAATTTTTGTTACTTTTGTTTATATTTACTATTTTTTTATTAGCCTTCTAATTTTATATTATCATATTTTTCTATAAATCTTTTGTTATTTTATAATTTTAAGCTGCATATATAAGGTAGTGTTATTTTGTATTTCCTATAACTGGGTGTAACCTGTTGGAAATAATTTCAAAGTACAAATTAATAATTAAATGGGGGATTTTGATGGAGAAAAAAACATGTTTATTCGTATTAAAAGTGTAGTTTTTGTCTCGTAATTTGTTTGTCACAAAAATGACACTTAAAATCCTAATATAACAATATACTATTTTATTGTATTTTAAGAGTCCCTGAGCAAGTGGTTAATATGTTTGTAGTTGTGATTGTTAACCCTGTATATCAAACATGTTTAGTTTATTAAATAATTAACTGATAATATAAATATCGTTTGAATAATTTACCCATATTCCCAGGAGTGTTGGTTAAGGACTGTGTATTTAAAAACATTCACTTAAAAGTACTTAATACATTGATATTGTGCTTCAGGGAGTACTAAAAAGTAGGTATTTTATTGCAGAAGCAACTGGCACTATCCTGATGATTAGTTTTCTTTAAGCATATAATAAAAACCATTTTATTTACAAAAAAGCATTAATTTTCTCGCTCCTCTTCCCTATAAGACTCGGTGGTGCACTTTTTGTAGATCAGCCATTAATCTTGTACGGAATTAGTAGCTAACAAAAAAATGGTAATAAATGTTCCAGGAAAGCTGCATTGCGCGTTGTTTCTTGCACGTGTAAAGCAGTGTATTGAAGCACATAAAACCGCGTATTCACTTGTAACAGAACCTCGTCGCGTGGATTCAAAATGACCGTGTGAACGATCAGCATACCGTGTGTTGTCATGAAAATCTGGCACACAATTAAATAGTAAAGCAGAATCACGATTAATACCGTCACAATCCGAAACCGTTTATAAAAAAGAATACGACCAGTTCATCAAATTGATGCAAGAACAAAAGTTAACAGATGAGTTGTTGCTTAGGTACCGTCAGAAAATGTCGGAGCAGGCGTCGACTATATGGGCTATCCATTCGAAATTGCAAAGTATGTTGAGGATAAACAAAGAGGTTGATTTAAAAGCATTTGTGAAAGTGCATGCATTCGTAAAGGCAATTAGCAAGAATGATATAACCAAGAAGGCATATGTATTCAATGTTGAAGGTTCTTGTGGATTGTGCTCAAGAATTTCCAGTACTGAACCGTTTCGTTTAAATGAACTGGAAATTCCCCGATTACTTTATTACTGTTTCTCTATAAATGTAGAATTTACTGCAACATTCAAGGAAGTCGATTTGCGGAAGGTTTTCACAGATGCACCAGATTGCGTATAGGTACGTATTTATTTTTGATGGTAGCCATTTGTGGTGGCTCTTGTAGAGGATGTGAATTGTAAGACTTACGCTTACATAACATCAAGGAAGAAGGAAGTGTATTGCCTATTACTGTCCGATCATCGAAGACAGTGAAAGTTCGATGTTTTACTGTTGCGGCAGTGATGGAATTGGTTATGTGCGATTTGTGAAGCAGTATTTATCATTGCGTTCTCAAAATGTAAGTACGGACCGAGTTTTCTTACGGTAGGGAAGTGCACCAATTAAGTGATTGGTATTAAAACATTTGGATCATGCCTTCGCAAATTGGACGTTATCTTAAATTGGATGACGTCCGCTACCAATATGGCGAATGACAATAGATCAAATCCAACGACAAGTAGGATGGAAATCGGCAGCTGTGGCGAATGGTTACGTTGAAGAGAGTGTTAGCCATAAGAAAAATGCTTAAAAAATTAATGGGAGTGACATTAATGAAAGTGCAAACTCATTGACTGCAGATAATATTAGCAGTATTAATTTGAACAGCATTTCCTTCAATATAAAAAACCGCCAATCAATATTTTAATCAATACCAACTGTACTTTACACATTCATTTAAAAAATTAAGATTGTTGAAGATTTGAGTAAAGCTATTGAAGCATTTATCAGTAATATTTTATATCACACTCTAAGG